>OU538812.1:12500-1380348 GCA_912999815.1 Campaea margaritaria
ACTACGCGAGCGTAGTGGCGAAAAGCGCAGCAGCAGCAAACGGCTCAACGGCCTTCCGAAGAGATCAGCTTCCTGATACACCCGTACCAACACCCACACTTCCACAAACACTACCCACACTCACACACCCAACCACACAAATGTCAACACTCCCCCTACACACATCGCCCTCTCCCCTCCAGCCACAGCCTCAAACATCGGACGCATCCCCGGGATTAGTCATCTCAACCACCCAGTCACTAACAGCCAACGAATTGCTGCAAAAAGGCGCGGTGGGTTCCCCGGGGATAAGGATTAGAGGCGTGGCAATGTTCATGGACAACGACAACGAGAAGCTAGGAGTCTCCTTCTGTCGGGCAGAAAGAGGAGGCAAAGTCACGATCCCGCCGGGACTGGCTCTGCTTCTCAATGGAAACACCTCCGAGACTAGAATCAGAAGAGCAAAGCTAGATTCGTTCGCTGAGGCGAGAGTGGGGGGGGCCAACCATGCCGGATAGCACAACTACCTGACAAGGTGGTGGTGCTGTTCGAGTGGGATGGCGTCTCACCCTTCGCCCGTGCTTGTGCTCTGCTCAGTAGTCTTGGAGAGGGTCCATTGGGAGGTAGACCCGCTCTCGTCAGTGTGGACGTCATGACGCTTGGATTCGAGGGGGGGGGAGGTGGTGGACAGGAATGGTTGCCTTATAGCCTCACAACATCACGAGGTTATCGTGTACGAGGGCAGAGGGGAAGATCTCAGCTTCCTCAAAGCCCCCGGCCACGACACGGCAACGGCATCCTGCCCCGCCCCTCTCCCTCTCCCGGGCCCGAGTCATGGTCTACAAAGCGGATCGGAGCGACTTCAAACAAAAATAGCCGACCAACAGAAGCAGAAGGAGGAAGACCCTGAAGACGCTTTGGCACAATCAAAACTGTTAAGGAAGTGTAAGGCGACAGCAACTGCCCTAAAACACTTCTTCAGTGCCAAAGCTCCAACACCCTGCAAGCCAACGAGACAGGTCGCGACAGCGAGTAGATCTTCGATTGCGATGACGAAAAAGCCTTCCGGTTCGAGAGCATTGGGACCACACTTGGACGATCTGGGGAGACAGGGGGCGGCGGTTTGGGAATTCTTAAGGCCCCCCTTGAGAGTTCCTGAACCGCAGCGGCCGATCAGAACCAGAGCGGACAAAGGACAAGTAATCCCGCCGAGCCTGAGACAGATCTCGGGACCCATGGACCACGTGGCGAACGCCTTCCTCGAGTTTCTGGCGGTGGTGAGAGCGACCCGCGAGGTCAATCAAGCCACCTGCAGAGATATCCTGAAAGCCTTCCAGCAGGACAACGAATCGCTGTTGAAGGTGAGGATCGGGGAGGCGGAGGCGGCCGTATACAACAATGACACATCCCAGACCATCAGAGGAGTTTTGTCAGGTCAGTATATGGTTGCCTACAGCGCTACAAGTGGTTTCGTGGCACTCGACGAGGAGAAAACCCAGCGAACAGGAAGGTTGTTTTTCAGGACGCCCGTAGACGATCCAATCGTTGTCACCGCCCGTTGTACCCGGATCATGCTGGACGACAGGATGCTGGAGATGGCTAAAACCATCGAAGGTAAACCTGGCGAACGGGATGCATGGGGGGAATGGACGGTGCCACGGATCACATGGATCAACGGAGTGCCAGGGTGCGGAAAGACCACAGAGATTGTCCAGAACTTCAACGAGGACGAGGACGTCGTCGTCACCACAACGCTCGAGGCGGCCGGAGAACTCAGACGCCGCCTGGAGCCTCGCATCGGTGAGGCGACAAAGTTCAAAGTGCGCACTATGGCTTCAGTGCTTGCGAACGGATTCAGGAAGCCCTGTCGGATCACCCGTTTAACGGTTGACGAGGCTTCCATGAATCACTTCGGAGCCATAGTCATGGCTGCCCGGCTTTCTGGTGCCGGCGAACTCGTCCTCGTTGGAGACATCAACCAACTCCCATATCTGGACAGAGAAAATCTCTTCGTCTTACAGTACAAGTACCCGGACTCCTTAGTCACAGTCAAGGAGGAAAGGTACTGTACGTACCGCAACCCGATGGACGTCCCCTATGCCCTTAGCGAAGTGTACAACGGAATGTACTCTGCAGCATCTAGAGTACGATCCCTGAGCCGAGAAAGGTACACGGATGCGAGAATCCCCCCCGATCTCCCGGAAACTCTATATCTTGTGTTCACGCAAGAAGAGAAAAAATCCCTCTCCATCTTGGGATTCGGGTCCGGGACGGATTCTCGCCTTCTAACCATTCACGAGTCCCAGGGACTTACCTCCGCTAGGGTCATAGTCATCCAAACAAAATCTTCGAAGATACGCTTGCACGGTAGTGTCCCGCATGCGGTGGTGGCGGTGTCGCGACACACTGAAAAGTGTGTCTACTACACTGACTGTGCCGACGATGCACTGGGAAGGTTCATCGCGCGAGCCAGCGAAGTCTCGGAGAAGGCGATCTTGGAGCACAACCTTAAGACGGCCATGAAACACAGGGACACCAGTATAATAAAAGAAAATATAAAGATCTTCCAGAGCGGGGTGGAGCCGGCGATCGGCTAAAGTTGTTGACAAATGTAAAAATTTTGAAATAGGATAAACTTGAATATTGTAAAATAGAAAATTTTTTGTAAACACCTGTAGCCATTTGAATTATATAAAAAATTAAACTGTAAAATTAAAATTGTTATTACTTGTAAATTCAAACAAATACAACACCTTATGTGTTGTATTTGTACACTGTATTAAACTAGTAAATTTTCTCTCAATACCTTTGAACTATGTAAAAATTAAATTGTAAAATTAAAATTGTAACTTGAAAAATCTTAAAAACAAATACACACTATGTATTGTATTTGTACAATCCTTAATGTAAAGCGCGTGTATAGAATAATAAGAAAAAAAAAAAAAAAAAAAAAAAAAATATATATATACATTAAAAAAAAAAAAAAAAAAAAAAAAAAAAAAAAAAAAAAAACACAAATCTGTGAAATATATAAAAAGAAATAATCTGATACATAAAATAATATTTTATATAAAAAAAAAAAAAAAAAAAAAAAAAAAAGCATTGGACTTACTTATTACCTAAGAACCCTTTAGTTTTAAGAATGCGCGAATAAGATACCTAAAAATTTGTAAAAAACTTAAAAACTACTAATAAAAGGCATTAGCGCCTCACGCTAATGGACACATTGTTATCATAAAAAAAAAAAAAAAAAAAAAAAAAACCTAACCAACCAAACCAAACCAAACCAAACCAAACCAAACCAAACCAAACCAAACCAAACCAAACCAAACCAAACCAAACCAAACCAAACCAAACCAAACCAAACCAAACCAAACCAAACCAAACCAAACCAAACCAAACCAAACCAAACCAAACCAAACCAAACCAAACCAAACCAAACCAAACCAAACCAAACCAAACCAAACCAAACCAAACCAAACCAAACCAAACCAAACCAAACCAAACCAAACCAAACCAAACCAAACCAAACCAAACCAAACCAAACCAAACCAAACCAAACCAAACCAAACCAAACCAAACCAAACCAAACCAAACCAAACCAAACCAAACCAAACCAAACCAAACCAAACCAAACCAAACCAAACCAAACCAAACCAAACCAAACCAAACCAAACCAAACCAAACCAAACCAAACCAAACCAAACCAAACCAAACCAAACCAAACCAAACCAAACCAAACCAAACCAAACCAAACCAAACCAAACCAAACCAAACCAAACCAAACCAAACCAAACCAAACCAAACCAAACCAAACCAAACCAAACCAAACCAAACCAAACCAAACCAAACCAAACCAAACCAAACCAAACCAAACCAAACCAAACCAAACCAAACCAAACCAAACCAAACCAAACCAAACCAAACCAAACCAAACCAAACCAAACCAAACCAAACCAAACCAAACCAAACCAAACCAAACCAAACCAAACCAAACCAAACCAAACCAAACCAAACCAAACCAAACCAAACCAAACCAAACCAAACCAAACCAAACCAAACCAAACCAAACCAAACCAAACCAAACCAAACCAAACCAAACCAAACCAAACCAAACCAAACCAAACCAAACCAAACCAAACCAAACCAAACCAAACCAAACCAAACCAAACCAAACCAAACCAAACCAAACCAAACCAAACCAAACCAAACCAAACCAAACCAAACCAAACCAAACCAAACCAAACCAAACCAAACCAAACCAAACCAAACCAAACCAAACCAAACCAAACCAAACCAAACCAAACCAAACCAAACCAAACCAAACCAAACCAAACCAAACCAAACCAAACCAAACCAAACCAAACCAAACCAAACCAAACCAAACCAAACCAAACCAAACCAAACCAAACCAAACCAAACCAAACCAAACCAAACCAAACCAAACCAAACCAAACCAAACCAAACCAAACCAAACCAAACCAAACCAAACCAAACCAAACCAAACCAAACCAAACCAAACCAAACCAAACCAAACCAAACCAAACCAAACCAAACCAAACCAAACCAAACCAAACCAAACCAAACCAAACCAAACCAAACCAAACCAAACCAAACCAAACCAAACCAAACCAAACCAAACCAAACCAAACCAAACCAAACCAAACCAAACCAAACCAAACCAAACCAAACCAAACCAAACCAAACCAAACCAAACCAAACCAAACCAAACCAAACCAAACCAAACCAAACCAAACCAAACCAAACCAAACCAAACCAAACCAAACCAAACCAAACCAAACCAAACCAAACCAAACCAAACCAAACCAAACCAAACCAAACCAAACCAAACCAAACCAAACCAAACCAAACCAAACCAAACCAAACCAAACCAAACCAAACCAAACCAAACCAAACCAAACCAAACCAAACCAAACCAAACCAAACCAAACCAAACCAAACCAAACCAAACCAAACCAAACCAAACCAAACCAAACCAAACCAAACCAAACCAAACCAAACCAAACCAAACCAAACCAAACCAAACCAAACCAAACCAAACCAAACCAAACCAAACCAAACCAAACCAAACCAAACCAAACCAAACCAAACCAAACCAAACCAAACCAAACCAAACCAAACCAAACCAAACCAAACCAAACCAAACCAAACCAAACCAAACCAAACCAAACCAAACCAAACCAAACCAAACCAAACCAAACCAAACCAAACCAAACCAAACCAAACCAAACCAAACCAAATTACGCGTCGTTGTTTGCCCGCGATGGACTCCTTAAGTACTGAACCGATTTTAATAAAATTTGCACCCAAATGATGATTGATGATGATAATGATGATGATGATTAGTTTGATCCCACTTGACAGATAGGATATATATAACTAGCTGTACCCTGCCACAGCGAAGCGTGGCACATTCGCACATTCGCTGATATGTCACTAATGAAAAAAAAATAGATAAAAACAATCCTTGATGCGGATTATATACCATGCTATAATTTCAGCTCGATCGGTGCAGAACTTTTTGAGTTTTGAAACGTACACAAACCAACATAATATTTATATATATATAGATGGTGGCTGTCACAAAATTATCTGTTAGCTCCAAACGATGCCAACAGATGGCGCTATTTATCGCCTGGATTGAGTAAGTATTCAATAGATGGCGCTGTTTTAAGGTATAAATTAAATTTATTTTGTAGTAAACGCAATATAGTGAAATTCAAAATTGTTCTTACTTTTTAAATTATTGGTGTTAATAGTTTTATTTAGACTGAAATATACATTTAATTCATATTATAGTCAAAATTATAAAGTGTTTTTTTTTTATTATATAAACGAAATGACATTAGTACACTGCATCAAAGATTTGAAGTATAAGGTCTTTGCACTGCATTGATTCAAATCTATTCACTGTGTAACAAACGAAGATGAAGCGTTGCCTGAGATGTATCTATCATTTAGAAAAAACAGATTCTCTTCGTAATTTTTTTGGGAAAAGACATTTTTAACTTTGACTGGAATATACATTCTAGACATATGTACTTTTATTAAAGATAACACAGAATGTTTTTTTAATACTCAATCTGTTCGTGCTGGTAATCTCCGCAGGAAATATAAATATAACATCTGTATTCCCCAAATTAATAATACTATGTACTACAAAAGTTCCTTTATCAGTGCTATTCGAATTTATAACTATCTACCATCAGATTTAAAATGTTTGAGTGGTAATATATTCAAAAAAAGTTTAAAAGAGTGGTTAATATGTAAAGTCCACTATAGTCTTAACGAATTCTTTGATAATGTCTAACTTAGAACTATGTCTCTAATAATTGTTAAAAAAATATATATTGTACATCCGAAATGGATATAGACTGTTGCTACATAAATAATTTTAAGATCTTTATACACACAGTATACAATAAAATTTATTCTTATTCTTATTCTTATTCTAACCTAATTGTTCATCTATCTGTCTAGGCCAGTAAAGTACACGTAAATGCGGAGGGAAAAATTTTGCTAAACAATCGGCGAACATCCTACATTGACGACGCCTCAGCGAGTAGTAAATAAAACGGTTACGAATTACGAACTTAAGACGAGCGCTCTGACGCGGATATATTTTGTACCAACTCTCGTACCAACACACAAAATATTAAACGGAATTGTCTTTGTGTAGTTACGTTCGAAAACACTCAAAATGAAAGAAAAGAAATTTGTTTCAGTGCGAAACAGGAAGTCAATGAATATACCATCCCTTTATTCATAACTAGCTGCGCCCTGCAGTTTCCAGGCTGCCAGCTTAGTTTTAGGGGATTCTCAAAGTAGTCTTAGCAGAGTCGCCAGCCTATCGGTCTTTTATCGGCTACATTTCGGAGAGTGTGCGATGGAATTGCACATTTAGTGTTAGGGGGTGTTCGCCCCGTGTGTTCTTCCTACTGGGGGTCATAAAACCTCATAGACCATCGTAGACCGCATTGTCACTTACCGTCAGGTGAGATAGTGGTCAAACGCGAGCTTATTTACAATTAAAAAAAACCTCTTGTAATATTCTGTAATAATAAGTGCTCACTAACACAAGCGTGCGCACTGGATATTTGTTTTTAGATTCTAACAGGTAGTATGTTAGGTACCTATAAGATCTATCGCGTAGCCTGTGGGCCAGTGGCCGGTGGCTCTGCTGTGGAAGTGGAACCATCGCGCGAGCGCTAGTTAGGGAGATAAATAAAACGGCACATGTACGTAAGGAATGTATGTGCCACTCCCAGTGTGTCGTGGCGGCGCGGGCGCGGCGATAGAGGAGGCCCGTCCAGAACACATTGAGAGTGGCGCCGACGTACTTTATTATACTTTTATTTACATCTGGCACAACCTGTACTTACAACATTATTCATACAATAACTAGGTCTTACGTACTAGTGTGAGATTGATTGTTCGAATACACGGAACGTCCTCGATAGCTTAGTCTACGGAGAGCGGCGACGCGCGGTGCGGCGCCCTCCCGAGCGTGCGCAGACAACGAGGGGTCTCTCTCTTCTTTGTTGATGGTTGATAATTTTTTTTTTTTTGTAAAAATTTTTTCGTCAGAAAAATATTATTTTTAATGGATTTATCGCGTCACGTGTCAATTACAGTATTTACAGTAGGTACCTACGAGGAGCGCGCGTCTCGCGTCAAGTCGCGCCGCTTTACATTTTCCAACCGTTTATGTGCTTGTACCTATATGTATTTTCATCGCGTCATATTTTAATTTATCACAGTACATAGTGTGCGAACCATAAACCGCAGAGACCCTTCATTGTCGTCAAATAAAATATGTCTGGGCGCGACCCGGGGCGGGGCGGGGCGGGGCGGGGGCATCACTCGGCGCGCGCGGGGGGTGTCGCGCTCCGCACGGACGCTGCAACGGGCGCGGCCCGCGGACTCCGTGAAGGAGAACATCCGTGCAGAGTCGACGATTAAATTAAATACGTTACATACACAATGTATAGATAGATAGAGAGCGCGGAGAGCGAGACCTGCCGGGGCCGCGGGACGGCGCGGCGCGGGGCGGCGCGGCGCGGCCCGATACGAGGCGGAGTCATTCTGTAACGCACCCGCGGGCGAGACACTCGACAGAGTCGACTTTACTGATTCAGTGCATATCATACCTCACCGGTACGGCTGAGGTAACATCTAAATAAAAACAATTTCTTAGACCGTTCACTTATCGCTGCGAAAAGGTCGCGTAGGTCACTGTGCGTAGCGAAGTGAATTCCTAGCAGGTACCTATTGGCAATGCGAGTGGAGCGAGTCGATTATGACTTCGGCCACGCAGCAACGGAGCGTATTGACGGAACGGATTGACGTGGTCTTTAGGTAAGAAGAGAAATCTTCAGAAAAATGTTCAATTCCTATGGGTTCACAGTCGCCACGTGCGAAACCGCCTCTCTCGGGGACGCGGGCGGGCGAGTTAGAGAATGACTAAAAAAAAATGTACAAAATAAATTTATTGTAAAAATAAAAATGAGTATAACAAGATTCCCTCCCTCGCTGGCGGCGCCCTAGCTGGCGCACTTGGTCTTGCCGTCCAGCAGCTTGCGCCAGAAGTCGAACTGCTCGTGGAAGCGCACCATGTGCACGGCCAGCGCGCGGCGCAGCGCGCACGGGTGCGCCGCGATGCGCCGGTTGTAGAACTCGGGCGCGTGGCGCCGCGCGATGCCCAGCCGCGCCGCCAGCACGCCCGTCACGAACACGTCCTCCAGGCGCACGTAGGGCTCCGCCGCCGCCGCCGCCAGCAGCGGCCGCGCGCAGTCCGCCGTCACCAGGTAGGCGGGGCCCGTGGCGAAGTCGGGGAACACGGCGCCCGGGAACTGCGCCGCGGGCACGTAGTACTTGGACTTGGTGGTGCGCTTGGGCGGCGACTTGCGCACCACCTTGCCCCAGATGGTGCGCGTGGCGTTGGCGCGCGCCGGCGCCGCCGCGAAGGCCAGCAGGCGCGGCACGTTGATGAACATGTCGTCGTCCGTCTTCAGCAGCCGCGGCGCGCGCGGGCAGTACGTGTCCACCCACTCCAGCATCGACAGCGTCTTCAGCGTCAGGTTCGAGTACGAGTCGGCCGAGCGGCCCACGATGAGGTCCCCGTACAGCGCGTCCTCGCGCTCCACGGCCGCCTCCAGCGCCGCCGGCGGCGCCCCCAGCACGAACGCGAGCGCCACGTCGGAGCGGGCGCGGTAGTGGCCCCACGTCAGGCGCACCGCGTCGCGCGCCGCCGCGTGCGCCGGCGCCGACGTCACGAGGATCACGAGGCGCAGCCGCGCGCCCAGCGCCGGGCACAGCTCGGGGTGCGGCCGCGAGTGCCCCGCCACGTACAGGTCGCCCGTGTACACGACGCCGGGGCGGCGCGCGGGCGCGGGCGCGGGCGCCGGCGCCGCCGCCGTGGTGTCGGGCGCGGCGGAGGTGCGCTCCGCCGGCTGCGGCGGGGGCGGCGGCGGGGGCGGCGAGTAGGGGCGCGGGGCGCGTGGGGGCGGCGGCGCCGGGAGCCGCGCCAGCAACAGCAGCAGCAGCGCGGCCAGAGCCAGCAGCGCCGCGGCGTGCGAGCGGCGCACGGCGCCCATGGCGCTCAGCGCGCCCGCCGGCCCGGGGCCGCCCTCTGTAACGACACGTGTGGCCGGTTACTACTGGGCGTGCGACGAGGCGCCTTGCGCCATCTCTTCCGAGACGTTACTGATGTACAAATACATAACCCACACACTCGAATGAAAACGGATCGATGGAGCCGATCGATAGTGACCGCGTCGTTTTATGTTGACACGAAAACGATCATAACCGGAATTAAATGAATCGATCGGTAACAGAGTACACCTAGCGGTTCATAAAACGTATTTTCTTTACGATGTGGACGCGTTCAAGGTGATCGAATCGGTGGAGAAGTTAAATACGTGAGACGTGAGTTAATTTTATGTACACATGTAATAGTCGAATTCTTGCATCGAGCGAGCGGCTGACGCGGTATAGTACATTCTACAGTATCAAAAGTTACAACGAGCGGCGCTCGATAGTTCGCGGGCGCGGGCGCGGGCGCCGCCGCCGGGTGCCGGTAGTCGGTAGTCGGTCGGGCGTGTGTCCGCGGGTGCTTTCCGCAGCGCTCTTGACAATGTTAGTGCTTCGATTTAGTATTATGACGCGTCATACAAATGTGTAGTCCGTTTGATGGACCGCGGTATGCGACTGAGTTTGACCGGTGCGCGGTGACGTGACGCATGTATCGTGACTCGTGACTCGGAGACGACTCGGTGTTGCGCCCAGAGCCGCGCGCATTGTTTAACTAATTACGTGCAAATTTAATTAATCCAAATGTGACCCAGGTGTTTATTTATAGGAGATTTACGCATCCTATCAATTAAGGAGCTACCTAACTACCTACCTTCTTGCCCAGGTCGATTGTGTCTAATGGTTAAATGGTTACGAGAACTGAATCGGCTCAATTGTGTGTTATCTACTTAGAATGCTACCATTCATAGACAAAAAATAATCACTATTTGAAGGTAACGTGAAAAACGTGATCCATACGATCACATTCCAAAAACCATGATACCCGATACAAATTATTCAGTCACCTTCAGGAGGTAGGTCTGTACGGTTTAGGTATTCTGTGCAACAAGTATAGGTAGGTACTCTTACCATAGAACGCTCAACGCTCTATACCCGAGGAATAGCTCCGTCCGGGTGTTCTTGCAATAATAGGTGACAAGTGCTAGAGCAGACTCTACCGAATCGAGGAGTGAGGCGCCGCGCCGGCCGGACCGGAGCCTCCACACGGCGGCGGCGCCGGCGGCGGCGCACGGGCACAGAGCCGTTGCAGTCGCGCAGTGCCAGCGAGGTGGCAGCGGGAGCGCCTCCGTTCCCTAACAGCTTCCGAACTGCGGAATCGCAATCGATAAATCTTTATGTACCGAGCTCGTAACGGTATCCCGCGACAGAGCAACGCTTTTACAAAAACGAGACAAGGTGGAAGGTCAGCTACTTAGCGTGGGAGGTCCAAAACATTTGTAATTAATAACCGGTGACACGTGCGCGGAGCGACCGCCGACGCCGACGCTGACACCGGACATTGACTAATGACCGGTGACTCCGCACAGATCGATCACAAGGATCCCGGCGACCAGTCGGCGAGATCGCCGCCACCGCCGGGTGGCTGGAGGTGTTCCGCGGCCGTGACTCCGCGACCCGCCGCCGCCGCCACCGCCACCGCCGCCACCGCCGCGACCTCGGTTCCTGTTCCTGCTCTAGAGATGAGCCGCACGTTCGACTGACTCGCCGCAAAAAATAACTGCCTATTCATACCCATTCCAACAAAAGGCACGACGTAAACCTGTCTGTAGTCTGTACGAGTAGTGACGAACGCCGCTCTCGACAGTCGCCTAGTCGGTGCGGCTCCGAAGGCCGCGACGCTCACTCGCGTAAAAATCATACGATTGCTTCTTCGTTTTGAAACAGATAAAAAGGTCAAATCTTTAACCTTTAATCGCGTAAGAATTGTCATTTTGATCTCTCTTTATAAATGGGGTGATAATAAAAGCCGGCGCGGCGTGGTAGATGAGCGAGTACCTACATAATGCCGCACGTAAGGGCGCAACAAACCGGAATCACCTACTAACGAAAGGTCACTTTTTATAGACGTCGGCCGACGACCCACCGCCCCGCCGCCGCCGAGTGCTGGCGCACTCTCCCGACGGACTCTGTCCGTATAATCTGAGGTATAACTAGTGTGAGCTCGTCCTAGACCACCCAGGACGAGCTAGGTATGTTCTCTCCGCAGTCCGCAGTCCACACTGTTCAACACCTCGACAGCCGCAACGCGCATGCACCTCACGTTCAACTGTTTACAAAGCAATTAAATCTCATTGGCCTTCGCTTGACGTAACGCTAATTAATTAGGTATATTGCCGATCCTTGTAATATTTCAACCGCACGTCGCTTGCGGAGAGTCCGACCAAGGTTGCAGATCCATAACCCATTCCAAAACGGACACGGGACAGTCATTATGTTTGCATGTCGTGTTTTCCTAGTATTAAAGTTTTGCTGTTTGTTTGTGTTGTCTCTCGGGAAACCTAATAAATAAATGCCTAAATACCTAGGTACGTACTTACTGTAAATTTATACGAGTACATTCATCAGTGACGTAATGGTAATTTTATTGAATTCCCCGAGTCACGAATGCGTTAACCGAACGCGCGGCGAAGGTCTCCTCAAAGCGCGTGATAATTGGCCATCTCCGACTTTTCTTACGCAAAAGGCGACTCTGCAATGTTAGGTAGGCACATTATAGTGTACACTGTACAGTACAGCTGACCTGTACATTGGACGATGCACCGCGCTTTAACGCATAATATAACATACGGCACATGCAGTTTCAAGCTTCCGAGCTTCCTCATTCCTCATGCGTCGTCTCACCGCATCCAGCCTTCTACCAGCTCTACTCGTATTCAGCTGTTTATGGACATCCGCAAAACTCAGTTTATGTTTACATGCATAACACAGTGACGTCAACGCAGCAGACGCAACTGATACAATCTGCCCAGTTTCAGTCAGTCTGTCTTCTTTGTCCAGTTGTGCACTCATGCACGGGACGACCTATCTAGTTAACTACATACCTAGAAGAATATCACCGCAATAAACACATAATATACTCGTAGATACGTAATAATTTTACGTCATCTACCGCCAAATATTAGCTACACATTTGACAATATGACCGTTAACTATTATCATGGCGTAGTCGGCGAAGGCATCAGGTCCCGGCGCACGGCGCGGCGGCGCGGCGCTGCTCCGGCGACAGAGTTCAGAGCCACCGGCCACCGACCGCGACCGTCTGCGTCGCCGTCGGTCGCGTCGTCGTCGTCGGCTGTACGCTCATATCTGCGCTTACGTCATTGCCAAATGTCACGTCTAATGGCAACCGGCTGTTTATTGTACGAGAATACACTACGCTTATCACATGCAATTGTAAAGTGTGTAAATGGGTGTTGAGGAATCATTAATTGCGTGTCGACACGCCACACATGAGCGCGAGGCGGCGCGCGGCGGCGGAAAGTGTCGGGGCTGCAGGGATTACCACACCGATGCTCAGTTCCACACTTTTTGTCCGCGACTTGTCGTCGTCTGCACGATTCAAATAAATCGCGCCGGCGCCGGCGGCGGCGCGCGGCGGGCGGTTTGCATGAAATTGTGTAAATATTTGCCATCGATTGCAATTAGTACAATTTATTTACGTTTTACGCAAGAATAGAGGTCGCGCGTATATAATTTGGCGAGAAGCGCACGCGCTCGGCCGGTGCACAGGAAGAGTGCCCTCTATTGTACACGTCTGTGTAGCTGTCTAGGCAGCGCAGCGTCGCGTCGCGTCGCCGATACCGGCCGCGGCAGGCAGACACACCGCTGCATTAGCATTCCACGAATCAAACAAACCATGTATCGATCGAGCCATTTTTGTCCATGTTTTGCAACCATTGTGCGCTGGACGGTTTAAGCCTGATAGATACATATCGACGCTAGAAAGCGTAAACGCTGTAACCCTTTGACCGACCCGAAAATACTTTTTTTACATATTTGGAAACAAACCCACATTTCAACGTCCCCTAGGAACTTTAGGATATAACCAAGGTAGCAGTATTGTAGCTTTGTATGTAACACACCAAATATCCAAAATTTACGTTTTTAGGTCCAGTAGATATTGAGTTATGATTTTATTTCAACAAAAAAAAAGTTTGGTGAACAATTTTGCGTTTCAAGGTTACAGCGTTTACGCTTTCTAGCGTCGATATTACAAAGTATCTATCTGGTTATAGCATAACCCACTCGGGAGTGTTCGGTCAGGCCTTCCTTAATAGAATAATCAACACACATCATTCAGTGATTGACTATCACAACGATCCTCGAGCCTAACCTTCGGCTCTACATGTTTGTGATACTTTAAGTGAGTGTTAGTAACTCCTGACAGGGAGTCCAGCTGCGGCTGCGGCGGCGGCGGCGCGGCGGCGCGGCTGCACCGAGCAAACTGATTGGCGGCAGCACTTATCCGCTGTAGGTACTGCCCCTTTCCTGAGTTTATAGAAGAAGCTGCGTAGTGTGCCATGGATTCATGATGTTAGGATTGCTAGAGCGGGCGCTCAGGATGGAGAACTGTCACAGTTTGCCCGGCGCACTTGCCGTAGGCGGGCGCCAGCGGGGCGCGGCGGTCCTTCACCCCGCGCCGCCGGCGCCGCGCCCCGCTCCCGACAGGATCCCAGCCGAACAAGCTTTTGCAATTGCCGTTCATTTCCGTTCCTGCTCATCTACGGATAATATGTTATTAGCTCCGGCTACATAGCATACTACAATATGCATTCTGTGGCTCAGCGCTCATACCGTCGCTGGCGGCAGGCTCCCGCCTCGTAAGCCGGGTTTAGCGTCAGGAGTCCAGGACACGGTAGGCAAACTTCACGATCGTAGATAGATAAGTTTAGTACGTGAATCTTTATCGCTTTTATTCCTTATTTCAAAATCGCAAGATTATGAGTTATGTAGGTATGTATGACCGATGATGCTTTGTGTCATTCTTGGCATCTCTCCAATAGAAAAAACATATCGTAAATGGACGCGGCGCACACGGTTCCCCACGTCGCATTCTCCTCTGCAGAACGTCCGGCAAGTTGTCGTGACGCGTCTCAATAAAGTCATCGACCGAGCGGCGACCGCAGAGCACTCAGTTCCCATCGGATCACACGATCGGATTACGTCCCATCAGTATATAATTATGATCATTGGAACTCATTAAGATTCCAAAAAGATTGAAAAAGCACTTGAAGAAAAGAAAGTCTGTTCTACAATTTTCTTAGACGTAGCACAAGCTTTTGATAAAGTCTGGCATAAAGGGCTTATTTACAAGCTTAGAAATATGCTCCCACAACCGTTTGTGGATCTATTACAATCTTATCTGACGCAAAGAATGTTTAGAATCAGACAAGACGACAAATATTCAAAATTAAAGCCAATACATGCTGGAGTACCACAGGGAAGCGTCCTTGGTCCAGTCTTGTACTTATTGTACACTTGTGATATCCCAGAGCTAGAAAACAACACTATCGCCACTTTTGCAGATGACACAGCGATTATGGCAACAGGAGTCACTCATGAAGAAGCAGTGGAAAAAGTCCAAAAAGCCGTTAACAAAATATCTGGCTGGACAGATAAATGGAGAATTAAACTTAACGAGTCTAAGTCCATCCACATAGACTTCTCGAACAAAAAACCTAATTACCACCCGGTGTACATTAATGGTCAAGTGATACCATACGAAAACACGGCCAAATATCTCGGCATGACTTTGGACGCTAAGCTTCGCTGGAAAGCACATGTCAAAAAGAAACGTGATGAACTAGATCTTCGCTACAGAAATATGTATTGGTTAATTGGGAGAAAATCCATGCTGTCGGTACATAATAAGGTACTCTTATACAAACAAGTCCTTATGCCAATATGGACCTATGGTATCCAGCTATGGGGCTGTACCAACCAAAATAATATACAGATCATTCAAAGATTTCAAAATAAGGTGCTGAGAGGTATTGTCAATGCCCCATGGTACATCAGAAACGAAGACCTTCATCGGGACCTAAAAGTGGACTTCGTCTCAATTATCATTAAAAAGTTTGCCGAAGCTCATGAACATAGACTTCACCACCACGTGAACGTCGAGGCTATCCAGCTCCTCGACAACACGGATATAGTGAGAAGACTAAAAAGGAAGAAACCTTTCGAGTTAGTGTAGTGATGTGACAGTGAAGTGTAGTTTGGTTAAATCTACTAGTAAAGAACACATTAACAAAGTGCCTTCGCCTTAATAGAGACAGTAAGAAATGTGTTAATGGACACAATCTTAGCAATAACTCTACTTAGCAATTTATGTTAAACGCAAATTACTCATTAGTCTTTCAGGCTAGATCGTAATTTTAATGATGTACTTATTGATAAGAAGCATTATAAATTAAAAAAAAAAAAAAAAAAGATTCCAAAATCGCCAGGCGTACCCTTGGCAACTAGACTGCGTCATCGCAGTCAAGCTGCCTGGCGACGCCACCGGTCTCCACGACTTTTCAATAAAAACACTCTCATCTCAGTGCACAATGGTCAACACGAAGGAGAAGGCGGCACGGCATAGGAGCACGGCATAGGAGTACGGCAATGCAGTGAGTTCCAGCCTTCGAGAGTGGCTGGCGGAGCTTGCCGGCCAGCACCACGAGTTGCGAGTGACGCAAACGATACCGATTTATGGAACAAAAAACCAGTGAATCACTCCGCACTTTTAATGCGTAACATAAATATACAGGTAATGCGGCCGCGGTCGGCGGTCGCTACCTCGCTAGCAGCGTTTCCAACTGTAGCAAACGTTTCCCGCCGACAGAATGGAACAGCGCGCTTCGGTGCGTCTGCGCGAACCAACCACTGGAGTGCGACTCTTACCCATATTGCAAGTGCAACTCTACGACACACGGCCAAAGTGTCGAATGAACTCCATTCTCATTTTCATTGCAGGGAATCCTAGTTAGAGGTCATGTCTATGTTTGTGATCGTGACACGTTATTATTTTTATAATTATTATCGGAGTTATATAATTATAGGGCTGTGGGTTTGACCCTCGGCTTTCGTCGGACCAATGACTTGTTATCGTATGTAATGTGCGTATTTCCATCGCCTCGTACTTAGCTAGAAAGCCATCGATCCCGCCCTGTCGTCATAGGTCGCAGTCGCAGTCGCAGACGCAGGACGGCGCGGCGCGACCTGACTCCTCACCGACTCTGACACTTTTTTTAACTCAATATCTGACCCGCAAGCGTGTTAATTACAGAATGACTGGTTATGTCTATTTACTTACCTATCTACTGTTTTTTTTTTCCAGTGCTTACATGTAAAGTATGTAACTGAATAATTTATTACATGTTTTGAATACGTACACACGTACAGACAGTACAGTACAGTGGTACAGTACAGACAGGCAGACAGACACACTCCTATGGCCTATAGTACCAATAAGGATACCTCGACATTGCACGGTACAGTGACAGCGCAGCGCCGCCCGACACCGCGCCCGTGGCCGCGACGCGTCATCGCAGCCCCGGCCGCCGCGCCGCGCCGGCCGTGGCGCGTGTGTACAGCGGCACCCACTATATCACGTCGCTAGGTGGCTACAATGCCGACATCCAGTACATACGTGCGCGCTGCTCTGTCCCGTGATCTCGTCTCGGGTTACATGACAGGCGGCCTGGCGATGGCGCGCCTTCCGCTTGTCATTGAAACTGGCGCAAACAGTCACACACGAGTAACGGCGCCGGCGCCGGCGCGCGGCGGTCAACGGTTCACGCCGCGCCGCGCCGCCTCAAAACAAAACATTACAAGTTATCATTTCAGTCGATAACTTCCTACACAGGTTAAATACGGTTTGTATTTACACTGATTTTTCAACAAGAGCAGTTACGATGACATCTAATCTAATGGCTTGTCTCAGTAGTCACTTGGGCTTTCTTTACTGCTATAAGGTTCTTTTAATGTAACATGGTCACTAACGTTAGACAAAGTTCAGTTGAAAGCTAAGCAGAATCCAGTAGATATAATACTAGAGACCTGGCCTGACCGGGCTTCATTAGCAGTTGCGAGGTATCTACTGAATATTGTAATGTATGCAGTCTTACAGCACCCCTCACTCTCATTGTTGCAAGCAACGGAATATATAGAATACCTTTACAGCGGTGCTTCCCGACCTTTCTTTAGTTGAGCCTCCTGGATTATAAACAATATTTTCATTTCTGCAGTACAAAGATGAGATGCTTGAGCTAGCACAATCAGTACAAGTTGGTTGATTCTTTGTTCATTCATATTGTTTTGAAACAGGAAACAATAGAATCAATAATGTCATAGTGTAATGTTAAATTTACGCACAACAGTTATTTTCTCTATGCCGTAATTTTCCACCTGACTTGACACGTAGTTCAAGCTCTGGTTGGGAACTTCTGCTGTATATATACTTCTACATATATATGTATGCTTGAAGTAGTCGTTTGCCAGGACTTTATGTTAGACTGGTGCTGTCTTGGATTGCTGATTTCAGGTAAGGCTCGGGTACACTATTCCAATTATGAATCACAATTGCTATATTATGTGTATAAAACTCAAGGCAAGTGTACATAAACTGCTATGTTGCGCCTCGTGATAAAGCTGTTTTTAATTTATTCATTGAATAAGAACAGAAGTTTTACATAATATAGTTTAAATTGTTATAATTTACAGTTTATGTTAACCTAATAACAAAATATTGACCATTTGTTGTGTATTGAGCAACACCATGACATAACCAGTGTGATCGGCAGGCGTGCAGTTAATTAGTGAAAGATTTCAGTTGCGCAAATATTGAACCAAGTGTTGAGTCACACACACACACACGCACACACAGACAACTACAAATGTCAACAGCCAGCGGCCATTATAGCACACTGTGCCCACTCAGGAAGATGACAGTTGAATACAATGAAACAGCTGCCTCAAACACTGGTTGTCATCATACATCATTAATTAGGTACTGAAACTGTGAGGAAACCTTCAAATCCAACAACATTTATATCAGCAAAGGTCAACTTTATTTTATTTATGTTACCTCCAAAACAAATCTTTATATTGAGTAACTATCGGCAACATGAACAACACATGTTATTATCTATTTTGTTATTCAATAAAGATTCCTTGCATTGTATTATATTGTCATTTTTAAACTTTAGAGATGATTACAAAATATTTTATAGTACCTTTCATTAAATAATTAAATGATGTTTTATAACTTTATATGAATGTTCAGCTCATCTCCGTTTTATGACGATCTGGCAGATCCTCGTGAATTGAAGAACCCCAGTGGAACCTCACTGGCAGCAAGAAACTTATTTGTCAAGAGCTAATTTGTGCAAAATGCATAATTCTTACTTCAAGTCGGTATGCTGTTCATATGCCAGATACACAACATGAGTAGGAGTTGCTTACAACTTGTGCTTGAGACTTGTATTTATAAACACCCCTCGCTGATACAACTTTGTTTTGTACTTGTAGATACTTAATATTTGGGTAGTTTTTTATCAATTAAACTATTACTTCGCGAGAGTAATTTTAATAACCCTGAAGCCTCAAATTATCTTTTATACGTCAGGAAAAATTTCACAAATATTTCTTAAACACTAAATAAATAGGGATTCTGTCAAAGAGGATGAATAGATGATCCACCTGTGATGTTTTCAAAATGTTTGATTGGGATATGAATGCAAAAGGCACTCACTCACCATAGCTTCAGGGTGCGGAGTCAAGGCGGCGGTGGAGAGGCTGTCAGCAGACGCGCGGCTACCCTCGAGACGCTGCAGCATCAGCGAAGTGACACTGCGACGCTCTACCAGCTCTTAGATGTATTGGACTCAGGCACTCGTACACACGTATCACTTCAGTCGACGCACCACAAACAGTGCCATTGCTTTTGGTTCGAAGCCTCTCTCACTACAATAGTGATTGCCAAGTTGCCATTCCCTCCCCCACACACACTGCTCGCTCGCTCGCAGACTGACTGACATCATTGACAGACAGACAAGCCGTTTGATTGACTGACACTGACAGAACAAGACAGCAAGGAAAAAAAACACGGTAAAGTGAGATGACACTCACCACAGATCACTTATTTAGTTCGTCTGGTTAATTTTTTTGGTAAATTAAGTTACTTATTCAATTTTAATTATTGACATCTTGAACCTTAACGGTCAATAATAAGATGATATTTACTATGCGAAAAACACCATAAAAATGCATGTTGCCTTACAAAAATATGCCAAAAATCAACAACCAAAACAAACAATTTCACTACAAAAGTAAATATTTTGGGCTAGGATAGTATGGATAAGACTCGGATGTCCGTGTATACGACCAGTATTGTCACATCTTAATATTATGAATTAATATGAAAAAATACAAAATTAAGCGACTTTAAACTGGAGAATGATATAAAAATTCTGATGTGAAAAACAAGCACACTTTTTTTTTAATTTCAACGTTTTTTGCCCAAAGTAGCCTTCACTGTGTATAAAGTTACGATATTTTTGAAAAAATGTGGTATTTTTTGTGAATTTAAATCAAGGTAACGGATAAAATTACAAGCCAATGATGGATGAGCCAATGTTTCAAAATCTGATAAAGTATTAAATTGTTAAAGTGTTGAATAAACTAATGGTGTTGATATTTTGATTGCTTGGTATCTGAATAAATTCTAAGCCTTAGGGTCGCGTTTGAACGAGGTAGGGAAATAAAACACCGTCATAAATTAGGTGGTATAAGTGTGTGTATTAATTTGAATTTGGCGGCTAATGATCTAAGGTTCCGCGAACGAAACGCTTGCGTGTTTTAGAGGTAGTCAACGACATCTAGTTAAAATTAAAGAACTATAATATTATACAAATAGTGACAGTTGTAGTGAATTGACAGGTGATGGATGACAGTTGACGGATACAGACATCATGACAATAATTTATTAGGCATACCCTCCAATTACATTAAACATACCGCCCACCAAGAACGCATTTGACGTTCTTCACTAAGTACACCGCCCACCATGAGGTCAAGGGGGTGTTGATTTACAAATGACTTATACTTAAACAGTTGAGAATCTTAACGATAATTATCAAACTTCTAGTAAATAAACTTAATACAAAAATAAAAATATTTGAAAATTATTATATAATTTTCCCTTAAACTATTCAGTCTGTTACTGGCAAAACGCATAGTTTTGAGGTTGGTCTCTTAATTAGAGATTCCTTGCATTTCAACGTAACCACTCGTGTAATGTTGTCCAAACCAGGATGCTTCTGAACTACTTTACCTAAAAGCCAACGAGCAGGAGGAAGATTATCTTCCTTGACAAGAACGATGTCACCAATGTTAGGTTCTGGAGTAAACTTCGACCATTTGTATCTCTGCAAACAATGCACTAAGTACTCATTCGACCACCTTTGCCAAAAATGTTGAACCATTCTTTGTATTAGTTGCCACCGTTTCAATGAAGTTATGTTACTTCGCTCATAGTTCGGTTCAGGGACAATTACGAGAGGCTCTCCAATTAAAAAGTGACCTGCAGTGAGTGGGGAGATTTCTGGTTGTGTGTGACTTTCGGGTAACACGGACAAAGGCCTGGAGTTGCGACATGCCTCGATTTGTGACAAAACAGTCGTCATCTCCTCAAAGGTGAGAGTGGAGTCTTGTATGATTCGCTTCAGGTGAAATTTTGTTGATTTCACGCCGGCTTCCCATAAGCCACCGTGGCTTGGTGCATGAGGTGGGATAAAATGCCACGTGACACTGTTGGTACTCAACCATTCACGAATGTCAGTGGCTACTGCTGATTCGTTGGGATCAACAATTCGTTGGAGTTCCTTAGATGCTCCAACAAAGTTGGTTCCATTGTCACTCCAAATATCGCTCACATGCCCTCTTCGAGCTACAAAACGCTTGAAACATGCTATGAAGCCGTCGGCAGTAAGGTCACTTACAGCTTCCAGGTGTACGGCCTTGGTGACCATGCAAACGAAAAGACTGATATAGCCTTTATAGCACCGATTCCCACGTCCTTTAGACATGCGAATGTTAATAGGACCAGCAAAATCGACGCCGCTATGCAGAAATGGTCGCGCGGGGGTCACCCTAACCGATGGCAGTTGGCCCATAAACTGGTTTTTGGTCCTCGCTGACTGTCGAACACACTTCACGCACTTGCGTACGTGATTTTTGACTAGGCTTTTACCCGATACTATCCAGTATTTGGTACGCAAGTAGCTTAACATTAATGTAGGACCACCATGTAAGGTACGTATGTGAGTGTCGTGGATTATTAAAGTTGTTAAATGGCTCGAGTGAGGAAGGATAATTGGGTGCTTAGTTTCTTCAGGAAGATTTGAGTTTTGAAGTCGTCCTTGGGCTCTTAAAATTCCTTTATCATCATGATATGGATTAAGCGGTTTCAGCTTAACTTTGTCACCCAGTTCTCTGGTTTGACATTGTTTGATACAAACATGAAGAGCTTCATTGAGTTCGAAACTCGTTAGAAAGGGTTCAAATTTGTGACGATTCGCTTTGACATACTTTATTTTCAGGAATCTACGGCAGAATGCCACAACGCGGATCATCCTTCGGAATGACGAAAATCGGTTCCATATGGGATCGTTATCTGTCATGTCGGTTGACAAATGGACCTTAACTTTCCTTTGCTCTAGATCAGTGTATACCGACTTTGGCCTTTTATAATCAATATTGGGTTCCCTCAGCCAAGACGGACCTTGCAGCCACATACTACACTGAGCAAGTTCTGTAGGAGTGCTTCCTCTAGACGCTAAATCTGCAGGATTCTGCGCGGATTGGACATGTGCCCACTGAGTGTTATCTAGCTTTGAAAGGATTTCTGAAGTCCTGTTACCGATAAAAGTCGTCCATCGACTTGGGTAACTACTAAGCCACGCCAACACAACAGTTGAGTCCGTCCATCCGTGTAATTCTGTGTTATTGATACTTAATACCTTGGCTATCTCAGTGATCAACTTGGCTAGTAAGACTGCTCCCATTAGTTCAAGTCGAGGTATTGAGATCTGCATGGTTGGAGCAACCTTCGTTTTTGCCGCGACAAGATTGACGTGAATGCTACCAGCTGCATCAACTGTCCTAAGATAGACAGCAGCTGCGTATGCGGACATCGAAGCATCGCAAAAACCGTGAAGCTCCCTGGAGGTGTCACTACTCATGCAATTTACCCATCTTGGAACAGAGACTTCACGAATATGCAATAGTTCTGATCGGTAAGTAAGCCATTCTTCTAGCAACTCATCGGGTAATTCTTCGTCCCAGTCTATACCAGCTAACCACAACTTCTGGATCATCACCTTGGCCACTATGACACAAGGCGCGACCCATCCTAATGGGTCAAATAAACGTGAGATGTCAGAAATTACCTTTCGTTTAGTGATAGGATCATTTTGATTAGGAAGTTGCACATAATATTCAAAAAAATCTGATTCTTTGTCCCAGTAGAGTCCCAATATCTTTAACACTTCATCTGTTTTAATGTTCACTTTCTTATCCTGCTTTTCTGACTTCTCCATGACAATTCCAGCTAAATCCTTGTCGTTCGTTACCCATTTCTGTAACTCGAAACCTCCTCTACCCAATAGCTCCTTCATCTCCCGATGAATCCTGATTCCTTCATCCACTGTCTCACATCCTGTAAGTAAATCATCTACATAAAAGTCAGTTTTAATCCTTTTTGCTGTTTCAGGGTACTCGTCGCCTTCATCGATTGCCAGCTGCTGCAGTGTCTTCACAGCCAGGTATGGAGCAGACGCCGTGCCGAATGTGACTCTGACTAATCTAAACTCTTTTGTTTCAGATTCCGGATCGTCTCTCCACACAAGCCGCTGGAAGTCTGCATCTTGCTTGCTGACAATGACCTGGCGATACATTTTGACAATATCTGCGCACAAGCAGATGGGATGAGTGCGCCACCTCATTATAATGTGACGCAAGTCATGTTGGAGAGTGGGACCAACCATCAATGAAGCATTGAGAGATTCTCCGTTGTTTCCGCATACACATGAAGCATCGAACACAACTCTGACCTTGGATGTGGACTTGTCATGACGTATAACGGCGTGATGTGGTAGATAGACACTCTCTGATCGATTTTCATCTTTGCCAGTTATTGGTTCCATATGACCAAGGTCCAAGTATTCCTGCATCACTTCGGAGTAACTTGCCTTGATTTCAGGATTCTTCTTGAAGCGCTGTTCAAGAAGATGAAATCTCTTGAGAGCAATGTCTCTGGAGTTCCCGTACTTACACTGAGGGTCGTCTTCTCGGAATGGAAGACACACCACGTATCGCCCGGTTGTATCTCTACGAGTAGTCTTGCTGTAAAATTCTTCACACAGCTGTTCTTCTTGTGTGAGCATTTTCGGTCCAAGTAAATCCGATTCAATTTGCCAAAATTGTTTTAACAACTCATTGTCGTCGACGTGAGCATGAAGACTTGTGATCACGTTATGATGACAATGTGGAGAGAGGACTTGATCACCATCAGACTGATGTGTAGGACCTGACAAGATCCATCCTAAGGCGGTACGTTGGGCAGTAAGTGCGCCATTAGGACCCTTGAGCAAACCATCTCTCATTATCTGACCGTACACGTCGGCACCAAGCAAAATGTCTATTTTGTTTGGTGTGTTGAATTGGGGATCAGCTAAACTGATCGCTGCCAATTCAGGCCAATCTATGTTCACGATTTTTTCAGATGGAAGTGTAAGACTAGGTATCACTATTCTAGGCTTCGATAGAGTAAGCTTAATAAATAATAAAACATTACTTAACACGTTCACTGCGTTTATTTTCTTATTCTTTTTAACCCTTTTAATCTTTAAAATAATCCAGCCATTTTTCTCCAAATCCTCTTTCTGAAAAACAAATGCCGCACTGACTTACATTCCTCCTTTTTCCTTATTCTTTTCGTCCGACTAAGGTCCGACTACTCAACCAAAAAGTTATCAGCATAAAGAGTTATTAAGTAACTATTTAGTTAATTGATATTGATTAATTGTTACAAATTTACAAACCCTAACAATCGACCGTCCTGACAACGTGAGCGTCCCCGCACACGATCCCAGGTGGAACCCTAACAATCGGAATCTCTGTCAGTGCTACATTGTATCAGTAACAGCAATTAAAATAATTATAACAAGGTATACACATACACATTACATTACATTATACAAAATCTATTTTCAAAATCTAGCCTTTTTACTAGAATGAAATTACTAAAACGTACAGCAATCAATCACATAAGTAGTGGTCATTTAATTTTTATATTCTGATCACTAATGATTTGAAAAACAATTAAACGAAACAATAAAATAACGAGTTTAGGCTTTCATACAATTTGCCTTCTGTATCTCGTTGAATCTATCGTACATGTATAGAACATTAAAAAGCGTACATTTATCAAACAAAGTCAAGCCGATCGATTATGCTTGTGTCCGCGCAGTGAAACGACTTACTCTGGCACTGGGCGTATCAAAACATAGACCGATCGATTCAGTGCTATGCATGACCGTCGAGCTACCAATTCGAAACAAAACTATCAACACCAACCGACGTGCACCAACCGATCGATTATGCCAGCGACGCGGTGGTGTGATGTCTATCTATCACGACACAGACCGATCGATTCGGTACTGTGCGTGATCGTCGAGAAAATAATTCGAATCAAAACTATAACATCAACCGACGTGCACTAGCCGATCGATTATGCCAGTGACGCGGTGAGAAAACTTGTTGCACGAAAAACACGAACGAATCAATTCTTGTGTTCAATCTGAAAATTACAGAAACTGTTCTGTAGTTACATGCCTCTTATCATGGAAAAATAAAAATAACAAAATAAATGAAGAGGTAATTAAAAAAACAGCTAGTTAGTTAATCTGAATCATCGGCATCGTCAATATCAGAACCACTGTCGTGTACTTCTAAAGCAGCGATGTGTATCCATGGCTTCATACGATCCGCTGCAACAACAGTCGGGCGCTTATTTTGTGAGCCACTCAGGCCTGGGACAGGGGTTACCCTATACCGGTCATTTCCTAGCACTTGATCGACACGATAGGGCCCTAAATATGCAGGCATAAGTTTTGTGCTCTGCCCGTCGTTATTAAAACAAGTTTTAGTTATTTTAACTAAATCATCCTTCTTATATAAACGTGCTGGCTTTCTTCCATCATCATATCTTTCCTTTTGTTTACCTTGCTCTTTATCTATCTTATCCTTAACCTCTTTATGAATGACAGAAACTTCTTTAATCTCACGTGTGTCCTCAGCAATTCCATTCAGTTTCGGGTTAATTTCTGCGCTCATACAAGTACCAAACAAAATCTCTGAAGGAGTCCTACCTGTGGTTTTCTGAATGGTATTGTTAAGACCCCATTGAACCTTGCCTAAGTGTCTATCCCAATCTCCCCCACTGTTAGCGCGGCAGCTAAGCTGTATAGGCTGAGCGCGCCTCCAATGGCGGGGGAAGGATGGCTGGTAGAAGAGTAGTACAAAGGAACTTGGCGACTAACCTGGTCTCCATGCAACTGCAATCACCTCGGTTCGGGTCCGTCTCCAAGCTGCTTGTTCCTTCAGGATGTTATGACGTTCGATGTAGTGGACTGTATTTTTGGCGGTTGGTGCGTGTCGGCAAGGAGCGTTTACGCGGCGGGTTTATAGCGGGTTTTGTTTATATTTTCGCGTCGAATTCACGTGGACCACCACAGAGGAGCAGCAGATCCAGAACTTTGGATTCGGCGAGAGCGGCAGCCGCGAAGGACGAGGGTCGATCGCAGACTACTTGCGGCGGCAAGCAGTTTTCTCGTGGATACCACGATATGAGCGACAGAGATAGTCGCCAAAAAATGATAGGAATAGGAAGGTAGGAAGGTATTATGAGTGCCAATGTAAGTGGCGCGAACATTTGCCCCCGGCCTAAAAACCATTGGTTTTTAAAAGAAAGCGGGAAATAAAAAAAATAAAAATAAGAGTTAAACTCTTAAGCAGTCAACGGGTTAAATATAACATAGCGGTTGACCGGGGAGCAAGGGGTTAAATTATTGGGTAGGTAAGATACATAAACGGACGACGGGTCTCTGGTAGACGCCGGTCGCCGTTTTTACTGACGCTACTCGACAGATGCCATCGCCGCCGACATGAGTGGCCACGACGACGCCGAGAGGCCAGGATAGCGGGGGAATATTATCAGTGATAATAAGAACAATAGAACCTATTGTAATGGGATTCGAAGGTGTATTCCATTTTCCTCTAGATTGAAGTAAGTGAAGATATTCCAACTCCCACCGTTTGGAAAATGATTGTACCATTTGATCCAATAAAGCGTACCGTTTCAATAAGTGTCCAGGTTCATCGGGAACCGTGCAAGCGGGTAAATGCTTCAGCGGAGCGGTCATTAAGAAATGTGAAGCACTCAGCGCGGTCGGCTCAGACGGATCTTCGCTCAATAACGTTATAGGACGAGAATTGATAACGCATTCTATCTGTGTGAGTACGGTTAACATTTCCTCATAGGTGAGTAACTGTGAACCGATCGTCTTATGAAGATGACTTTTAAACGCTTTCACATATATTTCATAATTCCCCCCGAAGTGAGGACTTCGCGGTGGATTGAATTTCCAGTGTATGCGATTAGCTGATAACTCATCTGAGATAGACTTATTATATTCGTCGGAATTTAAAAGATCCGTTAACGCATTTTTCGCATTTTTAACGCATTCCGTTAACGCAGAGACGGGAAGGGAGTCAAGGAGCGCGGGTGAGTTACTAGCCCATTTGACGAGATCGAAGCCCCCGGCCTTGAGCAACTCGCGGAGATCGTCTCTGAGTTGTAAACAAGCAGACAGAGTAGGCATGGAGTAGCACACATCGTCCATGTATGTGTTGTCGCTGATAAGAGATGCTGCGAGCTGGAAGTGGGCACCGTCGGCGGCGCACAGCTGTCGCAACACTCGCATTGCAAGGAACGGACTGCTACGTAGACCAAAACAAACGCGGTTGAATTGGTAGGTATCAAGCGGAAAAACGGGATCGAATCGATACAGGAATTTTTGATATTTGCGGTGGTCCTTATTTATCAAAATTTGTAGGTACATCTGTTTAATATCGGATGTAAAAGCAATTGGGTAGAGGCGGAAATCCAAGAGGATTGTAAAAAGATCGTTTTGTAAATTATCCCCGGTATATAAAACTTGATTCAAGGAGAGGCCTGAGTCAGTTTCAGCACTGGCGTCCATCACCATACGCCATCGAGTTGTTGTTTTTTGTAGTCTCGCAATGGCGTGGTGTGGCACGTAATATCCAGTAAAAGGACTATCATTGTCGATCAGTGAAATGTAACCCTTCTGAATGTACTCTTTGATTATAGCATCGTACTCTAAGCGCAGAGCAGGTGTCGCGGCGAGCTTGCGTTCGAGATACATGAAGCGTTTTTTAGCGATAGGGTAAGAATTACCCAGAGCGGTCGCGGGATCGCGGGAGAAAGGTAACGCTACAGAATAGCGTCCCGTAGGATCGCGGGAAACGTTATTTGTAAAAATGCGTTCACATTCTATAGCGTCTGGGCTCAAAGTCGGCGTGCATTGCACCTCTTCAAGCTGCCAGAAGCGTTGGACAAGATTATCTAAACGTGGTCCTTCCGTAAAGGTACAGAGGGAAATATGAGAGCGGCATCTATCTTCAACCAAGGGGTCAGTGATAGAAACAACGGTTCCAATATGAGCGGGCGTAACATGAGCGGGAGTAACATGAGCGGGGGTAACGGGAGCGGTCCCGATTACGATAAAACCAAAAATGGTTTCAAAAGCGGTTGGAGTACCAGGCGGACCAGCGGCGCGGCCTGATAGCAATATTTCAGAAAAGAGCGGCGCGCCTATAAGTATGTCGATCTCGGAAGGCGAAGCGAAACTGTCGTCTGCCAGAGGCAGGCAGTTCAGGTATGAAAGGCAGGATACGTCAATTTTCACTGCCGGTAAATTGTCTGTTATGCGGTCGATAACATAGGCGTCAATTGCAATAAAATTATCATTTAGGCGGGAAGACAAAGTAGCAGAAACTGCTCCCTTGATTGGGTTAGATGCGGAACCTATCCCTTTAACAACGGTGTTCGTCACCTTATTGCATTTTAAATTTAATTTAGCGCAACATTTTGAAGTTAAAAAGTTACTTTGGGAAGCCGAATTAATTAAGGCGCGTACTACATGGCGGCGACCATTTAAATCCGTAGCATAAACTTGTACGGTTCCCAGTAAACAAGTAGTGTCATTAGGCTGCGAAGCGGGGCGTATATTACACAGCGACACCTGTTGTTGTGATGACTGATAAGCAGTTGTAGGTAAGTTCGTCAGCTGAGCGCTAGCGGAGCCCGCGACGGGCGGCGGCGATGCCGAAGGCGGCATGTGATCCCCGGCGGCGGAGAAGTTGCCAGTTCGCGCGCGCGGAGGCGGCGCGTGCGCCTGTGACGGAGCGCTAGGGTACGGGCGATTGTCTTCACGGGAAGATGATACTTTGCGGCATAACATAGAATGATGTTTACATCCACAATAACGGCAATTAAATTTAGAATTGCAAGCAGTATTTATATGCGTAGTGCTTAGACAATTAGTGCAACCTTTGCTTTGTTTTACAAAAGTGTACCTGTCGTCGATAGAAAGCTTATCAAATGCAGGGCATCTATATAAGTTAGCGTGATCGGCTTGTTTGCAAAGCGGACAGTGAGTGACGCATGATGCTGCAAAAGACTGCGTAGACCTTGCAGTACCCGGCCTGTTATCACTGCGGCTAAGAGAAACGGTCGTAGTGCGTTCCAATATTTTGCTTTGTTCGCGGATGAATTTTAAAAGTTCATTGTATGTAGGCATAGATTTACCTCGCATGTGCATTTCAAACGACCGTGCAGTACTTGAATCTATTTTCTTCAAAGCGAGCGATAGTAAAATAAAATCAGACACGTTATCGAGCTTGAGAGACTTCAAACTTGACACAGCCGTGCAGAATTTATCTAGGAATAATTCTAAGTTTTTATTCGTCGCGGTGTTAAAAGATTTAAAATCAAGCATTTGATCAAGATAAGCGGAGGCTAGGTTACGTTTGTCGTTATACTTATCGACGAGCGTCTGCCATATGATCGGATAATTATCACCGTTAGGTACGATACCAGAACAAACTGCAAGGGCCCGGCCTGACAATTTATTAATTAAATATTGGACGCGTTCGTGATCAGTGAGATCGGGATTTTCGTGAATCGTGCGTTTGAATGACTCATAAAATATCCTCCAGGTCATCGGATCTCCATTGAAGACCATCAAATCGAGTTCAGGAATTCTGATAGATTTACGTTGCGGGGCAACATTGAAATCAGCGGTTTTTAAAGGCGGGTTAAGTTTATTATAAACAAACTGACAACGGCAAAACATATCTTCGAAGACGTTTATAGATTGGTAGTTTACCGTGTACGAAGCGTTGAGAGTCAACTCGGTGACATTTAATTTGTTCACAATTTCATTGAAATCGGAGCGTAAGCGGTCTAACGAGATCATTCCACATAGAAATAAATCCTTCTCAGTATCATCAGTGAAAGCCTTTAAAGATCGGTTAAAAATATCTTGTAAGCGGGAAAATATAATGTCACGTTTACCTATCAAGGTCAAACGTTCGATCTGTAACGTATCGAGCGCTTTTGCGTCCTCGTATACTTCACTATCTTTGTCTTTTGAACGAGTAGCCATAGCCATCTTAACAAAGTATAAAAAACTAGATAAAGTATGAAATTCCTAATTTACTGCAACTGCCTACAGCATTTACCTGCCACGCGCGCGGCGTATTGAATACCCACGTGGAGACGCACGGGCGGTCGTTAGGAATACCTTCACTTTTTAATAAAAATTAAGAATTACGGAAAAATCGTTATTTTTACTATTTAGGAATGCGGAATACACGAAATAAGTATATAAGAGCGTAGTAGGATAGTACAGGGTACTATCTGAACTGTAATTGCGGGCGGGAACACGATAATTATAGGAAATTATCGTTGGTAAAAATACCAATATAAAATTGCGGGCGGTTATAAAGAGGACTATATGAGGCCTAAGAGGGGCCAGAGAATAGCGGGAGGACCAGAGAAGATCCGGCGGCGGAGGACCAACAATATGTTAGCGCGGCAGCTAAGCTGTATAGGCTGAGCGCGCCTCCAATGGCGGGGGAAGGATGGCTGGTAGAAGAGTAGTACAAAGGAACTTGGCGACTAACCTGGTCTCCATGCAACTGCAATCACCTCGGTTCGGGTCCGTCTCCAAGCTGCTTGTTCCTTCAGGATGTTATGACGTTCGATGTAGTGGACTGTATTTTTGGCGGTTGGTGCGTGTCGGCAAGGAGCGTTTACGCGGCGGGTTTATAGCGGGTTTTGTTTATATTTTCGCGTCGAATTCACGTGGACCACCACAGAGGAGCAGCAGATCCAGAACTTTGGATTCGGCGAGAGCGGCAGCCGCGAAGGACGAGGGTCGATCGCAGACTACTTGCGGCGGCAAGCAGTTTTCTCGTGGATACCACGATATGAGCGACAGAGATAGTCGCCAAAAAATGATAGGAATAGGAAGGTAGGAAGGTATTATGAGTGCCAATGTAAGTGGCGCGAACACCCACCATGCTTTACACTCAATGCTTTTAGCGAGTCAAGTATGGTACGGTTGTACCGTTCTACTTGCCCGTTAGACCTAGGGCTAGCTACGGCGTTTAGTATATGCTTGAAACCTTTATCGCTAGCAAATCTTTTAAACACATTTGAGGTAAAACAACTACCTCTATCACTTATAAGACGATCGGGGACTCTAAAAGTATAAAAAATGTCTTCCAAAATTCTGACAACGTTTTGGGTGTTTGTATTCCTGACCGGTCTGACGAAACAAAATTTGGTGAACGCATCCACAACTATCAACAGATGAGTTTGACCCCTGTTGGACTTCACAAAAGGTCCGAGGTGGTCAATGTGCAGAGTATGAAACGGCACCTCTACCTTTGGAATAGGATGCAGCAAACCCTCGCGCGTGTTAGAGCTGTTTTTTGCGTAAGCACATTCAATGCAAGCGTTTACATATTTCTTGACGAACTTGGACATCTTGGCAAACCAATAATTTTTCTTAATTCTTTCTAATGTCTTTTCCACACCAAAATGTCCAATTTCGTCGTGGTTCATACGACATACTTGCCACCTAGCTCCTTTTGGTACTACCCATCGAATATTGTTTTTGTCACCACCTAAACAACGAAACAGTTTATTGTCCTTCATGACGTAATTGTCAGTTATATAATTAAAACCATTTCCATCAAGACCACTGCTTAAAATATTTCGGATCCTACATAGCTCAGTGTCTCCGAGCTGAAGGGTGTGCAGCCAGTCGTCATTACTGATTGACATAACAACCGGAAACTGATCTGCTTGAGACTCTTCACCGTCTGCGACGGGATTTCGAGACAGTGCATCCACGTGACTCATTTTAACACCAGCTCTGTATTCAATAGAGCAATCGAATTCCTGCAAAGTTAACCACCACCGAGCAATCCTAGGGATTAAATCTCGCTTCAAAAATGTAGAGCGCAGTGCACTGCAATCAGTGACAATTTTAAATTCTTTACCTAGCAAGTAAACCCTAAACTTACGTAGAGAAAAGACTACCGCTAACGTTTCTAACTCATATGAATGGAAATTCTTTTCTTCTGGTGAAGTTTGCCTGCTATAGTAAGCAACTGGACGAAAATGCTCACATGCTGAGGTACGCTGGAGCAGAATTCCACCAATCCCTACTCTGCTCGCGTCGGTGTGTAATTCGGTTTCTGCCGCAGGATCGTATATGGCTAAAATAGGTCTATCTATCAACCTAGATTTAAGGCCTTCAAACGCTTTCTCCTGACTATCACCCCACTCCCAAGGCGCGTTTTTCTTTAATAGTTTACTCAGTGGAAAAGCAAACAAAGCAAAATCTTTGATAAATTTTCGGAAGTAGCTTGCTAAACCGAGAAATTGCCGTACATTGTGCACGTTTTCAGGACGCGGAAAGTTCTGAACGCTCACAATCTTTCCTTCGCCAGGCCTTACCCCAGCGGCACTAATCTCGTAACCAAGGTAATTGATCTTGTCACAGAGGAAATTACATTTTGACAAGTTCAAGGTTAGGTTTGCCTTCGCAATCACCTGCAGAATTTCCTCGAGACGTTCTAGGCATTCAGCGGAGTGTTTTCCAAAAATCAAAATGTCATCAATATACGCCGTTGCCTTTCCAAAACGACCCGACCCTAAAAGCGTATTCATCATACGCTGAAATACGGCCGGTGCGTTCGCCAGTCCAAACGGCATTCTATTGAATTCGTATTGACCGTCTGGCGTGACAAACGAAGTAAGGTGCTTGCTGCGTTCAGAAATCGGTACCTGATAGTAACCCGAAGCAAGATCAAGCGTAACATAACAGGCCTGACCCGACAGACGTGCTATCTCATCTTCGATGATGGGCATAGGGTACCTCTCTTTTATAGTAAACGAATTAAGCATTCGGTAATCTACACACATCCTTAGCGAACCATTTTTCTTTCGAACCAGTACAATTGGGCTGGCATACTCGGAAACGGATTCCTTCACTATCCCGGCATCTAGCATCTCGCCTACCATAGAGCGCACCTTCTCTCGTTCGTGATGAGACAACCTGTACGGACGATATACCACTGGACGTTCACTATTCAACTCTATGTGCATTTCAGTCGTATTAGTGCACCCTAAATCTTTAAGTGATGTAGCAAAACAGTGCTTATATCTTTTTAACAAATCTAAAAGGTTTTGTCTATCGTTTTCAGACACTTGATCACCAACACGAACCTGGCTAATATCGAAACCATCCGTCACTGCTAAATCCGACGGTGGCTCCATTACAACTCTGTTGACAAAATCCACACGATCTACACGACAAAATACCGAATCTTTTGCAATTCTGCAAAAACTAGAGCACGGAGTTACTGCTACGTTAATTCTTCCGCATTTTACGTGATAGAGACCTCCAAGTACAAAATACTGTTGACTCGGTTCTCCTGCGACACTATTTTTCACCAGAACACTGCCACTAAATGAAGGTTCAGTCTGAGCTCTAATAGTAACTGCACCATACAGTTCAAGGGCACTAGCTATTCTAACCTTGAATGAAACCAGAACGTCGTCACATAGATCAGGTGGTGGTAATTCATTGCCGATATCGAGAAACTCCAACTTGGTCGCATTTTTATACGCAATTATGTGAGGCTGCTCTGTGTATGACTGCCCTATCAGCACGGGGTTATCCAATAATTCATCATTCACAACCTTGCACACCACCTTAGCTTTCACTCCATCAATGCTTAATTCAAGTGACATCTCTCCTAACGACTGCACTATACCGTTACCAAAACCTTTCATCGCAGTTGGAAGATTATTGTGATGAAGTCCTAAACTATGCGCAATAGATTCTTTAACCAATGTGACGTCACTACCGAAATCAACAAAACCTTGAATGCTAATACCATTCACTGTCACTTCTTTCGTAAATTTAGAATTCGGAGCCGATTTTTGGTTACTGATTGAATCAATACACATTGTTTTTTGCACATCGGCTGCCTTAACTGTTTTGTCGTCTCGCTTAATACGACAGTTTTCAGCCGTATGCCCAACCTTGTCACACTTCGAGCATTTAATAATAGGTTTAGGACAATACAAATAACTATGTCCTACCTCTTTACAGTTATAGCAACCACTCATTGTAGAATTGAATCTAGTCCCTATATTTTGTTTAGAGCTATGACTAACAGTGGAATTGACAGTACTTTTGGTTCTAAACTGATTACGATCTGCCATAGGTTGACTTGAGTCTCTATTACTGCATAAATATCGTAATAACTGATCAGGGTGTAAGCAGCGCAATGCCAAAGCACCGGTTCGTAAATTCCGATCACTGAGACCGTGAATAATGCAATCTACTGCGCGTTTTCCTAAAATATCACATTGGTTGAGAAGTGTCAGCTTTTCATAATAGTAAACCTCGATTGGTTCATTAAATCTACTTTTCCTTCTCAACATTTCTTCCAAAGCCTGGCCGTAATTCTGTTCGAAGGGAAATGCGTTTAGTAGTTTTTCCTGCCACTCATCCCAAGTGAAAAGAATGGAATTAAGACCTTCATACCAAATTTTAGCCAGACCTTGGAGCTTCTGCATAGCAAAATGAGTGATGGTTCTTTCGTCCCAACCATATACCAAAGCACATTCGTTCACCTTCTTCAACCAAACATCAATACGTTGTGTCTTTGCAGACGGGTCAAAATCTGGTAATATATTTTTATGATCAATCTTTTGAGAGTATTGTGTTTGGTTAGGCGGTGACTTAAAACCATCTCTCATACATTTAAGAATGTCTGAAACATCTTTCTTTGAAAATGAAGGGCTACGTGACCTTTCCGATTGTCCGGCGTCGCCACGTGAACCTCGGTGATGCTCTGCATGCCGCTCAGTGCAGTGGCCACCCTCAGACTGCAACACGCCACAGTTGACGGACAGGTCGCGGTGACGGCTCCCTCCACAAAGGTCGCTAGCGCGCAGCGGTGAACGGCTTAGTTGTCGGGTGTCAACACATAATCCTCGATGACGCTCTGCATGTCGCCAAGCAAAGCGTTCCTTCTCCGACCGGCGTGTGTTGACGGACGAGTCGCGGCGACGATGGCTCCCTTCACGAAGCTCCCTAGCACGTGACCGTGAACAGCGACTTGTTTCTCCGGCGTCGACACGAGGCCCTAGGTGACGTGCTTCTGCCGAAAATAGTTTTCCTCGTTCTCGCTGCAACTCATTTTCCAGTAGTTTAACTCGCTCGCGGTATTCTTCTTGCTCACAGTTGCGCTCGGGTTGACTAGGGCTATGAGGCCAAACTCGGCTGCGACTGCGAGAAACAGTACGAAAATTTCTGGGCTCAGGTGTCTCACGCCTCCGACTGACCTGGTCCCGACCCCGCCGATCAATATCATCCATTGTGTTCTATTCCCACTTCTGAAATGTAAGACTAGGTATCACTATTCTAGGCTTCGATAGAGTAAGCTTAATAAATAATAAAACATTACTTAACACGTTCACTGCGTTTATTTTCTTATTCTTTTTAACCCTTTTAATCTTTAAAATAATCCAGCCATTTTTCTCCAAATCCTCTTTCTGAAAAACAAATGCCGCACTGACTTACATTCCTCCTTTTTCCTTATTCTTTTCGTCCGACTAAGGTCCGACTACTCAACCAAAAAGTTATCAGCATAAAGAGTTATTAAGTAACTATTTAGTTAATTGATATTGATTAATTGTTACAAATTTACAAACCCTAACAGAAGTAAACTTGTTATGGCACTTAGAACGTGCGCACGCACTTCCATCTGGAAACTGGAATCGTGATTCGACTGTACCTTCATCGTGACAACGTGCTTTGATGACAAAGAACCTGGGGCACCGCCCAGTCCTGAAATGACACTTCTGGTGGGTGTCTTGTTAAGACCGAGTAATTGCACGGTCGATTCTGTGACAAATGACGCCTGCGAACCTTGATCTAAAAGGGCTCTTAGCAAACGTACATTACCGTTTCTTGTCGGGGATTTGACAATAGCGGTGGCTAACAAAACTTGATTGGGTTCTGTTTCCTTCGAGAAATGTGCTGTGACATTCGAAGGTGATGGTTCCGACGATGTTTCAACTGTCGTTTCCGGTTTAGGTAAGCCGGAAGTACGCGACTCTGTGATTGGCTTAGGATGCAACAACGAATGATGTTTATGTTTGCAGACACGACATTTGGTGGAAGAATTACACGCATTAACTGAATGGTTTCGACCTAAACAATTAAAGCATAGACCCTTGGTTTGCACAAAATTGTGTCGAGTGTTGTAGTCTAGTTTGCTGAAATCTTTGCAGTTTGAAATTTTGTGACCAGTTTGTTTACAATATGGGCAAGTAACATTAGTATTAATATTGTCATTGGCAATCGCGTGCAGTACCTTCGGCTTTTGGGTTGAAGACTTTAGGGGCGACTTCTGAGTGGGAGTCAGAAATTCAAGCGACCGAAATCTTGATTCTAAAAACTCTCGCATTTGATGTAAAGTAGGCAACTCATCTGAGATACTAATCTTTGCCTCCCATTGCTTACGCGTTTCAGGATCAAGTTTCGTGCAAATGAGATAAATCATGATCACATCCCAAGACTCTACTTCAACTCCTAAATTCTTCAAGCCATTCAGAGTGTCATTCGTCGTATCTAAGATATTTTTTACTGCGTTGGATGATTCCACTCTGATGCTTGATTGGTCCATAAAACGCCTCAGCAGACAATTAGCCAGGTGCTTCTTATTATTATATCTGCTGTTAAGCAGTGACCATGATTCCTGGTAATTAGCTGCTGTGATAGGAACATGCCTTAAGAGCTGTTCTGCTTCACCTGTAAGGTGTCCCTTCAAATAATGCATTTTCTGCACATCGTCTATTGAGGCATTCTTGTGTACCAATGATACATAAAGGTCTCTGAACGTTTGCCATTCTGAATACAATCCAGAAAATGTTGGAATAGAAATTTTAGGGAGTTTAACATTAAACTCGCTTTTGGAAGTAGGTGTATGTTGAACACTTGACTTTAAAAGGCTTGCAGAAGGCTTAATGATAGATAGCGCCTCTTTAATGTCAGATTTATAATCAACATACTTCTCTTCAATATCACCGAACAAGTCTTGTTTAAAATATCTATGTTCCAAAATAGTCTCAGACTCTTCAAGTTGTAATTTATTATTGGTTTCAACAACAACTTTCCACTGTTCTTCTAAAGCCTCTAACCTTGTCGATAAATAAGATTCTTTAGCCAGACGATCTTTAGGAGACTTCTTATAGTTCTCGTAAGCCTTTTCTATTCGAGATATGTGGTTAAGTTGGTTCTTAATCATACTTAAAGATGACATTTCGACTTCGAATTTTCTAAGTGTTTAGGGAATGGGACTAAAAATGGGCGTAGGTTCCCCGTCAGTTCACAATTTGTGAAACTATTCTAAGTTAATATTAACATGCACAAACACGAAAATTTTACAAGTCCGTTATTCTATAAATTTGTTAGAGTCCAGTAATCAATTAAAGTTCCAAAGATGAAATTTTTCTAAATCGATGGAATGTTGAAACCACAGTTTTTATAGTAACTTCTGATGACACAGTCAAATTAAATAATCCCAAAAGTACTCACGATTTTTGTCCTGGCAAACCTCACTTTACTACTCTAGCAACACTTCACTTCACTAGTAGCAAACTTCACTTCAATCTTCCATGTATTACGTCACACCTGTGACAACTTCGGGACGTTGACACGATGACGTCACGATCTTCGATTTTTGCTTCCTCGGTTGTCCAAACGGCACACGGCACCTCACGCGCCGTCCCGTCCAGCTCCAACCAATCGTACCGAGCCTCTCAGGTTCGAGTACGATGAGCACTTTCAATGGCGATCCACCATTGGTTTCCAGTGCTTTGACGCAAAAGTCGCGTTCAATCACTCCGACTCGATAAGGACCATGAATAAATTCTAAGCCTTAGGGTCGCGTTTGAACGAGGTAGGGAAATAAAACACCGTCATAAATTAGGTGGTATAAGTGTGTGTATTAATTTGAATTTGGCGGCTAATGATCTAAGGTTCCGCGAACGAAACGCTTGCGTGTTTTATGCTGGGTACAGACCAAGCGAACATAAGGGAGCGAATGCCTCAGAACGAATGCAAAAACTAGTGTGGACGTCCTGGCGAGAGCGAGCGAACCCAAACGGTGGCTTTCGCTAGCCCTGGCTTGCCTTCGGCCGTGCTCCTGCTGGGTACAGACCAAGCGAGCACGCGCGAGTGAATGCCACCGAGCGAATACAAAATACTGGTGTGGACGTCCTGGCGAAAGCGAGCGAAACCAAACGGTGGCTTCCGCTAGCCCTCGCTTGCCTGCGGCCGTGCTCCGACCGGTTGTCGGTACATCAAAGAAAAATGGAACGTACGAACGAGCGCGGTGTGTACGGACAGGCGAATGCTCATTCTGTCGCGACGGTTGCACTGAACGGACGTGTCGTGTTCACAATAATTTTGATTTTTATACTACGATCGCGATGGAATGGCCTAACTCAAAACTGCTGATGCTCATAAATGATAGATGCTGATGTATAAAAGCAGAAACCTAGGTTACAGGGCCTAGTCAGTGGGATATAATATAATAATTACGAGAGCCACTTGAAAATACGCTTTTTTGTTTGTTGAGATATCTTAATGATTTTGGTGTCAAATCAAAGGACTAGGTCTAAAACCATTTTATCCATTTGAATCATGTATATCGGTACACGCGTTTAGGAGATACTTAAGGATTAATTTGGAGGAAATATAAATCACCAGATTTTTTTATGTTATTGTTTTACGAACTTTTTAATAATAATTAGTACCTATCTAGCATGTATGGCTCTACTATCCATAGCATCTAGGTAACCTAAATATTAAAAGTTTGTTTTCATTTGTTAATTACAAATGACTAGTAGCAGCTAGTGATGTGAAAAAACAACCAGTCGTTATTCAAATAAAGCATTACTATCAATTTTTCAAAACGATATCTTTCACTTTTTCACTCACTTGTTAATGTACGAAACGGAACCATAGTTGTTATCAAACATTTGTGTGTTATATTTGCTGACGATGCAACTATTTACATGAGTAAATTAAACCTAAGTCCGAATGAGTTTGAAATAGAAATTAACAAATCTATCGAAGCAGTTGTGAGCTGGTTAGAAAATTTAAATCTAAATGTAAATGTTGATAAAACGAAATTAATAGAATTTAGAAATTATAGACAAAAATCATTACCGTTAAATATTCTTGTTAAAAAAACAAAAGTCGATATTGTTACAGAAACCAATTTTATTGGAGTTACTATAGACACAAATTAAATTGGAAATCTCACATTTCTAAATTTAACACAAAACTTTCTCAATACATATATGCTGTTTCAATACTAAAAAACGTATCATCAAAAAAAATTGCTATAAACACGTATTATGATTACGTTTATCCTCTTTTAAGCTATGGGATTATATTTTGGGGTAATTCTGTAGAAGTAGAAACTACTTTTCTACTTCAAAAAAGATGTCTAAGATGTATATTTAATTTAAATAGTACTGAAACACTTCGTAATGTTTTCATAGAGAATAACTTCCTTACACTTACTTGTATTTATATCTATCAAATTAGTATATTTGTCGAAAGCAATTACGAGTACTTTTATAAAACAAAATCCAACCGATCCGAAATTCTAAGGACCAAATACAAGCATAATATTTAAATACTTCAGGGCCAATAACACGTTGTATCATAAGAGCTCTTACTTCACAGCTATTAAAGTTCATAATCTCTTGACGTTAAGATGCAAAGTGGACCAGATTTCAACAAAAAGTTAAAATTTTGGTTGCTAACGCAAAGTTTTTATAATTTAAAAGAATACTTTTCTATATAATAACTACTTTTTTAAATTCCTAACAATTTATTTAAAATATGGTTAATTGTTTTGTTTTCCAATTTTATCTAGTGTATAAGTAAGTTAATTATTGTGCGCCCGAAATGGGCAAATTGTTGAAACTTCTTATTGTAATAACAACAGCATAATGTACACAATTTATACAATAAAAATATTCTGATTCTGATTCTGATATCACAACGCTATAATAAATCTCAGTTTACTATAAACTCTATGGAATGGCCTAACTCAAAACTGTAGACTCATAGAGCTGTTTAAGCAGAAATCTAGGCTGTGGCAGTGAGATATAATAATTATTATAATAGGTACCTATATAATTACGAGAGCAACCTGAAAATACGATTTTTTGTTTGTGGCGATATCTTAATGATTTTGATGTCAAATAAAAGGAATAGGTCTAAAACCATTTTATCCATTTGAATTATGTAAATCGGTCCACGCGTTTAGGAGATACATATGGATTAGTTTAAGGAAAATGTAAACCACCAGAATTTTTGATGTTTTTGTTTGACGAACTTTTTGATTAGTTATTCTATTCGCATTTAGCATGTATGGCTCTACTATCCCTAGTATCTAGGTAGCCTAAATATAAAATTTCACTAGTTCAGTTGAATTTGACAACTGGAATAAACAGCGGTCTTGATTTGTTCTAGCAATCGCAGAAATGCAATATAAATATCATGATAGGTGTACACGAAGAAAAGTTTAATAACGTATAGTTACCGACTATAATAATCGTTTCAAATCGTTTGGTTATTAAGCCGTATGGTAACGACACATCACTAGTTCGCCGTGGTTCGCCCAACTCTGCATGCGTTCGTTTGGTGTGGACACAACAGCGAAAGTGAGCGAGTACGGTACCGATCGGTGGCCACCAATTGATGGCTATTCGTTCGCTTATGTTCGGTTGGTCTGTACCCACTGCAACGGTGTGACTAGTAGCAGCTAGTGATGTGAATCAAAAATCAGTCGTTATTCAAGTCATTACTATCTATTTTTCAAAACGATATATTTCACTTTTTCATTGTTATGTACGAAACGAAACCATAGTTGGTATCACAACGCTATAATAAATCTCAGTTAACTATAAACTCTATGGAATGGCCTAACTCAAAACTGCTGATGGTCATAGAGCTGTATAAGCAGAAACTTAGGCTGTGGCAGTGGGATATTATAATAATTATTATAATAGTTACCTATATAATTACGAGAGCAACCTGAAAATACGATTTTTTGTTTGTGGTGATATCTTAATGATTTTGGTGTCAAATGAAAGGAATAGGTCTAAAATTATTTTATCCATTTGAATCATGTAAATCGGTCCACGCGTTTAGGAGGTACATAAGGATTAGTTTAGGGAAAATGTAAACCACCAGAATTTTTGATGTTTTTGATTGACGAACTTTTTGATTAGTTATTCTATTCGCATCTAGCATGCATGGCTCTACTATCCATAGTATCTAGGTAGCCTAAATATAAAAGGTTTGTTTTCATTTGTTAATTACAAATGACTGACTTTAATATTCATTGTGTATGTAATCAAATCAATAATTCATACGCATCAAACATAAGATAGATTACGTGGTCAAGTGCCCCTACTTGACCACGTAATCTATCTTATGTTGTCGCCCTGGTATCCCCCAAAATAATACTCCGTTTACTTGAGAAAATAATTTGTATTTTCTAATACGAAGATTTATGAACGCACTTTACAATTATCTTGAACGCTACTTAAAACGACCTTAGGTAGGCGGGACGGCTCATTTGACGGAGCCATCTAGCGGGTGGCATGTGAACTACGATGACTAACATTGATCTCAAACAGGCATAGACGATGGATATTATACCTAGTAGCAGCTAGTGATGTGAAACAACAAGTCGTTATTCAACTAAAGCATTACTACCTAATCTATTTTTCAAAACGATAATTTTTCACTTTTGTTCACTCACTTGATATGTACCTACGATAAGAAACCATAGTTGTTGTCAGAACGCTATAATAAATCGCCGCTAACTATAAAGTATCTACTTGAAGTTGTCAACGTAGCTGGAGAAAGTGAATAAGCCAGATAGAGCGTTTTGATGCGTGCGAGTAGGAGGGCTATACTCCATAGGCTACAATAATATGTTCAGTTGAATTTGACAACTCAAATAAACAGTTGTCTTCATTTGTTCAAGCAAATTAATGCAATATATGTTAAATGTCACGACTAATTGAAAAACACGAAAGAAAGTTTTAATCCCATGTATTCGAAAAGAGACATTTTGCTTCTGGATAAGTGCGAGCAAAGTGGATCATTCCCGGGCACTTCATTTTTAGAGTTTTTTCAATAAAGAGTGGTAATAATATAAATGAATGAATCAATAAAAAGGAAATTTATTGCCAAAAAAAATAAAAATTAATTATAAATAAATATTTTATTTGCTTTTCTTTTATTTTGTTTTCTAAAATATTATTCACTTTTTTTTTATTATATATTTATATTTTTTTATTTTTTTTCGTATGATCGTATTAAAATTTTGTTTTCTTTTTGTTACTTTTTATTAAATTAAATTAAAGTACTCAAATTTCTAAAATGCAAGAATAATTAACCTGTCAAGAAGAGAAGAGAGATAGATGCGGCACAAGCGTACAATGAGCGTAACGGGACAATGTGTCAACTTTTTCGGCTGCATACCGGCGTTCATCGATTTATTAGACGTTGTCACGTCAAAAGATTTTTTCTCGTATGATGAATATTTTCTCATAGCTTGGGATGAAAAGTATCGTGTACCACACGGTAGCAAAATTATTTAAGCTCGAGCGAAGTACTTTGACTTCTACTACTTCTACTATAGAATCCTTCGCTTCGCTCTGGATTCAAAAATCGCTCTCGCCGTAAATACATTATTTTGTTCCCTTGTGGTACAATCCACTATTATCGTATAGTTGTTACCTACTACAATAATCGCACGGTTTTGATAGTTTGGTTATTAATCCGTATGGTAACGACACATCACTAGTTCGGCGTGATTCGCCGAACTCTGCATGCGTTCGTTTGGTGTGGACACAACAGCGAAAACGAGCGTGTACTGTACCGTTCGGTGGCCACCAATTGGTGACCATTCGCTCGCTTATGTTCGGTTGGTCTGTACCCACCATTAGAGGTAGTCAACGACATCTAGTTAAAATTAAAGAACTATAATATTATACAAATAGTGACAGTTGTAGTGAATTGACAGGTGATGGATGACAGTTGACGGATACAGACATCATGACAATAATTTATTAGGCATACCCTCCAATTACATTAAACAGTATCCCAAGCGAATACCCGCCTTCCATGGAGAGGGTCGTGAGTTCAAATCCCAGTGCGGCCACGTAGGTATACCTTATTTGTTTATTATCGTGAGAAATGCTTCCCCAAGAATTATTTCGGAGTGATGTGATCCACCAATCCGGACCGGGACCCCATGGTGTATTATATTAAATAAAAAAGGCATAATAATCCTTCAGATTTGATAGGCGGTTTTGTCTCATTCGTTGTACTTTACTTGGAGCAATTTTTTTTTAATGAGAGCTCTTCAATGCTGTTTGTTTCCAGCAAAACTAAATAAAATTACAAGTTTACTTAGATTTCAATATTTGGGAATGCAGCTCGGAAATTTTGATTTTCAATAATGTCTCTACTGTGGAGGCCCGGCCCGCGCCCCGGGGCTACAGCCCTCCCCTAAATCCCACCCTGATCATATGGTACCTAGGAACTAAATTCTAAATGTCAACTTTTGTTGCCATACCAAGATGGCAAACATTGGAGATAGGGTCATAGAACTCCGTGGAATTGGGCGGGACATGTGGCAGGGCGAGTTGATAGCAGCTTTTTAGGAGAATGGTGGCCCAGATCAGGAAAATAAAGTGCTGGACGTTCGGCAACGAGATGTGATAAATGATACAGTCGATCCAAACTCTTGTAGCCCAGTATTCCCAGCGGGAAACTCGCCGTAGCAGACCTACCTGTACCACCCTGTACTTTACATTTATATTGAGCAACGTTATCGCTTATAGATTGCTCGCCTCTAAAGTTTTAAATTCACGGAAACATTACCTACCTACCTACTTATAATGGATTCGATTTACCATAATTTACCGCACACAACCCTTTTAAACGGTTGAGGCAGAAAATTGCACAAAACGACTAAACACGCGCGACCGCGCGCTGATTGAAACTGTATTGGATCCGTTATCGGTTCGCGCCACCCGCACAGCGCGGGGCGGGGCGGGAGCGACAGGCAGGGCAGATGGGACTCATTCCGGGAGCGAACGCAGCGCCGCACGGTTCAGCATGCAGGACGACGAGGTCGGCTCCTGGCCGGTCGCTTTCGGACTCATATACTTTACTTTCTTTTTGGATAATGTGTTGCTGACGGTTCTGGGTGAGTGACAGAGATCCTACACTTCCTCACTTAATACCTACATTTCCATGCGAAGTTTTACAGCCGCGGAGGGAGCGACGGTGTCTTGGAGCTACGCGACGACCAAGTCAACGGAAGGATCGCTTCGTCGCAGATTCACTAGGGGGGAACCGAGGACCGGAGGATGGGCGGAGTTCACCGCTTCACTGGGCACTTCGATCTAACGCGACCGAAGTGCCTCTTCGAGCGGAAGGAAGCTTTTATCGCAAACTTGAATACGGAAGGTGGATCGTTTTCGTCCCGCAGTGCCGATAATCCCAGACTGGATCCGCGGCGAGTCGCTGGCGCTGTGGGCGACGCACGACGCACCGCTCGCAGTGGCGCTCAACTCCACCGTGCACCGCGCCGCGCGCGACGATCCAGGTGCGTCCCGCCCGCCTCACGAGGCGCCCCTGCGGTGGTGTGTAGCGACCGTACTGTGTGCAGGCGCGGGCGGCTCGCAGGCAGCCGTGGGGCTGGTGCTGAGCGCCAAGGCGCTGGCGCAGCTCGCAACGGCGGGCCCGGCCGCGGCCGCCGTCGGCCGCCTCGGCGCCGCGCGAGTGCTGCGGGCCGGCACCGCGATGCTGTTGCTGGCCGCCCTCGGTACGAACAAGGTCCTCCGCGTCACCCGTCGGGGCCCACGAGCTCGGCCCTACGTCACGCTCCGTGTCCTCCGTGCGCAGTGTTCACGGCGTGCAGCGCGCGCGGCGGCGGCGGCGCGGCGGCGGCGCTGGCGGGCGCGGGCCGCGCGGCGCAGGGCTGCGGCGCGGCGCTGTGCGGCGTGGCGGGGCTGGCGCTGGCGGCCGCCGCCGTGCCCGAGCCGCACCGGGACCGCGCGGTCGGCGCGCTGCTCGGCGCCGTCGCCCTGGGTACGTGCCGCCCCGCCCCGTGCCTTCACGCCCCGGCGCGGCGCCGACGCTGACCGTGCTGACCGTCCTAGCGGGTTGCAGGCGTGCTGGTGGGGTATCCGTTCGGAGGCGCGACGTACGCGCTGTGGAGTCGGGAGGCGCCGTTCGTTATTGTAGCCGCAGCTCTGGCGGCGAATTTGAGTGAGTGCAACCCCCCACTCGCTGGAAAATTATAGTCTTTTGGTGCCGAAGCCGAGGCCGACTGAAGCTTTGTACCCGTCACCGCGACCTCCCAGGAACGCGCGCGGAACGCGTCGCGACCGCGGCCCGCGCCGCCCGCGTACCTGGGAGCTTCTCAAGAGTTCATATCGTTATAGCGGCTCCTCGGCTTCGAACAGCGTGGCATGTTTTAATTACCTACTAGATTTGATCGATCGGCGTTACACTCCTGCCACATCCACCTACGAATGGTGGGCAATGGGTACTCGAACCGGCGACGCGGGCCATACGGTCCGGTCCGGTCTCGGCGAAGGCACCGAACACCGCCCATAATATTATGTCTAAATTACAATTACCGCGTTCTGTTCAGTCATGCAACACATATTTTTGGATAAAGAGGAGTTCAATCGGGTAAGTGTGACATAGATCGGAGAACCCACACAGGGGACTTAGTGACCTACTGTGGACTAGAAAGAGTCCTCCCCTCTGTAGCCCGACGAGAGCGGGCGGGGCGGGTCCGGGGGCGCCGCGGGCGCGGTGCGGGCGGCGGCGCGGGGCGGGGGCGCCGCGGGTGCCTGCGCCGGCGCCGTGCTGCTCACCACCAGCGTCATGGCGGCACTGGAGCCCTGCTTGCCGCTCTGGATCATGGAGAAGTTCCACCCGCAGGTAGGAAGCACCGGCTCGAGACGTCGCCAGGGTAATTTTAATATTTTCTCAATGGCGGGCATTAAGTATTCCTCCTCCTTCTTATTCAAGAGCCTGGCTGACCGCCATCGGTGCGGTGATCGCCGACGTTCCCTATCTGTACACGACGCTTTGACTTTCCGAGGTGTCGAACATTTTTGCTTTACTCCTTTCTATCATCGGTAGGAAGTATAAGCACGGTCAGTTTTTCTCCGACGAGGCCGGTCAGATACCTACTTCTTCGTTCGCTTTTCTCTCGGTCAGGCTCATTTTCTGTGCGAATTTTCGAGTCATAGTCCACATTTCGGTTGCGGACGAGGCGTTTCGGACAGGAACCCCGGAGACGGAGCCGTGTAGGTGTGCTTGCCCCGGCAGCGCTGGGTGAGCGGCGCCGTGTTCGTGCCGGACAGCGCGGCCTACCTGGCGGCGGCGAGCGCGCTGGGCGGCGCGGCGCGGGCGCTGGGCGCGGAGCGGGTGGCGCTGTGCGGCCAGGCGGCCGTGGGCGGCGCCGCGCTGTGGCTGCCGCACGCGCGCTCCGTGGCCGCGCTGTGGATGCCGCACGCGGCGCTGGGCGCGGGACTGGGCGCGCTGGACGCGGCGCTGGTGCCGGCGCTGCTGGCGCGCGCGGGGCGCCGGGCGCCGGCGGCGGCGGCGCTGCTTCAGGCGGCGGCGGCGGCGGCGTACGCGCTGGGCCCGCTGGGCGGCGGCGCGCTGGCGTGGGCGGCCGGCTTCCCCAGCGCCATGCGCGCGCTCGGCGTCGCCAACCTGCTGTACGCCGCCTACCTGTACCGCGCCCTGGCCGCCGACCCGCTGTCGCCGCAGGTACCTACGCGCGGGGGCGGCGTCGGTGCGTGACCCGACCGGTTCGACTTCAATGGTCGCCTGTTGCAGTGGGGCGCGCACACGCCGGAGGACGAGGACGCGGCGGAGGAGGCGGGGGCGGGAGGGGAGCTGGCGCCGCTGCACCACCACCGGTACGAGACCTTCCGCTAGTGGGGGTGGCTGCGGGGACTCGATGAACTTATACCGATCGACTAATACTGATAATAAACGATTCTACAAACGAAGCTGAGTTTCTCTTCTCTTTCCCTGATCTCAAAATAATTAGGATAGTGGAACGGATTTTCGATCGGATACACACACACACACACACACACACGAATATTTCAGGAATGTTACGAAGTATACATTCCCCCGGAGACCACAGTTCATGCCCGCCGCAATGCCCGTAACGCATCCTCTTTGCGTTTCGTATAATTTGACAGTCCATGCCTTCCTTTGTTTATAATTAAATATCGTGGCCGAAACGTTTGTCAAAATTACAGTTTAATTAATTTCAAATATTTGTGGACATTTCAAGCTAAATTTTAGTGTATTTATTGCGAACAATATCCTCCAAAATGTCATGTGTAAAACCTCTAGGTGAGTAATAACATAGAAGGTCGCGCACGAGGGTCGCGCGGAGGGTGCAGCGCCGGATTAACCACGCACCAAGAGTAGCAATTGCTACGGGCCCCGCATATTTAAACCCACTCGTCTCTGTCTGAGCGTAATTTTTTGAGTGAAACTTATTATGATGGAGTAGGTAATATTGAATTTACTTGATTTCACAAAAACGTGAAACGCTACAGCTTTTCCTACTAAGACAATTGCTTTTTTACCACTTTATACTTAAGAACCCATAGTAGATGAATGAAAAAAATGAAAGAATTTGCTACGGGCTTCGCGTTTGCTTAATCCAGCACTGGGAGGATATAAATAATGTAAGATCCCGCCCACTGACGTCTCTGAGCCGGGCCGAGCGCGCGGGCGCCGGGCAGTCGCAGCACAGAGCCCCGGCGCCAGCCGCAGCTGTGCCGCTTCCTCAGCATGACGTCGAGTCACGCAAAGCACTGGACGGTCGCAGCAACAATCAGTATATCTCAAAAAGAGGACGTTCATTACACGAATATTAACCGGAGTCTACATTGTCCGTCGGCAGGGCCGGGCCCTGGCGCGTACCGGCTGCCCACGACGGTGGGGTTCGGGCTGCACGACCCGTCGCGGCACCGCGAGCCGATGTACTCGTTCGGCACCAACGCCGGGTTCCGCGTGCGCGCGCTGGGCCCCGGGCCCGCCTACCGCATCGAGCGCGTGACGCGCGACGGCACCGTGAGCTCGCCCGCCTGGTCCTTCGGCGCCGCCTCCGCGCAGCGCGCCACGCTGCGCACGCCGGGCCCCGGCGCCCACGCGCCCGAGCGCTGTCCCCCCATGCGCGAGCCGCGCGCGCCCGTCTACTCCATGGGCGCGCGCCTCGCCTTCCAGCTCAAGCGGCCGGGCCCCGCCTCCAACGCCTACGCCATCCGTACGTAGCACGCGTCCGCCCGCGCCCGCGCCGCGCTCCTCCACTCACTGCCGTCTCTCCCGCAGGGCTGGGCCCCGGCACGCCGGCCTACACGATGGGCGCCCGCGTCGGGTTCAACGCGAAGGCCAAGTCCCCCGGGCCCGCCGTCTACTTCCAGCGCGACACCAACGTTTACAGGAACAAGTATTTATACATTATACCTAAACAAACACCCTCGCATTATTCACTTCACATTCCACGCACATATTTTTGGCCCTTTGAGGCCGATAAACAAAATGTTTATTTTTATTTTACAATCACATACATAGATCCTGACCCCTAACTAGAGAAATCCTATATCTAGGTAATCCGGAATAACGAGGACTATTTGGTCCTACATAATTATATCCTGACTCCGAGCAAATACTAATGGTTCACTCAAATCTTTGTCCTGTCCGGGAATCGAACCCGCAACCCCACGCTTCGCAGTCGGCTCATCACCCACTACGCCACGGACGCCGTCAGATAGAAAAGTAGGCACGCTCGTCGTGTTTCCTGAAGATGATTCGTTAACGAACGGCTCCGTCGAACAGTATCACACGAAGTACGCAGGTGTAATACCCCGCGCATTAACCCGGTTCCCCGTGCCGCAGACAGCCGGTGTACTCCCTGGGGGCCCGGCTGGAGGGCGCGGGGCGCGCCACGCGCACCCCGGGCCCCGCCGCCTACCCGCCGCACCTCTACAACGTCAAGAAGGTACGCGCCACCGCGCCGCGTGGGGCCCGCCGCCCTGCGACGGGCCCCACGCAGCGCCCGCGCCGCGCCGCGGCACGTAACATCTGTTGTACCGTATGTTGCAGAATCCGTACTCGTACTCCTTCGGTACCAAGCACGCGACGCACGCGTGTCCGATGATCATCCGCGAGGACACCATGGACTGCCTGTAGAGCCGCCGCCGACGAGAGCGGCACGAATTCGGCTAAATGACTACGCGCGCCGAAACAAATATCGGTTCGACACTGGAGACTACTCGGTGCCGAATTTGGAAACCGAATACACGTGACCGACGAATCGCTCGGTCCTAAGGTCTGTACGCTGTAAGTGTCGCGTGAGTAAGTTGAAGGATCGCCATGTGAGAATTGGTGGCGAGGAATCATTCCATAAGTGGTAACTGATAACATTTGCCTGACATTTTGTGAAAGTATCATTTGTAAGTTTTGTAACTGTCTCTTTTGAAATTGTAAAGACGTATATTCTGGACTCGTTTTCTGGACAAATAAAACATAAAATTTTATTATATATTTATTTCTAACAATATCGATGTAAGTAACGCTAAATGCTAAAGCCACTACCGCTTAAACACCAAATTATTGGTCGATAATATCGTAGCATTATTCCGATAATGCGTCCAGCGTCCTCTCCAACTACTATCAAGGTGTTATTCTCGCAGCAGTATGTAAGAACACAAAATGAAAATCGGATTCACTTGACGTTTTTAGTATGGGCAATTTTCATTTTCATGGCTGTTATATCATAGGGCTGCTGACAAAATGTCAAGTGACGAGCGCAGACTGCTCCCATGTCTTGCGGTTCGGATGTGGCCACTCCAACGCTCAGTGTGCACCGATACCAAACAAAGTGTAATTAATTGCATCCACAGCTTCAGGTGGCCACCGGTGGTCTCATCTAGTGACTCGATGTGTGTTTACACTTAGTTACTGTGTCGGAGGGTTGATATTGCACTGACACATTATTATCTGGGAAACAGTGAGGGGGGATGGACTAGAACTTCTTCATGGAGCGTAGCTTGTTGTTTCTCCGCATGCCGGCGGCGCGCACTCGCAGCCAGTACTGCTTGGAGTCAGGCGACAGCTCCGCCAGCGGCACCGCACCGCCCGTGCGGAGACTCCACAGCCACTCTGGGTACTCAGAGTCCGCCTTTATCTACCATTATAGACATACTCCGTATTAGTATTCTCTTCTCTTTCATCTGTCTTATAGGAAATATTTCTTGGAATGAAGCTGCAACTTCAAATAAATTTAATACACTGAAAAACTTAGAACCAATGTTCATGAAATTGATAAGGGACTATTTATTAATTTATTTATACACAAGCACCATAGATGCCAATATGTCAACAATGCACAGTGTTGAAAATTACTTTTCATCCCATGTATTCGAAAAGTGGCATTTTGCTCCTCGATAAGTGCGAGCAGTGGGTCTTTTCCGCGCACTTAATAACAGTGACGAAATGAGTTTTGAATTTATAACATTGTTTAATTAAAAAGTTTGAACGCAATTCGCTTCAATATACTCCTGGCCGGCAATAAAAAAAAAACAGCGCGAGCCGAAGCGGCATCAGATATCCAAATTTAAAAAAAGAAATGGTTGTCCGTAAAGTTGGTTTACGGACGATATTTTAACGTAAAAACGTCGTAACATAACATTGATGAAGTGATTGCATACTTTTATGAATAAAGATGAATCATTTTTTTAATAATAATAGAATAAATACTTAAAATTATACTAGTAATCAGATTTTTAAATTGCAAGAATAATTAACCTGTCAAGAAGAGAAGAGAGAAAGATGCGGCGCAAGCGTACAATGAGCGTAACGGGACAATGTGTCAACTTTTTCGTGCATGCAGCCGGCATTTATCGATTTATTAGCGGTCATAAGATTTTTTTCTCATATGATGAATATTTTCTCATAACTTGGGATGAAAAGTATCGTGTACCACACGGTAACAAAATTATTTAAGCTCGAGCGAAGTACTTTGACTCCCTCGCTACGCTTAGGATTCTACTCTAGAACCCCTCGCTACGCTCGGGATTCTACTATAGAATCCTTCGCTTCGCTCTGGATTCAAAAATCGCTCTCGCCATAAATACATTATTTTGTTCCCTTGTGGTACAATCTACTATTACAAGACTGATCACTTTTGTAACAATGAGTTATTGGTTCATAGCCAGTTATTGAGTGTTTTTTTTTAGGTGTTGACTCAGGTGGAAGATACACCTTCAATATACTCTCAGAAGAGTATATTCCATTATGGACTACCCTAAAGTTTAACTTTTCAACTATAAAAAGATTCATGATATAAATCAATCAGACATGAGAAATCCCAGGCATATGCATTAACAACACACATGAAACTAAATACAGTTGATTCCAGAATCTCTTATTTATTGATGGATTGGTCGGTCAGTTGTGAGAAAGCTATCCAGGATGCAGGGCTCGATCACAGTGGTACATACCCGTACATCTTCACCGGTGGTGTATATGTTGGAGCCGCACACATATTGCACCAACTTCTCAGGGTCAGTCTCCACCGGCATCTCCTTCTTCTCCATGGTGCCGAGCTTGCCACCCTTTTTCTTACCTTTGCCCAGCCCCATCACACCTGTAACCATCCATCAGGAACACATACAGTTGGTCATTTCAAACATGGTTGTAGCTGTCTGCTAACATACATTATCTACAACATACCTAAATCATAAAACTGACTACACGTACACTATATTCCTTAATTATTGAACTATACGCTGAGATCCTTAGAGAGCTTAGAGAATGCTGAACCCTGATATAGCATTAACTTTAATAGGTACCTCCGGCGGCAGAAGTCGTTTTTTTAACAGCGAAAGTCACTGTGTTCGTGTGAAGGCTGCCCGACTGCATAGTGAGGACTTGTCGCAGTTGCAACAAACTCTGACAGAACAGTCCTCGATACATTTCTTTATTTTATAACACGAAATAAAATTGTTTAGAAAGGAAATTAACTGGTAGGATAAGGTTATGTTATCTATGTTTGAATATTTTTAATTATTAGTATTTATTTCGGCTTTGTACGGTTTGTGCATTTAGTCAGCAGTGTCAACTGTCAACTGTCAAGTGAAAATCTATCAAATTGGTAATTAAACAAACTATGCAATATAAAACCAAACTAAAAAATAGAAAATAAATTTTAATAAATTTGAATGAAGACTATTGTATTTTTTTAATAATTATAAATATCTAATAGTGTAAATAAGAATAAATGTTTTATTGAAAGGAAAGCGTGGCGTAACAAATCGCAAGCCTCGAGACGATGATGTCTCAGGCCTTGAGATACTGCATTGCAGTCGTCGTAGACAGTCTAGTGTAGACCGCAATGCAGTGCCGCGCAAGATTATACAATACAATTCCGGGTGGCACTGTAACTGTAATGGGTAGGCGTGGCGCTTACCATCAGGTGAACGACTTGCTCGTATGGTTACTCAGTCCAATAAAACAAAAACTGACAGCTTGTAGAATATTTTTATTCTGTGGTGTGTGTGGCCAGTGGACATTTGGAATTTTGGACAGGTGGGGTTTTGTTTTTGTATTGTATTGCAAGTGTAAGATTTGTGAGTAATTTTTTATTGACTTTTCGATTAGGTAGTGATTTTTAATTTGCTCAGAGTCGAGTTGCCCGTTGTTGTCGAGAACTTCGAGAAGATCAAACCAGTAGATCCTCCCTAGCTGACAGACCAGTCCCACCTCACTCGTGCGTGTATAGTATATTTACAGGTAGTAGGAAGTGTTGTCGAGAAAAACCCAGTTTGTATAGGATTGGTTGGATGATGATGTTGATGAGTAATAGTTTCACAATGATTTGATATCGCATCTCACGTTCTGTTATCGCAGCAGGCGGCGGACGCGCAGTTTGCGATAGTTCGCCCGTCGCCGTGACGCGTTCACGGGATCCATAACTTGTTGCTATGTTTGATTCGGACGACTACGAAGGTGACGATCTCTTCAAGGTTGGTCGACGCTTTTCACATTATCAGCATTAATCACCCGCCGCCCGTCAACTCGAGTGTCAACTACTTACCTACATTTAATTGTTCGTAGTTGAGCAAACATTTATTTTCTCATAAAGGACTGAGGATTCCTCTGCCAGCTCATTTAATGTAAACTGCTCAATCTTGGCAGATGGCACTGTAGACTAACTATTTACAATTAATTAAGGTACCTACTTAACTCTAAGTACCTGTGCCTATGTGTAACATTAGCCATGCCCTATAGTTTCACCCGTGTTATTCCCATTCCCTCTCCCTTTCCCTGCATGAACTCTGCATTTACGTGACTCAGGAATAGTGTAGCTTACCATCAGTGAAGGAATTTTTAGCTTTAGTTCTGTAGGTACAGATTTTCCAAACTTGGAACAGTACCTAACAAATTTTATTTTTTTATAATATTACTGTAGATTATATCCGTCGCTGGCGGGAACACACTGACATGTCGACACACATGTTTTTTTGTATTAGCTTAATTGTTCCTATGCATTAAGATCTTATATGAAAAAAAATTTCAGGTTCATATATACATAACTTTTGGAGCAATCGACTTTAGTCCATTGTTGACATTTCTCATTTTAACGTCTTTTACTTGACAAAACCTGATGTCAAATTAACTATTCACATGTTTTTGTAAATGAACATTGATATCTTGTTAAATCAATCTACACTCGGTAACCAAAATAATATTTCATTATACTTTACCGTTTTTCCAGAGAAAGTCAAAACGTTAAAACGGCCGCTCTGACAAATTGCTATTTTAGAGATGTCAAGTTGTTCCTGCCAGCCACGGATATAGTATAGCAAAACGAGACTTGTATGAAATTAAATTCCAAAAAAAATAACACCTTCAGTGCTAAAAACACAACTGTCGTGTTTTTCATAACTTGCCATGAGTGTGGGAAAACACAACTGTTGTGTTTGTTGTATGGGAAAATACCATGGAGTGTGCAGAGCCAAACACTTTAACTGCTGAGTCTATTTTCTTGTTTAGCTACGGTAGACAAAAAATCGGCTCAGCGGTGAAATTGTTAAAGTTGGTTCTTTAATTTGGTTCTGACAAGCTGGTGGAAACAGTGTTCTAGCCAACACAACGGCAACATCGACATGCAATGAGAAAAGCTGCCTACTTCAGAACAGCATTGCCATTCGCTAAGATGTTAAATAAATATAAGTTATAATTTTGTTTTTACAATTTAGGCTCAAGACATTATATTTTGTTTGACATTATATTTCTGGGAATTTCCTAACACTTGAGTCATATCATATGAAACGTTCCAAAGATTGCATGCAGATGACAGTTGTGAATCTGGAACCAGTGCCGAGCGGAGATGGCAGTGTTATGTAAACACGCCGTCGGCTACTGGCTTGGCGCACGGAACAAACACCCAAGCCTCCAGTTTGTATAAATGTGTAATCATTGTTTGTTAATAAAGCACTTATACTAAGTTTATCACTATGAATTGACTAGTTTATCTCGGAATTACATTGGTATCAGATAATATTGTTATGGCTTCCCTATGCTTGAGTCTTTATTCTAAGTAATGACTGTTAGTTTGTGCACATATCTCGTTAGTTGTGGTAACCGGCAGCTCTGCTCATCCTGTTCTGTGATAGGTTATAGTAACATATCACATTTGCCATTGTTTTGGCAGGCCGAGTTAGTCATCACTTCCTTTCAAATATTATTAATATAGTATATTAGTTAGTAGTTATATTAGTTGTGTTGTGCCACTGCGCACTGGCAATCGGCTGCTGTCTGCAGTTCACAGTTGTCGTCTATTAAAAGGTTTATGCGCCGAGTGTTTGACTTGTAACGTGGTGAAGGTGTACCATCGCTGACATTTATAGTGTGTAAGTGAGTTTTAGAACAGTGATTTGATTTCAATCAAAATCTAACTGCATATAAGGGTTTTATTTAGTATTTGATTGTTCCTCCTAAAGTGAATGTAGCATGATGTATGTGTGTGTGTGTGTGTTTGATGTTAGATGAACAAAAATAAATTTTCATTATTTTTGAAAACCATTTAGTTTTCCAATTTTTAAGATCACATTTTGCTATCTTGAACGGATTCATTAGCTTTTAATTTTCTGATGTGTACCTTGGTAGTTTTTTTGTATAATGTCTACTCTATGGATATCGGACATAATAGGTTTGCCAGTATTAAATGTATTTTCCTTTGCAATATTCACCTATGTGTATAGTTTGAGTTTGAAAAGGAAATTACCTTTTCAAACTATAACTTTACCATGTAATCATCAGTTACTTGTTAAAATATTTGTTCTACAACCACATTCACAAATAGAATATTAAATATGTCATATAAGGAAGAACACTTAATTGGATGACTTTAAACTTCACGGTGTATATAAAACTTGTAAAAGTACTTGTAATCGTTTTCCACTTACGATAAATAGTTTAGATTTTGCCAAAAAAAGGTTGGACATACTCATTTTCCTTAGGTCTGTAGTTTCTGTCGCTCCCAGAAGTCGTTCGATAGTGCGAGATGCAATAAAAAGTGCGTCCGCCTTCCAAGCAGTGATTTGTGAGTTCAAATCCTAGTGCGGACACGTACGAACAATATCCCACGCGACTGTCCCCTTGCGTGTTGCTTCCGTGTCAAAAGAGGATAATTGGACTAAAAGTCTAGAAATCCTCTTACCATCAGCAATTTTACCCCGAAGGAAAAAGTCGGAAGGAAACCCGCATGCCCGAAAATTATTTTGGAAGTATGCGATCGACCAATTCACACCGGGCTCCCGTATTGAATGATGAGCTAATTCTCCTCACCACGGCGACGGTGTGACGAGTCAGCAGCGGGCGGATACGAGAATTTCCGGTTCGATTTGAAGAGTGATGACAATCGATGGGTAGTGTGACCGGTTGGTGTCGTTGCAGTTCCACGGCTGGCACGGGCGCGGCGTCATGGACCTCATACTGGCGCTGCTGATGGCGGCCGGCGCCATCGTCGTGCTGGCGCTGCTGTGCCGCTGCTGCCGCTCCAAGTACAACGGCCGCGTTCTGCAGCGTGAGTCCTCCCCTTCTTCCCCCTCCAGCGAGAACCGTACGCCTTTTTCCATGCATATTGCTTGATAGCACGGGCGTCTATACAGTTTAAGACTAATGCGAGAAGGAAAATACCCGCTTTTCGCTGAAAGAAAACGTCGAGAGGAAATCCACATACCTACCCGAGAGTTATTTCGCAGTTGGGTATGTTATTTACCAATCTGGACTGCGCCCCCGTGGTGGATTATGCTTAAATGCAATTATGATGACAGTAATTTTAGAGCTGTCTGATTAAGTTTCAGTTTGGTGTGTGTCGATGCAACCGGTACCCACCGTTGACTCGTATTTGTTGAGAGCTAAGCGGCGCCACACACCCAACTGTGAGCAGCCGTCAAGAGATGGAACACTTGTTTTCAACCATCGCTAACCACTAGCCCGGGCTAAGTAGGGCCTAATGCTCCGGGTTTGTTCCCACTAGGGTGATTATTACGAGTTTCCATAATCCTTACTTGGAAGCGTCATTCATAAGTTATGACGCCCCTCGCGGGGGCAACTTGGTGGAGATCATAGGAAATTATAGGAATGAACCATCCTGTTAGTGATCGATGACACTCGCTTCTACATTGCTACATTGTAAATGTTGGTGTCCTGTGATGTTCCAGCGCCACCCGGCCCCGACAGCGCGGTGCCTGCGCCCCCGGGGGCGGCGCCCTACCCGCAGCAGCAGTACAGCACCGTCACTGGTGAGCGCACATACACACATACACACATACACAATACTATAATACCCGCCCCAATGAAAAGGAAATTAAAGCGGAACGCGAATTCGATAACGTACCTAGTTAGTTAGAAACCGTTCAACGAAATCACTCTTATCATTTATTTTGTTATTTTTTGACTACTCTAGGTAAGTTTCTACCATTACTCTCAACCATTGTACAAGGATAATGTTTTTGAATTTACTTGTTGGTTTTACCCAAATACGCACAAAGTGAGAACGCCACGGTTCTGTGCATTGTAGAATCAAGCAAAAATAAAACGCCACATTTCTGGAAATATAACAATTATACTTATTTGTAATATGTATAAGCTTTTAAAGTAACATCGTCACTAACAAAAAATTACTTATGTAAAGGAATGATAACCTACTTACATACGTATCATTCCTTTAATTTGAATTTACCCGCGCTCATTCAAGTGAATGACCGATTAGACAGACAACATGAAAGTTACAATAAATGACAGACTGAAGTGAATAAGACAATGACACTAGCATGTCTTATGTCAGCATTGCGCGCGTCATTGGGATTTTGAAGGTTAGGAAGAAAACCGAAATCTTGTTAAATAAAATACCTGAAGAATATTTTTAAAGGAGACGATATTCGTGAATTTAAAAGCTTTGAATGTTGTTTCTTTAATTACAGGTAAAGTAACGTTTTGTAAAGCACTGAGTACTTTCTTTATAAAACAATAGTTTGTAAACAAATAAATCTTTAATTACAGAAACGCAGTTGAGTTTATTTACGGAAGTCGGACCTTACATAAGTTATCTTATACTTATTTCAGGAATATTTGTATTTTTGTACCTTTTATTCAGAAATCCCCGCGCGTGCCGGACGGGAATAATCGGTCAAATAGTCCAGATGACGAGGGACGAGGGAAATATCCCTTTTTATAAATAGATACTAATGATCGATTTGTACTGGAACAGTGACCTCGGTCCCGGTGGGCCCCTACCCCACGGGCGGCGTGCTGTACCCCGGGGCGCCGGGGGCACCCTACCCGGCGCCCGGAGCCGCCTACCCCACGGCGGGGGCCCCGTACCCGAACGCGGGGGGGCCCTACCCCGGCGCGGCGCCCTACCCCATGGCGGGGGCCCCGTACCCCGCGGTGGCGCCCTACTCCCCGGCGGCGCCGGCGCCCTACGCCTCCGCGCCCAGCGCGCCCGACGCACAAGGTGAGTCCCCGGCGCCCTAACTGAGTCTAGCGCGTGGTGTGTGCTGCGGCCGACATCAGTTTACCCGATCGCCCGAAGGTGGGTTGTGTAGGGTGTAAGGTGTAAGGTGGATTTCTCGAGTTGCAAAAAATAAATTATGCAGGGTACTATAAATCCGACTGGCAATAAAACTGAAAAGAGGCAAAAAGCCTAGATTTTTTATTTACCGTTGCGACATGCAGCATCGTGAAATATACCATCCAACACCCACAACTGCATTTCACATTGCTAAATGAAGAATTGTAAGTTTATTTGCCTCTTCAGTTTGGTTGGCAGTCTCGTTTCTGGTTTCTGTTCTTTTAGTAATACATTTTAACGTAAGCGCGTATGTTTTGAATAAAGTCAGATAAGCCATATATGACATTAGGCAGAGCGGACGCTCCGTGCGAGGAATGTTTCCGCCGGGAGGTGTAGGCGGGGCTGCCTACAGAGCGATGGAAGCGGTTCGGCTTATACAATGTAGAAAAGCGTGTAAAGCTGGCTCCACATGGCCGTCACAAACACGCGGGACAAAACAGCTCTGAATGGGTTTGGTCACATATATTTGTTACGGTCACGGAGTCACGACCTAATGTCACGCAGCTATCCATTTAGAGACCTCCTGAGGAGGTCGAGGTACAATATCACAGCCCTCGTCCATATTTAGCGTACGACGCACGTAACGTAACACGGCCAACGTGACAGTGACAGTGACGGTCACAGATGTGGACATATCTTTACGAATTATATTGTTTGACAAATAAAGTGTAAAAGTAACATGGCCACCGACGTTAGTATTATCCATATCCCGTTTCCAACGATAATACCACAGCTGATAATAAATCCTCGACACGGATATTACCACTGTTTGTTAGTTAACATTTTTGTTTTTTTTTATTGATAGATTAACTTAACTGGACATTACACTTCGCTTTACACTAGTTAAATATACAAAAATACTAAAAAACAATATGTGAACGCCCTCCGCGAGGTGAACACAACATGCAATAATTTGCATAATATTAGAAAACACTCATAAAAAAAAGATCTGAGTCACGATCACATCTGATGACACGCTCGCTACATCGCTCCACACAATAAGTGACCTCACGTTATCCTCGTGGTGCACGATATAAATACAAAGTCACGTCAGGTGTGTGTGCCCCGCACTGGGCACTGGGCCAGCCTGGACTAGGACTAATAGTGCGCGAGCTCCCCGAGCTGCTCCGGAGACTCGTCGGAACTTGGTGGACGGGTTGATAGTTGATTGGTCGACTGATAATTCATTGGAGTTAAAATATCTGTGCGTCGCGTCTAGGGACGCGCCTGAGTTTCCTATGTTTCGCAATCTACGGTTAGGTGTAGCTGTAAGTTTACCCGCGAGTTAACCAGAGCCGGTGGCATACCGATAAAAGATTCCCCTACTATAATATTTCCTTGTCAGGTCCTAACCTCGTTCAAATAGTAATTATGTTCTGACCGTGAATGCTTTTGTAACAGCTTTCATTGGGATAGCTCCTCCGGGCTGGCACACGCAAGGTACTGTACCGTAGACTTCAAGGATTGCACTGTAGAGTTGAAGGACTGTACTGTAGAGTCGAGGGCGATAGGCCCCTAGTGTCCACTAGATCGCTAGCTACGCCCGCGATTTCACCCGCGGACGCAATAATCCTATGTGTTTATTCCCTGTACCTGTACCTGTACTTATATACCTAATTTTATCAAAACCGTTTAGTCGTTACTGAGCAACAAACACTATCATAATAATATCAAAATCATTTATTGTTCTGTTTTCACAAATACACGGTGAAGTCTTAAATAAATAGTCTAGAACCAATCAATGTGTATGTGTGTGTGTGTGTGTGTTTATGCTAATCTGTGCTTTAGCAATATTATGTAGTGGCCATTGCAGTATATTAGAAAAATCCCGTTATTATTAATTACACACATACAAAGATTGGACCCGGCTCTTTATAAGTAATAAGATCGGAGGCTCAGCTGTTGTTGTTCTTGGAATGTGTTACCTTATCGCTGTGACTATTACGATCATTATCTGGAGCGAATCGCTATCTCGAGTGACGTCACCGCCCGCCGCCGCGTCGCGCGTCACGCTGCCACAGCCGCGCCGCGCCGGTCGGCAATAATCAACTCCAACACCCTGTGCCATAATGATCATAATGCAACTTCTCAATTATGAGACAAAACATTATTTTGCAAGTTGTAATCGTTATCGGCAACTCTAGCTTGCGAGATATCATTGAGATGACGTTCCTGTTGCTATTTAAAAGCTAGAAAATGTTTAATGGCATGTACATATTATAGAATAGAATAGAATAGAATAGAAACATTTATTATCATAATTTGTACATAATATCATTAATTATATTTTTATACAAAATATTAACAATGGGTACAAATAATTATGACTCGTCAAAAACATACATTTATAAGCTATAACAACAACTATGTTCTTAATAACCACTATGGCAGAGATGCAGTGTCTAGTTGTATTAAAAATTTTGTATAATTCATTTAGTCAGTATATTTAATTATTTCTATTTCATTGTTAGCTGTATAGAGGCTTAGGTCATATTAAAAGCAACAACAATAATAAAATTAAACAAAAATAAAAATCCATTCAATAGCATAATAATAAATAGGTCATAATAACAATAATAATAACGTGTATAAATTAATTTGTATAATAAAATCAATCGTCAATGTTCAATTTAAAGTTACGGTAATCATTTGTCAAATACTCTTTAACACTATAAATAGTTTTAGTCAATAATAGGAGTTTAATGTTTGAGCAAAATACTTTGTAGTTTTTTGTGGATTTAATACATTTTGGTAGTTTGTTATAAAGATTTGTTCCAATTATTTTAGGCATTTTTTTAGATAGGTTTAGCCTATGTTTGATTGGGACTAAAACGTTTTTGTTTCGGATACTGCGGCTGGTGTTTTCACCCCGCACATCAAATGTGTCTAAATTTGTGCGAACGTATTTTAAGAGTTCATAAATATAAAGGGATGCAACCGTAAGAATGCCAAGATTCTGAAAATGTTCTCTACAAGATTCCCTAAACTTAACCTGGACCAAGACTCTGATCGCGCGTTTTTGCATCTTCAATATTCGTTCATTGTCCGTGGAATTACCCCATAGGATGATTCCATATGCCATAATTGAATGAACGTATGCATAATAGACTTCTTTAAGGTAACATTCTGAAGCTATGGGTTTCAGCTGTTTCAGAGCATAAATTCCTTTGGCCATTTTACTACATGTGGAGTGCACATGATCTTTCCAGGTCAAAGCTGGATCCAAATTAAATCCAAGTAGTTTTACTAAGTTTGAGCTTTTTAGAGAATCTCCGTCATGTGTAGGGATTGATACGATTTTTTGGATTGGAGAGACTGCATTATATGCATATATGGGACGCTCCGTGGATTCGTCCTTTATATCACAGAATAGATAGCACTATTTATATGCTTGATAGCCGTCATGGGCCCGGCCGGGCTCGCTGCACGATTCCTTCACTTCTAGTTGTTAACATGTATTTTGTAATGTTGCAGCGCTCCCCCCCACGTACGACCAGGTGATGAGCAACGAGGGGAAGCATCCCCCCTACAATCCCTACGCGCCGCACTAGGGGCCCCTCCACCCCTCGAGTGCCGAGTGCCGAGTGCCGAGTGCCGAGTGCCGACTCATTGTAACTGTTGTGAGTGAGCTGAGCACTCGACATTGTACCGATTCGTCGCCCGAATTTCAAGCTCGATTGTTAACTATCTACTTAAAACGTTTTCGATTCGTATTGTAAATGTAAGTTACCGATGTGCACATTCCTGGAGCCGAGCGGTTCTTTTGACCGAGCGGTTCCATCGTAATGTTAACCGTGAGACGATGTTGTCGATTCAGGTTTCGTGACGACTTCGAGACGGGTTCCACCCACATCCGTCAGTGACCGTGACCGTGACCGTGACTAATACGCGTGACAAAACTGATGTGGATACGATTTGGTCACACGTATTTTTTTCGGTCACGAAGTCGCGACCTACTGTCACGCAACGATCCACTCGGGGGCCTCCCGAGGAGTTCGCGGTAAAATGTCACAGCCTTCGTCCGAGTCGGCCTAGCAAGTACCGAGACGCGGTCACGGAGACAGTTACGGTCACGGTCACAGATGTGTGTGAATGTGGACCCAGCTTTAGTGGTGTCACGCCGCTCACTAGTCCTTGATCGAGCGACGTTCGCTACACGACGCCTTGTGGTTAGGAATCGACAATAACACAATACATGTTTGTACCGGGACACCGTCACGCGAGGTTCCTGTCTGTGACGCGCCTAGAGCCGCCAGCCACTTACACAACACGTGCTATACTAAATTCTAAACGTATGGAAACAGGGTGCTAAGTCAAACACACCAAATTGCGTCGGCTAGGGCGCGTCCCCGATCACATCGCTGTCCTAAACAATGCGTCTGCACCCCGCGTCCTGTTTGTGGCTTGAGCCTTAGAGTCGCCGTTTCGGTATCGTGCATTTCCAAACGTAATTAAGACGTTAAGGTCAACCTTAATTACGTTTAGAAAGGCACGGTTATTAAAATATTGAACAGTGTTAATTATATATAATATTATACTCTCATGATGTTTATAAATGTACGTAGTTTCAATCCAACCGTAAGTATCGTTAACAGGGAGGAGCAGAGATTATGGATTATTGTGATGTATGATTTACTGTAATGTACGGTGGGTGGACTTACACCATGTGCCCGGGGGCCCCTAGGAGCTCCACAACGGGCCCCCTTAAGTTTCCACGGGCCCTCTAGGGTTGACAGGGGGCCCTCGGCTCCTCGTGCGCTTTTTTTTTGCGGCGTTTGTTTAGTAAGAAATGTATACAGGAAAAATATTGAATTTGTACGATTTATTTTAATGTTTGTTTGTTTATCCTTCGAATGAGGCAGGGCTCGCCTCCGGTATCTATATTTTTATAATTTCCTATGAATATTGCATTTGTTATGTTCGACGAGATCGTCATTTCATTTTAAATTAATCTTGACTTTTTTTATTATTTTCGTATTATTTTCGTGGTATTTTTTTAACATTAAGTACTTCATTCAAATAAGAAACAAATTAATGTTAACGTCTATTTTTCTTATGTAATATTTTTATGAAGAGTATTTTATGAATATTTCTTATTGTATTAATTACTTATTGCTAAAGTGTTATTTAATTACGAACCGGCTTAGGTTTAAGTTAAGTAAAATGAATGTAACTACTCCCGCAACATGGCCGCCCTCGGAACTGGCAGCGAGTCGTTTGTTTCAAAAACACAGGCGCCCTTATTCATAAAAATTTGCGTGACGTTTCACAAAATTGCATGCTACAATAATGTACTGCTACAGTACTGACTACTAAGTGGCGTTCGATAACTATTTAACAATAAGAGGGGATGTATTCATCGATACAATAAATAACTGAGTGTGTAATGTGTTTACCTAAATGCTCAGTGTTCCGCAGGGTTTGAACATGTAAGTAGAGTTGCTGCAACAGCGCAGCGTCTACCTCGCGATGGACGCTGCATTATAGAATATAATCTATATTTGTATTCGATATTCTAGATATCGTACGTGACATTTTGTCGATTACAAACTGAGTGTTATTAATCGATTGAATGTGAATAAAGGGTCCCCGAGGCGGCGGCGGCGGCGGTTGCAACGTGCAGCGCTGCAGACCCCTTTTAGAGATCAATTCAGCTCAAATAAATTGTATTTAGCTTTACGGTGCTTTTTAAAGAATTTTGGCTGTATTTTGTTTACGCAATGTCGGAATTTTTGGTGCAAATTGTAAAGTAACCAAATTGGTAACACTGCACCCTGTACGTAACAGTTGACCGTCTGGGGACCCTTAAGAATGTATAATCGTGGCGTCCCTTGCAACCGCGCCGGATCTATCTTTCAGGGTCTTTGAGATTATGAACAAAAAGTCGACCTTCCGGCGATTGCGCGGTGATCGCCTCCATATTATTACAAAAATTAAAAAAATATTATGTATATGTCCACACATCGGTACCTACCGAGATATAAAGATGGGCGCGGTTTCGACGAGTTGCCGATGAGATCTGTAGTAACATGAGATTATACTAAACACAATATATACAATATTATTTCTGAGATATCGCTAGACATAAACGTTCACTAACTAATATAAATGTAGGTAGATAGACATTTTTATAGATATTCAAATATACATAAGTAGATTTCTTTTTAGTATGAACTTTTAAAACCTTGTGGCAGTGAGATGATTGCACGTGCATTCGACCAATTTTAAAGAAATCGTAATACCCACGTAATGTAGTACGTGTGTAGTGTGCAGTGCGTACGGTTAATCCGTCGATTAAAAAGGCCAACCCTGTATATCGTATAGGGTGCGATTGTAGACTTCTGACGCCGAAAAGTGTTGGACCCCAAAATATTAGATATAATACACGAAATAAACACACCCTTTCCGTAATGCACGGTTAAATGTCGAATCGTTGGCTGGACTAGAAGATTTAGCCAAATAGACGACAAGTCTTGTTGCCACGAGGGTATTTATAAACTTGCTACTTTATTTCATCCCGGTCCCTCCGGGATAGTATTCTTTATTAGTTAACTCTGGACGTACTAAAGTACCTAGTACCGTAGTACCGGTACTGCACTGTCTAGTCTAGTACGGTCGGCCTCAATCGTACCGGAACGTCTCCACGCTACGTAGTACTGTTATGTTTTCTGTGTCCATACTTTTAGTTTCCTGTTCTCCCAAACAAAAATATAAAAATTAAGCGTTTGTAAAATTGAATTGTAAATTAGGACATGTTCAGGCACTTCTGAGGCCGAGTGGGCGTACTCGAGTAGTCTCTGGTACGAGGGCACTCGTAAGTTCGCCGTTAGAGGCTTGCTGTTCTGTTGAAATGTTCTTCAATGTTTTTGAATGTGATGTGATGTGATACAATACAAGTATCACATCAGGTACGTTGTACTGTTATGTCTCAAATATTATTATTCCAAAAATTCGTTAATGTATGTATGTATGTTTAGTTAGATCGATGGTGCGTTGGTTCACTTGAAAACAATTTAGCTCAAGTTGTCATATTATTTGGAGTCGATTTTTGTAATAAACATATTATATTAAAAATCACAAGTTTTATTTTCCGATGCCTACATAATTATAACGGTGATTATATTATTTGAACGGGTTGATCCGGTCCGGATACGTATCCACTGAGCTGCCGAGGCTAGCGGCAGATAGATGGCGCCGAGCGTTGCTTTCCGCAAGCTGAACACTAAGTTATCTATTCGGTAGGCACATGCATTAGCGTCAATTATTTCCGGTATTATAATAGTCGGTGTATAATCCGGACCGGGCCCCCTTGGTGGATTATGGCCTGCTTCTTACGAATGTGCTCAGCGGTCGGCCGATATGGGTTGATGATGTAATAGTACCACATAATATATAACATTACTACAGGATTTACCAACAGTCAGCTGGTAGGTAGGTACCTAGGAAAGCAACATAAGCTTTAGGGCAAAGTGGCATATGATCACGGCTATCCTTTGAACATCACTACTATGAATATATATATATATATGTATGTTTACGATTAATATTTAATAGTTTGTAGGTACATGATAATTTCAGATGAGAATATTTTCTTGTGTCATACATTTTAGATTTTTCAGTAGTCGCTTTTATGGTGTTATACCCCCCGAGTGCACCGCTTAGTAGGGGTTACGTTACGGGAATATGCCTGTAGTATTTATCGCCTCGTACGTTCGTCTTTCTGTGAGGAAAATCAAATGAGTCTGTGTAGACTTCTCTTCGCAGTCCTTTGAACTTTTGTTGTAACACTTCCTACTTACGATTTAATTAGCCTGGTCAAGTCAGTCATGTTATCATGTGCCACTGCCCACTCCTGACCCTAAACAAGGATGGCGAGCGCGGTGCTAGTGCTGCTCACAGGCTAGTCTCAGAATCCTTTGGTTTTTGCCTCTAAGGGGGATTTTGAAACTAATTCATATTTTTTAGGAATATTACGTGTCTTTACTTTTTTATTAGTTTGTTGACGTCACCGCGGTCTTAGCGCTGCCGCCTGCCGCAGCTCCGTCGCTTCGTCGGTCCCTCAAAGACTGGTGTGAAGAAGGGCAGCGAGCGTACTACACCATTTATCTAGTAGGTACTGTCATATATCATTATGTAGGCATCGTCACATCGGGTGTCTGTCAGTCGATCACTGCCCGTTATATTGAATGGGCGGCCAACAGCGCGCATGCGCCGCGCCCGCCGCGCCGGCTCGTCCTCCGGCGCCGCCACGGCGCGACGCCGCCGTCAGGGCTGCCGCGGCTGGCGGGGCCTTGCCTCGCACCCGCACGAAGCATTATGTTCACTTGCCGGCTGCCGCCTTCGATGGAGATACGAGAACCATACATAAGAATGCCTCATTTAATTTCAACCACATTAAACGCCCTCACTCGATGGAGTTGCGAAATAACCGTTCAAGTAGCCCTAGGAGCCTGGGAAACTTGCATCCAGCCATACGCGTCCGGGTACATAATATAAATGTTGTCTAACTATAATGTTTAATTGTATCCTAACAAAAAACAAATAAATCTGAAATTCATGCCGGGACATGCTTTGGGGGCGACAGCCCTGCACCCCCACAGTGGCGCCGGAGTGGCGGCGACACTTGTTGCCTGTCTCGCCCTCCCCCACATCCTGCAGGACACGGCACAGGGCACGGGTGGAGGTTTCCAACAACACTCTACACTCTACACAGAGAAAGCTGATAAGAAAAGAATCGAGAAAACTCAAAACGATTCGTGCCAGGGACGTAATGAGGTCGCTTCGCTAGGGCTAAAATCATTAATAAATGGCGCTAAATGAATTTTGTAGAAATAAAATCAATGAATATAATATATATCTTTGTTCAACCACACGTGAATCAAGGGCACCCATGATGGAGATAAATTATATTATTAAGTTCAAATATTATGTAGGTACATAGTTCGTAAGATTACTAATTAAGAAGATGGGTGTCTTTGTATAATTTAAAAATTACTTCCAAATTATTTTAAAATATTAAAGCTAGGTTCTATACTTTTTTGATTATTCCCTATATAGCTTACTGGTGGGAAGAAACGACATAGTAACCTCTAAACAATTATTTTGGCTTGGGAATAAATATTATACTAGAATGGTTTACGGGTACTATAAAAGTTACTTCGCTTGTCAACTGCTCCCAGACATCAAGACTGGAAACGAACTGTGTTTCTATTAGATGAGTGGTACTAAGGAGTTGTAGATAATTTCCGCAGACGCGACACAGAGGCGCGCCACGCGTTGTGTCGGGTAGTTCGGGTTCCTATGAGCCGCGCACGCCACGTTATGTAGGATCAGAGTAAAGGATCTGAGCACGGGGAAAGCCGTCACTGGCACCAACATGCTTGAGCGTGGAGTGTGCTCGTTCAATATCATTTCTTAATATTATATTTTATAATGTTTTTGTACTTGTTTAATAACTTCTAGTCTAAGATGATGAAGAATGTCCTCTATGAGCGAGGTGTTAAATCACAACGAGGCAGTATAAAGTGGTTTTAATTAATCGTGAAGAAATAAACGGTTGATGCTGTGATGCTGCGGCTAGTGATGCTGGTTGTGTAGCGACATTTTAAAGGATTCGTTTGAAGATAAAAGTAGGTAAGTGACTAATCTATGAAATAAATTTATATATTTTTATGCATCCGTTTATTAAATTTAAAGTTTTTCTTACTCGTTATTTTAGCTCAGTCTCAATTCAATAAATATAACGGTGAATTTTTACGCATTTAATTATACCAATCACAATAAACTCTAATCTACAACCATATCTTCATGATGAATTCAGTAAAGACTATGAATAGGAACTCCCTGTCAGTAGCTACGGGACCTGCTACCTGACCAGTGTAGTACTTCAGAGTACTTCAGAGCAATTTGGACACCCTTATTGTTACCTCACATAAAATACCTTTTGGTGGTAAGTCATTGTTTCGAAACAGCGTTGTGGGTGCGTGTGGCGGCGGCGCCGGCGGCATGGGCGGCGGCGGCGTGCCGAGCGGCGGGCGCCCCAACCAGGTGGCGTACTTCGTGGCGCTCGGCGGCATCGCCCTGCTGCTGCTGCTGTTGTGCTGCTACTTTTTTTATTTCATCATCTCTAAAGTCAAAGGTAGCTTTCCTTTTGTACTTCACTTCCAATCTGTTGTCGCTGGTTAAATACCTCCGTGTAGTAACGTGTCTTCACAAATTGCTAAAGTGCTAGTAGGATACGTGTTTGGTATATTATTATTATGATTATTATTAGGTAGTACGCCTATGTGTGTGTTTGACTTGGATCACCTTGAGCAGAATAGCGAATAACTCCCAAAGTTCCATGCTGTTTATATCGATCACAAGCAATATTCTTTAAGCTTTTTTTTACGTTACAGAATTGTCTGAGCAAGAGACTCCTTCGACGACGCCGTCTGCGTCTCGCCAGCGCGGCCCCTCGTCCTATCCTGTACAGCCAGGTAATTTGAATATGTCTTCAAGCCTTATAGCTATCTGTGAGAATGATTTACTTTCACAATTGATATGTAAACCATTTTTTAAATGTAACTATTGCCTACGCTATAACTGTGTTTAGTGATCCGAGACAGCGCTACTGCAATGGCCAAGCTGTGTAAGCAGCTGCCATCCGCGTCCGCGCCACCGGCACCGCCGCCGCCGGCGCCGCCGGCTGGCAAGGGCGACACGGTGTTCCCGACATCGACGTCGCCAGCCGCGCTGCAGACCGACACCGGCTGCGGGATACCGGTGGGGACTTCTGTACCGGGGGCCCCTGCACCTGGAGCCCCTGCGCCTGAGGCTGACTTGCGGGACAAGCTGGCCATGTCTGCAGTGATAGCCGGGGCAGTTAGCGACGTAGAAGCCGCGAGATAAACTCTTATGAGAGTATATGTGTACTTTATAAAATTTTATGGTTTGTGCGAACTTGGAGATGGGGGTTGGAGCAATAAATTATACCTGATTATTTTTTTCAAATCAGTGTAATTTGTAACTAATTGTAATTTTGAAATAGATTTTACTGAAACTACGTTAATTAACATATAGGTGCACAGATAATTTAATTGATTATGAGAATAATCACAAACAATGTTCTATGATGAGTTCCAAACGAGGGCCGTCCTATCGCCTACTTAGAAAGTTATTTTGTAGTTGAGTTGTGACCAATTTAGATAGAATTTTAAACTTAAGATATAAATCAATGTTGTTTCAAGCTTTTGTATTCATGTTAATCAAGTTTTATAAATGTTTATAGAAATAATCACTTATTGCCGTGTTTTAAAAAATGCGAAACTGAACAACTATAACTATTGCTAGCTATACTGCCAAGTAAATTAGTAATTAAATGTGCTTGAGTAATAATATTCTTAGTTATTAATATATGAAATTCAATGTCTGTTACATACTTATGATGTTAATAAAGCTTTATAAATTTTTATACTCCCCCATATTTATGAAATAAAATGTGTTAATAAACGTCTATGTAATGTTTAACAACCCTAGTTTATTATAAACCTTTTAGAAGTTAAAATATTTATATTTATTTCTCATTTTGTCCCTTTTTTTACTTTTTGTAGTAGTCAGAACTGTTATCAGATTAATTAACGTCAGAAATGTTATCTGGCCATTATCAGGTACGCCTGATCCTTATCAGGCAAATAATAATACTAACGTCGTCGTGACGCAAATTGACTGACATACAGGGTGTATGCCAGTTAGGATATTTTATTTAGGAAGAAAAATGTAAGCAAACAGATCAATTACATTTATTACATTGAACATTGCCTAGGCTCTGGAGCTTTCAATGCGTACAAGAAAGCATCTCAGCTTTATTCAACGATTGCTTGGCAAAAATAGACAAATACTTACAACAAAAAAATATTTTGTATATTTTATATCGTTAGGTACGTAAAAATATTATATTATAATAGTTTAATAGCTAGTTTAATTGGAGCCAAATATGCACTGACTAACATTAATTGACAGAACTAATGTATGAAACTTTTCGGAACCATTACACAATGCATTTTTACAAAATAAAATTATAGGGCCGAAATTAATGAAGACTTGAGGAAGCAGAAAAGGCTCTGTCCAGCATCATCTATTCCCGTCAATATTACGCCGGAACATATTCGAGGCTTCTTTCAGAGTGAGCCTAAGCTGTAACACCATCCTCAGCTGCAGGCACCTAACCCCTAACCTTGTACAAAATATTGCAGAAAAAGCGGTAATTATAAGGTAATTATAAGTCTCACTTTGTTATTACACCACATATTAGAACATTTAAAATAACAAAACATTGCTTGGGGTTCTAGTCCAAAAACATCTCTAATATAGGTTGGTAAGTGAGAAATAATTAATTACGACATTTTCGATGGAACAAGTAGGTACAACTAAATCAATGAAATGAACCTTAATCTAGAGATTGGAATAAATTCCTAACATTATGAAAATATATTAGTAAAAAAAAAGATGATGGAGATAATTAAGTGCATCGTTTTACCCCCGCCAAAAAATATACAAACTTTCGTTTTTTTGGCGGAAATAAAACGAATAGCATCTTCTTCAATAAGTATCGATTTTTGCAAAAATACGCCTGGTTCTATCAACTATCGAAAATAGAAATGTTTATAATTTTGTTTGAAAAATGAGTAAAAGGCACAAAGCTATATCGCCGTCTCTTTCCTCTCCGGCGACGCGTACAGTTGCAGCTCGTCGTACGGCGGCGGGGGCTCCTCCGTACCCTCCAGCTCCAGGTCTAGATCACTCTCTGGAAACAGCGTTACGGAAAGTGAAAACCATGTTTTATGATAAGTTCTTTTAGACATGTTGAGCTAAGTAGAATGTTAATAACAATTTGAAATTTATTGCCGTTGCGCTATGTCAGATAAAGACTATCTTGTTCGCGTTGTAGCGAGTAGGTATAGTTGCTAAAGAATTATCCAAAGTTTTGTTTCCTGCTACACAGAAGCTTTAGAATATGAAGCTGCCACATCGCTCTTACCTGAAAACGCCCCCGACTCCGGTCGGTGTGGGGGCGCTAGAATATCTCCGTCACTGGCGTGCCGCGCTCGTAGCGCCCCTGTAACCAGAGGGGCTCGAGTGGCGCCCCCCTCAGCCGAGCTGCGCCCCCGCAGCTCCGACACTGAGCCCCTCTCTGCGAGATAGCATGCGCCGCCATCGTAACCGACCGCTTCTGTCCATGCACACACACACACGCCTTACACCGTGCACGAGGCGAGCGCGAAAAGCTGTTCCACTCAAGCTACAGGTAGGTACGGACATTATCTTGATGATTAGTCTCAGTAGGAAGGAAAACACACTGCAACAGGCAGGCAGGTGCCAGAATTGTGTAGCAAGCTATACATAGTACACCATTCAGAGTAAGTTTTTTTTAGATTTAGGCATATTGAGTATTGTCAAAAACATTAGCATTTTCATTCGAGTGAGAATCGTCGCACTTTTGTTAAAATTGTAAAAAGCATTGTTGGGTCAGTGTCTTGCGAAAAATAAAACAACGTTCTCAGTAGATAAACGAACTTACCGACGGAAGGCGGAGGGAACGCTGGCTTCGACAGACTGATCCTGGATTCGATCGTGTGATGCATCGCACCGGATCGGTCCAGAGATTCTAGCTGATCTATGACGTCGTCCAGACAGAAACCGAACATCCTCGGCTGATGCTCTTCCAGGGGGACTAGCGTCCGCTTGGGGCGTTCCTTGGACCTTATCGATTCATTGAACGACTGCTTGGCGTCTTTAGCTTTGTAAATAGATTTGGTTTGCAAATGAACATCTTCCCTCCGCGGAGAATTGACACTCGTGGAGCATTCGTTATCCCCGATGTAAAAATTGGAGAGTTCGGTGGCGTCACAGTCCTTGTCGTCGTCGACTTGCTTCTCCTTCTTGGCTTTTGAGGACTTGATATTGGTGTGATGTTTCTTGCACGCGCGGCTAACGATCTGTTCGTCAGTTTTGGGGTCTTCGATGGAAGAGGACTCGGGCTCCGCGTGTGGAGCTTCGGGGCTGCCGCTGGAGACCGACAGCGGCTCCCCCTCGGGCCGCAGCGGGATGTAGAGGTCCCGCGCGGAGCGCTCCCAGTCGCGCCGGTGCAGCACCTCGTCGATGACGCTGGGCGCCGAGTGGTAGCGCGTCGGGTCCTCGTGCCTGTCGTTGGCCGACTTGCGCCGCCCAATTTCTTCGTGGCTGCGGTGAGCTGATAAAGGCTCTTTATTGTGACCTGAAAGTCAACATTTCCCAGTCTACAGTACCTACCCACCAACTCGGAGTAAGTAAGTATACACAGCAGAAGCAATCCCCATAGCTAGCTATTGTACAGAAATTTAAACTAACTGTTGTTTGCGAAACTTAAAAAGATTTACATCAAAACTTTCACCCCAATTGGAAATGCGTTTTCGTGTGTGACGTCACGCCGTTATTGGCTCAATTCCAAACTAGATGTAGGTCAAGGTGCATCTCTCGGCGGAGGGCGGTGAGGTGCGCCATCCTTGCAAAGTAATAATAAGGTCATCAAACAAATCACATCGGTGCATACGAGTACAACACGGGTGTCTTCTATTTTCTGAAGACATCGTCACCATTAACCCATATCCTCCCACTGCTGAGCACTCACTGCTGGGTCTCATCTCGCTTTTGTGAGGAGGATTAGGTCATAATCTATCACTGGGGTGGTCCGGCTTGGATTGAAGACATCATAATCTGAGTCAGTAATAAACAGACATGTCGAGGAACGGATTCTCAAAAACCGTCCCATATTATGCCATAATCTGATATCACAGTCACACAGAACACGTAATAATTATTATAGTATTATATTATGTAGCTACTATCATGGTATCGTTTTTTAATTAATCATATCCAGGGAGAGTATTAAGTATAGGGTACTATATAAGCACCTGAAGTGCTCGGCAGGTGCAGGGACACGGCGCTGCTCGCCATCCGTCTACTGAAGAAGTCACTCGGCCGCCGGTGCGAGCCTGAATCTGAAATTACACGATGAAATGATTATTTAAATGTTAGGTAACTTCTGCTATCTATTGATTTAATATTACAGATTTAGTTGCAGTATTATTACCATGGCCAAAAGTTCCTCGACGACTTCCACGCCTTTCCGAGCTGCTGTCTGAAATATTATCCAAATTGGTGAGTTGTCTTTTTCCCTATCAATCTCGTCTGATGGCGAAATAGCCGAAGGTGGTATGATGACACACGGTAAGCCTAGAATGTGACTCTCGTTATATACTGCCGGAAGAAGCAGAAAAAAGGCTTTTTGCTTGAGGATCAGGCAGGCCGACAGACACGTCACTACTACGCCGGCTACCCAATAAACGTATGCAATTAACAAGTTTTATGTATTTCTTTAACTAAATAGAGCCTAGTGTTTGTATTGTACCTGCGTAACGTTACAAATTAAATGATTTATTGCAGCTGATGCAGATAAATAATAAACAAAAAGACATCTTGATTGAACACCTCACTAAAAACAATATACATTATGTACTACCAAAAAGCGTGAGTCGATCACTTTTCATGCCACTCAGTGTCCGAGAAGTCAGCCAACTCCTGAAACACAGTTATGACAGCTGGGTGATCGAGGACATCAAAGTTCTCACCGGATTTGGCGTCTCCCGGCCAGCAGCACAAGTAATACACCATCAGCACAGGCGTAAGCCACATGGACCCACCACCGTTCCCACTGCCGCCACCACCCGCACCGCTCATAGCGCCTTCTGGAAACACAATAGCAATAGCGTTTCTATAAATTTGTCTTCCTCGTATTGACGTTCACATTGATAAATTAACCATGGCAATTACAAGTCAAAGTAAGTTAATAATATTATGATGAATAATTACAGAGAACCTTTCTTGTGTATGCAAAGTAAACCTCCCCAGCATTCCGTATTCTTAGGTGTAAACACTTTGCTAATATCTTTCGATCAGGCGCAACAGTAAAGCATCGCGATAGATACTAACAGCTGACAGAACTGACCTTACGGCGGACGCTGTTTGCAGGTACTTTCAATTTCCTTGGAAACGATTCTTCATCCTCCCCACATCACTTGGAAACCTTCACATTGCAGAAGTGCTTACGAGGATGACCGGTGCAGTGTCGGTAATGCCAGTCGGTACGATGTGTGTACAGTGGTCCTCGGGCGAGCGGCGGCGACTGAAGATTTGCCAAAACTCTCCCCCAACGAGAGTAAATCGCAAGGCTGCGGCACACTCGGAGCATGTCTGTTTCGTCTATAGACGTGTAAGGGCAGCAGCTGTCGTGGGAAGTAATGGTCAGTGGGCATGTTTCTCAAGCTAGTAATAAAAAAAAACGCATAATAAAATTTATAATAAGTATTTATTTATCATCGATCCGTTCTTTCAAACCGAGGAAACAACAGTTACTTGCCTGATGAGAATGTTTAAGAACACCCACAGCCTAGTTGGCATTTCCAAGTGCCATAGTGTGTAGTGTGCAGTGTGTAGTGTGTTTGTCTTCTCTTTACGCCGAAATGGCTGAACGGATTTTAACGGGTTTCGGTCCTGGAATAGACTTACCCTATATACTTACACTTACTGACTGACTTATAGACTTACTTACTTTGTACTTTTTACCCCGTAAAAATTAACGGTTCTTGTGGGACAATAGCGAACGCGGGTGAAACCGCGGGGCGCTGGTATTATATAATATTAGTGTGATTACCTACTGATTAGATGATAGTATTAGAATAAATTTATATTAGCCTTATGTATGACTGCCTTAGCTTCGGAGTCAGGTAACTCATGACTGTTTACTCCGAGTCCCGCAGTCCGGCTCTGTTTGCTCAGCCAATGCTAAGCGATTCTGGACCTTATGTTCTAAACTCGATATTGCGCTGAGCCGAGTGACACAACATTGATACTAAGATACGGCTGGGTGAAGTAATGAGTGTCGGCACTGGGCACTAGTGGGCAGTGTCTCCAGCGCGGCCGCCGCGCCGCCCGCCGCCGGTTGGGTCGGCTCTCGGTGCACCCCGGGCCGGCCGCGGCAGGCGCCGGAGTGTCGCGTCCACATCGACCCGCCTCTCTCACTCACACATATACAATACAATGCCATAGCTACTTAATACCTACTCATATCTATCTAGATATTGTGTGATGTTTTTCCATCGGGTTCCAGGTCATTCCTTATAAATGGGTTAATGGACCTAATAGCGCCAACTAGGCCTAGTTAGGCAAACGGTTTGGTGTCGAGAAGATTGCGAGTGTCATCCACGAATCGCGATTGGCCGTTGGTGGTATTTAGATATTTAGCTATCTACCTAAGCTTTTGAGATGTAGTTAGAACATATTTGAATTCTGCAAGGACCTACAAACCAACTGCTCAGCTTAGGCATAGAGAGATTCAAAAATTGGTGCCCAGCAGCCAAATAGTCAATGTCAGCAGCAGAAAGCTTTGTAGGTATGTTGGCAATACGGCCCACTACATTTGATTCCTGCGGGCGGCATGCGGCATGCGGCAGTCAGGTTCGCGATGATACTACTAGCTCAATAGCACCTACTCTGGAAGAAATCGCTTTAAAAGCTATATCTAGACCGGCACGGCAGGGGTGGCGTTGTTTAATTTTTTTAAACCGACTTTCAAAAAAGAGGAGGTTTGTTAGCGCGGCAGCTAAGCTGTATAGGCTGAGCGCGCCTCCAATGGCGGGGGAAGGATGGCTGGTAGAAGAGTAGTACAAAGGAACTTGGCGACTAACCTGGTCTCCATGCAACTGCAATCACCTCGGTTCGGGTCCGTCTCCAAGCTGCTTGTTCCTTCAGGATGTTATGACGTTCGATGTAGTGGACTGTATTTTTGGCGGTTGGTGCGTGTCGGCAAGGAGCGTTTACGCGGCGGGTTTATAGCGGATTTTGTTTATATTTTCGCGTCGAATTCACGTGGACCACCACATAGGAGCAGCAGATCCAGTACTTTGGATTCGGCGAGAGCGGCAGCCGCGAAGGACGAGGGTCGATCGCAGACTACTTGCGGCGGCAAGCAGTTTTCTCGTGGATACCACGATATGAGCGACAGAGATAGTCGCCAAGAAATGATAGGAATAGGAAGGTAGGAAGGTATTATGAGTGCCAATGTAAGTGGCGCGAACATTTGCCCCCGGCCTAAAAACCATTGGTTTTTAAAAGAAAGCGGGAAATAAAAAAAATAAAAATAAGAGTTAACTCTTAAGCAGTCAACGGGTTAAATATAACATAGCGGTTGACCGGGGAGCAAGGGGTTAAATTATTGGGTAGGTAAGATGCATAAACGGACGACGGGTCTCTGGTAGACGCCGGTCGCCGTTTTTACTGACGCTACTCGACAGATGCCATCGCCGCCGACATGAGTGGCCACGACGACGCCGAGAGGCCAGGATAGCGGGGGAATATTATCAGTGATAATAAGAACAATAGAACCTATTGTAATGGGATTCGAAGGTGTATTCCATTTTCCTCTAGATTGAAGTAAGTGAAGATATTCCAACTTCCACCGTTTGGAAAATGATTGTACCATTTGATCCAATAAAGCGTACCGTTTCAATAAGTGTCCAGGTTCATCGGGAACCGTGCAAGCGGGTAAATGCTTCAGCGGTGCGGTCATTAAGAAATGTGAAGCACTCAGCGCGGTCGGCTCAGACGGATCTTCGCTCAATAACGTTATAGGACGAGAATTGATAACGCATTCTATCTGTGTGATTACGGTTAACATTTTTTCATAGGTGAGTGACTGTGAACCGATCGTTTTATGAAGATGACTTTTAAACGCTTTCACATATATTTCATAATTCCCCCCGAAGTGAGGACTTCGCGGTGGATTGAATTTCCAGTGTATGCGATTAGCTGATAACTCATCTGAGATAGACTTATTATATTCGTCGGAATTTAAAAGATCCGTTAACGCATTTTTCGCATTTTTAACGCATTCCGTTAACGCAGAGGCGGGAAGGGAGTCAAGTTGCGCGGGTGAGTTACTAGCCCATTTGACGAGATCGAAGCCCCCGGCCTTGAGCAACTCGCGGAGATCGTCTCTGAGTTGTAAACAAGCAGACAGAGTAGGCATGGAGTAGCACACGTCGTCCATGTATGTGTTGTCGCTGATAAGAGATGCTGCGAGTGGGAAGCGGGCACCGTCGGCGGCGCACAGCTGTCGCAACACTCGCATCGCAAGGAACGGACTGCTACGTAGACCAAAACAAACGCGGTTGAATTGGTAGGTATCAAGCGGAAAAACGGGATCGAATCGATACAGGAGTTTTTGATATTTGCGGTGGTCCTTATTTATCAAAATTTGTAGGTACATCTGTTTAATATCGGATGTAAAAGCGATTGGGTAGTGGCGGAAATCCAAGAGGATTGAAAAAAGATCGTTTTGTAAATTATCCCCGGTATATAAAACTTGATTCAAGGAGAGGCCTGAGTCAGTTTCAGCACTGGCGTCCATCACTATACGCCATCGAGTTGTTGTTTTTTGTAGTCTCGCAATGGCGTGGTGTGGCACGTAATATCCAGTAAAAGGACTATCATTGTCGATCAGTGAAATGTAACCCTTCTGAATGTACTCTTTGATTATAGCATCGTACTCTAAGCGCAGAGCAGGTGTCGCGGCGAGCTTGCGTTCGAGATACATGAAGCGTTTTTTAGCGATAGGGTAAGAATTACCCAGAGCGGTCGCGGGATCGCGGGAGAAAGGTAACGCTACAGAATAGCGTCCCGTAGAATCGCGGGAAACGTTATTTGTAAAAATGCGTTCACATTCTATAGCGTCTGGGCTCAAAGTCGGCGTGCATTGCACCTCTTCAAGCTGCCAGAAGCGTTGGACAAGATTATCTAAACGTGGTCCTTCCGTAAAGGTACAGAGGGAAATATGAGAGCGGCATCTATCTTCAACCAAGGGGTCAGTGATAGAAACAACGGTTCCAATATGAGCGGGCGTAACATGAGCGGGAGTAACATGAGCGGGGGTAACGGGAGCGGTCCCGATTACGATAAAACCAAAAATGGTTTCAAAAGCGGTTGGAGTACCAGGCGGACCAGCGGCGCGGCCTGATAGCAATATTTCAGAAAAGAGCGGCGCGCCTATAAGTATGTCGATCTCGGAAGGCGAAGCGAAACTGTCGTCTGCCAGAGGCAGGCAGTTCAGGTATGAAAGGCAGGATACGTCAATTTTCACTGCCGGTAAATTGTCTGTTATGCGGTCGATAACATAGGCGTCAATTGCAATAAAATTATCATTTAGGCGGGAAGATAAAGTAGCAGAAACTGCTCCCTTGATTGGGTTAGATGCGGAACCTATCCCTTTAACAACGGTGTTCGTCACCTTATTGCATTTTAAATTTAATTTAGCGCAACATTTTGAAGTTAAAAAGTTACTTTGGGAAGCCGAATCAATTAAGGCGCGTACTACATGGCGGCGACCATTTAAATCCGTAGCATAAACTTGTACGGTTCCCAGTAAACAAGTAGTGTCATTAGGCTGCGAAGCGGGGCGTATATTACACAGCGACACCTGTTGTTGTGATGACTGATAAGCAGTTGTAGGTAAGTTCGTCAGCTGAGCGCTAGCGGAGCCCGCGACGGGCGGCGGCGATGCCGAAGGCGGCATGTGATCCCCGGCGGCGGAGAAGTTGCCAGTTCGCGCGCGCGGAGGCGGCGCGTGCGCCTGTGACGGAGCGCTAGGGTACGGGCGATTGTCTTCACGGGAAGATGATACTTTGCGGCATAACATAGAATGATGTTTACATCCACAATAACGGCAATTAAATTTAGAATTGCAAGCAGTATTTATATGCGTAGTGCTTAGACAATTAGTGCAACCTTTGCTTTGTTTTACAAAAGTGTACCTGTCGTCGATAGAAAGCTTATCAAATGCAGGGCATCTATATAAGTTAGCGTGATCGGCTTGTTTGCAAAGCGGACAGTGAGTGACGCATGATGCTGCAAAAGACTGCGTAGACCTTGCAGTACCCGGCCTGTTATCACTGCGGCTAAGAGAATCGGTCGTAGTGCGTTCCAATATTTTGCTTTGTTCGCGGATGAATTTTAAAAGTTCATTGTATGTAGGCATAGATTTACCTCGCATGTGCATTTCAAACGACCGTGCAGTACTTGAATCTATTTTCTTCAAAGCGAGCGATAGTAAAATAAAATCAGACACGTTATCGAGCTTGAGAGACTTCAAACTTGACACAGCCGTGCAGAATTTATCTAGGAATAATTCTAAGTTTTTATTCGTCGCGGTGTTAAAAGATTTAAAATCAAGCATTTGATCAAGATAAGCGGAGGCTAGGTTACGTTTGTCGTTATACTTATCGACGAGCGTCTGCCATATGATCGGATAATTATCACCGTTAGGTACGATACCAGAACAAACTGCAAGGGCCCGGCCTGACAATTTATTAATTAAATATTGGACGCGTTCGTGATCAGTGAGATCGGGATTTTCGTGAATCGTGCGTTTGAATGACTCATAAAATATCCTCCAGGTCATCGGATCTCCATTGAAGACCATCAAATCGAGTTCAGGAATTCTGATGGATTTACGTTGCGGGGCAACATTGAAATCAGCGGTTTTTAAAGGCGGGTTAAGTTTATTATAAACAAACTGACAACGGCAAAACATATCTTCGAAGACGTTTATAGATTGGTAGTTTACCGTGTACGAAGCGTTGAGAGTCAACTCGGTGACATTTAATTTGTTCACAATTTCATTGAAATCGGAGCGTAAGCGGTCTAACGAGATCATTCCACATAGAAATAAATCTTTCTCAGTATCATCAGTGAAAGCCTTTAAAGATCGGTTAAAAATATCTTGTAAGCGAGAAAATATAATGTCACGTTTACCTATCAAGGTCAAACGTTCGATCTGTAACGTATCGAGCGCTTTTGCGTCCTCGTATACTTCACTATCTTTGTCTTTTGAACGAGTAGCCATAGCCATCTTAACAAAGTATAAAAAAACTAGATAAAGTATGAAATTCCTAACTTACTGCAACTGCCTACAGCATTTACCTGCCGCGCGCGCGGCGTATTGAATACCCACGCGGAGACGCACGGGCGGTCGTTAGGAATACCTTCACTTTTTAATAAAAATTAAGAATTACGGAAAAATCGTTATTTTTACTATTTAGGAATGCGGAATACACGAAATAAGTATATAAGAGCGTAGTAGGATAGTACAGGGTACTATCTGAACTGTAATTGCGGGCGGGAACACGATAATTATAGGAAATTATCGTTGGTAAAAATACCAATATAAAATTGCGGGCGGTTATAAAGAGGACTATATGAGGCCTAAGAGGGGCCAGAGAATAGCGGGAGGACCAGAGAAGATCCGGCGGCGGAGGACCAACAATATGTTAGCGCGGCAGCTAAGCTGTATAGGCTGAGCGCGCCTCCAATGGCGGGGGAAGGATGGCTGGTAGAAGAGTAGTACAAAGGAACTTGGCGACTAACCTGGTCTCCATGCAACTGCAATCACCTCGGTTCGGGTCCGTCTCCAAGCTGCTTGTTCCTTCAGGATGTTATGACGTTCGATGTAGTGGACTGTATTTTTGGCGGTTGGTGCGTGTCGGCAAGGAGCGTTTACGCGGCGGGTTTATAGCGGATTTTGTTTATATTTTCGCGTCGAATTCACGTGGACCACCACATAGGAGCAGCAGATCCAGTACTTTGGATTCGGCGAGAGCGGCAGCCGCGAAGGACGAGGGTCGATCGCAGACTACTTGCGGCGGCAAGCAGTTTTCTCGTGGATACCACGATATGAGCGACAGAGATAGTCGCCAAGAAATGATAGGAATAGGAAGGTAGGAAGGTATTATGAGTGCCAATGTAAGTGGCGCGAACAAGGTTCAATGTTCGTCTGTATGTATTTTTGTGTTTGTTCATTGTTTTACGGTAGGTATTGTTTCTTTTTGGTGAACAATAAAGAGTTTACTGTTCTTTTATACCTACCGACATATTTTGAAACAAAATTGAAAAAAACATTAAAAAAAAAATCCAAAAATAAGTGGCTCTGCCGGGTGACTGCGGGCAACCGCGGAATTTCGACTATAGATACACATGATGTACAATTCCGTTGAATTTCAATTTTATTAGCCTAGATGGCGCTGTAAGAATATTCCATCTCGCGTTTCGTTCACTAAATAACCAAGAACTAAAAACTTTGTTCTATTAGAACAAGCTTACTCCCCCTGCTGTTATCCAGCGAAACCACCATAAATTGACGATTTTCTTAATAAAAAATTAGGAAGGTTTTTTCTTTAATAATTAAATAACATGTCACTATCACTAAGAGTACACTACTCAATTCTTGTGGTCCACACAAATCTTTGCCCTGTTCGAGATCAAATCCGTAACCTCTCGCTTTACAGTCGACTCATCAGCTACTAAGCCACGGAGCGGAGGCGGATAATTTGACTCTCGGACTCTGAATAATTTTATTACTTGTCAAATACAATATTTTTTAGACAGGTTTTTGCATTACAATTTTTGAAGACTATTTTGATTGCTGCGCTGAAATCTCTCGCTAGAGAGTACTTAGTACCTTCTAAAGCTCTAAACTATTCTAATAATTGCATGATTTATTTTTAGCAGCAGGTAGGTACCTACCTGTACAGTACCGTACCGCCTTTTAAGGGCTAGAGCATTCTGAAGGTGTTTAGGTACTTAGTACCTCTAGTGTTTCTATTTTGTAGACTGCAGTTGCGCAATAGAACGGCACCTACCTACCTAGTAAGTGGGGTAACATCTACCAAGTCTGGTCGGGTAGTTTTCCACCCGCACATGCGCTATCCACAACTTGGTTTGCGGCACATGCGCGCTGCTCCTCAGCCATCGGTCGCGCCGCTAGGGCGAGTAATCAATCGCCGCGGCCGCTCCATCGCTCACCATATCGCGCAAATAAACATTCGATTAATCTATTAAAGTTTGGAAAAAAACTGCACAATTTATGTTCAGTGCGTGCGTTGTTGGAACGTGGCGTATCCGCTCGCGAATGATGTAGGAAACGGCTTCGGATTTCATCGTTAGAAATCTTGGGTGATATCGATCAACGCGCTCTCCTACCTGCGAGGTAGCCGAGCCGTGCGTCGCCATTCCAGTGAAATTTCAAAATATAATCCTTGAGTGTACCTGCCGACGCCAGGGTCGAGGGGCTTTAGCGGCGAGTTGTGTACCTTCACCTTCTAGGTATGTTCTGAATGTCTTGTCAAGCGCAAGAAGTGAAGCTCGCGTTTGCTGCAATCAATTTAATATTCATAAGGTCAAGGTCACACCACTGGGAGCATAACAGGGAATAGGTGCCTACATCGAGTATTGAGGAACATCGAGTAATATCTACCTAATACCTGTCTAATGTATAATAGCAAGCAACTAGGTATGGATATTATATTATGTTTATCATCTGTCTGTGGCATCGTAGGAAAGTTCCAAACGGATGGACCCATATTCATTTAGTTTTTGTTTGAAAGGTAGGTAATTTGTTTGAATTATTAATAGGTATCATGTTTACTTAAATTATCCGTGATAAAAGTTATTATTATTTATTATTATCAATAACCTACCTATGGTTCAAGAAAATCGGTTTAGCCGTTCGGCCCTTTCTAGAGAATTACATTCTATCCGCTAAACAGTCATAGAGCAACCTATATGCTGAGTAAGAGGTAGATACAACTACGACCCTTTCAAGTCTCCTCAAAAAACAGCGCAAGACAAAAAAAGCGCAAAAGCGGGATATAATTATATATGTTAAGTATACTACAATGGTCTGATCAAAATCTTAGGTCGTTTATTTCGTAGACATTCACGGTAGAATGTATTTGTTCCCTGCGAGTAGCCATGGAGGACGCGACGCGGGCGCCGATCACGACGTGGTGGGCGAGCGAGAAGCTCCTCCACGTGCACTTGCCGCCGCTGTTCTTCACGCGCATGAAGGAGGACCGCGAGCGCCGCCAGCGGCTGCAGGAGCGCCGCCATCGCGAGCGCCTCACCATCTACACTTACGGAACTGACGATGAGAAGATGAGGTACCACTCTTATTCTTTGTACCACTTTTTCTTCTTTAGGGCTTATCTAATTACTGAAGGTTGACTCATTATGAAAATTAGGCATTTATAGAATTGGTCATTTTGCGAATAATTGGTCCTTTGGGGACTCATAATAACTGTGATATTTTGAAACTGGGTATTCTGCGCCATCTGCAATGCTTTTATTTACATTATTGTCTCTGAAATCATAAAGAATGCCCAAAATCATAAATGTTTATAATTATACCCTATGCCGCCCTATACCTATAGCAGTGAATTTTTGTAAGTTGATAATATAATAATGTAGATACAAAATGGATGCTTCTGATCCAGGGTGGTGTTCTCCAAGGTCGACGGTAGCGAGTGGATGGGCAGCGACAAGACGAAGCCGCCGGCAAGCTGGGAGCGGTTCTCGCACTACCCGTTGGACCAGCTCGCGCTGCGGCCGCAACGGTCGGAAGACTTGGACATGGTTCGAGATTAACAGCAAATACTAATAAATATATTTATTATAGTCGTATTTAAAACTGTGGATAACCTCAAGTCACCGAGAAGTCAATACCCTAAAATATTATCCGCTAACGAATGTATTAGGTACCTATTGGTAATTATACCTAAAATAACATATGTTTTTCTACCTTATGAAATTTCGTTGATGCAGCCACCGCACCGCTGCAAGCTTATTCTGAGTTCCTGAAAGAAGATGCAGTGCGAGGACCTAGCGGTCCGCGTCATTAGTGTCTCACAACTTGCACACCAAAGGGCACACCGTTATCAAGGAATGAGAGTCAGTCTGGTCTTTTACCATTATCACGCATGCGGCCAATCGGTTCTACTACTTACTATATGTTGCTTAACTACATGCTCATGTTTGTTGTCCAGCGCATGGACGCGGACTGGCTGGACCCGACGTCGCCGCCGCACGTGGATCGGGCGGTCGGTGTGGGGTCAGCGATGCGCGCGTGGCTGTTCGGGACGGCGCTGATTGCGATCATCGTTCTCATCATACGTAGCCTCGACAAGTGCTTGCACTCGAAGCTCGTCAAATGTGAGTGCCAACTTCAGCGCATAATTATGTTAGCGAGCGGGGGCACTTGGGAGGATGGAAGGGAGGCGCGCTTTATTGATAATCCATTCATTACTATAGTGAGCCTTCCCCCATTCCGCCGTTTCCAAAGCTCGATGTTTAGCAACTTGCACGCGCTATAGTAATATACCAGCATTGTTCGTTTTTGGTTTGAAAGATTATTTGATTGACAATGTTTTACCTTTTCAGCACGGAAACTTTGTCATGATTGTCGAGAGTCGGGGAAACAGAACAACCATGCTATTAATCGTAAGTTTTCAGCATACTTCATAGCTATTGTTTTCGATGAAGATAGATTATATACATTTGTTTGTACATCAAGTTTCTTAGCAGCACTGCACCAGCTATCAAATTACTGATTTGATTGCGAATGTTTTACCTTTTCAGAACGGAGACTATGTAATGATTGTCGAGAGAAAAAACGTGTCACTGACCGTAAGTGTTCAGGTAATTTATGGCATTTTTTCGACGAAGATGGGTATTATGTTTGTTTATCCAGATTCTTAACAGCCCCGCACTAGCTAACAAGTTACGACAATTGTTTCTTCTTCCCTTCCAGGACAAGTGGTTGGCGACGGCTCTGTTCTAATACCGGCGTTGGAGGCCTTAGCAGCTCTGCCAAACGACCGCAGCGGCACTGTTACCATCGACATGCCCCCTTCGTACTGCGAATGCTTAAGCACGGAGCCCCCAGGTTTCACAGGCATTGCGCGAGAAAAAGCAGCCTCCGGCTTAGCCACCGAACAGCTCCCTCCTTATCTCCCGGACTGCAGCATCAAATACTCAAAGACGAACGGTAGGTTGCCAATACTTACCTTGAGAAAAAAACAAACTCTGCTAGTCAACCAACCTAATATCGTAGGCCATACTGTCATTATGGACGATGAAACGAAGACCACTGAACAAAATATGAAAAATACCGATATGGAAGTTGCAAATGAAGCTGCAAAAGTCGGAGAAAAAAGCGACCCGGGCACTGGTTCAAGTGAGCTCACAGTGGCTATGAATGACGACGAAAATACTCATGAGAAAATGGCACCGTTGCTGGTGTAAACAGAATGCGCCTACAACATAATTAGGTTCATGCAGTTTAAAGGAAAACTAAGTAATGGATTATCTCTTCAGGAAACGCCTAAGCTCAAATGAAATCAAGGAGACTTGGAAACTTTTTGGACTTTCTCTTCAAAGAGTACTTAACTTACATACTACTTACCGTATTCAAAATTTCTAGTTAGGTATTAAGAAATGTGAACTGATTATGGAAAGAAGATACAAGATTGTGCTAATGCTAGGAGGAGGTGGGGGTGGGGGCTGGATGAGGGAATGAGTTTTGAAGGTTTTAATTAGAATCGTTGAATGTGTCATCATTATTTACTAGGACGCTTTCAAAGTACTACTTATATCGTTACTGTGTGATCAGTATTTAAGTCGTTTTCTTAGGATTCTCAATGTTTAAATAATATTTCATTGTAATAATAATTTGTAATAAATAAAACTAAGAATACCTACACTACAACCAAAATATTAGGATCGCTTGTAGGTATATACAAGTTCTAGACAAAAACTAACGCTCTGTACTCTAAGGGATCATTATTATATGTCAAAATGCTGGCGACGTTGCCCCACTGTGTAGTCGGGCTACATTCTTTGTCCTAATTATAGGCCAGCATTTTGGTCACAAGCTGCAAAGGACTTATCTCATTTTAGTAGGTACCAAATGATATTGTTTTGTTACTAGGCCCAGTTTAGACAGGCAGCTGTTATCTTATGGTAATTAGGTTGTTTCCTTAGGTCCATGCCATCATCATAATTCATAATAGAATCACTTTCCTAATATAATTCTGTAGAATCGTGATCAAGTAGGGTAGGCAATATAATAGTGCTTCAACATGTTAGAATAATTGCTTTAGATTCAAGTCTTGTTTTAGTCAATAAGCACATAATTGTAGATTTTAATTGTACCTATTGATGTTCGATATTATTATGTAGAATTTTTTGTCAATATTCATATTCGGAATAAATTTTATTAATTGAAAAATATTTTTTATTGAAAAAACAAATTTAAGTTTCAGTACTTTATTGACATAACAGTTAAACATGTGAGTATTACCACTATTTACTTCTATTAATATAATTGAAATATTAGTACTACATATCTCTAAATCATCATCATCATCCTATAACGGCCCACTGTTGAGCACGGGTCTCCCCTCACTTCGTGTGGAATATTAGGCCTTATTCCACCACGGGGACCTGATGCAGATTGGTATTCTAACCACACAATAAATTAAAGTATAAATGCAGTAACATTGAGCTGAGTATCGTATAATATATTTTCATTACAACGTTCAAGCGATGACGCAATCACGCGCATCATTGTTAAATAAATACTCATATAATTCGTAAGAGATCTCACCAAACTTTTATAACATACAGTTTTGGTATGAAATACCTACACTAAGTACAATATTATTCTAAATATTACAAATACAGTCTTAAATTCACAACTTCAAATGTTTTAACTTAGCACCAATACTTTAAAAATACGGTTACATCTTACTAAACATAATAATTCTATACCAACTACTACTTAAACTAATAATTAAACTACTTTATTTCAGCAGGTAAATTTAAACGGTACAATGGGAGTCTTTACTCAAATTTTATTCAACTTGTTGCATATAGTAATACCAGAGCAAGTTACAATTCCCTACTTTAATCTCCAAGGTAAAACCGATCACGTCTAAGATTTGCAAAAATAGTTTTATCAAATGTATCTGTTGTACATTTTCCAGAAAATTATATAAAATCTATTATAAAATTCGCCAGCGATCAACATAAATTATTACTTCTGTGACACGCTTTTACCAAATTTAGCTGACAATATGATGCCAAGAAAAATATATTGATACATTTTCAGAATTTGTAACGTGTGGCTATATAGATGATATATTCGTCTGCTCGGCGGGTGACGAGGAGCACCTACAGCTCGTTGTTCTGTCGGCGGCGCACGTAGCGCGCGAAGTAGTCGGGCCGCCAACACTTGCACGAGCCGGGCACCAGGAACCAATCGTAATAAAGCCGAACCTGGAAAACGGAACATTATGCCGTTTAGCATAATACAATCATAAAAGTACCCTTCCAAAATTTAATGTTCCATACGAATTCTACGATCTCTGAAAAACCGAACTTGAGCTAGCTACATCGTATTATGTAAAAGCGGAGAGAAAACGTACGAGGCGGGACCACAGATCGCTTCATTCGGAGAGCTAGAGGGTGATATTCCAATAGTTTATTTTTACTCAAGCAGCATAGCTCACCTGGAAGCAGCCGAGGTCATCATGTCCGTCGCAATGTGGAGGCTTCTCCGTGCTCGGTTCTGGTTCAACGCCGGCACCGCCGCGGTTCTGCAGGTACTGCTGGTACTCCTGCGAATAACGATTAATGATCGAAGGTCAAGAATAACAATATGTAAAGCGATCGCACCGTCAGCCGGAACTTCAAACCCGCACTGTATTTGTCTCGTCGGTCGTCGGAAAGCTCCACCAGTGATGGCCAATGAGAACACTGGGAATAGACTATTATATTTCGCTGAGATAGCTCAGTCACGATTTAAAACTCAAAACTCAAATCATTTATTGCAAGTAAGCAAAAACAATGCACTTTTACAAGTCAACACTTAAGTAAGAAAAACAAAAAATAAATCAAAATAAGATCTACTAAATTTTAGTTTTAGTAACTAAAGTAGTGATTAAATAATTTAATTTAGCAAGTACACTTAAGTCTTAACTATACAAATTTAGGCAAACTTACTCCGTGAGATAGAATATCTCCAGGTAGGTACGTACCTGTATGTTCGCATTGGTGTTGGGGTAGTGCAGCTCGGCCACCAGCAGCGACACCCACCGAGGGGAGCTCAGGCACCCCCCTTCCAGGTAGTGGCAGCGGGACTGCATACATCTGGAACCCACCACGTCGACTACACAACACGGTCTAAATTTCTAATATCTCTCCTGACCCTCATAATCTTCGGCCTATATTCATCCATTACTCGATGTCGACCTCTCCTAGTAACGCCACCAAACCTTTTCTCGATATTCGGCTCTCCTCACTAGAACAGTGGGCAGATGACGGAATTTAGCTAGTAGAATAGCGCAAATGCTGGAATCGCCTGAGGTATGGATGGGCAGCCAACGCGCTCCACTGCTGTACCTACACGGCCACCATCGCTCCTGCGCCAGTGGCGGTACTCATCGCACACTGACCTGGTGACCTCAACGGTCTGCGTAAAGTATCCCTCGTAGGGGATCTGCACCACGTAGCGCCACACGCCCTGGTAGTTGCGCGCGAACACCGGCGTGGCGTACTCCACGCGCGCGGGGCACGGCGTCGGGGGACCCTGTGAGAGAGTGGGACTGGACGTGAATGGTGAGTCTACTCCCGGTGACTGTGCCCAAGAATACACCACCCGTGCATACTAAACTGATTTGGCCAGGCTATCGCACTAGAGCGGGTGAAACCGTGGCCGTAGGATTAAAATGACTGTGGTCGATCAGTTAGAATAACTCTAAAGAGCAAGATCACCTCGTATCGATGCGGCTGATGCGGTAGGGGCGCGGCAGCGTGTCCGGGGTCTTCGCGGCGCTCTACGCTCGCCGGTTCACTGTTGCCATTGAACGCGCGGTACAGCATGCAAAAACTGAGACATTACAAAAATATTATAAAGACCTTAGGAAATATTTTTGTATTTAATTACACCCATTTATTACGTAGTACATAGTATTCTAGTATAGTACTCGTCTTAGCGAGGACCATGCGTACCTTGTGAACTGTAAAAACAAAACGCTTTTGACAATAGTGACAGGCACGACATTTACCTTCTGATTCTGAAGTTGACAACTTCGTCGATTGACGTATCAATTATCCAAGTCCAACCAATCCGTATTTTAAGGTTATAAAGTTATAACTTTAACAATTTCATGTGTGAAAATATATCAAGAAAGGTTTTCTTTCTATATGTTTGTCTAAACTAAGATGTCTTCGGCATTATTGAGACAAGCGCTTGACTTTGTTTGTCCTGACGGTAAGCTTGCCTCGGTGATTTTATTTGAATATAAAAAGTTACGTAAAAGTAAACAAATTATTAATTTTCTTTTAGAGAGCAGTGTCAAAGACAAACGCAAGAAGCGCGGTGGAGCCCGGCCCCAGAGCGCCTCGGGTCAAGGTATGATGCTATTGTATTATTTACGATAGATTGCGTCATTTCGTTCCCTGCGTTCCGCGAGTGGCAGTGCCTCACAGTCATGCGATGACGGCCACTGCGTTATCGTCGCGGCGATCAACACTGGACTCATTTCGTTTATTGAAGGCTTTCTTAACACGTTAAGTACAAGATCACAACTCATATTTTAAATAGTTAATAGAATCAGGCGTTATTTTGCGGAAATCCATAATCAATAAGATAATATAGAAATATATAGTTTTAATTCCTTATTTAGGCGGAATTAAGACTATATATTTCTATATTATCTTATTCATATTATAAACTAATGTGGCATTTGATATTAGGGTTCAATGCCAGACGATATTGAAGCTGGCATGTAGGCAAGTACTGAACATTTATTTAGTTAGGTAATAAAAATAATCAAGTTTCCCAGCCAATTAACTTAGGGAACAGTGATAATGAATTACGTAGCATGCTCTTAACTCATACTCTTAGTGAAATAATGATGTTTCAGAAGTCCTGAAAAAAAAGATCAGTGAGAAGTCCAAGAACAAGAACTTGAAAAAGAAAAAAGAAAGAAGCATACACCGAGACGACCAACTCACTCAGGAAGTGATCTCTAAACTACTGAAGCTGTCTGAACCCAGTCTCGATAAGAAAATTGCCGATAAAGTGAGTATGAAATAAAATAATACTCTATGGTCTGAAGAAGCTATTTGTGAGGTTTCGACATACAGTCACGGCGTGGGTTGCTATGATCAACTTGCTATTGAGTGTGTTAATTCACTTTTGTTGTAGAGCCACGATCACAAGTTTTATAGGTGTGTAAAACGCTGGGTAAATTCTTAATAACCACTCAATAATCAGTGCAATAAAATTTTATCTATCCTATTATGGAAGTATGTAATGTTATTTCAGATAGTGAAGCGAGCCATCACCGGCAAGCCCATCTGTGACATAATTGAAGTGGAAACTGAAGAACAAAAATCTATACTCTTCCCCGACGAAGATTTCAAGCAGTTTGAGCGAACTCCGTTCTGCAGCTAATTCAAAACTCTACCGAGAGGGATATTAGGTGGATATATAGCGTGGGGTAATGCAACTATATGGACATACCTGACGCTATAGTGGGGAAGGTTATTTTAGTTTCTACGGCAACACTGTTTCTGTTGTTGGCTTTTTGGGTCAACACTTATCCTTTTATAGATGAAGGTGAGTGATCCACAAAAACCCATTCTATGCATAAGAGTTTTGCAACGATAATTACACTCTTCTGTGAGAGCCTGACTATACCATACTAGTGGTAACAATACGCATGACAATACTCAACCACTCTTGTATTTTAGCACATATAATATTTGTTATGGTCACATTAGTTACGGTTTCCGTTATAAATGTGCTTAAGTCCCTGCTTTTGTTGGGTCAATTAGTACAGACATTACGGATTCATTTTGAAAAAGACTTTAAATTTCCAGATACGGTGATCTACACATACACGCCAGATCCAAAGTGGTTCCTGCTGTCGTGTGCTGTTTGGGGTTTATTCTTCATTGGGGGGCTCATGTCTTTTACTCTCTACCACTTGCACCCCCATCTCTGAGCGCCTGTTCTGCGCTCCGACCTCCTAGTGCCCCCTCTGCGCCTCCACCTGTGTTTGGCTCCTTTACTCGCAGGGGAACATTCCGGTTTAAGATGGATCAAAGTCAAGGCAAGCACGGTGACTGGGTGGTTATTGGAGTCTCAGGTAATGGTGGTTGAGTAGTATTTGTCATTACAACCCATATAGGCTGATACGGGTTCTCTTACATACATATTGGAACACTAACTGCACTCTCTGGTTTCACCTGTGTTGAGTGTTATCCCACAGGAGACACAGGTATACTCTTGATCCCGTATAAATGAATAGTTAATGCAGGTGAAACCGCAGGGAGCAGCTAGTACATAAAATGCGAAAGTAACTCTGTGTGTTTCTTTGTTATGTTTTCATGTGTAAACCACTGAACCAATCATAATGAAAGGTATAGAGATAGTATAAATCTTGGGGAAGGACACAAGATACTTTTTATTGCGATAATCTGTGGTCTGTGCAGGTGAAGTCGCAGGTACAACCTAGTAGTACTTAACAATTGCTGCTATGTTGACACTGTCATTTATTTATTGAACAAAAAAATTACAAAAGTATTCATTGATTCCAGGCGTCACCTGCGGTGGGAAAACGACACTAGCAAACAGATTGAAAGAAAAACTCGCTCCGGTGTACATATTCCACCAGGACAAGTACTTCTACCCCGATGACAGTCCTCACCACATCCGGTGCAAGGACCTCGAGCACAACAACTACGACATCCTGTCTGCACTCGATATGCCGGGGATGTACCAGGAAGTGGTGGACACCATGAAGGGCGATAATAAGGCACATGCCACCAGTCTGGAAGGGGAGGGGAGCTTCCGAGCTGAGGGGAAGAAGTTTTTGGTTGTGGAAGGATTTTCCGTTATGAACTACAAGCCGATTATGGACTTGTGTCATTTGAGGTGAATTTTGTATGTATGTATTTAGATCCTTAGTGGATCCTTAGTCGAGTCACCACACTCATGACTTATAGCCTAAATGGCTGGATGGATTTTGATAAATGAGGTATTCTTCAATTTGTCTCTATCATGGGGGTGTTATAGGCTATAATAAAGTTTTAAAAAAAATGGCATTGTAGTCAAATGTATAAATTAAATGATTTCACTTTTGTTCGCTGTCAGGGTACTGATTCATTATCCCAAGTATTTGTTTATTATCTTGGGGGCTTATTCTCCTCTGCCACCATCCCCTGCGAGGGGGATTTTCGGACTTTGAGACTACCATGCGGTGCCTCTTACTCCCTAGAAATCTAGAATCCTTAGTCCTAATCCCTAGAATCTGACAAAAATCCCCATATTTTTATTTATTATTAAAATTTCAGTTGTTTTTTATTAGTAAGTAATAAATATTTAATGTTTTCATATAATTTCCCAGGTACTACTTTGTCCTGGAGTACGGCGAGTGTGCGCGGCGCCGCTCGCTGCGGCTGTACGAGCCGGCCGACGTGGCGGGGTACTTCGACTCCTGCGTGTGGCCCGAGCACCTGCGCTACCGGGCCGAGGTGAGGGAACAGGGGCGCAGGCGAAGCCGTGGGCCACGACTAGTAACTAATAAATTTCTGGTAAAAAAGCACTATCAATCTACTGTTATTCGCTGATGAGTCACGGTGTCTACCTCCAGTCTCTATTCTATCGTGACGTCGGCTCACTGTCACCAATATTAAATTGTCATTGGAACTTGACAGGCATCAAAATTTGACCTAAACGTACAAACAAACATTACGAAACGTATAAAAGGTTGTAATAAAAAAGTCCTAATCCACTTTTCTATTTTCTATGGTTTGTTTAACATTATTCGTTTCGAACCCCCAGATAGAGAGGGACCCCCGCGTGCGGATAATGGACGGCACGAGGCCGGACGCCGTGGACACCGTCATGGACGACATCCGCGCCCGCCTCGCCTAACGGACGAGCCCGGGCGGATACTGGACGAAGTCTACGTGGATAATTGACGAGGTCCAGGCGGCTAATGGACGAAATCCAGGGGAATAATGGACCAAGTCCAGATGGATAATGGACGGGGTCCAGCCGTTCAAGATACAATTAGTGCTATTGGTGACTATATAAAATTTAAATTGTCTTTTGGTATCAATGTCCCCAGAAATTTTAAACTGCACTATGCTTGTAACGTTAAGGCTGATTTGCACATGGTTTAGTTTAGTGGCGAGTTAAGCCCTTACCATTGTTGGACAGACATTAATGAATCGTCAACTTACTACTTAACAGACAAACAGTCCAAACGAGGATAAAGGACTTAACTGACCACGTTAACTCGCCACTTAACCAATGGATGAGTGACGAGCCTTTAAAGACACTAGTCTATTTGCTTTTGTCGGTATTGTATGTGGCTTGCACACTACTGCTTGGCGGTGGTATATGTAGTGATCACAAAAGGTGTCTACCATCTCGTAATTTTGTATTGATTGGCCGCGATTTATAATTGTTATGGTATAACTTTTAATGTTGTATACTGGACACTATTTATCGAATATTAATTTATTGTAAGGGTTGGGTTGGGTTGGGGTAAAAAGGGATTATTGGACGAAAAGGGCAAAAATCCCCTTCGCAGGAGATTTATGGAAGAAGCGTTGAAAAGATGAAACGTTTAAGGTAACAAGGTATGATATTATAGTTAGGCACGAAATCAGAAAGATACGATTCCAGTGTAGTATTTTGGTATTTTCTTAACAGGCCCACTAACTGGCCCACTAACTGGCCCACCAGTGGGGCCGCCTGGTAGCTTATTTTTTGACAAAAGATCAGTGTATTTATTATCCATTAAGTTGCCATGTATGTATTCTCAAGGTTTGATTTGTACACAAATCTTACAATTTCGACATATTATGTAATTATTTTCGTAGAATACATTTTAGAATCTGTCGTTTTGCAAAGTCTCTAGGTGCTTCATAAAGCGCCAGTCGCTTTGTTGATTTGCAGAATCTATTTAATTTGGTTGAAACAGAAACACATTATTATGATTTTTTTAATACCGTAAGATTTAATTAAGATCAAAATGTATATATTAAGAGACATACTTACATACATACAAACAGTCACGCCTTATCCCCGGTGGGATCGGCAGACTACATCCTTCCACTTAGATTAAGATACTTGCATGATTATTGTGTTGTACCGACTAGATAGTAAATTCACTCGAGTTAGCATTTATATACAATTTCGCTAATTTAATTTATTTGTTTAATAAATTGTAGCGAAATATTATAACCTGTTTTTTTTAAATAACTAAACGAAGATGGTTGCTTCAAATCAAAAATGGGGGTAATAAACCTGGCAAAAGTCAGCCCTGAGAAGCGCTTTCCTTAGCAGCAGCGCTTTTCAAGGCATGCGTGAGTCTACCGAAGCGGAGCTCTACAGAAATAAGCGGATTTGTCGATGATGTCGTCGATCCTATGGGAGGTCTTCGCTCGCTACCGCCCATAGATGTCCAAATTGCTGAGTGAACGTCATAGATATAGTGAGTAGAGTACTCACACGCCCCCCTCGTCGCAGAACTTCCTGCTCTCCCGCGGCGTGTCTGCGCTGCGGTGCTCCATCGCCAGCGCGTGCGACGGCACCTCGGGCTCCAGCGCTGCCCCGGGCGCCCCCGGCGCCGCCGCCCCCTCCTCCGGCGCCGAGCGTTTGCTGCGTTCTTCTAGCCTGCAATGTACGAGGAGTCGGTGTGAGCGAGATCGCACGATCTCGCCGAATTGAAGCAGAGGTGTGTGGTGTGTGAGCGTCTATCATAGACACACCCGACATGTTAGAAACTCTCGACGGATCCTGTACGCGATTTACGGACTTGCTAATAAAAAATAATAGTTTTTTAAATTATAAATTGGTTTAGGGGATTTTTGGACTTTTAGTTCAATTATCCCCCTCCGACGCGTAAGCGGCATGGGCAGGGGATTTCTGGTCAAAATTGTGTGTCGGGCTCTAGAAGGTATGGCGGTGTACTGCGACGTACCGGTTGTGGTCGACGTCCTTGGGCATGTGCGTGACGCGCGGCACGGTGTCGTCCGCCTTCAGCACGGGCAGCGTGCGCGACAGGAAGCGCAGCGTGTGGTTGCGGAACAGCTCGCTGCGGGCCGGGAGGATCACATACATACAGCCTGACCCCCAGCTAGGATTCGCTGTATCAAGGGAATCGGGAACTTCGCCGACCGTCAACCATCGACGACATAATATCACAGCGTTGGACTATCTATTCTGTGGCGTAGGTCTTAAGATACGGTTGTTCTGCGGTTTGTCTTGTTTTTAGAATTGTCATTATTTTAGTTTAGTAATTTATATGTTAATGTGTACTCACATTGTGTACCTACTGGTAAAAGACGAACTGAAAACCAGACTAACTGTGAATACTATTTCGTAAATGAACTAATTTCTAAGTACATTTATTTTTTCTGAAAATGAAAAACATTTATTTGCTCCAACACACATTTTAAAACAATGTCACAGATATACCAATTGAGACAACAATGTCACAGCCCTCTACCACCATCGCCATTCACACCACCTCTTCTACTCTACCTCGCAAATAAAGCGTTTGTAGACAGTCACAAAGAGAAATGCCTTCAAGCCTAATACGAATACTACGTGGACAGTCATATTTTCATTCGCTATTCTTACAGCCATGCACGTAGCTTGACCAAAATGGCTTCGTAGCTCCATCATTCTAAAGAAAAATTATTTTTCTCCTATAACTAGTCTAGACCTCAGTGTAACAGGATTAACGATGCTTACAAAGGGTAAGGCTCCCCGTTGGGACTCTGCCCCATGGGGTTCCTGGGGATGGTGCCGCGATTGAGATCCCCGCACAGGTTGGAGGCCGAGACGTGAGGCCGCGAGGACTCCGCCTCGGCGCAGTCGGAGGACACCTGCCGGTACGGTGGCGGACGGACTCTGGAACAGTAGTTGATGTAACTTCTTATTAAGTTTTGTGTGGCCAAGACAAGGACATATAAGCGATTGTCCACATGCCGAAGCCGATCGAGCCGAATATAAGAATCGATTTATTTGTATTTTGTAATAATATACAAATTGTTTGGGTGAGGCAAAACAATTTGTATATAGGAGCCGAACGCAATGAATTGCCAAAATAAATTGGAAAGCAAGGAAATCCCAGGAAAGTTCTGATGACGGTATCGGAAACAATGCGCTGGTATCGGTCGGAGCGACCTCCGAAACAATACTCGGGTATGTGGGTTTCCTTATTTCCTCGCGACATTTTTTTTAACGTAAAGCGAGTGTCAGCACTGCCTTACCTGAATGCAACTTCTCAAGAGCTACTTCACTAACCTGGGCGGCGTCGCATTGGGAGACTCCATGAACGCATAGTACCCCTCGGGGTTCTCCTCGGCGGGGTCGGGGCTCTCGGTGGAGGTCTCGGAGGGCTGCGGGGGCGGCGGGGGCGCCGTCTGTGGGAGCACGGCCGCCACTAGCGCCAGCAGGAATATCTGGAATTGGGGGTTTGTCAAGGAATTCACTTGGGGCTATTTTATTTTCGTTGAGTTTATATATCTTTTTTCGTTTTGTTGTTTTCCTTTGACGTTTTATTGATGATAATAATAATGACTTTCTAATCCCAGGTGCATAAAGAGGGGTTCTATAAGGTCAACGTGTACATCTGTGTGTCTGTGGGATCGGTCGTGGTTTTTGAAACTTGTCTGATCATCATTTACTTTTGATGTTGACTGTAGGTACCTCTATACCCTTGTTTTGCTACCTTGCTACATTGTCTACCGAGCCCAATTCTCTTGCCATTTATTAATTCACGTGTAAATCCAAAATTACAATAAATTAAAATTAATCAGAACGAATTAGAATAAATATTTACTTTGTTCTATAATAACTGTCGTTCTGGGGATTGCCCTCGAAACTTTCTTCCGCTATTTCGAAAGTAGTTCTAGAACTACAGGTATTTATTTAAATAATTAATTAGACTAGATCTCTATTGGCCCTTTTATCAGCCTCCAAACAGGTAGGTAGGTTTTTTAACCTTTTTTTTATTGAAATGGACACGCTGTTGACTGCCATGAAGCCCGAACTGTCGCGGATGTCGAGGTAATTAATTAATATTTAAATTGAAAAAATAATATTAGTGGTTTAGGCGTGAAAGCGTAACAAACAAACTAACTCACATTCGCATTGATAAAATATTAGTTAGGATAGAACATTCAATTAATTTATTATAATCGATCATTGGGCTCGGTACTGCGCAGGCATCACTACTCACTAACTAGTAGAGCACCGTTAGGGTTGACCCGAATACCTGCGCAGCGCACACTAACGCACGCGCCCGCGCCGCCCGCCGGCCGTGCGTGTCAAATGATATGGTACATTCGATTGACATCGAAAAACTGTTCGTATGTTCATGTTAATCCATTTACCCAACTAAAAAGAAACCAACTAATTCAACTAATTCTAATAAGAGAACTAAGCTGACTATTAAAATTTCAACTCGTTGGTCGGAACTAATGCAACCAAATCTAGTGATTTCCCAATAAACCTTCTTACTTCAAACTCAAACCACAATTAGATAATAATCCTTAGTTTCGTAGATCATAATATTTTGACTTGTTTGTTTGTATTTCTATACTTATGTATAAGATATTATTTTTGACCTGTAAAAGTGCAATATTTTGCCTATTTACAATAAAGTTGAAGTTTTACTAATATACTCACTTACTTCTCCGAGACCACCTCACGACTCTTTTTGATATTACTTTGTAAAAGGATGCGTGGCTATAATCATAATAAATATTTAAAGGGATTTCTCGGGACTTTTTGTCCATTAATCCCCTTACGGCACGCAAAGGGGATTTCTGGATAAAAAGTCTAAAAATCACCTTCGCAGGGGATTATCACGGGGATTTCTGGAATTCGCCTTATTAAATTTACATTCACACTGCCCTACCTGCCAGCTTAATATTATAAAATAAAATGAATAAGAGTTTAATAAATTACTTTAGTGCCGTATATTCATAATTTTATAAAAATCCTCAAAATATGTAAGAAGTAGATAACTAGGTTAGTAAGTAGGCACCAAACTAGGTAGGTAGATGCACTTAGTTTCAATTCACATCGTTTGAAATGATTATTCCATTATTTCTATGACAATGGCAGAAAGGGAAAGCTTACAGTCCGTAATGCAGTGAATCAGCACATACACTATAATTTCCTTAATTTTCTGAGCCATTATCGCTCAAAACAATGTTTTGTTACCGACGACATATTTTTGCGGCGGCGCGCGGCGTCACGATCATCTTAGATGATGTCTGACCCCTTAAGTGGCCCTTGACCAGAAAAATGTGGCGACCTCTGATCTGGGTACGACTATAATATAACTTTTTGACTCTATTGTCCTGAAACAAATTAATTTCATTTGTTTGTTCGTATTTTAGTGGTAGTTCGCCCACCCAACCATTTACCTCGAGATTGTCATTGATTCAGAAGTAGGAACTCAATGGAAGTAGGTAACGAAACCACACAATCGAGCTCTACCAACGGTATCATTATAACGACTCTGTAATCAAATACTGCAATTTCGGTAATAGCCGGTTTCTCCGATCCTCTGTTATTATGACAAATTGATTGTTCGGCCATTCTTTACCAAGTTGTAAAGATATTGTTTCTTCGCCGCGAGGCCGCACTCTCAGCTCGCCAAGCTGCCAACGTCACAGTATGAATGCCCTCATGTTGGAAAAGATCCAGAAACGTTTCCTAAGATTTTTATACAAGACTAGCAAACCCGGCGAACTCCGTTTCGCCACCAGATGGCTTCGTTTTATGTAACATTTCATTTGGTGATTAAAAGATGAAGAAATTTTTTTTTTGTTTTCTATTTGAAAAGGAAAAATTTTATTTCATTTCACAACAGTAATGAATTCATTTCAATTACAAAAATGAAGTGTTATTTAGTTGAACTTCTCTAAGTAAATGAAAGTCAATCCAAATTAAATACTGAATCGAAGCGTTATACGTGTCCGCAAATTATCCGTTTCATTGAAGTGCTCGTTGGTAAACCACATTTTTTGCTTCATTAGTACTGACGTATCTGCCCACTTGGAAGTTGCTGATTTCGTCATTCGCATTTTCCGACGCAATACCAAACACAGCCATGTCGCTGCCTTTTGTGACGTACTTGCACAAATATTTGATTGATTTGGCCGAATGACAACTCTCAACGTTTGCATGTGTTTTGAAAATTCGTGATAGCAGCGGGCAATATGGTACAATGAATTCATTTCCGATCTCAATCTCATGATTTTGAACTTTAACTTTGATAGTTCGACCATTATCTTCTTTTGAACGCCGACGATAAACTGGATATCCATCGTTCCCTGTGACTGTTTCAGCAACTAACAGTCGCGGATATCGTTTTGTGCACTTTCCATCAGCCATGCAAGGCGATAATGGATTTAATGCACCGCACGGTCCATGCACCATCTGTGTCGTCACAATGTCGTGTAGATGGGGATCAGTGACTGGATCAGGAATTTCAGCTGATATGATGTCATCCACTTCATTTGAATGTAATTTGTTCAGCAATCAAATTAGGATATGAGCATGCGGTAGTCCACGCTTCTGCCATTCCACCGAGTACATATAACAACGTGTGTCACCAAAAACTCGATACTTAGTAAGCACATCCATCATAACCTTGAGTTTTTGCTGAAATACTCTGGCGATTATGTCATGGCGATCTTGCGGTTTTTGGCCCGGTTCTAACTCTCGTTCAATTTCCGTCCACTTCGGATTGCATGTGAACGTAATAAATAAATCCGGAGTTCCATAATTTCGCACGTACGTCATTGCGTCTTGAGCATATTCGTGCATGTGGCGTGGGCTTCCGATATAAGATGATGGGAGAATCGTCAGACGTCCAATATTCTGAACATCACCATCTGAATGAATAGCATCACGCAAGTGTATATAGTCCTCAGATCGTAGCTTTGCCTGATTGAATCGGATGAACGCTAAACGTTCGGTCTCGACTTTGACATACATGTCGACAGCGAATTGCTGGAATAGCCGACGGCACTTCAGAATGACATTCTTCTCATGTGTACGAATCATCATACGATACGCATAGTAATTCATTGCGCTTAGATTTTTATCCGTTGATACGCCTGAAAATGCAAAATGAAATGAATTGTTAATGGAAACCAATAATAGCAATAATAGCAATAATGAGTGTGTGAATATTGTACCTGTAATTGGATCGACCATCTTCAACGTGATGTCGTATCCGTCTTGCCCTTGCCAATAAATGATTGGATATTGTAACGCATCGTACAAACGATGTGTCTCGTTTACACGATGCATGATATTGCTTTTCCGCTGAACGACAATGTCTCGCGATTTAGTTGGATCGCCAACAATAATTGCAGCAACATCATTAACGGTTGGTGCATTGAATCTTCGCACATGTTCACCTGTTGGGGTACAATCCGCTCTTATGACAAATTTGTGCGTATCCGATGGCATACGTTCCAATGCTGTTTTGAACATATTAACCACAGCATTATTAGTGTGAAAAAATGCTTGCAACTGTTCAATAATTCGTCTCTTTAACTGTTGTGTTCCCTGTATATTGCACCGCACATTCAGCTGATCCACCATCGACGAAATTAAATATATTTGCAGAAATTGATGCGGTTCATCTGGTGTTGGCACCATTGAACAAACCTTCTCGAATGATATTAGCTCCAAAGGAAGTCATGCGAAAGCAGTTATTGTATTCAAGGATGTGTTGAAGAAAATGGCTGGAATCGGGATCACTTCCATCGAACAATGGTTTCAGTGGCTGTGGTGGTGTAAGTAATGGATCCAGTTTGACTTTTCCACTTGCGCAGCACAATCCAGCCGTTTCTCTTTTGAACTTTAACGCATTGCAATATCGGCATATAGTCGTCATTGGTCCAATATCTAAATTTTCATCATCACTGTAGTTCGCAGTGGGATCATATTGGAATGCCAAGCGATTGTATGATGCCAATGATCTTCGTGTGCTCACGCGTTGTCTCAATCGGGCATTTTCTCTTATTATATTTTGTCTTTCTTCGCTTAAGTTCTGTGAATACACTTGTTGCTGGCTTGCATGTTTTGTGCGGCGGCCGATGTTCGCACGTCGTCCTCTAGGCATTTTGGCATTTTTTCTTAATATATAATATTTTTTTTACTTTTTTTTCACAATTTCACAGTGAACACAATACCGGTTTGTCTCATGAAATTAACTGAATAATTAATAGATAAATCAGCATTGGGCTGTAACCTCTTTTCAAAGATGGCAGCCCTAAAAATCGAGTAGGCCGAGGGATTGAATAGATAAATCAGCATTGGGCTGTAACCTCTTTTCAAAGATGGCAGCCCTAAAAATCGAGTAGGCCGAGGGATTGGTTTGATATAAAAAATGGCGGTAATCTTTGATATATGAAGCTGTTAACTAATTAACTGAGCAGAAAAATTTCTGTTGAAATTTTTCCTAAATTTTCTTTGCTATAAACCTCACGGAGCCCGATACCTTTCCAACGAATGCAAAACCGTGAAAATCGGTTCGTGCGTTCTGGAGTTATAGCGTCAGGAAGGAAAACCCGACTTATTTTTATATAGTAGAAAATGTACTCCTACTATCCATATCTATATCCCACGAAGTTTCTGCAAGGGTCATTAGGGTTTCACTCTCTGGAAACACGCAGACTGCATGATCAGCTACTAACATTATATAAACTGCTCCATGGTATTATTGATTGCCCTGCAGTTCTAACTGAGGCCAGTCGATTATACGTGCCTGAGCAACGCTCTAGATTCCGCATTGGTCGCGTCCCACTGTTCGCACCGACAGCAGCTCGTACGGTGGCTCGCCAACAGTCCCCTGTCTGCCGCATGCAGCGTCACTTCAACACACTCATCACCTCACAAGCACAATGTGACATATTTAATGATAAGTGGTCAGTATTTGTAAAATGCTCTGTTCACTACTGTGAACAAGTTTATTTGTAAGTTTGTTATTTATTTTTAATGTACATATTCTATGTCATGTTGTTTCTTTTTATACTATTTTGTTTTTTTTTTAAATTTTATTTTTGTAGTTTTTAAGTAATGTGTAATATTTTTAAATAATTGTAGCGCATTAGATCGCATCTGTAAAGTTATAATTATTTTATCGTGTAATAAATAAATAAATAAATAAATAAATAATGAAGAACTACTCGTACACACACACTCTGCTTGTGTTGCTGTGTTTGTCCTCTCTTCACGGCCCAACGGCTGAACGGATTTTAATATGATTTAGAATACAGATAGGTACTTTAGGTCCTCAAATAAGAACACAGAATAGTTTTATCCCGTGAAAATTGACAGTTCCCGTGGGAGAATATAGTTAATACGGATGAAACCACGGGGCCCTGCTAGTTTATAATATAGGCGTCAGTCTCAATGATGGCAACATCAATCCAAATGGTAAACTTCATGCAAACAAACTGCAACCTCGTTGGCCAAGCTGTCGCCTCTGTTGCTAATCAGGGTGAAGCGCCCACTTGACTCACGCACCGTCACAGTGGCACCCCGTGTCATTACAACTTGCATCATGCTAATAACCCTTACTTCAAAGAGATAACTTCTAAATTTGCATAACACCAGCTCTGCGGTGGTCATTAGATGAGCTTAGAAGAACGCAATCTGCGTACGAGAGATGGTTTCTATAATGTCGTTAGTTTTGCAAGACGCATCTCGGTTGTGTTATGAAATCCACGGGACAGTGGAAAGCGACAGCCGGCGGCTGCGGCAGCTGATAACTTGACTAACAATTACGCTGTGGAGTCGTAATTCGCGTTGTATCGGTTCGATTCCCACTCCGACAAAAACGCTTGTCTTGGAGCAAAGATTAGGCTGTGTTAGAGACATCTATTCTTCTAGTTATAAAACAGTATAATTTAAACTATTTAAAATGAAATATGACTAAATCTAATCTAGAAACCGCTGCCAGTGAACAACGTTTCCAAAATGCAGGCAGCATTGCCACGTTGTATGACAGTGCTTAGTCTTGTTACTTCGATCAGACGTCATTGGTTTTCTTGTAAAAATGACATTTGAATAAGTCTTTTTATAATCAACGGTCATATGTAGGCCATACGCCATAATTATAGTTTTTCGTCAAGTAGAACTGTAGAATTCACCGTGTGTGGGCTTGAATTGGCATGACAGCTATATTTGTGTGGTGTATCTGATCGAAATGCAGGATTATGCTCTGAGCGTGTCATGCCGTTTGGACGATGGGCAGTATGGTGTATGGCCTACATTAGCCGAAAAACAAATCCACGCATCGCGGCGTGCGATGCGCCACGCGGCGTCACTTAGAAGATAATGCCGCCGCACTGCATTGATCTGTCTTTCACCTTATAAGTCCTTAGCCTGCGTACTGAACACTTTCAAGTTGTTATCATTTTTCCATTTCAAGATAATTCCTATTATGTACAGTGTATAGTTAGCAGCACCGTGTGAAGTCACGGTGAGCGGAGCCGGCTGCGGGAAGCAGAGCACGAACACTTAGTATGTGTAACTGCGCCTTATTTGTTTGAAAACCATAAAGGTGACTACGCTACATTCTTCTGCGTATTTTTTTTATTTCAGTGGAGCTCTACCGTACTGCTTCAGTTGTATTATGTTTTGTAGTGGTTGTCGCTTCAGCAAGAGCCCGCCTGGGGAAGTTCCACCCTTTTGTCAGATATTGATTCGCCACCCAGTAGTTTGCAAGCATTACTGAGCTTAATAATATGATACTTTAGAACCAATGTATCAGGGTGACGAGCGCAGTGCAGTGCCACGCCAGTTTAGATATGTAATCCAAAATGTTGGGTGGCACTGTAACTGTTGTGGACGGCGGGCGTGGCGCTCTGCAAGGTAGACTATAATTATTATGCCAATGCCCATTTTGGATTTGCTTTAATGTGTCAATGCTAAAAAAAATTACTAAATAAAAGAAAACATCGTGGCTGATCCACTTATTTATCAAATTTGTATTAAGCTGGTACATTGCTTATTTATTTATACTTTAGCACACAAATGCCATGTACAAGTGGGACTTAATGCTAAGTACCATTCTCTACCAGTCATCCTGATAGTGCAAAAAAAATGGCGGCGGAGCGGGGCGGCCACAGAGATCTGTGGGTGTGGCAAAATAAGAATTGATCAGGTGAGATCGCGGCAGGAATGCGTACACTGTCACTGGAACAGCTACGGCTGGCCCCACTTACTGAGGTGGCGCGACGTGTTTAGTATTCAAAGCCCCGACAGCGTACGTGTAGTACCTTCGTTCTCCAATATTTGACGTATCAGAATATCAGCTATATCCAAGAAATAACGAAAAAGTCTCGCATCCAGCCATACCTACTCACGCTCGCTGTCGTTACGTGAGTAAATCTCAGTAACAATAAATATTTTTACTCAACACTTAGAAGTGTAAAGCGAAAGCAGACAAAATAATGGTGGAAAAAGGCACGTAGGCGATAAAACGACGAAAATGATGCTTCAAGCTGGTATCACCTAAATAAGGCTACATATTAAAAACGTTATTATCCAGTTAAAGCGGAAGGCGACTACTAGACAGCGTCTGCAAGACACTAATCCACTTTCTAGAGCTCCTAGTACCATTTGTGCAGCTAAATGTCAGCACCTATACTACTTGGTTTACATTACTGGAAATATTACACCTAGGCACATAACTGGATATAATCTGCTAGCTGGCGCCATTGATCGCGCACCGTTACGAATCCTAAATGGAATGAGCCGGAGAACTCGATATTACCATAAAGGACTAGGCCGGAATGTGGCGGATGGTGGCCGAGTTTATACTGGGCAATGGGCATCTGGGGTCAAACAAACTTGAATTGTATCTGTTGTAATTAGGAAAAGGGAATCCTCACTTGTTGTATACATCCTGAGGATTTATCATCAAAGTAACTAGGTACCTAGGTGCCTATAAAGATCTACCAACTTACATATCTGTAGATTTGAGTGGATCGTCAACATCCAAAGGGTACGTACCAGTTTCCATTCTGTCCGCAAGGGCAGAAAAAATTGAAATCGTAAAATATGTCAGCGAAGCGACGTTTAGAATTACATAGAGCCTCATTCCATCAACTCTAGAGATCTGTGAGACAAATAATGATAAACGTAACAACATGTAAATTGTTCTCAGGACTTGTGAACTAAAAACTTTGGCGCTGGCTTCTATGCTCATATGTGGTTATGGTAATGTAGTTCCTCGCTTCTACGTCCAAGAAACCGAGGCAGAGTAATTTAATTATCAACTAATAGCATAAAGAAAAGATTGAAGTAAATATATCTGTGAGCCACAGGTATTTGCTCTGAGAGCGGGTGTTTGTAGGAGCCTGGCCCTTGTAGTTCATGCCCGAGTGCAGCGAATCCTAGTTGGAGGTCAGGATCTATGCTATGAACGAGACAAATATTTCTCATACAGATTAAATTAAAATGCCGTCTTAGGGGAGAATTGGACCCCAAATTATGATGATGATTGTGGTGACAGGAAGCTAACTAGAGTTTCATCTATGCCCAACGCAACAGTACCTGGAGCTTGGAGCTTGATCTGTGACTAAGTGCGCAGTAGTAGTAGTAGTGAGCACTAATATTTATTCTGTGATGGCAGCACTAGGAGCTTGTGTTGTGTCCAAGCGGTCAAACATTAGGTGGTTGACCGCGGCCACAGCGCCGGCAGTGGGTGAAGGTCGGCCGCCCGATAACGGTAATTCTGCTGTGACGTCATCCGATCTGATAACTTACGATACGAACTTTGATTTTAAGCCGGTAATTTTTTTTCTGTTTCTAAAAATATTGTGCTGCATGAGCTAAGCCAGATGAGATAAATGAAGAATGAATTGTGATTTTTCCTGAGAATATGAAATGTTTGTTTGCCTAAACATTCCTATTAGATTTTATCTCTTTATCTAAACCACTGTCTAAGGAACGAGATATATATTTTAATGTTAATAATAACAATGCATCAATGGATATAATCGAGAACATCCATTATAACTTTCAATTATGTTTACATTACACATTCACAAAATATTTCTTCAATAATTCATAATATTAGTCATCGTGTAACACTTGTCACTTTAAACACCCTACTTTCACCGACATTAATCAGGGCATAAACACCTTTTGATAACATAAATAAATTCATCACAAATCGTATTTGGAAGTGGCCTTATTTTCATGAAATATTGCTATACAACATACTTATTTTGACCGCGGCTTAGACCAAAATTGGATGCAAATTTGGCAAAACAAGGCTGTATTTTGTATGAGAAAATGGGCACGCTGTCTTAGAAGGTATTTCCAAAAACAATAACAGAGTGTGTGGGTTGGAACCGGCTGGAAAGTGTAACGGGCCGTTTCGGCAGACTCCTTTTGTGGTTTGCGAGCCTGAACGACGAGGAAAAGGAGCCGATGTTTATGATCGATTTCGATACTTCATTCTTTAGATGCTTTTCCACATTCCATAGATTCTTGCCTAATACCGAATATAACTATTTCTTTTCCTATCACCTAGAAAGGAAATATATTTTGGGAGTAATTGCGGCAGGTCAGGATTTTTAAAATTTTAGGGGTCTCGGATCGGAATATATTTTCTTTGTTGTTTGACATTGCAAACTGTAGCGAGTTAAAACATACTCATCATCCTTCGTCTCCTTCCGGTCAGGTGGATAAAAAAGATCAGGTTTCGGACATTTTTCAAGTCCTTCTTCGGAGTCATATTACTTACATGATGCTAAATCAAACTTATAATGAAGTCTACATAATACTTTGAAAGTACTTCAACTCTACGTAGAGACAAGTTAGGTACCTTGACACATTGAATCCTTCACTTTTCATTGCTATTAAATATATTTTTCTTCCCTCTCGATAGAAGCAATTGTACCTTGAACGTCCACCTAGAACAACGCCAGTGAAGATAATAACATTTGTACCGTCCGATTTCATCCGGTCGCGTGACCATAATTATGTATGAAGAGCTCGGTCAAAGGGCACATCGGCGTGTGTTGCGATATGTTCGAGGCGCTCTCGCTCCACTTTCACGTTTTACTTTTATTTTCGGCGACTAGTGGGTAACTAGGTAGGTACAGTTGCGTTCGGCACTCGGCTCGCTGCTCGCTATCATCATAAAGTAATTGTTTTGACTTGGTTTTTTGCAGGACGTTGAATTGTTCAGTTTCACTTTTGAGTTTGAGAAAATGATTTCAAATAGCGTTTGTAACAGAAAACATGGATCAGAATTCTAAATGGCCACTATTGGTCACATACATAGAACTTGACCAAAACTAGGATTCCCTGCATCTAGGGTATCAAGAACTGTGAGGAGCACGGTCCTACATTACTCATGCACTTATATTCCATCGCGGCGGTATTACTACACTAATAATTGATAATGTGGGATCTCCTGCGAAACATCCATTTAGATGATTTTTGGATGGTCACATCAACATCATTTGATTTACTTAGGGTTTCTGCTACCAAAAACCACACCGTTATTGTGTTCACAGGTTCTTGTGACTAACCACTCTACAAAGTTTAACATAAACACGAACACAAATAGATGATGGACTCCATCAAAAGCAAAGCAAATCAAAACTATTTTTTTGCTAAGTGACATAATTGAGATAACATATTTTATTGTATTAGATGAGTACAGTATAGTATGATAAGTAATTTTATTTTTCAGAATCAAATATATAATAATAAATATTAAAACTACACTTGCAACAACAACAATACTCCCAAATATTCGGTAAAACTTCACTGAGAAGCATTCGCAATTACAAAATGCCAGCATTGTGGTCCAAACCGGGCTGTACAGTGTACCTACAACCTCCCCGCTCGTAAAATCCGAAAAGAGTATTTGACGTCCGTAAAGCAGTGGTAAAGCAGAATTAAAAATTGGGACATGTTCAATAACTTTCGACGCTGAGTCATCGACCTCATAACAAAATAGATGCGCTGAGTGTACCAAGCCCAGCTTGTTTGGCAGGTTTCAAGGCCGGCACTCCCGGGTCAGTGGAGCAGGCTCACTCGGCAGTAGAGCAGCGTCTGAATAATGCAACTCAACCTTTTAGTACCTTGTCATAGAACGGTCACTGTTGCGCTCTTGTGGACTATTGGCTACGTTGTCCTCTCTACTATAGAGAAGAGAGAACATAATTGACTGATACATTTTGACCACACCAAATGGCAGCGAGTGACATTGTTCCTTTTTTCTTATTTTCCCATTCATCGATATACCAGCAGATAGAAATAATTAGACCATGATTAATCAATATTGATGATCAATGGATCCGGTGAAGAGAAGCCGATCGGAATCGGTTCGTAGGGACGCTTCACCACTGATGGAGACTTTGGCATAGAATATGGCTCTTAAAACAGGAAGGACTATAATTGGAGGTTTGAGTTGAGAATAGCATCCGTACAGAACCAATCTTCGTTCTTTAGTTCTCAAATAAGACACAGCCAGAGTTCTCTAAGCACCCATTGAGAATATTGACTGTGCCGCAGTCCTCGAGCGTAAATCTGCACTGACGCTCGCTGCAGCAGCTCATGCAATATTAATTCCGTAACGGGTCCGTGACGGAGGCGAGTCGGAACGGGATCGCGTGCCGTCGCCGTACCGCGCTGTTGCCATACGTGCTACACTCACAGAAGACATATGACAGTGTGTAGTGCTACACAGTACAGTCGCAAGTCTGTGCTCTGCAGCTTACTGGTGATGCTTCGGACGGATGACGTCGACTAGGCGAAGTTAGAGCCATTTAGTATTCTATGGTTAGAGTTACTGGGTAGGGTAGTTTTTGGTAGTGGTAGGCCTCTTCTACAAGAGACTGCCTGGGGAAGTACTGCGGTACTTTCCCAGGCAGTTTCACACTTTGTTTTCCGGATGAATATCTGGCAAAGGCACACCTTTGCCAGATATTCATCCGGCAAGCAGAAGTGTGAAATCAATCCCGTGTTCCGGCGTGAAGGGCACTGTTTCCGGCTAAATTACTGAACATATGAGATTTTACATCTAATGTATCAGGAGACGAGCGCAGTGCAGTTCCGCGCAAGATTATAGAATGCAAAGATCTACGTCCATCATCGAACAGCCATAGTAAATAGTTACGGCTATACACCACCGTTACATGGCGGACATAGCATCTTTGCACACGAAGAAATTAGCTTCTATTTTTATATTTTTTGATTTTTAATCATTGAACATTGAATGGAACTCTTTGCCTGAGTTTGTGTTATCTTGTATGTCTGTGAATTTCCCGACAGTTACAACCTGGGAGTCTTCAAGTCGCAAATGAATAGGTTACTTCTAGGTAAGCGTGCACCATCGTAGACCGCATCGTCATTTAAGTGAAATAGTGGTCTAAAAAAAAGGAGTAAGCAATCTCATCTCATTATCATGAACCCACATTGATACACTGCTGAGCACAGGCCTCACTTTCGTGAGGAGGATTACGTCATATCCAACACGGGGGCCCGGTCTGGATTGGTGGATCTCACACCTCCGAATAATTTTCTCGGGCATGCGATTCTCTCAATTGTAATCTCATCTGCTAGGACCTAGTTGTAGACTAGTATTCCTATATCTAGGGTCTAATTATATTCTTCAAGCACGCCTCGACTGCGTCAAACAATGGTGCGGCTCAAGTGGTGGAATTGAGAGCAATTTTTGTACTCTTTGGTCCAGCGCGAGTTTCTCTCGGTATGCCCCTGTGGCGGCTTTCTACTGAGGCGGCTCGTTATACGTGCTTACTGCTTCAGCCAAACTCGTTTCATTAACTTTAAACTTGACAATAACACTAATTTTACTTATAGTAAGTATTATAGTTTTCACTGATGTTGTGTTTGCCGGATGAGAACACTTTTTTAGCGAGCAAGTCATCCAATATCTCGGTGAATTTTACAGAATTCTGAAGTAGATATCTGAACTTAGGTTGAGTTGTGATTTATGCGTCGCATGCGCCGGTGTTTGTACCACCAATACTCAAACTGTGGTAAACTAAACACGCATTTAATGTTAATGAGACCAGCGGGGCTGTGCAGCACGGTGCGGATCAGCTCGAGTTCGTTTCATTTTGATGTTTGATTGCCACGGGACTCGCATTTCAATACGAATGACGAGTCCCGTGCTGCATAGCCCCATAGCAGGTGGAAAGGATGTAACACCACCACGCATCTACACCGCCTATTGGTTTGGAGTTCCAGAACCATTAGAGGGTGTCAGGGAGTTGGTGTATTCCTGTCCGCTGGGATCGTAGTATGTGGAGAGATGTAGTCTCTGCCTATCCCAACGGGAGAAAGGCTGACTGTATGTATGAATGTATGTATGTATGTATGAATATCTTAGAATGGTAATGAATTAAACTCAAGTTTATATGACTTACATCAATAGTAGCATCCTTCATTCTACAACTGTAATTTATTATTTTCTGATAAAATAAGGCGTCTTCTCCCTACCTTGCTGCTGATAAAATATTCATTGTTTTTCTTACCTGTGCAAATAGATTCCAATGAAAAATCCGCTTCATTAACCAACTTTAAAAAAAATGCCTATTGAATTAATAATTATGAAGATTATCAAATGCATAACTTCCTGTTTTAGTTAATTAGCTGTAGGGTATCTATCAAACCTTCAAGTACCGAGTGTCGTTATTGGCGCTTTAGTCAAAATAGATTTTAGTATTTCGTTTTTATCTAAAACTAAAATAATATAACTATTATATAGTATAATAACTAGTTCTGTCTACACTATTTTTGATAGAGCTTTCACGATAAAATACTCATGGTAAGTAGGTAATTGGGGAAAATACTCACCGAAGAAACAAGTAAATGTCCCGCCATTTTCTCCAACATAACAGTTTTGAACACGCACAGGCCGAATAGAAAGTTCACAAATCACTTGAACATTTGAGAAGTAGAAGTTAAAAAAGTTTTTATTCCGAATTTAAATCGAAACGCGCGCTTCCGTCAGGTTTGTTTTTTGTTTAGAACAGGTGAGGTGCTTTCAGCCAGTGCGTCCGTGAGCCACTGCGCTGCGCTCTAGCGGGATGTAGAGAACGGGAAACGGTGACTGTTCGGTGAAAGGACATCATACAGAGCGGTTGTAGCCGTAGCCGTAAACATTGATTGATGTGCGTGTCTCGCGTGCGTACGACCCAGTTTGATTAATTCAGTAATGGAATTGCAACAATTTTTGAATGAAATTTTCTATTCTTTCTTTTATCTTTACTAGCGTGAACTTGGTCTTATTTACGAAAAACGCAAACAACAGCCGAGAGCAGAATAGAATAGAATAGAAAACTCTTTATTGTACGCCAGCAACAAAAATAAAACCAAGTACAGAAGAATTACAATAGCAGATGTTCTATGAACTATTCAAGTGCGATAAATTGAGAAAGAACTCCAAATTCATCACTCAAATCATTTATTTAAAAGGTACTCTTTATTCAGTACTCTTATTCACAAGTGCCTGAAACTTTTCGAATCCAACGAATTCATTCCCGACCTGACGCATTCGAAACGTGTGGTACAGAAAACGTTCATTATTTACATGAAGTTTTATAATTAAACTATAGTAACTATCGTTGTAACAACTCTATAAACATCCCGCGTGGTGGCGCGGGCGCGGATGGCATGGCATGCGGCACCGCACCGGCCCGCGCAAGGCCGCGCATCTCGCCTGGTCGGACACGTTCCGCCGCCGAACGTACGCTCGCTGTTCTAAATTCGAGCTTTTAATTTTTCGCTCGCCCTGTATGGCAAGGCAACTGTTTTGCACGCTGCCGTCATTTTCTGGCGATAAATATTTAAATTAATTAGCGGTTCTTCAGCTATTTATTGCAACGATACCTAATTCAATTAAATACCAACAATAAGTTATACCTATTAACATACATTTGTTATTTGTTTATCGAATGAAGTAGGTGGTTGCGACGTTCAGGCACAGAATCTATACTAACAATATACTAATATATAAAGCGGAAGAGTTTGTTTGTTTGAACGTTAGGATCTCAGGAACTACTGAACTATTCTTTTTGTGTTGAATAGTCCATTTATCGGGGAAGGTTATAGGCTATATAACATCACGCTACGACCAATAGGAGCGGAGCATCAATGAAGAATGTGGCAAAAACGGGGAAAATATATTACTTTTAAGCGAGTTATTGCGGGAAAACTCGAATTATGCGGGTGAAACCGCGGGGCGCAGCTAGTAAAATATAAGTTCAGAGCGTAAATTCAAGGAAACACATTATATAATTCTACTAACAAAATACTATGGCAGCTCTACCAAAGTTTGTTGAGTACTTTTTATTTTATTTATTTGATGCACAAAACAAATTACAATCATTGTAACTTATGAGTTAATTAAAGTAGGTTAAAATCTGAATTGTAACTCAAAATATGTACATACAACAAAATATTAACATATCGAGCGTACAGCACAAAGTACTAAACTAAAGCTATCTAATAGAAACGGTATGAGAAAAAAAAAAAGAAAACAAACAACGTATAGAGCGAGTTGGGGGGTCATCTCGCACCAAAGAATGTCGCACGAATCGGCGAGCTGTCCCCACTCTACGTTATAAGATGGCAAGTTGGCCGACACTCCAACTCATCATCATCATCATCATCATCATCAACCCATAACGTCCCACTGCTGAGCACGGGTCTCCCTTCACTTTCGTAACGAGGGTTAGGTTAGGTTATCCACCACGGGGGCCCGGTCTGGATTGGTGGATAACATAACTACCTCCGAAATAATTCTCGGGTAGGTATGTGGGTTTTGTACACTCCAAATACATGGTATTTATTGATGTACAGTCAAATACAAAATATTGTTTTACAAAACAACTACATTTTAAATGATAAAGATAAATCATGGAGTTCGTCGAAACAATTGCAATGAGGCTTATTTGTCTCTATTTTTTTTTAAGCAGTACCTAAGCTAGTTAATTGAATCTAGTCTCTACCGCTTACTGTACCTGTGTACTCCCCCTAATTATGTCATTGGCAAATAAAATAATAATAATTGTGGTTTTACCTTGTTCACCCTTTTTCTTATCGGTCGATGAGTTAATTAGCCTCTCGCAATAACAGGTTATTAGAATTAGGTTTGTTTACTGCATCATCCTTTCCTACAAACGGTAAGTGGGTGCACTAACTACAATAAGAAACAGCAGATAGTAAAATACGGTTAATTCTCAATCAGAATTACTAGGCGACATTATAGCTAATACGAAATAATTCTAAGGGAGACTCCATTATTAATAGAAAGGGTGACTAGAAATCGTAGATACTGAGGGTAGCTTCCCAATACTTCCCATCATCAACCCTTATTGTCCTACTGCTGAGTAAGGGCCTCCCCTCACTTTCGTAACTATACCACTTCTCTCTCTTCTCTCTTCTCCCCCCCCCCCCCCCCCCCCGCGCCCGTCCAAGACACCACCAAGAAACTCTAAAGGGATGTAATTTATTATCACATATATTTTTTTAATTGTTCAGTCTTTCAGAATCGCCCTTCGAGTAACCTATATATAAGAGCTGGCGCATGGGTCGCGTCCGCACTCGTCGAGTGAGCAGGAAAATGTACAGAGCTAGAGCGTTGTTGTTTTGCGTGCTCAGTGTCGCGTGCGTCAGTGGCAGTCAGGACCGGAATCATCGTGACAGCTGTCAGCATGGACACGGACATGGACATGGACACGGACACGGACACGAGACGCCGGGTGTGTACATATAACCTCTAACCTGTTCAAATGATACAACTAATAGGCCGGGCTATTTACGCAAATTTCAGACCAAACCTTTAAAAAGTTCATGGTAAATAAGCTGATTTATGTTATTTTTTTCTAAATTACTATTAATAAATAGGTTTGCGTTTGAACACTATCTTACCTAATGTTAAGCAACGATGCGGTCTACGATGGTGCGCGCTTACCTAGAATTAACCTATTCCTATTCACTCGTGACTTGAAGACTCCCAGGGTGTAACTATCGGGAAGCACAGACTCCGGCAAGGAGTTCCACTCCGTATGTTATGTTATGTTATGACCCTAGAAGTATCCCTTCCACAGTACTGATCCCTAGGCCGTCAGTGTCCCCTCATTCCCCCCTAAACGTGTCCTTGGTTGAAGTGTTTTTCTATAGAATACGTTGATAGTGTTTAATAAGTACATAATGTCAGATAACAGTTTTCCAGCGAAATTACTGGGCATATGAGACTTTAGAGCCGATGCCTCAGGGTGACGAGCGCAGTGCAGTGCCGCGCAGGATTATGCAATGCAAAGTTCTGTGTGGCACTGTAACTGTTATGGGCAGGCGTAGTTCTTACCATCAGGTGAACGACTTGTTCGTCTCGCCACTCATTCAAATATATATATATATGTATATTTTGTTATCAAGAAGAAGACATACCTACCTGCCTCTACTATCGTCCACCGACTTGTAGATTCGTCATGTTTTCGCAATCCTTTGATTCAGCAAACATTTGTAACTTACAAGTACTAGATTTATAAGACAAATTCAAAATCACTCTATGTATGCTCTCATACACTTTTATTCTGATAAACGATAACCAATTTGATGTATCATACATACATACTTTACACACAATACAGTCACGCCTTTTTCCCGTTGGGGTCGGCAGAGACTAAATCTTTTCACATGCTACCATCCTGACACACCCTTTTTCGCTTCTTCCTTTTGATGTATCGCTGTGAGTTAAACATTATTTTGTCAGTTTTTTAACTTTAAAATTCGTCGTTTGTCAAGGGTTAATCCCCTTCTCCCGCCAGATTTGTTTCACCAGTACCGAGGTAAATGGGGGAAAAATGATACCCAATACTAGCCATATTACAGTTTTTTTGTAATTTCTTGTTTGTCTCTTCTAACATAAGTAATGCAACTGACAAGCTAGTTTCTTACAATCTCATCTTCCCCTCAGCTCCCCCGGACCTCTCCGAAGCCCCCGTGACGGTGACCCCGAGCGGGTCCATCCGCGGCTCGTGGCTCTACACGCGCCGCGGACGCCCCCTGGAGGCCTACCGGGGCATTCGGTTCGCTTCGCCACCCGTCGGGGATCTTAGATTCAAGGTAAAAAAAACTATAAAAAATGATGCAATATTACTAGTGGGGGGAGAGGGGGAAGGGATTTTACCATTTCAATTCCTTTTTATATAATATTTTATATTTTATTTGACAAGCGAGCAATTTGTTTACCTGATGGTAAGCGCTACGCCTACCCATAACAGTTACAGTGCTACCCAGAACTTTGCAATGCATAATCTTTCGCGGCACTGCACTGCGCGCGTCACTCTGAGACTTCGGTTCTAATGTCCCATATGCGCAGTAATTTCGCTGGAAACAGTGCCCTTCCAACCGGATCATAGTAATGTTTGCACACTACTGCTTGGCGGATGAATGTCTGGCAGAAGTGTGGTACTTCCCCAGGCGGTCTCTTGCAGAAGGCCTATCACTAAAAAAAAAGAAGCAAGAATCATCCCTAAACTTGCTCATGATTCGTAGCCTCCACAACCGATTCACCAGTACGAGGGCGAGGTGAACGCGACAGCGGACGGCCCCGCGTGCCCGCAGCCCGTCTACGACAACTACCACGTCGACGAGGACTGTCTGCGGCTCAACGTCTACACGCCAGGCAAGGGCAGGTAAAGGCAGGTTTTCCACTTGCCAGGAAAGACTAGGGAAGGATATCTTAGTTTTCTACTCGCCGGGGAAGACTAGAGATAGGGATATCTTAGTTTTCTCTTCGCTGTGGAACACTAGCGAAGGATATCTTAGTTTTCTACTCGCCTGAGAAGACTAGGTACGGATATTTAATCTTCTACTCGCCGGGAAAGGCTACATGAGAAAGAAAATAAGGAAAACATTTATTTGCGTCAACACACAACATTCTATAACAACGATAAAGATATGTAGGTACAATATAAAACAAGTGTAAGTGAAGATAAGTAAAATTATCATTTTATCGAAAGGTTATTATCGGCTACCTGACCAACAGGGCGCCGCTTCCTGTGGTGGTGTACTTCCACCCGGGGGGTTTCTACTCCGTGTCCGGCCGCAGCGACGTCGCCGGCCCCAACTACTTGCTCGACCGGGACATCGTGCTGGTCACCGTTAACTACCGGCTCGCTTCTCTCGGTAAGTACAAACTTTGTGTTTGTCGATCACATACATAGATTTAGAAGACATTATAATCTCCAGTCTCCACTACGCTCGATGGGCTTCGCCGCAGCTCTACCCATAATCAAGATTCAGTGAATATTACACGCCTAAATATTATATAGTCAGTGTGAACCTTTATGTTAGACTGGCGGGTTGTCTATTGTTTTGGTCGCATATATTTGTGTACCACACTCATTTGGCGCGTGTAATCAGCTTTTTTATGGAGTGATTGTACCCAGGGTTCCTGAGCACAGGCGACAAGCACGCGCCCGGCAACAACGGCTTCAAGGACCAGGTGGTGGCGCTGCGCTGGGTGCGGCGGAACATTGCGGCCTTCGGTGGGGACCCCGCCTGCGTCACCATCACCGGCTACAGCGCCGGGTCCTTCAGCGTCAGCCTGCACATGGTCTCGCCTATGTCGGCAGGTGTGGATGGACATGAATCAATCCGGCTTTACTTATAAACGCTTTCTTAAAGTTAAGCAGAACTTAAATGACGTGCTCAACTTTGAAAGGCGTTAAAAGAAAGGCCGGATAAGTTCCTAAAAGAACGGACGGTGCTCGTTACCATCATCATTGTGTAGCATCCATCTGGGGCCTTTCCCTCAGAAGAGAACTGCGTCAGGACAATCAGAATAAATGAAAACTGACGGCCCGAATTCGTACCTCCCTCTAACGATTTATTCCAAGCCCCCAGGCAAAATAAATATTAATATAGTTCTCTTTTAACCCAGGGGGTAATAGAGGTAACTGAGGTGAGGACACCAACAAATGAGATAATTAATGCGAAGATGAACCTGAAAACACTTCCATTAAACTTCCGAAAATGTAACAACAATTCTACAAATTTTTCAGGTCTATTCCACCGCGCTATCTCGATGAGTGGCTCACCCATCTCGCAGGTGGAACTTCCTCACGACCAGAAGAACCTTGCCATTAAGCAAGCGGAAGTGCTGGGCTGCCCCACTGACTCCTCCAAGGCTATCCTGGGCTGCTTGAGGACTAAAAGCTCTAAGGAACTCGGAGACTCGCTGTATCAGTTCTTCGTAAGTGGCCGATGAACGAAAACATTGATAAAAGCCTTGGCACTGCTTGGCTACCCTCAAGCTGAAAATCTGTCGTCAAATCTCCATCAGGGTGTTCCGATCTATGAAACCCACTTCCATTCTAGACTATGAATGCTTACCACCTTCGACCCCATTGTCACTGAGCACCAGGTGAGGTTGTGGCGAAACGATAACCTAGACTCAAGGACGTTTTAGTCAGTTTAGACGGGGTCGCCGAGGAAGAGGAATACACATTACACTAGTGATTGGGAAAAACAGAAACTGATTAAAATGGTCAAAGATCGCGAGTTTACTACCTTTACATGAACAGTCGATCATATAATCTTAGCATAGGGATAAGCGCGTGAGCCTTCGGTCAGATTGTTTAAGCTTCATGTACAAGAACAAACATATATTATCCTACACCCAACTGTTCCCAGGAGTTTGACTTCGACCCCGTGTTGATCTGGGTGCCAATCATCGAAAAAGACTACGGTCAGGAGCGGTTTCTAACGGAGCACCCCCTGGAGTCCATCCGTCACGGGAGGCTCCACGCCGTGCCTTACATTGTCAGCCAGACGCAAGACGAGTTCTTCTGGAAAGCTTTCTGTAGGTTTATCAGCATCATCATCAACCCATATCTGTCATCCCTCTCTTCCAATGATTAATTCATGGCTGAATCTAGCATAGGAAAAGGAAACTTCATTAACTCTACCAGTATTTTGGAAATACGCCCGTCAGAGAGGATAGCACCAAGAAACTACGAGGATGTTATTTTTATTAAATTTTCGTTAGCTAGTACCAACCACTGCTTTAATCAACACTTCTTCCCCAGCGATCCTTAACAACGCGACCCTGACTGAAGAGATGGACACAGAGTGGCACCGCATCGCGCCCATCTCGTTCTACCTCGCTCCGCCGTCGCGCCGCGCTGCCGACACCCTGCGGAACTTCTACCTCGGGGGACACAATGGTGGGCATCTGCTTAATGACAGTGAGACGGCGGCGAGCTTGGGAAGACTCTACAATGACGCTATTATTGGATTTGGAGTGCACACGTGAGTTTTCCTTCGTGATTCTTCTTATTTCCATCACAAAATCTACTGACACACACACACACAGACACACAACAACTCATATCCGCCCACTGCTGAGCACAGAGCTCACCTTATTTGTGTACTGGTAAAATGGATTAGGACAGGGTCTCAGTCTGGAATGGTAGATGACACTCGAACAATAATTAATTCTTCTTTCAATAAATTCTCGAACATGTTTGTGGTAAATCGAATAAAATCTACTTCCTTCCTTTTTTACTTGGGACAGGCTATTTTCAGATCTGTTTATAAGTGATGATGTGGACAACGATGGAGTATTCTTGCATCTACATGCAAACGCACTCTCAAGCTCCGAACGCACTCACCCACTCACAAAGCGTTAGGCTATAATTTGAGGCACGCACAGGGGATTGTCGCAGGGGATTTGTGGAATAAGCCTTGCTGTTGCAGTTGAAATAAAATCATCAATAATTCTGTAACCCATACTTTTGCCCAGGTTGGCCAATTTGATGGCGGTGTACTCCCCCGAGCCGCTGTACTACTACGAGTACGCGTACATCGGCAACTCCAGCCACTACGTGGACCCCGACACCAACAAACCCGTCGGTGAGTTGAAACTCGAAAATCGGACGGAAAATGTCACTAGAAGTAGAATATAGAATAGAATCGATCGTCAGTCTATTGCTCGCCTGACGCACAGGCACATAAGGCATAGATACGGTATTTTCCCAACTGGCCCACTCAATGTCCCAGCAGTGGGGTCACTGAGAATGATTTTCCCCAGCGTCCTCACTAAGAATTTCAGTGGGAGTAATGAGATACTAGCGCCACTAGCGACCGGACTGCAATAGATGAAAACTAATTCAATTGCTGTCTCCTCTGTAAACGTGACTCTGTGACTGTCACGGTATCGCAACCTAATGTCACGCAACGATACACTAAGTGCCTATTAGGGGGTCGCGGAAAAATATCACAACACTCGTCTATAGTTATTTATTTAATTTATTTATCGTAGAGTCCCGCGACACGGTCACGAAGTCACAGTCACAGTCGCTGATGGGGACCCAGCTTAAATTGCAGTGTAGTCACGGATCCAGCCTGGCCGCTACCTAATTGCCGTATGCGAGATATTAATACGTCGCTTCCCTCACAGGCGCGGCGCACCACGATGACCTGATCAGCTTGTTCTCCATCAACGCGTCGTTCCCTCTCATCGAGGTGTCCTCCTCGTTCGACTCCCGCCAGGTTGATCGCATGACGGCTATCTGGTACAACTTCATGAGAACTGGGTGAGTTACCAATGATAAAATGGATACACGTTACAGGACATACATGTGAACGGGTTTTGTCACGCGTATTTGCTACGATCATGCAGTCACGATTTAATGTCACGCAGTAATCTACACAAGGGCCTCAAGAATCACGGTAAAATATCACAACCCTCTTCCATATTTAGCGTAGCAAGTACCATGACATGGTCAAGAAGTCACAGTTACGGTCACGGTCGTAGATGTAAACTCAGCTTTATATGATCCGGTTGAGTTACCAATGACAAGATGGAAATCCGTTTTACGGAATTTATTAGAAATATACCTATTCCTATGGATATATTAAACTATTTGGTAATTTGGTGCCAACTGTCTTTTTTTCGGTGCAAACGTAGAACTTCTCCGAAATATCTAGCTGTTCTAACTTCTCCTATTCAATTCCAGCAACCCCAACCCCACCCCCGCCACCCCCGAGCTGTCGTTCTCGTGGCCGCGCATGACACACGCGCGCCGCCGGTACCTGCGCATCGACACGGACTTCTCCGTGCGGGAGAACCTTTACGAAGACCGGTTCCAGGTGTGGGAGCGCCTTTACAGTCCCAAGGACTGCGAGTATTGCACTTATTGATGAGATTTGTAGAATAGAATACTCTTAATAAGCTCATTGTTAGCGCGGCAGCTAAGCTGTATAGGCTGAGCGCGCCTCCAATGGCGGGGGAAGGATGGCTGGTAGAAGAGTAGTACAAAGGAACTTGGCGACTAACCTGGTCTCCATGCAACTGCAATCACCTCGGTTCGGGTCCGTCTCCAAGCTGCTTGTTCCTTCAGGATGTTATGACGTTCGATGTAGTGGACTGTATTTTAGGCGGTTGGTGCGTGTCGGCAAGGAGCGTTTACGCGGCGGGTTTATAGTGGGTGTTGTTTATATTTGCGCGTCGAATTCACGTGGACCACCGCAGAGGAGCAGCAGATCCAGTACTTTGGATTCGGCGAGAGCGGCAGCCGCGAAGGACGAGGGTCGATCGCAGACTACTTGCGGCGGCAAGCAGTTTTCTCGTGGATACCACGATATGAGCGACAGAGATAGTCGCCAAGAAATGATAGGAATAGGAAGGTAGGAAGGTATTATGAGTGCCAATGTAAGTGGCGCGAACATTTGCCCCCGGCCTAAAAACCATTGGTTTTTAAAAAAAAGCGGGAAATAAAAAAAAAATAAAAATAAGAGTTAACTCTTAAGCAGTCAACGGGTTAAATATAACATAGCGGTTGACCGGGGAGCAAGGGGTTAAATTATTGGGTAGGTAAGATACATAAACGGACGACGGGTCTCTGGTAGACGCCGGTCGCCGTTTTTACTGACGCTATTCGACAGATGCCATCGCCGCCGACATGAGTGGCCACGACGACGCCGAGAGGCCAGGATAGCGGGGGAATATTATCAGTGATAATAAGAACAATAGAACCTATTGTAATGGGATTCGAAGGTGTATTCCATTTTCCTCTAGATTGAAGTAAGTGAAGATATTCCAACTTCCACCGTTTGGAAAATGATCGTACCATTTGATCCAATAAAGCGTACCGTTTCAATAAGTGTCCAGGTTCATCGGGAACCGTGCAAGCGGGTAAATGCTTCAGCGGTGCGGTCATTAAGAAATGTGAAGCACTCAGAGCGGTCGGCTCAGACGGATCTTCGCTCAATAACGTTACAGGACGAGAATTGATAACGCATTCTATCTGTGTGAGTACGGTTAACATTTCCTCATACGTGAGTAACTGTGAACCGATCGTCTTATGAAGATGACTTTTAAACGCTTTCACATATATTTCATAATTCCCCCCGAAGTGAGGACTTCGCGGTGGATTGAATTTCCAGTGTATGCGATTAGCTGATAACTCATCTGAGATAGACTTATTATATTCGTCGGAATTTAAAAGATCCGTTAACGCATTTTTCGCATTTTTAACGCATTCCGTTAACGCAGAGACGGGAAGGGAGTCAAGGAGCGCGGGTGAGTTACTAGCCCATTTGACGAGATCGAAGCCCCCGGCCTTGAGCAACTCGCGGAGATCGTCTCTGAGTTGTAAACAAGCAGACAGAGTAGGCATGGAGTAGCACACGTCGTCCATGTATGTGTTGTCGCTGATAAGAGATGCTGCGAGTGGGAAGCGGGCACCGTCGGCGGCGCACAGCTGTCGCAACACTCGCATTGCAAGGAACGGACTGCTACGTAGACCAAAACAAACGCGGTTGAATTGGTAGGTATCAAGCGGAAAAACGGGATCGAATCGATACAGGAATTTTTGATATTTGCGGTGGTCCTTATTTATCAAAATTTGTAGGTACATCTGTTTAATATCGGATGTAAAAGCAATTGGGTAGAGGCGGAAATCCAAGAGGATTGTAAAAAGATCGTTTTGTAAATTATCCCCGGTATATAAAACTTGATTCAAGGAGAGGCCTGAGTCAGTTTCAGCACTGGCGTCCATCACCATACGCCATCGAGTTGTTGTTTTTTGTAGTCTCGCAATGGCGTGGTGTGGCACGTAATATCCAGTAAAAGGACTATCATTGTCGATCAGTGAAATGTAACCCTTCTGAATGTACTCTTTGATTATAGCATCGTACTTTAAGCGCAGAGCAGGTATCGCGGCGAGCTTACGTTCGAGATACATGAAGCGTTTTTTAGCGATAGGGTAAGAATTACCCAGAGAGGTCGCGGGATCGCGGGAGAAAGGTAACGCTACAGAATAGCGTCCCGTAGGATCGCGGGAAACGTTATTTGTAAAAATGCGTTTACATTCTATAGCGTCTGGGCTCAAAGTCGGCGTGCATTGCACCTCTTCAAGCTGCCAGAAGCGTTGGACAAGATTATCTAAACGTGGTCCTTCCGTAAAGGTACAGAGGGAAATATGAGAGCGGCGTCTATCTTCAACCAAGGGGTCAGTGATAGAAACAACGGTTCCAATATGAGCGGGCGTAACATGAGCGGGAGTAACATGAGCGGGGGTAACGGGAGCGGTCCCGATTACGATAAAACCAAAAATGGTTTCAAAAGCGGTTGGAGTACCAGGCGGACCAGCGGCGCGGCCTGATAGCAATATTTCAGAAAAGAGCGGCGCGCCTATAAGTATGTCGATCTCGGAAGGCGAAGCGAAACTGTCGTCTGCCAGAGGCAGGCAGTTCAGGTATGAAAGGCAGGATACGTCAATTTTCACTGCCGGTAAATTGTCTGTTATGCGGTCGATAACATAGGCGTCAATTGCAATAAAATTATCATTTAGGCGGGAAGATAAAGTAGCAGAAACTGCTCCCTTGATTGGGTTAGATGCGGAACCTATCCCTTTAACAACGGTGTTCGTCACCTTATTGCATTTTAAATTTAATTTAGCGCAACATTTTGAAGTTAAAAAGTTACTTTGGGAAGCCGAATCAATTAAGGCGCGTACTACATGGCGGCGACCATTTAAATCCGTAGCATAAACTTGTACGGTTCCCAGTAAACAAGTAGTGTCATTAGGCTGCGAAGCGGGGCGTATATTACACAGCGACACCTGTTGTTGTGATGACTGATAAGCAGTTGTAGGTAAGTTCGTCAGCTGAGCGCTAGCGGAGCCCGCGACGGGCGGCGGCGATGCCGAAGGCGGCATGTGATCCCCGGCGGCGGAGAAGTTGCCAGTTCGCGCGCGCGGAGGCGGCGCGTGCGCCTGTGACGGAGCGCTAGGGTACGGGCGATTGTCTTCACGGGAAGATGATACTTTGCGGCATAACATAGAATGATGTTTACATCCACAATAACGGCAATTAAATTTAGAATTGCAAGCAGTATTTATATGCGTAGTGCTTAGACAATTAGTGCAACCTTTGCTTTGTTTTACAAAAGTGTACCTGTCGTCGATAGAAAGCTTATCAAATGCAGGGCATCTATATAAGTTAGCGTGATCGGCTTGTTTGCAAAGCGGACAGTGAGTGACGCATGATGCTGCAAAAGACTGCGTAGACCTTGCAGTACGCGGCCTGTTATCACTGCGGCTAAGAGAATCGGTCGTAGTGCGTTCCAATATTTTGCTTTGTTCGCGGATGAATTTTAAAAGTTCATTGTATGTAGGCATAGATTTACCTCGCATGTGCATTTCAAACGACCGTGCAGTACTTGAATCTATTTTCTTCAAAGCGAGCGATAGTAAAATAAAATCAGACACGTTATCGAGCTTGAGAGACTTCAAACTTGACACAGCCGTGCAGAATTTATCTAGGAATAATTCTAAGTTTTTATTCGTCGCGGTGTTAAAAGATTTAAAATCAAGCATTTGATCAAGATAAGCGGAGGCTAGGTTACGTTTGTCGTTATACCTATCGACGAGCGTCTGCCATATGATCGGATAATTATCACCGTTAGGTACGATACCAGAACAAACTGCAAGGGCCCGGCCTGACAATTTATTAATTAAATATTGGACGCGTTCGTGATCAGTGAGATCGGGATTTTCGTGAATCGTGCGTTTGAATGACTCATAAAATATTCTCCAGGTCATCGGATCTCCATTGAAGACCATCAAATCGAGTTCAGGAATTCTGATGGATTTACGTTGCGGGGCAACATTGAAATCAGCGGTTTTTAAAGGCGGGTTAAGTTTATTATAAACAAACTGACAACGGCAAAACATATCTTCGAAGACGTTTATAGATTGGTAGTTTACCGTGTACGAAGCGTTGAGAGTCAACTCGGTGACATTTAATTTGTTCACAATTTCATTGAAATCGGAGCGTAAACGGTCTAACGAGATCATTCCACATAGAAATAAATCTTTCTCAGTATCATCAGTGAAAGCCTTTAAAGATCGGTTAAAAATATGTTGTAAGCGAGAAAATATAATGTCACGTTTACCTATCAAGGTCAAACGTTCGATCTGTAACGTATCGAGCGCTTTTGCGTCCTCGTATACTTCACTATCTTTGTCTTTTGAACGAGTAGCCATAGCGATCTTAACAAAGTATAAAAAACTAGATAAAGTATGAAATTCCTAATTTACTGCAACTGCCTACAGCATTTACCTGTCGCGCGCGCGGCGTATTGAATACCCACATGGAGACGCACGGGCGGTCGTTAGGAATACCTTCACTTTTTAATAAAAATTAAGAATTACGGAAAAATCGTTATTTTTACTATTTAGGAATGCGGAATACACGAAATAAGTATATAAGAGCGTAGTAGGATAGTACAGGGTACTATCTGAACTGTAATTGCGGGCGGGAACACGATAATTATAGGAAATTATCGTTGGTAAAAATACCAATATAAAATTGCGGGCGGTTATAAAGAGGACTATATGAGGCCTAAGAGGGGCCAGAGAATAGCGGGAGGACCAGAGAAGATCCGGCGGCGGAGGACCAACAATATGTTAGCGCGGCAGCTAAGCTGTATAGGCTGAGCGCGCCTCCAATGGCGGGGGAAGGATGGCTGGTAGAAGAGTAGTACAAAGGAACTTGGCGACTAACCTGGTCTCCATGCAACTGCAATCACCTCGGTTCGGGTCCGTCTCCAAGCTGCTTGTTCCTTCAGGATGTTATGACGTTCGATGTAGTGGACTGTATTTTAGGCGGTTGGTGCGTGTCGGCAAGGAGCGTTTACGCGGCGGGTTTATAGTGGGTGTTGTTTATATTTGCGCGTCGAATTCACGTGGACCACCGCAGAGGAGCAGCAGATCCAGTACTTTGGATTCGGCGAGAGCGGCAGCCGCGAAGGACGAGGGTCGATCGCAGACTACTTGCGGCGGCAAGCAGTTTTCTCGTGGATACCACGATATGAGCGACAGAGATAGTCGCCAAGAAATGATAGGAATAGGAAGGTAGGAAGGTATTATGAGTGCCAATGTAAGTGGCGCGAACACTCATATTAGGTTAAACTGTTTCAATTTTGCTCGTAATTTTTTCAGTGTAATTAGCCTAAGTGCTTAGGCCGACCTAATTATTGAGAATAAAGAAATAAATGCTGTGATGTCTCTTAAATGTTATTAGAACTATGTAAGTTGTGTCCCTGTATAGAAAGTGATTTACAATATTGTCGGATTTATTTTATATCAAAATATTGAAAATAGTTATGTATACCTATCATAATCAAATATAATTTCGAAATATAAAGTATTTTATAAATATTGATGTTTTTTTTACTACCCGCTGTACAAGGCAAATTAGGTAATTGTGTTTAGGTAAATACAATCGCATAGATCTTTGTTTTTCAATTTTAAATCGACAATTTTTAATACCTCTCATGACTGCGTTTCCCTTGGTAGCACACTAATTGGCTACCCCTCGAGAAGATTCGTCACGGAACCCCTATCGGGGTGTTCCAGCAGCTGTCCTTCAGGGCCAGCCTATTCTAGGCTGATCATGTTTACCACCTTCGAACACATGGTCGCTTGTACAGAAGAACATTGCTGCTGAGCTAGTGGTCAAATGCTAGACTGAATGTTTGAAAAAAGACTAACTGACAGACAACGCACAGGCTAAATAGCTGGATAAAAAAGGAATAAATATTAATTTAAAGAACTAAAAAACACGCTTTATATAGAAAACCAAACTAAAAAATAGAAAATAAATTTTAATAATTTTGAATTAAGAATAGTGTAAAAAATTCTAATAAATATAAATTAATAATAGTGTAAATAAGAAAAAAAAAATATTTAAAAAAAGCGTGGGATACTAAGATATTATCGAAATGATAATCCTTTTTCTCATATCTTTCAATGTAATATTTATAACTATTGACCCCATGCACCCCACGCTTTTTTTGAAATATTTTTTTTCTTTTTTACACTATTATTCATTTTTATTTATTAGAATTTTTTACACTATTCTTAATTCAAAATTATTAATTTTTTGAAGTTATACTTCTTTTGGCGCGATGGAGAAAAATGATGAGAGTGAATTTTTAGTAAGTCGGGTTTTCCTTCCTGACGCTATAACTCTAGAACGCACGAACCGATTTCCACGGTTTTGCATTCGTTGGAAAGGTATCGGGCTCCGTGAGGTTTATAGCAAAGAAAATTCAGGAAAAATTTCAACAGAAATTTCTCTGCTCATTGCATGCATCAATTTCATGAGACAAACCGGTATTGTGTTCACTGTGAAATTGTGAAAAAAAAGTTATATAATGCTTGGTAAGCGTTTATTCCTCACCACAACATTATTTTTTTCGTTTTGTTTTATTTCTGGTATATTAACAAATTTTATGTATAAATAAAAAAAAATAATAAATTTTCTATACTTGTTTATATTAACCTTAAATGCTGAATGTTTATTTTATCTTTGATCTTAACTATTCGTTAAAATTTGATTTATTGATATTTCAATTATTTTTTATTATATTTTTATTAAAACAAACAAATTTTATTAAATAACTCTAAAAATAACGAGCACTGAGCTTAACATGATATATTTATATAAACATATATTTTCAATCTATTAAAGTAGTACTTGAAATAATCAAAAATAAATTCTCATAAATAAACTTAAATAAATTTAGATAAATAAATTTAAAATTTAAATAAACTTAAATAGAACAATATAAATAATTTTCTATACTAATTAATATTAAAATAATTTTCTATATTAATTAATAAATATGATCTTTTGCAGGTTTCTCTGAAACTAATAATACTACATGATTAAATTTCAATTTCTGTTTTAGTTTCCGAGATGTCTGAAGATATTATTCAAAGAAATGCACAACAAGTATAACTTTTTTTTCTGTTTTTTAGTTTGGTTTTCTATATAAAGCGTGTTTTTTAGTTTTTTAAACAATTTTTTTTCCCTTTTAAATTTATTTTATACATTTTTTTTATTATTATTTTTTTCCCTTTTTGATTTATTTCGAATTATTGCATTGTCATCGGTCTTTGACAGGTGTGCAAAATTTGAATGAAATCTGAACGTTTAAAGTGGGTCAAAATAGCGTCAAAAGGAGTCGGTTATATACGAGTACCAACATACAAGTGAAGCTAATATAAAGCGTGTAAAAAGATAAAAATCTTAAACCTAGAGATTCGAATTTTAAACAATATATTGCTAGGGCGCCTACTCTAGTGTATTTAATGTCTTTTTTATTTTACTGAGTGACGAGACGAGCAAGTCGTTCACCTGATGGTAAGCGCTACGCCTGCCCATAACAGTTACAGTGCCACCCAGAACTTTGCAATGCACAATCTTGCGCGACATTGCACTGCGCTCGTCACCCTGAGACATCGGCTCACAGTAATGTTTGCAATGCAATTCTATACAAAACTCACTTTGTTCTGTGGTGTTTCAATAAAGAGTTTATCTATATAATATAAATACATAATATATCTATCTATCTATCTAAGGGAACACTCAAGAGACATTATTGAAATTTCTTCTTACTAGGAGTAGGGGGTAATCTTTATATAGCAAATTAACAACGTAAAACAACTAGTTTAAAAGAGTTTTGGCTTTGCTTCCGAGCGAGTACGTAGATTTTCAAGTATTTAGTTACTTGTTAGACTTCACCGCTACCGTCATAATAGGGATCTTGGTCTTGGGTTAATTCCAGAGAATTTCCATCCACTGATGCGGTTACCTAAAGTACCTACTCAATTAAAACCTAGGACTAGGCACCCTGAGTCAGTAGAGCACGAGAGGTGCATCTGTCAAGGGACTCAAGGAAGCCAGCGCATCGTGTTGGATCATCGGCTAACCGCGCACGGTCACGCTTTTGAGGAAAATCTTTCGATTATTATGGACTAGCTGCAGCCCGCGGTTCGGTTTCACCCGCGTAGTTCCCGTTTAGTCCCACGGGAACATACTATCTGGATAAAAAGTAGCCTATTACTCAATCCTGGTTATAAACTATCTGTGTTCCAATTTTCATTCGAATCCGTTCAATAGTTTTTGCGTGCAAGAGGAACAAACATCCATACATTCTTACAAACTTTCGCATTTATAATTTTAAGTAATGTATTTATTTACCCTATGCCGTTTTCTACCAATTCTACGAACCGTTTTGTAAGTACAACGTTAGAATGATTTATACTCAATTGTTTTCCTTGTCATTGTTAAGGTTTCATTTTGGAAGTCAAATTAAAAATTGTATAAACATTTTTGGTGTCGTAACGCTGCGACTGTGGAGAGCAAGAACCCGTACAAACAACAACTCACAATCAAACCAATTAAAAAGAAATGGCGCCTGGTAGAAGCAACACGTGACCAAAAACTGGCCTTTATTTTCCACGAAGTTTGAGCGATATAAAGCTAGGACCACATTCGTGACTGTAACCGTGACTTCGTGACTGTGTCACAATACTTGCTATGCTAAATATGAACGAAAGCCGTGACATTTTACCGCGACAGGGCAGAAGATCCCGAGGGCATCGCAGCGTGACATTAAGTGACTGAGTAACCATAAGAAAACCCGTCCGTTGTGTTTGGTCACACGTATTTGTGTCGGACACGGAGTCAGAAATGTGGACCCAGCTTTACGTGGCCCTCCTCCCACAGTTTTGGAAGTTTTTCTTTTGTAAGCATTATTAGGTTTCGTTTTCTTTTATTTTCGCCTGCTTGAATATTGTTCGTGGAATTGGTTGTTGGCTTGTTTTTAATAAATGTAATTATTAATCAAAACCTGTAGCCGAGTGGAGCCCACACAATGTTAGCCCAGAATGAGATGGCGGGACGAGCCGGACGTCTTCTGGAAGGACTGACTGCCTTCAGAAGACTATGAGCCGGGAGGAATGGAAACAGGGCAGGGAGGCCTTTGCCCTGCAGTGGGACGACCATGGCTGAATAAACATAATTATTATTAACCTGAAGTATTTTACCAATAACAATAATAATCAGAACATCACAAACAGCTCCATCATCCCTCTGCAGGGCACAAGCCTCCTCCCTCTTATGCTATTCGTCCCGGTTCTGAGCCAATCTAGCCCTTAGTATAAAGTAAATTGATACACAATATAGTACCTACTTTACCTATAAAGTAGGTAAGTACTACTATGACTATATCGACGCTAGAAAGCGTAAACGCTGTAACCCTTTGACCGACCTGAAAGTACTTTTTTTTACATATTTGGTAACAAACGCTGTAACCCACATTTCAACGTCCCCTAGGAACTTTAGGATATAACCAAGGTAGCAGTATTGTAGCTTTGTATGAAACACACCAAATATCCAAAATTTACGTTTTTAGGTCGAGTAGATATTGAGTTATGATTTCTTTCACCGAAAAAAAAGTTTTTTGAAACTGGTGAACAATTTTGCGTTTCAAGGTTACAGCGTTTACGCTTTCTAGCATCGATATAATGACCTTAATACCTTATGGGTGTATAAAATATACCTCTATCCAGATATCAATGTAGGTAATGCAGCTGTATGTGCCTAGGTACCTATAAATACCTAGTTATCTAGGATCAGGTCATCGGTAGATTCTTGCCAATTAGCCACGCTCCCCACGTACGTCTAGTACCATGTTTATTAGTTGTTCTGGATTTCCCTACGAGAAGAACATTTTCCTTATCTGGTAGAATGTCGTTAATCTATTTCGATCAGCGGCTGTGAAACCAGTTTCTGTTCCCATGGTTGTTTTGGTGCAATTTTAATGTTGCTCGAATATTTTTAGTGGACAGATATGGGTTGGTGATGAGGAAAATGTTGAGTTCTTAACTTTCTAAAACTAATTATTAATTTTGTGGCTTATTTATAACGTATTTCATAGTATAAAATAATATTTTGATGTAAATAATCAAATTTATGTAAATGTGTCCTAAATTACTTTGTTTTTAAATTAATAATATCTAATATTAATATTAGTGTTGTGATATTTTTAAAATTTAAGAGTATTGTTTTTGATATAAGTCCCTATGCCTACATTCAAAATGGATAAACCGTTGTTTCTGTATATTTTAAATATTTATCTACCATCTTTGAATAGTTTTAATAATAAATTATGTAATTTGTGATTCTGATTTTGTTTGTTCTAGTTTTGAAGTTTTCTTTGTTCTGTGGTGTTTCAATAAAGACTTTATCTATCTATGATGATGATTTTTATCACTATCTTGAAGCTTTGTCCCTACATCATCATAACCATCACAACCTTGCGGAGCGCATGTCACCTATCAGACTATTTCCATCTCGGGGCCCGATTCGGATTGGTGGATCATAAGAACGAAATAAGTCTACGGAATGTGGGTTTCTTGACGATTTTTTCCTTTTCTTACAAGTAAACTTGGATAGGCCATTCACACCAATTGTGGTGGGTTGGTTCCACTAAAGAACCCGTTAGTATGAAGATTCACACAAATGTCAATACTGGTATTTTGTTATGTTATTAAGTAACGAGACGAGCAAGTCGTTCACTTGATGCTAAGCGCCACCAAGAACCAGCTACAGAGCCATCAAGAACTTTCCATTACAAAATCCTGTACTGCGCTCGTCACCCTGAGACATCGGTTCTAAAGTCTGGAAACAGTGCCCTTCAAACCGGAACACAGTAATGTTTGCACACTACTGCTTGGCGGATGAATGTCAGGCAAAGGTGTGGTACTTCCCCTCGCGGTCTCTTGCAGTAGAGGCCTCCCACTACAAAAACACTATCTACGATACACGAGTACAGGGGGGGGGGGGGGGGGGGGGTTGAGTGTCCATTCTGTATGTAGTCGGTAATTACTATATTAAATTCGGAATTTTTAACAAGCACCTACAATTTTTATTTTCTTTACGTTGTTTTCCTTATCTGCCGCCCTTGAACTTCGCTTCGTAAATTGCATTATCTGGAAATTCAAATGCATAACAAATTAATAAATTAAAAACAAAAACAGGGAAAACGAGACGGAAGGTGCCATGCATTCTTGGAGATAGGGTACTAGCTTACTAGCTACATAGACAGTAATTAGTTTAATAATAATTAATGACATTTATACACGCGCCAAATCAATATACTACGCGACCAAAACAAAAGACAATCCGCGAGTATGACGGTTCATACTTACCGTTTATCTATTTATCATTTTAGGTGTGTGATATTGACTGATCTCCCGATTGCTGGTAGAGGCGAGGTGCGGGGGTCCATCTGTATGTAGTGGTATGTTTCTGTGCCTATATACCAATAGGTACATTAGTATGTAGGTAAGCGTCTATGCATGTATAATATTTTTCACAGGTATCAAAGGTATGACAAACAGTTGCAGAATATTCCACCGACCGTCAGCTGTCCATATAAACTCACATCGCCGGGGTGTTTTCTCAGTCTCTCGCGTCCCTCGCAACATGTGGGCCAGGACAGTTTGCGTGTGCGCGGCGCTGGTGCTCGTGCACGGACATGGACATAACCACGACCATGGACATGAACATGGCCATGATCATGGACATGGAAAGAGCCCGGCGGGTTAGTGTTTTTGTTTGTTGTGTTTTCTTCGGTTCAGAGGACTGTAGCTCTCGATTTTGAGACGCGAAGAATAACATTTGATTAAGTGTAAATGAGGATAAATTTTAATATACTAACGATTTAAAACTTGATTATAATAAGGCATCATATTCCAAAACATTTTTAATTGTTAAATAATTTTTATAGTGACCTCAATCCATATTATGTATGTCCCTTGCTACCAATCAAAATGCCGTTGATATATTTTATGAATGGCAAAATCTTAGAGCTCCTTGAAATGATAATTACTTAGATTTGCTTGTTACTAACTTAAAAATAATTGTTTTTCTGAACAGCAGCGTCTTCGACCCCCAAGCCGTCAGCACCCCCTGCGGCCCCCGAGGTCACGTCTCCTTCAGGCACGTTCCGCGGCTCGTGGATGAGCACCCGCCGCGGGCGCCGCTTCCAGGCCTACCGCGGGATACGATACGCGGAGGCACCCGTAGGGGCTCTGCGGTTTCAGGTAAGAGGGGGACTAAGAGCCCTCGTGCACACGGTTTCCGTATAAACGTTACCGTTCACAGTTTACCAATGTACGGTAGACTTTAGGAGCTTTCCATACGACGCCGCAACCTGTCTCCTTAAACATTGGTAAACTGTGACCATAAAATTAATTCTTCTTGCTATTAAAGCGTTATTTTTAGTTTTTTTAAAGATGTGTAGGTACCGGTTAAACATTAAGACTAAATTAGCATGTCACGCCATCTACGACCTCACCATGAGGTAGTTTCCAGGGAAGCCAACACTCCAATAAAGACATTGTTCTAATCAATCCTGTATTCCAGCCGCCGAAGCCCATCCTGCAGTACCCAGGCGTGGTGGACGCGAGTGCAGAAGGCCCCGCGTGCCCCCTGCCGGCTCCCAAGGATTACTTCGTCAGCGAGGACTGCCTCACCATCAATGTGTACACGCCAGATAACAAGAGGTGAGGTCACCAGCCCCTACTTCCTACTGCCTGATTGACTTCCTACTTGATTTTCCTTCTGGCAGTAGGCGTCGCTACCACCTACTAAAGTCATGGATTGCGCTTCTTTGAATTTGATTGGTTCTATTTGTGGCGACATTATGTCAAAGCTAATTGGATAATGTGGGAAGTTTTAAAGGGAGGATGAAATTAAGTAAAGACGAGATAGAACGGCGCAGATTATGGGTTTACCATACCATTTCGGTAGCCGACGTTACCCTGAATGATAGAAAATCGTTTGAGAAATTGGTATATTCTTCGGCCTCTGAAATGAATTTTATTTTGTCGTCATTATTCGCCCGTGATTTTTTTTAAATGAATAGATAGATAGATAGATAAACTCTTTATTGAAACACCACAGAACAAAGAAAACTTAAAACTAGAACAACAATTTTACAATTAGTGTCACAATGGGCGGTCTTATCGCTCAGAGCGATCTCTTCCAGACAACCATGCACGGAGAGGAGTAATTAGGACAACGGACGGATGAATAGTAGAAAAGACACAGTTTGACACACTAGATCAACTTTAACCTAATTAGTATTTCATTAAACACATGCATATGTATAAACTAGATCACAAAAACAATATTTCACTCTTCTTTCAAAGAAACGACCCGACCTGACAAGCTACCTCCAAAAAAATATATTTTAATACTACCTCCAATATAACCAGTATCATGTTCCACGCAGCAAGAAGCCTCTCCCGGTGATATTCTTCATCCACGCCGGCGGGTTCTACTCGATGACGGGCCGCAGCGACCTGGCCGGCCCGCACTACTTCCTGGACAGAGACGTGGTGCTGGTGGCTATCAACTACCGCCTCAGCTCGCTCGGTGAGTCACGCTGCTTGATGAACAGCCCGCGTGGCGTATTGGGTAATGCGCCGACTGTGAGCTACATCATCGCACCTATTAACTATTGATGTAAACACACCAGTCTAAAGTTCCATCCCCATCCCAGGGTTCCTGAGCACGGGCGACAAGCTAGCTCCTGGCAACAACGGCATGAAGGACCAGGTGGTGGCGCTGCGCTGGGTCCAGCGAAACATCGCCGCCTTCGGAGGGGATCCCAACCTCGTCACCATCAGTGGGTGCAGCGCGGGCTCCATCAGTGTCATGCTGCACATGATCTCGCCTATGAGCAAGGGTGAGAATCTTAAGAAATTAGAAGCAAATGATCTATGAGATGAAGTTAAATTTTTTTAACAGTATTTATATTCAAATTTTTCTATTTACCGTCTTTATTATGAAGGTAATCATGAAATTTTACCGACTCTCGCACTGGATTTGGAAAACGTTCATCTAGATAACATACGTAGCTTTGTAATTTAGTTTTATTTAATGACATGTATCCGACTGGCTCACACCCAGTTACAAAGTATAATTAGTGAGTTCATCCTTTCGGTGACAGTAAAATAGGATTTCTAACCTTTTATGCTTTCCGTCCATGGCTGCTTTGTGAACAACTACAGAAACGAACACACGCCTTGATTCACACGGTCTGAGCGGCGGCTGCGGTCCTCCACACAACAACAGGATCAAATCGAGCGGATGTATAACTATTTATGATTACAAAATCCTAAAACTACCCAGCGGCCAAAAGTGATAAGCCACCTGAGGGTAGTCAATTTTATATCGGTATTCCTCCTACCCCAGGATTGTTCCACCGCGGGATTTCTATGAGCGCTTCTCCCGTGGGCAAGGCCCCCACCCCTACGGAACAGAACCACTTGGCCGTGAAGCAGGCGCAGTTGCTGAACTGCCCCTTCGACAACAGCACTGTCATACTCGAGTGTCTGAAGAAGAAGACCTGGCAAGAGATCGGGGACTGGCGAGGGTTTTACGTAAGGATATTGTGCCTAGATAACAATACAACAGAGAGACGAGATGCGCAAGTCATTAGCTAAATGGTAATCATCATGCCTGCCTGTAACAACTTCAAATGTGTCACCTAGAACTACACCTTTTGGTTTTGTGGCACCTTTGACTAGTGCCGTTATGCCGAACTATGATAATTTTGGATGTGATTGGCAAATAAATGCCTTTTAAAGATCAGAATATTTTTAAGCAGCTAGGAAATTGAGAACTTCACCAGCACTCTTAAAAATTGTAGAGTTACTTAACTTCTGAAATCTCCTCAGGAATTCGGCTCTGATCCGACTGCAATCTGGAACCCTGTGGTGGAGCCTGACTTTGGCCAGGAGCGATTCCTGACGATGCAGCCGCAGGAAGCTATCCAGCAGAAGAAGATGCACGACGTTCCTTACATCATCAGCCAAACTGAAGACGAGTTCTTCTGGCAGGCTTTCAGTAAGTTCAAGGTTTCAAGGTTCAGGATTTTTGTAGAGAATAATGATAATTTTCTAAAGAACTAGTCAAGTTAGAATGTCTCGGCTCCAGAAAGCATTAAACTGTGCCAAATAGGACCCTAATGTGTAAAATATAAAATGTGATAGAAGCCTTCACAATGAGCATTAATAACTAAATCGATCTCTTTTCGATTCTAAAAACGTCCGATGCTTTAGTACAGGAAGACTGAGTCACTGGATAATGTTGGACGATTGGATTTTAAATCATGCCACCCAATACAAAATATGAACAGTTTTGGATGACGTTACAACTGTTATCGACGTTATAGCAGCTGTTAAGGCGCTTACCATTAGGTGAACGACTTGCGCGTCTCGTTACCTAGTAAGATAAAAAAATGAACGCGGATAAAAGAGAAAAAAGCCTAACCACAAGATTTTCACAACATTTCTCTTCCCTCAGCCATTCTCAAGAACGAGACTCTCCTCAATACAATGAACAAGGAATGGCACCGCGTGGCGCCCATCTCTTTTGGTCTTCCTCGGGAGGACTCCAGGACCAAGACCGACAAGCTCCGCCAGTTCTACCTGGCTGACAAGGAGCTGAAGAATGACGAGGAGAGCGCGAGGGAACTTGGGAAGCTGTATGGAGACTCTGTCGTTGGATTTGGTGTCCACAGGTGAGTCTTGTGCCTTAGCACTTCCATTAATATGAGAGATTTTTAGGAAATACATTTTTGATGTTGACTCTGTCCAGGCTCGCCAACCTGATGTGCCGACACTCCACGCAGCCCGTGTGGTACTACGAGTTCAGCTACATCGGCCAGCACAGCCACTACGAGGACCCGCAGACTAAGAAACCGACAGGTGACGATCACGATCTTTGATAATTTTCTGACGTCATATTTTAGGGGGCTTTCTTGAAGCTGGTTTTCAATAATTATGTACATTATCATTTCGTGATTAAATATCAGAAGAGTAAAGAGAACAGCTAATCAATGATGGTATTTTTGCTGTTGTTTAGATTCTGCAAACACAAATCCACCTACAATATGGCCCACATTACACATTTCTTTTCTTTGGAGCTAGTTTTAGCGGTATATCTGTCTATACTGACAGATACTCGAACATAAGATATCTCACCCAAGTCGGGGAATGAACATGTAACGTAGCTAGCTAATATTATCCCACTTACAGGCTATTTTTCTCCTCAGAAAGGTCCCTGTGCACCTTGTAAAATTCAGTCTTCACTTTCTCACTAAGTTCCACTCCCCAGGCGCGGCGCACCACGACGACCTGATCTACATCTTCACGCTATCTTACCGGTTCCCGACCATTGAGATCACCAGCCCCGACTCGCACGTCGTCGACAAGATGACTGCGCTCTTTTACAACTTCGCTCGATACGGGTAAGTAAAAGGGATTTGTTGAAAGGCGTGTGATGAGTCTAGGAGTAAAATATTTGGCGAAAGATTTTGTATACCATTGTATTTGATTTTGTAATATCAAAACCGTATGAACATGAATTACCATGTGTTTCCTGACAGAGACCCGAACCCCAGAGGCGATACTCCGGAGCTAGGCGACCTCTCGTGGCCCGCCATGAAGCCCGACCAGCGGAAGTACCTGCGCGTCGGAGACAAGCTCACCGTGCATGAGAACATGAAGGAGGGTCGGATGACGGTGTGGGAGGTACTGTACCCGATGAAGTACTGAAACGATTTACGACTGTAGAATTTATAATAATAAAGTTATTTGAACAAACTTTGGTGTTTTGATATGGAGAGTTTTTGAAGTTTCCTTTTCTTGTGCGAGATTCAGCGACGAATCAGCCACAGCTCTCTGTCCCTCACTGAATCCTGGAGATTGTTGTTGGTGTTAAGTGTATTAATAAATTTGGGATCAACTTTTCAATACGGTCGGAGTTAGGTAATTTTAAGGACAGATTATTTTGAAAATAATCACGATAAAATACTGGTCATGGACTTTGAAACTTGTCTGATCATCATTTACTCTTGCTGGTGACTGTACCTTAGATATGATTATGTCCAGCAGTGGATTAAAACGAGCTGATTACAATGATGATGAGGATTTGGATATAGATTGTTGATTTCCTTTGATTATTGGGAGCTAGGAACGAGCTTTTGCGTAGATATAGCAGACATATTGTGTAGTTACTAACTTAAAGTCCAGTTACAGTGGTGCTGTCAGGTAGGTGCAGGTAATAGCTAATGGAATTGATGCAAGGTCCAGTTTATCAAAATTTATTAGCTTATATGCAAAGAAATGAAGTGGATTGACATCTCCACACGTCATGCTCGGTGATAAATGATAGCAAACAACTTTTGTTAGGAGGAAACATGAGTATAAAAAGTGAATTGTATTGCATGAAATGGAATGGTTGCAGAATGCCCCAGCAATCACAAACCAGTATACTTGCAGTATAATATAAACGATTGCATTCACAGTATCGGCTCAGTGCCGGCGAGACAAGGAAAATGAATACACTGAAGCTTTTTAACCTTTACGCACTGCTGTGTCTGTGTGCTCTAGTGAATGGGGAATCCCAGGCGCACACTCGTGAGTCTCATGAGCGTACAGGTAAATGCTTTGTTTATTTATCTCAGGTTGAGGAAAACTGGTGTGAGATGAGTGTAGGGCAACCATCACCTAAAGTGCTAACAGCGGACAAAAAATAAAAATATTGGGATATTTGGTCCAAATCGAGACTTTTCCCCAGGTACCTTGAAAATATTTAAAAATTTGATTTCTGTAAATAACTTTTACTACTTACGTAGACGCCTGTGGCGTCCATGTTTTCTCGGGACGCTTCTTGAACACCTCACCCGGACATCTCCCGACGCCCCCAAAGTTAGGACAAATCGGGAAAACACGGACGGATGAGTTTAAAACCGTTTCCGGTCTTTTAGGTCTTCCGAGCACAGATGGACCGGTGACCGTGTCTCCAGCGGGGACCTTCCTGGGGTCCTGGATGCGCACGCGGCGCGGCAGACTCTTCCAGGCGTATCGAGGAATCAAGTACGCCGAGCCACCCGTCGGGGAGTTAAGGTTTCAGGTCTGTTTGTTTGTGTTTGGATTTTTCCCTGGATTACAGCAAGTAGGATTAAGAATATCTATCAGGCCCATAGTTTTTCAAAATTAAACTCACGTGAAAACCCACCTGTCTACATTTTTATCTACAGCCGAAAATAGATCAGTTATACCTTTATCCCTACTTGCAGCCTCCAAAACCGATCCTACAATACAAATCACCCGTCAACGCCACCGAGGAAGGCCCGGCCTGCCCGCAGGTCGCCTCCAACACCACCTACGTCGACGAAGACTGCCTCACCATCAACGTTTACACTCCCAGCAATAAAACACACAAGGAGTAAGTACGAATTCCATTACCCTACTGCAAGTCTTACGGGAGCTCAAAAGTCCGTAAACTTTTGAAGGCATTTGCAAGTCTGTATTCCAAGACCAATGTTTGAAATTCTCGTGTCACCTTTCATGACCCTTCATAAGCTTCATGTCTTTCAAGACACTTTGTATTGAGCTTTTTGAGACATGGGACGTTCCTCTCGTCACAAGTCTTGCGTAAGTACGTAAGTATGTAGATCGTGTAGTCATGGAATGTGGTTGTATGAGTGGTGGTCCACGTTTGACAAACTCGCTCGGTAAGCAACGATATGGAAGATGGAGCACGCAGACCTATAAGTCTATGGAAGATTACAGTCCCAGTCATAGATTAAACGTCACCTCAGTGAGTCTCCTAATCTAACTTTCTAAAGCCCATATCCATATTATTACATAAGACAACGTCCATTTGCCAAGCCGCTTCAGGAGTATTGGCCGTAGCATATCTAGAAGTTCTTAAACTATCACAATTTCCTTATGCTTTTTTATAATAATCTGTGCTGGAATTAGACCGGATTTTGTCTAGTCAACGTCTATCTCTCACCCAGCCCTTTGAGTTTCAGTGGGCGCCTCCTGCCCGTGATCTTGTTCATCCACCCGGGCGGGTTCTACTCCATGTCCGGGCGCATGCCCTTAGCCGGCCCGCACTACTTGCTCGACAGGAACGTCGTGTTCGTCACCATCAACTATAGGATCGGCTCCCTGGGTAAGACACCTTGAACTGTCGACCAGTTCTCGCGAGTCATGTTATAGTGAAGTTTCTAGCCGTAACATCAAACATAGTTTTTTTTTTGTTAGAATGTTCTGGCAACAAATAACTCTATAATGTAATTTAGTAGTTTTATCGTCAGTCTTTTGTTCACTGCTGAATTGTCCAGTGTTTATTATGTTTATGCAACTATTCGGTCAAATAGTTCATAGGCAGCGTTTCAAAAGCTTTCCTTATTATTATCTCTAGGTTTTGTCTTTTGTGTGATCTTTGTACTATTTTAGGGACCGTACAATCTGAACAGTATTCTAGTTGTATCGAAAGTATAAATCTTTCTAGGAACTTGGTTGAAAAAAGGCACCAACCTGCACTTTACTGGCAGACAAACTTGAAATCGCCCTTACTTCCAGGTTTCCTCGCGCTAGGAATACCCGAAGCTCCAGGCAACAACGGCTTCAAAGACCAGGTAGTGGCGCTGCGATGGATCCAACGTAATATCGCCTCCTTCGGCGGAGACCCCGACCTGGTCACCATCAGTGGCGTCAGCGCAGGCTCCATTAGCGTCATGGTGCATATGATCTCGCCTATGAGCAAAGGTAAAAGAAGGTATCTATAGGCTTACTTTTAAACAACTGAGTGACAAGACGAAGAAGTAATTAGTTCCTCTGATACTCGTAGTAGGTACGTGCCAAGTACGGTACGGTAAGTTTGATCTTTGTGTGTGGCACTGCACTGCGCTAGATATTTTGGGGTCTGAGTCCCATAATTTCGCTGAATACAGTGCCTTTTGAACCGGAACACAAACATTATTGTATGCACATTCTCTACTGCATTGTAGGCGAATACTATCTGCGAAAGATATTCGAGACTATGAAACATTAGTGTTTGATTAAGAATGTCCACAGATGAAATTTTGCAAAAGAGGACTACCCTCAAAGTAACCCTAAAATAATTTCCTAGGTTTATTTCATCGAGCCATATCGATGAGCGGCTCACCAACATCCAAGGTCCCCAGCCCCACCAGCCGCATGGACCTGGCCATTAAGCAGGCCAACATCGTGGGCTGCCCCACATCCAGCCCCCTGGCGATCTACCAGTGCCTCAAAACGAAGACTTGGAGAGAGCTCGCTGGATCTATGTTGGGATTCTTTGTAAGGAGTGATAATCGATCTTATTTAAGCTCTTTGTTATTTATGGCCATTTATGGCCTGTTGAACATAACCACCTATCTATCTTTCCTGTTTGGACTGGATCTATAATTCTATATTAGGATTCTCTGGGAGTATTTAAATTCTTAGTGATTTCTGATATCTTAGTGTTTTGATCTGTTTTGACTGTCGCCACGAAAATTTGAAAATATTTCTATAGGCTATGAATGATCCCATGGTAAAATTAACCTCAGTAGTTAAGTAAATAAGATCCAGATGCTGTAGTAAGGGCCCGGAAATCGAACATTGTGGAGACTGAATTAGCTAGTAGTGACTTTGGTGAATTGATGCAGTTGCATTGCATACTGAGTCAATTTTATTCACCATAGTGTTAATAGAAAGGAAGTTAATAGAAATAGAAGGAAGAATTTTTTACCTACTTATTTAAATTGACTATGATGGCAGCAATTATGCTTTATTTTGAAATTATGTATTCAACGCGTTAAAAGCGATTGCATATAAATAAAACCCAAAAAATTGCTCAAATTCTAAGGTGCTCTCTCTTCCAGGAATTTGGCTTCGACCCCCTGTCCCTCTTCCGCCCGGTATTGGAGCTGGACTTCGGCCAGGAGCGGTTCCTGCCCGTGGAGCCCATGGACGCCATCCGACAGGGCAGTATGCACACCGTGCCTTACATCATCAGCCAGACCAGGGACGAGTTCTTCTGGAAAGCGTTCTGTAAGTCATCGTCACCCACAGCCTTTCTCGTTCCACTCGTCTCGACTTTTACCATGCCTTAAGTCTCGGTTCTGTGGTAGTCTGATTTGTTCTAAAATCCGTAAGTGTGTCTATCTGTCAGTGCATGCATGGATCTTACACAGTCTATTGGTCTGGAGTTGCAGAAACCAGTAGAGGGTGTCAGGGAGTTGGTGCACTGCTTCCCGCTGGGCTCGTAGCATGTGGAGATGTAGTCTCTGCATCCCAACGGGAGAAAGACGTGACTGAATGTATTATATATCCGTTAATCCATAACTTCCGACCAATTAAATTGGCCGTCTATACGCTGACAAACTTTGCCACCAGAGTCCAGGACATTCAGCAAACAAACAAACTTACTATTACATAAAAAAAAGGTTATCTCTGCAAGAGTTGTTCGCCCAGGGAAGTCAAGTAACACACTTTTGACAGATATTCATCCGGTTTGTCTCGAAAAGGAACTCTTACATTACAGATATCCTCAACAACGAAACCCTTCAATCAACCATGGACCAAGAGTGGGAACGCATAGCCCCCATCTCCTTCATCCTGCCCCGAGAGAACGCGAGCGAGCCGTCGCGGCGCCTGCGGGAGGCCTACCTCGGAAGCAGGCGCCTGCTCGGCGACAGCTTCACAACTGACCGGCTGGGGAAGCTGTACGGAGATACTATTACTGGGTTTCCTGTTCACAGGTACTCTTGTACGATCCAGCAATAGAAAATTTACAAGAAAACCCTTTAAACCTTTTTCATGTCGACTGTACTGTCTATTTCTTAGATATCCTTGGGAATTAAATTTTGTTTCAGACTAGCGAACCTCATGTGCAGACATTCGAAGCATCCAGTTTGGTACTACGAGCTGGACTATGTAGGTGAACATAGTTGGTACAAAGACAGAGTTACCAATAAACCCGTAGGTAAGAATAACATTAATTTTCAAATTAACTCCGATTTTATAATTTTTTTTTTATTGCATAAGTCTTATTAACTCTTTACTATAGCGCTATATCTTTTGCAGGAGTAGCCCATCACGATGACATGCTTTACATTCTGTCGTTGAGTTTCCGCTTCCCCACGATAGAGGTCAGTGACAGTGAAGATTCCAAAATGGTGGACAAAATGACAGCGATTTGGTACAATTTCGCGCGGTACGGGTGAGTAAATAGTTTATGGATATCATAGTATTTATCTATCTAGTGCCTTCTAAACAAACTGCCAACCTGAACTATATGATAACAACATGTAACTATAGTTTTTTGTATCCCTAATAATAATAATTGTTTTGTGGTCATGGCGCGGTTTGCGCATTCGGCCGTCATCGAATAATTACAATATTTATTTTATTTTATCGATGTTTTTCTGCCTCTTCCAGCGACCCGAACCCCTGCGGAGATACGCCCGAGCTGTCCTCCCTCAGCTGGCCAGCCATGACGCCTTCAGATAGGAAGTACCTCAAAATCGGCAACGAGTTCTCAGTCCACAGGAATTTGTTCGAGGAACGGTTCAAAGTGTGGGATGAGCTCTATCCGATACAGTATTGAGATTTGTGTGAACGTCTGGCTTAATTCTATCTTGTTTTACCTATTTTATCGATACAGTAATCGAGTATTTTATTGAAGAAATAAATTATTAAAGTTTTTTGTTATTTATTTTGGTCTGGCAATTCTTTCAAAGAATAAAACATTAGAATTTCACAATAGAAACCAAGAACGGATGACAAACAAAATAATTAAGAAAGTAGAAATTCAATATCTTGCGAAATACTAGGTAGTTACCTACTCTAGACTTCTTAAATTCAAGATTTTAGTTTTAAAACTAAAGAGCTATGTACCTACTTAATTAAGTCATTGACACAGTTATATGGGCAAAAATATGAATTTCATTATTCAGGCAAAGTAAGGGTTTCCCTTCGAGTGTTTTTTTTAAATTTCAGAGTTGAAGATGAGCAATGACTCACTTGAAATAATCCATTAGTTAATTTCAATTTATACCATAGCACAACGCGTTAAAATTGGCTATACATTGGCCACCTGAAATAATAGAGAAAAATACGTTTAAATTTTAACTTAAGTGTGTAGGATGTAGAGATGATTTTTCTATGTATACCTGCCAAAGGGATCAGATTCAGTTACACTTGAAAAGTTCACGGCGCATGCGCTAAAATCCACCAATCTCCCCTTAAAAATAGTGATGTGCGTACTGCCACAACTATTTCATTTATCGATATAACTTTTAAACTTAATCTCATTTAAATTATGATTATGAATATACATTGTATGATTGTTACCTATAGTGAGACATACGTTTTCAATCACGACCATAAAGACACTCCTCCATTCACGTCGAAAACAATAGACGTCGCTAAAAGACTCAAAACAACACTCCAAACAAGGAGTACAATTTCTACATAACAAAGTAACAATCCACTTGAGAACAATGCAAGCCGCACGCATACACAGGACAGCTGAGAGAAACCGCGCCGATATCGACATGGCCGCACGCGATCCAACGAGTCGGCGCCGCACTGTGCCCTCCCCTCCTCTCAACCATGCCACTCCGCCGTGCGCGCCCTCCGCGCTCTCGCGTAGCTACATACAACGTTTAAAATTCGCACTGGAACACAGGACCTTGAGTTCTAATGTGAGTATTTTTTATTTCACCTTAACTTTTTATGTTGACGACATCTGAGAGCTTTAGATTCGTAAGCAGAGACAGTGTTGTTCACGCAAATGTGCTGCGAAAGATGACAATAGTGATGTAACTATGTAAGGCATGTAATCGAGTGGAAGCATGTAGGTTAGTGTTGCCGAAAGTAGAACGGGTCGGTTTTACAGCCTTGTTACTTGTGTCTCGGGGCCTTAATTGTCCGAAATATACATTTTGAGGATATTGCTTTTCATTATTCAGGTAAAGGGAACGTCTCTATGCGATATTGTTTTGCTTAACAACGTAATAAGTAAAATTGTTTTAACGTAGTATTTTTATTGTTTTCTTCTACACATATGTGGTAAGTAACCAATTAATAAAAAAAACAAAAAAAATGGTGTGTTAGGTATATTCTGATTAAGACTTTAATTTAATTTCGTTGGTAATAAAATTATATACTTAATTATAATCATTAGGATAGATTCACATAATAAAAACAATCCTGATATAACTATTTTGTGCTGCATTGTTTGCAAGGAATATATTATTGCAGTTTATAAACTGATTTAGCTCTACATTTTGGACGTTCAATTATTAACATAAAATAACTTCATCAAGGAGCTGTAACCAAGTCCATGGACAGTTTTTGAACTTCAATATAATATTTGTTAGGTATAATTGAACTATTTGGATCGTGTAGGTAAGTAAAGCTTGTTGCAGTTGACCTCAAAGTCGAACCCAACTATTATGTTTCCAAAGATCCCGGTCGCGCTATCAGATATCCTTGTATTCTAATCTAATGAATGATTCATTCTGTTTTCAGCTGAGGTGAGACGTCAGAATTTACATGAAAATGGCGATGTGGTGGAGAGAACCCGACATGGGAGGTAATTTTATTTTGTATTACTTTTAAGGGCATGCTTGTATTGTTACTTACTAGCAATACAGTAGAATGTGTAAAACATAAGAGCATCAGATAATGTCAGAATCTCCCCGAGTGGAGACAACTTGGTGGGGATTATGGGAAAAAGCCTAAAAAGCAGCAGTGGACACAGCAGACGGGTAGTGGTTGGAGGTCCAATGTAGTTAAACATTCTCTTTGAAGGGTCTGAGCGGTTGGGGTCAAGTATAAAGAATACAACGAAAAACGTGACTTATTTCATAGGAATATAATAGGTTTTTAAGCGAATATAGGTACAAATCTGTACAAAGAATGGTGCCAGTTCCAGCCGGCGAGGTGGAGGGGTGCGCCGCGGGCCGCCTGTGGCGGAGCGCCTGCGGCACCCTGTGTGCGCCCAACGCCGATGACGCTTGGAGACAGATCGTCGAAGCGTCGCCGCCGGACGAGATCTGGCATTCTTTGAGGAACTGCATCGCTTACCAGGTTTGTCGGTCGAATGAGGAAGTACCGAGCCGGTCTCTAGGGTCAGAGCTTGTCCAAGCTACTTGAAATGGCTTGATGACTGCCATCGATAAGGATCGATCATATAACGTGCCTTGCAAATCTCGGCGTGATGGTAACACACATATAGTTATACACATATAACTCGCACATATAAGGCATCGGGTCGGATATCGAAACCGGTGTCGATAGATCGCCAAGAGGTGTCATTTTGAGACGCCCCCCTTCTGCTCACAAGCAGAAGATCACTGTCGATAAACCATCTGAATCACTACTCACTTGACAGTATATTCGTGACAGACGTCTCTTCGGCGGATGAAATCTGGCATCCCATGAGAACAAGCCGAAGAACAGAATCGGAACAGGTACGAGAGCCACACAGTATCCCCTTCGTGATCTGAGATCGTTTTGGCACGGGTACACGAAGGGTTCACGCCGGGCCTGGGTTGCAGGCGCGCGCGTGGCAGCGGCTGCTGGCGGCGGGCATGGCGGACGTGGTGCAGCCGGCGGCGTTCAAGGCGGCCGTGGTGCTGCGCCACACGCCGCCCGACCTGGCCGCCAAGCTGCTGTCCGACCTGCTGCATCAACATCCTCAGAGCGTACGTCTCCTAACCTATACACTACTCTTCTAGGCACGAGTCAATAGATTTCTGCTCGGCGAGCGGGCGTCGTAGTAGACCGCATGCTCAGTTAACATCCAGTGGGATTGTGGCCACACGCAGAACCTATTTATTAAGGAAAAGAAAAAAAAACACTGTTTACGATATTGATGATAGATCAAATATTAACAGAGTCCTGTAAGGTTCATTAGAAGCTGGCACACAAAGAAATAAAAAGGGAGAGATATTAATTATCAGGTAATAGAAACATGAGAGATTGAAATGAAAACTGTTGTCCACAGCAAGACCTAACCTCCTACGTCCTAGCTCTCCTGACCGACGACGAAGCCACGGCCAGCTTCTACAACCCCCCTCGAGCCAGCGAGCTGGAGTCGGAGTCCCCGTCCCCCCCGCCCGGGCCCGCCCCCCTGCGCGACCTGCAGCTGTTCGGCGACTGCGAGCTCGCCGTGCTGGCGGCCAGCAAGGAGGAGTATGACGCGCACGCCAAGCTGGTGCGGGCGGAGTATTCTAACATGTCGCAGGCGAACTATGTCGAGTTGAGGCTGAAGGTGGGTAGTTTGTTAACCCAATTGGGTCACTGATGATGGCGACGAAGAGGTTGCCAAGCTGTTTTTATTCTTTTTTTTACGCTATATAAAGTACTGTGTTGTTTGGAAGTATCGTATAGTGATATACCAAATCACATCAAAATCTATTCTGCCATTGTGGCATGATGAGAAGACAAACACACACACACACATAAATATACAAATTTCAATGATGAGTGGGATAAATCATCCTTGTAATTAAGGTACTCTTGTGAATTTTGTTAAGGAGGCCACCACCTAGAAAAACCTTGACATCATTGTACGTTGCCCTTAACAATTGTAATATTCAATCGAAATTCGAAATGAATTCGAATAGCTGACCGATAATATTACCTTTAAATATTTTCTAACGATAATGAAGCCCTTATAACACCCGTCAGCAACGAAATTTATTTCATCATCATTTCTGCATTCCAGGTTTTAAACCAATTCTCTAAAATACCGAAGCTGTACCACACGCCTGAGTTCGAGGCTCTAGAAGCGACTGCGAGAGAAAACATCGATAGGGAAATCAACACGCTTAGGGAACAATCCGTTTCTGGCGCCCATGGGCCTGAAGAGTGTTAACACTAACACCAAAGGCATTAGTGGTTAAGAATATTGGGATAAGGAATACTGGATGACGAGAACCAAAGATCAGTTGACTGATTACGTAAATCTTTGCAGTAGCAAAGCGACAGCAACTACTGTATGATCGGCCGTGTAATGTTACTAGAAATTATCGGAAACCGCCCACCTGTGGTCCCGGCTCGGCTGTCGCAGAATGCGTTTTACCCATAGATACTAGCGCCAAGACTGCTATAGAAGGAAACAAATTATTGCAGTATTTGGCAGTTTAAAAAAGTGACATTTGACTGCAATTATCGCAAGATTAACGTTTGTCTTAAACCTGTGCTGAGAATGGTAATGCGTGCTCAGTGGCGTTCACTAAGAGAGGGTAATGTCGCGCAGTGGACGCGTGTAGGCTTATGATGGTGAATATGGGATCCACAACTTCGTTGGCAATAAATATGGAGAGGCGACGTCTTAAGACAGTGGATACAGTCATTTTCACCCGCAGTTTGTCCAATGACATGAGATTCTGAATACAACCATTTGAAAAGATAATGTTGCCAATTCTGTTGTTACAAACTAGTCTACAGGTTAGTTTAGTTCTGTCAAATGATTTGTTGTCACTTGGCAATGGCGATGGCAATAACTTTAGTGCTGTCAAATTAAGTTTAAGTTTAACTTGGCCCAATAGAATTGGTACCATGGTATGCAAATATATATTGTCAACGAACTTGGTGGATATTTGAAGCGAAAGACAGAAAACTGTAGAACAGCTTTGGCAGCGTGGTCATTAGAGAATAATCGTGTTTCGTTGTATGCAATTGAAGTAGAAAGATCTATGAAGTCTTAGTGTGCAGAGCCTCAAAACTGTAGCTCGTATACTATGGATAGTTAAAGTAATGATTTTTGTGGAGTTAGACGATTTTGAGCGAGCAAAGTGCTCTTTGTCCACGGTATAAGCGCATTGTGACGTTTCTGGAATAAGCAGCTACGAAAAGCATTTTGCAAAGTTTTACGGACAGTATTTAATAATCACATAACGATGATAGGTACCTATCTACTTGGTACTTACTAATGTAGTAGGTAGGTAATTATTAACACGTGTTAATCGTGATAATTATTCACTAAAAAGTTATGCCTACCTATCCTTTCACAAAATCACACTGTTTTGCAAGCACATCGTTTTCCCCTGTTTGTAAACGCCCTAATTATCATGCACGTTGAAAATTTGGAATGTAGGTATTTTTATTAGTAAAATAGGATATAAGCCGGTTTGCAGTGCAATGCGAACATGTTTGTTATAATCACAGTCAATGGTACTGCATCACATAGAGTCGCATTTAGTGAAGCAAAATATGACTGTTACGCGAGGTAGCGCGTGTGAAACTTAGATTTTGGAGATATTGCTCATACTTTTCAGAAAGTAAGAAGCTAAATTAAATTATGCGTAGAGTTTACTAAAAAATAGTAAGCTCTATTCTATTTAATATAATTTTCAATGGTTTTAAGATGGAATCTCTTAGACTTTTGTGTCGTCATCGATACATTTTGTAACCGACTTCAAAAAAAGGTGGAGGTTCTCAATTAAACTGTATTCTTTTAAATATCGTATCGTTAAGTCACTATCTTCACCAATTTATTATGTGTAATTTTCAATTTTAGTGTAATATGTTTAGTCAAATCAAAATTATTTATTGCAAATAGAAGTTAAAAAAACTTCAAAAGTGCTGCAACCTCCTCTTATGACGCAATGAATGAAGCATGTGTTCGAAAAAGAGATCGGTAGTTGATAGGTAGATAGTTTTTTTTAGAATAAATGGGTGTTGCAATCCTGTGCTTATTTTAGCTCAATATTTGACCAGCTATGTATAATTACATTGATATTTATATATTATATAATTATAAATGTGGCATGTTTGTGTCGTAACCGTAATTTAAAAATAAATCAAACATAAACGTATATCGACTGCTGTTGTTCAAAAATATTGTACAAAATATATTTCTAAATATATTAGGTAATATTAATATTATGAAACACTGCTAAACCTAGAAAGGATAATTTTCTGTAATAATTATACTTATTTAAATAATTATTTAATTCACTTGTTGTTTGTATGGTGTAAGTGTATATTATTTTCGATTATTAAAGGTAGGTAGTGAAGTCGTTGAGCTTTTATTAAGTGTAACAAAATGCTTTTATTATGTGTAGGTACTAAACAATATAATATAATATTATAAATCTGTAATATTATTATTAATAATGATATCGATACCAGCTTGCCTGAATTTTAGTAATGAAATAGGATCATAGTATAATTTCATTAGTCGAACCATTAATACACTTGAATGTAAAAGTACCTACGTTATAATTAATTGATGTCTGGAATATAGTTGATTTTATTGGTTTATTGTAGTAAAAAATGTTTATTAATTTCAAGCTCTTTTATTAAATGTGTTTACACCTACTTCCTGTCATACCTAGTATAGTCACAACAATACATGAACAGCTAAATTAGGTAGTACCTACATTAAAGAGTAGGTACTATCGTAACCGCATAGAGTACACGTACAATGAATTAAAAGTTTATACTTACATTCTGGGAACAAATAAGTACCTGACTAATTCAAGACTAAAACACAGTTAGGATTTATGAAACTTTTTTATTAAATAGCGATCGAATCGAACATATGGCAACTAAAAATCGATTTAATTTTGCAAACAAATGGCATCACTGACTGAATGTTTAATTTCGGTCTGTCAAATTTCATGACAAGTAAATAAAATGGCATTTTATAAGTGCTGCCAACTCGGGTGATTTTCCCCTAAATTTGCAGAACCATTATTGCCTATGGGGGATTTATAGGAAAAGTATTTTTGGGGGATTTGGGGGAACTAGAGAATTTCGAAAATAATTTATACATATAAATTGGCTGAATCCCGTTTTAAATAACGTGGGATATTAATTATTCTAACAAAAATGTTTATTTTACCTCGAACTCTACTATTCACTGAACTACTAGTTTACAAATAAGGTCTCTGCTTAGGGCGAACTATTATTAACAGTCATTTGAATTTTTTTTATGTACCTAGGTTTACATCTCGAACGAAGCAGTTATAGGAGATATTATTATGTAAGAGGCCTTGGCACGGCTAAATAAACAAAAAAAATTAAGTATCAGTAAAAATAAACCTGTTGTACCTTTTTAGGGTTTCAGTTGATGTATTATGATATTGATATTATTGATAAAAAAATGTCCTAAAATATTTGGGAATTGTAACGAAGTTTTGGGGGCAAATCGAGACAGCAACCGGGCAATACTGTATCTTATCAGAAAAAAAAACACTTAAAAGATGGCGTCTTCTAGGTGATTGTGTGATGGCTGAAAATCTATTGATTTTGCTATTCTAGTTGTCACTACCATTTTGAGAACTAATCTAACAAATAGTGCGTTTCTTATTTACTCGTCCAACGATCATTATAAGCCAGTGATTGCAGCAGGTAAATGATCGGACACGGAGAAAGGTTCATTGACATCATTAGCATCGCAGGTTTCCACCAATATGGAAAACGGATCATCGAGGCGGTATGTGAGTAGACGTTTCATCGTTCCGGGTGTTCACAGGCGCGATGTCTTGGCGTCGCGACGAGCGTCCCTTGCGATGGGGCGAGCAGGACGGCCGCTGGGGAGGCGCCGCAAGCGGCGCTGGAGTCGGTGGCGGCGTTGCCGGCAGTGGCGAGGCGCGGCCGCGCTCGCCCGTGTGGGACATGCGACGCAGTGACAGCCCCGAGCGCCGGTCGCCGCAACGCGACCGCCACCGCGACCGCTACGAGCGGGACCGGCGTGGCGACGATCGCTACCGCCGTGAGCGTTACGAACGCCGCGATCGGCGCGACACCCGTCGGTCCCCGCAACGCGACGACGACGAGGAGGTCCCTGTGCCTCCCACCCCGCCTCACATTAGCGGTGACTTCTCTAGGTCCATGTCCCGGAGCCGCTCCACGAGCCGCGACCGTGACGACGAGCAGAAGTTCGACCGAGAGAAGCTAGATGAGAATCAGTCTATTAACGCCTCTCCAGGGGATTGGTTCTGTAAATGCGGATTGTACAACTTCAAACGGAGACAGGTGTGCTACAGACGTAACTGCATTGGTAAGAGATCAGAGGGCATAGTTTACGGAAGTGAAAACGACAGAAATATCACGGAGAGCTCGGGCATTACTAAGAGGCTACTTTTCAGGCGTTTGGACGCTCTAACCACTGAGGAGAAGATATTAGACGCCATCAAAGAGAGATGTACAAAATCGGTTTTAGATTCAATAGCTGGGATAACTATTGGGAGGGAAACTTTGACTGGGGCTTCCAAGTGTCTCGCTTATATAAACTTCAATTCCATTGCTGATTCTACGGCTGCACACACAGAGTTGATGAACCTAGAGCCTCCACTAGTGATTGACAGTCGTGAGGTCCTCATAGGCTTCTATAATGAGCTCAAAAAGCCTCCCAAACAGCCGCCCTCAGCAGATTATTCTGCATACTATGCTCAAATGGCTCAATTCAATAAGCAATCACAGCAGCAAGCGCTGTCGGAAGCTGACCGGGTGAATGCGGCCGCTGCAGTTGCCCAGTCAGCTATCGCCTCTGCTCAGGCCAGGAACCACACTTGGACTCCAGTTTCAGCCCCTACTTTTGTTTGTTCCACTGCTCAAGTAACATCAGCAGTTAGCGTGCCAACCGGTGATGGTAAAACTAAATACAGCGCTCCGGACATGACCACCTTCATGTATGATGAAACTTCTGGTTACTACTATGACCCGTCGACCGGGTTGTACTATGACTACAATACTCAGTATTTCTACAATAGTACAAACAGCCAGTACATGTACTGGGACGCCACCACAAGCACATACATAGCTGCAAACCAATCACAGCAGAATACAGAGCAACCAAAGCTCCCGAGTCCACCACAAGTGACCACAGAAAACACTATTGTAAAAGAGCCTGAAGAAAAGAAAAAGAAAGAGAAAGAAGATAAGGTGAAAGTGGCCAAGAAGATTGCCAAAGATATGGAAAGATGGGCGCGGACACTCAACCAAAAGAAAGAGAACGCAAAGAGCAATGTTGTCATGGAACAGATCTTGGATACGTCGGCCAGTAAGGGTTCAGCTGATATAGGGTTTACTGTCCTCGGTGCGGGTCCATCTGCTCCACTACAAACTAACCATGTTCGAGAGTTGTCACCACCACCTACAGGCGACGACTTCCTAATGAAGAAAGTGCCCGAACAGGCTGTAGTTGAAAACGACGACGGCATAATAGACTGGGCGAAAATGACCTGTCTGCTATGTAAGCGCAAGTTCCCCTCTGTAGAAGTTCTAACGAAGCACAAGACACTTTCCGAGTTACATAAGCAGAACTTAGTAGAGTTCCGTAAGAAGAATGAGTTGCAACCTCAAACTAATGGTTATAGGGACAGAGCAGCTGAGAGACGAATGAAATTCGGAGAAGATGAAATGCCAGTCAGGAAGCGATTTGACCCGTCTGACATGCCATCTCCAGTAATCCACCATCCCCCTCCGAACGTAGTCGACACTATCGGTGGCAAAATGCTGCAAAAGATGGGCTGGTCAGAGGGAACTGGATTAGGGAAGTTGGGGCAAGGGAGAATAGCTCCCATTGAGGCCGAGCAGAGGCCAAGTTTGGCCGGCTTGGGGCAGAAACGAGGCATTTACACACCCACCCCTGGAGAGACGTACAGAGACACAGTGAAGAAGCTTATGATAGCTAGATACAAGGAGGTTGTGGGGCAAGAAGATGGGAAATAGGTAGGTGCTTTCCTTATTTTCCACTTACCAATCTGTTCACAGGTCTCTATTGGATTTGGAGGTTGGTAATTCACTTTAATATAAAAGAGTTAGGTCTATGATTTCTGCCAAAGAAGTTCTAAAGCTAGTCAACTTATACATATTTATTTATTTTACATATTTTTGTACTTTAGCACAAAAATGACACGAACAAAGAGGACTGAATGCTAAGATTTGATCTCAATTTATAATATTGAAGCTTATAAAGCTAGCCATGCATTTAATGTATTGTAAAGAACAAAGTTTTGACTATTCCACATATTATGGTGAACTATTTAAAACACTGTACTTTTTATCATACTTTTCTGTACTATTGATGTTTTAGATGGCACTTCGATTTTGGTATCGGCTGGCGTAGCGTTTACTATTAGCCTGACGACCTGCTCGTCTCATCTCTCAGATGTATAAAAACACATGCATAATTCGAAATGTTCCAAAACGTTTGCAAAGTGGCACAGCATAGTCCAAACTTCGGTGTGTTCAAAGGGTGTTCCAAATCCTAGTATGGGTGAAAAAGGTCATGACCTAGAAACAGGCTAAAAAGAGTGTGGTCCAATAAACACTTGAAATACTTTTTCTAATGTCTTGATTCTGGTTTCACTACAATAGATGTCGCAGTCAATGCGTGCTGACAATCAACGCCCACTCAGTTGCCCTTCTTTCACGTGGTGAGTATGAGAGAGAAAGATTTTTGTACCTATTGTTAATATGTTTCTTCAACAGTTAGGCCAAGTAAGTATTATTCGCGACTGGATGGGCTACCAGTTCTTTGCCAACTCACAAGGTTGATACCATGACAAACTTTGTGAAAGGCATATTTTGCGTCAAGTGAACATTTTGAAAGTTATGTTCGAGCGAAGTCGTTATGTTTTTTGTTTTCAGCTTTTTCCACAGCATTTTTCTTTCCCATACTACGAATTTAGCTATGCTTATGTCAAATTTTTAGCATTGATTGCATCGTGATACAGCGTGTTTTTTTAGTATAAACAAATTTTTACCTCATAAGGTCATCATAACTTATGACCTTATGAGGTATGAGACTCATAAGTATGTTCGAACTTAAATCGAGTAGTTGTGTGGAAGTCTAGATGAGACAGTTGCAAAACAAATGCAACGCATCTTACGGACTGTGACTAAATGCTAAATATTTAACATAGGCGTCCTTTTAGTTATTTTAGCGTACAAGACAAAGAAGATCCACGGCCAAAGCTAAAGACTGTCCTTTTGGACCTGAACTGTGATAACTAGTGTTGTGCAGAAACGGTGATGTGAAAAACGATATTTTTCTGATAAAGATGATCATTTACGTTACAGAGTCACGCCAGGTGCCGGACTTCGTGCCAAAACATAGATAATTGTTAAAATTATGTATACTCATAGATATAAGATAGACTTTATAATTGAACAGTTGTACAAAATAGGCATGTAGTAAGTATAATAGATTAGGACCTCACTATGAACCGCTAAAAGGTTCACGAACCCTCATTGAAATATACCTGTACTTACGCAAATAAAAAACAACGTAGGTTACACTTGTGGTTATCTGACTTCAGTAACAAAATATTATTGCTGTCTACTAGAAGAAAAATATATCTATCCTCTTGTTAATGTTACCAAAGCAAACGCATAGTTAGATTCTTCTATTATCCGCAATAACTAGTCGGCAGTTAATGGAGATTTCAAATATTCTAAGTTATTCTTTTTTTTCACGTTAGATAGGTAACTAAAATGCCTAATTATAAATATGAAGTTTAGATTTTATGACATTAAAGATAAATAAAACGACGGACAAATCATAGATGTCGCAGTAATTGTAGTATAATGAACTAAGTACTAACACTTGAAATTCGTCTAGTGCACTTGATGATTATCTTATTTTATTGCAAAAACTTCGTGAATATTAAAAACACAATCACGCAGTTTTCCATTACAATATAGTGCTTCTCATTTATACACGACAATTCAAACAGAATTCACGTCAAAAACTACACAGTAAAAGTACTTTGCAATAAAATGATGTTTGTGGAAATGTTTTCAAGTTATTAGTGAGTAGTCGAGCAAGTAATACCTATAATTTCTTCTTCCGTAGAGTAAGATATATCTTATTATGTTAAGAAATAAAAATTATTTTCAGTGCGATCAAAATAATTATATAATATTACCTATATAGTTTAGCATACTGTCTATGGCATTATTATCCATCTATTGCATTAGCTTACATCGTTATGTAGTTAATACATTATAATTAGGTGGCTCCATTAGTATTTAAGTTTTCTATTAAAAATTCCAATATATTATTGTTGTAATTGCAACATTTTGTATTATTTCAATATTCTTAGAAAACCCTGACATTATTTAATTTTATCCATAAGAAGCTATTAAGTTTGGTTTAGGTAGTTTAGGTAATATAACAAAATAAAATGGGGTGTTATTATGGGACAATACGTTTTATTTGGCAATTAAGCTTACCTACTTAAATTAATTATCCCCAGAAAAATAGTTGTTTCTCATAAAAAAAGTTTTGATGGCCATTGGTATAATCTGGGCGCATATCTGAATTCAAATTCAAGACAAGATTTTGCCTTTCGTTTTCATAAGTTTTGAAAGTGACCGCTATCATTTTAGGGTTTGATGGCCCGAATTGACATAGGCAATTGAATTCGAGACTATTGTCTTTCGGACCAATCTTAATCTACAAGGAAACTGACTTATTTTAGTCTTGGTTTTAGTTTTTAGCTCCCCCTGTACGTAGTGTATCCGTAGGGGCTGAGCAGCATGGGGATGTGGTAATGTTGGTCGTCTTTGGTTTTGAAAACTATCTGAAAATTTAAAAGAAAGTTTCGTTAGTACCTACTTATTGATGAGAGAAAGGAAAAACCGGATTATAACGCATAGAATTAAATATTCCTAATCGAAGCTATACCTACTCTTTTATGGAATCCTAACCAATGTTATTAATGCGAAGATAATGATGTGTGTAGGTACAATGTGTTGTCACGTACAATGTGCTTCATAACGCTTGAACGGATTTCGATGATTTTTTTAGAAGTATTAGGTGTTTTATAGCTCCTGGAATAACACTGGAGTGGAGCCACAGGGCACATCTGGTCAATAATAACTATGAATGTCATATGGTCTATTTTTAACCAACATCCATAAAGGAGGAATTTCTCAATTCTTCTTTACATCCCAATAATATCATTTAATTATATTCTAAGGTAGGCGTGCGTCAAAAATACTAAACTTATGGAACAATAAATACTGACCATTATTAGGTACCTATGTAAGCTACCATTAGCCTAGCTATCTATGCTAGAGCCTATACCTACAGTTGAAAACAAGAATTATTCAACTTTGTAAGAATGTGTTCATACATAAACATTTGGTTAGATAAAAATCAAGATGGCTTCCTTCAGAGCAGCTGACAAAACTTGTTTCCGATGAATGATAATAATGTTACTTCTGCGACGAATCAAGGCCAACGGGTCAAATTCTCAATCTTCTCCGTTGTTTCGTAAATCGTATATACATTCTGCGCCTAACCCAATGCTATGGTGTCTCTACATGTTTGCTGATTACGATCATTGATCAGTTGGTCCCGGATGAAAACAGCCGAGCACCACGAGCACAATGTAAACACGAACTTCTTTCATTCATAAACATAACATAACGTAGGAATGTATAGAAAGTGAAGTTTCACACTCGTGCTTGCCTGGATTATACATTCGTGATCGGTGAATATGTGGTGTCACCTTTACTCGTAGCTCAATAAACAGGTAGATCCCCAACTTCACCTACCTACCCATTTCGTTTCACATTTGTTTGTAGGTATACTTAATTAAGGTTAGCTTTTGTGAAAGCTAATGTTAGTAAGTATGTTTCTGTACAATTTAAAATATCTTTATCACAAATAAGGGACATAACCTTGACTTACCTCTACATAGGGATAAATCGTCTCAGTTTCCGTTGTTTTATAATAATCCTCTACTTTAAAAACAAGCTTGTAAGTCCCTGCAGCCATCGAGTCCTTACTGAACGGAAACACTATTCTTCCATCACTGTTTGTTGCCGTATTATGCCATAGAGTCCAGGAGTTCTCCTTTTTCTTGTAGAGTTCTACGAATAGGCCCGCGGCTGGCGCTCCGGTAGATGTGTCTAGGACGTGTGAAGACAGAATCGGACGGGACATCGTGGTTAACAATGGACAAGGAATAAATTAATATTGATTGTGATTATGAATAGGTATCGCCCCTACTACAGCTGAGTGACTTGTGATGTGAGGTCGCCGGTCGTCAGCACAAACAACAGTTAAGATAATTTTATCAGCGTGCGAGATAAATCTTACTGAACAGTTTGTTTTGTAATATTTTGATAATGAAAGACGTTAACTAAGGTAACTAGGTTACCGTCGAGGTTAGTCTGTTGATATAATTTGTATTGATTATGAATATTTGTATGGGAATAGACCCGTTTTTGTTACGCTACTAGAACTGTCTAACAAGAATTCCAATATAGCGCCTGACCCTTTTCTATAGTCGCGCTAATCAATTGCTGAAATGATTTTTTCAGGCGCTATTATCAATTTGATGAAATTATTGATGTCACAAATAAAACTTACTAGGAAAAATCACTTGGCTTTTATTAATTAATAATTAAAATATTTTTCAAAGATCCTCGAACTTGTAGTTCAAAGTAGGTGAAGGGTTGGTTTCGGTCAACAGTCACATTCGGTCGCATATTGCATAAAAACTAAATTCTAATCCATAGGTTCCGAATTGTCTCCAGTGCCCTTCCTGGAGTAACTATTCTTCTTGATATACACATCAGGATGCAACACGTCCCTCCTCACAGCTTGTTCTAGTACGTTGTCGTCAACGATCACATTGGGGCTTGTCTTTATCATCTTCCCTTTGAGGCTTTCGGAGCCATCATAGCTAAACATGTTCAGGCTCGGCTCTCCATGCTTCATGTAGTCTATCCTCCAGACAGGAGGGTCTGAAGGATCCCCTCGGTAGCTGAAGTGCTTCTTCTTAATGCCGGCACCGTTCTCCCGAGGAGTCTCGACTGACATCGACAGCTTCTCATTCGAATACTCCGCAAAATCTCTTTTATTAGTCTTATCCTTGTATTTGATCTTGTGAGGATAGAATTTCCTGATCTTCTTCCGCCCGTTGATTACAGACGTTTTGGATTTAGACTTCTTCTCTTGGGACCACTGGTTCTTTTCTCTACTCTTTTGACTCTTCCGAGTTTTTTTCGACTTGAAGATACCAGTGTTGCTGACTTGTAGAAAGTTGGACAGGTCTTCGCTGTTGATTACCGGAAACAGAGTTAGTTGGTAGTTGGGGGGTGAAGTGGACCTTTCCATGGTCATTTTCTTATATTTGAGCTGTTGGATTGACTTTTCTATTAGATTCTTGAGAGTTCCATCGGCCGTGATGAGGTCGCAGGGAACCGAAGGGAAGTTCTTGCATAGCACGTTTTGCATCAAAGCCACTACACGTCCTTCTTGACTTCTATCTTCTGCGTTCCTCTCCTGCAGCTCTTCGTTACCTCTGTTGTCTTCTCGCTGCCTATTCTCTCGTGACTCTTTATTTTCTTTGCCTTGAAACTGAGAGACCATCTTGGACATCAGGGCGTTGTTCCTCATGATCATAGAGTGGGTGTTTCTTAAGAATACCATGGACAGTAAGGCTAATGTGAATAATCGGCCCATCATAGCAATCTGAAATGGAAGAAGTCATTAGTATGCGGAAGCCATTTTAATGTAGGTATATATTGTACTGATTCCTCAGCATTTACAAATCTTTTCACGTCTTTCCAAAATCGACTATCATTCTAGCTTCAATGCAGTAAGTAGGTTTTTAATTATCAACTCAGCTAGGATTAGCCTAGATGCATTTAAATTCTTTAAGACTGCTGAAGGAAAAATCTTGCAACACTGAATTGTGAATTTCTTCAATTTCTTTTTGACCGATCTCAATTAAATTACATTGGAAAATTAACATTAAGTAAATCATCGAACTTTGAGAATAATACGATAACTGCCAAAGAATCTTACAAAGGAGTGCCTTCCATCCCTTGTTAATTAGTCCCAATCGGAAGAAGAAGAAGAAGAATCTATAGAATTCTAGTAGAATCGGCTCTTCAACTAGAAATTAAAATACGAGACTTACGTTTGAAGTATTTTACTTTCATGGGAACTATTTGGTTGACTCGTTCGTTTGGGCAGCCCGTGGCATGGTCGCCGAATGTAGGATGTGGACTGAAGAGTGTTTCATATGGTTTAGCGAGTTGTAGCTCGGTGTTTGTAAACTAGGTCGTGATGTTATGGGAGCGCGTCCGGTGGTGTTGTGGTTCGCGACTTCATGGCATTGCAAATTATGCTAACATTGTAATATTCACAGGTAAAGTATCTAGGGAAATTAGCAGTTGAAATTACTCGGACGAAAAAACTGTATAATGTCTTATTGCGTCTCTTATTATTTATTTACGTCGCCAACATGTAGTTTTTTCTTCAAATACTAATAACTTAGGTAAGGTTTAAGGTAACCTCTAATTACCTTAAGTTATAATTCTTACACCTAGGTAATTTGTTCTTGGTAATTATAATAAAGTATCGCTTGGTATAACTTCGTTATTTCACTCTGTCCAAATCCGGCAACTTATTGAACTTTTTAATAAATTGGACAGGATGCATAAATTATATTTATTTATTATTTTATTTTATTTTTCTCACGAGTGCATGCATGAACGTTAGCAGCATGTTTACATTTACCAGTTGTTAGCGCGGCAGCTAAGCTGTATAGGCTGAGCGCGCCTCCAATGGCGGGGGAAGGATGGCTGGTAGAAGAGTAGTACAAAGGAACTTGGCGACTAACCTGGTCTCCATGCAACTGCAATCACCTCGGTTCGGGTCCGTCTCCAAGCTGCTTGTTCCTTCAGGATGTTATGACGTTCGATGTAGTGGACTGTATTTTAGGCGGTTGGTGCGTGTCGGCAAGGAGCGTTTACGCGGCGGGTTTATAGCGGGTTTTGTTTATATTTGCGCGTCGAATTCACGTGGACCACCACAGAGGAGCAGCAGATCCAGTACTTTGGATTCGGCGAGAGCGGCAGCCGCGAAGGACGAGGGTCGATCGCAGACTACTTGCGGCGGCAAGCAGTTTTCTCGTGGATACCACGATATGAGCGACAGAGATAGTCGCCAAGAAATGATAGGAATAGGAAGGTAGGAAGGTATTATGAGTGCCAATGTAAGTGGCGCGAACATTTGCCCCCGGCCTAAAAACCATTGGTTTTTAAAAGAAAGCGGGAAATAAAAAAAAAATAAAAATAAGAGTTAAACTCTAAAGCGGTCAACGGGTTAAATATAACATAGCGGTTGACCGGGGAGCAAGGGGTTAAATTATTGGGTAGGTAAGATACATAAACGGACGACGGGTCTCTGGTAGACGCCGGTCGCCGTTTTTACTGACGCTACTCGACAGATGCCATCGCCGCCGACATGAGTGGCCACGACGACGCCGAGAGGCCAGGATAGCGGGGGAATATTATCCGTGATAATAAGAACAATAGAACCTATTGTAATGGGATTCGAAGGTGTATTCCATTTTCCTCTAGATTGAAGTAAGTGAAGATATTCCAACTTCCACCGTTTGGAAAATGATTGTACCATTTGATCCAATAAAGCGTATCGTTTCAATAAGTGTCCAGGTTCATCGGGAACCGTGCAAGCGGGCAAATGCTTCAGCGGTGCGGTCATTAAGAAATGTGAAGCACTCAGCGCGGTCGGCTCAGACGGATCTTCGCTCAATAACGTTACAGGACGAGAATTGATAACGCATTCTATCTGTGTGAGTACGGTTAACATTTCCTCATACGTGAGTAACTGTGAACCGATCGTCTTATGAAGATGACTTTTAAACGCTTTCACATATATTTCATAATTCCCCCCGAAGTGAGGACTTCGCGGTGGATTGAATTTCCAGTGTATGCGATTAGCTGATAACTCATCTGAGATAGACTTATTATATTCGTCGGAATTTAAAAGATCCGTTAACGCATTTTTCGCATTTTTAACGCATTCCGTTAACGCAGAGACGGGAAGGGAGTCAAGGAGCGCGGGTGAGTTACTAGCCCATTTGACGAGATCGAAGCCCCCGGCCTTGAGCAACTCGCGGAGATCGTCTCTGAGTTGTAAACAAGCAGACAGAGTAGGCATGGAGTAGCACACGTCGTCCATGTATGTGTTGTCGCTGATAAGAGATGCTGCGAGTGGGAAGCGGGCACCGTCGGCGGCGCACAGCTGTCGCAACACTCGCATTGCAAGGAACGGACTGCTACGTAGACCAAAACAAACGCGGTTGAATTGGTAGGTATCAAGCGGAAAAACGGGATCGAATCGATACAGGAATTTTTGATATTTGCGGTGGTCCTTATTTATCAAAATCCGCAGGTACATCTGTTTAATATCGGATGTAAAAGCGATCGGGTAGAGGCGGAAATCCAAGAGGATTGTAAAAAGATCGTTTTGTAAATTATCCCCGGTATATAAAACTTGATTCAAGGAGAGGCCTGAGTCAGTTTCAGCACTGGCGTCCATCACCATACGCCATCGAGTTGTTGTTTTTTGTAGTCTCGCAATGGCGTGGTGTGGCACGTAATATCCAGTAAAAGGACTATCCTTGTCGATCAGTGAAATGTAACCCTTCTGAATGTACTCTTTGATTATAGCATCGTACTCTAAGCGCAGAGCAGGTGTCGCGGCGAGCTTACGTTCGAGATACATGAAGCGTTTTTTAGCGATAGGGTAAGAATTACCCAGAGAGGTCGCGGGATCGCGGGAGAAAGGCAACGCTACAGAATAGCGTCCCGTAGGATCGCGGGAAACGTTATTTGTAAAAATGCGTTCACATTCTATAGCGTCTGGGCTCAAAGTCGGCGTGCATTGCACCTCTTCAAGCTGCCAGAAGCGTTGGACAGGATTATCTAAACGTGGTCCTTCCGTAAAGGTACAAAGGGAAATATGAGAGCGGCATCTATCTTCAACCAAGGGGTCAGTGATAGAAACAACGGTTTCAATATGAGCGGGCGTAACATGAGCGGGAGTAACATGAGCGGGAGTAACGGGAGCGGTCCCGATTACGATAAAACCAAAAATGGTTTCAAAAGCGGTTGGAGTACCAGGCGGACCAGCGGCGCGGCCTGATAGCAATATTTCAGAAAAGAGCGGCGCGCCTATAAGTATGTCGATCTCGGAAGGCGAAGCGAAACTGTCGTCTGCCAGAGGCAGGCAGTTCAGGTATGAAAGGCAGGATACGTCAATTTTCACTGCCGGTAAATTGTCTGTTATGCGGTCGATAACATAGGCGTCAATTGCAATAAAATTATCATTTAGGCGGGAAGACAAAGTAGCAGAAACTGCTCCCTTGATTGGGTTAGATGCGGAACCTATCCCTTTAACAACGGTGTTCGTCACCTTATTGCATTTTAAATTTAATTTAGCGCAACATTTTGAAGTTAAAAAGTTACTTTGGGAAGCCGAATCAATTAAGGCGCGTACTACATGGCGGCGACCATTTAAATCCGTAGCATAAACTTGTACGGTTCCCAGTAAACAAGTAGTGTCATTAGGCTGCGAAGCGGGGCGTATATTACACAGCGACACCTGTTGTTGTGATGACTGATAAGCAGTTGTAGGTAAGTTCGTCAGCTGAGCGCTAGCGGAGCCCGCGACGGGCGGCGGCGATGCCGAAGGCGGCATGTGATCCCCGGCGGCGGAGAAGTTGCCAGTTCGCGCGCGCGGAGGCGGCGCGTGCGCCTGTGACGGAGCGCTAGGGTACGGGCGATTGTCTTCACGGGAAGATGATACTTTGCGGCATAACATAGAATGATGTTTACATCCACAATAACGGCAATTAAATTTAGAATTGCAAGCAGTATTTATATGCGTAGTGCTTAGACAATTAGTGCAACCTTTGCTTTGTTTTACAAAAGTGTACCTGTCGTCGATAGAAAGCTTATCAAATGCAGGGCATCTATATAAGTTAGCGTGATCGGCTTGTTTGCAAAGCGGACAGTGAGTGACGCATGATGCTGCAAAAGACTGCGTAGACCTTGCAGTACGCGGCCTGTTATCACTGCGGCTAAGAGAATCGGTCGTAGTGCGTTCCAATATTTTGCTTTGTTCGCGGATGAATTTTAAAAGTTCATTGTATGTAGGCATAGATTTACCTCGCATGTGCATTTCAAACGACCGTGCAGTACTTGAATCTATTTTCTTCAAAGCGAGCGATAGTAAAATAAAATCAGACACGTTATCGAGCTTGAGAGACTTCAAACTTGACACAGCCGTGCAGAATTTATCTAGGAATAATTCTAAGTTTTTATTCGTCGCGGTGTTAAAAGATTTAAAATCAAGCATTTGATCAAGATAAGCGGAGGCTAGGTTACGTTTGTCGTTATACTTATCGACGAGCGTCTGCCATATGATCGGATAATTATCACCGTTAGGTACGATACCAGAACAAACTGCAAGGGCCCGGCCTGACAATTTATTAATTAAATATTGGACGCGTTCGTGATCAGTGAGATCGGGATTTTCGTGAATCGTGCGTTTGAATGACTCATAAAATATCCTCCAGGTCATCGGATCTCCATTGAAGACCATCAAATCGAGTTCAGGAATTCTGATAGATTTACGTTGCGGGGCAACATTGAAATCAGCGGTTTTTAAAGGCGGGTTAAGTTTATTATAAACAAACTGACAACGGCAAAACATATCTTCGAAGACGTTTATAGATTGGTAGTTTACCGTGTACGAAGCGTTGAGACTCAACTCGGTGACATTTAATTTGTTCACAATTTCATTGAAATCGGAGCGTAAACGGTCTAACGAGATCATTCCACATAGAAATAAATCTTTCTCAGTATCATCAGTGAAAGCCTTTAAAGATCGGTTAAAAATATCTTGTAAGCGGGAAAATATAATGTCACGTTTACCTATCAAGGTCAAACGTTCGACCTGTAACGTATCGAGCGCCTTTGCGTCCTCGTATACTTCACTATCTTTGTCTTTTGAACGAGTAGCCATAGCCATCTTAACAAAGTATAAAAAAACTAGATAAAGTATGAAATTCCTAACTTACTGCAACTGCCTACAGCATTTACCTGCCGCGCGCGCGGCGTATTGAATACCCACGCGGAGACGCACGGGCGGTCGTTAGGAATACCTTCACTTTTTAATAAAAATTAAGAATTACGGAAAAATCGTTATTTTTACTATTTAGGAATGCGGAATACACGAAATAAGTATATAATAGCGTAGTAGGATAGTACAGGGTACTATCTGAACTGTAATTGCGGGCGGGAACACGATAATTATAGGAAATTATCGTTGGTAAAAATACCAATATAAAATTGCGGGCGGTTATAAAGAGGACTATATGAGGCCTAAGAGGGGCTAGAGAATAGCGGGAGGACCAGAGAAGATCCGGCGGCGGAGGACCAACAATATGTTAGCGCGGCAGCTAAGCTGTATAGGCTGAGCGCGCCTCCAATGGCGGGGGAAGGATGGCTGGTAGAAGAGTAGTACAAAGGAACTTGGCGACTAACCTGGTCTCCATGCAACTGCAATCACCTCGGTTCGGGTCCGTCTCCAAGCTGCTTGTTCCTTCAGGATGTTATGACGTTCGATGTAGTGGACTGTATTTTAGGCGGTTGGTGCGTGTCGGCAAGGAGCGTTTACGCGGCGGGTTTATAGCGGGTTTTGTTTATATTTGCGCGTCGAATTCACGTGGACCACCACAGAGGAGCAGCAGATCCAGTACTTTGGATTCGGCGAGAGCGGCAGCCGCGAAGGACGAGGGTCGATCGCAGACTACTTGCGGCGGCAAGCAGTTTTCTCGTGGATACCACGATATGAGCGACAGAGATAGTCGCCAAGAAATGATAGGAATAGGAAGGTAGGAAGGTATTATGAGTGCCAATGTAAGTGGCGCGAACACCAGTCTCTAAAGATGCATGTGAAGCTGCAAATGCAAAAAGTATATTTCAATATTTAAAATAGCGCCATCTACTTACTTCATCTTAGAAACTTATTTTAGTGACATCTAGCGTGCGGTAGCTCTACCACGTGACAAGAGCGTCAGCGGTTACCGCAAATAGTATTTCTACTCGACGCTAGATGTCACTAGCACACACTATTTAAACAAAAAAAAACCAAATGTTTTGTATTCAATACCTGAAATAATCGCTTGTAAAATAGCTATCTTTTGTTATTATTCTCGGTACCTAACTTTTTACATAGGGAAGTATAGTTAGAAGATAATAATATGATAATTATGAAGATAAAAAAAAAATCTAACAATTGACCCCCAAAATGATAAACTAAAAAAAAACACACCGAATAAATAATTTGAATTACATAATGAAGTACCCCACAGCACCAACTTACACATAACACTTTCGTTAAATTATTCGTACATCATTATTATTCTTAAACGAAATATTTTTAACATAATTTGCCAGATTTGTCGTAACGTCTGCGTATGAGAAGAAAGATAAAAAAAAAGTTTATCCAGGCCGCAAAGCTGAGGCTAAAATCCTAACCCGACCGCCAAAAGTTCGGCACGCGAGCACTCACCGATAAGCACTCGAACAGGACGCAAAGGGTACCTACCACCATACTCGGCCGCTGCGTCCGCGAAATGTGGTGAACGGCGTACTTATATGTGGTAGGCGGTGTGTGGTATAGGAGGCTGATGTCGGCCCTCCATCAAACTCAGTCGCAGCGAGGAAAAACGGCCATGAAGCGGAGCCAAGTTGTTTTTGTTGGTCAGCTGAACTAGCATCGGAAGCTTAGGGTGGACGTACCCAAGACCATAGACCAAATCCAGCCCACAAAACTTGTAGCTAATTTAAAGTCTTTATCGAAGGTTACGTTTAGTCATAAGACTCAAAAGTTTTGTTAATAAGCGGTATCAGCTTGGAGACCATTCATAAAGTAACGTCACACGTTAAGGGGGGAAGGGGGTCGACGAAGGGTGACATTACGTGACAAGGGGTGGGAGAGGGCCTAAGTTTCGTGACGTCACATTTCAAAATCTAATATGTACAATTGTACATCTAAGTGTTTAGTGCGCCTTTGTGGACGACCCCTTACTGGGAGATCGTCCGCCTGTCGAGCAGAGTCGCGAGTAATGTTGCCAGGTCAAATCTCGGAAAGGGAGGTTAAAATAATCGGAATTATATGATTCGAATCAGAACCGCTATTATACATATTTCCGTGAATTGTCATTTATTTTCATATGTTAATTTTACAATAAAATACAGAGTAAGCAGGTTAGTGAATCATTGGGACATTCGGCGTTCCGATCAAGGATGAATCGGGACGAGTCACCAGACCACTGAAAATCGATGCGTAATAAGTAATTCCAGTTCCAGTGTAAAAAACATAATGTTCATAATTTATCACACTTTTCGGTGAAGGAAACATATCGAGAGCGAACGCACGTGCCCGATAATTGTTTCAGAGGTTTGCCGTCCTCCAATACGGACCGAGCCCCCGTGGTGGATAATGATCTAATCCTTCTCACTAAACACGAGAGCCGCGCTCAGCAGTGGGTCGTTGATGACTACTTCCCACCAGCAGTCGTATCCACAGCGCGCTGTCGCCGGCCGCCGCGTTCCGTCGGTCAGCGTTCGTTGACAAATGTGTGCTATAGCGCCGCCGTTTGTTTCGCGCGCGGATCGGTCGGGTCCTTCTGTAGAGTAGGCTTTATTGTTGATTTTTTATTATATTATAGTACAGGTATAGTACAAGAAGTGATAGCCTAGTGGGAGAAAGTTCTAAGGAGAAGGTCGTGAGTTCAAATCCCAGTGCAGGCACGTACCAATGTGTTTCTGTAAAAAACTTATGTACGTAATTATCACTCGCTTTTCGGTGAAGCAAAACATCCTGAGGAAACCCACATGCCATGTTTTTTTTGTTTATTTCTGTTATTTCAAAGTAAATATGAACAGTGATATCCACAATGCACTGTCCTCAAGCGTCGGTCAGCAGTGAGTTGACAAATGTACGTATATATTAGCCGATAGCCGGCGCCGTTTGATTTGCACACAGCCAGGGGGCGAAGGATTCGGAAAAGGGACTTTACTGCCTTTTGCATTGACAAAAAATGCTTTTTACTATACTTCTTGGCGGCGAGTGATGATACCCCATGACAAGGTGAAATTGAGCGGCTTACCTACTGCTTGGCGAATCGGAATTTTGTGATAAGATACCGAATGGTTTCGATTCGATATCGACCCACAATCAAACTTCAATTTTAGAGAAAATCCAGAACAATCGACTCGATTTCTACTATTGTCACTACTGCTACTACTGTGCTGTGTGTGCCTGTGTGTGCGTGTGTGTGTGCGTGTGTGTGTGCGCGTGTGTGTGTGTGTGTGTGTGTGTGTGTGTGTGTGTGCGTGTACGACTATCGGTTGGAGTAGTTTGTAATCCTAATGTTGAGTTTATTACTTGAATGGTAGGTTTGTTGTGGAAGACCTCTTCTGCAAGAACCCGCCTGGGGAACTTTACATTAGAATACGCAATGGAATTCCTAAAATTGCCAAAAAACACCATAATTGTATCGAAGTATTTCTATTATTAGATTGTTGTAGTCGACTAAACAAGACTAGTCAATCCAGTACATTAATAACACTAACGCGTCAGGATCAGTACATAGAACCTGGCCCTTAACTAGGAGTCCCTGTATCTAGGGAATCAGCAACTACGCGGACCATGCTCTTACAAAACTGTACTTACGTGGCACACGTTATATATAAAACCTTTGTGAATGCAGCAAACCGTCCAACCCACCCCCAAGATTCCTGAAAAATATCATCTACCCTTAATGAAGTGTTCCCGCCTCCTAAGTGATACAGTAGTCGTCGACCAATCACAACGCTGGATACAGTTGCCAGCACATGCGAGTGCTCTGATTGGTGGAAATATTGCTACACCGTTGCTTTAAGCGTATAGGCTTGCGGGCCAACGGGAACATGCCTGGTTTTGTGCCTACAGCTGAATATTTAAAAAAATAGTGGAATTTTGACAGCAAACCGAAAATGTGACGTAGGTGATGCAGTGACGCTTTCCTCCGTTGGGATAGGCAGACACTACATGTTTGCACATGCTGCGATCCCAGCGGGAAGCAGTACACCAACTCCCTGATACTCTCGGACACCGACTCCTCTACTCTCTTTCTCTCTTCTCTCTACTTTACTATGTGTAAATTGTGGGTGGGATATAATCCATAAGGTAAATGTTTGTTAAGCCGTGCGAGTGTCAATGATCCAAATTTAAAAAAAAACATGCTTTTCCACATTATACTGTGTTCGGGTTTGAAGGGCACTGTTTCCAGCAAAATTACTGGGCATATGAGACTTAAGAGCCGATGGATCAGGGTGACGAGCGCAGTGCAGTGCCGCGCAGGATTATGCAATACAAAGTTCTGAGTGGCACTGTGACTGTTATGGGCAGGCTTACCGCCATGGGAACAACTTGCTCGTCTCGTCACTCAATCAAATAAAAAAAAACTTGACGTTGACTCTCAGTTCTGACTCTACTAAATAATCTGATGCCGCAAAGCTAAAATTAAAAAGAAAAAAATAATGTAGCAGCTACATTAGTTTTCTTAATAAAACTCAAAAAACTCAAATCATTTATTGTAAATAGGCAAAATATTGCACTTTTACACGTCAAAAATAATATCTTATTCACAAGTATAGAAATACAAAAAAAATATGTCAAAATATTATCATCTACGAAACTAATGATTATTATCTAATTATGGTTTGAGTTAGAAAAAGGATATTTCCCTTTCAAGCGGTGACTCATGCCTGAATCTCGCACAGGGAAAGGAAAGCTCCATTGACTCTACCAGTGCTTCAGAAATACGCCCGTTAGAGAAGATAGCACCAAAAAACTCTACAGAGATGTCATTTTTTAAATATTAGATATCTAACACTTAACAGAAGAATTTCAAATTCAGCTTAGCAATGGTAATAACAAATTTATCTGACATTAATATTGCTGTGCGTACTTATTAATAAGTTAATTTGTACACAACTCGATTACTAGCCTACTTAATATGTATTCATAAAGCCATTTGAATAGCCAAGTAGGTACCTAGTACGTAGTACGTAAGTACGCACTCGAGTACAAAACATTAAAACGCCATTATGTAGTACGTACCAAAGGTACGGGAAGAGGACCACAGTATGTTGCTGGCGTATTGTAATAATTGACATATCATCATTTTCCTAACGAGTTTTTGGGAGGAAATCAAAACTGTGACGCTGCTGATTTTGTATTATTAATGTTTCACTATACATAATTATATGTTCATTGGTCCGGCTTAAAATTATAGTGAATGCGCCCTCGTTGAGTATTATCCCTCAGGAACCGTTTCTTTTTTCGGGATAAAAATTAACCTATGTGGTAATCCAGGCTATAAACTATATGTGTACCAATTTTTATCAAAATACGTCGAGTAGTTTTTGCGTGAAAGAGTAACACACACACATCTATACAACCATCCTCACAAAGTTTCACATTTATAATACTTATGATAATGTATACTAGCAGCGCCCCACGGTTTCACCCCCATATTCCACGTCAAAATATAGCCTATGTTACTCGCTTATAATGTAGTGTTCTATTGGTGAAAGAATTTTATAAATCGGTTCAGTGGTTTAGGCGTGAAAGCGTAACAAACAAACTCACATTCGCATTTATAATGTTTAGTTAGGATAGTAGGATAGGGTTTTAAATATTAAACGAAATTCTAGATCCAGATAAAATAGTATTATTCCTAGGTTTATCGTCATTAGACGGGTCTGCTACTGTTCTCGCGACACGCGAGACTACGAGTATACACTAGTATGAAACGGCGACGCCGCCCGCCGCCCGCCGCCCGCCGCGCCCCGCGCCCCGCGCGCCGTGTGTCTTCGAATTACTCGAGCTCCGTATATAATATATATCCGGATACGGCTGTGTAGCGGAGCCACAACGTAACTTGGGCGTCTGGAAATAATGTGAGGTTGAAGATTGGATTCAGATTTGAGAATTTATAGTCATCATCATCATCATCAACCCATAACGTCCCACTGCTGGGCACGGGTCTCCACTCACTTTCGTGAGGAGGGTTAGGCCATAAACCACCACGGCGCCCTTTCGGATTGGTAGGTAGGTAACGTGCTCCCTTCCGAAATGATTCTCAGATAGGTATGTGAATTTCCTTAGGATGTTTTGCTTCACTGATAAGCGAATGATAATTAGTTACGTGTATATGCATGACAGAACACATTGGAACGTGCCTGCAATGGGATTTGAACTCACAAGCTTCTCCTTGGAAGGCAGCCGTTCTACCACTAGGCTACAACCGCAGTAGAACAAATACAATAACAAAACAAGCGTTGGAAAAAGTCGTGAGGAAACTCACATATCCGAGAATTATTTCGGAAGTATTTGATCCACCAAACCGGACCGGCGCTCCGTGGTGGATTAAGGCCTCATCCTCCTCACGAAAGTGAGAGGAGACCGAGGCCGATGATGAACAAAATAATAGTTCAATACAAAATAAATAAATCACATCAGTTTTTTTTTGTTTTTTCTATCTTCTTTAATTCATTTTCTTCCACTTTTTGTTCCACCAGAAACTGACATACAAAAAATGTTATGATAAACATTTTTGAGGTGAGCCGTCCACGTTACGTCGCCCGTCCCGCAAGCCACCCCGGGTGAGGCGGGACGGGGCGGGATGGAACAGAACGATATTCAAATTGCGAACATTTCATTTTAACGCTTGCGAAGATATTTGCTCGCTCCCACGCTCCACTAGTGTTGGGGTATATTATTGTCGATAGGTTTTGATTCATCGATAAAAACTTCAGTGATTTTGTATCTTGTCGTATGAATTAGGATTTGATTATAATTATACTGAATTTACTAATATTATAAATGTGAAAGTTTGTGAGGATGGTTCGATGTTTGTTACTCTTTCACGCAAAAACTACTCAACGGCTTTGGTTTGTTCAGTATTTCGTCCCACGATCATTTCGTCCTAAAAAGGGGCGAAACACTCAATTTAAACATACAATATTTTCTATTTAGTTATTAAAAATCGGAATTATTTTGGAGGTTGGTATGTTATCCACCAATCTGGACCTGGCCCCCGTGATGGATTATGGCCTGACCCTCCTCGCGTAAGTGAGGGGTGACCCGTGCAAGTGCAGCAGTGGGACAATATGGGTTGATGATGATGATGATGATGAATAAAATTCGTCGTGCAGTGGACATTCAGGGAGACTTCCGACCAATAATAAAAACATGGGTTAATTTTGCATTAATTTTAGGGTTCCGTACCTGAAAAGGAAAAAAGAACCCTTATAGGATCGTATCCGTCTGTCTGTCTGTCTGCTTGTCGCTTAAGACCCTTTTCCCCACGAACGCGTAGAAGTAGGAATTGATATCAGATACACGTAAGTCCAACTCACATTTGGCCTGTTTTTTTTTAATGTCAGGGCATCTGTTTCCAGCGAAACTACTGGGCATATGAGACTTTAAAGCCGATGTCTCAGGGTGACGAGCGCAGTGCAGTGCCGAACAGGATTATGCAATGCAGTATTTTATTGTTATGAGTAGGCGTAGCGCTTACCACCAGGTGAACGTCTTGTTCATCTCCTCACTCAGTTAAAAAGAAAAAAAAAACATAAATTTATTTTTATCGATACCTGTGAGCCCCTCTCTCGACCAAGTTGAGACGTTTGCGCAATGTGAACATTTCGCGTGTTGATCGCTCGCTGCGGAATTCTCATTTACTCCCCCCTTCTTACCCCCCCAGCCCTCCCCCTCCTGCGCCCAGGCCTCGCACCTGGATCTGTTAATGTTAGGAGTTTAGAGTGCTCTACATTTGTTAAAGTGGAAATTCTATGCAGCGTTTTGGTTTGTGTTGTTTCGCTTTCGATCTATTGGTATAAATAGCTTTTAAGATACTGTATGACTGTGAAGAGTTATTATACGTATTGTTTGATAATTGAATTGGGTACTTATTTTTTATTAATAAAACTAGCTGTGCCCTGGCACGCTTCGCTGTGGCACATTCGCACATTCGCTGATATGTCACTGATAAAAAAAATAGATAAAAACAATCCTTGATGCGGATTATATATCATGCTAAAATTTCAGCTCGATCGGTGCAGAACTTTTTGAAATTTTGAAGCGTACACAAACCAACATAACATTTTTATATATATAGATAATTAAAAAAAATGGGCTTAATAGAATCACTAGTAGAAAAAGTAAGTATAATTGAAAAAAATATGTTTTTGAATTTTTTATAAAGTAGCACTCCTAATAAATGCTTTACAGAATATAGTAGACTATCAGATAGTATCATTAAAATTCTTATTCTAATGAAGTTTTGTGGAAGGCATCCCGTATATCAATATAAGGTACAGTATGACATTCACCCACCCGACCGGTTTTACCAGGAGTATCCTCAATATTCAGATATACATTAATAATTACCCCCACCCCTGCCACCCCCGTGGGGGAGGGGGTGTCACGGCGCTCGCCTCTCATTGTAATTTAAATCGAATTCCCGCGACAAGTAAATTGAAATATTTCAATTTGAACCCACCTTCCGTTCGTCGAATTTAATTTAGAATTAAGATGGCGTCGGGTGGTTGTATCTTATTTTGGAATTGGATAAATTAAATGTTTAATTGGAGTTGTGAGAATGATGCATGGTTTTAGAAGAGCATTTTTAGTTAATTGTAAAATATATGTTATGTTATAAGTATATATGTTATAGCTCTGAAAATTCTAGACAAGGACAATATAGTTGACCTAATAAGACTAGTAAAAAAGGGTTTTTTGAAGTAGTATATTATGTTTTGTACACCAACTGAACACAACACAAGAAATACTACACAAGGTAGTAAATGTAAGGTAGTGCGATGGGCGGTCTTATAGTTTAAAGCGATTTCTCCTTCAGAACCTTAAGTATCTTATATAAAAAAGCCTCAAAGTGTCATAAACTCATAAGCTTTAGGACTATGAAGAGACTTAAGTACATTTATTTACAACGTAAAATTAAAACAAAGTGGTTCGACCAGTAGTATTCAATAGTAGAGATATATACACAAGCAACGGTTTAACAAAGCATTTACTCAGTCGATAATGAATAAAGAATGATTCAGAAAACATTTAAATCCATAGCGAGATTCACACGACAAGAATATTTCAAAGAACAAAAATGCGTCAGAACCAATTACACACATTGAACAGGAAAACGGCCACAGACGCAATCGATAGTTCCCATCTCATTACGGAATAATACTCTGGAAAGAATAAACCAAACTGCCTAAACAATGAACCGAGCCAACTCCGAATAGAGCAGTAGAATACGCCGCGAATAACAAACATAATTGTGTTTTTGTGCTTCATTCAATACCAGCTTTGTCCGATAACACAAAAACGAGTTCTCCAAAAAGTCACCTTTATAAATTAAGTTTCATCCTCCGCGAGGACCAATCGCGGAGCAGAGGCGGAGACTTCAAGGCTGCTGATTGGAGCACTCCATTCTCTGATCTTACAACATTTTATATAACCGGATGATACAACATATACAGTTAACACTGCGAGCGAGGGGGACGGAGCTACGGCTGTAATACAGTGTGTCGTTTCGCACTCGCGCCGCGCCGTCCCGCTCGCGCGGGCCGCCCCGGTTACAGTCTGCCGAAATTGAAGCAACAGTGTTGTTTCCATCTTCATGCGGAGCGCGTCGTCCGCTCTCTCGGTTGTGTGGTCTATGGTTACATTACACGTTTGAGATATCATTTGAGTGAGATGTTGGTTTAGTTCAGTGTTCTCGAGAGTTGGAGGATTGTTTCTGAGCGGTCGGCGGTGGAGTAGAATGGAGATGTCGCTCCCGAACGGTGTAGATGTGTCGCAGCTCGTGCAGCACCCGGTGCTGGCCGCGTTGCCGCCGTTCTTCCTGAGGGCCTCGGAACGATACCAGGTATTCAAGTTAGTTAGTATTCCGCGGGGTCAGTTTTAGTATATTCATTTAATATTTAACATAAGTTTTTAGTATATTAAACTGTGTTAGTGATTCAGTTATGAGATGGACAAGTTGTGCTCGTGATGGTAAGCTACGCGAAGTGATGACAATTGTTATAGGTATATTAACCTTTTACTATAAACCTTCCAGTTTCTTTAATAAATAAATAAATTAAAAATCAACCAATCCTCACTTACTACAAAAATAAATGATAATTTTTCTCGCTTTAATGTCTTTCGGATACTTTTTAATTAGGATAGAATTGAATAGAAAACTCTTTATTGAAACACCAAAAAAAAAAACAGTACAAGAAGAAATAGATGAAGAATAAGATATATTATGTGTAAAACATTTCATTATTAATTAAATGCAGTCATTGATATGTTTCTAATATATATTACTAGCTGTACCCTGGCACGCTTCGCTGTGGCACATTCGCACATTCGCTGATATGTCACTGATGAAAAAAATAGATAAAAACAATCCTTGATGCGGATTATATATCATGCTAAAATTTCAGCTCGATCGGTGCTGAACTTTTTGAGTTTTTGAAGCGTACACAAACCAACATAACATTTTTATATATATAGATATACATTATAATATATAATTATATAATATATTATTATATGTTTCAAAGCGAGTTCTGGAGGGGCTCTACATAGTTTTTAACGTTTTCGTAGAGGCTCTACGAAAAATTAAGAAGTTATTTATCTATAACGAATTACTTACTAATTTCTGTTACTATTTCGGCTTATATTATTACTATTACGTTATAAAAATTAACATCTCAGTTCGTCGTAAAACTGAAAAAAAAATACATACAAAATTTAAAATGCATTTTACTTACATCGTAAAACAATATCAGAATAACCAACTGTAATCAATCACTTGTAACTTTTGTTTTTTTTTTAGTTTTGACGCCTGAAATAGTATTTTTATTGAGTATATTTACCTACCTATTTTTGTAGGTAGTTTTAGCGCGGCCGACGCCTGTCCCTGTCTTATCTCAATTTTTTTAATGAAGGCTTAGGTTCGTTTAGTTTTCTTTTTTATTAAATTCATTTGTTTATTATTTATTGCTCTGTGGTGTTTCAATAAAGAGTTTATCTATCTATCTATCTATCTAATTATTAAAAAAAAACTAAAAAAAACGTCTACCCTATTCTAATAAAACGCTACCGGTAGTAGCTTACTGCATTATATTATTTATAAATGTTTTAATTTTAAAAAATTACAAATCGTTACAAATATTCAAAAAAAAATACTAACTTCTTCATAGAAGTTTTCAATTTAATATAGGATTTTAATCATTAAAAATGATTATTTTTATACAATAATTCACGTATAATCAAATAAATAAATAGACTAGAAAAAAGTATAATCGAAGAAGAAACTTTAAGGGTTACTTTATAAAAATATTAACGTCCTATAACGGGTGAAAGAAACATGAAACCACACTATGCCAAAATAACTGTATTTAAAATAAATAACAAAATAAATCTATAGAAATTAAAATAAGCTTGTATCAAATATGACTCATAAAAGGAACAAAATATCAGTGTCGTGTATCACTTCCTTTTCCCAAATCGAATTATGTTATTACCTCTATAATTACCGAGATACAATTGCAATGCAATCCAAATTACAATTATAAAGGGGCTCTGTGTAATTGACACTTGCAATGCTCTTGGGGCGCGCAACAATAACTGTTCTGGCACAAACACCGTAATGAAAAGTGTAATATTGTGATGAAATAATAGAATTCTATTCATTGTAAGTACAATTCGTGTATAGTTGGAGAATAATTTCCATTATGTTTGTGACAGGCATATGCCACTGCGCTCCAAAAAATCGAACTAACTCGGCTCCAAGAAGTAATAAAAAAAATTGCAAACGCATTCCGCCGGAATCCAAAAAAATATATTGAAAGTACACTCAGCACCAATATCATACGAACGTTTTTAGAATTTATGATTTTAGTAAGTTATTCCAAGACATCTACATATCTACAATCGAGTTCAAAAATAAACTCCGATACATTAGTTCCTCCAAATTCTGCAATGGTTATGGACTGGCGTGGCGCTTACCATCAGGTGTATGACATGCTCGTCTCATGACACAGCTGTATAATCTTATTTCCTACGCCTTCTAGGTTCTTTATTTGTTAAGCTCGTGTCAGTATCCATTATCTGATGTCAGAGTTAGTCAGGCCGGCCCAGGGCCTGTGTCGTGACTTAACGACAGATATCAATCGGTAACAACCGGGACCGACGGCTTAACGGCCCTCCGAAGCACGGAGCGATGGAAATCCATGACTTACGAGAAGTCATTGGTCGAGTATCGGATGTAGGCAATTCAGACTCTTTCGATAACTCGGTTATTCATAGATTCGATTTGATATTGTTCAAACTAGTCTAATCGATGATGAACCTATTAAAATCGATTTCAAATCGATATTGAAAATGGTGTCGTTGGATTGCAACAGTGCCTCATAGGGTTGTCTTATTGCAGCGGACGCCGAAGTGCGCCAGATGCCGCAACCACGGCGTGGTGTCGGCGCTGAAGGGCCACAAGCGGTACTGCCGGTGGCGCGACTGCGTGTGTGCCAAGTGCACGCTCATCGCCGAGCGGCAGCGGGTGATGGCAGCGCAGGTGAGAACCATGTCGCATTATGCACGTTACAAACATTTAAGCTCTCATCCTTTATTGCAAGTGGACAAAATAATGCACTTTTACAACTCAAACACTTCAGTCTCATTTCATCATTTCTTCCTACTGTTGAGCACGGGTCTCCCCTCACTTTCGTGAGGAGGATTAGGCCATAATCTACCAAAGGGTCCCGGTCCGGATTGGTAGAGAACATACCCACCTTCGAAATCATTCTCGGGTAGGTATGTGGGTTTCATCACGATGTTTTCCTTCACCGAAAAGCCAATGATAATAAAAAAAAATACATTTAATGTGATCTACTAAACTATTGATTGACTGATTATGGTTTGAGTTTGAAAGAGGACATTTCCCTTTCAAATGGCGACTCATGCCTGAATCTCGCTCAGGAAAAGGAAACTGCATTAACTCTCCCAGTGCTTCGGAAATGCGCCCCTCAGGGAAGATAGCACCAAGAAACTGACAATGAAATGTCATGTTTTCAATTTTCGTGATTTACTTATGCTACATAAAGTGTTATATAAAAATAATCTATTCTAATGACAATATTATAACATTATGTTCAACATCATTAATTACAATATCATCCCCGGTGATAGAGTCAGTTAGGTTTCACGACTGGGGCAGTTGGGGCCTTTGTGAATAAAGATTTTTGAATTTTCCCTAACTTATGATAGTTTTTGTACCCCCAGGTGGCGCTGCGTCGCCAGCAGGCTCAGGAGGAGAACGAGGCGCGGGAACTGAACCTGCTCTACGCTGGGCAGACGTCCGCGCCGCATCACTACGCCGACATGCAGGAGGATGAGCCTGGTGAGCACTTACCATCATTACTATACGCGTTAGTCGAGGGAAGGTTCATTTTTTGGGCTCATTTGATTTGTGTACCCAGCCAGTGTTAAGATTGATAGATAGATGACACTTTGTTGTCACTGATGTTTAAAAAAAGAAGAAAAAAATAAATTTAACTTAATAACACCTAAGTACAATATGCAGTCTTATCGCTTAAAGCGATGTCTGCTAGAAAAACCTTTAGATGGACCAGAAAGCAGCAGAAGCAGGAATAAGGGTGGGTTGGTTGACAGCCGTAGTAGTAAGAGGCCAGATACGCATCACCGGAAATGTCCCAATTTGTAGGCGGAAGTCCCGCCGGGGGTATAAGATTAGTTTCTTGGAGACAGCGGCGCACTTCCCACACTTCATACGGAAAATAAGAAAAAATAAATAAAAAAAAGCGACCGAGAGAATTTATTTATTTGTTTATTTATACGTAAGCAAACAAACAACGATATTTTCCCAAAGGCCAAAAAAAGCCCCAACTCGATACTATTGAGTTTCCCCAAATATTTTAGAACTTATCATTTATTTTTACCATTTATTTAATAACATTTATGTTGTACTCAAACAGCGTACACAAAACAACATAACATTTATATATATATATAGATTGAATGAGCTTATGGCACACTTGTAAAAGTGCTATATTGCCTACGTACAATAACTGATTCGAGTTTTGAATTTCATAACAAGCTTCCCAATACAATAAACAAAAAAAATCAACACTTTTCCCCAAAGAAAAGAACACTTTCGCTTGCCAATTAAAATCCAAACACAAAACTGGCAAAGTGTCGCCACTCGCGCTAACAACCGGCCAGCCGACGGGAAGTGTAAAAACCGTATAAAAAGTGTAAACCGGGTAAAAAGCGGCGAAACCGGGTAAAAGTAAAATCCTGGAAAGTGGTGAAATGGCGCACCAGCGACGATTGCTGTTCGCCAATAAATTTGATCTCGGCAAAGCAATCGACCGGACAGACAACTTTTGGATCGATTGGAAATTTTCAATAAAATACAGTGGATTTAGTTTTATTGAAATCTATTTAAATTCATATCGACCACATGTTATTGTCATACCTTTGAGCTTTTCTTCTTTCACTAAATTACACCACGGGCCTCACCACGAATAGTTAAATCCATCCAGTTTAAGGCCTTAAGCTGAACTGCCCTGCTAACTGTCACCACCAATATCGCTCAGCGTTCGTAAGTCGACCTGAGACATTTATCCAAAAAGATCGGAACAGTTTGTTTGCATTTATGGGAGTTTATATAGCTCCATCTCATTCTCTTTCTCTCTCATTCTCTGCAGTGTATTTTTGAGTGACGTCACGTGACGTTTGTCATTGATGAGTGTGTGGTGCCAATCTAGGCCGTTCAGTTTAAGGCCTTAAAATTAACTGCATGGATTAAGAATAAGTACGTGGTGACCCCTTGTATGTGGTACGCTTAATTCTTGCACCAGTCAGACCTACACCTAATAGGCACTGCTTTAAGAGAAACCTCCACCTGAGCAGCCACTCCACTCGCAACTGTTCCTTTGCGTATACTCGGTGGTATAATTAACGCTGGGACTTTGTAGGGTGTTGCAAAAGCCTTCTTTCTACCTTTGAATTACAATTTTAACATATGACGCAGAGAGGTTTCACAGTAGGGTTATTCTCAACGCCAATCTCATTCTATTTCCGATCTCAATCTCAGTTTTAACTAATTCTCTATGACGGTTGAACAGAATTCGTAATTAGGTAATTGGAATGCGTTTGGGGTAAAATTGGAATTAGATAGTAGTGTTGACGTTTTTTGGAGTTATTAATATTTTTCTATGAGTTTTTTGTAAGGTCTACTGCGGAGTTATAATAACTAATTTCAGTCAGAATTGTTAAACCGTCAAATGTAGACAATTTCATTGACCATGGCTAATTTTGATTTCAATCCAAGATTATTAAAAGGTACAAAATAAGGTTTTATTGAGATTTAAAATTGGAATTCGATTGATATCAGGAAGTCAATTGTTGGAAAAAGTTGTTATTGAGATTTAGACTGGAATTGGATTTTTTTTGACCTGCAAAAGTCTCCCAGAGTGTGGTTTTAATAGGTGAGACATGACATAATTGTATGAACGTCTACGTCTTGTATGGTCATCAGAGTGCATTATCACAGTCTAACTGACTAATCCTGTCAGTACAGTGGTTCAACCAAAACAGCCATCTCAGACCACAATAATGGTTGAAACATTGACATAAAAGAAAACAGTACTTTCAAAATAAGACAAAAATCCACTAATTAAGTCCTAAAAACGAAAAATCCTTTCATACAATCTCAAACATGTATTCGCGTGAGTTTCTACAGTTCAGTTGGAAAATTAAAATTTAAACGTTTCCCCCTTTCCGCCTGCATTTAGGTAATGGCTGCTGAAAGAGGTTTTTATACAAATGTTTGCGATTCGCCTCCGTTGAGTTTCATTTGTGAAACATCAAAGTGTGAGGCCCTACTACGTGATTTGTCTCACGTGTTCAGCATTTGTTGCAAGCAGGTAAAAATCTTGCACTTTTACAAGACAAAAACTTAATCCTCATATACATAGGGAAAAAGGAAAATTAAATCGAATATGATCAACTAAACTAATGATTAACTGATTATGGTTTGAAAAGGGACATTTCCCTTTCAAGTGGTGACACACGCCTGAATCTCGCACAGGAAAAGGAAAGTCCATTAACTCTACCAGTGCTTCGGAAATGTCAGAGAAAATAGCACCGAGAAACTCTACGTGGGTGTTTTTTTCAATTTTCGTCGTTTTATTTATACCACAGAAGGTACAATATAAAACTTATCTATTCTTATAAAATCTAATAATCTAATTGATAATCTATACTTCTATACTAATATATAAAACTGAACAGTTTGTTTGTTTGAACGCTAGGATCTCAGGAACTACTGTTTCGAATTGAACAATTCTTTTTTGTTGAGTAGTTCATTTATCGGGAAAGGTTATAGGCTATATAAAATCACGCTAAGACCAATAGGAGCGTAGTGTCAACGAAGAATGTGGCAAAAAAAGGAAAAAAATATTGCTTTTAAGAGAGTTATTGCGGGAAAATTTGAATTATGCGGGTGAAACCGCGGGGCGCAGCTAGTTAATTATAATATAATAATATACTTAATTGAAGTATTCGTAGTTAAATTTTTCCATGGCCTCGATGACAATACACGACGTGATTGGATACACACCGAATCTCCTCAGTCATTAACAATCGATCGTATCAACTTGCAGTACCAAACGCCTAAGGTAGTCAGTCTGACAGAGATTGCTGATTAGTAATAAGGCCACCCATTGTAACTTTAGTTAAAGATATTTTTTACTTTTTACTTGTATGTCTTTCGGATTGATGGATAACATACGCTACCGCCTATGTCTTGGAGTGCAATAGAGAGTTGTTATTTTTAACTTATCTTATTAAAATTTTAGAAAAGCTTATCTGAAAAAATATGTTATTCGACCAAAAAGTATTTTTTGCTACTTTTTCACCCTTGTCTACATACTTTCGAGTTAAGTTCGAGTTCCAACAGTAGCTCGTCAGTTTGTTATTCCATTGGCAAGCGGCGTGAAGCAAACTTGTTAAATTAATGCTACTGAATGTGTATAAATGAAACTAGCTTTTGGTTGGAATTAAAGGAACGCGACTTTTGTGTGACGACTCGAGTTTTGCTCCGGTCCGGTGTAATTTACTTCTTAGCACAGTTCCTACTTAACTGAGTCATTAAGGTGAAACGTTTCGCTTATGGCGGGGAATTTAAATTTTAAACTGTTTTCTATTTTTTTTAATCTTAAGACTAGTAACTAATTTAAATGATAATGGAATTTGTGACAATTGTATTATAGATCATTCATTACGATATCATGTAGAGATATTTAACCCTGATATTTAAGGGTGCAACCAGACCATACATTATGGTCCTTCGAGTCTACAAAGTAGTAGCAGTAGCGTACAAACACAATTATGTTCCGCTTTGAAGGGCACTGTTTCCAGCGAAATTACTGGGCATATGAGACTTTACAGCATAGATATAAAGGCCATATCTCCAAGAAATTTCGGGGCGAACAACTGGTATATATCTAGCACATTAAGGGGGCGACAACATTACAATATAATATCTTTATCGGCGGGATATGAGGCGGCGTCTCATAAAACGCCAACCTTCGCGCCTTGCATACCGCTCGAGGGTCCCGAGCGCGGTCTAAGTCATGAGACTGAAGAGAGAGTGCTATCCTAGCAACAAGAAACGAACACAAAATAAATAAAGCGATAAACAGCAATATAAAGTGGAAATATATAGCTAGAAGTTCACGAGGGATCCGATATTTAACGTAAAGGTAACGTAGGGATTAAGGTCTTCTTGAAATAATCCTATCTTACATTCATCTGATAACCTAAGCGAAGTTAAAGCTTAAAGCTATATTATTTCTACTTGTTCTTGTTGAATAATTATTCCGCAAAGTAACGCCTGATTCGATTAACAATCACAATTAATACCGATAACAAAACGCGGAGCGTCAAATGGACTCAGCGTACGTGCTGACTAGATGACTAGTAGGTAGAATGTCATCTGTCATATGATTTAAAAAATAAGTAATTGTCGTCATCTTCGTGTTCATTATCCCATATCCGCCTACAGCTGAGCACGAGGCTCCCTTCACTCTCGCAAAGAAGAGTATAATTCTTCACCATACCTAAATACTTATCCGGATTAATCGCATAATTATCTCCGAAAAAAAAACTCGGCCATGTTTTTTATTTGTCTAAGTAACGAGACGAGCGATTCGTTCACCTGTGTGGGCTTCATCTCGATGTGTTGCTTCACCGAAAAGCTACAGGTAATATATATGACGATAAAAAAAATATATTTTTCTCACTGAAATCAATTTAAAATGACAATTAGAGTATGATATCGTATCATTGCCACCGCCGTGATTGTGCCGCTACCGCTTATCTACCCGCTGCCGCTGCCTCTCGTGCCTTGCGGTACAAGCGGTATATTGCTACGATATTGCGGTACGCGTCGGCATGCGCCCGGGATATTGCGGTTACAGTATATTGCATTTTCACACTTATTTCTTATTAGGTGTTGCCAGGGACTTCGTGGTTATCTCGGCTTCTACTATAAGGTACAACATCTTTTAATCTAGTATTTCCTCTATTTACCAACAACTCTCTGACCGATTTAGTTCACATATGAACTTCAACCGGGCCCCCGTGGTGGATTATGGCCTAACCCTCCTTACGAAAACTGAGGGGAGACCCGTGCCCAGCAGTGGGACGATATAGGTTGATGATGAGGACGACGAACTTTAAAATTAATCTTATAACAAGGTCTCTAACAAAGGGGTTCAAACATTTTTGTATGGAAGCTGTGTATACTGATTTATCTTGAATAACTTTTTTTTAGAGTTAATACATGAATCTATATTTACACATGTCATTGTGATAACTTAATTATTAACGATTTTTATTGCTGTGATATGGCGGTCTTTACCTCCAAATATCTCGGGAACGCGACACTTTCGGGTACCGTATTTTTGTCATTTTTTGTTTGCATAAGTATCCCCTATACATATATACTACGTTAAACTTGTGTGAAAACTAGGAAAAAAAACCGGCGGCGGATGGATAAAATTTTCAAATCCATACTATGAGTGAAGTTTGGTCACAGTTTGAAATTTGCTTCGATATAAATATTCGAACAAACACATCGTCGAGATAGCAATTTTTTATTAAAATCTACCCTACACACGAATCCTGGCGCACAGAACGTTTAAAAATACGTAATTACACAGTCGCATTGTCAGTGCTCGATATCGAACACAATCAATTGAGGAATTAAAAAGAATTCCACCCCTATAGTAGAACCCCACGCGGCGGGGGTGTATTGTGGTGTTTTGTGCTGGTAGTAATGTTATCGAGTGCCTTGGGGCCACGGGGCAGCGCCGAGCTTCATTTGGTAACCCGGCTCCAATCGACCTCATATCTGTTACTTTTCAAATTGATTATTTCAACAATATTTTTAATATAAATAACTTAATAAATAAAAGGAAAACTAACTAAAACTAAAAACTTAAAAATCTAACAAAAGAGGGGTGTCCATGAGGCGTGGTGCCAAGAACACTGGCTGCATTTCCACGTTGAATAGCAATAGCTGAATTTGAGACATTAACTCTTTTAACTACAATGTTACATTGAAAAAACTTCATCCCCGTAGAGTTTTTAATTTACTAAGAAACGAGACGAGCTTGTCGTTCATCCGATGGTAAGCGCTACGCCTGCCCATAACAGTCACAGCGCCACTTTCTTAGCTATGTTTCATGAAACTTGGTCCATGATGGCCGCCGCCACAAAATGGCAGATTAAATAATTTTTCACAACTCCCTCATTCTGTGGTGTTTATCTAAATGTATAGTGTGTACTTTTTATAGTCTAAAATGGGCGATAAAGTATTAAAAAGGAGTCCAATTAAATAACATCAGTCGGCAGAAGGTGGGTTCCTCGCCGTCGGCTCCGCGTGACATTCAATTAGCTCTGCTTTGATATGTGACACCACCCGCTGCGCTGTCACTTGTTTGGAGCTCTATTTTTTTTAATCTCTTTTTTGATAATAGTATTAAAGTTAAGAACATGATAGCTAGTGACAAAAGTACAAAGAATGTACCTAATATAACGCAGATATACACATCGGGTGTTCTGGAAAGACATGTGGCGGTGTCGTTTTTTTTCTCAATCTTGTGTTTTTTCGTGTGTTAATGTGGAATATTGGTGGAGTGTTAAACATTAGGCGTTCGTTAACGTGTAGGCAAATGATACACACCCAAATAAGCGGGCATTTTCGAATTTTCTCTAAATTTCCCAAGGAGTTTCATTAAAGCACCCACCTCTTTACTGAAACTTGAAAAAATATTTAATAACTAATTGACACTGGCTGAATGTACTAATTGTGCGAAGCTAAATCAAAGAAAAATAAGATAAACAAAGAATGACGTTTGTTTCGACGTTTGGCTGTTTTATTCTCAGAATAAGAACTAACTATAGAAGGAAGATAAAGGTGGTACGTTACTCTTTTGAAGGGAAATTAAAATTTTAAGCAGATTTTTGGCTTTGGTACTAGACTGAGTAACTAATTTAAATGATAATTGAATTTGCGTCAATAGTAGATAATTCTATACGATATTCTGTATAGATATTGAATACTAATGCACTTCTTCTTGCACTAATGCACTGGCTTTCCCAAATATGCTAATTAACCGTTAAATTGATGATTGCAGTGTCTATACCTTTTTGAGGAATCAGAGGCATATGTGTCAATTTGACTATGATTTACAACAGTTACCCGGCCTAGCTCCAAAAAAAAAACTGTTTGCTTATTGTTTTCGCCATAAGCGTAACGTACCACTTTAAAGGGCAACAGCCGTCTCACAGCTCTGTTATCCACATCTAGTAATAATTCATTCTCAGAGTATTCTAATTCTTTTAAATGGCGTAGTAGCATTAGTATCTGAAATAAGAAGAAAAAACCACTTATGTTCATTCCAAGAATACGCGTGTTTTTTCCCAAGCCACGTGTTTGCCACACAATGAGGTTGGTTCCGCTCAATTAAGGCCGCGTGTAATCGAATCAATATTATCGAGTTCTTTTATTGCATTGTTCGATTACTTCAATGGCTTTCGATTTAACGTATTTTTATAAATGACTTCAAAAAAGGAGGAGGTTATCAATTCATCGGTTTTTTTTTAATGTTTGTTACCTCAGAACTTTCGACTGGGTAAACCGTTTTTTTTTTCAATAAAATAATCTGACTTGGATGTTTTGTTCAATTATTTATTATAGAATAACACTAGAATAGAAATGATTATAATAAAACTGGGAGAAGTTTTAAATAAATAGACTAATAGACTAAATTTTGATTAATCGTTTCTGCTTAATTTAGGATTTTAAGAGTTTTCTAGACATTCATCCGTTAAGCAGTAGTGTGCAAACATTACTGTGTGCTGGTTTGAAGGGCACTGTTTCCAGTGAAATTACAGGGTATATGGGACTTTAGAGCCGATGTCTCAGGGTGACGAGCGCAGTGCAGTGCCGCGCAGAATTATGCAATGCAGAGCTCTGGATAGTGCTGTGACTGTGAAATGCTCGTCTCGTCACTCAGTCAAATTAAAAAAAAAAGTGTCAATTAGGGCTATGTCAAATATAGAAGTCGCAAAATAGATAGTACGTATATACCTAGTGTAGAAGACGCAGGTCTCTGTCTAATGAAAAACTGGTTATTCAGGAAGTAACATTATATATAATCAGAAAAGAACTTAGATTGGCGAAAATAAAACAACGACTAAACAAAACCTTTTTTTTTTTTCGTCTTTTTTCTAATTACAAAAAAGTCTTTCAAACTAAAAAGGTTTTCCTAACCAAACAAGGTTTGTTATACTGAAGAGGTTCGTGTCGCTTACACCTAGATAGCGTATACGTGTATTTCTTTTTCGTTATTTTGTAGTTTTGCAGAACAACGTGTTTTTGATGTAACAAAAGTATGTAAAAAAGACAGTTTTGAAAACAAATAAGGGTGTCGTTAAATATCGGGCTTAGTAACAAAATACCCCAATTACCAAAATGTCCCCAATATCGGGTAACTCGACAAATGTTAACACAAAGCCACAGTTGACAACATGACATGTAATCTAATCCAATAATCACTGATAGTCCACGTTGACCAAAATGAGGCCGAATTCGTGGAAAAAGTCAATTAAAAAAACTGATATTTTGTTATTCTCCTTAATTTTGTTCCTAAATAAATACATTATTTATTTATTTACTTATGTCTTCCTACTAATATTATGAAAGCTAAAATGGCTTTATCGTACCTACCCGATAAAGCCATCGTGAGTTTCCTCACGATGTTTTCCTTCACCAAAAAGCGAGTGATAATTACGTACACAATATGTTTACAAGAAACACATTGGTTCAACGAAAAAAACAAACAAATGTGTGCTGGGACACATAGTAGAAGTGAAATTTCAATTAAAAAAATAATTTGTAAAAAATTGTTTGAAAATATACAAAATATAACTCTATCTCTCTTTCTATCTTCACTAACATATGTCTCCCTCTCAACTTCCGCCTCGCCCGATCACATTTTTCGTAACGCATTCACCAGCTTACTCCCCAAGTTAAGCGTGCGTAAAGAAGTTTTACTTCAAAAAATTAATCGGTTGATGTATGACGGAGTTCAGAGGTAACAAACATTTAAAAAATGTACAACCGTAATAAGGACTTACTCCTTATTTGAAGTCTGTTAAGTCCCAAAGATCATTCCCAGGCCGTCGTCGCTAGCTTTAAATTATCATACCCACTCGAGCGCATTCTAGCAAACACTTACATCTCTCTCTATCACTAACAAAATTACCAACCCGTCCCTTTCATACGAATCCGATACCTTTTATATTTCAAGCACCACTTAACAAATGTTTGTGTCTCGCTCCCGCTCGTTGGAACGGCGTATTGCTATCCCGCGTCCACTCGAGGTCAGTGCGGGATGCAACGTGAGTTTTCATTGTACAAAATGGCATAATGAGAGCGGGTTTTCAATTTGTTGAAGGGTTGCTTTTGAACCGGTTTTTAGCGGATATTTTCCGGACGTTTTTACTGTGTAGTGGGAGATAGCCGTATACGTTATACGCTTTGATATCATTATTTTTTAATTAACAAACATTTTTATAAAAGCTAAGATGCAAAGAAATACTTACATAAATATATGTTATACTGGCGACCCATTAAATTAAATAAAAAATCACGCCTTTACCTATTTTTTTATTTCAGCTTATGGTAAACGCTACAGTCCATAACAGTTTAAACAGTGCCTCAGAACTTTGCATTGCATAATCCTGCGCGGCACTGCACTGCGCTCGTCACCCTGAAACATCGGCTCTAAAGTCTCAAATGGTCAGTAATTTCGCTGGAAACATTACCCTTCAAACCGGAACACAGTTCTATTTGCACACTACTGCTTGGCGGATGAATATCTAGCAAAGGTGTGATTCCCCAGGTGGTCTCTTGTAGATGCGGCCTACACAGCCAGAAGATATAATTTTAATTTTTTCTGTTTCTTTTTTTTACTCCTGTATAATTGGTAGCCAAAAAAGATCACGTTGTTTAAATAATGTAGACGCAACCAATTCAAACAAATCTAATTGATTCGACCCCCATAGAAAAGTCTCAAAATATCAACCGCGGACCCTTCCAATATATTCTATGAAAACAAGACCATTCAATAACCTTGTTAAAAAGTTTCGCAATGAGTGCTTACCTCAAATACTGGTCCTTCAATTTTTTCTACTGACCAGTTATTGAAACCTTTACCTTTTATCGAGAAAAAAACCTCAATTGGAATCTGTTAAAACGAATAAACATATTATATTATACTCAACTTTAAACCTTACAGTTATAGACATAAAATTCAAGCTGGATGTGGCTTTTCGGTGATCTTTGACGGTAGATGATTCAAGAGATTTTGGATCTTATCTCGTTAGTTTAGGGTTGATATTCGTATGTGCTAGAGTTGTCTATTTAGTTGAAGTGCCCTACAGATGCAGTGTAGGGGCTAGAGACATCTAGGGGTAAGGTTAATGGTTCAGTAATCGGCAGACGCCAGAGGGTTCTATCTGCGAATTGTGTGCGTTTGATATGTTTGGTTTTGAGTTAGATACGCTAGAATAGTAAGTTCAACTGTGTTGTTTTACCAATTTAAAACGGAGTTATCTTAAATTTAAAATGTTTATATTTAGTATGTGCATAAAAGTTTAAAAGATTTTTTACAGGGATTTACAGAGTCTGAGGTATTGTGGGACTCATGGTCCTCAAAGTCTCTTGTTCTTATACTAAAATTGAATCCTAAACAACAATCAGGGTCTACGTATGTGATCGTGATGAATTCTTGGCCCTGGCCGGGACCTATCTCGAGTCCAATATAATACCTACAACTGTACCTGATTAATTATTATTATAGTATTGTTTACATAACTTGCATGCTTAGGATACCTGTCAGTGCAAGTTTACTTTTAATGAGTAAATAAATAAAGTTATTTAATTATATCGCATAAAATTTAGCAAATTGTCAAGTACTTTAAAATGACTCCATTCTAATAAATAAAAATAAAACTTAGAATTTTAAGCAAAGCTCATTTTAATTTAATTTTAGAGTTATACAATTAAATTAATCATTTATTAAACATGGCTGTAGTTATAAAACACACTGCGATCACCGCATCATTGATGCTCACATTTCCATAGAACTACGCTCAAATCATATCTTGAACTACGCTGGCAGCTGGTATCGCTTCCATTCGATCTACATCTGTAATTTTTTCCCTTTTTATCCGAGTGGAGTGAAACTGATACACGGTGCACACGATTGATTTATATTTGCCAGTTGTTGTCACTAGTGAAGGGAAAAGAAGCCAACTCGCAGTCTTGATCTTGAATATCTTGAATGATCTTGAATAATTGAACCATCACCCTGATTAATCAAACACTATTTAAAAATAGTATCAACAACGGATGCACTCAGTTTCTTATTTTTTCTTTATTAAGTTTTAAGTAGCTACTGAATAATCATTTCAGAGGTAGGTATGTTATCCACCAAATTCTCTTATACACAAAGAAAACTAAAAAAATAGTTAAATATGATCTACTAATCTAATGATTAACTGATTATGGTTTGAGTTTGAAAAAGGACGTTTCCCTTTCAAGTGTTGACTCATGCCTGAAACTCGCACAGAACACTCACTTAGAGAGTGACACTCACTCACTTAAAGAGTGAAACTCACTCTGAACACTCTCTCACTTACTTAGACAAATAGATAAACTCTTTATCGAAACACCACAGAACAAAGGAAACTTAAAAACTAAAACAAATCTTTAACAATCAGTGTCACAATGGGCGGTCTTATCGCCGAGAGCGATCTTTTCCAGACAGCCATGCATGGAGAGAAGTAACAAAAAAAGATGGTGCTTTGGCACAGCTAGTGTAATATGAGTGTTACGTAAGGAACTTTCAAGACTCGGTGTTATAATTTCAAGACCGATCGCCCCCTCCCGCCCCCGTGGACTTCGTTCTCGGGTAACGCTATATCAACAGTTTGTTGGCTTCTTGATTTTTTATTAAATTTTCCGCGGATTCGACTTTGTTTGTTTTTATATTGCAATGTTAGAAATGATTAAACGGTGTCGGGTGGAGAAGTGTTATTTTATTAGTATGGAAGTCTTATGTGGGTTTATTGTTGTTTGTTTTGTAACTCGAGACGTGACTCGATCGAGGCTCTAGTGCGATCATCGCGTATAGACACTGTTGTTATGAGATCTACCAACAGGCTGACGCATTATCAATGTCATTATTAAAATCCGTTTTAAAGTAAAACTTCATTACGCACGCTTGACTTGTTAAAAAACAATTGGTTGTCTGTAAAGTCGGTTTACGGACGATATTTTAACGTGACAACGTCATAACAAAACATTGATGAAATTATTGCATACTTTTATGAATAAAATTGAATAATTTTTTAATAATAAAAGAAAAAATACTTGAAATTATACTAGTGATCAGATTTTTAAAATGCAACAATAATTAACCTGCCAAGAAATGAAGAGAGACGGATTGGGCGCAAGCGTACAATGATTACGGGACAATGTGTCAACTTTGTCGTGCATGCAGCCGGCGTTCATAGATTTATTTGACGTTGTCACGTCAACAATGGTCTTAGTAGGAGAAGTTGTAAAGATTCGCGTTTTTGTGACGGTCAAGTACATTCAGTATCCCACATCTTAATAAGTTTAACTCAAAATATTACGCTCACGCGGAGATGAGTGCGTTTAAATATGCGAAGCCCCCTTCCGCGCGGGGCCGTAGCAATTGCTGCTCTTGCTACGTGGTTAATCCGGCACTGCTTATAATTATAGACCAGTGTTGCCAGACGTCCCGATATTGGCGGGACGTCCCGATTTTGAAATCAAAATGAAATGTCCCGCGCGGGACAGGCTCAGTCTCGCTGTTCGGATATAACTCGACCGATCGTCATTATTTTTTATTTCAGAATACGAATAATACTCAACTATTTAACGATAGGGTAAATCAGATTCAATATATTACATTTTTATTAAAATACATTTTCTTTGGCAATTTTTGCTATCTATTGTCACGTAAACGTAATTTGAATTCAAATAAAAAGAGAAACATTTATAAGCTTCTGATTCTATACGTTTTTTTACTATATCCCGCTTTCGACGAAAGTTTCCCGTATTTTTCACTCAAAAAGTTCCAAAATTCCGATTTGGCATAAAAATCTGGCAACGCTGCTATAGACACAGAATGCCGAACAGTACAGATAGGTATGTTCATTGTTTTACCTAGTTTGCAACACCCACTTGCACTAATCAGCCGTAACTACACTCGGCGACCCTCGTAGAGATAATGTCAACTAATTACTGATCGCGCTCGAGTGGCGTGTCTCGGTCACTGTCAGGGCGTCCGGGGGCTTGTTGAGGGGTACTCCTAATTGACTCGTACCGGGGGTATGTAAAAGAGTTGGTGGTAATGTTTGCGCGATCAGAGGAAATAATAGGTAACGTGATTGATACAACATTTCAGGTTAATTTTTTAATCTAATGAAATTTTAATAGCCAAACGCTCCCCGCGGTTTTCCCGTTCCCCGCAAGGTTTCTACGTTTTCTCGGAATAAAACAACATCTAGGTCGCCGAAAGATTATAACAGCTTCCTATTAGTGAAAGAATTATCAGAATCGGATCAGGAGGCATACCATGACCTCTTATAGCGATTCAATTGAAGACCTAAACTGAACCGCGTCGTATAATCGTACCGTGACGTCTTATTTATTATGTTGCTGCCATTTTCAACCTAAACTGGATCCAGTTTAGGTTGAGATTGACTTATTAGCGGCACAATTTAGGTTGCTGCAATTTTCAACCTTAGCTAGATCCAGTTTAGGTTGAAAATGACAGCAACATGAAAAATAAGACGTCGCGGTACGATTATGCGACGCGGCTCAGTTTAGGTCCTGAACTGAATCGCTATAAGACGTCATGGTAGGCCTCCAGTAGTTCCGAATGTACTGAACGCTGATCAACTGCCCTAATTTTGAACACAAGATCATATGATTAGTAAATGCTGGCAATAGGTAGATAGATAAACGCTTTATTGAAACACCACATCACAAGGGTACAATAAAATGTAATAATTATTACCATTTTCATTTTTTTATTAGCGTTACAATGGGTAATTATCTCGAAACTCAAATGATTTATTATTGTAAGTAGGTAAAAATAATTCATTTTTACACGTCGAATACTTAAGTCTCAAATACATAGAGAATAAAATTAAACGAAATGTGTGCACATTGTAAAAATAAAAATTCGACTAAAAAATAAAAAAATGTCTAAATACAACAAAACAAAATGTCCGAATACAACTTTCTCAATTGACATAAATTAATTTTACAATTTCGTGTAGAATCCATAGCAAGCCAACCAAAAAACAAAGTCCGGTCCCCCAAAGCGGGCCGACCAATCAGCTAGTACTTTCTACATAAAAAGTTCATAAAATGAAATGAAAGTTCATGATTAAGTAATAACAGCGGAGGAGGGTCGCGGCCAATTAGCCAGTTTTGTATGAAGTTTTTTGTTTACGTTTGTTTGTGAAAATTGTGAAGCTGTAGAGTGGCCGTGGGTGGAGGCGGCGCTTTGAGCTGCTCCCTTGGCGGGGCTATTTCATAAAACCCTAAAAAATTATCAGCAAGTTATTTCATCATCATCATCACCAACCCATATCGTCCCACTGCTGAGCACGGGTCTCCCCTCACTTTCGTGAAGAGGATTAGGCCATAATCCACCACTGGGGGCCGGTTATTTATGTTACTCAAAAATCAAATTATTTCTTGTAAGCAGCAAACAATAAGGCACTTTTACAAGAAGTCTCACATACATAAAGAAAAAAAAAAAGAAAATAAAAAATTGGAAATGTTTGAAAAATCTGAAAGTTTTTTTTTCTTTGTGTTATTTTTGTACGAACCCACGGCTTGGCATGTGTATTTTTTACGGTCTTAAATTATTTATTTTAGTGTTTGAAAAATGCAGAGCACTTGCGGGAACACTGGAATTACGTAGGTGAAACCGTGGGGCACAGCTAGTTAAATATAAAATTGTCACTTTGCATAGCAATACGAGGTCCGTATTAAAGCAAGTTAGCGCAATAAATGCAAAAATACTAACTAAAAGTTAAAAATTGTTGAGTAAACATGTTATTTGTGTTAGAGCCAAACTGATAACCACTTTTTAAATTACTTTTTTTTTTAATTCTATGCCAAAAATTTGGATCAAAACTGTTTAGGCGTCACAGAATAACTTATAGTTCTGCAGAATGCCCAATTCTCAAAACGGCATATCAAAACTAGCTTCCACCCGCGCAGTCAAAGCGAAGGGGTAAACGAAAGAAAAAAAAATAACCCTGTGGTCAAAGCAAGCGGCGGCGGTCAACTTTATTTAGGTTCAAAATGCTTTTTGATTTTAGTTTTTTATTTTGGGTTTCCGACGTGGTGAAACCGTAAGTGGAGTTTGTTTTTTTAGGCAGGTTTAGGTAAACATTCGTTTTTAATGTTCCTACTTACATTATATTTTGGTCACATTGAGTAAACATAAGCAAATATAAGCGGTGGTAGCCTAGTGGGAGAACGTCCGCCTCCCAATCAGAAGGTCGTGAGTTCAAATCCCAGTGCGGGCACGTACCAATGTGTTTCTGTAAAACATATGTACGTAATTATCAGTCGCTTTTCGGTGAAGGAAAACATCGTGAGGAAACCCTCATACCTACCCGCTACCCGAGAATTATTTCTGAGGTAGGTATGTTATCCACCAATCCGGACTGGGCCCCCGTGGTGGATTATGGCCTAACCCTCCTCACGAAAGTGAGGAGAGACCCGTGCCCAGCAGTGGGACGTTATGGGTTGATGATGATGAGTAAATTTAAGTTTTGTGACTATCATTGATTGTACTAGAATTTGTAATAATGTCAATGAATAACTTATTCGTTATTTAAAAAATTCAACGATAAAATTGTTATAACATTACAATTTTATCCTAATAAAAAAGTTTTACAAAATAATTTATCTATATTAAACCAGTTTATAATTTAATCAATCTCACTAACTGCAGTAATGCACTTCAAATTACTACCAAAATTAATAAAAGCCACCCTCGTTCGTGACCCCTGACTTGCTTATTTGCCCCTCTGTCCATTTTCAAGTGATTACCGATTCTATGACAATAAGGTATACTGCCGATTGTTTGTGACACCTATTATTTAATGCCAGACGTTTGCATATAAGTTTGAACTCTATGTGCGACGGATAAAGCTCAAAATACGATAAGTCTTTTATGACGTTTCAATTTCGAACCATTTTCTCCTAGGTATCAAAGTACGATTGAATTTCAGCTTTAATGCATTAATCCATAGAGTGAAATTTCTAGTGGTAATTTGTTTTCAGAAAGGAGTAACTTTAGAACGGCGGGTGGTAACAATAAAACCAATTGTTAGGTCAGTCTATTATTCGTAATTGCTAATTGAGTTAAAGTTTTATTCGGTAGAATTTAAGGTTGATTTTTAATTGCTAGTTCGAGAGCCAGCTTCGCATTTGATTGAGGAATTAGTATTCTATTGCAATGCAATCATTCGGCGGTTCGTTCATAGGGTTGCCACAGCAGTTTACTTGCAGCCTATTTTTTATGGACCTGGGGCCTCACCACGAATAGTTAAATCCATCCAGTTTGAGGCCTTAAACTGAACTGCCCTGCCAACTGTCACCACCAAGATCCCTCCCTCAGCGTTCATAAATCGACCAGAGACATTTATCCAAAGAGATCGGAACAATTTTTTTGCATTTGTGGGAGTTTATATAGCTCCATCTCATTCTCTTTCTCTCTCATTCTCTGCAGTCTATTTTTGAGCGACGTCACGTCACGTTTGTCATTTATGAGTGTGTGGTGCCAATCTAGGCCGTTCAGTTTAAGGCCCTAAAATTAACTGCATGGAATAAGAATAAGTACGTGGTTACCTCCCAGAAATGGCGTACCTTTTAAGGCAACCCTTTTAATAGACTCCTTTGATAATTAGTTATTTAAAACAATAAACTGAACGGATCCGTAAATCGTTTTCAATAAGTAAAGTTATCCACCTCTGGTTGAAGATTTTCTCAAACCACACGCTTCTTTCTAGAGCTAGATCAGACTAATCCGAATAATAAGTATGAAACTTAATCTAATCTCACTAATATTATAAATGCGAAAGTTTGTGTGTTTGTGCAATTGTGAGATTGTACTCTCTTCGCGCTGAAACGGCTGAACGAATTTTGATGAAATTCATTTTACTGATACTTTAAGTCCTGGAATAGAACATAGAATACTTTTTAACCCGTAAAAATTTACCGTTCCTGTAAGATGTTAGTTTTCGCTCTGCACGCTATTTAAGGAACTTTATTTTTTTTACACTTTTGATTACATACCTAATTGGAGTTTTCGTTAAGAGCCCTAATATTATTAAATACTAGCTGCGCCCCGCGGTTTCACCCGCGTAGTTCCCGTTTTGTCCCACAGGAACATACTATCGGGATAAAAAGTACCTTATTACTCAATACTGGTTATAAACTATCTGTGTTCCAAATTTCATTCGAATCCGTTCAGTAGTTTATGCGTGAAAGTGGAACAAACATCCATACATTCTAACAAACTTTCGCATTTATAATATTAGTAGAATTAAATATGACCTATATAACTTAGTGATAGCATAGCATAGCATTATAATGGTGAAGTTTTTAACATAAATACAAAAATACAAATTCTTCCTCTTTTAATGATGTTACAGTTTAAAAATTTTAGTGCCAACCCTAACGGCGCGTCTCCGGCGAAATGAAATTCACGCATCCTCACCGAACAGGCGGCCATTGTGGACGGATTACGCGCAATAAATAAATATCATACGGCACATGTAATAAACCCGCGGCGGGTTATAAACTGTACCCCGGGGTCAATCATGGGGAAACTTCCTCATCATTTTTTTTATATGACTGAGTGACGCGATGAGCCAGTCGTTCACCTGATGGTAAGCGCTACGACTTGGTCGTCTAGTCACTCAAAATTGCGCGGACGGAGGAGTATTTTTTATTTTTTTTATTTGATTGCCACTTGCCACTTTGATTACAGTGCCACCCAGAACTTTGCATTGCATAATCTTGCGCGACATTGCACTGCGCTCGTCACCCTGAGACATCGGCTCTATTGTCTCATAAGCCCAGAAATTTCGCTGGAAACAGCGCCCTTCAAACCGGAACACTGTAATGTTTGCACACTACTGCTTGGCGGACAAAAAAAAAATACAATAGACAGAGTTCTTAATTAACGTTAATAACGTTAAAAAAACATGTAAGATTTTTCAACAAAATAATGGCATATCACTTAATAATATACAAAATACACCAAAAGCATTGGATTCCAAAATCATAAATTCCAATATGTCTAACTAAACAGTTCAATAAGAGTACATTCAATTTTCACCACAAATTGTTAAGTCATAGAGATTAATTTCATTTTACACAACTGAAGATAAATCAATAGCCAATTCTAGTACAAAATTAACACTGCACGATGCGCAGTGCGACCGAAACGCATTGTCCGGCTGTGATTAACGCCCTTGTTTATAACACTGGCCGGGGCGCGGAACAATAGCCGCAATGTACTGTGAGTGCATTGTGCACGACCGTATGGACACTACGTGTGCTATTGGTAATGGAGGTCTGTCAATAACCCTGAATAAACGAATACTATTTTTTATTTTATTCCACTGAATAACGAGAGTTTTGGCGGGAACGCGAAAATGTGGCGTTCTTTTTAGGGTTCCGTACCCAAAGGGTAAAACGGGACCCTATTACTGAGACTCCGCTGTCTGTCTGTCTGTCACCAGGCTGTATCTTATGAACCGTGATAGTTAGACAGTTGGAATTTTCACAGATAACGTATTTCTGTTGTCGCTGTAACAACAAATTCTAAAGTCAGAATAAAATAAATATTTAAGGGGGGTTCCCATACAACAACAAAGTACGGAACCCTTCGTGCGCGAGTCCAACTCGCACTTGGCCGGTTTTTTTTAAATCTTTTTGAAGTGAAAACTTCTTAAGACCCTTAGTCTTGTCAAATGGATACTTTCTAAAGCAAGCTCCTCCCCCACGGTGAATAATAGTATGTATTCGAATTATAATGCTTTTTTTTCAATAATTAATAATGTTGGTTTATTAATTGGAATTTCAGTCGTATTCATTAATTATCGACATAAACACGGTATGTGCCGTGCCAATACGTTTTGATATGATAATTATTATATATTTTATTACGATTCGAATGTAGAACAAAAAGTGGTATTTCGTATTAATAACCTCGCCTTAATGAAGTTTTCGCTTCTGCCGTATGATCTTACTTAAGCATACATCGTTTTTTTTCAAACTCGTGTTTCTTAACAAATGGTGGTATCTGTCACGCTTTTAACCGTGCCTACGTGCAAGAGAGAGATAGGATTACTTTTTTTAATTCGTATTCAATGTGAAGTATAATGCCGATTGATGCTGAGCGTCTGTTTAGATTGATTTATTGAATTATTAGATAATGCATCTACCGTAAGCGTATTGCCACAGAACAAATAAGTACAGCTAACAAACTTGGCGGCTTACCACCACAGTACCAACAACACAGTATCCCATCCCCGTCAGCCACAGCGCACAGTAAATCAGTACAACAAAGCGCGGGCGGAGACGCCATTGTGTTACTGTTGATTTACTGCGACGATTACACTGTGTCAAACATTTTGGAAAAGGATTTCCTATGGTGGAAAATTAGTTATTGTTCAAATTAAGGGTCTATCATAATAAAAGTTAAAATAAAAAAGCTAGATAATAATTACGCTTTGCAACTCAACGACACTGGGTTCGATCCTCAGCTCCGCACCGATGACTTCTCGTTAATTATGTACGGATATCCATCGCTCGGCCTGACAGATTGACACTAGAGACCGGCAATACTTTAATTAACAAACATACAAACGTAAATATTTGCTTTATTAAGAATTTTGATTAATATTATGCAGAAATCAACTTGGGTTACTTCTATTTCAAATAAAAATACGCACAAAAAATGAATCTATTAAAATTATGTTTAGATACAGGGCATAGCTAATTTATAATAAGTACTTTTTAATAAGTAATTGATAAAGCCCTCTCCAAATGTGGTTTTCACACAATAGCCAGATGCAAAATCAAATATTATTGTATTTATACAAAACGTAAACCATCATTTACAAGCAGATGTCTTTATTAATCCAACTCTTTTCAACACATCCCTTTCACTCCCATACAAAAAACAATTTGCATCTCGCTTTAACATAATGATATTCAAAATGGCCAGTATTATTTCTTTATAACGTGAAAAGAGTTTGTATGTATTTCAAAAAAAGGTTTTAGTTTTTTTTTGTGGATTGCGAGGGAGTTGTTGAAATACAGACTCTTTGTTGTTTATTTTATTTATATTTAAACGTTTAATAGAATGCTGATTGAGCTCTTTATTTGGGTTTTTATTCAATGTCTATTCAGTGTATTTGTTTCGTTCGTTTGCATTGAACTTTGTTCTTTATTGAGTGCGGATTTGATTACATATAGAAATTGTTTTCTTTGTCTGTCTGTATGGTTTTTTAAGCCATTTACATTGATTTTTAATTGTACTTTACTAAACCTAAATAACTTAAATATGAGACTTGCTTTTTGTTTCTGGTGTACAATAAAGAGTTTTCTATTCTATTCTTGCCTTGACTTTGTAAGTAGGTTTATTAAATATATTTTTAAGATATGTTGTAAATTTCTGTAAATACTGGATTTAGGTTCCTATTGATCAAATACAGTTAGATAGTTTTTAATTTAATATAATTGATAGGGTTTCTTATAAAACATAATTAAATGATAAAATTTGGAATTGAAAAATAAACCTGTATTTATAATTGATAGATGAATGGATCGAAATTGAAAATATCTCAGAATAAATACCTAAATATTCCAATGCGAGGCCGCCCGCGGCGCTTACCTCAACGGCCTGCTCATATCGTCCCTCATTTGTGTAAATAAATACTATAGGTACATGTAATTACAAAACCTGAAGTAATTCTGTATAGCCCGAACCGCGAAGCACACTAGGCGACGTGAAGTACAGACGCGCGCACAATCATTGTGTTCGCAATTAGGGCGGGCGCAGTCGCGTGCAAGAATTTAATGGCCGATGTTATTGTTTTTTAAACGCCTGCGGGACAGGGTTGGCATTGTTGGCTTTTTAATACAGCTGAAAATGTGTTTTTGGCATCTGAAGTCAATCATATTATTTTTTACACAGAAAAAAAAAATATTATAACGAACACAAATATTTTATTCTCAATTTAAGATGAATTTTGAGCAAAAAATTCTGCCTTACCTTAAAAAAAGTTAAAATATTTTATTTAATCGCGAAATCATCTTGAGAATGTGGTATTATTTTGATTTAATTTTCCATCAGCTTAGTTTATGATGCCAGTTATTTTAATTAAAAAAAAACCATTAATGCAATGCCAAGGGCTAGGTAGATTATATTATTGTTTAAGCTAGGCGTACTCATGTAAAAAAAATAAAAGTAAATATTTATTACGTGTTTGGCAACCCTGCAGTAGAGTATCAGAGGGAAAGCCAGACGTGAGCTAGTGAAGCGCATTCGATTACAGTTCGATCGGAACTCGAGACGGCGAGAGAGCCGAATATTTAATGGCGGAGAGAACTAGGCCTTAAGTTATGTTATACACATATAAATATAAGTCTGTTGGTAATTCTATGTAGTGTTTTGCGAGCTACCTTGACTATACTAGTAGGTACCAGCAATTTTGGAAATTTACCAATTGGTAACTTCTCGTTGGATTTAGGTTTAGGTTTAGTCTTAAATGTATCTGTCGTTAATCATAATACACCGACTAGAAAATAATAGGTTGATTCACAAAAAATATTAGTATTCTATTAATTATTAATTATATTTCTTTGGAAATTATACATATTATTATTCACTTTATTTATTTTACTTCTTAAATTTCTTTTACAATCCTTTACAAAACTAATAAAAATACAGTCTACTAAAAATATTATAAAAGAAACTTAAACCTAGGATACCACCGGTAGCGGAGCCAGGCCCAGGCTACCGATGGTTAGGGCTGCAGAGAGAGGAACCTCCTGACAATACGCGCCGTGTCGAGGAGTAATGCCGCGTGCATCCGACCCTTAACCCATTATTATTATTATTACCACCAAATTAAGTACTTAACGTATAAAGCTTAAACTTAGCTTTTTAGTTTGTCTGCACAAGTATTTGTTTCCTTTTTAAAATAAGTATTTTAAATGATAATAAAAATTCCGTTTATCTAATTCACTGTAACTCATAGTTGAAACTAAATCGTTACCGAGTAAAACGATAGCTTAAAATTTAATAATTATATTAATAAACTTTAACAATAAATATAGTTTAACGTTTAATAATGATATTAATAAAGATTACTATCGTTTAATTCGTTTTGGATTTGTATTCGCGAAAAACAGTCGCCCCTCTTCAGTCGCGCACGGCCGCGCGCCTTTTTGTCCCACTCACCGTTAGCACTTTTGTTCTCGACTGTATTCTTCAAGCCGTGTACTTTGAACGTTCTGTGGTACTTCTGTTTTATTATTTTTCATTCTTTGACGTTTAAAAGCGAAATGTTTCCTTTGTGACCGTTTAAATATGTTCGTTTGTAAATACCAAAGTGTAAATACTGAATGTGCGCAGTGCGGTTGGTTTTAATGAGACGTTATGTTGGAGTATTGTTTTTGTTTTTTGACGAATCGGCGTTCATTGTTCATGGTTTTTTTTATTGTAGAAAAGGATGCTAGAATGTATTACGGCTGGGTTTAAAACTAATAGAAGAACCTTTTAAAAATTACTTGGATGGCCTAGTTGCAGAAGCCATAAGTCCACTAAGGTGCAATTTAACTCGACCTAAGTCCTTTACATAAAAAGTTCATTTATTTTTAATTGATTTTTTAACCCTTTTCTCAGATATAATATTTACAACGCATTTAAGAATTTTATTCACTCTATTGTTAAACTCAATTTTTGGACTAAGGGACCTCTGCAAGTGGTACCTCACTTCTTCAAAAACCTGTGAAGCACTTAGGCTAAAAAAAAAATATTGTGCGTTTCATTTTTCAAACTAACTTATGTATAGTCTCTCTATAGTTTCTAAGGAACCTGCAACGTCTCACCACTATTTGTCTCACTCTGTCTAAGACACCCTTCTCTCTTGTCCACAGTACAAAAGCGCGCTCGCATCACCGAGGTCTGTTCCAGCCCGTCTTCTCAAAACGACCAGCCTTCGGACTCCAAGACACCCGCACCTTCTCCCTCTCTCAACACTCCACCCCCCCGCTCCCCCTCCGACCACGAACTCAACGTGGAAGAGGAACTAGACGACACGGAGCCCTCACTGACACCCGAGAACCTATCCATGAAAGAGACAAGAGACGACGCCGCCGTAAAAAAGGAAGAGGACGAGAAATGGGACAACGAGTACAAATACAAGATGTTCCGAAGGAAAGAGACGCCCGAGACCAGCAATGAGGAGACTCCGTTTCAGAGGTCTCCCATCGATGTTCTTATAAAGGTGTTTCCGAGGCGCAGTCGGCAGGACATCGAGGGCATGCTGGCGCGGTGCAAGGGTGACGTCGTGGCTGCCATGGATATGATGATCAACGGATCAGAGTCCACTCCTCCCTCCTTCAACATCACTCAGGAATCTCCTCCGTATCTGCAGAACTACCAATCCAAGTCTGCGTTTTCTCCGCTTTCAAACCAAAGTTTCAAGTTCTCCCCGTCGCGTAGATTCTTGACCCCTCCGTATAGCGGGACTGGATACCTCCCCACGGTGATTCGGCCTCCTCCGGAGTACCTGTCCTCGTTCATGCCTCCGGCAGAGCTGATGTACGGCAGGCAGCTCCAAGTGCCGTCTCCTGGCACATCTCCCACTTCTGACAACACCAACAACGAAGGGTTCTCAGATTAGTGGTATGTCAAGCTCTTTGAAACGCAAAGAGGTGGCGTGCACTTTGAGAAAGGTGTTATATTGTAAAGACGATTTTAGAACAGATTTCGTAATTACGTAACCTTCAATGAGTACTAAAAGTTATTTGTCATGTACAAGTTTAATATTCCAAGGAAAGACATGTGCACCTATTTATTAAGGATACAGTTTGTATTGTGTTTGTTTCTTGTATTTTGAATTGCTTTTTTTAAATAAATTAAATATATTTATATAAATTGCCTGAATCTGAGCAAAATTCTTTGGATGTTTCGAATGTTTTCTTAATTTCAAATATGTATTAACTTTAATGTCTTAAAATTATAGAATAGTGCGGAGAATATAATTATAATAATAAAGCATATAAAATATATTGTAAATATTATGTATTCGCTTATACCAGTAGTATACGTATTTGATTTTTCTTTTTAGATTCCATCTTCTAGTTAAAAGTAGAATCTAGGTGTGTTGTTAGATAACGAATTTTCGTTATCTAATATGAGTTAGCGTTAGACGCTAGAAATATGTAAATATTAAGTAATTAATGATTTCATAAGTATCTACACATGTTATTCATTAGTTCTGAAAATCTTTAAACTACTACAAAATATGTCTAATTACTATAAAAAACATTGATTGTAACGTTTTTGGCGTTATAAAAAATGTATTTCAGTTACAAAACCAAAACCATCTAACATTTAATTTTATTATATTAAAAAATACTCTAAAATATAAAATAATTAATAGTGGTCTAGTATTCAGTACGAATTAGAAATGAAAGCGTACACATAATTACAAATAGTTTGTGGTGTACATATTTTAAAAACTCAATAGGTAAGAGTGTGTAACCGACCTTAGAGATTATAGAATGTAATGTAAAATATTATTATGTAATGAATAAATATACGTGCTCAATAAAACATAGGTTTTTTTATTCAATAATACACACACACACACACACATTAGCGAACCACAAACACAGAGCTTACTTACTTACTGTTTCTAGCGAAATTACTGGGCATATGAGACTTTGGAGCCGGTGTCTCAGGGTGACGAGCGCAGTGCAGTGCCGCGCAAGATTATGTAATGCAGAGTTCTGGGTAGTGCTGTAACTAATATGGGCATGCGTAGCGCTTGCCATCAGGTGAACGACTTGCTCGTCTCGTCACTTAGTTAAAAAAAAAAGATTATCCAACCGATTTGGATTTTTTTTCTTTTATAATGATATAATACTTTCTGATCGGTACTATAGAAATTTCATGAAACTAAAAACCGTCAATTTGAAGTGGGTGAAATCCACATTCAAAGATACCGTTACATAGATACATATACCAAGCTAATAAAAGCGTATTAAAGTAATCCGAACGGCCTCAGTTTACCACACTTCAATACTTTGACTGCTGAGCCGATTGTCTCGTCGAGCCACGGTTACGGATCTGCACACACCGTAGTGTTTCCCATACAGCACAGTTGTGTTTTCCCGCACTCGTGCCAAGTTATGAACAACGCCACAATTGTGTATTCAGCAGTGGACGTGTTAAGGCAATTGCGGTCACCATCCGTGATATCCGCCGTTGAATGCTTTGGACCCTGGCTTAGATAGCAGGCTCTCCATCACGTCGATGCTACTCACGCCCGACTGCGCCCTCGACGTCACTTCGCGAAGCCATTCCGTTTCCGATGGAGCTTTGTGGCCGGCGTCCGCCTCACTCGGCGACGCCCCTATGTCTGCGACGGCACGTCACGCTGGATTGTACCACAGGACACGTACAAGTGACAAGTGAATGTTGATTGGGACGATTCCAGATTATTGCGAGTAACTGGCGAAGGTGGCCGGCACGTATGAATGTACAGTACGTAGGTATGTTTTTTGAAGTAAAACTTCTTTACGCACGCTTGACTTGGGGTGTAAGCTGGTGAGTGCGTTACGAAATATGTGATCGGGCGATGCGAACGGAAGTTGAGAGGGAGATATAAGTTAGTGAAGATAGAACGACAGAGAGTTACGTCTCATATACTATTTAAAATAACTTTTATGAAATTTCTACTATGTGTCCCAGGATATGTTTTGTCTTTTTTTATTTGACTGAGTGACGAGACGAGCCAGTCGTTCACCTGGTGGTAAGCGTTACGCCTGCCGATAACAATTACAGCGCCACTCAGAACTTTGCATTGCATAATCCTGCACGTCACTGCACTGCGCTCGTCACCCTGAAAAATTGGTTCTAAAGTCTCATATGCCCAGCAATTAAGTAAGCAGTAAATTTATAAAGGCCAAAGTTTCAGCCCTTACTCCATCCCCCAATATCCTCAACAATCTCAGCTGCTGAGCCCCCATACGTCACTGGATAGGCTAGGAGTCTCTTATCTACTAGTGTAGGAGTCTACGTCACCCTCCGTTATCTAGTGTAGACTAGGAGTCAGTTGTTATCTCGGCGTGTGAGCCGCCGGCGCCGCGCCGGTCCACCGTCTATTGTCTGGTTGTAATTGGCGGTGGTGGACATTGCCTTCTCGACGTTAGTGGATATAGTGGACTATCACTGATAGGGTTGCTGGCAGGGAGGTTTGTATTAAACATGTTTAGGTTATGTTTATATTTACACATACACATGAGCACACGCACACTGACCCACAATCCTACTTATATTATAAATGCGAAAGTTTGTGACCATGGCCTTCGCAGTTTCTGATTTCCTAGATACAAGAAATCAAAAAAGGGTATCAAAAACTATGCGGATACTTTCGATTAAACAAACTCTTAGATTAAAAGAACGATTTCATTTAAATAAATTGTTTTAATCTGTACCACCATAATCTTCATTCAATCTACACTCATTCACTCATTCGTTCACTCACTTGTCCAAAACACGCACTGAACTATTTTAACGTTTCAATCAGTCATGCAAACTTAATTCGCTCAAAACTGAAATGTCACAGCTAATCAACAAGCAGAATGTCAAGTTTATAGAAACTACATCAGATTAACTGTGACACGCGCCGCCCGCGTGCCATGCAAGATGGCGGCGAGGTTTTAACCGATCTTTAAACTATTGTTTGTTGGTTTTTAAACTCGGATTAATGGAGGGTCATTTAAATTCGATGAAACTGCGTGGGAATTGAAAGTTTATTTGATTGGCGAGTATAAATTAAAAACAGAAATGGGTTAATCGTTTTATCTGATTTTCGTTTTGTTAACAGCTCGCTGCGCCCCGCGGTTTGGTCCGTGGTTTTGTCCCGCAAGAACCGTGTATTTGTACGAAATAAAAAGTTTTTCTTATCCATGGTCCACGGTACTCGTAATTCTTGATTCTCTAGATACAGGGAATCTTACTTGGGGTCAGGATCTGTGCTCGTATCGATGACCGTGACGTGTTTTTTTTTAATTTAATTTTGTAATTCCAGGACCTTAATATCTATATACCAAATTTCATAATAGTTCGTCCAGCCATTGTGACGTGAAGAGAAGATAATAAAACACACATACACACACACACACACAGAGAAACACACAAACGCACGCGCACGCACTATAAATTCTAATAATTATTAGTGGGTAAAAATGGGATTATAGTTATGATGCTGTGAATGTTGTGGGCAGGTGTGGCGCTTACCATCAGGAGTCGATCAAATAAAAAAAAAGTAATTGAAAACGGGTGCAACAGAATGCAAGCTACGACCTCTCTACGTCCGTAGCGCAGCCTACGAGTTAAGGCAAGACCTACGCCGTAGCTTCATCATCGCGTTGAACTCTTTTCTAAGCAGCTATTACAAATACATAACCCTACTTCTGGCGCAGTCGGGTAATAATATTGGATATTTTTATTAAATTAATAACTAGAATTTATTTATTTAAATCCATTATAATACTAATACACTTTATTGCTCACTATTAAGTAACGCATAATTATTTTTATAAAAATATATGCAAAAGTTCTAAAATTTCATCAATATCCACTCATCCGTTTTGACCCTAACTGCTTATAAACACTTATTACCTTTACATACAAACTCTGCCATATAAAGCAGGTTATATAATAGTATAGAATACAGAGAACTCTATAAATCAGTACAAAGCTACACACAGAACAGGTACTGTTCAGTGTTCAGTGTTCAGTGTTCATGAACAATGGGCGAGTGTTCATAATTGAGCAAGTTTGTGTATAATTCATCGCGGACGCGGCCGCGGCGACACCGGACCTTTTACATTGAACCAGCGCGGACGGCGGCATGCAACAATCACTCAAGCACGCATTTTTTTACTACTTTTTTATTAATTTATTTATTTGGGCACCTATAAATGAAACACTCACAGTATAATACTGCTAACATAAAATAGGTAAAATAAAGAAGTGGTAAGTTTTTTGAAGTGAAAACTGCATAAATCAGCGTTGTGGTTTGACCACAGCATTATGCTGAGCTCAGGCCTTGTCTGACATCACTTCGCGCCGGCTATCTGCGTACGCTATTATGTTCATCGTGTGTTTTCATTTTCTTATCTTGTCTCTAAATAAGTACGTTGTTCGCTGTTCTGTGCAGTTGTGTCAGAATAAATGTTTTTTCTTTCTTTCTTTCTTTTTTATAAACCACTTTTTGATTGAACAAAAATTATGGAACTCGCATCATCTGGACATTGTGTATTTTGTGTACTTTTTATAATTTAACATTGTGTACTTTTATTCGGTACGGTTCATTTGGGATAATACTTAACTCTCTACACCTAAATTTTTTAACTAGCAAAATCTTGTCGCTCTGTTGCATAAAGCCATCCCTTTAACCCCGCCATAATTCAATACTTTCTTCTCACTTCGCTACCTACCACTATTACAAAAGTAGCGTAGAGCGGGACAGCGGTACCACTCAAGCTGTAAGATAGAGCGGGACAGAGCACCTTTGTCCAAAGTTTTAGCCTTCGACAGAGGAATCCGATTGCAAATTGTAAAATTTCCAAGTTTGGCTTCGATTTATCGACAAATGATGTTCTTTAAGGTGTTTTCGCGGACAGAGGTTGGAGTTCACTGATGTTTGAACCATGGTTAAAACACGGTTCACCCAAAAAATATATGTAATTACCAGGCTGTTCTTGACTGGCTTACCATCATGTGATCGAACTGTTTGTCTATATGATAATTAATTCAACTCTATTTAAAAATCAACCTTACCGTGTTTCAACCATGATTCAACTCTCTCTCTCTCTTTCTATCTTCACTTACTTATATCTCCCTCTCAACTTCCGTTTGCCTCGCCCGATCACATTTTTCGTAACGCATTCACCAGCTTACTTTCCAAGTCAAGCATGCGTAAAGAGGTTTTATTTCAAAAACGATATGTTTAATTTAGTATGGATTCCATCTGCCTTAGTAAAACTTCCTTGGTCTATATTATATTATTATCATAGGGTCCAAAATAAAATAAGACAACAGAAAATTAATTTAATATCCCAGTCAATTCGCTTCAATGTCGGCCAGACCGCGTCGGGGGCGTCGTAAATAAAAATAAAATAAAATAAAAATATTAAAAACAAATACAAGCGCGAGTCGGAGGGCAGCCAATAATAAAAATAATTACCGGGAGTGTGGCGCTGACAGCCGGCCCGGTGGGCAGTGTGGAGCGGGCTTTACTTTACGAAATACTTTCTTGAACAAACAGTTTTAATGTTCTCAGAATTGTTTAAGAAAGTTTTTTTTATTTGACTGAGTGACGAGACGAGCAAGTCATCCACCTGATGGTAAGCGCTACGCCTGCCCATAACGGTTACAGTCCCACCCAGAACTTTTCATTGCAGTTATGACAAAACTTGATTTAAGTTATAATTACATGTGTGAATTAGATATGTGTGTTTTATACGGCCTCCGTGGCTTAAGTGGGCGATGAACCGATTGTGAAGCTTGAGGTTGCTGTTTTGGTTCCCGCACGGGGCAAAGATTTGTGTTAAACACAAATTCGCAAAGTAGGTATGTTATCCACCAATACGGACCATGTTTCCGTAGAGGATATGGCCAAATCCACCTCACGAAAAAGAGAGGAGACCAGGAGTCAAATTGTATGGAGATATTGATCATGATGATGAAGTAGGTATTTAATCATTCGACTTACGAAATAAAAATAACGCAAAGCCAATGCATAAAAAAATCCAAGTGTAAATGAAGCCCGCTCCACACTTACCAGCCCACCGTTCGTGAATACAAAGTGTTCCGGCCCACAAGTATAGCGAGTTGATCGAAACACAAACCGGCTCAATAGCCACCCCTCACCCCTCACCTCTAACCCCTTACCCCTTGCTAGTGGTTTGATTTACCCACCAGCCATCGCCTGTTGGGCGTAATAACTGATTGAACTAAATACAATTGAAGAGCCCAATTATTTTAGTCCCTAACCTCACTTAGGGACTTATTAGCAGGTCAAAATTAGAATATCCTTTTTCATTTTTTTTTATCAGTAATTAATGTCGTAAATAACCAAAGAGTTTCTTTAAAGGAGACCAGCAGCTTCTTTTGCAACTGTTGGCTTGAGATGTAAAGCAGTGGTTGAAAATACTAAGGTTTTCATTAATTTTCTTCTAAATTTGATTAAACAGATGTGGCTTATAAATAAGAAATAAGAAAAGGTAGAAATATATAGTTTCAATTCTGCCTCAGTTGTCTGATAAATAATGTAGCTTATAAATAAATTAATAAACGAAAACACAAAAAAAAATCGGCTCAATTTTTTTAACTAAGATAGTTTTGCAACTGTGCCTTTTATATGCTTCAGATAAGTTTAGGTAAGATAAGATAACAACTCTTTATTGCACTCCTAGACAGACAAAACGAGACATACAAGATTTTCTATCATCATCATCATCATCAACCCATAACGTCCCACTGCTGGGCACGGGTCTCTCCTCACTTTCATGAGGAGGGTAAGGCCATATTCCACCACGGGGGCCCAGTCCGGATTGGTGGATCACATACCTACCTCCGAAATAATTCTCGGGTAGGTATGTGGGTTTCCTCATGATGTTTTCCTTCACGGAAAAGCGAGTGATACGAGCGAGCGAGCGAGTACGTGCCTGCACTGGGATTTGAACTCACGACCTTCTGATTGGAAGGCGAACGTTCTCCCACTAGGCTACCACCGCTTACTGCTTAGATTTTCTATACGTTTAGTAAAATTACCTATCATATATTTTCTAATGAAAGAAACAAAAACTAAGTAGACTCCTCAAAAAAAAAAAAAAAAACTACAATCCTTCTAAACACTTGCCACCCTCACAGTGCGGGAATCGAACCCGCACAGATCATACGATAACAGAACAACAATATCAATATCCTATCACTCAACCAACAAAACATCCAACAACCGTCCTAGGTTTCAACAAACAATCCAACAATAGCGACGAACAAAGTGTACAAGTGAAGCTAAAGGCGTAAGTTTCACGTAAAAAGTGTGCAGTTGAGTTTCGTCGTTTAGAGTACCGTATTAGAACGGTGAAAATGGGACCCTTCGGTTTTGTCACGTGATGTTGAATAAAGTATTTTTTTAACCTGTAGTGCTCCACTGCTGGGCATTGGACGTTTTTACTTCACTCGATTTTGGGCTAGTTCCGTCCAATCATTTTCAAAAGAGTCCCCAATCTGTAAAATACAAAATAAAACAATGAATCTCAAAATTGGTTGATACAACTACTAACACTGTACCGAGTACTTGATACTTTTTTTTGATACTGTAGAAAAAGTTCGTAATACTTTAAAGCGCAATAATTATAGGCAGAACCCAATCAAACCAGACTTCAACACACCCTTAACCGATTTTATTCAACTAGCGTAGTGTATGGAACGTCAATAGAATATACAATGCATCGTGAGACAACCCCGGAGGGATGACACACCTGCAACGAACCCTGGCCGCAGAACATACTCGGACGTGTTATATACTCTATGGACCCAGCACGGATTTAACTATAACGATGGCCTTCGTTGCATTAGTGCGTGATGAGCTGAGTACGAAGCGTGCAGGTTTGATGCCCGCACAGGTCAAATATTTCTGTGAACTATAATATTTGCTCAGAGTCAGAATATCATGTATGTTAGAATATAATATCATGAATATCAATAGTCCGCGCAGGATTATGCGAGGCAGGGTTCTGGGTGATGCTGTGACTGTTATGGGCAGGCGTAGCGCTTACCATCAGGTGAACGACTGGCTAATCTCAAATAAAACATTTTTTTTTTAATGTGATAGAAAAAAACTGCTAACAAATAATTAACTCACTTTTGGCGGGGCTCGCGGAGGGCGAAGAAAATACATAACATAGATAGCGCAAAAAAACACTGATTAAAATGATCAGAGATCGCGAGATTTCAACCGTTATACGAACAAACGATCATAAAACTTTGGCAGAGTGGGTAATAAGCGACCCTGGTCCTTTGCTTAGATCGTTTAAGAGAATATGTAATAGTACTATACCTTTGGTAAGCCTTTTCAATGCGTGGGAGAGATTGCGGTGGCTGATTCAGTGGCTGGCGGCTTACCCACTTTCTAAATGATTGGCGGTATGTTTAACGTTGTTTAAATGTGTAACGTTTTTTAGAGAAGAGTAATAGGTTACTTCTTTTTTGCTGGGTGGGTTCGTTGGTTTTGATTTTGCAGGGCATTTTTCATCAACGATATAGAGAAGAAATATAATACTTAGAGTAAATTAAGTCGGAAAAATCCTGACGCGCTTCAAAGAAAAGCTATTTATCTTTTGCTGCGTGCTCTACGTTTTTGTCTTTTAGTTTTTTTAGTTATATACCAAAGTTTAATTATAATTTGAGTTTCAAAAATAAACTTCTTTTCATGACGTGCTGTTTTAGGTCCGAATTTTGCACAAAAAAAGGAAACGCCTTTGACTCTACAAGAGCTTCGGAAATACGTTTATTAGATAAGGATTCTATAGATAATCAATAACCACAGTGTATAGACAAATTAAAAAACACTGAAATTCAAACATTATTGGTATTGTTTACTGTGACCGGAGAGTGAATATCTTCAAACAAACTCCCACGATCCACTATCTGAAATTCTATCTCACAAATTCGGGTAGTGGTCGTGCTATAAAAGAGAATGTTTGTCTAAGGAAAGAAAGAAATAAAATGTATTTATCTGTGGCTTATCGCCTCATCTTGTTACAAAATGTTTTGGCAAAGAGTTTTGTGCTGTTTTTTGTACGAGACAAGTTGTTTCTTTTTCCTTTGTTACGTCTGTGGATGTTGCGCTTGTTTTCGTTTGTTGGTTTTTAAGGTCTGTGGAAATGAAAGAAATTCGCACGCCTCAATTTTTTTTTTACCTTATCAATAAATAGGTACTTAGTACATTGAAAGCTTTGGCAAGAAACCGAAAAAGTAACGTTATTGAATTTGAATTTTTATTTCTTAACCTTGTGTTAAAAAAAAACGTATATGTCTTTTGTTTTAATGTAATGTTGGTAGAACGTTAATTATTACAAATGTGGGTAAATTATACAAACTGGTCCTCACTATAATGCAAGTTTCAGCAAAGCATCACTCTTTTCCTTTTTTTCATCTTCGTTTTTTTTTTACTGAATCGTGACGTCATCTGCGACTTGACTACTGATTAAACTGCCTAATAGAATTTGTTCCTACTACATTAAACTAAGTATATCATAGATAGCTAAGAAAATTACATTTTATAGTAAGAGCAGTTTCACCCACAGATAAAAACTACACGTGTAAATTTCGCAACCTCCATTTCAATACAAACCAAGTCTAAGAAATAATAAATAATCTATTTTGACACTCGATACTGAGAAAGCCAACAAATCCCATTGAGTAATAAGGCTGTTTGCACAATTTACGATTTTCCGCTTCCGTGCGCAAATCGGCGAGTGTGGTTTCGCTTTAAACGTATTTATTCACGAGTGAGCGGCCATCAGATTTGTTACTTTTATGATTGTGTTGGCGGATTTTTTCCGTGTTGACTGTGGAAGCCTTATTCTGGTAGATTTTGCTTTGTAAAGCAATTGTTTTGACAGGCGTAATATTTTTTTTAATGCTTTAAGTTTTGAATTAGTTTGATTGTTTGTGATTATTGCCCGGAGGGAAAGAGAGTGATAATTAATCAAAATCAAAATGAATAATAAGTAAAAACTTTATTAAATTTAATTTGACTACTTGACCATAGAATAAATAAGACAAGATCCGCAACCCATGTCATCCCACTGCTGGACAAGGATGTCCCCTCACTTTTGTGAGGAGGATTATGGCATAATCCACAACTAGGGCCTAGTCCAGATTGGTGCGTCCCAGTAATAATTCTCGAATATGTGTGTTTCCTCAGGATGCTTTCTTCACCGAAAAGCGAGTGAAGATTACGTACATATGTTTTACAAGAAACACAATGATACGTGCCCGCACTGGGATTTGAACTCACAACCCTCTTGGAAAGCGGACGTTCTCTCACTAAGCTGTTACTGCTCTTTAGGCCTATTTTTGGTTAAAAAGTTTCATCACTTTCATCATTATTTTTTCAATATTTCCTTGATTTTAGTTCAGATAAGGTTCTCTCTTTATTAAGAAACATCTTTGTCTCCACTTCCTCGATTCTTTCACGAGAAACGGGTTGATTCTCTTTAAATCTCGAACAAAGATACTGTCATCCAATACTCGAAATGCCCAGATGTGGGTATTTAAACCACAATTTAGCTTTAATTGTACAAAAAAGTCATTGAAAACGTTATAAAAGCAGGTAAAATAAAATTCTCCATACTAAATCGGCAACCGATTTATCAAGACCCCCCGCCTACACGTAGCTTCGTGAATTCTGAAACGATTTGTTCTTTTGTAGAAAGTAAAGAGGTCCGTGTAAATTGGACGGTTGGTTATTCGAAACCAGTGAGGCAATATCGATTACACATTGTTAGAGAATCATTGCAGAATCGATTTAACAAAAGCCGTTTGAATGAAATCTTTTTACTGAATAATTTTATTCGAGACTTTTTCGTCAGCCACGTTACCTTTTATTTTTGAAGGGATAAAGTTCAAAGTTGATTGCTTGTAAACACTAGTAAAGTTTCGTGGTTTTCAGTTTATGATAGGCAAATGTTTATTTTTTTGTTTCTATTATAATGTTGTTAGATTAGACGTGAGTGACTGACGGACCGTTTTGTTTGTGTTTAATGTAAAGTAGGTAAGGGAATCCTTTTTTTATTCTTTGTGGCTCAATTCCATAGATTTTTGTAAGGAGTTATTCGTATCAACAGTGTTTATTTAAACCGTATTTACTTATCTTTGCAGTCATTACTACTTAATAGTACATAATTATCATTCGCTTTTCGTTGAAGGAAAACATGAGGAAACCTGTATACTTGAAATATATTTCGGTGGTATTTGATCCACAAATCCGGACTGGATCCCCGTGGTGGAATTATGGCCTAATCCTCTTCACGAAAGTGGGGAAGAATCGTGTTCAGCATTGGGACTATATGGGTTAATAATGAAAGTAAATTATATCAGACTAGTTTTAGTACCGTCAAAGCCACCTCTTAATATACTTAAGAAAATTAAAACTTAAACTGGAAAACCTGACAAAGGAAATTACTATATTTACAATACAGAATGTATTGTAAATATAGGGCATAAGAACATATAAGAAAACTATTATTGTTATTTAGTAACGAGACGAGCAAGTCGTCCGCCTGATAGTAAGCGCTACGCCTGTCAATACAGTGCCACCTTGAACTTGCCATAACAAAATCCAGCGCGGCACCGCTCGTCATCCTGAGACATCGGTTCTAAAGTCTCATACGCCCAGTAATTTTGTTGGAAATAGCGTTCTTAAAACAGGAACACAGTAATGCTTGCACACTACTGCTTGGCGGATGAATGTCTGGCGGCGGTGTGGTACTTCCCCACGCGGTCTCTCGCAGCAGAGACCTACCACTCACTTTGACTTAAAAATAGATCGCAAGCTTTATTATGGTATTGCTTTTAACATATATTATGAACTGTGTAAGCGAAACGAACCTCTTTAGTATAACAAACTTTTTTTGGTTAGGAAAACGTTTTAGTTTTGAACGACTTTATTTTAGAAATTAGAAAAAAGAAGAAAAACAAAAAAGGCTTTTTTTCACGTTGTTTTATTTTCGCCAAACTAAGTTGTTTTCTGATTATATATATTTTACTTCCTGAATAACCTGTTTTTCATTAGAGAGACCTGCGTCTTCTACAAACTGGGTTAAAAAAAATCTTAACCTTTATTTTAATAATAGAATGTATGAGTTATTACATGCTTTTCCCCGATTACCAACAGTTTTTACCCCTCGGAATCCAACTGTGCAACCACAAATTCGATTCAATGCCAGCCCCTTCTCTACAATATCTTAAAATAAATACGTCTGTTTTTTTAATGAAAGATGAATGCGAAATGTTTAAAGAGCTCCCTGATCACATAATCGACTATAAGACTCCGCCCCATTTTTAAAACCACTCATTAAAACTATATAAAACCACTGTTAAACACTCAACACAATGACTTTAAAGTCACAATGAAAATCAAACGAATTTAAAACACTATCGCCACACGATACCCATTGAAGCTCACCTTTGTTGTGGAGTGCGTTTGAAAGCCACTGAAGTAATTGTGTCTATTGTTTTCTTTAGTTATTGAAGTTAAGGGCGTGCTCCAGTAATTGTCATTCAATTGATTCTTGACATTTTCAGTTGGACGTTTAGTATACCCTGTCATTTTGGTCGGTTTACTAACTGCAGCCCTCGGGTTAGCTTGCAATTTAGCAATTTTCTTTTAATAACTGTGCCTTATACAATTATGAACACGTTAACTGCTGAACCGTTTCACTTTTAACAAGTAAACAGTGTAAAACCACGAATTGGCCCTAACAGGCCGTGTCCAGGGATTGGTTGGTGTTACAGTCGGCTAGAACAGAAGGGGTGAGTGAAGCCGTCGAGAGCAGAACACGCCGTGTAGAGCTACAGTACGCGCCAGGGATGGAGTCAAGGAGAATGTACTTTATTTTTGTACCTATTTTTTATGTTAAAAGTCTTCTTTGCGTATCTATGCATGAAGAAAATAGTAGCGGTTCTTCTGCAAAAGATCGTCTGGAGATTGTAAGGTTTTCTATTTCTGTATACTTTTTCATATATTTCTGTTTCTTAACCCTTGATCTCTTTTACTCCAGTCCTTGCGTGCCACTATTTATTTCTTATTCTTTACTTTTATTCGTTTATTAATTCTAAATTCTTATGTCTCTATTTTTATATTGTTTGTAAACATTACTGAAAGATGTCTAATTTTACTAATGTCACTTATAATCTTATTTCTAAATTCTGTTGTATTCTCGTACAATTCAATAATTTTGTATACAGTTTTAGTTTTAATTTATCTTATTGTATCAGGCAGCTTTTAACCTTATCTTTCTTAATTTTCAAATTTTCAAATTGCAGAATTACTTATTGACAGTTTTGGAAGTGATGCCTGGAAAAACGGCTGACATTCGGAGTCGAGTCGAGTGGAGTTCGAGTTCTTGTCTGGCTTTGGTCTGAGCCTCTAAAACCTTGAAAATTGAATGAAGAAGTCCTCAAGCACTTTTAAATCTTTACCTAATTGTGATAGTCCTGAAGAAGTCTTGAAGCTTAAAACATCGGAGCCCTATAACCCTCCGGTGAAGGCCGCTCTCCACGAGCGCCTCCCCGACTTTGGACACCAGCTTTCTGCCGCAGACCTCGCCTGCCCTAGCCTGGGGTCATTCTTCATAAGTATCCTCATGAAGAACATTACGTATTTATCGTCTTAACAGTGCTTCATTCTAGACCGACTATTTCTAACCATTTATTTCTAAAGACAACTTCCTGTTAATTATCGCGTGTGACTACTTTTACTCTTTCTATCTTCAAAGACTTTAATCCTTAATTCTAATTTCTTATTTTAATATATATATTTTAAGCTGTCTCCTTTGTTTTTCCTCCTTTTGGGTCCTTCTCATAGGGATAGGGAGGTAGCCCTTGATAACGTGTACTTTACACTCTTTTGCCAAAATTGGTAAAGGGGTGTAACGTTACAAGATGTACCACATCTTTGCCAGATATTCATCCGCTAAGCAGTAGAGTGCAAACATTACTGTGTTCCGGTTTGAAGGGTACTGTTTCCAGCTAAATTACTGTGCATATGAGATTTTAGAACTGATGTTACAGGGTGACGAGCGCAGTGCAGTGCCGCGCATGCAGTTTTGACGATATTGAAATCTTTGGGCGTTTGTTCTATAACTTGTTTTTTACCCGTTTTTGTGATTCGTGAAAATACTATTCGTAATAGTCTTCACAATAAATGCGCGATTGTTTCTACACTGTTTCATTTTTGAGGTTCTATATTCTAGATTCTATAGGTTCTATATTCGTAAATTTCCCATGTTTACGGTTTTAGATTCGTGAATTATAGCAGAAAATATACAAGTGGGGGAACTATGATATTTCGTAGTTTTAGTGAATACTCGAATTTCCTTCTACCTCAGTCCCCAAGTCCGCCTCTGCAATACCACCATGCGAGTATTTTGTTAGTCGGCAGCTTTGTCGCATCTCGCGCATTTCTCGGCTCTGCCCTCCCTCTCACCCCGCAGCTGTGGGAGAGGGACGGCGCGGCGTCGTCACGGGACGCTAGCCGCAGCCAGTGTCCAATATTGAATCACTTATTGGCTACAATGGGCCGGCATGGGATGTTTGTACACTTGACGATGTCTTGACATTTTTTAGTTTAGCTTTTTAACTGTTGAACTTGTGTGTTGGTTTTTGAGAAGCCGGTTTTGACTTGAGTAAGTTGGACTAACTTGTACTGCGGTGGTAGCCTAGTGGGAGAACGCCCGCCTTCCAAGGAGGAGGACGTGAGTTCAAATCCCAGTGCGGGTACGTACCAATGTGATTCTGTAAAAAGCACAGTGAGGAAACCCACATACCTACCCGAGAATTATTTCGGAGATAGCTATGTTATCCACCAGTCCGGACTGAGCCCTCGTGGTGGATTATGGCCTAACCCTCCTTACGAAAGTGAGGGGAGACCCGTGCCCAGCAGTGGGACGATATGGGTTGATGGTAAAGTTGGACTAAGGTTCAACCCGTCACGCGTCGGGTCTGTACATTTGGGTAAAACGGACACTTGAAAGGTTAGAACCACAGAGTTCGACATCTGTGGTTAGAACTGTCCAAATTGCATATAATAAAATCTTTATCTACAGAGTGATGAGGTGAGCGATGAGCTGATGGCGAGCGCCAGGCTGTCCATAACAATTGCAGTGCCATACGCAGTAATTTTCAAAGCCAAATTGAGCGGGGTTGCACAGTTGCAATGGTGAAAATAATGACCAATGCAAATGGTATGTATGGTTATGGCAGATTGCAGTGGCCACAGCCCACCACGGCGACGTGGCCCGGTTTGGTGGATCACATACCTTCGAAATAATTCTCGGGTAGGCATGTGGGTTTGCTCACGATGTTTGCCTTCACCGAAAAGCGAGTGTTAATTACGTACATATATGTTTTACAAGAAACACAGATTTGAACTCACGATCGGAAGGATAGAAAACTTTAGAAGGCGGATATTCTTGCACTAGGCTATCCCCGCTTATATTACAAGTACCTATATTTTAAATGATTCAAATTTTAGTTCTTGAATCCATAATGACTAAGATGATTTCACTTCATTTGTGGTGTAAGCGACACGAACTTCTTTAGTATAACAAACCTTTATTGGTTAGGAAAACCTTTTTAGTTTGAAAGACTTTATTTTTAAAATTGGAAAACAGAAGAAAAGCAGAAAAAGGCATTTTTTTCACGTAGTTATAGTCGTTCTTTTATTTTCGTCAAACTAAGTTCTTTTCTGATTATATATATTTTGCTTGCTGAATAACCTGTTTTTCATTCGAAAGAGACCTGCGTCTTCTGCATGCGGTATCAGACAATATCACTCTCTAAACCAAGTAGGTTGTATTTTCCAACAAATTCCAATTATCAATAGCTAATTAATGACTATTTGCTTAAAATTAATTAAACATAAGATAAATGATTGGCTCAAGGCTGATCAAGGAGGCTTCAGAGCCGCGCGGGTTGGGCAATGTTGACTGAGCGGTGCAAGACTTGAGGATCTGATTAAATGTGGTAGCGACAGCAAAATAAGATAAAAGAGAACAGTAAATATAGGATCCAGAGAAATTACTGGGCATGTGAGAATAAGAATAAGAATAAATTTTATTGTATAAAACTGTGTGTATAAAGATCTTAAAATTATTTATGTAGCAACAGTCTATATCCATTTCGGATGTACAATATATATTTTTTTAACAATTATTAGAGACATAGTTCTAAGTTAGACATTATCAAAGAATTCGTTAAGACTATAGTGGACTTTACATATTAACCACTCTTTTAAACTATTTTTGAATATATTACCACTCAAACACTTTGGAGCCGATGTCTGAGGGTGACGAGCGCAGTGCAGTGCCGCGCGAGATTATGCAAAGCAAAGTTTGGGCGACACAGTGGCTGTTATGGGCAGGCGTAGCGCTTACCATCAGGTGAACGACTAGCTCGTCTCGTCACCCAGTAGAAAACAAAAAAAGACGCGAGTTGTGTATAACAAATAAGTAAAAAAGAAGTAACGAGATTTATTCCCATTAAAATACATATTACAGAATATACCAACCACCAATCTGCACTGAGCCCCTGTGGTGGATTCTGGCCTAATCCTCCCCATGAAACTGAGGGGAGACCCGTGCCCAGCAGTGGGACGATATGGGTTGATGGTGATGATGATGAGTACATAATTTTTGTTGTTGAAATAAAAATCTGGTGTTTTTTTTAGAAAGCCGTCAAATTTTGTTTGTACTAGAGATAGAGGTTTTCAAAATAAAAAAAAACTGTGCTTTATTCAAAGTTTTTAAGATTTCCAATTAAAACTGGAAACAATATAATACCTGTGTAGTTGGAATGAAAATTGTACTCAATGAAAAAAAAAAACGAAACAACTTAACACCTATAATTATTATTGCTTAATTTTTTTTAATAAGTTAAATTACTACTTATTGGGTTAAATCAGCAGCAAGCTATGTAACTTATAGTTTACATAATTCCAATGTATACCGCCTTCTGAAAATATTTTTTTTTGCTATCCGTAGGCACCCATTAAAATCCACTCAAGAAAAACATTAATTTGTCGAAAAAACTGGAAATGACATTACATTGTGGAACCCCACTAACACACACACAACGACAAACATACACACATGTGTTATTCTAACGAATGACGCAATTATAATCTATGGTTTACTTAATTCTGGTGTGTGTTCACTATATGAACCCGTTTCAAAGACACTAAATTGAGTACAGTCGATGGGAAAAGTTTTACCTAAGCATAAATTAAAATATTTAAAAAAATAGTGATTGTAAATGGTAGATTGTACCACAAGGGAACAAAATAATGTATTTACGGCGGGAGCGATTATTTGAATCCAGAGCGAAGCGAAGGAGTCAAAGTACTTCGCTCGAGCTTAAATAATTTTGTTACCGTGTGGTACACGATACTTTTCATCCCAAGCTATGAGAAAATATTCATCATACGAGAAAAAAATCTTTAGACGTGACAACGTCTAATAAATCGATGATCGCCGGCTGCATGCACGAAAAAGTTGACACATTGTCCCGTAACGCTCATTGACCCGTTACGCTCATTGTACGCTTGCGCCGCATCTATCTCTCATCTCTTCTTGACAGGTTAATTATTCTTGCATTTGAAAAATCTGATTACTAGTATAATTTCAAGTAATTTAATTTAATTTAATAAAAAGAAACAAAAAAAACAAAATGAAAATTAAAAAAAAACCAACAATTAAAAAAAGTATAACAATATAATAACAACAAAATAAAACAATAACAAATAAAATATTTATTTATAATTAATATTTATTTTTATTTGGCAATAAAAATTCTTTTTTATTGATTCATTCATTTATATTATTACCACTCTTTATTGAAAAACTGTAAAAATGATGTACACGGGAATGACCCACTTTGCTCGCACTTATCGAGGAGCAAAATGCCTCTTTTAGAATACATGGGACGAAAAATATATTTCAAGCCGCGTTTGTTTGTCACTTATATCCAGGTTAACTGTAAAATTAAAAAAAAATGTTTTGAAAAGAAGAGGTCCAAGTCCAGTCTCCATCAAGTGAGAGACTAGTCAACAGCGAACCTTCATCATCATCATCATTATCATCAAACCATATCGTCCCACTGCTGAGCACAGGTCTCCCCTCGCTTTCGTGAGGAGGGTTAGGCCATAATCCACCACGGTGGTCCCTGTCCGGATAAGTGGATACATACCTAGCTCTAAAATTATTCTCGGGTAGATAAGTACGTACGGGTTTCCTCACGATTTTTTTCTTCACCGAAAAGCTTTATGCTTTGGTGAATCTTCATCATCATCATCATAGACAGCTCATTCTACCCTCTGCAGGGCATAAACCTTCTCCCTCTAACGCCATTCATCTCGGCCTTGAGCCGATCTGGTCCAGACCTTACCTCAAAATCTTTTTATATCTTCGAACCACCGTTGGAACCTTATTAATAAAAATTAATGGGTCCAACATGGGGAAGAAAAGCTCAAGATCGTAATATGTGGTGAAATAAAGAAGAGGCCTATGTCCAACAGTGGATCGACAAAGGCTGATGATGAAAAACTAGATTTTACGTAAAGCGCAGCTAGGTTTATTGTAATTTCGTAAGCACTTTTGTTCGCGTTAGTACGAGCAGGTAACTCGATAGCATCTCTGTTTGCATGCAGCGCTCCGCGCCGCACCGCGCCGCGCCGCACCGCACCGCACCGCGCCGCACCGCACCGCGCGACCGCGGCGGACACTTGATGTTTGCACACTTAGAAACTTGAATTTCCAATTTTTGGAAGCGCTTTGTTAATGTTTGAGGGATGACTAGCGTTTTTCTCTGGTTTGACTCCTATTGTGACCTTTTTAAATTTTCAAATCGAAACCAAGCGAAGCACAAAGAGAAAAACGTGGGGTTTGATTGGGACTTTTATGGAGATCCATTTTAAGAATAAAAGTCATACTAATCACACAAAAAACATAGTGACATTGAAAACCTCTTTTGTGAAGTCAGTGAAACTCGAGCGGTGATTTGTGTGCTTTGCAACCTAGCGTCACAGGGTTTTGATCCTCGGCGCCGCACCTATTACTTATTCTTGTAAGTTATGCGCTGATTTCCATCGCTCCGTGCTTCGGAGAGCACGTCCCAGTTGGCCTCGGTTGACAGCAGACGCCAGAAGCGTTTGGATGGTTAGATAAATTGGCGGCATTGCCGCGTTGAATTGCAATGCTAACCTGATCATTAGCAAAACTCTAAAAAAAATGCACATTTAGATATTTCTTACAGACAGACTTCCCAAACAATTTAAAACGTTCTGAACTAACAAAATCTCCGGTCTTCTTCAATTTTAAACTTAATTGCCGAAGAAATAAAATCCAAATACACAGTGTGTAAAAAAAACTGGTTTTTGTTAATACGTTCGGTATGCGCAAACACAAATGTAATATTATAATGGGTACCCACCTTAGAGTCAATACTTCTTAGCAAGTATAAAGAATTTTAATGTTTTCAATACAAATGGCCTTAAACTTTGTGATTATGACATTAGTTTTACCGTAGAGACGGATGTGGTATGTAGTAGGTATTTAAATAACTGGATTGATGTGAATACGTCCTCAAAGCTTCCATAGTGGGAGGAAAATCAGTAAACGAAGGATAACCAAATCGAGGGATACAGTTTGGTGTTGCAGCTGCATAATTATCTATAATTTACATACATAATTTAATGACACCATTCGATAGCTAACGGATCAAACAATTCGTTACGTTGAGTGAGGACTGGGACGCGTGAGGTGGAGGGGGATCCGCCGCCATTTTGAGCTCGTTTCGCTGCGTCACGTAGATAGATAGATAGATAAACTCTTTATTGAAACACCACATAACAAAGAAAACTTAAAAAACTAGAACAAAACAAATTTTACAATTAGTGTCACAATGGGCGGTCTTATCGCTCAGAGCGATCTCTTCCAGACAACCATGCACGGAGAGGAGTAATTATGTCAACGGACGGTGGCACGTAATTTCCGTTTAGTATAAATTATGACTCGAAAAAGTTACAACGTCGTATTCATGTAAAACACACGGCTTTGTCCAAAAAAATACACATACTTCCAGTTATTTCATAGATAAAGATAGATAGATAAACTCTTTATTGAAACACCACAGAACAAAGAAAACTTAAAACTAGAACAAAACAAATTTTACAATTAGTGTCACAATGGGCGGTCTTATCGCTCAGAGCGATCTCTTCCAGACAACCATGCACGGAGAGGAGTAATCGAGGAGTTCATAGTGTCAAGTTATATAAAATTTCAAGTTTTTTAATAAAATTGGTAATTAAAATGTTGAATTTCTTCAGTTGTATAGCCACTTCACAGTTAACGTCACGATTCAGAAGTGGTGGGTGGTTACTGAAACTTCCTGGAAGTTTTGGAGAGAACACGAAATAACAAATTTTATAGATGGACCGTCAGCTTGTTTGCTGCTCTATCACATAATATTTAGTAGATTGTTTAACCAGAGACTAAAACGGTTCACGATATATTCGATGTTTTGCCTTCCGAGCGACAGCGGGGGGGACAAAAAATCGAGTATGATCGATTTTTCCTGCGTTAAATACTCTAAATTTCACTTCGATTGCGAGAAAATAAAATAACGATGTACACAAAAAACAGTAAGACATTTGAATTAAATTTTAAAAAGAATAAATCGTTTTGAAAGAAATTATTTCAAAATTGAAACCTCGCAAATCCGAATATTTACCACAGAAGAAAAATAGTACCAAGTAGGTACATCTTTACAAAGGGTTTACTAGGCTGTTGATAATAATGCGTAGAATTTAAAAAAACCGTGTATCTAACACAGTGTAGTCCCGCTACGCTGGGCCATAAGGACACACTGTTCGAGCATGACACGTGAAAAATAACGAACCAAGTATGTTTATCGACCCCCAAATAAATATTCAACAACTATAATGCTTCAATTTGCAAAATATTATTATAACAACGTTTATAGCCAACAATACAGTAATATAAAACAAAATAAACTAGAGTAAAACTACCCTATCTATAGCCTCGCCCTCAATCGCATACAAAGATATTGAGTTTCGAAGCAATTGTTCGGTTCAAAAATATTTTTTTGTACTTTTTGTGGTTTTATTGAATGCGCTTGGTTCTATTATAACGATATTTGATTTCTGTTTGAATAGGAAAGGAATCTATACCTACTTGACGAGGGAATTATTGAAGAAATACTTCTTTACGCACGCTTGACTTGGGGAGTAAGCTGGTGAATGCGTTACGAAAAGTGTGATCGGGCGAAGCGCACGGAAGTTGAGAGGGAGATATTAGTTAGTGAAGATAGAAAGAGAGAGAGAGAGTTACGTTTCGTATATTTTTTTAAATCTTATCTTTTATGAAAACTAAATTACTAACGTTCGAAAACTTCAACCTTCAAACTTCTCCAACCGGAAGCGACGTCATCCCGCAGTGCTATAAGCTAATTATTTTTTGGGAAATACAGATTTCTTACGGGAAAACGTGAGCAAAACCGCGGGCGTGTCCAGCGTAAATTATATTCAAGCGCCTTCTCCACTTCGTTTAAGTAACATTAATGTATTAGAAAAAACGTTATATCACAATTAAAAACCAATAAACCACCCCCGTGCGATCCCCGTTGGCTAAACTGCAAACGAGCAAACATTTATAAAACGTCCAAGTGGCGATTTTCTCAAAAGAAAACGTTCTCGTGACGTGAAGTGGTTGCAGATTAGGGACCCGCCGGGATGCGACGGAACCCTTCCGTTATAGCGGCTTTTTATTTTGGCATTGCATTTTATTACTTTTTTATTTCTTTTTAACTGCCGCGGGGTCAGAAATTGATAGTATTATGCGCGTAGGGTTGCCACTTTACTGAAAATATGGGTATTTTTAAACTTCATTTGATTTTATTTCACATAAGATTATAGATAATAGAAAATATGAAATATTTCTATGTATTTACAAAAAATGTGAAAATTCAAATATATAAAGATATGAAAATGCGTGGCACTAAACACTTCAACTTTGTAATATATTATTATTAAAAATATGTAAAGCTAACTGCGCCCTGTGGCTTCTCTCGTGTTAACTATTCAAACTCAAACTCAAACTCAAATCATTTATTGTAAATAGGTAAAATATTGCACTTTTACACGTCAAAAAAAATAATATCTTATACATAAGTATAGAAATACAAAAAAAATAAGTCAAATTTTATGATCTACGAAACTAATGATTATTATCTAATTATGGTTTGAGTTAGAAAAAGAATATTTCCCTTTCAAGTGGTGACTCATGCCTGAGTCTCGCACAGGAAAAGGAAAACTCCATTGACTCTACCAGTGCTTCGGAAATACGCTCGGATATATTATCCCACAGAAACCGTATTTTTTATAGGATAAAAATAATCCTATATTCTATTCCAGAACCTACAGTATTTGTATACCGAATTTCATTAAATTCCGTTCAGCTGTTTTGGCGCGAAGAGAGGACAAACATACAAACGGACAAACTTTCGCATTCATAATATAATATCCGTGAGATTCACCTAATTGAGATACGAGATAGGCTAAGTGGATGGCTCATCGTCATCAATCATTAAAAAACAATGTTAAATACACTGTTAATATATTTTTTTCCTTTTTGCATAGTATTTAAGATGCACGCCTACACCCCTCTCTCTTCCACTATGGGTGGTTGACTGGTAGAAAATGCTCTTAGCGTTGAGTCCGCCATTTAATCTAGCTATTTAAACTGTGTAATAAAGTATTAAATAAAAAAACGAAATGTGTGCTGGGACACACAGTAGAAGTAATACTTATTGAAGTAATAATTTCAAAATAAATTTTCGTAAAGATATTTCAAAAAATATACAAAACGTAACTCTCTCTTTTTCTATCTTCACTTATTTATATCTCCCTCTCAAGTTCCGTTCGCCTCGCCCGATCACACTTTTCGTAACACATTCACCAGCTTACTCTCCAAAGTCGAGCGGGCGTAAAGAAGTTTTACTTCAAAAATAAATGTTGTAGATTTAAATCGTTTTCACCCCTTTTAGCATGGGTGCGGCAACCCTGACCCGTTGAGAAGTCCCAGAGGGCATTTGTCACGTACACAGGGCATCCCTCAAAGGCAAGAATGCAATAGCAACCGATATTATTCGCAGAAATATCATTATAATGGAGGATATGGCTTCTTTGAATTCAACTCGGGTAAATTCTACTCTTCTTCAACACATTGAGACGTGCGCACCTGGATTTGAACTCATGACCTTCTACTTGGAAGTCGGCCGTTCTCCCACTAGGTTACCACCGTTTACCCTTGTTTAATGTTACAAATAACGAGACGAGCAAGCCCTTCACCTGAATGGTAAGCGCCACGCCTGCCCATAACAACCACAGTGCCACCCAGAACTTTCCATTACAAAATCTTGCGCGGCACGGCACTGCGCTCGTCACCCTGAGACATCGGCTCTAAAGTCTCATATGGCCAGTAAATTCGCGGGAAACAGTGCCCTTCAAACTGGAACAGTAATGTTTACAAACTACTGCTTGGTGGATGAATATCTGGCAAAGATGTGGTATTCTGTGATATTTTGTGAACTTTGGTAAATTTAATATAGAATGTATATTTGTAAGATCGCAGGTCGAACTTGGATCCGATAGGCACAGGACCGGGGTAAATGGCATGGCAAGGTAGAGGCTTATACCCGCCAGTGGCAGGATACAGGCTGTATATGATGATAATATCGAATTGATTGTTTGTAGAGCTTTAAAGCCAGCAATATGCAAAAAAAGAAAGAAAAACATTTATAATGACTTTCATTTTGTTGTTTTTTTCTTCTGGATTTTTTATCTTTTGGCAAACTACAGAAAAATACTGCCATTGAAAGAAGATGAAACATCCTGCCTCAGAAGAAGAACAAGCTATAGAAGGAAGATTAAAGTCAACAGCTGTCTCACAGCTCTCTTATTCACATCTAGTAGTACAGCGTACACGAGAGTGAGTGAAACAGAAAACTTCCCATGGTTTTTATTATTTCAAGTATAGTCCACAAGATAGATTGGTCACGGGGGTCACCACGTACTTATTCTTATTCCATGCAGTTCATTTCAAGGCCTTAAACTGAACGGCCTAGATTGGCACCACACACTCATAAATGACAAACGTGACGTGACGTCACTCAAGAATAGACTGCAGAGAATGAGATCGAGCTATAAAACCTCTCATAAATGCAAACAAAATGTTCTGTGCTCTTTGGATAAATGTCTCAGGTCGACTTATGAACGCTGAGCGATATTGGTGGTGACAGTTGGCAGGGCAGTTCAGTTTAAGGCCTTAAACTGGATGGATTTAACTGTTCACGGTGAGGCCCCAGGTTGTCTTTGGAGTTTTCTATATTAGCTAATAATTTATGTCATGGCTTGAAAGCCTTGTGTGTGTGTGATTTGGTGAATGAAACAAGTGAACAAGCAGTGTCAAGTTCCCAAATGAGTATGGATTCCTTTTACATTAAAGTAAAACCTCCTTGCATCACTCACACACTCAGAGCCGCAAAACATTTTACATAAGGAACAAGTCAAAAAACAAATCAAAAGAAAACCAACCTACAACATCGAGCGGAAATCTTCAAATTGGATTCCCAAAGAACACGCGACAGAGACGACGTTACACATCCTCGCATATGTTAGAGAGGGACGGGTGCATATCACAGGCCACAAAGCCAAGTAATTGTAGACAATAGGAGCTGAAAAAGACGTCTCTTTAACAAGATTTCAATCTACGAGTGTTTTGCCTTAGGACTTGTTTGCAAAGTTATAGAAACCATTCGGAAGCATTCGCAGCTCCCTTGTTTTTAAGCCGATACGATTCAAAATAATCTTGAAATATTTTCCTAAGTGCAGAGTTAAGTTGGTAAACTTTAAGAGACTTTGTGAACGCACGTCTACCGTAAAACAAGGTTTTGCTAAGTGTGAATGGAAACCAATGAGGTTTGACCTCCGATGGCAGAGATCATGCCAGGACGAAGGGCTCAGCGGAGGCTGGGTGTGGTATCTTTTGATAAGTGTACGCAGTTTCCCTGTTTGTTACTGAGAGATATTTCCCGTATTCAAAACCGAGGGAAGTGGAACTGCGTGCTTCTTCAATGTGTAATTAAATCCTTAACTAATTGCGAAATGAGCAGTTCTACAGTCTCTTTAAAGTTTCAAAAAGCTTTAAGGATGGGGGTATATTTCCAACTGCCCCACAAACTGACTCATACGTAGCGGCGCTGGGAAGTTGGATTACCAACAGCCCACAAACTATTTGAGCAGTGGGGAGGGAGGGAATTTAAAATTCCCAACTGGCCTACTAGCTCTCTTAGTTGGACGCTGCGAAAAAGATATTGCCATCGTCCCCATTAGATTCACACTAAATGCTTCGGAAGTACGTCCGTCAGAGAAGATAGCACCAAAAAACTCTACGGGGATGTAATTTTTTCAATTTTTCTAAAGATATTATGCTAAAAATGGCAATATTTAAAAATAATCTAATTTAACGATAATATTATTATTATTATTACATCGTATTTATAGTGCTAATAAGATGTCTCAAACTAACAATTTTACAAAAGACTGCCCTCACTTTCGTGAGGAGGATTAGGCCTTAGTCCACCACGGTGGCCCGGTCAGGATTGGTGGATAAAACACCTATCCCTGAAATAATTCTAGGGTGGGTATGTGGGTTAAGATGTTTTCCTTCACCGAAAAGCGAGTGATGATTACGTCCATAATTATGTTTGACAAGGAACAGAATGGTAACGTGCCCGCTCTAGGATTTTAACTCACGACACAAAAAAGCACTATTTAAAGCGTTTTCCAGTCTCTAACTTCAAGAGTTCTACATAGTCCCCAATTTTTCGTATACAATAGAATACGAAAACTGTAAGAAACAAATAATTTCGACAGCGATAACACTGACTAACAGAACTAAGCTATGACTAACAGAATTTAGGCCTCTATTAATGGGAAGTCAACAATTTCTTGCTCTCCCATACAAATAATAAACTAATTTGTAATCCATCAAGCCAATAGCCATCGGGACGGCTTAAACAAGATTTGAACACCTCGAAATGAACTGCGCCCCTCCCGTCACGGCCAGAGATCGGAATGTAAAAACCACCCTCTTGCAATTGTGTCACAGTCCGACCCTGGCTGAAACTTTTCGACTATTGGAATATGACCTCACTTGCTTTGGGAATAAAGTACAGAGGTTGAGCTCGCATTGTAAATTAGAGATGTAACGGAGAGTAAAGTGCCGGATGCCGGATGTGAAAAAGGGACCACTAATTTGCCTATTTTTTTTTGTCAGTGTAACGAAACGAGCAATTCGTTCACCTGATTGTAAGCGCTACGCCTGCCCATAACAGTTACAGCGCCACCCGGAAGTTTACATTGTAAAACCTCGCGCCCCACTGCACTGCGCTCGTCACACTGAGACATTGGTTCATTTCAAAGGTCGATTATTTTTAACACTGAAACTAGTTACTGAACAGTTCCAAATTAATGGAATAATTAAGCTTTTAGAAATAAGATATTTACCTAGCATTTGATTTTGGTTACCATTCGGTAGACGAATTTGTCTGCCCACAAAATAAACCTATTTGGATATGCTCGTGTACTAAGTTTACTCGTGTACTCGCTTGCAACAGCTAAGAAATATCGATAACTAACATTGAATAGAAAATACTTTATTGTACACCAGTTCAAAAAAACAAAAGGTACATAAATAATAGAATTTATTGAAATAAATATAGTACAATGAGTGGATTGATCGCTAAAAGCGACATAACATAACATTAACATAACAACATATCAGACCATATCAGTTACTCAATTATTTGGATTTAAAAACTATATAGATATACTTGGTCGACTATGGTCCACAGATTAAAATCCATGTACAGGATGCGGTCGTACAGTAAAAAGTGGCCGGATACGCCGGATACCTCATAAATCAGCACCGTCCCATCCCTAACTTACCCCTTGTGCTCCTAATATTAGATTCTTTCTGTATCTTCGCGCCGCCGCGTGCTGAGGCTTAGCAGGGATGTTGCTAGGGGTTGTTAATTAATATTGTGACGGAAGGGTCGCGGGCGCGGGCGGCCGCCTAATTGAGTGCGACTGATCTTAATTTGATTTTAAGTTTTCGGTTTCTAAATATCGTGAGATTAAACGGTCGGTTCATCGGCTTATTGGCGCGTTGTAGCAGAGAATACTTCATGGTACAGTTGTGGTACAAATTTTACTCATATTAAATATCATAAGAAAAGTGCTATTAGGGATATTTTATGTCCTCAGTAATCTAAGATAGGTAGGTAATTAATTTCCGAAAAAGATTTGTGCTTGTTAAACTACACTTAATTTAATTTCGGAACAACGAGGCACGAGGTACAAGAATCATCGTCGTCAATAAATTTTAAAGATCTGTTTTTTTTCATAAATTAAAGAACACAAATGAAACTTTGTGTACGTTACTCAAACATCACAATGAAACAACACATAGCGACATCTAGTGTCGAATAGCTAAAAGTTTTTGTTACCGCCATCTAGTGTCGAGTGGCTAAACTACAAAGACCATCATTCTAATTGACTACCTTTCAAAATAGTTATCAAGCTTATGTGTAGAGATGGCAGTTTAAATCAATGTTTAACTAATTATGATTAAAAAATAAAATACAAAGAAAGAACTGACGAAGTAGTTATCAACTAAATACATAGATGTCACTATTAACACTTAAATTGTCGTTTTGAATTTTTACAGGTGAAACTTCAAAATAATTTGTTTTTCAATATTGTTTGGTCACGAATATTCAATTTAGCAGTCCCTTATCATGATATCGAGTGTTTACCTTTATCACAATGTGACAAGGTCCTTGACCTCACAGACTCACTGATAACTTCATCTTCAGGCCTTATCGTGACGAATCGATCAAAATGTCCAACAAACTTATTTTTAAAGTTTGAAACAAAGATTTCTGTTTCTAGAAAAATGTTAGAGCGTAGTTGTTTTTTTTTAACTCATATATGCCCGAGAGTTATTTCGCAGGCATGTGAACCACCAATCGGGACCGGATGGATTTTATTATTTATTTATTATTACATTAATTTAAACGGTATAACCTTAACTAATAATAATTGTTTATTTAACTCTGATACAAAACGAAATTAAACACTTTAAGCCCGTTTTCACTATGAATCAAGCGAAGCGATATTAATTAGTGAGAACAGGCTTTAACTCTCGTGACGATGCGGGGGCAGGCATTGGTAATAACAAATAGTCTACTACAAGAAAAGCATAATTATTTGGTTTTAAATAAGGTTATTTATAGGTATGTGATCCACTAATCCGGATCGGGCCCCCGTGGTGGATTATGGCCTAACCCTCCTCACGAAAGTGAAGGGAGACCCGTGCTCAGCAGTGGGACGATATGGGTGGACGATGATGAGGTCGACACCGCCGTCCGCGTCGCCGCCCGGTCACAAGAGGGCTGGCTCATATTTCGAAAACTAAATAACTTTCTCTAACAATTCATCCTTCCAATTTCAAAGACCCCTCGCCTGACCCCCAATGCCCTTCCCGGAAGTCATCAATCAAAGTTGATCAGATTGTCAATTGATAGCCGGGGAGCCAGCTCCAGAGCTGGCTCCCCGTCCAGTCAGTCGACAAGTCCAGACTTGTTTCGTAATAAAGAGTTAAAAAGTTACCGCTCTCGTTCCGCGGACAAATAAAAAAAACTACGAATACCTAGTAGGTACATAATATCTTCAATATAACTGGAGACGATAAAGCTGCGAAGTGATCCGTCACGAGCACGACACGACGGCCGCCGCCGCCGCCGCCGACGTACCCACGTCGGTACATAGGTGTTACCAGATTACATAGGTGTTACCGGTGTTGTCGCGATATCGGGTCACAATAATAATTCTGAAGAGATCAGAGATGCAGGTGGAATGACCTGTCAATGATTCAGCATGCATGCGTTGAAAGGTCTGTTTTGAATAATTATATTTATATACTGTTTATCCCTTAAAAAAATATGGCTTCTGCGGGATAACAGATAAAGCGGGTGGGACCGAGAGGCGCTGCTAGTGATCTTAAAACTGTAGATGGATAATATATAGATAAACTCTTTATTGAAAGACCACAAAACGAAAGCAAATGAAATTTAACAATAAGTGTCACAATGTACGGTCTTATCGCTCAGAGTGATCTCTTCCAGACGACTAGATGAGAGGAGAGGATGGTGAGGAGTAACTAGATATATTATACAAATTGTACGTCCGTAGTGGATATTACTGTTGAGACTTTATTTTATTAAGACCTTTAAATGTACACAGTTTTATGCAATAAATATTGTTCGTTTCTATTAAATTCTACAATATATTCGTATTATTGCAAAAGGGTGAATCTGTATCCCTTATCGATTGTCATCTCCGTTATCAGATAGCATCGCGGCATATTTGCTCACCCGCCTCGTCCGCGTCGCGTCGCGTCGGTAGCCAGTCGAGCGCAGACTTCCGCTGTGTGTGGTGACCTTTAGTGTTCATTTTTTTTATTGAGGTGAGGTAGCTTTATTTTTATTTTGAACGTTGCATTTTGTGTTGGAATTTATTTTGTTTGAAGGCTTGGTTTTTTAGTTATTTTTTGATTAAGAATTTTATTGTGTATTTTGGATTGCTGTGTTCCTAGATACGTTACGGTTTTTATAAAATCATTTCATTTATAAACCTGATTGGATTTTTTTCTTTGAAAGGACATACTTTCGCATTAGTTCAATGAAAATTGCATCATAATTGGTGTAGTAGTTTAGTTTTTTTTTTTAAATAATTTTAATGTGAACGCAGCACATGCCGAACTTACCCCATTTGCCCATTAACCCTAATTGTATCAATAATTATGTAAATTAAGCTAGGTAAATATTTTCGTTTTAAGAGGCAACAAATCACATTTTATATCATTCTTTTTTTTATTTTATATCTTGACAGATTTTAAATTTTTTAAATTCATTCTTGTGACATCAAAAAATTTGAGAATTTACAGTAAATATTAACTTATTTACGTTATAGTAAGAAACTACCTGTATCCGTCTATCTACGAGTTACAGTCACTATTCTTGCGTGCTAGCTAGAAAATAAAATAGTTTTTGCAGTGTTTTAGTTCAGGTACATGATAGATAACTCAAAAATTGATAGCTCACGTGGTGAAGTTATTTATAGTAAAGTTAAACAGTTGCCGGCAATCATGTGACGGCAGCGCCGCGAGCTGCCGCGAGGCGGCGCCACTTGTAGGGAGTTATTTATTTATTTATAACTTTCACTCGCGTAATTCCAGTTTTCCCGCAACTACTCTTTCCCGGGTTAATATTCCATGTGACACACGAAAAGGTCGCGTAAAAACAATTGACAAACCGTGACTCCACACAAAAATCACACAAAGAAATAAAGCACTTTCAGTCGATTTCAAATTTTTCGGTTTCTCGCGATTTTTTTCCTGTACTTTGGTTTTGCAAAAACCTGATTGGTACTATTACGAACATTTTAAGCCAATCGGTTAAGTCGTTCTAAAGTAATGGCGTGACCCAAAAGCGGATCCAGGATTTTTTCTGGGAGGGACACAACGAACTAAATACGAAATTCTAGCCAGAAATTGACAAGAGTATCACTCGTGTTCTTTCTGTTTTTGATGTGAACAACACTGAAAATTAGCGCGACCTGCTCGTCTCGTCACTCAGTCTAATAAAAAAAAAGTAAAGACTAGTCGTTATTGACCCCTGTTACTGAGCGAGTTCAAAACAGTTCAATTGAACATATTATTACGGGTTAACAACGCACAGTTTATTGTGTTGCACGATACAGTTGATAAACTAACGATCTATTTGTTGACAACCGAATGGTACATTAAGTTATTTATAGAAACAATGTTATTTGAGTTAAACAATGAGTTTGTTTATTTGTTACGCTTTCACGCCTAAAAAACTAAACCGATTTAAAAAAAAATCTTTCACCAATGGAATGCTACATTATAAGCCAGTAACATAGGTTATATTTTATATCCCCGTATTCCCACAGGAACGGGAACAACGCGGGTGAGTCCTACAAATACCCAGACCCAGTACAAATACCCCTTTCAAATTATAACATCAAACCCCGAAACCCACCATACCAAACCTTTAGACCTATTTTTTTTGCCACAGTACAAAAATGACAGACCAGAAGCTGCACCTCGAGCCTGGCAAGGTCATCCGACCAGTCATCGACCACGAAGGAGTAAAACTTTTAGTGGAGCGTCTCTACGGCATCTCTGTTCTGGAACTGACAGAACTGAATGGATATGACGACAAGAACTATAAGATCATAGAGGATCCTAACGTGAAGAATCCGCTGATCACGAACCACTGCCAGCATGGCTATGTCTTGAAGATCATGAACTCAATGGACACGCTGAACCCAGCGGTGGTGGAAGCGCAGAATGAAATTATGAACTTTTGCAGTGAGTATTTTGTTTGGATCTCGCTTCTGACGTCAATGTGAATTGAATATATAGGCCTCTTCTGCTTGAGTCTGCCTGAGGAAGTACCACAGCTTTGCTAGATATTTATCTGCCAAGCATTGTTGTGCAGCATTACTGTGTTCCGGTTTAAAGGGCACTGTTTCCAGCGAAATTATTGGGCGTATGAGACTTTAGAGCCGCTGGCTCAGAGTGACGAGTGCAGTGTCTCGCAGGATTATGCAATGCAGGGTTCTGAGTGGTGTTGTGATTGTTATGAGCAGGCGTAGCGCTTACCATCAGGTGAACGACTCGCTCATCTCGTCCCTCAGTCAAATAAAAAAATTAATCCAATCAGCTTATTTATCAGAGATGTAACAAAAACTTTATTTCACTTTGATTGTAAGCTTTTTCACTACAAAAAGCTCTCAATCTGTCCATCACAGGTGCCAGGTCCATAACCTGTCCGAAGCCGATCCGTAATGTATACGGCCACCTGTACTCCACGGAGACCATCGCTGGCAAGCAGCACGCCGTGCGGCTGCTGGAGTACGTGCCGGGAGAGAGGCTGAGCGACGTGCCGAGGAGCGAGGCACTGCTTTACCAGCTGGGAGAGTTCTTGGCGAACCTGGACAACAAACTGCAGGTATGTGGATGAAATAAAAAGTGCAATCCTACCGACTGCAACAATATTTACTTTCAATGTTAAGTGAGCTTTAAGTCACTGTGTTATGGTATATTTTTAAGTATATACGGATGTGATAGAAAATTTTTAGATATCACAATATGGCAGACAGAAGTTCAATTGTCTGATTAAAATTTAGGTAAACAAAAAATAACTCTATCTGTTCGACTATTAGTTTAACTTTTGTCTTCAAATTGATAAACTGATCTAATTAGACTTTGAAACAGAGTGGTTTCACATTCTAGCAGTACCACAATACACAGCCACAATCCACTTCAATCTCAACCCTACACACTAACTGGAATTTATAAGAACTATCATGTATGTAAAAACGGCAAGGGAAAATATCGTAAAAACATGCAAAAAGAAAGTAACATCCACCAACCGACACCGGGGCAGCGTGATATTTTAACTTCCTTTTTACATTTACTCAAGAAAGTTGAACAAAACCTGAAGAAAATCTAACAATAACGAGCACTTTGCCCCAGTTAAACTAACAAAGGATAAAACAATGTGACCCAAAAAACGAGGCCGAGTCCACAATGACCACGACTCTCAAGCGGCTTGGCTCACTGACAATGCGGATTATTCAGTCTCGTTAAGCTGTCATACATCAGTCGATTACATTACGTTAGTTTTAGTACACTGCTTTAGTTCAATTAGAAATTCACACGTCTGTGTTTTTATAATTTTACGGCAAGCGAAAACACGCCAGGCGTGCGAACCCGTACTGCTGTATTGTCAATTTTATTACACCAGTTGTGTGCGCCCGCACTGCTGATTGAGATTGCCGACACAACGCCAGTAAACAGTAAACACACACGTTGTGTGAAGATTCGCAAAAGAGCCAATAAAGTTAAAACAGTTCAGCAGTGAAGTTGTTAAGGTTTGTTACCTAAACACGTACCTAACGCGCTTGTTTTGGACTGTCAAAATAGAGAATATTTGAGGTTCAAAAAATACATACGGAATTACAGACGTACATAGAACCTCCTCCTTTTTGGAAGTCAGTTCATAAGCTTTTTAAGCGCGTTGTGATATCACGCGTTTTGTGCAAGGAATCTCGTGTGGCATAGCGAATAAGGGCCTTGGTTATAACCACTAACTTTTACACGTTTCAACTAAAACACTCTACTAAAGACTTGAATAATGTAAATCTGCCTTAAATTCCGAGTGTCGAGGGTCAGTACACCGCCTTACCTACAGATATACTAAAACCATAGAATAGATAACAGTAAGTATAGTATTACATAACACACAAACAAACACAGCATCCAAGGCCTTAACTAATGCAATAATGGTTTGAAATTACGGTGGTTTCATGACATGCTTACAGCTCTGGGTAATTTACCTACCTTTTGTAGGTTTGTTATTGAAATACTTATTGTATTGTATTTATGAATGACATTAAAAAAGGAGGCTTTATAAGTTACCAATTTCTTTTTTATTCGACTGAGTGACGAGACGAGCAAGTCGTTCATCTGATGGTAAGCGCAACGGTTGCCCGTAAAAGTTACAGTGCCAGCCAATGCTTTGCATTGCATAATCCTGCGCCGCACTGCACTGCGCTCATCAACCTGAGACATCGGCTCTAAAAATTCTTTTTAGTCTCCGAATAAGTCCGTACTCCTAGTCGAGGAGCTGACTAGCCCCAACGTTCACATGATGATCAAATTACTATAAATCAAATTATTAATCATAAAAAACCTAATTTTCCCATCGTTGGCAGAACTTCAACCACTCTGGTCTGGTGGATCGCGAACACATCTGGATGTTGACGATGGTGCCGGAGCTGGAGAAGTTCAAGTACGTCATCAAGGATGCTGAGAAGCTGGACTTGGCTGAGGAGGTGGGTCTGAGCATGCTCTGGATATAAACGAGGATATTAAGCTACTGCTAGAGTATAGTTATCCAGTCTTTCGTAGAGTAATTCATCAGGAGCAGTTACTGCAGGGCATAAGCCTCCTCTCTCTTACGCTATTCATCCAATTCTGAGCGAATCTGGTTCAAGTATTTTCATGAAGTTTTTGTGTGTTTTTTTATGATTCTGAGTATCGAGACGGGATCTGCTCAGAAAAATGAGATTATTTAAAAAAATATTTCACTTAAAGGAAGCTACATTACTCCCGAGTGCTGTGAAATAAAAAAGTTTTGCTATTACAATTTCCAAAGGCGCTTTGTTGTAATGTCAACTAAAAAACCCTTACAAAATATTTAAAATCGTAAAAATTTACTGTTTTTAGTTTGTTTCCTTTGTATGTACATAAATACCCAGCTAAATGCCAAATTTCAACATTCCAGGTCATCTGGAGGTGGGTTAGGTTTTTGATTTGTAATGTCAGTCAGTCAATGGCGATTTTAGACGTTAATATCTCAATAACCATTCAAGCTGTATTTATGAAATTTGGGTTTCTAGTTAATCTAGTTCTAGTTAATAAATATATAAATAATGTTAATAAATATGACAAATTTCATGTGTATATGTTAAATAGATTTTGAGTTATTGAGGGGTCAAAAGTGTCTCCAAACGCTTCGCCTGTACCTGCTTGCCTTGAGACGACTATAATTTCTCTACCTACATTTCCAGGTGATAGAAGAATTCAAATACGCCATCGTGCCCAAACTAGATGAGTTGGAGAAGGGAGTCATCCATGGAGATGTCAACGAGATGAACATAATCGTAGGCCTCAAGCCGGGCGGCAGGTATGGACCATGCCATGCTATAGTGTATGTACTATCTGTATGTTTTGGGTGGCACTGTAACTGTTCATGTGAATCAGGTGAACGATTTGCACGTCTCGTTACACAGTAAAAAAAGTAGTAGCCAAGTGCGAGTCAGACTCGCGCACGAAGGGATCCGTGCCATTATTTATAAAAACAGCAAAATTATTTTAATTTTAGTAATTTTTTAAAGTGAATGTATAACTAAATATTCTGTGAATGTTTCAAGCATCTGTCTGTTGTCGTTATCAATATCGAGCAAAAAAATCTCGTTTGTTGTATGGGAGCCCCGTAAATATTTATTATATTGTTTTTAGTATGTGTTGTTATAGCGGCAACAGAAATATCATAATCTGTGAAAATTTCAACTGTCTAACTATCACGGTTCATGAAATACAGCCTGGTGACAGACGGACAGACAGACAGCGGAGCCTTAGTAATTGGGTCCCGTTTTACCCTTCGGGTACGGAACCCTAAAATGTATAAATGTCTTTCAAATAATCTCTAACGTCACCCCACAACATCAAAATCATATCGCAGAAGTTCCACAGCAAAATCAGTGCATTGCTCCTCCTTATCAGTTAACAAGTGTGTTTGTTTTGCCGTGATGAAATGGCTTCAGATAAACATCCTAAGGCGATAGTCACATCTCGTGATATCGTGGATACATGGGGCTTGTCACGATTTTGGCGAAGTGTTAATTCCGATAATAGAATCAATTTGGGTGATGCATGGAAAGATTGGGACGGGTTTCGGAGCAAAAATACTGTGGAGTGGTAGGCCTCTGCTTCATGAGAGATTGCCAGAAATTTATATTCACCAAGCAGTAATGGGCAACGGTAAGGCTTCCTAGATAATTACCTGCAAGGCAGTAGTGTGCAAAAATAACTGTGTTCCGGTTTGAAAGGCAATGTTTCCAGTGAAATTACTGGACATATGAGACTCACGAACAGATGTCTGAGGGTGAGAAGCGCAAGGTTTTGTTACGCATATTTCTGGGTTGTTAGAAATTTGGTACTTACTGTTAGGCCTATTCCATTCGTCACTAAGGTAAAAACAAAAAGCAACAAAAAAAAATAAGAATTAAGCTTTTGATTGGTTGTTGAATGAGATAATGGCGGCCTCTGGTGCCACAATTATTCAGGGGACATTTTAATGTCAATCGATATCAACCGGCACCAACCTGTGCAAACGGCTTATATAAATCTTGATTCCATCTTATATTTTAAACGCCTGAACTGATTTGGATACAGTTTCGTTTTTCCAACAGTAGGTAGTCTGGGACATTTTGGCAATGGGACGCTCGGAAAATGAAACGTGACGTTCTGAGAATTGGCCTTTATCAAATGAACTGGCTTAACGTGCCCTCCGAAGCGTGAACATTCTCCTACCTACCTCAAATTTCAACCATATTCTGTATGACCTAGGACCCTAAATACATCAGTGTTGAAGGTTTGCAGACGGATTCTAGACGGCATCGTACTGAGGTAAGCCAAGTTTCATGTTGGCTTCAAACTTGGCTTACTTCATACTAAACTTTGACTTAGCTCAGCGTTTCCTTAGATCAAATTTAGCTCAGCACTTGGATTTCTAGTTCACACTGAGCAATGCGTCGGCTAACATCATGACTAGAAATATTTTGATTATTATTATTTATCTCTTTGTTGAATTTAGATACAATATACAATACGAATCGTGGGAGAACATCTGCCCGCCAAGGAGAGGGTCGTGAGTTCAAATCTTAATGCGAGCATGTACCAATGTGTTTATTGTAAAACGTGTACGTAATTAGAACTCGCTTTTCGGTGAAGGAAAACATCGTGAGGAATCCCACATATCAGAAAATAATTTTGGAGGTATGAGATCCACTAATATGACTGGGCCCCTGTGGTAGATTCTGACCTAATTCTCTTCACGAAACTGAAGGGAGATCCGTGCTCAGCAGTGGGCCGATATGATGATGAATGATTTTGAGATCAGATTTAAAGCCATTCAATTACTGAAAACCGCATTACTATCGCATCGATTCAATAGTGTTCATTCATCATCATCATCAAACCATATCGCCTCACTGCTGAGCGCGGGTCTCCCCTCACTCTCGTGAGGAGTGATAGGCCATAATCCACCGCGGCGGCCCGGTCCGGATTGGTGGATAACATACCTACCTCCGAAATAAAAATCGGGTAGGATATGTGGGTGTGGTGTTTTCCTTCACCGAAAGGTGAGTGATAATTACGTACAATTGTGTTATGTTATGTAAAAACAAACAGACAAGGCAAAAAAAATCTTGTTCAGTATTAATTAACTTAATTATACAGATTTTTGTCGTTTTGCATTATTTAAATATAAACATGGAACAAAGCAGAGACAGAGCTAAGTCTAAGTTATCTAATTTCAGTGCTAAGGCCCTTCTTTTTTCTAATTTAATAAAACTTTCTGGCACTTTTTTGTTGGTAAATATGGTTTTAACAAATATGCAGTCAAAGGTACGCTAGGGGTTGGGATTAACCAGAAAATTAATTAATAACATTTTATCTAATGTATATAGTGCTTACAAACGTTTATGTTGGATTGGTATTAAAGAAACAAATAATAAATAAGGTAAAAACAAGCCAGACAAGCTTTTATAAAATACGTATTCGATACTGCGAGCTGATCAAAATGAGTCCAAACACCATCTAACTACTGTTAGTCACTGAGGAGTTCCGTTGTCTACCTTCTGTCTCCATCATCAGATCAGCTCGTTGTCACCATTATATTGAATTATCATCGGAAAATGACATGCATGCAAAATTTCATCTCAATCGGTTGAAGATAACTGCTTTAAATTTCAGTTGTAAGATTTCACCCAAACAAACATACCTACAAACAAAGATTATTTACATTATTATTTTATATTTTACTATTGTTGTATTTTTTGTAGTAATATTTTTTTTGTAAATTAAAATTTTATTATTGCTGCTTACATTATGCTAGCCCTAAGGACATGCTTAGGCTAAGTAATGAGTACGTACCTATCTCCATTCTAACGTCTTCAATTCTCCCTCCAGCAAGTCAGACTTCCGCATAACTGGCATCATAGACTTTGGCGACATCCAGTACTCCTACTACGTGTTCGAGCTCGCCATCGCTATGACGTATATGATTCTTACAACTGGAGATATCAGAGCTGGTGGACTGGTCCTGGCTGGGTATACTGTCAACAGGAGGCTGCCTGATGACGAGTTTAGGCTGCTGAAGGTTAGTGCGTGCTATTGGATAAGAGGTGGCGCTGTTATCAAATGTGGTGAGGATGATTTTGGCTAGTGTTGGCTAGTGTGTGACGAACGAGCTAGTGTTGGCTGGAAGTAGTGTATCATAACAGCCCCTTTCCTTCCAGACCCTGATATCAGCTCGCCTCGTCCAAAGTCTGATTCTAGGCGCTTACACCCTAGAACAGGATCCCAAGAACACCTACGTCACCTCCACAGAGAAGGCCAACGGCTGGGAAATCCTCAAGAAGATCCGCAAGAGCAAACCCTCTGAAGATGGAGACGATACCAACTGGAAGGCGATTGCTAAAGAGTACTTGACGAGAAGCTAAGATTTGTAAAAGCGTCATCTGTTGGTCGTTTTGAGAACTGACACGATATCTACTAGCGCCACCTATTGGAGATGTTAAAACACAAAATTGGAAAAATAAGTTTTGCTTCTTTAGATTTTAGATTATTATAATTTCAATAATAAATGTAGAGTAATAAATATCATTAATTATTATTATACGTAGCCGTAAGTGTAATTAATCGTGTATTAATTGTTAATTCTAGAATGTAAAGGTTTGTAAATTATTTTTCATTAAAGTATAAGACATGAAAAATAGTAAAGCCCTTTTTATTTTATTCTCCTATGTTTATTTATTAAGCTGGATCTCGTCTTAATTAGGCAAGTACTGAGTTTCTATGCTAATAAAAACACATATTATTGAGGTCTCCAAATAATTAAAAAAGAATGTGTGTACTTATGTACACGCGTTAGAAGTTATACTTCTAATTATATTATATATATTATATTATTATTATATTCTATTATATTATTTTCTTCTTTAAATACAAAAGGATTGAAGGGGTTATGCCACTTTTCGCTAGGTTGACGTTTGACAAACACTCTTGGTCGTTTAATTCCAGCTCGAAGAATATTGTTATAATCTTCATCACAAGTAATATTGTTATTTTTATAAAAGGAATCTATATCAGAGTAATCATTATTTTCAAGGTTAATTCTTACATTTTTATAACGTTGAGCATGTTCTTTAAAATTTGGTTCATCTTTTTGCATCGGTGATAATATTGTAGTGGATCTACTAGGCATGAAAGGTGCTTCAAATCTGCATTGTTGAGGTTTATTTGCAACTATTTTTTTGTAGCATGTAAACGTATGCTTGTGTGTTTGTAATTTAATATTGTTTGATGCTTCTTGAGATGAGACAGATATTAAATCATCAATTAATTTGATAGCATCCAATTTATTTTTGTCGAGTGCATCCAATGGAGCATTAGCTAACCACAGTAGTGTATGAGCATGTGGACTACCACGATGCTGAAACTCAATCCGTTTAAAGTAGTGGACAACATAGTACTTTCTAGTACCTCTTTAGCAATTTTTTCTGTGAATACACTTGTTGCTGGCTTGCATGTTGACTCACAATTTCTTTTGTTTTATATTGTAAATCTTATTATAATAATGTTGTGGTGAGGAATAAACGCTTACCAAGCATGATATAACTTAATTTTTTTACTTTTTTTTCACAATTTCACAGTGAACACAATACAGGTTTGTCTCATGAAATTAACTGAGCAGAGAAATTTCTGTTGAAATTTTTCCTGAATTTTCTTTGCTATAAACCTCACGGAGCCCGATACCTTTCCAACGAATGCAAAACCGTGGAAATCGGTTCGTGCGTTCTAGAGTTATAGCGTCAGGAAGGAAAACCCGACTCGTAAAAATTCACTCTCATAATTTTTCTCCATCGCGCCAAAAGAAGTATAACTTCAAAAAGATCGTATATTAAACCTAGAGCTGCTGTTTCTTGCATCAGAAATCACATAATTTTAATAAAATTTATAATTATTTGATAGAATTGTGTTAACCGCCATCTATTGAATACTCAAAGAATCATGTGGAAAGCTAAGCTATTTAGTTTAGAGGTGCTAGAAAAATCGAAAACGTGGTTCTAGGATCATCAAAGTCAGACAAAATCTCTAGATGTCGCTATAGAGCTTCACGAATTATTTCTTGTCAAGAAACATTTAAACTAAAAGACGTATTTAAATTTGAGTACGGCAGCTAATTCTATCCAACTAATCCTACTAATATTATAAATGCGAAAGTTTGTGAGAATGGATGGATGGATGTTTGTTCCTCTTTCACGCAAAAACTACAGAACGGATTCAAATAAAATTTGAAACACAGATAGTTTATAACCAGGTCTGAGTAATAGGGTACTTTTTATCCCGATAGCATGTTTCCGTGGGACAAAACGGAAACTACGCGGGTCGAACCGCGGGGTGCAGCTAATAAGCTTCTAAAGTAATAAAAAAACTACCCAGTCAAAATAACACGCTCACACATGACACTTCTGTAAGTATAGGTATTAACAATTTTCTTTTTTAGTCCCTTAAACATGCCTTAAACGAAAAAAAAAAACACGCGGGGCAGTCTTCGGGGAGCGCCGATAGAACTCAAAACTAAGTAACTTGTGAATTGTATCGTCGAGCTACTAAATTCTTATTTTTGAATTACTGTGGGCAGCCTTTTACAATGAGGTTTAATTTATAAGAAGAACTTGATTTGTAATAAGAACTTTTTGATTAAGACTTTTTTTTGTGCACCCTAAAAGTGCTCAACGCACCAAGAAGTTTACACTTCAAAAAATAGACACGCAACCCAGCTGACCTCCATCATCAGGAACCCGCATTCACTTTTGCACGAATGAACTCCACGGCCTAGGTACAGATTAATTAGACATCCTATTTTTAAGCACTTATTATATTGAACAGCAATCTTGCCCGTCTGTCTGTCTGTCTGTCAGACCGGGGTCAGAGTCTTAAAAACGAGTTAGTTTATCATCAATCAACGTGAACAAGACAGAACGGCGTCGGCGTCCATCTAGTGTTTTGACATGGCGTGTAGAATTACGAGATGCGAAAACAATTATGATTTATTGAAGTTTTTATTAGGTTTTTTTTAATGTGATAAAGGAGAGAAATGCTAATTTGAACCTTATGGGTTATGGTGTACAAACTGGGCGTGGAAAGAGTGTGGAAAATATTGTAAAGGTTTTGTTTTATTGCGAATAGGCTAGCATTTGACCGCGGTCTCACCTGATGGTAAGTGATGACGCGGTCGACAGTAGAGCATGCTTGCCTAGAAGTTACCTATTCACTCTCGACTTGAAGACTTCCAGATTACAGCTCTCCAGGAGGATTCCTAGCGTATCTTTTTCCCCAGAGCTATAATCTTTTTTTTTATTATTTGACTGAATGACGAGACGAGCAAGTCGTTCACCTGATGGTAAGTGCTACGCCTGCCAATAACAGTCACAGCACCACCCAGAACCCTGCATTGCATAATCCTGCGCGGCACTGCACTGCGCTCGTCACCCTGAGACATCGGCTCTAAAGTCTCATATGCCCAGTAATTTCGCTGAAAACAGTGCCCTTCAAGCCGGAACACAAAAAATCAACAAACAATCAACAAATTCTCAAGGAAATCTTTGACCCTCCTTTTTAGACTTTTTTTTTTTTTTAGTTATGAGTAGTATCCAGAATTTTTTTATTCAATATTCGACCGGACACACAAATCAGAATCGTACATCGTTCTTACTTGTGTTGGGAGCATGCGCTGACAAACTCTCAGCCTTTATAAAATAACGAAGGTCTGGCGTTCGCGGGCTCTTAGACCATAACTTAAACATAATAATATTTTAACACGTTAACTGTTAAAAACACAACTGTCGTTATTTTCATAACTTGCCGCGAGTGCGGCAAAACACAACTGTTGTGTTTGTTGTATGGGAAAACACTATGGCGCGTGTAGAGCCGCACCAGTGGCAAGCAAAATGGCTCAGCAGTCAAAGTGTTAACAGAATTCCCACCGCTCTAACAAGCCTAAAATAATCTATAAGTACGAATTCTACGTGATAGGTGTTATTAGCAGTGAAAGTATCAGAAACTCGTTCCTAGCTTTAATTAAAGTATAAATTATTAACTATGGGAATGCAGTAATTATTTTTAATGATAACCTTATATGTGAGAAATGTTGTAGAACACTACTTTGAGATTGCGATCGCCGACGCGCAGGAATGAGCTGCGTTGGATTTACTACGGACCTTCATTATAATACAACTTTAAGATATGTAATATTAATTTTATAGTCATAATAAAGAAAAAAACAAATATTTGTACATAAATCATGGATCAACACCTTACTAATCCATTTTATAATTGACCGAGCGATCATGGATCATCATAGGTGTTCTAATCCTACTATATATAAATGCGAAAGTTTGTGATAATGGATGGATGTTTGTTCCTATTTCACGCAAAAACTACTAAACGGATTCGAATGAAATTTGGAACACAGATAGTTTATAACCAGGGTTGAGTAATAGGGTACTTTTTATCCCGATAGTATGTTTTCGTGGGACAAAACGGGAACCGCGGGGCGCAGCTAGTCTATTTTATAATTGACCGAGCGAGCGAAGTGTCTCTGCTTCGAGTCTGGAATAATTTGCTTTGTCTGTCTGTTTGTTGGTACTCCTCTACAGGTTGTATTAATAACCGATCTGGACGAAACTTGGTCAGTATACAGGTTTTAAGATTTTATAGAGTTTGTTTCGTCGTCTGGGTTTTTTTAGTATAGGGGAACTTCCTCCAAAAAGGTGCCAAAAGGGGGCTACTGGATATATCTGCTTTATGAGATCCGATTGCAATGGTTTTGTTTTATTTGGAAGGTAGCAGGTCCCAGAAACCAGTAGAGCGTGTCAGAGAGTTGGTGTACTGCTCTCCGCTGGGATCGTAGCATGTGGAGATGTAGTCTCTGCCTATCCCAACTGTATGTATGAAAGGAAGTAACTTTAAGTTTTATTTTTTTTATTGTTATACTTTGTTTTGGCAGTGTGTCCGTGCCATGATGTCACCGAATGGTCCCAGCGGAAGACGAGCGCTGTTCGCAAACCGGCATCATGCTGAGTTGGATCCATTTGTGACACCTTTCCAATTGTTTATTTGTTGTTTTATATTTATTTTTTGTGTTGCATATAAATTAATTTTCTTTCTTTAAGTTAATCTCATACAAATTTGGTGAAGATCTGCGTGATGAGCAGAATAGCTCCTCAATAGGCAGTGAATAGCTCACTTTTAGATTTCTACCAGTGGAATCGGATAAAGATTGTTAAAAAAAAATTTATGATCGCGAAGTCTTCTGTTCGCAGGACTACTAGGTAGTTTTAATTGCATTTCCTTTTTCTTTTTGTTAATTTTTTCCATTACCATCAGGCAAAGGACTGGCGCGTCTCCGTGAAAAAAAAGTCCAAAAAACGGTGGTTTAACTTTCTGTCTCCAACCGGATGACAATAGAGGTCTGCCCGGACCTTAATCGACGGGAAACCCAATGACATAGGTGTACTGATTCAGAATGGCAGTACCTTAATAGCTAGTCGTTACTAGCAGGATTTGTATAGAACGCGCAAAAAATACACGATTCGCGAATTGAAATGATCGTGGATATACAACCTTCTTTTTATTTGTAGTGGTAGGCCTCTTCTGCAAGAGTCCGCCTGGGGAAGTAGCTAAAAATTCATCCGCCAAGCAGTAGTGCGCAAAACTAACTGTGTTCCAGTTTCAAGGGCACTGTTTCCAGCGAAATTACTGGGCATATGAGACTTTAGAGCCGATGTCTCAGGGTGACGAGCGCAGTGCAGTGCCGCACAAGTTCTGGATGGCACTGTAGCTGTTAAAGACAGGCGTGCCGCTTACCATCAGTTGAACGTCTTACTTGTCTCATTACTTAGTATCATAAAAAAAAAAAAAAACACGCTTTGTTAGCTATTAATTATGCTCTGGTTGCACCCTGCGGTTTCACCCGCATTGAGTATTATCGCAAAGGATTGTTAATGTTTACAGTATAAAAAGTAACCTTTATGTCAGTTCATGAAATAAACTATCTGTGCGCAAAATTACATCTAAACCCGTTCAGGCGTTTTTGCGTGATCGAGTAATGAACATCCAAACATCTATAAACACAAACTTTCATATTTATAATGTTATTAATAGTATTACAATTAGATAAGTTATGTCCTGCGACGTGCCTTTACTTATTAATAAAAAAAACTTTAATTAATTTCTCTTGTTTATCTAACATAAATTATCTGTCAAAATATTATGACATCCAAATAAATTCCCATCAGACAAACCCGTGGGCTATAGCAAGCCATTACACGTGCTACAGTTGTAATAACAAATGTAGCTGGCTTAGGCGATCTAATCCAAGGACCACGCACACTCATACTTACCCCATGCGAACTAAGATGACGCAACGATCCAAAATGAGACTTGGCCTCCGATAATAAGAGCCACCACTTATTTATTTATTTTTATTTGTCTGAGTAGCGAGACGAGCTAGTCGTTCACCTGATAGTAAGCGCTACGTCTGTCCATAACAGTTACAGTTGCTTCGGTCTGTCTTGCGCCACCTCCTGCTAGTCCTCCGCCTGGAGCTCGTGCCTGTCCGTCCTTACTTCATCCATCCAGCGGTACCTGAACCCGCCGCGCCGGCCAGGTACACTTACCCCTCTGTCAAATTTATACGATCTACTGTTCATATAACGATAGTAAACTTGCAATCTCCAGCATTTTAAACGGTTTCGTCGTCCTACGCGACCCCCGCCAAAACTGACAGGATTTTTTGATTGTGTATTTCAGATGCGTGCCAGGTCCATAGAGTATAAAACGTCCTAGCACGTAAGCTACAGCGAGCTATTACACATGCTTCGGTCGTAATAACAAATGTATCTAGCGATCGGGGTCCGGCGGCCTGACCACCGCCTGTCACCATTGTATGGTAATCCGCCGGGAGTACGCACTGGGTTGGTAACACGCTTAGTTTTTAAAAGCAAGGGCCTCACCACGAACAGTTAAATCCATCCAGTTTAAGGCCTTAAACTAAACTGTCCTGCTAACTGTCACGACCAATATCGCTAAGAGACATTTATCCAAAGAGATAGTAATAATTTGTTTGCATTTATGGGAGTTTATATAGCTCCATCTCATTCTCTTTTTCTCTCATTCTCTTCAGTCTATTTTTGAGTGACGACACTTCACGTTTGTCATTGATGAGTGTATGGTGCCAATCTAGGCCGTTCAGTTTAAGGCCTTAAAATGAACTGCATGGAATAAGAATAAGTACCTACGTGGTTACCCTCCAGGATGGTCAAACTAGCATGGTCGGTCATAGCAGCTTACAAACCTGAAACATATAACAAACCTTACATATTAAAAGACTTTGTAATATGCTAGGGAAATACATAGATAATTGTAGAAAACTCAAATAAAAACAAAATACCCGCCGCGTTTTTCCACCCTAGTGGGTACTCACTTCATTGCAGGTTATCGTATCAAGTATTGCCTATTCTGGCCGCACTACCCCCGCGATGTAATTGGAGCTAATCAACCGAGTGGGCGACCTGCTTTAGCAGACATTCTAGACTTGTAGCCTTTAATGAAATCATTTCTTTTGCTGAGCCTTTCATAATCTTATCGACAGCTTGAACAAATATTAGTCTTATTCCATGCAGCTCTGAACGGTCTAGATTGGCACCACACACTCATAAATGACATTATGTTTTAGATGCCATGATGTGTGAGGGCGCGGATTGCTCAGGGTGTAGACTGTAGAGTGTCCATTCTGTATGTAATACTATAATTTATTCTATGCCACATCTCAGTAGAGTACGCGTTATAAATACAGTTAGATAAAATCTAATTAGTGGTCACGAGTATCCGTTGCAGCTGATACTGATGTGTCGGGTCGTGGAGTGGTGGTCACGATGCGTGCCTGTACATTTGGGTCAAAATATATCTGTCAAAAACCTTAAAAATATTACAGATTTTTCCATGTATCTCTTTTCTTGTTTTTTTTTTACAGTAACTTGCTGCGCCTCGCGCTTTCACCCGCGTAGTTCCCGTTTTGTCCCACAGGAACATACTATCGGGATAATAAGTCCCCTTTAACTCAATCCTTATAAACTATTATAAACTCTCTGTGTTCCAAATTTCGTTCGAATCCGTTCAGTGGTTATTGCATGAAAGAGGAACAAACATCCATCCATCCATTCGCACACACTTTCGCATTTATAATATTAGTATGATTTGATAGAATACATTTAATTTAATCTTTTGACTTCATATGACGCTTAAACTCATGTGAGACCTCGGTCAAATGCTTACCTATAGTGCAATAAAAAAAAAGCTTAGATAAAATGAGTCAAAACTTCATCAAGGTGAGAGTTCATAAATAACAAAAAACACACATGTATTTCCCATTTTGATAATGCGAAATACATGTGTGTTTTTTGTTATTTATTAATCAGATTATAAAATCCTTATCCTTACTTATATTATAAATGCGAAAGTAACTCTGACTGTTGCTCTTTCACGCCTGAACTACTGAACCGATTGAAATGAAATTTGGTACAGAAATAGTCTAGAGCCTAGGGAAGGACATAGGCTACTTTTTATCGCAAAAAATGCATTGTAAGGGTTTGAAATAGGGGATGAAAGTTTGTATGGAAGTATCGTCATTTTTGAAGCTAGAAGCTTGAAATTTATTTTTTAGGCTTTTGATTAGATATAAATAAATTTGTTATTCAAAGTTTGTAAGAATTTACCCTTGAGGAGGTAAAATAAATATAGGGGTTTCGGCTAAACCATTGCACCGATTTAAAAAAAATATTTCTCTAATGGAAAGCTACATTGACAGCAAGTAACATAGACTATATTTTATCCCCATATTCCTGCAGGAACAGGAACTACGCGGGTGAAACCGCGGGGCACAGCTAGTTTACAATATATTTTTTTTACACAAATTTACAATATACTATAAATTACTCTATCGATGCTACTAAGCAGTGGTAGCCTCGTGAGAGAACGTCCGCCTTCCAAGGAGAAATACGTAAGTTCAAATCCCAATGCGGGCACGTACCAATGTGTTTCTGTAAAGCATCATACGTAATTTATCACTCGCTTTTCAGTGAAGGAAAACATCGTGAAAAAACTCACATATCTAACCGTTAATTATTTCAGTGGTAGCTATGTTATCTTCCAATCCCGGCCCCCCGTGGTAGATTATGGCCTAACCCTCCTCACAAAAGTGAGGGGAGACCCGTGCCCAGCAGTGGGACGATATGGGTTGATGATAATGATGATGTGTCTATAAGCTTATAGTGTTTAATAAAGTATTATTGTATTGTATGAAAAATAATGTAATTTATGCAGCCGAATGTACCCACGTGTCCAACCGTCCGCGCAGTCATGGGCCTGTTATTCCGGGACCTATCACGACTTATTATTAATTAACTTTGATATCACACATTAATCGTTTACAGGAGGCATACCATGACCTCTTATAGTGATTCAATTGAAGATCTAAAATGAACCGCGTCGCATAATCGTACCGTGACGTCTCATTTTTTAGGTTGAAAATGGCAGCAACATAGAAAAATGAGACGCCACGGTACGATTATGCGACGCGGTTCAGTTTAGGTCTTCAATTGAATCGCTATAAGATGTCATGGTATGCCTCCAGCACAAAAAAAAATAATAAACGCGTTATAAATAAGGCACTGGCTGGGGAAGCACCGCACCTTGGCCTTTTGTATTGGAAGATCTCCCATCACTTTCGTGAGAAGGATTACGCCATAATCCACCACAGGGGCCCAGTTTGGATTGGTGGATCACACACCTCTGAAATAATTGTCGAGCTTGTGAGTTTCTTCACGATGTTTTCCTTACATATAGCTTTTTTTTTATAACAAGCGTGATAATTACGTAGTTAATTGTTAAAAAATTATTGGCCCGCACTGGGATTTGAACTCGCAACCGCTTGGAAGGCGGACGGCCTACCCACTATGCTATCGCTGCTTTAAAAACGTGTTAATGAATATTTATCTTTCGCGTAAACATCAAATATATTCATAAGTAGGTATGTTAATTGAATGCTTTAATTAAAGTAAGAGGATTAAGATTGTCGATACTGTCACGTCACTGGCTTGCCGAGATCAAAGGCGCCGAACGAGTGACATCGTTCTCAAATGCATTGAATAGTGATGGGAAATGCGTATTATCGATACCGCATACTCCATCGCCACGTTCGTTGTTTGCGTTTTTTCAGATGAGATAAAAATTAAGTTTTTAACCTTTCATTGTTGGTTAATTGTTTTATTTTTTATCGAACTTCTATGAAACATTATTATTTTATTATGTACGTGTGCGACGCTGGGAAAAGTAATTCCCAGCACGCCCACTGGTAGACTGGTTAGTGGATATGTTGGGAATATACTGTGTTATAACAAAATTATTAAAAAACAAAAACCCGACAGCCAACAAAACGGAAATAAGGCAAACGGCTTGGAAGATTCTTCATACCAGTGATATAATATTCATTTATTTCGTTTAACTAAATGTATCAATTAATTACACTCATTAAACACCGTCCACCGTTAACCGCGTTGATACTACCATCAGGTGAGACTGCGTACAAATGCTTGCTTAGTATACTGAAGTAAAAAAAACCGACATAATAAATTAATCTTATATCGATATGGCTTGCTATGTATCGTCAAGACACAAATCAAAATGCGTCGTATTGACGATGGGAAAAATTCTCGACAGGTTTCTTCTCAAGCGTTTATCGATATGATTGACTGCATTGCAAGTTTCCCATCACTAGTGACAAATCCATCAAGCTACACCAGTGATCGTAAGTTATTTGTCAGCTGTCACCTCTTTAATTATAACGTTAATTTCACAGTTACAGTGCAAGCACTGGATCGGAGTGTCGTGCATTGCAATCAGAACTTGTTGCGTAAGTAATGTTATTTTTACCTGATTATCTTAGTTGACTAATTTATAAAAATTAACATATAAAACAAAATAGTTTTTTTAATCGTTTGCCTGTTTGTTCGTCTGTCTGTAATTCAAAACGACTGTCAAAATTGAAGAGGGAACTTGGATTTAAGGCGGAAAACCGAAAATGTTAAGTGGTGGAAATGTTAATGTTAAGTGGTTGCATTTGTATTTTTTTCTCGAACTTGTGTTTCTTCGTGTGCGATATTGTTAGAATATTAACGATTAATTGTGTTCGTCAACGTATACAAGTGTTGGCAAATTAAACTAATCCAAAAGCGTGCCTTATCACTCCTAAACTCCAAAGAAGTTTCAGTAAAGCACGCACCTCCTTACTAAAACTAAAAAATAAATGCACGAATCATTCGAAGCCAAAACTTAAAAAGAAAAAGTGCGAACTACAATGTGATGCCTTATTTTGAAATTTGTGTCCGTCTGTCTGTCTGAAAGTTTATCTCTTATAGGCTCAGAAACGGCTCAATCCATTTCAATGAAAATAATATTCAAGAGTTTAACAAAATTAAGTCTCAATTTAAACGCACAAGGGAAAATCCCACAGCGTAAATATAAACAGAAGGGTATTTGGCGCCGAAACGGGATCTCTCGCAATAAACTGAACTGTAATATGTTCATTAATACAAAGTGGTTGTCGGAATAACGATTGTATATGAAGCAAAGAAGTAAAGAGACTGGAAAAGGTAGTATTGAATATTTATGAAAAAAAAACCCGACTGTCAATGTCACTCACAATGACATAATCCAATGATACTTCTTTTACCAAAATCCTTCAGATGGTTCGTTTCTGTTATGGCGGGAAATTTAAATTTCAAACTGTTTTTCGTTTTTAGAGCTATACCGGGTCACTAATATAAACGAGACCGTATTTCGCGCCAACCGTAAATCATTCTTTACGTTTTTATGTTGAAATGTTTAACACTAATGCACTGTATCGCTCAAATATGTTGATAAACACTGACATCATTATTATCCATTCATGACGTCTATTTCAGGCGACATTCAGTTGACATATTTGAGCGATACGGTGAATTATTGCAAAAATTATTCTTTTGAGTCGGGGTGATCACTTATTTTACCGAGTAGCTCGACCAGACATTCACATGATGGTAAGCGCCACTCATGCCCATAACAGTTACAATGCCATCCAAAACGTAGCATTGCAAATCTTGTGCGGCAATGCACTGCGCTCGCAACCTTGTTGGAAGTAGCATTAGACGTTTCGCTTCAAAAAATAGATTACATTGTATTAAAAAACTACTTCCTATTCATTGCAGTTAATCTAATGGTGATGTTGTGGTGATCAAACAATTAATATTAATTGCTTAATTTCCTGTGTCTGGCAACATTTTAAATTGCTCAAAAAATATCGTTATACAAGCATCTCAAATTAGTTAGTATTATTGTGGTAAACAGGATATTTAATTATTTACCATGTGTTTTGGGCATGACGTCACTGGACACCTCTTTATTTGACTGAGTGATGAGACGAGCAGCTCGTTTACCTGATGGTAAGCGCTACGCCTGTCTGTAACAGTTACAGTGCCACCCAGAACTTTGCATTGCATAATCCTGCACTGCGCTCGTTATCCTGAGACATCGGCTCTAAAGTCTCATACGGTCTCTCGCAGAAGAGGCCTCCCTCTACAAATAGTGCATTGATCTATCTAATGACTTAGGAACCAATGTCTTACCCTCCCGTACCCCCCCCCCCCCCCCATACCGTTAATCGTTACTCCAACTATGATCGAGGCTTTTGCTCGTTAAAATTTCCTCCACTCGGGTTTTCGTTCCACAAAATACTTAATTAAGTTCCTATGAAACTTAACTGAAAAAATCCTACCATTATCCACTACGGGTGCCCAGTCCGGATTTGTGGATCAAATACCTACCTCCGAAATAGTTCTCGGGTAGGTATGTGGGTTTCCTCCCGATGTTTTTCCTTCACCGAAAAGCGAGTGATAATTACGTACATATGTTTTACTGAAACACATTGGTACATGCCTGCAGTGAGATTTGAACTCACGACCTTCTGATTGGAAGGCGGACGTTCTCCCACTAGGTTACCACCGTTTTTCATCCTATCAAATAAAAAATGATTTGCGGAATTTTGAGGTAACAAACACGAAAAAAATACAACCGTCTTGAGAACCTCTATTTTTGAAGTCAGTTTCAAAATATGTTTATTCAAAAAGAAAATCAAAAATAAACACAGCCACACGAAAGTCACATCTAGAATTATTTTGGTATCCGTGTACTCTTTAGCAGTGCCATTATGAAGATCCCAAGGCCACAGACAATTCGAAAGGATTCGAGCATCCTTTCGATACACATTCGAAATATCTTTATGTAATTCGAGACAAGTCTAAGAATTGATCCCATTTGATATTTAAATTATAATATGAACTAGCTGTGCCCTGGCACGCTTCGCTGTTCCACATTCGCACATTCGCTGATATGTCACTGATGAAAAAAATAGATAAAAACAATCCTTGATGCGGATTATATATCATGCTAAAATTTCAGCTCGATCGTTGCAGAACTTTTTGAGTTTTTGAAGCGTACACAAACCAACATAACATATTTATATATATAGATTGCCACATCTATTTGCTCTTTGTCTGGGCGTTTGTGGGAACATGGTCCTATATTCCCTAGATACAAGGAGTCCTAGTTAAGGGATCTATTCATAATTATGATTGTGACGCGCTATTTGTTAATTGATTTATTTAATAAAACAAACAAATGAAGTTACTATTGGTGCTAAACTTTCCTTTTGCGTAATAAAAGTTTTGGATACTGAATTATTATGAGATGTGACTTGCTTTTTGAAAGTTAGAGGAGGCCCGTGCTGCGCAGTTGGGACGTTATGGGTTGATGATGAAAGTTGGTTTACGGACGATATTTTAACGTGACAACGTCATAACAATTTCGTGAGGAGGATTAGGCCATAATCCACCACGGGGGCCCAGCCCGGATTGGTGGATAACATACCTACCTCCGAAATAATTCTCGGGTAGATATGTGGGTTTCCTCACGATGTTTTCCTTCACCGAAAAGCGAGTGATAATTACGTACATATGTTTTACAGAAACACATTGGTACGTGCCTGCACTGGGATTTGAACTCACGACCTTCTGATTGGAAGGCGGACGCTCTCCCACTAGGCTACCACCGCTTAAACCAACTTTACAGACAACCAATTTTTTTTAAATATTTACAGACTAGACGTCCAGTTATAATCTAACCTTGATGCAATTAAGTCTCATACTTATAAGCAATTAATAACGTTTCAACACTGAAGATAAATAATGAGTTAATTACGAGCAACGCCGCGGGCGACAGCGGGTCTGTGTAAACAGCACCAAGTGGTGACCAGTGGAATAAAGCTGAAGAGCTTTAACCTTAGGTGAGTAAATGTTGGTTAATGTTGGTAGGTAATGGTTTACGCGGTTAGGTAATAATTCGACGCATGGTGGCAAGGGAATTTTTACTAAAACTATTTTATAGGAGGCATTTTATAGTTGTAGTAGTGTTTTTAGTAGTAAGTGAGGAGAGTCCCGTGCCCAGCTGTGGGACGTTATGGGTTGATGATGATGATTTTATAGTAGTGGTAGGCCTCTTCTGCAAGAGTCCGCCTCGCGCGCATCATCATCATCATCAGCCCATAACGTCCCACTGCTGGGCACGGGTCTCCCCTCACTTTCGTGAGGAGGGTTAGGCCATAATCCACCACGAGGGCCAGATCCGGATTGGTGGATAACATACCTACCTTCGAAATAATTCTCGGGTAGGTATGTGGGTTTCCTCACGATGTTTTCCTTCACCGAAAAGCGAGTGATAATTACGTACATTGTTTTACAGAAACACATTGGTACGTGCCTGCACTGGGATTTGAACTCACGACCTTCTGATTGGAAGGCGGACGTTCACATACTTAATGCAAATTTAAGACTAATATGGTTTTCTCATGGATGTCATTGGCAGAACTGGACCAAATTGAAATGACCACACGGGAAGCACCAGCTTTCAAATAAAAAAAGAATTTTTAAAATCGGTTCATCCAGTCGAGAGTTCTGGGGTAACAAACATTAAAAAACCAAACAAGTGCGAGTCGGACTCGCGTACGCAGGGTTCCGTACTTTGTTGTATGGGAGCCCCCCTTAAATATTATTTTAATTTTAATTTTAAGTTTATATAAAACTCAATATTCTGTGAATATTCCAAGCGTCTACCTGTTGCCGTCATCAATATCGAGCAAAAATGAGAAAAAAAATCATGTTTATTGTATGGGAGCCCCATTAAATATTTGTTTTATTTTGTTATTTAGTATTTTTTGTTATAGCGGTAACGGAAATACATCGTCTGCGAAAATTTAAACTGTCTAACTATTACGGTTCATGAGATACAGCCTGGTGACAGTCGGACAGACAGACAGACAGACAAAAAGCGAAGTCTCAGTAATAGGGTCCCGTTTTACCCTTTGGGTACTGAACCCTAAAAAAACATTAGACCACGATATTTTAAGTCAGAAGAGGCCTGCCACTACAAGAGACCTACTATTGTCACCTACTGCTGTAATGTCACCTACAAGCCTAACTGCGGTTCACATCTCCACATGCGCATGCGCAGGTTAGTTGTACGTAACCACACATGCGAGACGATCGTGTGTGACCAGTCATGTGATAGAGGACCTTAGTGCCAGTGACAGTGAGTTCAAGTTTCAGTGATATATTGTGATGGGACTTAAATAATGGAAAAGTGATAGAAAATAGGTTTCTTGCAAGTTAAAAAAAATTATGGATATTTAAATTTAGAAAAACGGGTTTTTATAAAAATAAACTTAATCTTGAGACTAATTTGAATTCTGCGGTCGAATATCGGAAAATTAACATAATTATTAATTCATACATAACCATACATAATGTTCTACAAACATCGACATAGCTTTTTTAGTTGACATAAAAATCGTGAGTCATAGCCGTTGGTGTCATTCATAAAATACTATATTATCGTTAATTATTGTATATTTTTTAGAATCTGGAGATTTTATAAGTAAAAACAAAGAATTATTTTTATTTTTAAATTTTAAAATTCATCAAATGCAACGAACTGTAAACAACAGTTGATGCGCCAATAAACTTTCATAAATAAATATAAATAAAACCAGCTCCGCTGTGGGACAACTGCTGTGGGACAAAACGGGAATATACTATCGGGATAATAAGTACCCTATCACTCAATCCTGGTTATAAACTATCTGTGGTCCAAATTTCATTCGAATCCGTTCAGTAGTTTTTACGTGTAAGAGGAACAAACATCCATCCATCCATTCTCACAAACTTTCGCATTTCTATATATGTCAAAATGTTATGTTGGTTTGTGTACGCTTCAAAAACTCAAAAAGTTCTGCACCGATCGAGCTGAAATTTTAGCATGATATATAATCCGCATCAAGGATTGTTTTATCTATCAGTGACATATCAGCGAATGTGCGAATATGCCACAGCGAAGCGTGGCAGGGCACAGCTAGTATAATATAAAAATAAAATAAATAGATGGATAGTTTTCTACGTGCAATAAAACTTTTATTTCTTCAAGGGTTTACTGGGAGAAAATTCGTTTAGTCCAAGTTCATTTTTGTTTATTCTCAAGTTTAATATCTTCAATACGAGCTACGCTCCGCGGTTTCGCCCGCATTGAGTATTTCATTACAGGAACCGTTATTTTTTTACGATATAAAGGATATTCTATGTATAAATCCAGGTAATAAACTATCTGTGTTCCAAATTTAATCTAAATCCATCCAGGCGTTTTTCTGTGATTGTATACCAAACATCCAAATATACAAACTTTCACATCTATATATATACAAATGTTATGTTGGTTTGTGTACGCTTCAAAAACTCAAAAAGTTCTGCACCGATCGAGCTGAAATTTTAGCATGATATATAATCCGCATCAAGCATTGTTTTTATCTATTTTTTTCATCAGTGACATATCAGCGAATGTGCGAATGTGCCACAGCGAAGCGTGGCAGGGTACAGCTAGTTATATATAATTTGCTGGAAGCAGGATCAAACAGCTTTAAGTAATATTAAAAAAAAGGCACGATCGCATACATAGATCCTGATACCTATCTAGGATTCCCTGTATCTAGGGAACCAGGAACTACGAGGACCATGGTCCTACAAACACGCAGACTCAGAGAAAATACCTGTGGTTCACACAAATCTATACCCTTTGTGAGGGTGGATGGATGGATGGATGTTTGTTACTCTTTCACGCAAAAACTACTGAACGGATTTCGATGAAATTTCGAACACAGTTAGTTTATTACTGGATGTAAAATTATAATACTTAAAAAAAAGTGAAACTTCGTAATCTGGATATGAAAATAGAAAGGGGTAAAAATAGATTTTTAGTGAAATCATATTGTTTCTTTAAGACAAACTTTCTTAACATTGCTTACAATACACAGTTGATCGAATCTTTTAAACATCATTTTTCAAACGCAACAGTGCTTTCATACCCCCTCCATGGTTGCGTTAAACGTTTAACGCAACCTAGTTGGAAGTCGCATCAGAAGTTTCACTTCAAAAAAACTAACTGTTCCTGTGGGTGAACACTCAATGCGGGTGATACCGCGGGGCGCAGCTAGTAGCTAATAAAATCGATATCAGACGCGATTATGAGCATGTTAATTAATTCGGAACAAATATTTAACTAACATATATTCATATTTGTTTGCTGATAGAGCCTCTGGTTTTATAGTTTGTTAGGCTGCCCAAGGGCCTTTGAGATGGCTTAAGAACATATTTCAATCGATAACAACCGTGATTGAAACTCAAACAGCAGTGCGGGCGCACACAACTGATGTGACAAAATCGTCAATACACTTTCACGCCTAAACCACTAAACCGTTTCTTGAAATGTCTTTCACCAATGGAAAGCTACATTATCAGCGAGTAAAATATGCTAAATTTTATCCCAGTATTTCCACGGGAACTAGAACGACGTAGGTGAAATCGCGAGGCACAGCTACTCCCATATAACGAAATTAAATGCAATTTCAAGCGGGGGGAATTACTTAAAAATAGCTTACATCTCCGATGCCTATATTGACCCTTTAAAAAAAATTCCACGTAAAATTAAATTGAAAATTGGGACATGTTCAGCTATTTCCGAGGTCAACTGTACCTACCTAATTGAATTTTAAGTAGTTTTTGAATGGATTCTCTTAAGAAATAAGAAAACCAAAGCTGTACACAAAGCAAAATCCGTAATTGCTTACGAAATACTTGAAGTTAAAAAAAACCCCTCTAGGCAAACCTCGCATAATTATTATTAGCTTGTATAAACTCTACCGTGTACTTAATAAGAGCCAGTTTCGCTTTCCATTCTAGTTTTATAGTCAAAATAACATAAATTATAAAATTACACAAACTGTTGCGTATAATTGGAAGCCAAATCATACACTTTCTAAACATATCTAATTCTAATTTATTGTCATTACCTCATTTCAAACTTTTGAGTTAACAGATCCGTGGAAGAATGATAAAACAGCAACATTAAGCTAGTGGCATTATCACTTGTCAAAATTTGACAGTCCGCCCTAGAGCCTCTGACATGATTTGACAGAATAGCTGTATGATGGACAGACAGACAAATATTATATCCTAGACGGTTGATGTTCTTCCTTTTAATGTACGTAACTAACGATGGGCGGTCCGAGGTATTAAAACATTTTTTTTTATTTGTCTGAGTGACGAGACGAGCACGTCGTTCACCTGATGGTAAGCGCTACCCCTGCCCATAACAGTCACAGCACCACCCAGAACCATACATTGCATAATCCTGCGCGGCCTTGCCTTGCGCTCGTCACCCTGAGACATCGGCTCTAAAGTCTCATATGCCGGTAATTTGGCTGGAAACAATGCCCTTCAAACAGAAACACAGTAATGTTTGCACGCTACTGCTTGGCAGATGAATATCTGGCAAAGCTGTGGTACTTCCTCAGGCGGTCTCTTGCAGAAGAGGCCTTACACAATTGAAGGAACTGCATTTGGCACAAAATAACAATCGAGTCTATAAACATCTCGCTTCCCGAACCATCGAGATGTTATTCGATTGTTTCGAGTTGACTGACTCGCTGCTGCTTTTCACTCGCTCTCTCGATAGTGTCGTGTCATGGGCAGTCTAAACTCGAAAGATATGCAGTTGATGACACCATCCGCAATTTTTTCCTTTTGTATGTATAAAAAAACTCAGTTTCACTTAAATTAGACAGCGAGAGAAAATAATCGATAAACATCGGTATGTTTGCACAATCGAAACCATCGATCAAAACATCTCGGTCTCGTACATCGCTATACGTAATTCTAAAAACGTTAGCTAAATAAGTCACGGTGGAACTTCGGGTGTATTGTTGATCGAAGTGGTGGAATCTAAAATTAGCTTACCAAAACTGGTTTAGCCTATAAAATTTAATATTTCACAAAATCTATAGATTATGAATGAGGAAAATTTTGATGTAAATTATTCATGAGTGTTTTTTTGTTTATTACTCTTTTAAAAATACAGATTGTCGGTTATTTCTTAATGGACTTTATAAAGGAGGAAAAAAAAACTATTAAATTGACAACAATAATTTGATGAGGATTTTCACAGTTTTTTATCGCAATAATAATTAGCTTTTGTTTCATGCATTATTTTATCAGGGGATAGTCCAAGGGATTCCTGGATTACGTCGTCATGTAAGCGTAGATTATATGAATTAAAAAAAAAGTTAAAACCCATAAAATACACGAAAAAGTAAATGAAGTGTTTTTTCATTTAAAAGACTTCAACGCGCTCGTATTTTTATTTGATATCTGGCAATGAGCTCCCGTTGAACTCTTTTGCTTGGAAAAGTAATATAAAACTAATTTCTTTTAGTATTTTTTATTTCTTTAAAAAAATTGTATTGAAAAAGAATCAATGTCAATTTAAATAATAATAAACATAATTATCATAAATAAAACAATTAAATTATATTATAATGTTAGAATTTCTCAAACCGGGTCAGGTCTAAGAACTCGAATTATCTTTGGAACTAGGCTAAACCAATTTTGAGTAAAAATATAGAACTAAATGAAGATAGTAAAAAAAATACATTTAATTATTCTAAATGACCGTAATTATACAACGTATTTGAAACCTTCATTACAATACAAACTACTTTTGATGTAAAACTTCTTTACGCACGCTTGACTTGGGGAGTAAGCTGGTGAATGCGTTACGAAAAGTGTGATCGGGCGAGGCGAACGGAAGTTGAGAGGGAGATATAAACTAATGGAGATAGAAAGAGAGAGATAGTTACGATGCGTATATTTTTTAAATATCTCTAATGATTTTTTTTTTAAATATTTGTTTTATCGAAGTTTTACTTCTACTATGACCCAGCACACATTACTTTTTTTAAAATTATTATGCAGTTTTTTAAACAAAATTAAACAATTTTATACGGAACCTATATCACAAGCGTCGTCATCGTATTCACAGCATTATGTAGATCAACACCCACGTCTAACGTCATTTTGATTGCAATTATCAATAAGATATCAATCAAGATTACAACTGTATTGAAAGAGAACACGAATTAACTGGATTAGTCATAAACTAGTCAAATTGTGTAAGATTTTGGTCATATTTAACTTACATAAGTTTTTTAGGCGACACAGTGAATGCAAACCGATATCGCAGAACAAATTAACAAAAAAATTTAAAACTACATAATATTGAAATATTGGACAATTCTTTTTAAAATTTCCGACAAAAATACTATAGTAATGGTTAATATGCAAATAAAAAATCTCTAACCAATGTCATACTATTTTTCTTTACAGTAGATATAATTGAAAAAAAAATCGACATCAAAATAAAAATACAAAATGGCTACAATCCCATGTGAAATTAGTGACAAAAGTGACAAAAACCCACTCAGTGATACCAAAAGTGAACATAACAACACCAACGGCGATTTAAAAAACGAAAACATTGTTATAACCGTCAATAGTGACAGTTGTCAAAGTGACAGTGACAACGGAAACGGCGCGAAAAGTTTAGAAAAATCGGAAAATGGGAGCAGCGAAAATATAGCAGGAAACGTAGAAAACATCGGCCAAATTTCTAGTGATTTGCTGGCAATACCTTTGCCAAAAAATCGGCATAGAATGTCTTTTATGGAGGAAGAGAGTGCTAAAGAGAAATTGCGATTGACACTGCTGAAGCAATGTTCCGCCATCTTGAAATTGAGCGACCACAGATACACGAAAGAATCGCTGCATCGGACTTTTCAGAATCAGGTGAGTTTGAAATTGTATTAACTAGAATAAATCCTATCTAGAGGTGGTTTGCCTAGAAGATATTATTTCCAGCAGGCCTCCCATCTACTATATAATCAACAACAAAATACAACTACTATACCTACAGTTTAGCAACCTACAACTCATTACAGGCCATCAGTTTTATTTCTAGTACCTATTAAAGTTTTCGCAACATTGACCCAACTTCGTCAAGGGCGTTTTATATAATAGGTACTCTATGGACCCGGCACACAAATAATTCACCAAACAAATAAATCTGTCAGTTTTGGCAAGGGTCGCGGGGATCGAGGAAGACACATTTGACTGGTGATTGAGAAAAACAACACCGATGAAAATGGTCAGAGATCGCGAGTTCACTACTTTTATACGAACAGTCGGTCATATAACATGGCAAAGAGGATAAGCGAGAGCGTGCGTGGGTGGTGGATTTGGGTTACCACAAAATCAGAGTTTATTTTTCTACAACGAATTAACACATTCGCTATAAATTTTATAAAGCTGTTCAAGTTACACTTTTGACCATTTGCAATTACTAAAATTACTTACCGAAAATCGTTTAAAACTTTGATCTAGGTCAAAATAACCGATTAAGGCATTTGAGGACGAATGTTATCGTCGATAAAGCCTTAATTTTAATGATCAAAATATCGTTAATTTAAAAAGTTATAGCAGATAACCAAACTTGAGTGTTGTGTGACCTCTTTTGTTATATACCTAAATATATTTTTTTGTATTCATTGAAATTTTGTTTTTTTTTTTTCGTTTTGACTCCGCACGATTAGTGCATTTAGCCAGTGTCAAGTATGTCAAATATTTAGGTTTTTTTTTAAAATAAATAAATTAAATAGTCTATTTGTCATGTCCCAGTTAGTCGATCATCTAGTCAATCACGTTTTAGTAAAGTGGCGGGTGCTTTACTGAAACTTCTCGGGAGTTTTAGAGATAACACGAAATGGCACGGTTTTTTCAACTTAAAAACCTCAAATCTTTAATTGTGTCAAGTAGTCAAAAATATTGCACTTTCACAAGTAAAAAACTTAAGTCTTAACATAGACAAAATTCAAAAATAGGTAATTTTTTTTAACTTATATTGTCCCGCTGCTGGGCAAAGGTCTCACCCATCTCTATCCACAAAATAAAAAAAAAAAAAACGAAAATGGTAAAACTATGATCTACTAAATTAATGATTAACTGATTATGGTTTGAGTTTGAAAAAGGACATTTCCCTTTCAAGTGGTGACTCATGCCTGAATCTCGCACAGGAAAAGGAAACTCCATTAACTCTACCAGTGCTTCGGAAATACGCCCGTCAGAAAAAATATTGAATACGTTTACCATTACGATAGTATTGCACCTTTGCTAGATATTAATCCGCCAAGCAGTAGTGTGAAAACAACACTGTGTTTCGGTTTGAATGGCACTGTTTCCAGCGAAATTACTGGCCACATGAGACTTTAGCACCGATGTCTCAGAGTAACAAGTGCAGTGCAGTGGCAGATTACGAAATGCAAAGTTCTGGGTGGCACTGTAACTGTTATGGGCAGGCGTAGCGCTAACCATCAGCTGGTTGACTTGTTCGTCTCGTCAATCAGTGAAAAAAAAAAAACCAAATATGTGCTGGGACACGTAGTAGAAGTAAATATTCAACTAAAAAATTATTTAATAAAATGTTCCTAAAAGAAATGTTAAAAGATATACGGAACGTAACTCTGTCTCTTTCTATCTTCACTTACTTAATCTCCCTCTTAGCTTCCGTTCGCGTCGCCCGATCACATTTTTCGTGACGCATTCACCAGCTCACTCCCCAAGTGAAGCGTGCGTAAAGAAGTTTGACTTCAAAAATATTGGCGGTCATCCTGCCGGTGTGGTTGGGCTTCAAAGCTCTCAAGTTACCATCGGTCTTTTTATTTTACATCAAGGATAGAAAGTTCACGAAGTGTCAGGGCCGCGAGATTCGCGAATGTGTCTTCTATTCTTCGCTTGTTGTATAACATTGGCGCAGCTGTGATCATTCGATACACTCCGTTTATAAAAAGTAAAAGCGAGGTCTTGATTTAATAGACGTAGACTAGCGTTCGCCTGCGGCTTTGGTTGCGTAATTTCTGAATTATAACGGCCATAGTAGCGTCATTCAAACTTGAATGGGTTTCGGAGAATATTGTACTAGAAATTATCTGATACTAACAAGTTATGTAGTTTTTTTTTTAATAAGTGGTCACATCTGCAACTTCAGGGGCATTACTTACCCTTATTAGTAAGAACTCTTTAAATTATACGTTATGTTAATACTTATGCAAGCAAAATGCGTAGTATTTACCAATAAAATACGAGTGAGAAAGGATAATTACGTACAAATTAATTGCCGTGCGTTGTCCTCGGAAAAATCTCAAAAATGGCTAGACCTATTTGAGTTTTTTTTGTGCTTTAATATTAACCATTAAGTCTGTAACTGTGGGTAAACGATACAAACCCAAACCCATGCTATATCGTGTTCTTTCCAAAAAACTCAAGTTTTCAGATAAACACATAATACTTTACTGAATCGAGACTTTGACTACGCTACCCTACTGACTGAGACTTGACCTTTTGATTATTAACTACAAAAAACATAAAAAAATTAATTAAATTAATATTTGACACTGGTTAAATGCATTAATAGTGCCAAGCCAAAACGAAAAAGAAAAGAACAACTCAATGATACTACGCGACCAAAACAAAAGAGGACCCGCTAGTATGAAGGTTCATACCAACCCGTTTGTCTATTGTCATTTGGGCGTGTAATATTGACTAACCTCCCAATTTCTGGGCCTCACCACGAACAGTAAAATCCATTCAGTTTAAGGCCTTAACCTGAACTGCCCTGCTAACTGTCACCACCAATATCGCTCAGCGTTCATAAGTCGACCAGAGACAATCATCCAAAGAGATCGGAACAATTTGTTTGCATTTATGGAAGTTTATATAGCTCCATCTCATTCTCTTTCTCTCTCATTCTCTTCAGTCTATTTTAGAGCGACGTCACGTCACGTTTGTCGTATATGAGTGTGTAGTGCCAATCTAGGCCGTTCAGTTTAAAACCTTAAAATGAACTGCATGGAATAAGAATAAGTACGTGGTTGCCTCCCTGATTGCGAATAGAGGTGCGCGGAAGCGGATCGCGGGGGGTGGACAGTGTCCATTCTGTATGTAGTAAAACTATATATTATCTTCTTTGATGTGGGTTAGGTATCGATAAGGACTAGATCCTAGCACTGTCTAGATACTATCTATAAAAAATCTGACAGCCAACACGGCTCAGCCATTGGTCATTAGACGCCGCACCGAGACCAATGACTACTGGTGACCTAGATATCATTAAGACCAATGACTAGTGACCTACATTCAGATACATTTGCCGCGAGTAGGTGTGTGGTAATGTTTGTGTGTTTTTATTATGTTGGTAAATGTATGGAGGCCCTTAGGACGGATAGTGATGAAATTGGCTAGTATTTAGGTAAGATAGTCAAATGTTTCAGATTGTTTTTTTTTTTAGTTGTGACTTCGCGCTGTATGTGCTTTTGTAGTTGAAGGCCCCTTCTGCAAGAGACCACACCTTTACCAGATATTCCTCTGCCAAGCAGCAGTGTGCAAATATTACTGTGTTCCGGTTGGAAGGGCATTGTATCCAGCGGAATTTCTAGGCATATGAGACTTTAGAGCCGATGTCTCAGGGTGACGAGCGCATTGCAGTGCCGCGCAGGATTATGCAATGAAAAGTTCTGGGTGGCACTGCAACTGTTATGGGCAGGCAAGCGCTTACCATCAGGTGAACGACTTGCTCGTCTCGTTTAAGTTTTATTGAATTAAAATGAAGTGTTAATGATCGCAATATGAAACCTCAATCAGTCGAGTAGTAAGGATTGCTTTAACCAGCGGTTGTCGTGCCTATGACTGCGCAGTAAGGGATCAACCTAGCACCTTCAGTGCTGAGAACACAACTGTCGTGTTATTCATAACTTGCAGCGAGTGCGGGAAAACACAACTGTTGTGTTTGTTGTATGGGAAAATACTATGGAGTGTGCAGAGCCGCACCCATGGCTAGACAAGAAAACTGCTTGGGCGGACATCTTCCCTAGCTACTCGGGAAACGCAATTTGGATTTTTTTATTATTAATTTATGTATGGGTTATTTTTTCTTATCTTTTATTATTTAAAATGCCCTAAATATGTTATATATACGACATTTTTGAAGTCTTTTTTAAGTCCATGTGTCACCAAAGGCAAGAGCTGAAAATCAGCGTTGTGGTTTGACCACAGCATTATGCTGAGCTCAGGCCTTGTCTGACATCACTGCGCGCCGGCTATCTGCGTACACTATTATGTTCATCGTGTGTTTTCATTACGTTGTTCGCTGTTGTGTGCAGTTGTGTCAGAATAAATGTTTTTTCTTTCTTTCTTTGTTTCTTTCAATAGCAGCGAAGTGGTTCTCTTCCCATCGTTTCGCGTTTCCTGAGGGAACGAAGGGTGGGCTACAGAAAGCCATAGCTACGATGAATGTTAGAGAAGGCATGAAGGAAAAGATTGAGGAAGTCTGCGAGATGATGAGTAAAGTACCAATGTGAATGAGACCAGGTGGAAAGGATGTGACACCACCACGCAAGGACCCTGCACAGCCTATTGGTCTGGAGTTCCAGAAACCAATTGAGGGTGTCAGGGAATTGGTGAGATAAATCTATATATATAAAAATGTTATGTTGGTTTGTGTATGCTTCAAAAACTCAAAAAGTTCTCCACCGATCGAGCTGAAATTTTGGCATGATATATAATCCGCATCAAGGATTGTTTTTATCTATTTTTTTCATCAGTGACATATCAGCGAATGTGCGAATGTGGAACAGCGAAGCGTGCCAGGGTACAGCTAGTTTTATAGTTTTATAGAGTATAGATAAATGATCCACTTTTTCTTTGGCACATTACCACTGAATCCACAAATTTAAAAACTAAAAATTCATTGCAAAACTTTGGAATTTAAATTCGAGTAACACTGTGCACTTACTATCTAAAAATGCCCTACACATCCCACACATTCGCATAAAAAGTCATTATTACCTTTTCAAATTAAGTTTTATAAAGTATCTAAAGCTCGCTCTTTCTGATTCTCAACATTATAACTGCGACAAAGTCCAAAGTCTACCTTTGCTTTTTTATGAAAGTGTACATTTTTTCTATCGCCAGAAATGGCCATATTTAATCTCGAACGGTGTACCGCTTAATCTAGAGACTCCAGATTATATTCCGTCTCGTTCCCTCGCACTTAATCAGAGAGGGATGGAAGATTTTTGTATGAATTTATGTATGAAACTAGTCGTCTCGCTGCTAATGATGCAGTATCTATCAATGATGTATGGAGTTGGATGGACAGGGTTGCCACGTTTTTAGAATAGAATAGAATAGAAAATACTTTATTGTACACCAGTTCAGAAATACACAAGGTACAGGAGTAGAACTTATTGAAATAAATATTGTACAATGGGCGGACTTATCGCTAAAAGCGACCTGTTCCAGTCAACTTTTGGTCGGAACCCGTTTTTGTATGATTTGTTGTGTGTTGAATTAAATAAAAAACTCAAGGGCACCAAAAGGGCACTCGTAAAAGTTCACTGACTCTACTAAGAAGCTCGATGGCTAACGTTTTTGCAACAATATTGTGACTGTTATGGGCAGGCGTAGCGTTTACCATCAGGTGAACGACTTGCTCGTCTCGTCACTCAATCAAAAAAATCTCTATAAGAAAAGCAGCCTTACGCATGGTCACCCTTTAAAAATAGAAATAGGGTATTCACTCACAGCTGCCTCACTATAAATACTTTTAAACTAAATCCCGCCTAGATATAGAGTTCCTTATATAGAAAACATTTTCAACGTGTTCCGTATAAAATTCAACTCAGTTTTGGTACGGAATCGTTTCATGCATATTCCTCCATCCCTTATAAGGGCGTCGCCCACTGTATACGATTTGAGGCTCGAGCTACTAGGCGAGATGCCATCAGAATAGCTCACGCTTGACCGTTTTAACTTATGGATCAGTAGCCGCCCGCGGCTTCACCCGCATTGAGTATTATTCCATAGAAACTGTTAATTATTACGAAATAAAAAATATCTGGACATAAAGTATCTATATGCGAAATCTTATTGAAATCTGTTAACACCTTCAGTGCTGATAACACAACTGTCGTGTTTTTCATAAGTTGCCGCGAGTGCGGGAAAACACAACTGTTGTGTTTGCTCTATGAGAAAACACTATGGAGTGTGCAGAGCCGCACCCGTGGCTAGACAAGCAAATCGGCTCAGGAATCAAAATTTCAGATAGATCATCTAGTGGGAGGCCTCATCTGCAAGAGACCGCCTAGGGAAGTACCACACCGCCACCAGATATTCATCCGCCAAGCAGTAGTGTGAAAACATTACTGTGTTCCGGCTTAAAGGGCATTGTTTGCAGCGAAGTTACTGGGCATATGAGACTTCAGAGCAGATGTCTCAATGCAGTGCCGCGCAGAATTATGCAATACAGTTCTGGGTGGGCTTATAACAGTTATGGGCAGGCGTAGCGCTTACCATCAGTTGAACGACTTGCTCGTCTCGTCACTCAGTCAAATAAAATAAGCTAACGACAAAAGAGCACACCATACATTGAAACACTCCCATGAAATATATAGACATGGCCGATTCTATAAATCAATGCTCACACCTGCACGGTCGGTTTAATGAGTGTCAAGCGCGGTGCAGTGTCCTGTCTGTCTGTTTGTAATGCAACAATGACGGCGCGGCGGCCCGATATATGGGGTGTGGATTACATACGATCCAGCTACGTAGGCTCTGTCTATAAGTTATACATATATAATGTCCAGAAATGCGATTTCCAGAACTGCACATTTACAGACCAACCGACCGGGCGCCCCTCTCCGCCGACAGTGGTCTCCCGAACCGTGACTCCTTCACTATATTAATGTAATAATCGCAATAAATAATTAGTCAGTTAACACTTTGAATGCTGAGCCGTTTTGCTTGTCTAGCCACGGGTGCGGCTCTGCACACTTCATAGTGTTTTCCCAAACAGCTACCACAGTTGTGTTTTCCCGCACTCGCGGCAAGCTGTGAAAAACACGACAGCTGTGTTCTCAGCACTGAACGTGTTAATCAGAACTTATCATTTCCCTCTCGCCAGTAATTGTGGGTTAGGTAGACACAAGCAATCAAGAGACCCCACATATTCTACTAGTTACGCCCTGCGGCATAATCCGCGGCAATAACTCTGCTTCTCCCAAGTTAAAAACCACCATGTTACCATAGCTGGATATAGTGAAAAAATCAATAGTCTAATCGTGAGTTCATAAATACAAACATTTTCAGGTTTTCCTAAATTTTCCAGTTTGTCAGGCAAAAACACGAAAAAAAACGAATTAGCGAAATCGGTCCAGCGTTTAACACGTGAACCCGTGACCAAGGGAAATAGGGTATTATTTTTATATACAATATTATAGATATAGATAGGTACCTATACAGATAGATAAGTTAGATAAGCTAAGCGCTACGCCTGCCCATAACAGTCACAGCACCACCAAGAACACTGCATTGCATAATCTTGCTCTGTGCTCGCTTGCAGTGAGATAGTTCACCTGCAATTCAAAGCTAAGAGAAAAGCACGCATCGTCTCACAGCAAAATAGCTGACGTCCGAAGCTGCGAAAAAAGCTCGCACTGTGTGGCATCTCTTGTTATTTTTGACGCGCATCTAAGAAACTTACCGTGACATTGCTTCGACTTACTTAGTAACGATAATCGGAAAACATCTTACCATACACAAGATACACATGTGAATGCGAACTTACAACCCGTCCATGTTTACACCGCCTTATTACGAATCTCACTACAGGCTTGCGATAGACGTTAATCTCGCGATCATTGTTGTCCAACGTCACTTTGAAACTAAATCTTGTTTCCAGTTTTTAGTCGGGAAAACGCAAATGTGAAGTTGTTTTTGTATTTTTTTTTTCTCTAATTTGTGTTTCTTTGTGTTTTTTTGTATCCATTAAGTGTTTGTTAACGTGTACGAGCGTGGGCAAATGATACAAACCCAAAGCCATTTCGTGTTATCTCCAAAACTCCGAAGAAGTTTCAGTAAAGCACCCACCACTTAACTGAATGGTGTATTTGACTCTCAATTTAAAATTAACTACCAACTGGATTCGACAGTCTTGAAAATATATAAGACCCGAAAAATATTACTTGACAATGGTTAAATGCAAAAATCATACAAAGCCAAAAGGAAAAAAATGCAGTTCTGTCGATAGTGGCACTTCTAGATGCTTTCGACCACAGTGCATTCTGCGACAGGCAGGATATCGGTTTCCGACGATTTCTAGTGACACTTTGCGACCCATCGCGGAGTGATCGCTGTCGCTTTGCCGCGGCAAAGTTTTACGTGATCAGGCAGCGGGATGGCAGGCATAGTATTGCGACCCACCGTCGTGGCAATTTCTAATAATGAGCGTCACAAAACATGGGGTTGTCATGGAAGATGTTTATTTACCCGCCTTATGTGGGTAGATAATGGATGGTAATACCATTCTTCTGTACTAAGCAATGTTATATCACCAGCTGTGTTATTCTTATGTTCATCTGGTTGATATTTTAGTAAAGGATAAAAAAATTTTTGCCAAATTTAGGAGTATTTTTCATCACGTCTCTCGAAAAATTATTACCTATATAATAGTTTTTTTTTTTTTTTTTCAAAATATTTTAAAACTGCGTTTTCCCCACGTTTACTATTATCTCACAGCAACCGTTATTTTCTATTTTTTTTTTTTTATATTTTTACGAGACAAAATTATTCAATGTCATATTCCGTGAATTCAAGTATATGTCTACTAAATTTCATCAAAAAAGTTTGGTATTCAAATCAAAATAAGTTGAGTTTCTAAGTTTTAGTTTTAGTTTTTTCTCTATTTAATTTAATTTAATCAAAATAAGTGGAATAAGCACGTCATCCAAGTAACCGAAATAGAGTATTTTTCTTTCAGTGTCTAAGTTAATCTATTTGAAGTCTTTTGGTTTAAATATTTGCCTCGGTTGCGTATTTATAAAGCTCCTTCTGCCGGACTATCCCGCTGCCAGCTGCATATTCATAAATGTTAATGTCCCGCATCCAAAGGACACCGGCAAACCTAATTAAAACTAACTCGGATAGTAATTAAGACCGTTTTCACCCTAGGCGGTCCTTAGGTACAGTAAGAGGATCTTGTTTCACCATTGTTAGTTAAGTTTTTAACTGATGTATACCTACTTGGTTAGAATTTCATGGTCTTATAATTTCTTAGTAGGACAACTTGCTACTTATAAAACGTCTTAGTTTGACAAATTTTTAGTAAGAAAACTTTTTAATTAGACCACTTCTTAGTTATTTTTTTAGTAACCACTTTTTAGTTAAGTAACCACTTATTAGGAAAATTTCTGGGACAAATTCTAAGTGAATCAACTAATTAACTTTAGTTAGGAAACTGGTCCCCTAATTATTCGGTATTATGGCTTAAGTCATAGCCTATTTACGTGGTACTTTCTGAACAGTTTGTTTTCGTGCAAAACAGGTGTCCAGTAAAGAACCTAAGACATTCAGAACTTCATTGCATTGAGTGGCCAATAAGTAAAAACCTCACTTTAAAGTGTTGCCAGACCTTTAATAAGATGCTAATGGAAAGTATGACAACATAATTAATGCAAATATAATACATTTATAAAAGCTTTGAGTGATTTTAAGTGGATCCATAAAGACTACGGTAGATTACGAGCGTGCAGACAACCAATTAATTATATCTTATATGAATTAACTAAAACATTGGTTGTCATTTTGTACTAAGTGGATGTAATAATGAATGGAATTCCGTCGAATTTTCTTTATAAAATCAATCCAAATGTTCAGAATACCTCATCTATTTACTCTTGGAATAAACTTATTCAAGAGAATAGCCTACTATTGTAAAACAAAGGCTTGGAAACACAAACATCACAGAGTGTCCCCTACACATAACGACAAGTTTTTCAAATCAAAATAAGGATGCCAATTACGCGTCCATAAATACAGAAATCGGGCAACTTTTTGTCGCTCGTCTAAAAAGGCACTAATTACGATTTCCTGCCGGCCACGGGGCACGCCAGACGCGCGACTAAAAAGTCGCCGAGGTGTGCGCGCTACGTCGCCGCGCGATATTATGTCGATGTTGGGATACTTTAGGGCTAGGGTTGACGGTTTCCAAAGTCAAAGCCAAAATAATCTTTTTTTTAAATTTTATTTGATTGTGTGAGTAGACGAGCTAGTCGTTCACCTGATGGTAAGTGCTACACCTGCCTATAACTAAGTAGGTTGGTTTAGTATATTAATTGAATGTGTTTCTGTAAAAAAACATATGTGCGTAATAAAATTATCGCTGACGTTGCGGTGAAAGAAAACATCGTGAGGAAAACCACATACCTACACGAGCATTATTTCGGCGGTAGGTTATCCACCAATCCGGACCGGGCCCCCATGGTGGATTATGGCCTAACCCACGTCACGAAAGTGAGGAGAGACCCTTGCTTAGCTGTGGGATGATGATGAATCATTGGCGATCCGATTCACCCCTGATCCGATCCGATTTCTCAGTCTACTGTATTATTCGTCACCCCTATTATAACAACTACGACTCAACAGCTAAGTAAAAGAAGAAGAAAAAAACTAATATTCACAACTAGTAATATTATTAACTGCAATAATTTCTTGATCAAAATCAGATCGAACAGCGCTATTTAAATTGCAGTCATCATAGATAACGAGTCACCTACTTACATGCTCACATTTAATAGGAAAATTGTCGCGTGTCAGCCCTGGATAACTAGGCAATAAATAACTCGCTCTCATTGGCTGCGCTGTCACGTACCGGTGTAGAGTAGGCTTGTGTTCGTATACATCGCAGGAGAAGAACAAGCTATAGAAGGATGATTAAAGGCAGTAGCGACACAGGGCTAAGATTTGTGTGTACTACGAATATTTGGTTCACTCTAAGAAGCATTTGTGCGAAATTCAACCATGAATCATCACTTGAAAGGGAAATTCCCCTTTTAAAACTTAAACTATAATCAGTAACTCATTTGTTTAGTTGGTCATATTTGATTTATTTTTAATTTTTCGCTATGCTCATGAGATTTGAGTGTTTGACTTATAAAAGTGCATTATTTTTGCCTACTTGCAACAAATTACTTGAGTTCTTTGAGCCTATTTCTTCTGAGTCTGGGTATTTGTAGGACAATGATCCTCAGAGTTCCTGATTAAAAAAACAACTCTCTTTAAGGCAGTGGGGTAACGTTCTCTGTAACTTAACTACTCTGCGCATAAAGATGTTACACAAAACCATTTTATGCATATCTATTGATCTATATTTACGTAACTTGAACTGAAATTTCAATCTTGTTTCTTTCGCACTAAGATTCATAATAGCATAAAAATCAAATTCCACAGAATTAGAGTTGGCAATTCGAATGTTGTCTATTCGATTTAACTCGATACTAAGAAGGAAACTCACTTCCGTTATCAGTATAATTGACATATTTATTAAATGTTTTGTAGTTACATTTACATATCTTATTTACATGTGTTGAATGTGGCGCTGGCTAAAAAAGTTTTTGCCCACTAAGCCTGCATTAATTAGATATTAAGTTTTAATTGGTTAATTAATTTTGCTTTATTTAGGCATGTAATTAGTATCAGTTATTTATTTTTAAGGTTGTTACAAGTATGGATACAGTAGTTTGGCCAGGTCCAGTGTATCTTTCGGGGGTTAAAATAATCGATATTTTAGTTATAAAGTCAGGACACAACAAAAACTAATTTTTAATCGGACGGTTAGTGTGAAACGTTTATTGTATGATTTAGTCCGTTTTTGGTGAGAATTTATGTAACTAAAGATATTTTTATGTTGCAACACCTTACAGATATATTCGTATTCCCTGTCAACATTCTCAAATAAAGTACAGGCTAAGAAGGTTAGTAAGTTAGTAAGTAAAAAATCGGGACATTCGGCGTCCTGATTAAAGGGGGAATCGGGACGTGTCACCAGATCCCTGAAAATTGGGACATCCCACGCGACGTGGCAACACTAGTGCAAAGTTCGCCCGGAGAAGTATTTTCAGGATCTGCTTTAATTAAGTTTGAAACTAGAGATTGGGATTGACTTTTATACATATTTTTTTCTGAATTCGCGAAGTGAATTGGAATCAATGCTAAAAGACACATATGTACATGTTACATAACATAAATGTTTAAAGTACTTTCTTTGCCATATTTTCTCCACCAAGCAGTAGTGTGCAAACATAACTGTGTTTCGATTTGAGGGGCACTGTTTTCAGGGGGCATTTGTGTGCTAAAGAATAAATAAATAAATAAATAAGTACTAGGTAACACTACAGGTGATATAAGCAGGCGTGGCGCTTACCATCATTAAAAAACTGTCAAATTATTTACCAAACAATGCCATGGTTGAAATTGAAAGGATCTGACCTACATAAGGTACCTACCTTCGACGCTTTCAAATAATTAAAAAGTTACAAAAAAAAGTGACATAACGTCGGGGTCCTGTCAAAATACATCAATCGATCATAATCTTGTATCGAGTGATATAATTACCGCGGCGCAGTCACGACCGAGTGATCGATTAGTGATTCGATTGCGCCGGGAGCGATCGATTGTAATCGAATGGGTTTGGGGCGGCACTGATGGCATTGATAACGATTGTGAAGTTTCGAGTGATTTTAAATAGGTTTTTTTCGAGTGGGTCATTTTTTTTTGTAAATTTCACTCTAGCTTCTCCTTAGGGAAAGTGATTATCACTTTAGTTTCGTGACTTTAGCAGTAATCAAGATTATAATTAATTTATTCCACGTTAATTCAGTAATACTTTACCACTTAATCTTAAGTTCTTTAATTATGTAATAATCTATAGCAATGATAAAGTTGAAGTGTATTTATAATATCTGTGCTTTAAAAATATGCTACATTTTAAAGGAAAACTGCTACTTAGACGATGCCTTATCAATAATCATACAAAAAAACTATAAAAAAACTTAAAAACTAGAACAAAACACATTTTACAATTAGTATCACAATGAGCGGTCTTATCGCTCACAGCGATCTCTTCCAGACAACCACACATGGAGAGAAGTAACTACGAGATATTTTTATTATAAATTACCGATTTTAGAATTTTTAACCGACATAAAAAAGGAGGTTCTCAATTCGACTGTATTTTTTTTTGTCTACCTGTGAAATAACATGACAGAACTATTTATTATAAGTCTAGTGCACTAACAGTATCATTTGATTTACAATCGAGCAGCTCATATGCATTTCAAATCAATTAATCTGATATGTAATCGATTCAATGCCGTCCATCGTAATCGAAAGTTGATCGATAAAATCTTTACTCGCTACTCTCGCATCTGTTGTGACACTAATTCTGGTATCACTGCTGGCTTGATCACTGTCCTTATTCAACATTTTGACTAGATATATATACAAATAAATAAAATTGAAGTGTCTGTTTGTAATATAAAAATTACCACTTTTTACTACAAGCATAAATATGAATGTTTATAAGGTACATAATTATAGTACATAATTTTAGTGACCTAGTATTCGTACTTACTGAAGATAGAATAGAATAGAAAAACTCTTTATTGTACACCAGAGACAAAAATAAACACAGCACAGAAAAATTACAATAGGTAAACAGGGGTAGTACTATGGGCGGTCTTATCGCTGAAAGCGATAAAAAAACGATAATTATATAACGTTACCATTTATTCTTTTACTCTAAACGGGACATCGGTCTTTTTAGATCAATTAACGGATTATCAATGATAAACAGAAAACCTATTTTTAATGTTGTTTAGAAAAAGTTAGAGATATTGGTGTTATTGGTATAACAAATTAAAATTAATATTTATATTTGTCAGAGGAACATATCTGTTTAAATACACCGGGTGAAGCTTTTAAATGAGAATAAAATTTTTGGCACTTTTTTTTATATTCACCTTAGTTATTAACACCGAGCTCCACAATTTTCGCGCGGTTTCGGAAAACGGGACAATTGTGCGTTTCGAAGCTTTACTTAGAGACAACGGGACAGATTAACCAAAATTCAGTGTTTTCCACCAATATTACATACTAGCTGCGGTTTCACCCGCATAATTCAAGTTTTCCCGCAATAAATCTTTTAAAGGCAATATATTTTCCCCGTTTTTGCCACATTCTTCATTGCCGGTCCGCTCCTATTGGTCGTAGCGTGATGCTATATAGCCTATAACCTTCCTCGATAAATGGACTATTCAACACAAAAAGAATTCGGACCAGTAGTTCCTGAGATCCTAGCGTTCAAACAAACAAACTCTTCAGCTTTATATATACTACTAGATAGTACTAGCTGTGCCCTGCCACGCTTCGCTGTGGCACATTCGCACATTCGCTGATATGTCACTGATGAAAAAAATAGATAAAAACAATCCTTGATGCGGATTATATATCATGCTAAAATTTCAGCTCGATCGGTGCAGAACTTTTTGAGTTTTTGAAGCGTACACAAACCAACTTAACATTTTTATATATATAAATAGAGTATAGAATAGATATATATATATAGATTAAAACTCGAAGAAACACAAGTTAATTCAAGTTTTTTTTTTATAATTTGGCAGGAAAGCATACTTGTGACGTTGCTTACGATGTTTTTGTTTTTTTTTTTGCTCAAACTCGTGTGCTATCGTGCACTGTATCGCACGGAGTCCTAAAAAGTGGCAAAGCCTAAGGATCTTGACTCAGTACACACGAGCGTAGAATAACAAAACGGACTTGACAGGTACACCCATCAGACTTCCCATAACTCACGCAGAACCAGTACCGCTAACAAGTAGGGATGGGATGTATCCGTAACTATCCGTAAAAATCCGGAATTATCGGATTTTGAAAAGTTTTACTTGAAATATTCACCCTAATTAATCAGTTAATCGTTAGTATTCATATAATACATATTAATATTATCAATTATGAATGATTCAAGTTTTAATTTTGGCTTGTTGTAATATTCGTATCCAAAGTAACCTTTTTTTCGATTATTACCCGAAATGAATTAACGATAGGAGCTTTCCCCAATGGCGTTTTAATACATCGTTGAATTACATAATAAATAATTCTAATAACGTCCAGCGCATCCCGGGCAGCTGAATTGGAATTTTGCAGTCTAGTTGAAAAAAAAAACACCACAATTTTTAAATTAAAATATCTCAGGCTAAATATTCATAACACAGAAGAATAGTTTTTTCCAAAACCTGCGATAAAAGATATTTTAAAAATCCGTAACTGGTACACTTATATCAGCGACTGATATTTAATATCCGTAACCATATTTTTAGCCACAACGGACTTTTAAAATCCGTTCTTAACCGATTTTTTTTAAATCCGTAACCGATCTCACATTCCTAACAGCCCTACTAACAAGATACAGTTTTTACTTATTAATTAAAGTTTTGTTGAATAAGAAGCAGGCCACGTGATTGATGGTAACAGTTCTAGCATTATAGGAAACTTGTACTAGTTAGATTGTTGTGATAAATGACATGAGTTGACGTGTGGTTATGCGGACGGGCGCGGGTTCGATATCCGATATGGTATATTTTTTCTTCTTCCTTCTGTTTGGCTTATATAATATTATAATTATATGCAGGGTCAAGTAACTCATAATTTTCTCGTTTTACATATATATTTCCAAGTAAAAAAGTCGTATCCCAGTCCCTTGGTAGTCTAGACAAAGCTGAAAAAACTGACGAAAATACTGGGCATATGAGACTTTAGAGCCGATGTCTCAAGGTGACGAGCACAGTGCAGTGCCGCGCAGGATTGTGGAGTGCAAATTTCTGGGTGGCACTGTGACTGTTACGGGCAGGCGTGACGCTTGCCATCAGGAGAACGACTTGCTCGTCTCGTCACTCACATAAATAAAAAAAAGTGTGCTGGGACACATAATAGAAGTAAAAATAAAAATAAAAAATCCAAGTAATATTAAAAAAAATATACGAACCGTATCTATCTGTCTATCTTGACTAACTTGTATCTCCCTCTTCCATTCGCCACGCCCGATCACACTTTTCGTAACGCATTCACCAGCTTACTGCCCCAGACAAGCGTGCATACAGAAGTTTTAGTTAAAAAAAACTGGTTAATCGGACACCAGTCGCAGTAATGTTTGTACCTTTACGTTACAAATGCTGTCATCAGGTAACCTTCACGTAGACATTTCAGGCCGGCACCGGCGCAAGGTGGCCTAGATCTAGGCACTACACGAGACCTAGTGCAATAACTCACAGGCCTGCCCACACGGGTAAAGGCTGTCCTTTGCCGATCGTGATGTTGGTATAATAGTTAAGTACCTGGATGCCCGAGCTTTGCTCGGTTTTTTTTTTTATGACATTTTCTAAAAATTATTCCTAGCTAGATCGATTTATCGCCCCCGAAACCCCCTATATACTAAATTTCATGAAAATCGTTGGAGCCGATTCCGAGATTCCAATTATATAATCCCTACTTATATTATAAATGCGAAAGTAACTCTGTCTGTCTGTTGCTCTTTCACGCCTGAACTACAGAACCGATTGAAATGAAATTTGGTACAGAGATAGTCTAGAGCCTAGGAAAGGACATAGGGTACTTTTTATTGCGAAAAAAATATTCTAAGGGTTTGAAATAGGGGTGAAAGTTTGTATGGAAGTTTCGTCATTTTTAAAGATAGAAGCTTCAAATTTATTTTTTAGGCTTTTGATTAGATATAAATAAATATGACATTATACGCAGGAAGTACGCGGGTGAAACCGCAGGGCGCAGCTAGTTATATATATACAAGAATTGCTCATTTAAAGATATAAGATATATTAAAGATAAGATTACCCGACTGTCAAAGGAGGGTAGGCATGTTATCTCACTAATATTTGAAACTAACAGCGCTTCGCAGTTTCACCCACGCTAGCTATTATCCCACAGGAATCGCTAATTTTTACGGGATAAAAAGTATTCTATATGCTATTCCAAGACTTAAGGTATCTGTATACTAAATTTCATCAAAATCCGTTCAGCTGTTTTGGCATGAAGAGGGAAGAAATACATACATTCATTCACACAAACATTCGTGCCTCAGAATAAGAAAAGGCTATAGAAGGAAGAAAGGCAACGGCTGTCTCACAGCTCTCTTATTCATATCTAATAATACAACGTACATGAGAGTAAGTGAAATAGAAAACTTTCCTTGGTTTGTTTGTTTAAACATGATGTAATGGTCAAATTGTCTATTCGCTGCTAAATTATATCGTTGCTTAACACGTTCACTACCGAAAACACAGACGCTGTGTTTTTTGGCTTATTCCTTATAACACACATGTTGTGTTATCGCAGCTTACGTGTCGGCTACGGCCGGTACAGACGTGTGTGTTTAACGCGGCTCTACCACAGTGCGGCTCACACAGACGGCACGCCATTGCTGGAAAACACACACGGTCCGTAACGGTGCCCAAATATAAAAACCGGTTCAGCAGTCAACGTGTTAAAAGCTTTGTGGACGGTTTGGTGAACAAAACAAGTGAACCACTTACCACCAGATGTATGATTTCTATTTACTTTAGTAAAACTTCCTTGGTTTGCCGTCTATCACGTGACGTGACATGTCACCTGTCACCAGCCTTGCGTTCACCTGTCGCGATTGGTCGATGTATGTCAACTGTGACAGCTGAGGTCAAAACTGACCAATCAGAGCGCGAGGCTACTGGCAGCTCAGTATTCTAATAATAAGGTGGATTATATTTAAGGTAGACGAAAAGTCTTGATTTCATAGAAAATATAAAAACGTAGGTGTTTTGATTAGAAGGTGGTCGTAATCCTTAAATTTAAAATAAGAAGAAAATATACTGACTCAGTAATCTTTTTTTTTTTTTAAATAATAGTTAATGATCGTGACGATCACGCTTGCCCATAACAGCTACAGCGTCACCCGGAACTTTCCATTACAAAATCCTGCGCGGCACTGCGCTGCGCTCGACAACCTGAGACATCGGTTCTAAAGCCTCATACGCCCAGTAATGTCGCTGGAAACAGCGCCCTTCAAACCGGAACACAGTAATGTTTACACACTACTGCTTGGGCGGATGAATATCTGGCAAACATGTGGCACTTCCCCACGCGGTCTCTGGCAGAAGAGGCCTCCCACTACAAAAACGAGCGCGTTACGATTCTAGGTTGTCATAGCGAACAACGGCCCAGGGCATCCTAGTTAACGGCCAGGATCTATATAAATATAAGATCGTGACGCGCGTTATGTGTCTGTTATTAGGCCTACATTACACAATGAGATTTCACAAGGTGTTATAAAGGCTACTTACAACCGCGCTTGCTGTAATCTGTACCTATTTGTCAGCACAATTCGGTTCATTCATATGCTAATGAATGAATGATTTTACGAATGACGGATTGTATGTTACGTAACTGGCTTTGTGATTTGATGGGCGGGAATGCCGGCTATTAGTCGGGTGAAGGCAGGTGAGGTCAGTAGTTAAGAAGCTTATAGCGTGAGGAGAATTTGAAACCAATTGGTAGGTATGCAAAACGGTGGTAGCCTTGTTGATACCCCAGTGCGGGCACGTACCAATGTGTTTCTTGTAAAACATATGTATGTAATTTCGCTTTTCGCGTCAAATGCTTTTCGGTGAAGGAAAACGTCGTGAGGAAACCCACATACCTACCCGAGAATTATTTTGGAGTTATGTGATCCACCAATCGGGACCGGCCACGTGGCCTTATCCTTCTCAGGAAAGTGACGAGAGACCCGAGCTCAGCAGAGGGCCGATATGAGTTGAGGATGATGATGAGGTATTCAATTATTAGACTTATTCCCATTGGTCTATAATTTTGTTCCCAGAAGGCTATTTTGAAACGTCTGTGGGACCATGATGTGTGATTTCATATCGATGCCTTAGATACAGGGTATCTTAGTAAAGGATTAAAGTAATATAAGTATCTTAGTAAAGGATAGTAAAGGATTTCTGACTTTACCCAACTGCTCAGGCGAAGGGTTATGGTTTATGGTTTATATGGTTATGGTTTTTTAATGTCATGTTTCTCCGAACTTGTTGATACATGTTTTTTTTATAAATGTCGATATATCAAAGAACTATTACGTACCATTATGACCAGCAATTTCGTTATCAACATACCCCTTATCAAGACAAGATAGAAAAACCTTGACCTTAATTTCTCAGATATCTTTATTCATCTTAATTAATCATGCCCATTGATATCATCTCATCGGCTACAATTATCATTTTAAAACAACAAATGATTGAGAAAGTTCGATTGTAATCAATAGGCCATATTTCAATATCGATGTTCTAAGGCCGGCAGTATTGTGCTGTCCAAAATAAAATTGTTTCTGATTGTGGTTTGATGTATGGATCTTTCTGTTAGTGATTGGTCGGGCCCAATTATTGTTGAGGTCAGTCCTGTATATTTTAATTCCATTCAAATAGCATTGCTTTGAAACATTTGCAAAAAACAAAAAAAAAAAACAAATTATTTATTGGAAATAGGCCCAAAAATTGCACTTTTACAAGTCAAAAACCATCAAAACATAGAAAAAAACAAAATATGAGATAAATTTTGACTTATGTAGAAGAATTTTATTAAAAGAAAGACATATGCTGTCGCAGCTTTTTTTAGAACTTTTAATGGGAAACAATTTCGTCATACATAATTTTTGCGTACCTTCAACAGTTTACGCAGCGCACGCAACAACAGCTCTTCAAAGCAGTATTTTTTCCCGTATTTGCCGCATTCATCATTGATGCTCCGCTCCTGATGGTCGTAGCGTGATGTTATTTAGCTTATAACCTTCCTCGTTAAATGGACTATTCAGCACAAAAAGAATTGTTCAATCCGAAACAATAGTTCTTGAGATTAGCGCGTTCAACCACACAAACAAACTCTTGAGCTGTATAATATTAGTATAGATATAAATATATTAGAAAGTGTTTTAATAAAGAGTTTCCATCCATCCATCTATCTATCTATCTATCTATCTTCAGTAGGTACGAATACTAAGACATTAAAATCAAAACCTCCCATGACCCAAACTATGGTTTATAAACATTATTTATGTATCTAAATAGTGTATATATTTTATTTTAATCATGTGTGTAGTATATTATAAATATATGTATATTATTATTATTGTATTCATATTATTATTATTATTTTATTTTTTTTATTATTTATTGAGTATAGTGTGTATGTGTATTATTAAAATATAAGTATTAAATGTATTGTGACTGTTAAATACTGTAAGTACGCCACCCACCCTACTATCGAAAAATGTTTTTTACTGTCCATCCAAAGGTTGTCTGGAAGAAATCGCTTTCAGCGATAAGACCGCACATTCTACTACCCTCGTTTACCTATTGTAATTCTTCTGTACTGTGTTTAATTTTGTTGCTGGTGTACAATAAAGAGTTTTTCTATTCTATTCTATTCTATCTTCAGTAGGTACGAATACCTAGGTCACTAAAATCAAAACCTCCCTTTCCCCTACTGTAGCGTTCTAGTCGTTAACTGCCATATCTACGATCGAGCACGACCCCACAGTGTCGCCGCTCACAATAGTTACGTTTGAAACGTGCTCCACTTGGAATAGCTTTATTGGTTGAGCAGACGGGCGACAAAATCATATTTACTACCCAAGATGGGTCTAATTAACATTTTGAGATACCTCAACGCTTTGATCAAGTTACATGAGGCTTTAGAGCTGACGTATCAGGGTGACGAGCGCAGTGCAGTGCCGCGCCGGATTCTGCAATGCAAAGTTCTGGGTGACACTGTGCCATAGCGCTTTCCATCAGGTGAACGATTTGCTCGTCTCGTCACTCGGTCAAATAATAAAAAATAAACATAGACCGTGGTTAAAGATTCAATATGTGGACCTAGGACCTTTTTATAATTCTTTTTTTTCTCCCAGTGACAAGCAGCTCGGTTCCCACTGATACAAATAGTAATGGTAACTTTTTTCATTTATGAGAGTTTAAGACCAGATTGTTCACCTGATGGTAAGAGCCATGCCTGCTTATAAACACTACAGCTAACATCCAGTACCTTGTGTTGAAAAATCTACTGCGGCACTGCACTGTCGTCGTGCTCGGTAACTTCACTGGAAACAGTGCCATTTAAACTGGAAAAGTAATTATTGCCATTACTGCTTGGTGAATGAATATGTGGCAAAGATTGATACTTCCCAGGCAGCCTCTTGCAAAAGTGGCTGGCGAATATATAGAGATACTGCTACAGTTTTATGACTAATAAATTGGATCATTAAACTGCAATTAAAAACAACAATTGATACTTAAACAAACTAGCTTTTTCCAACATAAAAAAAATTGTTATCTTTAAAGTTGGTAAACGTACGATATTTTAACGTGACAACGTCATAACAAAACATTAATGAAATGAATGTATACTTTTTGAATAAAATTGAATCATATTTTAATAATAAAAGAATAAATACTTGAAATTAAACTAGTAAGTAATCAGATTTTTAAAATGCAAGAACAATTAACCTGTCAAGAAGAGAAGAGAGATAGATGCGGCGCAAGCGTACAATGAGCGTTACGGGACAATGTGTCAACATTTTCGTGCATGCAGCCGGCGTTCATCGATTTATTAGACGTTGTCACGTCAAAACAAACGCTAAGCGACAAAAAGTCGCAGATTATTCTAGCACGTGAAGGCGAATGTTCAGCGACAAAAAGTCGCAAGTCTGCTACGCATCTTAATAGACAATACCAATACCTAATCTCTATGTCACGCCGATCGCATTAACTACAGTCGCGCGACTAATCTCGGTGTTGCGCAACATATCTAGATCGCAGGGGTATGCCACAATAAGGTAATTGTATCAAGGTTTTTAGGGATTATGGCTTATGCAGTAACTATTATTTAATCTGTGGCCTGTGACACAGATAAAAAAATAATTGAAGGGCGCAGTTGCAGAAGTTCCCCAGTTTAAAAAACGAGTTTTACAATTATAGATAACTATAATTATAGAGATAACCCTTATTTGTAAGGGTTGGAAATTTTACATCCGAGAAAAGGGTTAAAAAACCGGCCAAGTGCGAGTCAAATGAGCCGTGATAGTTAGACAGTTGAAATTTTAACAGATGATGTATTTCTATTGCCGCTATAACAACAAATACTAAAAAACAGAATAAAATAAATATTTAAGGGGGCTCTCATACAACAAATGTGATTTTTTTGCTCATTTTCGCTCGATAACGGCAACAGGTAAACGCTTGAAATATTCACAGAATATTGAGTTATATATTCACTTTGATTTTCTTTCAGAAAACTTGTACTATTACAAGTTTCTAGACAATTTATAGCGAAGTACAACTCATCTTCCCTCGTAAACCTCATTCCGAACATCGCGTATTACTAACTCCATGTAGATGGCAACGAGGCGCATAAAACTAGCGCTCCTAGCGGTTAGCATGCTATTTTTGCTATAACGTTAGCATATTATTGCTATAACCGTTACCGTGCGCTATAACACCTAAGCCATGCTGCTAATAGCATCATTATACTGGAACATTATGGTAAAGGAACAGAAGACATATAGTACAACATAGTAAAGTAAGAAATCTGCATGGAATTATGGATTACTGAGGTGTTTGCGTAAAAAGTTGGTGTTAATAATTCTATAAAGGTTTAGATGTGTTTATAAAGCCGTGTCTTCTGCGCGTGTTTTCGTTTACACACTACACAATAACCTCTACACAAAACAATGTCATTTCTGACAACATAATCTTGTTTAACATGAAAACATCAAACAGACGGTAAGCGCCACGCCTGCCACAGGTACAGTGCCACCCAGAACGTCACATAATCTAGCGCGGCACTGCACTGCGCTCGTCACCCTGAGACATCGGCTCTAAAGTCTCATATGCCCAGTAATATGCCTTTATCTGAAGCTCGAGCTCATTTTGGCACAGTTAGTAAGTTTTGAACCCGGAATATAATTACAGTGAGGCCTCGGGCTACACCATCAATAAAGCAATCTCTTAAAACAGTTAACATAGATAATGAGTCATATCATCATAACATAATTAAAATTAATTATAAAGTTGTCAATTAAAAACAGAGTTTCCCTCAAACGGAAACTACCGCCATGTTAAATTACTTTTAATCGTTATCGTTACTAATGAATCACACTTCCGGTTTGCCCTTCGGCTAGTCTATCTATATTGAAATGTATATCTGTAATCTATACATATAAATAAAATTAAATATTTTTATGTTACACTTTAAAATAACCGCTTTTTACTACATGCATATCTAATAATATGAATCTATGTACGGTACATAATACCAAAATATTTCTTTTTTTTACAATTTTTGTCTGTCTGTCTGTCTGTATGTTCCGGCTAATCTCTGGAACGGCTGGACCGATTTTGACCGTACCTTCATTGGCAGATAGCTGATGTAATTATGAGTAACTGCTATTTCAATTTTAGAAAAAAAACTAAAATTATTAAGTTCCACGCGGATTAAGTCGCGGGCACAGCTAGTTTCAAAATAAATCTGAAAGTTTGTGAGGATGGACGGGCGTTTGTTACTCTTTCACGCAAAAACTACTCGACAGATTTTGATTAAATTTGACACACAGATAGTTTATAGCCTCAATTAATACATAGAATAATTTTTAACTTGTAAAAATGATCGGTTCCCATGGGATAATACAAAATGCGGGGGAAACCGTGGGGCGCAGCTAGTACGAATATAAATACGTTTATAATATAAAAGCTTATATTAATAAGGTATTAGTTATACGTGTTCTAAATAACTTCTCACGCCCTGCGGTTTACAACTTATGATGAAGTGGTACATGGTAAAGTAATATCGTTGTAGGTACTGAAGCGACACACGGCTGCAGAGTTTGAGACGCTTGTTGTCCAACATAATGTTGTGATTGACGTCAAAATAAGGGTACTTCCCAGCAGATCACAATTATCAGATGACGTTACAACGGATCACACTTTTTGTTGTTTCACCGAACTACACTACGCAAGTAAACCTAAATCATCAGATTAAGGTATGCCCAGCAATTTTGCTGGAAGAAGTGCCGTTTAAATTGGAACACAATAATTTATACATTGCTTAGAAGATAAAATAACCTCTAATGGCTGATAGTTTATCAGTTTAGTCATCTTATTTATATATTAACCGCTTTGATTTTTGTGAATACAACTTTTTATGGTAGGGGAACTGCGTGGCAAGGCTTGATATGTCTTACATTACGTTATATTTTTGGTGGGATTCGTTAAAAAAAAAATTACGCTCACTTTCATTTGGTTATATTCGGCTTTACTTATAACAGCCTCTAAAAGTAAACATCTAACAATTTAACAATTCAAGCAATTTAACTTCTGCGCACTACAATATGTGCTGCGCAGAAACTTGCTAACTTTAAAAAGGTGTTAAAGGTAAAGTTGACAATATCGTGTCACGGATCCGTTTGATGCACGTTGTTAGTCCTAGATGAGTTGGTGTGAACAGTACCTAGCTCGCCGTTCTCCACGCCCGTGTGTCCCTTCGCCGGCCTTTCGCAAGAGCTTAATAGCGATTATGCTAATACCAATCTCCACCGTTTAGAGGTCGATACGTAATTGAACCGAGACCGGAGCGGGACTAATCGCTTTGGGATAGGTTAATTAGTACAGCGTATGTGAGATTTATTATTTAAAACACTTGAGTATCAATTTATTTTTTATTGAGTATTAATTTTTAGTGGGAGGCCTCTTCTGCAAGAGACCGCCTGGGAAAGTACCACCAGAATCTTTGCCAGATATTCATCCGCCAAGCAGTAGTGTGAAAACATTACTGTGTTCCGGTATGAGCGAAATTACTGGGCATATGAGACCTTAGAACTGATGTCTCGGGGTGACGAGCGCAGTGCAGTGCCGCGCAGAATTATACAATGTAAAGTTTATTTAAATTAGTGTCACAATAGGCGGTCCTATCACTCAGTGCGATATCTTCCAGACAACCATGCACACACACATAGTGTTGTAGCATAAGTTTTCGTTTTCCAAAACATTAAATGTACTTGCAGTGTCTATATTATCGTTTTGTAATGTAACAGCATTATTTATCCAAAACAAGGCATTCTAACGCGGGACTAAATAAGGGCGTGTCTAGACGCTCAATCAAGGTGATTAACTAGTGTGTACTCACGTGCTGTGTACTTACTAGAGTTGGTTAACGGATATACATATCCAAGACTGCGGATATCCGTTTCGTTGTTGCGTAGTTTCGGTTTTTTTACATTTGACTGAGTAACAAGACGAGCAGGTCGTGCACCCGAAGACAAACGCCACGTCTACCCTTAACAGTTACAGTGCCACGCAGAACTTTGCATTATATAATCTTACGCGGCACTGCACTGCACTCACTACTCTGAGAAATCAGTTCTTAAATCTCATATGTCCAGTAATTTCGCTGGAAACATTGCCCTTCAAACCGGAACACAGATTGACGGCGTTTGGGCTCATTTCGATCCGCCTGCAGTGTCAAATGCGTACTTTATAAAAGCTTTTCAGTAAAAATAAATTTTTATTTCAATGTCCATATCCGAAATGGATATCCCTAAAATCCCTAGTGTCCAATGCGTATGTCGTGTAGCCTAAGCTCAACATTGATATAAATCGTTAGTAAGGCCGCAGGTTAATAGCATGTTACCGAGCTGCAATGGATATTAATTTGCGAACACTTTATCATGGTGCCAGCTGTGTGGAAATTACCTTACATATCCGCAGGTATATTATGAAACTGTATCAGGGTTGAGCCTTGATAGATTATCTGAAACCATAACCAAAACTACACAATTATTATTATTTACCTAGCAGCGAAATTACTGGGCATATGAGACTTTAGTCCCGATGTCTCAGGGTGACGAGCGCAGTGCAGTGCCATAATGAATAGTTCTGGGTGGCACTGTAGCTGTTATGGGCAGGCGTGGCGCTTATCATCTGGTAAACGACTTGCTTGTCTCGTTGCTAGCTTTTTTTTTTGACTAAGTGACGAGACGAGCAAGTCGTTCACTTGATGGTAAGCGTTACGCCTGCCCATAACAGCTACAGTATAATTTGTACCTACCATTGATTAGTAGACATAATAATTAGCGATATATTATGGGAGAAGCCAGAAACACAGCTTACGCTAGTTCAGGAGCCTATGAATCTAGCACGAACTTGTAAAATTAATAAACAAACTTGTATTTGTTATTGTTTGTTATGTTAAATTGAGGAGAGACCCGTACCCAGCAGTGGGACGTTATGGGTTGATGATGATTTGTTATTATTGTCTCTTTAAATGACGCATTTAAGAAATAAAAATCCATTCCACACTATACGAGAAATAATTAATTTTAACTGGCATCAGAGCTTCATTTAAAAAACTAGATCGTTTCCTAACACCATCTCCCACACTGTCAACGTTATCGCATCATCTCTGACAACACCTGTCAAACGTCACACGTTTGACAGCCAACTGACAGCTGGTGCGCGGGCGGCGGCTTTAATGTCTCATTAGAATTTATCTAGATGATGATTGTAAATAATTAATTAATGGAGATCTTTAGTAATAAATAATATAATTTGACAAAAAAAAAATACAATAATATGTTAGTAAAAATTTTACTAACGCACATTATATATTTTTAAATGGGTTACTAGATTACTAAATTATAGGTTACTAGATTTTCTTTAGTGTTGGCTAGCATAATATGCATTTAATTTATTTATTAAAAACTGTTTCATATTTTTTTATCTGTGTTACTCATTTTTTATTTATTGCTTTTATATTATTTGAGGGTAGAAAGTAATATAACGTAAGATTACGTCAAAACTTTTTTATTTATAATAGATAATGCTACTTTGGACACGGCATAATATATTTTTAAAGCAATTTAATTCAAATAAAGGATATTTTCACTTTGAAAGAAATAAAAGAGTGTACGTAATAGAGTAAAAGAAGAGAGAGAGAAATAGAAGAGAAGAAGAGTAAGAGTGTAATTTGTTTTGTTCTAGTTTTAAGTTTTCTTTGTTCTGTGGTGTTTCAATAAAGAGTTTATCTATCTATCTATCTATCTACTTAAGAATAAAATATTCTTTGTGAGGAAAGTATGTATGAAGTAAAAGTGGATGAAGCGAAAGAGGTGTGTCAGATTCGTAGCATGTGGGAAAATGTAGTCTCTGCCTAAATCAACGGGAAAAATGTATGAAGTGACTGTATGTATGACGTAAAGTTTGTATACAAACTACAATTAATATGTAAATGGTATAATTAAATGAATGCTTCGATCAAATCGTCAACTTTGACTCAATCTCCATTGTTATTGAGTTGGAATATTGCATGCCGGTCAAGATCCAAGACTGTGTTGTGGTACCAGCGAACTGGAGGCATACCATGACATCTTATAGGGATTCAATTGAAGACCTAAACTGAACTGCGTCGCATAATCGTACCGTGGCGTCTTACTTTTTATGTGGCTGCCATTTTCAACCTAAACTGGATCTATTTAAGGTTGAAAATGGCAGCAACCTAAATTGAGTCGCTATTAAGCCATTTTCAACTTAACATACAGTGACTTACTTTTACAACTTACGACTTACTTACTTTTCAGTGAATTACAGTAGACTGGTGATGTTTGTGCTCATTTTGATCAGCTTACAATACCTAATACGTATTTGATCTTCAATACAATTTATTTCCAGCGAAATTACTGGCCATGTGATACTTTAGAGGCGATGTCTCAGGGTGACGAGCGCAGTGCAGTACCGCGCAAGATTACGCAATGCAAAGTTATTTGTGGCACTGTAACTATTATGGGCTGGCGTAGCGCTTACCATCAGGTGAACGACTTGCTCGTCTCGTCACTCAGTCAAATTAAAAAATAAATAATAGTAAACTTAAAATTTAAAGTCAGCTAGGTTACGTCGAGTGCATGGGAGAAGGTCGTACTGTGAAATGTTTGCATTTGGGACGTTCGAGTGGTTTCAGGTACCTCTGGATAGAAGAAGAAGGGAAGCACTCGCGCGAGCTCCAGGCGGAGGACAGTTAGGAGGTCGCGCAAGACAGACCGAATTGGCAGCTCTTATTACCGGGGGATAAGACTCATTATGAATCGGTGCATTATCCTAGATAGTGACGTAAACTGAAATGGTAATTCTCTTGTTTCAGGACTTGCTGGAGAGAATATTCCGTTTGTTCGACACTGAGAACGAAGAACATCTGGTGCAGGCGGACTGGATAGAGTTCTTGAAGCAAAGGCTCACGTAAGTACTCGGCTTCAACACTCGAGTGTCGCGAAAAAAAAAAAAAAAAAACAAAAAAATATGGTACTACCCTTGTTTATCTATTGTAATTTTTCTGTACTGTGTCTATTTTTGGTTCTGGTGTACAATAAAGAGTTTTCTATTCTATTTCTATTCCATAGATCCGTAATTAAGATTCCATGAGACTCAATGACCATTGTCTCAGAGCAAGTACCTGTGCTTCACCCAAAAATTTGCCTTGCGCGGGAATTGAATCCGCAACCTTACGCTTCGCACTTCTTTAACGACTTCCGCTACAGAAGCGTTCAAGTTAATTGTCAGTCGACTTCGAGATCTATGTAAAGATCATCTAGCCTAGAATAATAATATTTATTTGATACAGAGAAGACAAGCAGATAGATTTCGTGGAGCAAGTCGAAATAGTTGCCTACGTTCTGTGCCGAAATGAGGACATTGATCTGGTCAGCTTCCAGCATATATTGCAGAATAAAGTGGTAAGCAGAAACTAAATGAGAACTTACGCCGTATGGCGTAGGTTCAAATTAGCTTAGCATGAGCTTCTGATGAACGAAAATTGGCAAAAACCATTGTCCACGTGCCCCTTCAAACTGCCACCAATCCGTGTTCCGGAAGTGGTCCTTCGAGCCTATCCCACTCTAGGCTGAGCATGTTTACCAGCTTCGACTACTTCGTCACTTACCATCAGTGGATACATTGGTCAAATGCTTTTTTGGGTTCTGTACCCAAAGGGTAAAACTGGACCTTATAACTAAGACTGCGCTGTCTGTCTGTCCGCCCGTCTGTCACCAGGCTGTATCACATGAACCGTGATAGTTAGACAGTTGAAATTTTTACAGATGATGTATTTCTGTTGCCAAAAAATAACAAGAAATACTGAAAAACTTAATAAAATAAATATTTAAGGGGGCTCCCATACAACAAAAGTGATTTTTCTTGCTCGTTTTTGGTAAATTTTAGTTATATTAACCCTTTATAAATAAATAACAAATTTTGCCATTTTTGGTATAATAATGGTATGGAACCCTCAAACCCCGACTCGCACTTGGCCGGTTTTTATAAAGCGGCAAACAAGCTGACGGCCCGACTGATGGTAAACGGTTACCGTCGCCTTTGGGCATCTGCGACACTCGGGGCGTTGTCGATGCTTTGCCTATTCTCTAAAATTGTTTCACCCTTCTTGCTAGCCTGTATTTCAGGACAGGAACTAAGTAGATAAATGTATCCAAAGGACCACGCACGCTCCTTACCCCCTACCGCCAAAGTTATATGATCGACTGTTCGTATAACGATAGCAAACTCGCGACCTCCGACCATTTAATCGGTCTTTGCTTTTCGCATTCACATAAGTAGGTTATGTTACTCGACCCCAGCGACCCCGCCAAAACTGGCAGATGTTCTTTTTGTAAGGGTGGAGGTTCGTGCCGGGTCCATAGAGTTTATATAAATGTCCTCGGTTGCAGGTGACAAACGCTCTGTTCCGTGTTTTGGACATGGACAACGATGGGTACACCACAGCCGATGAGGTCATGGAGTTCATATCAGCCGTCTCTAGCAGCAGGTACCTTCAAACTTCAGTTTTATGATTATTCTATTGTATGTCTATGGTTCTCGATTCTCACTTCCTCAGGCCAACCTTCAATGTTTTCGATCGGTTGTTGTCGTGTTTTATTATATTTCTGAGTAATTAGACATGGTCGTTCAACTGATGGTTAGCGCTACGCCTGCCATAACAGCTGCAGTGCCACTTAGTGCTTGAAGAGTTTGATAGTTTTAGGTAGGTTCAATTCTGAACACAAAAAAGGATTCCTAATTTTGTCCTAGATTTGTCATTTGGGCGTGTAATATTGATTGACCTCCCAATTTCCCCTTGAACTGCGGGCAGAAGTGCGGGGAAGCGGATCGCGGAGGATAAACAGTGTCAATTCTGTATCTCCTACTACTTATTATGTCTTCTGTGGTATTACACAAACTATTTGTAATAAATTTCAGACCTCGCAGCGGCTTCGACAAAAGCAGTGTCGACCGGCTGGAACTGCTGTTCAAGAAGACGGTGGGAGACCAGAAGGAGATCACCAAGGAGCAGTTCCAGAAGATCATGGAGTCTAAGAACGTAAGCCTTGCTCAGTACGCCAACTCCCAGACTCTCTCTACTGGTTCCTGGAAAACCAGACAATAGGCTGTGTAGGGTCCATAGAGTTTCCATAGAATAAGGGTAACATTGTCCATAACTTTCTCCCACAGCCGTTCTTCACAGAGCGAGTGTTTGAGATTTTTGATGAAGACAACAGCGGCGCTATCTCGCTCCAGGAGTTCATAGCTGCTGTCCACCGCTTCGCAGGACAAACCTCGGAAGACAAAATCCGGTTCCTCTTCAAAGTTTATGATATAAACAGTAAGTGGTTTTATTTAATAAACCGTTTCACCTTTGACCACTATCTTGTCTGATGATGAGCGGTCTACGATGGTGCACGCTTGCCTAGAAGTAACCTATTCACTGATGACTTGAAGACTCCAAGGTTGTAACTATCGGGAAACACAGACTGCGACAAAGAGTTCCACTCCTTCCACGCATAAGGAATGTGGAAGCAATTCGCTCTATATTGGGAAATGGGGGTGTGGACTTTTCAAAAATCAACTTATTTCGATTTTATTGAAGGGATAAAGGCCTTTTGAAGATTCCATTTAGTTGTATTGTCTACTATACAAAATGGTCCCAGAAACACGCAGACTGAGAGCAAATACCTGTAGTTCACACCAATATCACAATTTACCCTGTGCGAGTATCGAACCCGCAACCTCGCGCTCCGCATCCGGCTCTTCACCGAGTTACGCACCTTATTTCCAGATGACGGTCTGATCCAGCACCGCGAGCTCCTACACGTGATGAAGGTCTGCATGGAAGAGAACGGGATGCAGTTCAGCGACTCCCAACTCCTCGAGCTGACGCAGGCTATGTTCGAAGACGCCGACACCGAGAAACGAGGAGTCATCACCTATGAAGCGTTCAAGAGGATGCTGGATGCACAAGAAGGGTTGCTGGAGAACGTAACTATCAGGTCAGTTATGAATAATTAATTAATAAAACATTTATTGCCAAAAGAAAAAACTAAATTAATTGATGTTAAAACAGGAAGCTCTACCATAAAATGACCCCCGACAATCTAAAAAAAGTGTCATATTATAGTTCAGCACCTAATTTTGACAATTATCCAGTATAATATACACTGTTTGGCAATTGAGGGTCAGCGCTGTTCTATTCTGTTTTTGACAGAGCTGGTTTTCAGCATATTTCGTTACTTGAACTCAGCTTTTAGTGTAGCAGGAACTAATGTAATACTCAATTATTATTCAACTTCATCACCATCTTCATCGTCATTGTAGACCTAGCCTTGTGACGCCTGCTACCACAAGAGAAAAACTGATTTTAGTGCCAATAGTCTTTTCACATCTCTTCCAGCATAGACCGCTGGCTCGTCCCTTCCAACGTGGAGCCAGTCCCCCCCAGCCTCCTGCATCAAATTCGGAGACTGAAGCCGTACCAGCTCTCCCTCCCTTACCTGCGGAACAACTACGTGTTCGTGGGCTATCTGGTCGTCTACTTCGCCGTGAACATCATACTGTTTGTCACCAGGTGTATAGAGTACAGAGCCGAGAACGTGTTCACTATACTGGCGAGAGGATGCGGTGAGTACCGTTACGGTTTTCTTCTAATCAATAGGTGGCAAGAAGTCATAAATCTGTTTCTTTCGAGTCCCGGAGAGAATAGGACGATGCCAGTAAGCGAAAGCCTCATCTCCGTCCGTCGCTGCAGGGCAGTGCCTGAACTTCAACTGCTCGTGGATCCTGGTGCTGATGCTGCGGCAGTGCATGACGCTGGTGCGCGCGCGCGCGCTGGGCGGCGTGCTGCCGCTGGACCACCACGTGTACCTGCACAAGCTCACCGGCCTGCTCGTGTGCGCGCTCGGCCTCGCGCACTCCGCCGCGCACCTCGCCAACTTCAGTGAGTGCCCCGGCTCGATACTCACCACCTTCGTCATCATCATCTTCATCATTATCATCATCTTCTTCGTCATTATCATTATTTTCTCCATCATTATCATTATCTTCTTCATCATTATTATCACCATCTTTGTCATTATCATCATCATCATCATCATCGTCATCGTTATTCATCAACCGATTTCCACCCACTACGAAACACGGGTCTCCCCTCACTTTCGTAAAGAGCGTCAGGCCATAATCTAGTTTCCTCACGATGTTAAAGATACTAAATTATAGTACGTAAATACTTTTAATTACAACCACCTTTTTTACCCAATCGGGTAAAAGCAAGGCAATCGCCTAAAAGAAGATTATGTTTTTAGATCAAGTAAATACATACATAAATACATACAATCACGCCATTTTCCCGTTGGAGTAGGCAGAGACTACATCTCTCCACATGCTACGATCCTGACACGACTCTTCTTTTTCCTCTTCTCGATATGTGTTCCTTTGACGCGGCCTTCAGCCTCAACGGCTTAATTGATTTTGATAAATGAGATATCAATGAATTCGTCATATTTACAAAAGACAGACAGTTTTCCATATAATTACTAGTTACCAATGTCCTCCCAGGTGTAATAGTGGTACACCACCCCGAGATCAACCGCGACAACTACACCCTGCACGAGTGGCTGCTGACCTCCAGGCCGGGGCGGTACGGCCTGGTGGGGGGGTGGGCCAACCCCACGGGGGTGGCGCTGCTCGTCGTGCTGATCGTCTTGTTCATTTGCAGCCAGCCCTTTGTGAGGAGAGGGGGGAAGTTTAAGGTGAGATTTACAGTTAGTATACTGTAGATAGAATGTTCTTTCTTCTTCTTCTCTTTCTTTCTCTCTTTAAGTGGCACTTCATATGTAGAATGAAATGAATACCTCCATCTCCTCTCCACCACTGGACAGCAAAACGTACCGAAAAACTGCATCCGTATATAGGTAACATTCCTCCGATCCGCGCAAAGCTATTCGAATCCACATTTATAATCCGAACAGCAAAGAAATGGCTTACCAGCGTCTATGTTTACTGAAAACTGTAATCTGGAATTCTTCAAGTCGAGAGTGAACCGGTATCTTGTAGGCAGGCATGCTTCACTTTCGATCGCATTAAGACCTACCACCAGGTGAGGCTGATGGAAAATGCTTGCCTAAACTGCAATAAAAAAAAGAACTGCCGTGGCCACCGTATCTATGGCGTAGAACTATAGATCATCAGGGTTGGGTTGGAAACTGTCTTCTCTTATCATTTTAAAAAGAACATCTCAAACAAAGCCGCACGTCTATTTTATTACAAATTGTATTCCAGATCTTCTACTGGACCCACCTCCTGTACATCCCATTCTGGATCCTGCTGATCCTGCACGGGCCCAACTTCTTCAAGTGGTTCGCGGTCCCCGGAGCTATCTACATTACCGAGCGGATCTTCAAGATCGTGTCGATGATGTGAGCTGATACCGAGGGTCTACACTGTTTCACAAAAAACACATCGATACTTGCCCGCACTGGGTTTTGAACTCACGACCCTCTTTTTGGAAGACGGACGTCTCCTACTAGACTATCACAATAATAGAATACGAATAACACATCTTTATTTATCAAAGATTAATCATTAGGTACCCAGTAATTACTAAAATCTCTTAAATAATTCCAGGTCAGCGCGCAGCAAGACCTACATCTCCTCAGGGATCCTCCTCCCCTCCCGCGTCACCCACCTCGTCATCAAGCGTCCCCCCCACTTCCACTTCCACGCCGGAGACTACGTGTTCGTCAATATCCCCTCCATCGCCTTCTACGAGTGGCATCCGTTCACCATTAGCAGTGCTCCGGAATTAGGAGGTGAGATTTTTTTTGAGTATCGAGACGAGCTCGTCATTCAACTGATAATAAGCGCCACGCCTGCCCATAACAGTTACAATGCCACCCAGAACTTTGCATTGCATGGTCTTGCGTGGCACTGCACTACGCTCGTCGCCTGGAGGGCATTGATGGTAAAGTCTCAAATGCCCAGTAATTTCGTTGGAAAAAGTTTCTTACCAACCGGAACACAATGATGTTTGAGCACTACAGCTTGGCGGATGAATATCTGACAAAGGTGTAGTATACTTCTTGAGGCGGGTTCTTGCAAAAGGGGCCTCCCACCACAAGAACGATGAGTGCTTATATTTTTATAGCAGCTCGAAAAGCTTGTCAGGAAACTTGAAGATATATTTTTCGCCAAAAAGCTTATCAAATATTACTTACATCACCAACATCATCATGACCATCATCATCGGCCTATACACGTTCATTGCCCGACAAAGGCCTTAGCTAGTGAAGGCCACTGAGCCTGACCTTCGGTTCCCTTGATCCAAATAACCCTTTCAGAATACCTATGGCTCCACATACGAGGAGTCGGCGAGTGGACCAACCGCCTCTACACGCTATTTGAGGAGGAGCAGACCAGGTTACACGGGCCCCCACCGTCGGTAACGCCTCAACTGGAAAATGGACATGAGTAAGTTCATCGGTGGCCTATTCGGTTTTTTGTTTTTATTTTGAATTGTTTTGTTTTTATGGTTGTTTCGGTGTTGTTTCTTTTTTATTAAATTGGTTTGTTTTCGAAGTAAAACTTCTTTACGCACACTTGACTTGGGAAGTTATGCGTTACGAAAAATGTGATCGAGCGAGGCGAACGGAAGTTGAGAAGGAGATATAAGGTAGTGAAGATAGAAAGAGAGAGAGAGACTTCCGTTCCGTATATTTTTTATAATATCTTTTATAATTTTTTTTTTTAATCTTTAAATTTTTTTTTTGTTGAAGTTTTACTTCTACTATGTTTCCCAGCACACATTTCGTTTTTTTTTTAATTTTATTTATTTATTTAATACTTTATTGCACAGATTAACTAACTAGTACAAATGGCGGACTTAACGCTAAGAGCATTTTCTACCAGTCATTTTACCAGTAATTTTTGATGTATCCAGTTCAGTTATTGACTCAAGTTAAACCTTTACAGGAAACTAGAGCGCACCAGTTCCAATCTCAGCAAACTAAGCAAAAAGAGCGGCAAAAGCAAAATGGGTTTTGGTTCCTTCAGAAAGGTCAAGAAGGTGTCAATAGATCTTATCCCTCCGAAGTACATGGGCAGTGGGGACCCAGCGTATAGCGCCAACTTTGACGGTAAGTGTAATGTTGTGAACCGTCCTTCATCAGACAATTAATTTGCAGTTAATTATCAGCTTGTGTTTTTTTTATTTGACTGAGTGACGAGGCGAGCCAGTCGTTCACCTGATGGTGAGCGCCACGCGTGCCCATAACAGTCACAGCACCACCCAGAACCCTGCATTGCATAATCCTGCGCGGCGCACTGCGCTCCCTGAGACATCGGCTCTAAAGTCTCATATGCCCAGGAATTTCGCATTTTGCACACATGGACCCTTACATTAGTATTAACTTTGGAAATAGACATAAACATGACCTTTCATAGTATCATTAGTATATTAAAGATACTGATACCTTCAAAATAGCGAATAATTTGAAGGCATTATTTCCAGAACTGACTCCAACCTCCACAAACAGCACTCCAGCGGTGCTGTCTCCGCTGAGGCTGCTAGAGAAGTCCCGATCGATGCCTGATGTTCAGCAGAAGGCCAGGAAAATCATGTAAGTGAATATAATTTTGTAGAACAAAGATCTGTTTAACAAGCATCATCATCATCATCATCACGGGTCTACTATAATTATTTTATTTTATTGAATTTTATCATTACAAAAAAGTTGACTTAAAAACTAAGAAAAGCCATTTCCAAGCCTCCACATATAGTGAGAAAGTAATAATAGACAGATGTCGTAACAGTATACACAGAAAAATTGACAAGAACTTAGATAAACCCGATTGCCATGAGTTATTTGTTAACTTAGAAGAAACGCTTGGTTAATATAAGCTCACTATTAGATCTTAACAAGCATATTATAATATAAGAAGAGAAAAGGATGAAATCGAAGATATGTCAGAAGGTTTGCTGATAGATTTTCTATTTGGGGGTGGTAGATACTAGTTTCTGGTTAGTCAGCAGTACGATATTTGCTTTCATTAGAAGCTAATTTTTTTTTAGTCAGATGGGTTCTAACCCTGCATCGTGCGATTCGCTCCTATATTAAGAATCTCGCAGCAAGCTTGCGACAGACGTCAAATCTCGATTATTGCTGACAAACTCAAAAAATACTTGCTGACAAAAATAAATAAATATTCAGTGATGAAAAAAAAAGAAAAGAAAAACATCGCTTTTGAAATCTGCTAAACAAAATCGGAACTAATTTGTTCCATCTATTGCAGTCTCGTCACACTAATGGCACTAATATATATTGCTAAAGCGCATTCTGTGACAGACAGGCGATTGGTTTCCGTAATATGATTTCAAGTAAAATTTTGCTACCGATCATGCAATAATTACTGTCGCTTTGTTACTGCAAAGTTTGCCATCATCAACGAGCGGAGTATGGAAATAACTGAGCAATCATCGCTCCTGTCAATTGCCTTTCAGATTCCGCGACTAGATTTTCGTAATATGATTTCTAGTGACATTTTGCGACCGACTGCGTCACGATTGCTATCGCTTTCCTACTGCAAAGGTTTTACGTCATCACACAGCGGAATCACCACTGCTTCCACTCGCCTTTCAGACTTCGCGACTTCCTCCGTTCAGAGTCAGAACACAACATGGACCACATGGACACCGTGTCCCGGCTCAAGCACATCGCCACGGTGTACAACAACCCTCAGTACAAGGACCTGGAGCACCGCTTCCGGTACATGAGGATCAAGCCGCCGATCATAGCTTTCAAGACTCCGAGCTATGAGGACTGTGAGAGGAGACGCAGCAACGAGAGCATCATCACGCTTGGTCAGTGTTGCATCGGCAATTGTATAATCATTTTCAGTTAGGGCGGATATCTAAAATGTGACGTTATAGCTTTTTCATTCTGTTTCAGTTCAAAACTGTGTTTGTTTGTGTATAACTTTTGTGAGTTATTTATTATCATCATCATCTCGGCCACTGCTGAGCGTGGCCGAGACACTCTCACTCATTTCACTATCGTGAGGACGATTGTGCCACCAACCACCACAGGGCTAGCTCCAGTTTGGTGGATCACACACTTCCTAGTTCTCATCTATGATGGTTTCCTGAAGATATTTTCATTAATTAAACAGCGGGTGCTAATAAGTAAAACATACATGTGTTTTTTACAAGAAACACATAAAGTACTTTCCGCCACTGGTCAATGGAATTATGATGATCTAACAAACTAACTGCTTTAAAAATCTAAAACTTTGAAGTTCTGAAAAAGACAGCAACGAAAAAGTTATAGGAACTTCCTTCGCTGCTTTATTGCACTAGCTCCCGATTCTATAAGTGTGTAAGTGTTAAAAATAACAAACGAAGTTATTGATGAAACTTGAATGCCTATTAACCATTTGGTATTTTCAGCTAGAAGACGTCTATCCAAGAGCATATCACCAGACAAAGACCTGGAGTCGCCAAGAGATAGGAACAGCATCGAGGTCAAGGAGTTGGCTGAAGGGTCCAGCCCTGAAGCGATACTGCCTAATCTTCTGGTTGGGAAACCTTTGGAGGTATGACATGTATTCTATAGGAACGGAATAGAATTATTCCACTTTCCACTAATATTATCGATGCAAAAGTTTGTTGGTGTGTGTGTTTGTTCCGTCTTCATGTTACAAAGATTGCACAAGTTATTGTCAGGTAAATAGCTGATATTTCAGGTTTGGTCCTGAAATAGAACATAAGATACTTTTTATCCCGTAAAAAACAGTTCTTGTGGGTTTATTGATAACGCGGGGGAAACCGCCAAAAATAATCATTTTTGGGTGTGTGAGAGGTCTAAGGGTGTAGGAAAAACAGGGAATACGTGAATAGATGGTGAGGTATGAGTGTGGTGTTCAGTGTTCACGTGTGTGAGGTAAGCCGATCTTAAACTATATTGCCCATAGTTCGATGTTCTCCAGGGGGGTCACCACCTACTTATTCTTATTCCATGCAGTTCAGGCCTTAAACTGAACGGCCTAGATTGGCACCACACACTCATAAATGACAAACGTGACGTGACTGTCACTCTAAAATAGACTGCAGAGAATGAGAGAGAAAGATAATGAGATGGAGCTATATAAACTCCCATAAATACAATCAAATTGTTCCGATCTCTTTGGATAAATATCTCTGGTCGACTTATGAACGCTGAGCGATATCGGTGGTGACAGTTAGCAGGGCAGTTCAGTTGAAGGCCGTAAACTGGATGGATTTAACTGTTCGTGGTGAGGCGCCTGAAAAATGGAAAGAAAGTCCAAAGACCTACTTGTTTCAGATCTACATAGATGGCCCGTACGGCGCAGCTTCCTCCCACATCTTCCAAGCGGAGCACGCGGTGCTGATCGCAGCCGGCATCGGCGTGACTCCCTTCGCATCCATCCTGCAAGGGATCATGTACCGCTACTGGGAGGCGCGGAGGGAGTGCCCCAAGTGTAGCCACACGTGGACGGCGAGGCTGCCCAGCTATAACATGAGGCTGAGGAAGGTAACTGATCGTTTTCCTCGATAATTCAGCCTCCTAAACACTGAAAAGGGGATCATAATAAATCAATAAATTGTGTAATCCTTTTTTGCCTTCATCATCAACCCATAACGTCCCACTGCTGGGCACGGATCTCTCCTCACTTTCGTGAGGAGGATTAGGCCATAACCCACCACGGGGGCCAATCCACCAATCCAGTCCGGATTGGTGGATAACATACCTACCTCCAAATAATTCTCGGGTAGATATGTGGGTTTGTGTGTTTTTTTTCTTATTTTAATTTAATTTAAGCCTATTTTTAAAATGTTTGTTACGCTTTTGGATTACTGACAAAAATAAAATAAAATAAATAAATCACATCACATCCAAATGCCCCAGAATTCCTTCGGAGTTATGTGGTCTGCCTATCCGGATTGGGCGGCCGCGGTAGTTGATGACAGAATAGTCTTTACAAAAGTAAGAGGCACGAGGTAAGAGAGACCTGCGCTGACGACCAACTCTGCCAAATGAGTTCTTCTCTCGCTTCCAGGTGGACTTCTTCTGGATCAACCGCGAGCAGCGCTCCTTCGAGTGGTTCGTGAGCCTCCTGTCGCAGCTGGAGATGGAGCAGGCGGAGCTGGAGGCAGACTCGGCGCGGTTCCTGGAGATGCACATGTACATCACCAGCGCGCTGCAGCGCACCGACATGAAGGCCGTCGGCCTGCAGCTGGCGCTGGACATGCTGCACGAGAAGGTAACGGGGCCTGGAGGCATACCATGACATCTTATAGCGATTTTCAACCTTAAGCAGATTCAATTTAGGTTGAAAATGGCAGCAACATAAAAATAAGACTTGACGGTACGATTATGCGGTTCAGTTTAGGTCTTCAATTGAATCGCTATACGATGTCATGATAGGCCTCCAGGACTCCATCCCAAGCAACACCTTTCATTATCTCTTTGTGATCCAGTTTCTTTTTAAATGGGAAGCTCACGCCGGACAGGAGAAGGTAGCGTAAGGAGCTTAAGAATAAGGTAACAAAATAAAATCTACTCCATCCGAAAAAGGACCTTAAGATTTGGGGATCCAGTCTCTTTTTGAATGGCTAACTCGCGCGCAAAGTACTGCGTGAGAAGGTAACAAGGGAAGCTCTACTCTATCTCAAAATTTACCTTAACGTTTTGTAATCCAGTATATTTTTACTCAACCTCCATTACAGTCGGCTTGCTACCAAGACTTTCTTTGTGACTTTTCAGGAAAAGCGAGACCTGATCACTGGACTGAAGACACGCACCAACACGGGCCGTCCCAATTGGGATAAGGTGTTCAAAAAACTCCAAGAACAGAACAAAGTAAGCACAAACTTCTTTGTAGTCTTGATGGCCTCCATGGCATAAGTTGGTAATGAGCTGACTACAAAGCGTATGATGGCGGGTATAATTCCTGCACAGGGCATAGCTTTCTGTGTACCACAGATATTTGTTCTGTGTCTGATGGGACCATACTCCTAGTAGTTCCTGATTCCTTAGATACAAGAAATCCTAGTCTGGATAAGATCTATGTATGTCATTTAGTTATTTAATGCTGTTTTTTTACTGAATTTAGGCATTGCCTAAAGTTTACGCTCTAAATTGAGGATTTTCAGTATCTAGGGAATCAGAAACTTCCAAGTAAATGGTCTCACTAAACACTGTGTTAGGCTCTAAATTGAGAATCCCTTGCATTTAGGGAATTAGGGACTTCCGAGGTCTACCAAACAACACTCAGAGCACTGCGCGTGTCAGAGCAGAGATCTGGAGGGTCACCACGTGCTTATTCATTTATTAGAGTGTGTGGTGCCAATCTAGGCCGTTCAGTTTAAGGCCTTAAACTGAATGGATTTAACTGTTCGTGGTGAGGCCCCTGAGCTTCACACAAATGTCTTTCCTGCGCGGGAGTCGAACCTACAGCTTCACGCTTTGCAGTTGGCGCATCACCAATTTACACCACGGTAGTAGTCTCTATATCCTCACCACCTGCCACTAATTTACCACTTCTGTTCGAAGGGCCCAGTGACCGTGTTCTATTGCGGACCTCCACAGCTCGCGCGAACCCTCAAAGTCAAGTGCACCCAGTTCGGTTTCCGGTTCCGGAAGGAAGTCTTCTAACTAGGTCATCATGAGCCAAGACTCATCTGCTGCATGGATATTTCTTTTGAACGTTGCACCTTGTGAAATATTTGCTCAGTGCCTAATCTTTTCCATCATTATCGTCATCATCAATGCATATCCACCCACTGATTACCAAGGATCTTACCTCTCTTTCAGAGCAAGGATTTGGTCTTTTTCTTTTTGAGTCAATGGTCGTAACTCATAGCACCTTGGCTAGGAACGTAGCCGACGTCACCGCGTTGCCTGAGGCTGCGGAAAGTTCCTCCATTGTGCAGGATGTAGGGCACGAGGATCATGACAGCTGGTGGGACCTGTATAATTTTTCTCAATTTTTTACCAGCTTTTTTAACTTGATTCAAATTCGAGGATTTATTACTTAAGGTGTAAGTTTAGGTTGAATGTTGAGGGCCAATTTTAATCCACGTCGCGCAATTTGAGTTGAAATTTTGCATGCACGTGAATTTCATAATTTAAAAAAAAAAGCCAAATTTCATCTAAATCCGTTCAGTAGTTTTTGCGTGAAAGAGTAACCGACATCCATCAATGCTCACAAACTTTCACATTTATAATAATTAGTAGGTTTTCTTTTTCTAATTTAGTAAATATGGCTGTATTGTTGTGTTACAGTGATTTATAATAGTGTTACCATTACAATAGACCTATTTATTTTATTTTAGTGGTTTTGTAAATGTCATTCGCTTTCAGATGTCCGATTTATTAATTTTACCGGTGGACAAAATAGTCCATTTTTTTGGCGAAATATTGCCACTGTTTGTCACCCGGTAAGATTAAAAATAACCGCGTTTACTTTGTTTTTGGAAATAGTTGCCGTTAGTTAATTTTCATAAAATTTATTTACTTGTTAAGGCCTAGTTAAGTTTTGTTTGTACCCTATTCTGACCACGACATTACCATAAAATGATGTATAGCTAAATATTTAACAATACATAATTAATTATACAATAAGTTTATTTTGCTATAAGTAACTTCACCAGCTGAATTATATGACAAAATAAATAATCACAAAAATGATACATCGACCGCTAAAGCCGATTAATTAGGAAAAAATTGTTAAGTACTATGTTTTTATTAATTATTATTACCCGTCTTGATTACTGCCATTACATAATTATTATTTTTGTTAAACAAAAAATAGTTTAAGTTTCGTAGTGCCTACTTTAATTAAATTTAGTTTAAGTATTAAATTGAAAATTATGGTCCAATCTACTGTTTACAATGTTATTTTTAATGTTAATAAATAATTATTATTAAAAATATTTAAATCTTCTTTTATTTAATTTTGTGGTTAAAGGACTTTTTGTTCACCTGTAACCATGTTTAATTAAATCGATAAACTCTAAAATTTTAGTACAAAATGGTCTAATTTATAACTATGAAATACTTTTATTTATATCATCGACCGCATCATCGCTTAACACTTTCACTGCTGAGCCGATTTTCTTGTTCAACCACGGGTGCGGCTCTGCACAGTCCATAGTGTTTTCCCATACAACAAACACAACAGTTGTGTTTTCACGCTCGCGCCAAGTTATGAAAAACACCACAGTTATGTTTTCAGCACTGAAGGTGTTAAAATCAGGTTGAGATTAACACCTGACGTTCACAGCACACAGTGTTCCGTCAGGGGCTACACCCGTAGCCCCGACAACAAAGGCGTCCCGGTGGAACACCCTGGGGTTTAGTGGGTATACCCGTTAGACTAGCTGGCGGGGGAGTCCCACATAACCACCCGGCCCTCACCCGGGTCTAGTGGTATGCGTAATGCATTCCCCAGGTAAAAAGAAAAAAAAAGAAGTCAAACGCGCGTAGGAAGGTTCCTATAATAATTCTCAAAAACTCAAAAAATCAGAGCTAACTAGGTAGGTACTTAATCAAGCACTTACAAGTCAAACACTAAACAAAGTATTATTAGAGAAGATAGCACCAGCAATCGTAATAATTATTTTAGAATTTTTTTGTAGAAAAAAAAACAATTTTTTTAGGTTATCATGGTCACGAACATCAGTGCCTTTAAAAATACTGACTAAGACTAGCATTGGAGCGGAATATTTAAGTTTGCCAATGCATTAAAAGTTGTTAACAAAACTATTAAAAAAAACCCGTTCACAAGTTTCCCGTTCTAGTTATAACTCTTGAACCAATTTGAAGTAACCAACACCTTTACATCAACCTATAATGGAGTAAACACCGATCGGCACACGCGCTGACGCGGCGGGCGCGGCGGCGGACGTGCAAAAATCGTCACAGACGTCACGTCACGCCATATCACATACGTCATTCGCTATTATTACGCGGACGCCGCGGACCTTGCGCGCTCAAGTGTAAGGTCACCCGTCAAGGTTGACCTTGTATCGACCTCGCGTCAGGGATTCACCTTGCTAGCGAGGCCGTGTCCTCAACCAACAAGGTTAGGGTTTGACCGCGAAAAATTCGCAAACGACAAGGCCTAGCCAACTAATCAGCACACACGCGTACTTCGCATGTATAGGACTACATTTTGATCTAATAAAAAAAATGGCGAATTTCAGTGACCTTTAAAAATGGCCTTGAGCCAAGGACTTGTCCTTTGCTAAGGCCGTTCGAGTTTGCCTCATGGTAAAATTTATTGATATTAATATTACAGGAAGTGGGATTATATTAATTTAAAATGTTTATATTTTTATTAATACAACACTAGATAACTAACTTACTTTTGTAAAGAATATTATTATTATAAGGCAAAGATTACCTATATTTTTTTAAATAATTATATTTAAATATTTAAAACAATAAAGAAAACTGATATAAAAATGCTCATTTTTAGGAACGTTACAAATTAATAAAAATTAAAAATGTTCCAACTTATCATAGTAACGCACGAAATCATATTTTGCATATTGCAATACTAGTCTTTTTACACTTTGGCAATACTTACTTATTATTTATAACAGCGACATCTATAAGAAGTTTTACGAACCAGCTACCTTTATAGGTACCTTACTTAATACTAATTTAATATAGGCACAGGTGTACTGTAAGGTACAAACAGAGGAATTGTTGTAAAGAACATTTTATAGATGGCGTTAAAATCAAACCTATGAAGCGTTCTTTTTATAAATATTCGAAAGTAATAGGTTATTTTAGTTTAGTTTTTATTACAAAGAATGAAATGATTGGTGGGTAATTGCAATTTTCCAATTAGTATTTATACTGAGTTAATTTTGTAGACAACATATTTTATAATTTTATACTGCGAAAACATTTTTGTAATCGATGACTGCGTTGCTTTTAAAGTAGGTAAACAACGAACGTATTTTTGACTTAGTATAATAATTAGTAGGTAGGTATATTTAAGACAAAGTAAATGACTCAAGTTTAAATGATTTGTGGCCAATTATACTTTATTTTCAACTAAAAAATAAGTAAAACCAAAATAATAATTCAAGATTGTTCACCCTAAATCCTATTACGGTAATTAATAAAATCTGTGATTTGGATATTGATATCAACCATTGGCCTCGGTGGAGTAGTGGGTGAGGAGCCGACTGCGAAGCGTGAGGTTCCGTTTTCGATTCCCGTACAGGGTAATTTGTCTGAACCACGAGTCACATCACAGTCAGAACATGTTTGTAGGAGCATGGTCCTCGTAGTTCCTGATTCTCTAGATACTGAGCGTCCTAGTCAGGGGTGTCAAGTAGGTACTATTTACTCGAAAAGTCAATCTACTTATATCTATATTTTTTTTATGAACCCCTATTTCCCTTGGTCACCCAGAACTCGAGAAAACCTGAACCAAAATAAGGTCTTTGGAGTTCGTAATAGTTTCGACTAAGTATCTAGGCTTTTACGAAAAAAAAATAATAATAGAAAAGTTGCCCCAAAAATCCGAAGTGTGGGCAATACTGAAAGGGCTTTATTCTCTCTGTGATTTTTTATAAAGTCACGACTGACTTAAATGATTATGTTTTTTTCGCAATCTTCATTTGTTTATTTTCGTCCATGACATAGGCTGTTTTTAACCTGGGAAATACAGAGTATACAGTAGGGAAAACTGGAATAACACGGGTGAAACCGTGGGGCGCGGCTAGTAATAGATAAATCAGCAAAACATCTAATAATATTGTGTGAATAGTGCGACGCGCTATCAATTGATGATAAAGCTATTATAAAGTCCACACTGTCTCAGACTATCGGTAGTGATGGGACACTTAAAGACGGGACACAATTTGAGTCAAACCGCTCAACCATCATCGAAATTTTGAGTCAGTTTTTTTTCGAGCATGTCGTTCACCTGATGGTAAGCGCTACGTCTGCCCATAACAGTTACAGAGCCACCTAGAAGTTGGCATCGCATAATCCTGCGCCGCACTGCACTGCGCTCGTCACCCTGAGACATCGGCTCTAAAGTCTCATGAGGCCTGTAATTTTGCTGGTAACAGTTCATTTAACCTTTTTTTTGTGATTATGACTTTTAATTTATTTTTATTAGACTCAAATGCTCAAAAACAATTATGAGTCAGTTTATTAATTATATTTAAGTTTTTGTAATCAATAAATAACTTTTAATAATAACGAAAATATTTAATTATCTTGGTGTCGTTTTTATTATGGAACTTATTATTATAGTTATATAATAGTTATTTTTAATTACTATAATATGGTAATATAGTTAGAATAATAATATGATTATATATATTAAAATTGATCAAAGATCATTCAACAATTTATTTCCTTACTAAAGAATGTAATGAATTACAAATCATAATTTATATTCCTATATTTATTTGTAATTCAATGTCATAATAAGTTTCGATAACGTCATTTAATTTTTTCCTGTATATAAATCTCAGTTTTTATAATGTATCATGTACCTATATTCTGTCGTGGCAAGAAGCATTTCTTTATCCTTATTCTATTTTTTTTTCTTTATATCACATACCATTTATAATATTGCTTTGATTTTCCTGTTTTTCTTTATAAGTTTTAACTTATACTATTATGTACTCAAGGAAAACTACGGTGATCATTTATGATGCAACACGTTGAACACCTACAGTGAAATACTAACGTAGCAGACAAAAAATGTCTAACACATACCTACACAGCATAATAATTAATTAATTATGTGTAAATTTTACATTGGCAAGATTTTTCCTCGAACAAACTTTTTAATCGACGGTCTCCGTGGCGGAAGTGGGTGTTGAGCCGACTGCGAAATGTTGCCAGAGCGATTCCCGCACAGGTAAAAGATTTGTGTGAACCACGAATTTGCTCTGAGTCTGGGTGTTTGTAGGACCATGGTCCTCGTTCCTGATTCTGAGCGTCTTAGTAAGGGGTTAGGTTCTATATTGTATTTCATTACTCCATTATAATCTCGTTCCTCGCTTTCTTGAGGTGGGTGAGGCCATAATCCACCACGGGGGCCCAGCCCGGGTTGGTGGATAACATACCTACCTCAGAAATACAAGAAATCCATTATAATCTCATTGGCATTAAACGACTACAAAAAAAAACCCAAACTGAAACGCCAAAACATTAACCTCCTTTCGACAGTCGGGTACAAACTGGTAACTTTCCTCGTGGGTAAACGCTCCCTTTACAGACAAGCTCATAGTATTTCTTTTTTTAAAAAGGAACCAAAGCGATGGGCGAATCAGGCGAGATTCTATAACACTGAGCATTTGAGACTTTAGAAGCAATGCCTCAGGGTGACGAGTGCGGTGCAGTGCCGCAACAGACTCTGGGTGGCACTGTAGCTGTTATGGGCAGGCGTAGCGCTTACCATCAGGTGAACGACGGTCACGTTACTTAGTAACGTCAAAAAAAGGAACGAAAAAAATAACGTCTCATGTAGCTAGATATATTATTATGTAGGTTTTTTGTGTACTGAATATTTGGACATCATTTTCGTTGTAATGTTATTCTTCCCGACAGTCATTAATTGTGATGTTACGACGCCGCGCGCCGACCAGAACACTAATGTAAATAAAAATAATAATTATTATTCTCATTTTGACGTCACATATTATGCGATTTACATCTAGAAATGCTTTATCTAACAACAGTTCCGAAAATGAGATTTATTTCCACATAAAAATATTTTTTTATTACGATTTTTTTCTATTTTCAAACGTGACGTCATGTCACACGACGTCACACTTCGTTGACCCCCTCCCCCTAACGTGTAACGTCACTTACGGATGCCCCCCTAGTATAATCAAGCCATGGGATAATTGACTCAACGACTAAATTTTCGAGTGGGTTGTCCCATCACTAAATCCATTCCCTACATGTATAGTTCAGTATTAAACCACTGCTCGAGCGCGCGCGCGCATCGCATAACACTAGTAAATCTATTTTAAAACATTTTAATGGTGCTGTGATATAGTGTAAACATGAAGAGTTTTTGGATTTGCACTTTGCTGTTGGCTTCAAGCGGCGTCTTTTGTGTTAGAGGTAGGTACTTATCTATCTGCAAAACTATTTCTACCGTGTTTTTTTACATACACGCAGTGACGCCTGTCTCCTGTTGGGATAGGCAGAGGCAACCTCTTTCCAGATGCTACGATCCCAGCGGAAAGCAGTACACCAACTCTCTGAAACCCTCTATGGGTCTTCGTCTCTCTTCTTTAACTGGGGTACAATGAAGCATTTTCTATTCAATTTTATTCTATATCACTAATCTAGGTACTACTCCTTAATCGTGCCGTCATTGTTGTGGACTCCTTCCTCCTGACTCCTTCCAACGACATCCGCAAGTCGTCTCCACCAGCTCCGAGCATCAGCTGTGTGGAGTGTCACGTAGACTGGCATTTCCAGGTGTTGGGACAGAAACGTTTCGGGTTTCGGTCTCTTGGTCTTTTGCTTTCAATATTGCCAGCTACTATCAATCTCTATACTGATAATAAAAAGGGGTAAGTTTGTTGGAGGTAATTAACCTCTGGATTACTGATTGGATTCTCAATTTTTTATCACTAATAGAAACTGTTTCTCGGAAAATAAAGACTTGCTGCGGAATAACGAAAATTATGTCTGTCTGTACATTGAAGATAGTTAGAAATAAATATAACTATGATCGTTTTTTTTTTAATTTGACTGGATATCGAGTCACCTGATGGTAAGCGCTACGCCTGCCCATAACAGTAACAGCGCCACCCAAAACTTTGCATTGCATAATCTTGCGCAGTATTGCGCTGCGCTCGTCACCCTGTGACATTGGTTCTAAAGTCTCATATGCCCAGAGATTTCGCTAGAAACAGTGCCCTTCGAACATGTTTGCAAACTACTGCTTGTCGGTGAATATCTGCCAAAGAAAGTAGGTATTACAAATTTGATTTTAAACAAAAGAAAATACAAACTGTTAGTACATGGCGGTCAACGAGTGATTGACTATGTACCTACCTACAAATAAAATTTCTAGAATTTTTGTCTGTTGTTTGTGTCGCCTAATCACGCAAGCCACTGAGCAGATTTTGATGCGTTTTTCAGCGATCTGTAGACTGACTAACCACGTCGTAAGTGAAAGCTAGTTTCGTTATAAAAATCTGCTTGTCCTATTAGTTTTTGTTATACATAGTGAGTTTCCACGTGACAGATTCATGTTTACGATGTTTAGGTTATATTACGCGTGTGTATTGGACCTGTAAATAGAATATTCATAGAACTACTGTGAATTATTGTAAATGCGCCGAAACGTTGTGTTTTTGAGCGGCAAAGTGGCGTGTTTTCTATAGAAATATATCGCTTTTGTACATTTTATCTTATCTAGGTATACCTTGTAGGGTAGGTAGATTAAATGTATGTCTGACTTCACTTATCTGAACAATGCCCGAGCTAATTTTGATTAAATAAAATGAATAATTGAAGATATTTCGTACTTTTACCGATAAAAGAATTTATACCAAAACAATACATGTGTGTCACGATTACATACATACATTTTGATCCTTAAATTAGGGTTGCCTGTACTAAAGAATCACACACACACACACACACACACGCTCAGTTTATCAGTGAGATCATGGTAATGATCAAATTAACACGTTCAGTGCTGAGAACACAACTGTCGTGTTTTTCACAACTTGCCGCGAGTGCGGGAAAACACAACTGTTGTGTTTGTTGTATGGGAAAACACTATGGCGCGTGCAGAGCCGCACCCGTGGCTAGACAAGCAAAACGGCTCAGCGGTCAAAGTGTTAATGAATTTCAAAATACAGTATTTTCTTTGTGGGAAATCTAGGGGACAGTTTAGCAGTGAAATCATAATTATATTAAAATCTATAAATTTGAACATAGTTATAATATATAATTTTAATTACTTATTCGCCATTAATATAGTTAATATGATTATTCATGCCCCTTTCTAAAGAATTCAAGTATGCATTCATGATAAGAGAACAAAGAAAATCGCTGTTTTCAAATAGTTTATCAGTGTACTCAGCATATATGTACATAGTATTATATTTTATCAATAAAAATAATATATACTACCTATATAGATATTCCACGACAAGAATGAATGCCTTGTTACAGATTTGGGAAGTTTACCTGTATTTAATGTAATTATTTGAACCAAAATACCGACTTTAGAAGGATTTACTAATAAATACCACTCTAAAGTCTCAGGAAAGCAAAACACGCAATTTCGGTAACTTGGATGACATATATTTTTAAATTATTTTAATTTAAAAAAACAAACTACTGAACCGATTTTGATGAAATTTCTATTGGGCCAATCTGATTATATATATTTATTATTATTTTATTTTGAAATTTTTGTTTATATCGGAGTAGCGCCAGACCTTTTTATAAAAGCAGCGAGACGAATAATTCATTCATATAAGGTACCTACCTACTCATTTCCATTACACACAGTGTCTACAAAGAAATTTATCGTGGTCACACTATATCTCATTTATTCAGAATTAAGGCCATGTTTACAGAATTTAGGAACAATACGCTTTAATGCAGCAAATTCGAATAGCACGAGGAAAGAGGTCATACTATATTTGCTTCACAAACAACTTAGCAATTTCAATGAATATTTATAATTTAGCACTCAATAATTCTGTAGGTATTAGGTCTTAAGCTATTCTGCGGCATGAAGTGCAAACTATGCATTACTAGCTACACCTCGCAGTTTCACCCGCGTTATCTGACACAAAGGTTGTCTGGAAGAGATCGCTTTTAGCGATAAGTCCGCCCATTGTATTTGTATTCAATAAGTGCTATTCTTTGTGGTACCTTGTGTATTCCTGAACTGGAGTACAATAAAGTATTTTCTATTCTAGTCTATTCTATTCTATTCGATTCTATTATTACATAGGACTCGTTATAATATATATGGGTTATATTTAAAGTGTACTATGTACCATGTTCTATTCTAGGACCTAAAGAATATGTATACTTAATTTCATCAAAATCCGTTCGTCCGTCCATCCGTTATGGCTTATTAGCGACTCAATTTAGGTTGCTGCCATTTCCAACCTAAACTGGATCCATTTAAGGTTGAAAATGGCAGCCACATAAAAAATGAGACGTCACGGTACGATTATGCGACGCGGTTCAGTTTAGGTCTTCAATTGAATCGCTATAAGACGTCATTGTAGGCCTCCTGAAAATGATAAAAGACTGGCGTTGATATCTAGACCTTTTTGAAATAGTGCAAAATATATCAAATGGCTTCGAGATAAGGTAGGTTTTGGCTCCCGCCACTGTGTACCGAGCTCCCAAAAACACGTCTTTTTTTTTATAAAGAAGAAAACGGTGGCATCTCCGTATTCAAATAACTTCCAACCTTGTGCCTTTAAATACAAAGTCTTTATTACTACAAAACCGTGTAAAGTAAACAAATTCGTGCATTGCAGAATCATATTATGTGAAGTCGCCGCGACTTGTTTACGTTGAAAATGCGTGGGTAGGATCATATGAAGACATTGTATCCACTGACTATCTGAAGAGATACAATAGTCCGTGATGTTAGCTATATTTTTGACTTAAATATTCTCTCAATTCACCTCCTTAGTGGAAAGCAATTATGAAAACATTTAATAGCGGGATACAGCTTGGTGATACATCTACGTCATCAATTATACATAACACTCACACAAACACACACACATCATACATAAATCCTTACTTATATTATAAATGCGAAAGTAACTCTGTCTGTCTGTTGCTCTTTCACGCCTCAACTACTGAACCGATTGAAATGAAATTTGGTACAGAGATAGTCTAGAGCCTGAGAAAGGACATATTGTACTTTTTATCACGAAAAAAGCATTGTAAAGGTTTGAAATAGGGGATAAAAGTTTGTATGGAAGTTTCGTCATTTTTGAAGCTAGAAGGTTGAAATTTATTATTTAGGCTTTTGATTAGATATAAATAATGGCATTTAAAGTTTGTAAAACTTTACCCTTGAGGGGGTAAAATAAATATCGGGGATGAAAGTATGTACAGAAATATTTAAGGATTCGGCTTAACCACTGCACCTATTTAAAAAAAAAAATTCTCTAATGGAAAGCTACATTGACAGCGAGTAACATAGGCTATATTTTATCCCCATATTTCCGCGGGAACAGGAACTACGCGGGTGAAACCGCGGGGCGCAGCTAGTACATACATTATTTCTTCTTCTCTTACGCTGCTCATTATTCGTTCTTTTTTGAAGTGATACTTCTAATGCGACTTCCAACAAGGTTGCGTTGAATGAAGGCCACCCAAACCTTTGAATTGCATAATCCTCCACGGCACTGCACTGCGCTTGTCACCCTGAGACATCTATCTAGATCTGAAATGTAATTACGCTACTCTATAGCTAAGCGGCAAGCCACATAGAAAAGGACCAGGTTCTCGCAGCGCGCTGCATCTATATGTCTTAAGCCGCCGACACATTTGTCTGACGTGTCGTGTCGTGATGCATCAGAAAGGGTATCGGTTTCATACATTTAATATGGTAGCGTTCACATTTCTCTGATGCAGAGTGTTGTGACGGCTTGTGTAAATGTATGGAACCGATACCTATCTGATGCGTCACACACGACACGTCAGATAAATGTGAATCTAGCTTAACGCTTTTCTTTCTTATATGATATTATTTCACCTGCAATATTTATAAAATTGTACGTAACATTTATAAAATATTGCAGCTGAAATAATTTAACTGTAGTTGAAAACATATGTGGGTTGCCTCAATAGGCCAGCCTGTATCGAGGTAACCTGCATCCGGTTAGATATAATATGTAATTTACATTATTCTTACATTATTTATATAATATGGAGCATATATATAGTACTAGCTGTGCCCCGCGGTTTCACCCGTGTAGTTCGCGTTTTGTCCCACGGGAACATACTATCGGGATAAAAAGTACCCTAATACTCAATCCTGGTTATAAACTATCTGTGTTCCAAATTTCATTCGAATCCGTTCTGTAGTTTTTGCGTGAAAGAGGAACAAGCATCCATCCATCCGTCCATCCATTCTCACAAACTTTCGCATTTATAATATTAGTAGGATTCAATTCTTCGTGGCTTCGGAACGTAATGTTATGTTTTTCGTTTATTTTGGTTAGTACGCTTTTTCTACCGTTTAAACGAATCGCTTTTTTAAGCGTGCTTAAAAAAAAAGAAACCATTTGACACATGTCTCCATAATTATACCTAATAGTACTACCAATGTACCGAAATAAGAATCATTTTAATTTTCAAAATAGGTAGGATAGGTAGGCTCTGTCCCTGACAGAATGGTGGCCACGTGTGGGTAAGCGCAGCCGCGGAAGACCTATCCAACGGTGGGTCGACGACATCAAAATGTGGTTAGTTTTTACATGGACCAGATCGGCCAAAAGCCGGGATGAATGGGTGAAGAGGGAGGAGGCTCATCCAACCCACTGCAGGGCATACCCTGCAGTGGGTTGGATGAGCTGCCTATGATGATGATGATGATGATGATGAGGCAGGATAATAAGTTTACCGTACGTTTTCCTGCGGTTGTCTCTGCGGTTTATTAGCTAAAAAACAACTTGTTTTTAATTAATTCTATTTATTATTGTAATACTAAATGGTTTCCTAGTAAATTATCTCGACCACGATGTTTGTTGGAACTTTAGGTACACCCGGACACTTCATACAAATGGCTGATTTGACATTTCACACATATAAATGACGTTTGTTCACGCGCCAAATGCGTGTGTGAGTACTGGAAGATACAACGCGACCGAAACAAAAGACAATCCGCTAATATGAAGGTTCATATCCGTCTGTCTATTGTCATTTGGACGTGTTATATTGTTTGACCTCCCTATTTCCCCCCTGATTGCGGGTAGAGTTGCGGGGGGTGGAGAATGTCCATTCTGAATGTAGAATTATTATGTTTTCTGTGGTTTAGCTTATAAAGGCTAGATTGTAAAGTTCTAAATATAAATTGGTGACATTTAGTGACTCGCCCTGCCTTAATAAGAATTTTACAACAGGCTTGCGACAGACGTAAATCTCCCGATCATCAAAATCATACGACATTCGAAGAGCGCTGAACCTTTATTGTAAATAGTTTTTATATCGAATTCCTTTTTGTTTCAGCACAAGACCCAGTCCCGGACGATTACGAAGACTACTATAACTACGACAATTTCGAAGACTTAGAAAAAAAACTTGACAAACTCAACGAAAAGACTGACCTTGCAAATGACTTAAAAGTTGAAGAAGAAATTCAGCAGTTTAGAGAAGCTGCCGAGCAAAGTGTTGAAACTATCGATGAACCCAGGGATGTTATCGATAGCATAGCTGATTACCAAATTGAAGACAATAGAGATAAGTTTAAAGATGAAGAAGTCATCGATAAGAAAGACACCATCCCTGATAAAGAAGACAATTTTCAAGTAGACGATAAAATCGCAGAATCCGTTTTAGAACCAGCAAATGACGATTACAATGCTGAAAATAGACCGGAGAATCAAAACGCTCCTATAGGAAACGAAGATTACGCATTATTGTGGGGAGATGACAATGTAGCTCCTTTGCCAGTACCAGAAGCGGCAGAAGATGACGAAAATAAAGCCATTTTAGAAGAAACACAACTAATTTTGGACGAAAAAGATGCCGATAATTTTGAGGAAGAGATTAAAAAACAAATTGGAGCAGTAGATGTCAAGCCAGATGACCAACCTAACCTGGAAGAAATTGTGGAAGAAACTAAAATGCTTTTAGCAGACAATGACGAGTCTTTCAATAGCGATGATACAGACGGTTTGATAAAAGATGTTAATGAAGTGGCTGATGACAGCAATAAAAAAGATGGAAATGGTGATAAAGCAGTTATTGAAAACAGCCCTGATGCTAGCGAAGAAGACACAGTAGACAAAGTTAATGCAGACTTAGATGCAGATTTAGAAAAACTTTTTGCAATCCTAGACAAACTAAAAGATGAAAGTTCTGAAAGAGATGATAATGTCGCAGATATTGAAAAAGCTTTGGAGGATGCTGACAAGTTCCTTGGAGATACCAATGATGATTATGACAATAATAACATGGAGGATTCTGAAGAATTCGTTGATGACGCCAAAGATGACCTAGATTTGGACCAAATTTTGAAAGACATTCTCAGTGAAGACGACATGAAGCCAGAAGATACAGCCGCAGAAAATTTGGAATCATTGATCAATGATGCCTTAAACGGTCCTAATCCAAACGATGATCCAAAAAATTTTGAAAAAGATATTCAATCAATAGTAGCCGATGAACCTTTAATCGAATTGAACGACGCTTTTGTTAACAACGAACCAAAAGAAAAGGAGAATGTAGAAAACAATGATGAAACAGACAACGTAAACGCGTCTGTTGAGAAGGAAATACCTACTAAATTGGTAGACAATCTATCTAGCGCTGAGATGGAAGACCTTCTGTCTCAATTTTCTATAGTGCACAGTGATGATCTAGACGTTCATTCAAAATCATTTGACAAGAACACGGCTCCTGTACACCTTAAATTGAAATTGGACGAGCCGACAATAATTACATCTCCAGGATATCCTAATCCTTACCCTACTAATAACATCGTAGATTGGCTCATCGACGGAGAGGGGTTAGGAATTGAGCTGAACATCACATTCTTTGCTGTCAACGGCGCTTTGGGAGACTATCTGCTTATCAAACCAGGTACCATTTAGGTTTTACTTATAAAATGTCGTCTCTCTAAGCTTTTCAAAACCGTGCTTGCATTTAGCAACGCACTGACCACGTCCGCGCGGTTGTTATAGCGATAGCTACGGACGACGGACTTCAGGACTGACCGTCCGGATAAGATTCAGTACGACCTTTTCCCCAGGTGGAGTAGAAGATCTCGATCACGACCGTCTACTGTTCACTTACCGGCTTGATTCCGAGAGGCGGTACCGGTTCATGGACGTAGATCGTCTCTTCATGCGCTTCGAGAGCAACCAAGGCATGCAGTTCTTCCGTGGGTTCGAAATTAGCGCTAAAATGATCGGTAAGTACTGTGACATTATCTTCTATGACTTCATGAAGTTTTATAGTATCATGGCTACCAGCATTAGTATTATCATTGAATAGAAGATATTTATCAAGTGTTATGTTGGTTTTGAGTTCCCGATTTCTCGGCACTGTTGCAGGTGCTATGATCACGGGTCAACCGAGATTCTTACGACGGGTTCTTTCGATAGGTTTTTCATCCTTCTCAATCGTTTCCTCATTGTTGAGGATTATTACTTTTTCCAATAAAGCCAACAAGTTGTCTCCACCTGCTCCAATCTTCGGTTTTGTGGAGTGTCACGTTAACTGGCATTTTCAGCTGTTGTGACACGTGGTCAGACCAACCTTTCGGTTTTCACCTCTTGGTCTTTTGCCAGTTACTATTAACCTTTCCAGGTTTTCAAAATTTAAAAATGGTCTCGGTGACTAAAAATAAATAATTGTACAATCTGTTTGATGGTTAGGTTTGTTTTTGCTTTTTTCTTTGTTTTTTTCTGTCACGTGATGTAGCTAAATTGTAAAACGAACCATTTTTCAAAGCGCCTACTATATTTTTAATTTTTACATTTCAATGCTTTTTTTGTTTATAAATTTATTTCCATTTTACTTTATTTTTTAAATTTATTTGTTGCTATATTATAATATCTGTCCATTTTTAATGTGTGAGTATATCGTCTTGCAGCCCCCTTCCCTGAACCGCTGGAACCTATCCCGGAGCCAGAAGCGGTGCTGGATCCTCCCCACTCCACCCTCACCCTGGCCCTGGCTACCAGGCCGCACTTATTCGAGGAGCTCCGTGACCAGTTCCAACTACTCCTCGCCGACATGGCTGAGGAGTATATCCAGCATAACAACATCGATCCAGGTCTTAACACCACGTGAGTACAAAATTTTTAATTTATATCGTCTTGGATTTTGGAAGATTAAAGAAACAGATTTATAGATCTAGTATGGATGGGCCAGCCGGTATGGGTTGACGTAAGCGAAGGCACCTTCAGGGGTGGTCGCGGAAGCGCAATCGTGAGCCCGCGTCCACCCCAACATGCGGAGAGGAGAACACCCCGGGGTTTTTAGTGGGTACACCCAGTCAGGCGCATCCCTAGGATGCGCACCATAACCAACCGGCCTCCCCCGAGGTCGAGGTATGAATAAGGTTCATTCCCCCGGGTTAAAAAAAAAAAAAAAAAAAAAAAAGCGAAGGCACCACGATCAAATCGATGATACACTATAGAAAGGCCAAGTCAAAAGTCCCTGTAACCGGCGAGCATGTATGAAGGGACTCATGGAAGTGGGAGAAGCGAAAGAGCTGTGTTATCAATTATATAGATGTAGTCTGTCTCCGCCGATGGGAAAAAGACGTGAACTTACGTTCGACTAGCATTCGCTCTCGTTAAATATTGATTGAATAACGACATTTAAATTGCTCTAGACGCTTCTTCCTTTCAATAATGAGCACTTACATAAAATTAATAAGAACTAGACAGTACTTTACTGTTAACCAGTTCACAAAATACAGAAAAATGTATTATGTCGTTTGTTGGTGAACCCACGCTTAATAATGATAAACTCATGTTATAAACTTACCGAGACCGCCTGGGGAAGCCACACCTATGCCAGATATTCATCCGCCAAGCAGTAGTGTGCATACACTACTGCGTTCCGGTTTAAAGGGCACTGTCTCCGGCGAAATTACTGGGCGATTTTAGAGCCGATGTCTCAGGGTGACGAGCGCAGTGCACAGCGGATTATGCAATGCAAAGTTCAGGGTGGCACTGTGACTGTTACGGGCAGGCGTAGCGCTTACCATCAGGTGGACGAGTTGCTCGTCTCGTCACTCAAACAAAAAAAAACTTACGTCGGTACTAGTGAATTCACCTGGTACGTTGCAAACCTCATGTTGTTTGTTGATGAATCACTTCTTGATATTCATCATCATCATCATCAAGCCATATCGTCCCACTGCTGAGCACGGGCCTCCCCTCACTTTCGCGAGGAGGATTAGGCCATAATGGTCCGGATTGGTGGATAACATACCTATCTCCGAAATAATTCTCGAGTGTGGGTTTCCTCACGATGTTTTCCTTCACCGAAATGCGAGTGATACTTACGTACATATGTTTTACAAGAAACACATTGGCCCGCCCTATGATTTGAACTCATTACCCTTTCCTTGGAAGCCAGATGTTCTTCCAGTAGGTTACCACCGCTTTAAGTATTATATGAATCAAAACGAACCGAGCGACATCTGCAAACTGCACCTAGATGGAACAAACAACGGTTTGATTATATCTGGAAACGTCGGAACGGAAGCAATAACATTATTATCGGATCATGTCAACAAATTTATATTCTGGGTAATCGAATGAAATGAGACGGTTCTGTTATCGCCGATTTTGTTGAAAGTAAATATTACGCATTTCCAAACCTTTTACCGACCTCAGAAATAGGCGGTGGCTTATTGCTATTATCTACTCTCTCTGTCTGTTTTATCTGTTGTCTCTGTTTTTTTTTTTTTTTTTTTTTTGTTTAATTAATTTATTTATTTGACTGAGTGACGAGACGAGCAAGTCGTACAGCTGATGGTAAGCGCTAAGCCTGCACAAAACAAAAAAAAAAAAAAAAAGAAAAGAAAAAGAAAAAAAAATGATATGAGTTTTTTTTTGTTTCTTTTTTTTATCTACTCTTCCACTGGATTGGTAGGCAGACCACCAGCCCGTTGGTCGGACGGCTTTGTCAAATTAGTCGAAGAGCAGTGGATACGTCTCGCGCAGGACCGGAATAAGTGGGGGGAAGGAGAGTAGGCCTATACCCACCAGTGGCATGATACCTGCTTTAAAAAAATTTATAACGAAAATTTAAAAAAACGACATCGCCGTAGAGTTTCTTGGCGCTACCTTCTCTAACGGGCGTATTTCCGAAGCACTGGTAGAGTCAATGGAGTTTTCCTTTTCCTGTGCGAGATTCAGGCATGAGTCACCGCTTGAAAGGGAAATATCCTTTTTCTAACTCAAACCATAATTAGATAATAATCATTGGTTTCGTCGATCATAATATTTTGACTTATTTTTTTGTATAAGATATTATTTTTGACGTGTAAAAGTGCAATGTTTTGCCTACTTACAATAAATGATTTGAGTTTTAGTTTTTTGATGATGATGACTCTTCCACTACAATTATTCAAAATCATGAAAAAAAACATACAGAGGAACAGTTCGTTTGAGGTCTCTCTACATTATTACAGGAAAACATGGCGTTTACCATCACGCGAACGTCCTGCTCAGTTGTATAAAAAAATCTTTAGGGCAAATTATTCAATCTAATTTGATATAGAAACTTTTATCAAATACGTGCAAAAGATCAGGCACCATTTTGTACGCCCTTATCAGATGATTTGTTGGACGGACGGCAACAACAGGAAACTAAATAATTTGGATTTTTACTTAAAATACTGTACTAACTAACTGTGATTACTAACATTCATCATCATCAACCCATAACGTCCCACTGCTGGGCACGGGTCTCCCCTCACTTTCGTGAGGAGGGTTAGGCCATAATCCACCACGGGGGCCAGATCCGGATTGGTGGATCACCTACCTACCTCCGAAATAATTCTCGGGTAGGTATGTGGGTTTCCTCACGATGTTTTCCTTCACCGAGTGATAATTACGAACATATGTTTTACAGAAACACTTTGGTACGTGCCTGCACTGGGATTTGAACTCACGACCTTCTGATTGGAAGGCGGACGTTCTCCCACTAGGCTACCACCGCTTACCACTAACATTACTATGTTCAAAATAACTATTTATTAAAAAACCGTCAAAGTGCGAGTCGGACTCGCGCACGAAGGGTTCCGTACCATATATATATATATAAAAATGTTATGTTGGTTTGTTTATGCTTCAAAAACTCAAAAAGTTCTGCACCGATCGAGCTGAAATTTTAGCATGATATATAATCCGCATCAAGGATTGTTTTTATCTATTTTTTTCATCAGTGACATATCAGCGAATGTGCGAATGTGCCACAGCGAAGCGTGGCAGGGTACAGCTAGTTATCTATAAAAATGGCAGAATTATATTAATTTAATTTTACTGAGCGACGAGACGAGCAACTCGTTCACCTGATGGTAAGCGCTACGCCTGCCCATAACAGTTACAGTCCAGAACTTTGCATTGCATAATCCTGCGCCGCACTGCACTGCGCTCGTCACCCTGAGGCATCGGCTCTAAAGTCTCATATGCCCAGTGATTAAATTAAAACTCAAAACTAAATTCATTTATTGCAAGTAGGCAAAAATAATGCACTTTTACAAGTCCAACACTTAAGTCTCCTTTACATAGAGAAAAAAAAAGTCAAGTAGGTATTATCTAATAAACTAATGATTAACTGATTATGGTTTAAGTTTTTCCCGGCTGAATGTAACTCTTTACAAAGCCAAAATAAAAGAAAAACAAATAGTGGAAGTAAAACTTCATATAAAAAAATATTTCAAAAAAATTTTCATGAAAGATATTTTTAAACGTAACTCTCTTTCTTTCTATCTTCACGAACTTATATCTCCCTCCCAACTTCCGTACGCCTCGCCCGATCACATTTTTCGTAACGCATTCACCAGCTTTCTCCCAAAGTCCAGCGTGCGTGAAGAAGTTTAACTTCAACAAGTCTCACTTACGTCAAGTAGATACTAGTTATTATTAACGTGATATCAATTCATTATTTTCCGTTATTATGTAAAATTGTGTTATCAGGCTGATTAGATATCTTCGACAAACATATTCAATTAAGTACTCTAACCTACCTGTAAGCGGTGGTAGCCTAGTGGGAGAACGTCCGCCTTCCAATCAGAAGGTCGTGAGTTCAAATCCTAGTGCGGGCATGTACCAATGTGTATCTGTAAAACATATGTACGTAATTATCACTCGCTTTTCGGTGAAGGAAAACATCGTGAGGAAACCCACATACCTACCCGAGAATTATTTCGGAGGTAGGTATGTTATCCACCAATCTGGACTGGGCCCTCGTGGTGGATTATGGCCTAACCCTCCTCACGAAGGTGAGGAGAGACTTGTGCCCAGCAGTGGGACGTTATGGGTTGATGATGAACCTACCTGATTTATAAAATAGGGCGAGTTTGAAATGGGACTGAAAAATATTAAATTTTTTGAAGTAAAACTTCGCATGTTTGACTTGGGGAGTAAGCTGGTGAATGCGCGACGAGAGCGTTACGAAAAGTGTGATCGGGCAAGGCGAACGGAAGTTGAGAGGGAGAGTTAGTGAAGATAGAAAGAGAGAGAGTTACTGTAGGGGCAAGAGAGAGAGGTGCGAGCACACATTTTCTTTCTCTCGTAGCCAGTTACATAAAGAAGTTTTACTTTTACTATGTGTCCAAGCACACGCATCGTTTTTGACGTGACAACGTCTAATAAATCGATGAACGCCGGCTGCATGCACGAAAAAGTTGACACATTGTCCCGTAACGCTCATTGTACGCTTGCGCCGCATCTATCTCTCTTCTCTTCTTGACAGGTTAATTATTCTTGCTTTTTAAAAATCTGAATACTAGTATTAAGTATTAATTCTTTTATTATTAAAAATGATTAAATTTTATTCATAAAAGTACGCAATCATTTCTTCAATGTTTTGTTATGACGTTGTCACGTTAAAATATTGTCCGTAAACCAACTTTAAAGAAACCCAATTTTTTTTAATCAATAAATAGGTTTGCGTTTGACCACTGTCTCACCTGATGTTACGCTGTCTACGATGGCGCACGCGTACCTAGAAGTAACCTATTCACTCGTGCCTTCAAGACTCCCAGGTTATAGTTATCCGAACTAAAAAGTAGAAAATTATCAATTTTATTGTAGTGAAGTGGGGGGCGCTGGATATCAAATGTTAATTATAAATTACTAGCTGTACCCTGCCACGCTTCGCTGTGACACATTCGCACATTCGCTGATATGTCACTGATGAAAAAAATACATAAAAACAATCCTTGATGCGGATTATATATCATGGTAAAATTTCAGCTCGATCGGTGCAGATCTTTTTGAGTTTTTGAAGCGTACACAAACCAACATAACATTTATATATATATATAGATAAAGTAAAAAGCACCCCACGCTACTTTACCATAAAATAAATTATCATTTAAATGTTATTTATTTAATATCTATTATATAAAGTACAATGTTGCCATTGAACCGGCTGCAATGCAAATAAGTCCTTCTCTATACTGACACAAAGATCTATATCGACCTCTAGCTACACCCTAGTTTATTTACGTCTACGCGACCTACATACGGTCTGCATAACATAACAAGTATCGGCTACCTATAAATATGCAATGTAGAGCATTATTTAGTTTAATAATTAATTAGTCAACAGTTACCACGACATCACTCTAAAGCCGCCGACACATTTGTCTGACGTGTCGTGTCGTGATGCATCAGAAAGGGTATCGGTTTCATACATTTAATATGGTAGCGTTCACATTTCTCTGATGCAGTGAGCTTGTGTAAATGTATGGAACCGATACCGTCACCCTGAGACATCGGCTCTAAAGTCTCATATGCACAGTAATTTCGCTGGAAACAATGCCCTCCAAACCGGAACACAGTAATATTTACACACTACTGCATGGCGGATGGATATCTGGCAAAGGTGTGGCGGTCTCTTGTAAAAAAGGCCTCCCAATACAAACACACAGTAGCAGCAGTGTACAGCAGTTTTTAATCAAGATTGGTTTAGCCGCTTGGGCGTGGAAAGAGGCCTAGTAAAACAAACAAAACAGGAATTTTTGCATCTTGCTAATATTAAAAATACGAATTTTTGTGTGTGTTTAATTGTTCCCTCTACACGCGAAAACGGCTCAACGGATTTTGATGAAATTTATTATTTAAATACTTTACGTCCTGGAATAGAACATAAAATACTATTCATGCCGTAAAAATTAACGGTTCCCGTGGACAAACGCTTAACGCGAGTGAAACCACAGGGCGCAGCTAGCCATACTAAATGCGAAAATTTGTGAAAATGGATGGATGTCTATTCCTCTTTCACGCAAAAACTACAGAACGGATTCAGATGAAATTTGGAACACAGATAGTTTATAACCAGGATTGAGTAATAGGGTACTTTTTATTTCGATAGTATGTTCCCGTGGGACGGGAACTACGCGGGTGAAACAATCAGAATTTCTAAGACTGAAGATAACCCAATGATGGTTATTGAAGCCAAGTCCTAGTAAACTGGTTTCCCCAGCATTAAAACTGGAAGGACCATCGAGCGATCTCAGTCGAGCGTCATCATTCCTAATCAATGATTGCTCTGAAATGACGTACCACTGCCACAGTGGAATTATTAACAGGACGGAAGTACGCATGCGCGAGATTCTCCCATGCACGACAGTAGACTCCATCCCAGTGACGGAAGTGGCTACAGTTGACCAAATATGCCCCTTATAAAACAAACCAAACCTAAAGGCGTGTCTCGTGCGCGTGTTTTAGACATAACATAGAATAGAATAGAAAATACTTTATTCTACACCAGTTCAGAATACACAAGATACATAAAGAATAGAACTGATTGAAATAAATAGATCCATAGATGACATACATAGATCCTAACGCTTTATTAGGATTCCCTGTACCTTTCGAATGAGAAACTACGAGGATATAGACTCAGAGCAACAAAAAAGGAAACACAAACAGAAAACGGATTACAAGCAGAAAGGTGAAATTTCATATAAAAGCTTTCGTTTGTGTGCGTTAGTCGAAGTAGCCACTTTTGTGAAATTTAGACTCTGGCTAAACAGCGCACATGCGCGATGCCAGCGTCACGGTTATTTCAGTCAAAGCTTGCTGCCGAAGCGAGCTTACGGATTATAAAACCGGATAGAACGCTTACAAAATCACTAATCAAAATAAACAAAAAACCAAAAAACACGCGCTCCCAAACTAAACATGTCCTACCCATACATTAACCAAAAACAAAACTAAAATAACACGTGTTGTGAAACCAAAATGCGTCAATGCGGTACTGACTCGATGTACGCCAAGTCTTAGCCAAATAGATAGTGTCAGAGGTAACCATGATGGAACCGTTGATAGATCGGAACAACTTCGCCATCAGCGCTATGGTGACAGTGGCCATGCAGATACTGTTCTTCACCATCGCATCACTCTCTCAAAGTGACAAAGTGACGGATTTCACCGGAGGCGCCAACTTCATTAGCATCGCTCTACTGACCTTCTTTCTGGGGCAAGGAGGCAATACCTTAAAGAGCTATGATAGCAGACAGCTGATGGTCACAGCGTTTGTGTGTCTATGGGGAATCCGGCTCTCAGGATATCTGTTATACAGGATCTACCATATAGGAAGGGATAAGCAGTTCGAGGACCGGAAGAGCAACACCCTAAGATTCGCCATATTCTACACCTTTCAGGCAGTTTGGGTGTACATAGTTAGCTTACCAGTGATCATTATAAATTCTTCTCATCACTCGTATCCGAAATCTCCGAAAACGATGACGACTTTAGATTCGGCTGGGGCAGGAATCTTCGTCGTCGGGTTACTGATCGAAACCTATGCGGATCTACAGAAGTTCGCGTTTCGCCAGGAGCCGTCGAATCAAGGGAAGTGGTGCAACGACGGCCTCTGGGGCCTCTCCAGACATCCGAACTACTTCGGCGAGGTCGTGCTCTGGTGGGGCCTATTTATCATATCCCTAAACATAATCGAAGGTGTCGAATGGATAGCGATACTATCACCTTTGTTTACGACGTCGATAATTTTATTCTTATCTGGTATTCCTTTGTTGGAACGATCGGCCGACGAAAAGTATAGAGATAACCCGGATTATTTGTATTATAAGCTGTCCACGTCGCCACTGATACCGATTCCGCCGGCTATATACGTGGAGGTGCCGAGGTTTTTGAAATGTGTGCTTTGCTGCGAGTTCCCGATCTACGATTCGACTAACGACGACTTCCCAGCGCCGACTATCGTCACCGAGACCACCAGCATATCCATCGTGCAGTCGCAAACATAGCTAACAAACGCCGCGAGCAAACAAGCCGCGGCAAACAATGAACCGTCTAAAGGCAACACCAAACAATTGTGATATTCGACCGATAGACCCCAACTGAAATTGCCAAACTCTTTACCTCTAAAACACAGCAACACAGAAGAGATGAATTTATATAACGCTTACATGGATAATTTGAGGAAGAGTAAGAAAATAGCTTTAGGCATCATCGACGATACTAAAGATGCGATCGAAGAATTAGATGTAGACTTTGATGATCAAATAGTCGTTGGGGATCTAAACGCAGTGCCAAGTACTAGTAGAGATAAGGCCAAAAGACCTACGGAGATTGTTAAGTACGGTAAAATAACTTTTAATACTACAGCTATTCTGCATCATTATCCACAATTAAGTATAACTAACGAATGCAAGAATAAGCCAGCTAGGATAGCTACTAAGAAATCTGATTTAAATCTTCCTTTAGAAGAGAATAGTGAGAATAACAATCAAATTAAAGATAAGGTAAAAGAGAACACCGCTGAAGTGAAGAAGAAAGATAATTTTAACAACAATGCTATTCCTAAAATAGAAGAAGATGATAAATTAAATAAAGCTGAAATATTGAATAAGCCATTAAAGTTTGCTGAAGAGAAGCTTGTATGAAAATTAATGTATGGCTTAACGAAAAATGGTACCAATGAAACGGCTTAAACTAAACATATCGCGAAAACTAATGGTTATATATTTATCAAGACTGCAGAGGATTTAGTGGATGTTATAAAAATATTAGAATTTAATGAAAATAATAATGAAATATTCAATGATTATAGTGATGAAGTAAATTGAAAGTTATTGCTGAGTGTTAGCTATTTGAAAATGAAAAGTTATATACAGTGTGTCCTATTTAAAAATAGTGTAATACAGCTTGTATTGAATCCGTCTCATGGTAGTGTAATTATAAATAGTATGTTAGGAGAAATATAGCTGTCTAGTCTATGTATCAGGTAAGTTTAAAAACAAAATATTATGTACTAGCTGTTTCACCCGCATAATTCAAGTTTTCCCGCAATAACTCTCTTAAAAGCAATATATTTTCCCCGTTTTTGCCACATTCTTCATTGATGCTCCGCTCTTGTTGGTCGTAGCGTGATGTTATATAGCCTATAACCTTCCTCGATAAATGGACTATACAATACAAAAAGAATTGTTCAATTCGGACCAGTAGTTCCTGAGATCCTAGCGTTCAAACAAACAAACAAACTCTTCAGCTTTATATATAAGTATAGATATAGATAGTAGATGCTCGATTGTATTCATTGTATGTGTTTGTATATTGTGTATTGTTGTTATTGTAAGCGGTGGTAGCCTAGTGGGAGAACGTCCACCTTCCAAGCAGAAGGTCGTGAGTTCCAGGCACGAACCAATGTGTTTCTTGTAAAACATATGTACGTAATTATCAGTCGCTTTTCGGTGAAGGAAACCATCGTGAGGAAACCCACATACCTACTAAAGAATTATTTCGGAGGTAGGTATGTGATCCACCAATCCGGATCTGGCTCCCGTGGTGGATTATGGCCTAATCCTCCTCACGAAAGTGAGGGGAGACCCGTGCCCAGCAGTGGGACGTTAAGGGTTGTTGATGATTGTATGCTTAAATAGGACTCTAATATATCTTTGCGTTTACGGTGCTATTTTCCATATTAATATTTGAAAACAGTTTAATTTTTAATTCACGGTAACACACAAACGATCACATATTAACACGTTCACTGCTGACCTGTTATTTATGGGAGTTTATATAGCTCCATCTCATTCTCTTTCTCTCTCATTCTCTGCAGTCTATTTTAGAGCGACGTCACGTCACGTTTGTCATTTATGAGTATGTGGTGCCAGTCTAGGCTGTTCAGTTTAAGGCCTTAAAATGAACTGCATGGAATAAGAATAATTACGTGGTTACCCCCCTGGTCTAATGAGATGAAACAAAATACAGTAGGAGTTCTCGTTTTACTTTCCTTATAGAAGTTCTCTCGACACTCTGCGACACAAAGTACTCCACTTTGGATCCGCGTCGGAGGTGACAGCTAACGAACGCTTGTGTAAACAAGGCGTTATTTTTAGCAACATGAACCTTGGTGTGTGAACACGGTTTTACGTTAACACTCCACCAGTATTTTCACTTTGAATTCGAAATCAAGTATGATCCAAGTTGCAATATCAACTCGCCTTGATCACGCCCATAGATCGATCTCTAAGTTGGATTCCCTGTAATGAATTAGGGTCTACCGAGTCCATGATCTCACAAAAATCCAGACTCAGAGCCAATGCTAAATATTTGCTACGACTTTTTTTTTATTTGACTGAGTGACGAGACTAGCAAATCGTTCACTTGATGGTAAGCGCTACGCCTGCCAATAACAGTCACAGCACCATCCAGAACACGGCATTTCATAATCCTGCGCGGCACTGCACTGCGCTCGTCACCCTGAGACATCGGCTCTAAAGTCTCATATGCCCAGTAATTTCGCTGGAAACAATGCAAGGGCATTGTTTCCGGTAAACAGTAATGTTTGCACACTACTGCTTGGCGGATGAACATCTGGCAAAAGTGTGGTACTTCCCAAGCGGACTCTTGCAGAAGAGGCCTCCCATTAGTTTGGATGTTTGTAGGACCATGGTTTTTGTAGTTCCTGATTCCATAGATACCGGAAGTCCTAGAGGTCTGGATCTATAACTGTGTGATCGTAGAGCATGACTGTTTCTGTCTCTTTCTCAGGATTCACTACTCATTTATACAATTTTGATGAAATGGTATATTTACAATATAATAAAATCACGATTACTTAGTTTTTTTTTTTTTTTAGTACCTACCGGAAATTTTCTCTGACGTGGTTCTCTTTCTCTATTCTTAACTATTAATAGCAATGAAGGGCATTGCTGTCGAAGTTGATGTTTTTGACAGTTGGGAAAATTGTCAAACTTTGACAGCTCTTTGCAGCAATAACATGGTTCAATAGCTAACACACTCGAGGCCCAGAGAATGCCCCGGATGAAAATATGGGGGCCAACTAGGGGGGGCAAGTTTTTTTCTGATGAGAAGCCGCAGTATAATATAACTTTTGGTTCAAACCCCATAGCGATATGAATAAACTACTTATTATTCTGTGACCTTCCGCAGGGTCTCCGCATTGCGATATACGCAAAGGAAAATAAGCCCCACTGGTTATTTATGCAAAGTATATTTTAACAAACTTGATTGAGTCATAAAATTCAAACTTCAGTGTTTGGGTTTAAAGTCGAATATCCATTGAATATTTCAAAGTTTGAGTCATAAAATCAAAACTTAATCGTTAGCACTTAAAGTCGAATATGCGTTGAGTTTTTTTATGTTTCTTTCGTAATATTCGACTTTCAATGTTTTGTTGTAAAGTCGAATTTTCGTTGGATATTTTGTTTCTAAGCTGTTAGAAATTGTAATTTTGTTATTGTAATCTACAATCGTGTAGAATAGGAGGAATATTTACTGAGCTGTCGTATTTTTTCTCTTTGCCAGACTATTTTAGACGTTATAATTATAGAAATATGGGATTGAATAATTATAATTTTATAGATAATAATAACGTAATACTCCGTAGTACGCACTATTTTTTTTACTAATTAATATTTTCAGCTAATTCTATGTTATATTCTAATTACGAAATTTGCAACGCGTCACTAATCCAGTTTACATTTAGATTTTAATATACTTTTAATGTATTAATAATAAAAAATAAACTCGGATCCTGTATCTAATGGAATAAAGATTGACGAGGACTAAGGTCTTGCAAACACCTTACTAAAAACAAAAGTTATAATTTGATACAAATATTTGCCCGTCATAGGAATCGAACTGCAACCTCCCGCTTTGCAGTCAGCTCCTCCCCCACGTCACGGAAGCTGTCACTTATTACTGTATCTTCAATCATCCAGCCCCTAATGACCTGGTCTTCTTATTCCAGCCGCGAAGTCACCAATATCACGAGAGTAGGGCTTTGCCCCATCACCTGGCCTGGCTACGTGGACTGCGCCGCCGTGACCTTCGGAATTTCCCTGGTGTACGAAGATGGCGAAGAGGAGCCCAAGCTGACTAGCGAAGACCTTGAGGACATGTGGCTGTTCTACTCTATTAGAGACCCCTACGCGTTACAGTTGGCCAGGATGAATCTCTTTGTAAGTAACTATTTCTCTTTGTAAAGAAATTCTAATCTATCTATTCGATTCGATTCGATACAAATTAGATTCTAATAATTTTCTTTGAAGTTGACTGTACCTTTGTTGCAACCAGAACTTCTTCCTTTTTCTTCTTTCCAACTTTTGTAAGGACGTGGTTACTATTACCAGCATGTTTTTCAAATGCCTTTCTTAGACGAACCCATGGACATATAAATCTGTATTTTACAGATGTTCCAACCGCCGAACAATTCCGTGTGGGTGGCGTGGCTGCTGATCACCGGCGGAGTCGTGGTCGCCATGGCAATGCTGGCATTCGTCCTGTGGCGGTACAGCTGCTTCGAAGATTACACCAGGTGATTATCAGTTTCATCGTAATTATCATCAACCCATATGTTAGCGCGGCAGCTAAGCTGTATAGGCTGAGCGCGCCTCCAATGGCGGGGGAAGGATGGCTGGTAGAAGAGTAGTACAAAGGAACTTGGCGACTAACCTGGTCTCCATGCAACTGCAATCACCTCGGTTCGGGTCCGTCTCCAAGCTGCTTGTTCCTTCAGGATGTTATGACGTTCGATGTAGTGGACTGTATTTTTGGCGGTTGGTGCGTGTCGGCAAGGAGCGTTTACGCGGCGGGTTTATAGCGGATTTTGTTTATATTTTCGCGTCGAATTCACGTGGACCACCACATAGGAGCAGCAGATCCAGTACTTTGGATTCGGCGAGAGCGGCAGCCGCGAAGGACGAGGGTCGATCGCAGACTACTTGCGGCGGCAAGCAGTTTTCTCGTGGATACCACGATATGAGCGACAGAGATAGTCGCCAAGAAATGATAGGAATAGGAAGGTAGGAAGGTATTATGAGTGCCAATGTAAGTGGCGCGAACATTTGCCCCCGGCCTAAAAACCATTGGTTTTTAAAAGAAAGCGGGAAATAAAAAAATATAAAAATAAGAGTTAAACTCTTAAGCCGTCAACGGGTTAAATATAACATAGCGGTTGACCGGGGAGCAAGGGGTTAAATTATTGGGTAGGTAAGATACATAAACGGACGACGGGTCTCTGGTAGACGCCGGTCGCCGTTTTTACTGACGCTACTCGACAGATGCCATCGCCGCCGACATGAGTGGCCACGACGACGCCGAGAGGCCAGGATAGCGGGGGAATATTATCAGTGATAATAAGAACAATAGAACCTATTGTAATGGGATTCGAAGGTGTATTCCATTTTCCTCTAGATTGAAGTAAGTGAAGATATTCCAACTTCCACCGTTTGGAAAATGATTGTACCATTTGATCCAATAAAGCGTACCGTTTCAATAAGTGTCCAGGTTCATCGGGAACCGTGCAAGCGGGTAAATGCTTCAGCGGTGCGGTCATTAAGAAATGTGAAGCACTCAGCGCGGTCGGCTCAGACGGATCTTCGCTCAATAACGTTATAGGACGAGAATTGATAACGCATTCTATCTGTGTGAGTACGGTTAACATTTCCTCATACGTGAGTAACTGTGAACCGATCGTCTTATGAAGATGACTTTTAAACGCTTTCACATATATTTCATAATTCCCCCCGAAGTGAGGACTTCGCGGTGGATTGAATTTCCAGTGTATGCGATTAGCTGATAACTCATCTGAGATAGACTTATTATATTCGTCGGAATTTAAAAGATCCGTTAACGCATTTTTCGCATTTTTAACGCATTCCGTTAACGCAGAGACGGGAAGGGAGTCAAGGAGCGCGGGTGAGTTACTAGCCCATTTGACGAGATCGAAGCCCCCGGCCTTGAGCAACTCGCAGAGATCGTCTCTGAGTTGTAAACAAGCAGACAGAGTAGGCATGGAGTAGCACACGTCGTCCATGTATGTGTTGTCGCTGATAAGAGATGCTGCGAGCTGGAAGTGGGCACCGTCGGCGGCGCACAGCTGTCGCAACACTCGCATTGCAAGGAACGGACTGCTACGTAGACCAAAACAAACGCGGTTGAATTGGTAGGTATCAAGCGGAAAAACGGGATCGAATCGATACAGGAATTTTTGATATTTGCGGTGGTCCTTATTTATCAAAATTTGTAGGTACATCTGTTTAATATCGGATGTAAAAGCGATTGGGTAGTGGCGGAAATCCAAGAGGATTGTAAAAAGATCGTTTTGTAAATTATCCCCGGTATATAAAACTTGATTCAAGGAGAGGCCTGAGTCAGTTTCAGCACTGGCGTCCATCACCATACGCCATCGAGTTGTTGTTTTTTGTAGTCTCGCAATGGCGTGGTGTGGCACGTAATATCCAGTAAAAGGACTATCATTGTCGATCAGTGAAATGTAACCCTTCTGAATGTACTCTTTGATTATAGCATCGTACTCTAAGCGCAGAGCAGGTGTCGCGGCGAGCTTGCGTTCGAGATACATGAAGCGTTTTTTAGCGATAGGGTAAGAATTACCCAGAGCGGTCGCGGGATCGCGGGAGAAAGGTAACGCTACAGAATAGCGTCCCGTAGGATCGCGGGAAACGTTATTTGTAAAAATGCGTTCACATTCTATAGCGTCTGGGCTCAAAGTCGGCGTGCATTGCACCTCTTCAAGCTGCCAGAAGCGTTGGACAAGATTATCTAAACGTGGTCCTTCCGTAAAGGTACAGAGGGAAATATGAGAGCGGCATCTATCTTCAACCAAGGGGTCAGTGATAGAAACAACGGTTCCAATATGAGCGGGCGTAACATGAGCGGGAGTAACATGAGCGGGAGTAACGGGAGCGGTCCCGATTACGATAAAACCAAAAATGGTTTCAAAAGCGGTTGGAGTACCAGGCGGACCAGCGGCGCGGCCTGATAGCAATATTTCAGAAAAGAGCGGCGCGCCTATAAGTATGTCGATCTCGGAAGGCGAAGCGAAACTGTCGTCTGCCAGAGGCAGGCAGTTCAGGTATGAAAGGCAGGATACGTCAATTTTCACTGCCGGTAAATTGTCTGTTATGCGGTCGATAACATAGGCGTCAATTGCAATAAAATTATCATTTAGGCGGGAAGATAAAGTAGCAGAAACTGCTCCCTTGATTGGGTTAGATGCGGAACCTATCCCTTTAACAACGGTGTTCGTCACCTTATTGCATTTTAAATTTAATTTAGCGCAACATTTTGAAGTTAAAAAGTTACTTTGGGAAGCCGAATCAATTAAGGCGCGTACTACATGGCGGCGACCATTTAAATCCGTAGCATAAACTTGTACGGTTCCCAGTAAACAAGTAGTGTCATTAGGCTGCGAAGCGGGGCGTATATTACACAGCGACACCTGTTGTTGTGATGACTGATAAGCAGTTGTAGGTAAGTTCGTCAGCTGAGCGCTAGCGGAGCCCGCGACGGGCGACGGCGATGCCGAAGGCGGCATGTGATCCCCGGCGGCGGAGAAGATGCGAGTTCGCGCGCGCGGAGGCGGCGCGTGCGCCTGTGACGGAGCGCTAGGGTACGGGCGATTGTCTTCACGGGAAGATGATACTTTGCGGCATAACATAGAATGATGTTTACATCCACAATAACGGCAATTAAATTTAGAATTGCAAGCGGTATTTATATGCGTAGTGCTTAGACAATTAGTGCAACCTTTGCTTTGTTTTACAAAAGTGTACCTGTCGTCGATAGAAAGCTTATCAAATGCAGGGCATCTATATAAGTTAGCGTGATCGGCTTGTTTGCAAAGCGGACAGTGAGTGACGCATGATGCTGCAAAAGACTGCGTAGACCTTGCAGTACCCGGCCTGTTATCACTGCGGCTAAGAGAAACGGTCGTAGTGCGTTCCAATATTTTGCTTTGTTCGCGGATGAATTTTAAAAGTTCATTGTATGTAGGCATAGATTTACCTCGCATGTGCATTTCAAACGACCGTGCAGTACTTGAATCTATTTTCTTCAAAGCGAGCGATAGTAAAATAAAATCAGACACGTTATCGAGCTTGAGAGACTTCAAACTTGACACAGCCGTGCAGAATTTATCTAGGAATAATTCTAAGTTTTTATTCGTCGCGGTGTTAAAAGATTTAAAATCAAGCATTTGATCAAGATAAGCGGAGGCTAGGTTACGTTTGTCGTTATACCTATCGACGAGCGTCTGCCATATGATCGGATAATTATCAGCGTTAGGTACGATACCAGAACAAACTGCAAGGGCCCGGCCTGACAATTTATTAATTAAATATTGGACGCGTTCGTGATCAGTGAGATCGGGATTTTCGTGAATCGTGCGTTTGAATGACTCATAAAATATCCTCCAGGTCATCGGATCTCCATTGAAGACCATCAAATCGAGTTCAGGAATTCTGATAGATTTACGTTGCGGGGCAACATTGAAATCAGCGGTTTTTAAAGGCGGGTTAAGTTTATTATAAACAAACTGACAACGGCAAAACATATCTTCGAAGACGTTTATAGATTGGTAGTTTACCGTGTACGAAGCGTTGAGACTCAACTCGGTGACATTTAATTTGTTCACAATTTCATTGAAATCGGAGCGTAAACGGTCTAACGAGATCATTCCACATAGAAATAAATCTTTCTCAGTATCATCAGTGAAAGCCTTTAAAGATCGGTTAAAAATATCTTGTAAGCGGGAAAATATAATGTCACGTTTACCTATCAAGGTCAAACGTTCGATCTGTAACGTATCGAGCGCTTTTGCGTCCTCGTATACTTCACTATCTTTGTCTTTTGAACGAGTAGCCATAGCCATCTTAACAAAGTATAAAAAACTAGATAAAGTATGAAATTCCTAATTTACTGCAACTGCCTACAGCATTTACCTGCCGCGTGCGCGGCGTATTGAATACCCACGTGGAGACGCACGGGCGGTCGTTAGGAATACCTTCACTTTTTAATAAAAATTAAGAATTACGGAAAAATCGTTATTTTTACTATTTAGGAATGCGGAATACACGAAATAAGTATATAAGAGCGTAGTAGGATAGTACAGGGTACTATCTGAACTGTAATTGCGGGCGGGAACACGATAATTATAGGAAATTATCGTTGGTAAAAATACCAATATAAAATTGCGGGCGGTTATAAAGAGGACTATATGAGGCCTAAGAGGGGCCAGAGAATAGCGGGAGGACCAGAGAAGATCCGGCGGCGGAGGACCAACAATATGTTAGCGCGGCAGCTAAGCTGTATAGGCTGAGCGCGCCTCCAATGGCGGGGGAAGGATGGCTGGTAGAAGAGTAGTACAAAGGAACTTGGCGACTAACCTGGTCTCCATGCAACTGCAATCACCTCGGTTCGGGTCCGTCTCCAAGCTGCTTGTTCCTTCAGGATGTTATGACGTTCGATGTAGTGGACTGTATTTTTGGCGGTTGGTGCGTGTCGGCAAGGAGCGTTTACGCGGCGGGTTTATAGCGGATTTTGTTTATATTTTCGCGTCGAATTCACGTGGACCACCACATAGGAGCAGCAGATCCAGTACTTTGGATTCGGCGAGAGCGGCAGCCGCGAAGGACGAGGGTCGATCGCAGACTACTTGCGGCGGCAAGCAGTTTTCTCGTGGATACCACGATATGAGCGACAGAGATAGTCGCCAAGAAATGATAGGAATAGGAAGGTAGGAAGGTATTATGAGTGCCAATGTAAGTGGCGCGAACACCATATCGTCCCACTGTTGAGCATGAGTCTCCCCTCACTTTCGTGACGAGGTTTAGGTCATATTCCACCACTGATTTCATGATTAGCTGGTTACACTCAAGCTTAGTGAAGGACGGGCGACACTTATCGAATTTTGATAAAGTTTTTTAATCCAGGAAACAACTATACGTATATTTCTTTAAATAATAACTGTGGCTCACGGAAGTTCCGTTTCCTTCAGTAACTCCACATTTTAACAAGACAAAACAAAGTCCGTAGGTAGAGTTAGTGTTAAGTGCTATTCTGACGGTCAGTACTTACATCCGTACGTAACTATCGCTATGGAAACCGCGCGTGCAGCTAGCAACGCTCTGACCGCGTCCGCACGGTTATCGTAGCGATAGCTCCGGACGACGGACGTCAGTACTGACCGTCAGGACAAGACTAAACACGACCATTGAAATATAGATAGAGAAGACGAAAGTTTTCTTCTAAACTCTCACATTTTTTTTCTCCCATTCCAGAATGAAGGCCTATTCCGACACGGACAGCCTGCACAACGAGAAGCGCGACCTGGACCTGTACCCCACCCCCCACCAGACCCTCCCCCCACTCTACGCCGAGCAAGAGTACAAATGGCAAGAGGAGGACTCTACTAGAGGTAACATCCTACATCATTTGCTGCTTATCGGCCTACTGCTGAGCACTGGTCTCCCTTCACTTTCGTGAGGAGGATTAGGCCTTTTCCACCACGAGGGCCTGATCCGGATTGGTGGATAACACACCTACCTTCGAAATTTCCTCACGTGTTTCCTCACTATGTTTTCCTTCACCAAAAAACCAGTGATAATTACGTACATACGTTTTACAAGAAACTCATTGGTATGTACTAGCGCGCACTGGGACTTGAACTCACGACCCTCTCCTTAGAAAGCGGGCGTTCTCCCACTAGGCTATCATCGCCTACCATTTACTCAAGTATGCTCCTGCCCAATTCCATTTGAGTTCCACGACACTCTTCCGATTGTCTAGAACCTTGGATTAACTAATCTTTTGATCCCATTGCAAGTTTTCAAATTTTAGTTCCACTATAAAGTTTGGTGGATTTTGTGGTGACGTAATGATGGATCTCATCACCGTAGCTACCAATCGCGATAAGTCATATCACTCAGTTCCTCTGATATCGCAATCCAGTCACTAATTATCAAATATTTTTCCTGTCGAATCACGCTTATTGTGGACGTTTAAAAAATGGTTGTCGTTTCGGTTTACAGTTTGGGTTAGGTAACGTAAATATAGGATACCGTTCGTTATGGGAAAAATCTCTTTGAAGATAGCGCCTGATCGAAGCGACGTTTAACCAAAATGCTGATAGTTATTTCACGGTCGTGCTAGCATTGCATTTTAACAAGGCAATGCTGCCAGCATCCTGGGCACGCTGCCAACTGGTAGTGGTTTAGACCACCTTGGTTACCTATGAAACCATTTCTAGGTTGTCAAACCATGTTATTTAGCAAAAAAATATCCTTATAATGAACTCTTTCGATCGGTATGATAAAGCTGATTATTTTTGATGATTATTTTTCTCGTGTAACGGGTTCGATTCCCGGTTCAACCATGTAATTATTTAAATATCTATGAAAGCAGTTTCAATTGTTTTTTAAATTCAAATACTGTCTTCTTTCAGCAAAATGTTCCATCTACAATATTCAAGGTACTTTGCCTCCATGTGGCATATACGTGGGACATTCTGTATAATAGTTAGTTATCTCAGTAACCTAAATCTCAGTAAAATTCCAGGGATTTCTAGATTACAATTATTTTGACAAACCTCGACGTATTCTCGTGACCACGGTCGATGTAACTTGATCGAAACGTCGAGTTTTGTCAAAATGACATTTTGATACTACACGATGCGCGAATAACACTCGTATGTGTCTAGTAAATATGGATTAAATTTCACTGTAACAGGAACTTCTGTTTCTGGAATAAGTCTTTCATAGTTCCTATCCTCTGCTTATTGAAAACATACTATGTGTGTGACCTATAAATTTCTATGACCATTTTTTTTATTATTTTCAGTGGATATGGGAGGATTCGCTAATCGCAGCTATGCGCGAGAGAACATGTTCGACTTCGAGTCCGATGAAGAAGTGGTCTCCGTCACTCCGCGGGACAGGTAACTACTTGTTTTGTTCGTCAGTATCATCTATATATTCGTCAATATAATCCACGACTTCATTAGCATCCACCACGTCAGTATAACCTATATCTTCTTCAATATAGTAAACATCTTCATATGCATCCACCACGTCAATACCATCTACCTCTTCTTCAAGATAGTAAACATCTTCATATGCATCAGCCACGTCAATATCATCTACCTCTTCTTCAATATAGTAAACATCTTCATTAACATCCACCACGTCAGTATAATCTATATCTTCCTTAATATAATATGTAACTTCTTTTGCATCAGCCACGTCAATATCATTAACAGCTTCACTAATATAATATGCATCTTCATCTATTATATCGGAATCGTCAAGAATATTGTTAACATCATCATTATCATCAATCCATGTCGTCCCACTGTCCCCTCACTTTCTCCCCTCTGAGGGGTCTCCTCTCACTTTCGAGAGGAGGATTGGGCCTTTATCCATCACGGGGGCCCGGTACTCGTGTAATTCGTGCTACAAAGTCAAATTATGATTTTCATTATGCTTCACCTTTTTTGCTTCGTGTCTTAAATCTTCCTAAGGCAGGGTTAAGGCTCGCTACAGATTCTTTGTGCTTTCAGATACACCACTGACGTGTAACCCAGCCCATTCCTACTGCTAGTGCGCCGGGTGTCTCGGTACGACATAATTTTTTTTTACTTTTTTTTACAAATATATTTTACTTGCTATTGAAACTAAACGACTTATTAATTTTATTGGAGTTAATAAAACACATGTCGATTTTTTTTTTCAGGATTGCTGCAGTCAATAGAAATATCATTAGCTTCAGCAGCAACGTTTAAATTAATTATTTCAAAATATAAGTACTTTTAATAATAAGCTTTTTGCCGTACTTTTAAAAACTACAAAAATGTATAGTTCCAAAAGAAAATGCCAAAATACAACTGATATTGAGAAATTACATTATCATAACGTAGGTAAGTATTATTGGGACTTTCATGTTCCAATTTTCCAAAAGTTGCTAAAAATTCTAATAAATTTAGAACTGTTAATAAGTACAATATTAAATAATAGTTAATGTCAATATTTTATGACGCAAACAAACATGTATATATTTTTCTTTAAATATAAAAAGTGAAATGTCATTTACTCAAGCAAGTAGAGGCCAAAATATAACTGCTATTAAAAAAATTCATTATACCTATCTCCAAAATTACTCCAATTTAAAATAATTATACAGCTTTACATAACATTACAGCAACCGATTGGAAAATAATGAATGGAGATCACATACATAGATTCCCTGTGTCTAAGGAATCAGGAACTATGAGGACCATGGTCCTACAAACACCCAGACATGCACAAATACATGTGTCTGTATGAAATGTACAGTCAAATAAAATGGTAAATCGCTACCACTTAATTACAGCAGATAATGTTTAAGACCAGTGCAGACGAGGGACTTATGGGACCACCTGGTACAAATATCCCTGAAGCGTTCAGGACGCATACCATGTCCTCTTATAGCGATTCAATTGGAGACCTAAACTGAGCCGCGTCGCATAATCGTACCGTGACGTCTTATTTTTTATGTTGCTGCCATTTTCAACCTAAACTGTTGAACAGTTTAGGTTGAAAACGGAATATCAGAGGTCACGGTATGCCTCCAGTACGCGAATCCGATTTTGTACACGGTACATCCCGTGTGCGCATCATTCAATGCAGTTGAAAGCTATCTAATTTTGATGGACAAATTGTACACAGAGGATTGTAAATTTGTCCCTCGTCTGCGCAGACCTTTAAAAATTTATTTGTATAATGTAATAGAATTAAGTATTTTTCGTTGTATACTAAATAGGTGTAAGTGTAAGCTGGCTGACGCTATTTTGTTGTGATCATATAATACTTTAACTTCTGTTGTAAATTATTTTTTACTATTTTTTTTATGTACTTGTTTTAATTTCTTATAAATAAATGGTTATTTTTTATTTTTGTTTTTGTTAATTTTATGCCTTCGTCCTTTTTTGATTGCAATTTACGAGAATATTACTGTAAAAAAATATCTAGGGCTATGTCTTCCATTTTGCTAAACAATGCATTGCATTTCATAGTTATACCGAACCATTATACCAATAGTTATTTAACTTATTTGTTAGAATTATTATTAATATTAAAATAGAATTAATAAAGATTAATGATAGTCAAGTTTAGTTAATAGAATCAGGCGTTATTTTGCGGAAATCCATAATCAATAAGATAATATAGAAATATATAGTTTTAATTCCGCCAATTTTTAGTCAAGTTTCTAAATTCTAGACATTTATAGTGAAAGTAATATAATCTAAATATTAAATATTTGCGCCAAACATATATCATTCTAACTATTAGACTTATTATGTATTCTATAATATATATATATAAATAATAGTATATATTATTAAATAATAATTATGTAGTTTAGTGTACTTAATCTAAATATCGCATATGAGCGTCGGTATACTCGTATATATATATATAATATATATTATATATACACATTTAAAAGTCACATTGTTACCTGATATTGTAAGCTACAGTTCCTTAGGCTTAATAAATGTATTATGTATACTTATTATATTAAATTATTAATCATAGTTAAGCCAAAGAGTCATAATTATTATTTCTAGTGTGTATTGTATTTGTGTTCATATATTGCAAAATATATGATTTTAAATCAATTATTTAAAATAACAGTAGTATTATTTCAATCTATTTACCATCATTTATAGAAAGTAAATAAAAATATTGCACTTTTGCAAGACAAACACTCAAATCTTCAACAACATCAACATCATCAACCCATAACGTCCCACTGCTGGGCACGGGTCTCTCCTCACTTTCATGAGGAGGTTTCACTCAAATCTTAAATTGAGAAAAATGAAATATAAATCAAACATGATCAACTAAACTAAGGAGAAGGAAATTTCCCTTTCAATTGATTCATGGATGAATCTCGCACAGGAAAAGGAAACTCCATTAACTCTACCAGTGCTTCGGAAATACGCCCGTCAGAGAAGGTAGCGCCAAGAAACTCTACCAGGATGGATTTTTTTTAATTCTCGTCTTTTTTCTATGCCACATACGGTACAATATAGAAATAATCTAATCTAAAGACAATATAAACAGTTAATTTTGTTAAGAGATCACGCTACTGCATTGGAAGCCTGGTTAAATGAAAATGAAATGACGCATAATACACCTTAGTCGTAATGTCAATAGAGCTCACGATGTTAAGTAACAAACACGACTCAGAGCGCCTCAAACGACGTATGAGCGATGTCGTGACCGCGGCGGGGGATTCTGAAACTTCATGCGTTTGCACATTGGACTTTTTCATGACATATTCCCAACAGACCCTCTAATTGGCCCACCAGAGGAGACGCTGTGAATTATTTTTTCAGTGTCTCCACTGGGGGCGCTGGGAATTTGGATTCCCAGCGGACCCATTAATCATTTTAGCATTGGGATTCCTGGGAATTTGAATTAAACTCACACGAATTAGGCTTGAAGACTGAAAACTCTTAATGAGCGAAATAATTCTTGAAACCGACTTCAATTAGATTTACTAACAAAAACCACTGATTTTTTTTTTATTAATAAAAAATAGGTTCGCGTTTGACCACTATCTCACTTATGCGGTCTAATAATTGGCTATGAGAGAAAGAGAGAAAGAAAATGTGTGCTCGCACCTCTTCTCATCTCTTCTCTCTTGCCCCTACAGTAATATGTGAAACGTAACTCTCTCTTTCTATCTTCACTAACTTATATCCCCCTCTCAACTTCCGTTCGCCTCGCCCGATCACAATTTTCGTAACGCATTCACCAGCTTACTCCCCAAGTCCAGCGTGCGTGGAGAAGTTTTACGTCAATAAAAAATAGTATGAAAGTTTTAGACCTCAATCTCACCCGATGGATTCAGATTAATGGACCGAGGATTGATATGTGATCCACGCCCAGCTGTGGGCGGGTATAGGTAAGGGTGATGAGCTTAGATTCTCCCGCCAGTTCAGCTGAAGGTCGCGGCCGGCTCAGTTCGTCTCCGCAATTACTCAGATAAGAGATAACGCTCATTACTGATAACGATTGCTATTATTGCAGAGCATCTTTCGCGGTGTCTTCGGTGGAACAGGATAATTTTCCTTGTTTTATGAAAAGTGTTTTTAAGGTACTTTTTCTAGTGAAAATAGTGTTCTGTTTGCTAAAATAGTGCTAAATGGAACCAGAGTTTTGAGCAAAAGAGTTTTTGCAAAAATGATTGTTTGTAAAATCAGTTTCTAGATACATTTTAGCAGAACCATAAAGAAAATAATTAAGTCAGTAAGTAGTTGGTTAATATTATTTTTCTTTATGAACAGTATACATGTTTAAATGTTCGGTTCGTAGAATCAACCCTTTTCTTTTCGTAATTTTGATACTCAGGCTACTTCTGCCTATAACAGTTACGGTGCCACCCAGAACTTTACATTGCGTCATCCTGCGCGGCACTGCACTGCGCTCGTCACCCTGAGACATCGGCTCTAAAGTCTCATATGCTCAGTTATCGCGGGTGAAACCGCAGGGCGCTGCTAGTAGGCAATAAAGGTCATACTTTAATGCCTTGCGAGTACTTATTCACTAGTTCGTGTTTGGTCGGAGAGGCAAGCGGCCTCCTTGGTACAGTCGACTCTACATACTGTGTCAGGTGTTCTATAGAAAAAAAACATAAAAAAAAAACAAATTAATAGCGACTAAAAGTGTAAATTAAAAACATATGGAAATATTGAAAAGTGTCATGAAACGCAGCCGATACTACAGAATTTGTGAGCTATACTAGTAGGTGTAAAGAAAAGGGTTTGTTACGAAACAAACCCTTGCAAACGGTAGTGTGCAAACATTACTGTGGGCACTGTTTCCAGCGAAATTACTGGGCATATGAGCCTTTAGAGCCGATGTCTCAGGGTGACGAGCGTGGTGCAGTGCCGCGCAGGATTATGCAATGCAAAGTTCTGGGCGGCACTGTAACTGTTATGGGCAGGTGTAGCGCTTACCATCAGGTGAACGACATACTCGTCTAATAAAAACAAATGTTTTTGAAACTAGTCTGATAATCATTTACTTTTGATGTTCTTCTAACCATGCAATACAGGACAATACAATAATTCTTTATTGACCACCATGAACCTTAAGTCGACACAGTACAATACACAGGTGGTACAATGGGCGGCCTTATCGCTTATAGAAATTTCTTCCACGCAACCTTTGGAATCAAATCTCTGCAATAAAGTATTAACACGTTCAGTGCTCAGAATTCAACTGACATGTTTTTCACAACTTGTCGCGAGTGCGACAAAACACGACTGTTGTGTTTCTTGTATGGGAAAACACTATGGAGCGTGCAGAGCCGCACCTGTGGTAAGACAAGCAAAACTGCTCAGCAGTCAAAGTGTTAAATGTATAATTGAACAACACCAACACAACAGCAATGTTGTCAGTAACTACTAAAATGTTATATAAACAACAATTGATATTTTTAGCAAGAAATTCTAGGAAACGATGCTTGAAATTAATTCTAATCTGTAGTGAAAAAGCCGTTTACGTAATGTTTAATAAGAGCCTAGTTTTATCAGATAGCAGAAATTCAACGAATATTTTAATATCTCAAAAGATTACAAGAACGCTGACAACATCTTAAAAGAACGCTGAAACTGCTATGTACTCATATGACTGAAAATATTTAAGGAAGTAATTTTAAAACATGTTATTTAAACGAGTAAATAATGTCATTATCAGCTGGTTACTATAACTAGCAAGCTGCCTGCTTGTTTCACCCGCATTTACTATTATCCCATGGGAACGCAAATTTTTATGGGATAAAAACTATCCCACAAGGTAATCCAGGCAATAAACTATCTGTGTGCCAAATTTCATCCAAATCCGTTCAGTAATTTCTGTGTGAAAGAGTAACAAACATCCATCCATCCTCACAAACTTTCACATTATAATATTACTAGCTGCACCCTGCGGTTTCATCCGCGTAGTTCCCGTTCCCGTGAGAGTACAGGGTACTCGCTGATAATGTAGCTTTCCATTGGTAAAAGAATTTTTTAAATCGGTTCAGTGCTTTAGGAGTGGAGCGTGATAAACACACACACGTTCGCATTTATAATATTAGTTAGGATAGTAGGAATAGGAATTAGGATACGATATAACACACATTTAATATAATAACTAAAGAAAGAAAATCAAAGAAAAATCATTTATTCTGACACAACTGCACATGAAAACACACTTAGGTACACTAACTAACTACCACATATAACTTTTGGACAACCTACACACCATTATAGACTCAGGTAGCCCTGAACATGCTAGCGGCATTGCCCCGAATTGCAATGCAAATTTGATGAACCAAGTAAACCTAGTATTTCTACTTGACACAGTATTTATAAGACATCAAGTAGGTACAGTAACAGATACACTAAATACTCATTATAACAATACTCATATGACAGGTACTTGAAGCTGTACTTTGATTAGATTACAATGAATAAGTGAAGTTGACGAAGATTTCTAACGCAAACCTGACTAACAATACGGAAAGAACGAAATGGATGAACACGTAATTATAAATGAAACAATACCTGAGATAGAAGAACTGGACGAAGATCAAGAACTCGTGAAAGAGGAACAGATAAATTACATCAATGGGTATGAACCAGAACAAAGGAAACTATTGACAAACGGATTGGAATTTAACAAAATAAATGACCTCTACGATGAATGCCTTAATTATTTGAAGGAAGAAAATATCAGTGAGGATTTTGAAAACAGTGACTTTATTGATCCTGATTACGAAAGTATTAAAGATAAACTTGATTTTGAACACGAAGAAGTTACACACGATATAAAAGAAGTTAAATATGAGTTTGAGACAAATGACGAAGATACGCACGACAAAGATGAAATTATTGAAGAAATCCCTAAACCACAAATGGTTTTTAAGATTGAAAACGAACTAAAATCTGACGAGAGTATAAATTCAACAGCATCCGAACCTAGGTCAGAGAGATTGAGGAAGCTATCTTTGCAGTTACCGAAGATTATTATAACTCAAAGTACCACAAGTCTTAATGTTAGAAGACATGACGATGTCGTGAGAAATAGTTGGAATATGAAATTAAATAATCTTAAGGCTCCCAAAGATGGAAGTTCGAAGGAACACAAAAAAGAGACGAAAGAAGATAACAACAAACATACATCTAATGGGAAAAGAAAAAATGCTTATGATCGTAACATGTGAGTACTTCCGTTTCCTTAACCTCTGTTATTCTCTCATTTAAATCGGTTGTTATTCTTTAACCACTTGTTTTTAAAACGTTAACTGTTTGGTCCAAACTTTTTCCAAGCTAAGTTAATAATCAATAAGTACAAATTTTAATTACGTTGATTTTTTATGGATTAATAATGAAAAACTTTTTGACAAAAAAATATACCGCTGAAAAACTGAAAAGCGAAAAATAATAAACCTTTTTTGTTTTAACCTTAATAACTAAGCTCTTAAACAAATGTAAGTAGGTATACCTTATTAATTTTGAGCCCACCGTTTTTTCGTTGTTAATGACATAACCTGGCATTGAAATGTGACATACAAAAATGTTTAAACCTACATACTGTTACGCTTTAGACTGATAATTTTCAACTAATTCGAGCATAATTTGTTTGTTTTGGTTTACAAGAAGTTAGCACAGTTTTACGTGGATTAGTTACAGATTTAGTGGCTCGCTAACGAGGCCAACAATTTTTTAGGAAAACAAGCACTTGAGGAAGTGCTAAATTTAGCATGGAATAATTCATCATTATGATAAAAGATAGATAGGTAAACTCTTTATTGAAACACCACAGAACAAAGAAAACTTCAAAACTAGAACAAAACAAAGATTTTAAAATATGATGAATTTAATGTTAATAAGAAATGCAATCTTATTCACTATCAACATTAGTTATACAATCCAAACATTTGAATGATACTGCAGAAGCGGTTACACTTAACTGAAAATCCTCAAAAAAACCGCTCAAATCATTTATTGCAAAAAGGCAAAATAATGCACTTTTACAAGTCAACACTTAGATCTCATATGGATAGAGAATAATAAAAAATAAATCAAATATGATCAACTAAACTAATGAACTAACCTGAATCCCATTTCTTTTAATTCTATTTAAAACATGGCAGTTAAAATTCAGTCGATACTAAGAGAGGTAAAAGCGATGATTTTGAAGTGAACTGATATATTATGAAGACAATTGGTATTTCAGAAATTGGACACGGCTCGTTTTACAAAAACCATAATCAAGAAGTCGTAATATCACTTGGTCATAACTGATGACTTCCTTGATATAATTCATTGTTAGTTTTCTATGTGTTGCCATCATTAATTCTACCAGTTCCTCATCATGACCTGTTTCATCAGCAACAGCAGAAAGCCGGTGCATCGTTGCCGGGCAGGGTATGGCGACTTCCCCAAGCGTCTCGTCTCCAAGCGGGGGATCGAGAACATTGCTCTCATCTCCAATGTTCCCTTTGAAAAAATCCGCCTGTTGAACGATGCCTTTCATACTTTGGTGAGTTGCTACATATAGTTTGGTGCCGGTATTTATGTTAGTTGAGGAATCTGGAAAGTTTGTTAACTTTCATGAGTGCCCACTTCCGGCCCATGTGGATAAAGTTTTTTGAATTTATGGTCTTCAAATTTCCAAAAGTAATATTTTTAAAATAGAATTTTAATAGACTAATTTTGAAATTGCCTAGAAATTGCACTTTACTAGCGTGTTTGGTTCTCAATAGCAGAGGTAAGGACTAGGTTGTCTTCAAAGCTAAAGCAAAACAAATATCTTTTAAGCAAGCATGCTTCATCTTCAGCCACATTGTTTCTTACCATGAGGTGAGAACGCAGACAAATTTTGCCTATTCTACGTAAAAAAAAACAACCAGTTCGAAACATCATGACTCAAAAATCAAATAATTTATTGCAAATAGGCAAAATAATACACTTTTACATGTTAAATTCTTAAGTCTCTAAAAAAATAAAAAATAAACCGAATATGATAAATGATCAACTAAATTACCAAACTAATGATTAACTGATTATGGTTTGAGTTTGAAAAAGAACATTTCCCTTTCAAGTGGTGGCTCATGCCTGAATCTCGCACAGAAAAATAAAACTCCATTAACTCTACTAATGCTTCGGAAATACGCTGTCAGAGAAGATAGCACTAAGAAACTGTACGGGAATGACATTTTTATAAATTTTTACCTTAATTTTTTTTATGTCACAATATACCAATCATCCTTTAAATTCCTTTACACAACTGCATTATTGTATTAACAGCTTCCTATTTAAGAGGAGATTGCTCAAAAGTGGAAGCTCTTGATTAACTTAAAAGATATCATGTTGCACGCATTCCTGATTGATACACCAGACGTCCAGACGATGTAATGGCGGTGGGAACTTTTACAACTTCCCCTGACAACAGTAATAAGGTGGAACAAATTACCCAGCCTTTTAAGTTGTTAGCAGTAGAGGACAAGGTAATTCTTGGTGTGTAAACAATAGTTGGTGCTTGTGTGGGCTTACCTTTAGAAGGAGGCTATGTGACGCCCAACTGTTCGGCTTTATTATTTTTAACAATAGTGCCAGGGTTTATTTGAGTGTGCTAAATACTATCAATCGTTTTACTAGTTTACAACTATGGTAGGCTTCTTCTGCAAGAGTTTGTCTGGGGAAGTATCTGTGCCAGATATTTAGCCGCCAAGCAGTAGCGTGCAGACTTTGTCTTCCAGTTTGAAGGGCATTGTTTCCAGCAAAATTTCTGAATGTGACTTTAGAATCAATGTCTCAGCGTGTCGAGCGCAGCGCATTGCCGTGCAAGATTTTTTAATGAGAAGTTCTAGGTGGTAATTAAATTCTAATGCGCAAGCGTGGTGCTGATCATCGTAGGCTTCCACGTCTGTAACATAAAAAAATCTATTTAAAAAACTTTTCAGATTAACCTCCGCTGGCGGTGGATCGTGACGGGAACCATCGTGGTCCACTTCGCGATCTGGCTGGTCTTCGCCGTGTTCTGGTACATCACGGCGCTGGCCCACTACGACTTCGAACCCAACCCGCCGGCCAAGTCCTGCATCACCGGGGGACGTGACTTCTTGACGATATTCTTGGCTAGCGTGGAAGCTCAGGTGAGAAACCGACTCGATCTTCAAATTGTTGTCATATGGAATTTCGGCACCTCCTGGCGTACCCAGTGACAATTTTTTTTATGTCACTAGGTAACGCAACAATCAAGTTGTTTACCTGATGTTCGGCGTCACGCTTGTTCATATCAGTCACGGTGTCATTAAGAAATTTGCGTTGCATAATCTTGCGCGGCACTGCACTGTACCCTTCACCCCAAAAATGAGTTCTGAAGGTTCAAAAGCGTGAGATTGGGGGTTCAATTCCCGCACAGGGCAAAGATTTGTATGGAACACTGGTATGTGATCTGAGTCTGGGTGTTTTTGGGACCTTGGTTTCCATAGTTCCTGATTCTGAGATACAGGAAATCCTCGTTAGGATCTAATATTTTTTTAGTAAAAAGGCAGGCCTCTCTTTTTCCTATTTTCTTTATCTAGCTAGAGCTATCTAAAACCTAGTCTATTAAACATCATATGCTTTTAAACACCGTTATTTAGGAACCATACAATATTGACCTTCATCCATACAAACTAACACTAATTCCGCAGTCCGTCGGTTTGTTTGTCAATTCCGTAAACGAGGAAGTTCATGTCCTTGATTAGCTCAATTTTGGCCACATTGCTCGAATCCTGTTTTTAGCTGATTGAATAAGTGCATTGAATTGGGTTGTTGAGGTGATGTCCATAGCATTTACGACATTTAGGGGTCAAATAATTTTATTATTTGATGTAAAACATGTAATGCGGCGGGTCAGAACAGCTGCTGGCTCTCAACCAGTGTAAATTTGGTATTTCAACATTTTTGCTTAAAAATATTCATCATCATCCACCCATATCGTCCCACTGCTGCACGGGTCTCCCCTCACTTTCGTGGGGAGGGTTAGGCCATAATCCAGCACGGGGGCTCGGTCCGGATTGGTGGTCAAATATATTAAGCCGTAGTAATTCTACAAATAGTTTCGATGCTTCACATTTGCGAGGCGTTCCGCGACGTCTTAATTTTTTCAATGAGAATGGTTTACATATCTTTTATCTTGAAAGCATTTAAAAAAATTATAGGCTTTTGCTCGTGACTTCGTCCGCGCGGACTAATAAGTATCCTTTGTCCTTTCCCAGGTGTATAGAACGCAGGTCTTTCTCGCATGAAAATCAGGTTATTCAGGAAGTAAAATATGTATATTATATAATCAGAAAAGAACTTAGTTTGGCGAAAATAAAATAACGACTGAAACTACGTGAAAAAAAGCCTTCTTTGTTTTTCTTCTTTTTTCTAATTACAAAAATAAAGTCTTTCAAACTAAAAGGTTTTCCTAACCAAAAAAGGTTTGTTATACTAAAGAGGTTCGTGTCGCTTACACCATGATTCAAACTTTTTGTTTCAATTTCAGACTACAATTGGCTTCGGAGACCGCGCCATCGACGAGGAATGTCCCGAATCCATATTCCTTTTCATCATGCAGGTAAAAATATCTTTGTACTTTAAAAAAAAACTTGAAAATAATATATATAAATAATAATATATAAAATATAAATAACATAAATAATAATATATAATATTTTAGAGCAAACCTTATTACTAGCTGCGTGCCTTTGTTTCACCCACGTTGGGTGTCATCCCCGGTTGACCGTTTTACCTGATAAAAAAATTGGTTGTCTGTAAAGTCGGTTTACGGACGATATTTTAACGTGACAGGAACTACGCGGTTGAAACCGCGGGGCGCAGCTAGTCTGATACAAATGTTATAAATTTCATAAAATCCGTTGTGAATTTCACAAAAATTGGCCTAGTAATTTTTGTAATAAATCTATATGAAGTCGGTTTGTTTGTTGAAAAATTTCATGTTTATCTCCAGCTAATCCTCGGCACCGGCCTGTCGGGAGTCCTGACGTGCGTGGTGTACGCTAAGCTGACCCGCCCCGAGAAACTGTCCAGGGACGGCGTCGGATTCAGCAAGAAGGCTGCGGTAAGAACACTGTCGCCAAACCATTACTTAATTGTCGAGTGATTTAGGCCACCCTGCCTCTGACGTGGTTTAAGGTGGTACGTTAAAGCAATGAGCCATTGAGGAATTAAGCAGTTGTGAATACATTATGGCGGCATGTGCTGCAAAACTGATACGGTTGAACCGGTCTAACGGTATTGATGTACGCCCACTCGCGGCAAATCGATTCAAAGAGGTTAAGAGGTTATGTTTATTATTTTTTTGTCGTATTGTGCAGGTGAGCATGCGCGATGGACGGCTGTGCCTGATGATGCGTGCCTGGGACCTCAATTACGATCACATCATCGGCTCCGAGTTCAACGCGCACTTCGTACACACATACAGGTAAGCAGTCAACATCACGATTCAGTTACGTGGTGGGTGCTTTACTGAAACTGCCTGGGTGTTTGGGAGAGAATATGAAATGGCACTTTTCTTTGGGTTTCCAATATGGGTTTAAATCATTTGTTCACACTCGTGCATGTTTTCAGATATTGTAATAATATGTCAATAAACCGTCAAACTTATGACGTCATTGTCTATCAACATATTTGAGTGATACATTGCATTAGTGCTAAATATTTCAATATAAAAACGAAAAGAATGATTTACGGTTGGCGCGCAATATAGTCTCGTTTATATTAGTGACTCGGTGTAGCTCTCAAAACAAAAAAATGTTTTTATTTAAATTTCCGGCCATAACAGAAACGAACCACCTTAACACACAAAGAAACAATTTCATTATCAATGACACAGTTTGGGTTATCCGTTAAGCATTAAGAACTTTCTCCATATAACTCCAGGACCAAGGAGAGCGAGATCATCCGCTTCTATGCGGTGACCCTGGAGCTGCAGCAGCGGCAGTTCCTGCTGTGGCCAGTGACCCTGGTCCACGTCATCGATGAAACCAGCCCTTTGTACAAATACGGACCGGAGCATATTTCTAACAGCAAGTACGATTTTATATTTAATTTTTTTTATGTTACTGAGTAACGGGACGAGCAAGTCGTTCAACTGATGGTAAGCGCCTAGTTTGCTCATAACAGTTACAATGCTTTGCATTGCATAATCTTGCGTAACACTGCACTGCGCTCGTCATTATAAGAAATTGGTTTTAAAGTATCTTATGCTCAGTTGTTCCGCTGGAAAAAGTGCCCTTCAAACCGTACCACAGTAATGTTTTGTTTTTATTTGGCTGAGTGATGAGACGAGCAAGTCGTTCACCTGATGGTAAGCGCTACGCCTGTCCATAACAGTCACAGCACTACTCAGAACACTGCATTGCATAATCCTGCGCGGCACTGTAGTGCGCTCGTCACCCTGAGACATCGGCTCTAAAGTCTCACATGGCCAGTAATTTTGCTGGAACAGTGCCCTTCATACCGGAACACAGTAATGTTTGCATTTGTAGAACATATGCTCTCTTTTTGTTCCAGCTACGAGATCACAGTGAGTTTGAAAGGTGCATCAGCTTCAATGGGCACCTTTACTCAGAGCCAGACCTCGTATCTGCCCAAGGAGGTCCTCTGGGGACACCGGTTCCCGCCAGTTGTCAAGTGAGTATCTTTCTAACAAAATACGAATGGGACCTTTTAATTTCATCAGTATATCGCGTCACTCCACCGAAACTTAAAACTCTAATCTATCATCATCAACAACCCATAACGTCCCACTGCTGGGCACGGGTCTCCCCTCACTTTCTTGAGGAGGATTAGGCCTTGATCCACCACGGGGGCCAGACCCAGATTGGTGGATCACATACCTACCTCCGAAATAATTCTCGGGTAGGTATGTGGGTTTCCTCACGATGTTTTCCTTCACCGAAATGCGAGTGATAATTACGTACATATGTTTTACAAGAAACCCACTGGTACGTGCCTGCAATGGGATTTGAACTCACGACCTTCTGCTTGGAAGGCGGACGTTCTCCCACTAGGCTACCACCGCTTTTATCTATACTCTATACTAATATATAAAGCTGAAGAGTTTGTTTGTTTGTTTGTTTGAACGCTAGGATCTCAGGAACTACTGGTCCGAATTGGACAATTCTTTTTGTGTTGAATAGTCCATTTATCGAGGAAGGATATAGGTTAAAAACATCACGCTACGACCAATAGGAGCTGAGCATCAATGAAGAATGTGGCAAAAACGGGAAATAATAATTTATAATCATGAAGCTATATAAAAAACTAAGCACTTTTACTAGTTAAACACTTTAATCACCCATCCGTTAGTAGTGAGACTAGCAGTAGTGTGCAAATATTACTGTGTTCCGGTTTGAAGGGCACTGTTTCCAGCGAAATTACTGGGCATATGAGACTTTAGAGCCGATGTCTCAGAGTGACGAGCGCAGTGCAGTGCCACGTAGGATTATGCAATGAAAAGTCCTGGGTGGCACTGTAGCTGTTATGGGTAGGCGTGGCGCTTACCATCAGGAGAACGACTTGCTCGTCTCATTGCTCAAATGTACTAAATTTAATACCGGTCATGGTTTTTGAAACTTGTCTGATAATAATTTACCTTTAATCATGGTATTTTACTTGTATGTCTAGGAGTGTATAATCATGTTATCTTATATTCTCTGCGTCAGCGTCAGCGTCAATTTTGACATCAGCACCTGTTCCAGGTACAACGTTCACAAGCGAAAATACGTGATAGATGTCAAGAAGCTCGACGCCACCGAGCCTGTGGACACGCCCTTCTGCAGCGCCGAAGAGTTCGACCAGTAAGGACCTCCATCCTTTTTTCCTATTCATCAAAGATCTGTCGGTAAATTTTAAAAGCTTCAAGTAGCAGTTCTCGGGTTTACTCACGATGTTTTTCTTCTCTTTAAAGCGAGTGATAATTACCTATACATACGAGTATACATATATGTTTTGGAACAGACATCCATCCATCCATCCATCCATCCATTCTCACAAACTTTCGCATTTATAATATTAGTAGGAAGTAGGAAATAGGATAGAAGGATGATTTTTTTTTATAAATAATTTTTTAATTGAAATTGATTGTCCCAGCACACGTTTCGTTTTTTTTGTAATCTTAAATCTTCTCGAAACGCGCTAGTTTCCGCACGACTTTCTGACAGTTCAAAACGAGCGCATTACGAGTCTAGGTGGTCATAGTCATAGGTCAATAGTCCTGTGTTAGTTAAATGTAAGGCTGTATACATACTAGTGCCTAATAGTCAAATGTATCTCATCATTACAGGACACTACAAGATGGTCCCGACGCACCCTTATGCCCGGGAACTCCAACCAGCTTCAGCGAGCAGATATCCTTCTTCCGAGTCGGAAGGTCATCCTCCTTCAGGAAAAAAACTACTAAAGGATGATTTTAATTCACTTAGTAACAGGATTCTTAGCATACTGTACATTATACGTTAAAAAATTACCTTGCATTTTCATAGTAAGTCTTGATAAGATTTCCTAGATAAAACTTCTCGCAAACATTTGGCAGTTAAAACGTCTAGCAAACATTTAACATTTCCGTGCAATTTTGTAACATAATAAAGCGTTAGATATTATTGTATTTAATAGTTAAAACATCTTGCAAACGTTTAATAGTTCAAACAACTTACCAGGGCCGGATTAACCCTATCGGGGCCCCTAGGCAATGCAATTTTCGGGGGCCCTTTACCTTATTACCCTTTTCTTACGTTTAAAAATATAATTATTTTTTCTGTTACAAAAATTGAGTCTATCGCCAACCAAGCATCTCCTCCAGTTTTGAAAAGAAGAAGGTAATAGGATAATATTACGGAAGAATACGTGTCAATTCTCAAAAAAATAAAATTGTTAGATGAAACGATTTTTTTTTTCAATGTGCGTGGCCCGCATCGGTTGCATCGGTGCTCCCGTGGGCCCCTAGCGGTGACGGGCCCCTAGGCAGCTGCCTAATCCGCCTTATGGATAATCCGCACCTGCACCAAAGATAATGTCAGTTAAAACGTCTTCGAAACATTGGATAGTTCAAACGCCTAACTAATATTTCATAGTCAACATGCGTTTTGCGCCTGAAATTTCACGTTAGCAAAAGTTAGTTTATATTCCTCTCGCCATCAAGTCTACAGTTCTACAGTTGCCTAGAATAGATCTCTGCTTAGCGACAAGGCCGCAAATTGTACTATTGTTATTGTGATTATGTTTATTAAGTGCAATAAAGGTATTTATTTGCAATAATCTATTAAAGTTGAATAGGTTTTTCCTAATTGTATATGGTTTGATCTAAATACCCTAATTATAGTGCTTGTTAACTCATTTTAAAATTCTTAAGATAAAGTTATAATGACGTCTTCTTAGTCAATACTTTCACTGCTGAGCCGATTTGCTTGTTTAGCCACGGGTGCGGCTCTGCACACTCCATAGTGTTTTCCCATACAACAAACACAACAGTTGTGTTTTCCCGCACTCGCGGCAAGTTATGGAAAACACAACAGTTGTGTTTTCAGCACTGAACGTGTTAAGAAGACGTAATTAATTTATCATATTGTTTTGAGTACTAGTAAAGCCTACTAAACCTCTTACCATTAGACCTAAGCATTGTCCTGGGATTGTGATCTTCAAGTCGAAAGTGAATAGGTATCTTGTAGAAGAGCATGCTCCACCATCGACCGCGTCGTCGCTTACCATCAGGTGAGACTGGGGTCAAATTCTTGCCTTAACTGCAATTAAAAAAATACAGCGTAGAGTTAAAATTTGTCAATCATTGGAAATACTAAACTAGAATTTCCAATGGCTCTCGAATGACTTTCTTTAGGCTTGTTCCACACGTAAAAAAATACCCTAAAATCAATCACATATTCCTAGTGGTAGCCTTTCTTAGCTCCAGTAAAAGATTTATAACGGTATCAAAAATTGGGAGTAGGTGGGCATATTATGTGCTTTACGTTAATTCTTTATCAAAATGACCGATAACAAGTCGCAACTGGCACTGCTAGCACTCTGTAGATCTATTGTTATTAAACTTATGTTTATTTTATATCTGTTTTATTTTCATTAAGGCTTTTGAATTAAATTTTCCGAGCTACCAAAAATATTTCTACGTATAAAAGTACCTAGTGAGGTGATCCAAAGTAACTGTAGAAGGACCGACAAGCGATAGGGGAGACGAGTTCTAGAGTGGAGACCGCGGTTAGGTTAGTGTAGGAAGCCGCCGGCAGGTGGAGTGAGGACTTGCGGGTCACGGCTGGTGGAGACTGAATGAGGGAGAATATGGGGCTCAGCGGTGTTCACCAGGAGAGGCCTACGTCGAATAGTGGACGAGTGTAGGCTGATGATGAAGCATCAAATCAGATCTTACAGCTTAATGTGCAAGTTAAAGACCTTCGTAGTTCCTGATTCTTTAGATACAGGGAATTCTAATTAAGGGTCAGGATTTAAAATAACCGTGACGTGAAAGAAAAAAAGAAACATGGATACAATACATTACCTGATACCACATTGAGGCCGCAAGTCAATCACAACAAACGTTCAAATACATCCAATGTCGTTATCTTGCAGGATGAAGGCGGATCTTATCTTATAGATAAAGTTACTGTCGCTCATACAAGTGTACTTTTAAGACGTGTGTTTTATTTCAAAAAATATTTACAACTATATATTGAAAAACGTGATCATAAACAGTTTTTACAGAGAAATTACGTGATAAATAATGTTGAAGTGAGACAGATTAAGGAACTGATATCTATCCGTCTCAAGTGGGGAGGATTAAAGCATCAGTTACAATAAACAAAGGAAAACTCTAAGTGATTGAACGGGTACAAGGAATCGATGAAAAGATTAATTAGAAAAGGAAATAATGTAAGAAACAAACAAAACTTGTAAAAAGAGGAAAAAAGTCTTGAGAAGTTCAACAGAATTCCAGTACAAAAGAAATAAAATGTGCAGATAACAAAGCGAGTGAAGTAAATTAAGTACCAAGTACAGTTAACTGTGGATACCCAATCAAAAGAACGAAAACCATTGTACTTTTACAATGAACAACCAATACGAATCAGAGAGCAGACGAGGCAGTCGAAGCCGAGCATTGGAAAGATCTCTCAGCTACTCTGAAGCCATTGGCAACGGCTCAGGCAGATCCTCCATCGAAATACCAAGCATCGTCAACACCGACGTCTACACCAACGAAGAACTAAAGAAACACTACAGAATCAGTCAAACTTACGTTGAAGGAAAAGAAATCACTTTTCCCAATGTCACCACCAATTATGATGCAAACAAAATACAGAGCACAGATGGTGCCACAACAGATGCGTCGCAGTACTCGAGTGAAGACGAGATGGGTTATGGAGGCTTAACAATGACCATAGATGTAGACCAAGAGAGTCCGAAAACAGAAGGGACTCTTGTCACTTCAGAAATGTCCACTCGAGTGATGGTCAGTGAAAATACTGATCATATTTACGATAGGATCGAAATGGCAGACTTTGAAGATACGGCTACAACGGGACCCTCCGCTCACGGCTATTCAACGCCTTACAGTAAGCGGAAGAGAAAAGGGTCTAAGCATAAGTGAGTTTTGTTTCTGAATTCTTATAATAAAAGTAGACCTTCAATGAAAATGCTATAAAAAACTTAAATCTAAGTACCATTGGCAGCTGAGCAGGGCTCACACTACCTGTGGTGAAGGGTCCAGAGGCTCCATAGAGGCTACCTTCTGGAAGTAATGCCCTAATTCCTAATGTGCTAAATTTTGCAAGCCTACGAGGAAGATCTCTGTTTTATTGCAACGCCTTTGGTCGGAGTATTTCTTCCAAAATTAATTGTGTTAACAAATGCAAGTTATCGTAAATATGTCCGAACTGATTCATTACTTTTCTGATAGGTATGAATAACGATAAGAATTTCTTGAATTTGGATAAGATAGGGAAGTAGAACGCAAAAAATAAATACGACATACTCATCCGTTTTGGTTGATGGAGTTATTGCCAGGTGCAGAAATATCCGAAGTGTCTCTTGCAGCCATTAGTAACCGAAACTGCAAATGGCATATACTCGTACATTAACCCATAATACCCACCTACTGGTGAGCTAGGGTCTCACTTACAATTTCGTGACGAGGGTTAGGCCTTTATCCACCTGGGAGATCCCCCAAAACGACTGACACGTCCACTCCACGTTTTACTTTTATTGGTTCTTTTGCGAATCTTCATATTTGTGTGTTTACTAGTTACTGACGTTGTAACTAAACTCAACCAGCGGTGCGGGCGCACACAACAAGTGTGATAAAATTGACAATACAGCAGTGCGTGTTTTCGCTTGCAGTAAAATTATAAAAACACAGACGTGTGTGTTTTCAGCAATAAACGTAACAGTTAACGTAGCAGTAAACTTTCTACTCCTTCGATAATCGATAGAGATAAATAGATAAACGTTTTATTAAAATACCATAGAGCAAAAAAAACTTAAAGCTTTTGAGAGTTTATAATCTAGTGTCGTCCCAAATTGCCCGCAAGAATCTTTCTTCAGAACTCTGTAGCGATGATTCGGTTGGTTCTCGGTTACCACGCCGCAAGGTGTGGCTTCGAAACCAGTTTACAGCACAAAATTAAGCAAGATCATCCAAGAGTTTTTCGGTTAGGCGTTGAAAGCTATTTGTGCATTTGACGTATAAAGACTCGAATCTGTTCCAGGCGCAGACATGGTCGTCCGACGCGATCCCGCCGCGTGGTACTCAAGGACGGAGAGGAAAACGTGCCCGTACGGAGCAACATTCCAGCCAAGTCCATCAAGTACATGCGAGATCTGGTCAACACTGTCGTTAGTATTGGAAACTATCAATATTTTCTTAAAGTGAAATACCACTGACTGACTGACTGGTAAATAACGAACACAAAACTAAGAGACCGCCTGGGGAAGTATCACACCTTTGCCAGATATTAATCCGCCAAGCAGTAGTATTAAAATATTACTGTTTTCCGGTTTCAAGGGCACTGTTTCCAACGAAATTACTGGGCATATGAGATTTTAGGGCCGATGTCGCAGGGTGACGAGCGCAGTGCAATGCCGCGCAAGATTATGCAAAGCAAAGTTCTGGGTGGCACTGTAACTGTTATGGGCAGGCGTAGCGCTTGCCATCAGGTGAAAGACTTGCTCGTCATTTTACTCAGTCAAATAAAAAAACCTACAAAGCTAAAAACTGACATGCGCATTTTCCTTCGTTATACTAGGTAGGCGCTCACTAAGAAAATTATCAGTTTGATATCTAGATATCCAAATAGATGCTTTTTGGAGAGGACTTGCTTGGTATTTCTTCTAAGCACCACCTGTTCTTATCGCTAGTTCTTTGTTTAATACAGATTTTTTGTCAATATAACTAAGCCATGTAAAAGCACCTAACTACAACGGGTCACGGTAATAGCTTCAAAGTTTTGACCGTACACGTACCACACCCCACGGAAAAGAAAAAACGTCGCACAAAGTTAGGTGTTCATTCATGCGGGACGTTGCCTCCCTGAACTCTCTCCAGAGAAGATGCTAGGCTGAAGAACTAAAACAACTTGATAAATATGAACTTCACCCCCTTCTAGATTAACAGCAAGTGGCGTTTCCTCATCCTCCTCATGGTGGTCTCCCACTTCGTGTTCTGGCTGATCTTCGCCGCCATCTGGTATGCCGTGGCGACCTCGTACGCTGACGACATCGGGGACGGCAAGGAGCACTGTGTTACTGGAACTTCTTCCTTCGCTGGACTGCTGATGATGTCTGTGGAGACTCAGGTAATTTGGTTTTACTGTTAACCAGGTGGTAGCCTAGTGGGAGAATATCTGCTTTCCAAGGAGAAGGTCGTGACGTGAGTTCAAATCCCAATGCGGGCACTTACCAATCTGTTTCTGTAAAGCATATGTACGCAATTATCACTCGGTTTTCGGTGAAGGAAACCCACATACCGAGAATCATTCCAGAAATAGGTATGTTATCTACTAATCCGGATCCGGGCCCCCCGGCCCCCGGTAGTGGATTATTGCCTAATCCTCCTCACGCCAGTGAGGGGAGACCCGTGCTCAGCAGTGAGCCGATATGCCTAGTGGGCAGGCTGACAAACTGTAACACCAGAGGCCAGAGACCGAGAATAAGTCAAAGTATTCTTTAAGATGTTCATTATTTTTAGATGACCATTGGCTATGGCGTAAGATTTCCAAACGAAGAATGTCCTGAAGCTATTATCATAATGGTGTTTGAGGTGAGTTTGTGCACCTTTTACCTCATCATCGTCTTCACCAGCTTTCCCAATAAACTTTGTTTGTTGATAATGACAAAACGTGATATTTCATCCTTTACAGTTTTTTTGGAACTTCTATTCAATTTATTCTTCTTTATCTATAATTTTTTGTCATCGTTGTTAGTGATATTCATTTTTAGATTTATGATACTTCTAATAATCTGAGTTCTTTCATTTCTTTATTGTCTTTTTTCTTCCTTCTTCATTTAATAATCATTGCTATTAATTTTCATTTTAAGATCGAAGCTGCCACAGTTCTGTTAGGTTTTCGATACATTTCACTAATCATTTTCAATTTCTTCACTTCTTCATTTTCTATTTTCTTTCTCTTTCTTTTCATCATTGTCCATCATCATTTTTCCGTCATTATGTTAATGTAATTTTTAGATCGTAGCTGGCACAGCTTTGTCTGGTGGACTGACGTCTCTACTGTTCACGAAATTGATCAGGCCAAACCGACACGTCTCCTCGGTTGGATTCAGCCGGAAGGCTACAGTAAGTTTCTCTTTGTTTTGTTCATTAATATGAAAAAAAATGCAGGCGCATAAATAGTGAAGAATCTTTTATACTTAGCCATACTACAAGAACGTGCTATCTCCTGAATATACTGTTAAGGAGATAATAAATTCTTGTCGTGAATGAGCGATATTCAATATTTGTAATTATTAGCAGATTTATAACGTTTTCTAAATGGAGACAAAAGGAAAAAACAACAGACAGGAAGATGTAAAAACAATAGAGGTGAAGGCGTTAGCACTATAAACTGCTAAAACGCAATAAAGCAGTCGATGTATTCAAAATCATCTTTCTTTTGTTCTTCGTGAACAAATCGCTGGTTAAATGCGAAGGGGCCACTTTCCAAGAAGTCACTAACGCTGCTTTATGGGATAAGGCCGGCCATTGTACCTGTTCATATATTGTATTGTGTCTACTTGAGCTTTATGGTGTTCAGCAAATAATTATTGTACTTATTGTATTTTAGACATAAAGTAGACGATAATTTGACGGTATTACTTACAAATTATAGACAAAAAAAAAAACAAACAAATTATAGGTAAATTATAGACTGGTAGGTAGGTTTCGTTTCAGTTATTATGGAATATATAATTGAATTAACTATTTTATAAACAGGTCTGTCTCCGCGATGGTCAACTATGCCTTCAATTCAGAGTGTGGGACCTGTTCCACCATCACATAATAGGCAGCAGCATCTCCGCCTATATACTGAAGCCTATCAGGTAAAGAAGATCGGGTATCTAGACCCAGAAGACATAATTCAGAATGGCTAGTATCCACTCCGCGCATACCGCTTCCCTGCACCTCTACCCGCAATCGGGTGGACAATTGGGAGGACAGTCAATACTACACGCCCAAATGTAGAAGACAGACGGTTTGCATGAACCTTCACACTAGCGGGTTTTTTATGTCTGGTTTGTGCTCTTAGGTTGCCCGATCTTGTAATGGTTTGTCATAAAATCTATAAATAGTTATGGCTATGAATGTGACTCGTCGTTTCCCCAGGACGTTGGAAGGTGAGCTGGTGAGAAACTACATCCAGCAGCTGATCCTGAAGGAGTCCCGTGCCTTCCTGCTGTGGCCTATTACGGTGGTACACGTCATCGACGCGCAGAGTCCGCTCTATGACTTCTCCGCTCAGGATATGATGGATTACAGGTGGAGAATTACATTTTCTGTTTCTTTTAACACGTTGACTGCTGAACCGGTTTTTACATTTGGACACCGTTACGGACCGTGAGTGTTTTCCAGCAATGGTGTGCCGTCTGTGTGAGCCGCACTGTAGTAGCTCTGCGTTAAACGCACACGTCTGTGTGTCGCCGCACAGCCGGCACGTAAGCTGCGCTAATACAACGTTTGTGTTTTAATAGAATATAGGTTATTGATTGACCAGTGTCTCACCTGATGTTAAGCGGCAAAGTGGCGTACCATAGAGTCCTCGTATCTAGGATAGAGTAACGTGGTCTCATAGACACCCTGATTTATAAATAATAAATTTTGTTCTTACATTTTTTTATATTGCTCATCATCCTGTTACGACACGAAGATCGACATTATTTTCAGGATGCCGTCAATGATGAGGATGATGACGATGCCGATAAAGATGAAGCTAGAATTACATTGATCAGTTGGGACATAAGACTTTACTCATAGAGAGAAGTAAAGGGGAATAATTTACCACGCTCGCTGGTTCAAAGCCTCTGTAGCGTCTAGAAGTGTACACAAAAACCAACCTTTAAACTGTAGTCTTTAGATTGGTTTTATATTGTTTTGATAAATAAGCTCTTGTTTCATTTCAGATTCGAAATCGTGGTGAGTCTCACGGGTTCTTCCAAGAACATGGGAACGGTGACGCAGAGCAGGACCTCGTACCTGTCCAAGGAGATTGTCTGGGGAGGTCGTATCAAGAATGTCCTCCAGTGAGTATACTATCACCTGTGATATTTATTTTTATATTAGTGACTAAGGAGACGAGTAGGTCATTCATCTGATGGTAAGAAAAAAGAAAATATAATAAAACACCATCAATAATTTTCTTCTAGCATGTAATTTTATCCCAAAAACTTATAATAGAAAACCAGCGACGTCACAGGCACTTTATAAAACGTAACTCTACACGCTTCGTGTAGGTCCCAAAAAGTCCCCATTGTAATTCCAAAGCTCCTGATATCACATTTTGAGTGAATCCACTGTTTACGTACCTTCTTACCCGTAGAACAGGACAGCTCCCACCCTTGGTAAATTATGCAGACTTATAACAAAATGCATGTTAAGATGTTTGAGAGTTTCGTATGGGAGACCCTTTGGCGTAGTGGAGGGTAAGCGTAGACTTTCGTATGTAGACTGCACGACGGATGAATGTACCAAGGTTCCATAATTTTGCTCTCCTAAATTGTCCCGCTCTGCTGTATTGCTAATTTTATCTCACCAGTTGAGTGCGCCCGCACTGCTGATTAAGTTTAGTGTAGTGGGAGGCCTCTTCAGCGAGAGATCGCCTGGGGAAGTACCACACCGCCGCCAGATAATCTTCCGCCAAGCAGTAGTATGCAAACATTACTGTGTTCTGCTTTGAAGGGCACTGTTTCCAGCGAAATTACTGGGCATATGAGACTTTAGAGCCGATGTCTCAGGGCGACCAGCGCAGTGCCGAGCCACGCAGGATTTTGCAATGCAAAGTTCTGGGTGGCACTATATCTTCTATGGGTAGGCGAAGCGCTTACCATCAAGTGAACGACTTGCTCGTATCATCACTCAGTCATATAAAAATAAAGTTAACGACACAACGCCAATAAACAGTAAACACACACGTTGAGTGAAGATTCGCAAAAGAGCCAAAAAAAGTAAAATGGTTCAGCAGTGAGCGTGTTAAAGAAGTTAATATACCATTCTTCTTCCTTCCCCAGCTACAACAAAGAAAAGGAAGCCTATGAAATCGACATCGAAAACCTGGACACAATCGAACAAGTCGAGACTCCACTCTGCAGCGCCAGCCGCCTCAGGGAGTTCGAAGTGGACATCAAACTGTCCTCCACTCCCATGTCCATGTCCCCCACAGACCTGTCCATCAGCCAGGAGAGTCAAGAAGAGTCTATCATAACTAAAACAGATGGGTCGGTCCCGTCTTCGCCTAGCTTGAACCGGATAGCGGGAACGCAGAGGAGCCTCGGCTGGAATTTTAGGAGATTCTACCCGGAGAAGTACGTGAATGCCAGTTCTGACACGCAAATGCAGAAGAGAGAATGATTCTTGAAAGTGATAAAATGATAGCTAAGCATACACGCTCAGATGTGCCCGGCGGATCTGCCTGACAAACGTTCCTGGTGTATTTTGAAAACAGACACATCCGACGGGCATATCTGTGCGTGTATGCTTGGCTAATGGGCTTTAAAAACTCAAAATTCGAATCATTTATTACAATGAGGCAAAAACAATGCACTTTTACAAGTCAAAAACTTAAGTCTTATATCAAAGAGAGAGAAAAAACAACGAAATGTGTGCTGGGATACATAGTAGAAGTAAAATTTCACCTCAACAATTATTTCAAAAAAATATTTGTAATAAAATTTTATAAAGGCTATTTAAAAAAATATACGAAACATGACTCTCTCTTTCTATCTTCACTAATTTATGTCTCCCTCTCAACTTCTGTTCGCCTCGCCCGATTACATTTTTCGTAACGCATTCACCAGCTTACTCCAAGCGTGCGTAAAGAAGTTTAACTTAAATAAATCCAATTCTATGGAAAGATGTATCGCCAACTATGGATAACTTACTTTACAGGAAATGTTTTAAATCTAGCGTAATATTAAATACTTAGTTCTTAAGTAAAAAAACTAACTTTATTTTCCCTCTACATCCTAAACCTTAGCTATAATTGCTCAGTTGGTTCAGTCAACGTCCGCCACGCTGCAGGATGTGGGTTCGAAACCAGATAACCGTACAAATTGAGCATAAACTACCGATGAAAAAAGCATTAATGAAAAATACAAGTAACTGTTTTGTATTCTATATTTTCTATGGTTTTTTTCTTTTTTAAAATAACGCGTCACGATCATAAATCCTGATTGTTAACTAGGCTTTCCTGTATCTAGAGAAACAGGAACTACGAGAACCATAGTCCCAAAAACGTCCAGACCCGCAAATACCTGTGGTAAACACAAATGTGTGCACAATGCAGGATTCGAACCCCCAGCCTCACGCTTCACAATCGGGTCATCTCCCACTAACACCATTGAAGCTGAAAATATTACAACTTTAATTATTAGAGCTAATTTGAGATCACCTAAGAGGTCCTACACTGAAAGTTAGATCACGCGTATTTACATACACATGGAACCCATAATAACTATTAATAACATTAATTGTAAAAGTTCTACACATTAATAAACCAACGAACATAACAAAAAAAAAACACCAATGAGTTCATTGACTTATCGAACACATGGTGTTTATGTTTTGGTAACCTTTATAATAATCGTGAGCTAACCTCCCGCCCGCAGCGTTGCCCGCGTCATTTAGGATTATGGATTATGGATTATGGGACTTCCTAAAGAGATAAGTTGTTAGGTTAGTTGGAAATTACTGATTTACATCTAATTGATGCGGGACATACAGATAAAACATCTAACATTTGTTCAGGAAAAGTATTTATTTAGAATCTTTACCAATAATAAATACATTACAATTTAGAAAAAAAAAACATAAAAACACGCTTTAATAGTAAGCAAGTAAACAGTTGTTTAAAACTAAAAGGGTGCATGATTGCAATTTTAATTGTAGGTATAGTAAAAAGTACCCCTTCGCTTTTTTAACCACGAATTTAATTAGTTTTCTACTTTTTAGTTCAGCTTCTATTAAAGCGTGTTTCTAATTTTTTAAAGGTAATCTGACAAACGTGGATCTCCTAGCTTCCTTTTCTCCTTCTATTTTCTTTCCTCCTTTTATTATTCTTTCTTTTTTCGTTATCTTTTTTTGGAGGCGGGGGGAGTCTGGAGGAAGGGGACGGGAGAAAGGCGTGACTGTATGTGTGTAAAAGTAGTCTTTAGTATCTCGGACTTATGAGTGGCAATGCAATTTTTTATGGGCAGGCACTTATCATCAGGTGTACCTCATGCTCTTTTCAACAGTTAAAAAAAAATGTATAAACAGTCAGACAGTTCCACGATCTTTTCTGTATGTAATAGGTAGGTATGTATGGTTTGTAAGAGCCAAGTTTACTTTATCTTCCGTATATTTTTACAAGACGTTGGTTATTAATATTTATCCTGTTTATTATCAGAATGCAGATAGAGGAGGAGCAGCCGATGTTGGCCTAATAAAATATTGATGAGCCCAATATCTGTATTCGTATAATCGAGTATCTGTACACCAAACATCAAAATCCGTTAAGCTGTTTCGGCGCGAAGAGAGGGACAACCACACAAACTTTTGTATTTATTTATAATACATTAATGATATGCGAAAAGTTGTGTGTTTGAGTGTATATAGACACTTTAGGTCCTGGAATAGAGCATAGGAGCATAGGAGACTTTATTCCGTAATAAATAACGGTTCCTGTGGGATAAAAATTATCGCAGGTGAAACCGCGGGTTCTGCTAGTTTATAATATTACTGAGATACCTACCAAGGAAAATTATTCACACACTTTAGAATACAAAAAAATATCCATACTAATTAGCTAAGATGTTTTGAATCGTGATATCAATTTAATTTTTTTGATAAAATATACCTTACTGCACGCTGTCAAAATGAAAAAAGTATGCCAATAGATAAAATAAATTGGTAATCAATGATGAATGTGCAATGAAAATAAAAGTAATTACTAGAGAGATATGAAGTCAATTTCCACAGGAAGACCGCCGTTTCCGGAACTACTTTCAAACGAAATAAAACTTTCTAGGTAGACCACCTTGACATTTTGCAATATCCTGCGCCCTACATTCCACTTCTAAACCGCACTTTCTTTTTAACACGCTTTTATTAGCTTGGGTTGTATCTAACTATGTATGTATGTATGTAACGGAATCTTTGAACTTAATTTTCACCAGTTTCTGAAAGTCTGATTAATTTGAAACTTTGCATACGTATCAAGGACCAATGACAATGCAATAATTTGATAACAGTTTCATTAAAATAATTGGTTTTCTATTATAATTCTTGTAGAAATTATTATGGATTTATTCTACGCTTAAATAGAAATTAAGGTAACTTCTCATCAGGTTTTTAACTAACCTTTTTATACAATTGAAGCACAATTTGCATAGTCTTTTTGATGCACGCCTACATCCCTCTCTCCTTCACTATGGGTGGCTGACTGGTAGAAAATGCTCTTAGCGTTAAGTCCGCCACTTGTACTAACTATTTAATCTGTACAATATGGTATTAAATAAATAAACAAACGGATCTTTCAATGTAAATGACATCCCAGTCGATACGATAGCAAAAAAAAGTTAAGCTTAGATAAGTCATGTGGTGATTAGATATAATTATGTGAAAATATGTGTTGATAGTTATTTATTCAACCGTAAATATTATCAATCAGGACGGTTAAGAAATAGATGAACAGAGTGGATTAATAACGAATCGATGACACGTCATTGAACAATATACATACTACCTCTGAAGTAAACTTTAGGTAATTATGTTTTACAAGAAATACATTGGTACGTGCCCGCACTGGGATATGAACTCACGACCCTCTCCTTGGAAGGCGTACGATCTCCCACTAGGCTACAACAGCTTATATTAAGAAGCAAATGCGTAATGCGTGTAATCATTTAAAAAATGTTTCATCATCATCATCCACCCATATCGTCCCACTGCTGGGCACGGGTCTTCCTTCACTTTCGTGAGGAGGGTTAGGTCGTAATCCACCACGGAGGCCCAGTCCGGATTGGTGAATAACATACTTATCTATCGTGAGGTAACGCAAAATCTGTTTACACGCAACTCATTAACTATGTAAACAGATTTGTTGTTAATATGCGCGAGTACGTAATAAAATTATGTATAGGTAAATCACCAGTGTAAACCACAGACTGTGACGTACCGCGACATTACTCGCAGTTCTACGAATAAACGTGTTGAATAAACAAACAAACAATTTGCTTAGTCCATATTTTAAGCTTAATTTTTCACATTTTTTTATTAAAAAAAATATATTTTAAAATAATATGCTCAGAAGTACTAAGGTAAATAAGTGGTAAATATCTCGTTTCCGAACATTCTTGTATAAGTAGGGTTGCCTTCTCTAAAATTTGGCAACCAGGACAAGCCGTGTGAAACCCCCGGATTTTAGAGCCCAGTACCCGGACATGTCAACTGGTTTTTTTTTATATAGCCAGTGTAATACAGAACAGTGGCACAGTGCGCGTGTCACGGGCGGCCCAAGACTTTAAATTTTAAAGCTCGAACGGACGCTCCCCGGACGCCTTATAAACTAGGACAAATCCGGGGAAACCCGGACGGATGGCAACACTACATTCGTGATCATGTCGACTTAAAACTGGTAATAACTGAGCAGCCGTATAGTTGCAAGGTTAATTCGATTATGGACAGGAAGCAAGATCACTTGAGTGTAATCGACTGTTCATAGTGATTCATGCGCTGATTTGTGTAATTACAAATTATCAAAGTTCAACTGTAAAAGTGCCCACTTAGCTTAAAGCCAGATTTTTTTTTCTGACGCATTGTGGCTACTTAAATAGAAATTAAATCACATTAAATGTTATCTAACATAAACCGATAATTCATTAAAATTGTCCGTCTGTGATATCGAAATAAATCGGCTAGTGCTCGGGCCACGAAGGGGATTTTAAGAATCTATTTTCCGAAAATCCCCCTCGAGGTATTCGATTTGATTAGGGGGATTTTCGGAAATCCCCCTCGAGGGGGACGGCCTAGAGGGATTTCTGGAATAATCCTTTCGAAGCCTGTTTGAGATAAACTTTTAGATAGAGAAACAGGGGATAGGTGGTATCTGATTCACTTATCCGGACCTGGCCCCCGTGGTGGATTATGGCCTAATCCTCCTCACGAAAGTGAAGAGAGACCCGTGCTCAGCAATGGGACGATATTGGTTGATGATGATAATGATGATGAACAAATTCTGACGCCAATCCAACCACAGTGTGGGCAGTGGACAGAATGCAATGTTTAACAGTCTCAAAGAAAGCGGTCGCCAGGCTAGGACGACAACACGTGGTTATAGCGCATTAGCATAAGAAGAGGTTATTCAGCTATTTTCTCCAAGTCACGTAGGCTATTTACATAACATGGCTTTAGGGTTGCCACCTTTCAGTTTATTTTAATAAAATATACAAGGGGATTTTGATTTCACTTTCCTGCTGGAAAGAGAAGCTGCTGGCTGAGAGGGAAGCTGCGGCCTGCCAAGGGATTACTGCTGGAGTGGTGCCAATGAAATATCCAGACATCCTCTAAAACCCTTTAATACTATTAGTGGTCAGTGGGTAGTTAATTCAAGTTGTTCCAAAAATCCCCACCTATTGCTCAATGGTTCTTAAATCCCACCAAAATATATAACCTGACATTTTAAAAATTCCCATCATAGCTTACTTACAGTTCTTATTAATTCTTTAAAAAAAAACCCTTCCCAAACACGGCCACTGGTTCAAAAATCTTCACATTTATAATAATGCTCAGTAATTCTTAATCTCCACCATAATAAGACGCTTCCTGTGAATTATTTTTTTATAAAATCCCGCCAATCTGACTACAAAATCTTTTTAACATATCGACGCTAGAAAGCGTAAACGCTGTAACCTTGAAACGCAAAATTGTTCACCAAACTTTTTTTTTGTTGAAAAAAATCATAACTCAACCTAAAAACGACCTAAAAACGTAAATTTTGGATATTTGGTGTGTTACATACAAAACTACAATACTGCTACCTTGGTTATATCCTAAAGTTCCTAGGGGACGTTGAAATGTGGGTTTGTTTCCAAATATGTAAAAAAAGTATTTTCGGGTCGGTCTAAGGGTTCTAGCGTCGATATTTCAAAATTTTGTATTTTAATAACATAACTTAGTGACCATAAGATATCCAGGTTTGCTCTTATTGATTAAAATAAAAAAAAATGAATTAATTGTGATTAGACAACCCTATAAAAGAAAGGACACGTTCATACTAATGATTTAGTTTCGGATTCATCGTAAACACCCATCCGAGACACGTCCCGCATAGGGCAGACAATAACAACCTATAGAACTAAAGCTATGTTATTATTAAAATTGAGACAAAATATCGTTATTTAAAATTCTCCGTGACAATAGACGCAAAAATAAATAGTAAATGCTTCATTGTCACCAAGATTGTATGCAAAAAGGTAACAAACAGGTACAATAAATACCGTACCTGATGGTAAGCGCTAAGCTTACCCATTGTTACACTGTTACCCAGAACTTTGCATTGTAAATCTTACGCGGCACTGCGCTGCGCTCGTCACCCTGAGACATCAGATCTAAAGCCTCATATACCCAGTTATTTCGCTGGAAACAGTGCCCTTCAAACCGGAACAGTAATGTTTGCACAGTACTGCTTGGCGAATGAATATCTGGCAAAAGTGTGGTACTTCCCCAGGCGGTCTCCAATACTAAAATTATTATCGGGCATGTGAACCCACATGCCCGATAATATCATCGACCGACAATATAATCCTTCATCGAAAACAATTATAAATTTATACAAACAAACACAGTGGGTTAAAATTAAAGCTTTGAAAATCTTAGGATCTCGCTACTAGAAATCGTTGCATTATCATTATCATAGATGATAACAAACATGACAACAAACTGTGTCAACAGTGGGTACTACCCTTTGTCTGTATCATGGAATACTACGAAATACTCTCCGTATCTCCATGAATGAAGTAAATACATTTACATATAATATGTATCTATCTACCAACTGTCCTGTTCTACAACTTCCTGATAAAACTATAATCTAGATATCTGAGAGCACAAAGCATTTATTACTTAATAATTATGTGAGTAGGAGTTATGGTTTCAAACTGCCGCCTCTAAATACACTAATAATAATACGACTTAACAAATAGTAAGTATAGCTATTAAAGATAATCCTAAAATAAGATTTTTACCCAAAAAAAGCGTGAATCTAAGCATTTGTCATATTTTTTACGTGTACGAATATAGAAAAATATACAGTACCCTCAACATAGATTCTGGGTTGATATATTTACAGTTCTATTTACAATAACCTTGAACACTTACTTCCTTATAAGTTCTATTTCAATTAAATCACGTTTTAAGTAGTTATTTAACTTTTTCAAGAGTACTTGATGTATAATTTATTTTACAGATGAGATTACGTTTATCAAGGGTTGGTGAAACAATGCCTCAAAGTTTAATCTCCGCTTGTGGTTCACAAAGAAACCTCTATAGTAAAATAACACTGGCCACTGATAGTATTTCGTTCGCTTATAAGCGAAGCGCACGTACGGGCAGTGCTTAAAACCGTACGTGAATTGTCGCCAAAACTCCCGCGCTTTCCGCTGTCAAGCAAATGTCACAATTTACTTTTAAATTAATAAAAGTTTGGGAGCAGTATTATTGTGTTGTGTTTTTAATGAATTTTAAGTGTTGAAAATGAAATCGTTGTTGTTTATTCTTTTGGCTGGATATGCGGTGAGAAGCGACGAAAATAAGTAAGTTATTCATTTATAATTATTGTTTATATTTATTTTTATTTCCAGTAAAAAATTAACTACGTTCATAGTTAATTTTTTACTGGTAAAAAGGAGAAAAATGTATCTATGTAAGCTTTTCCTAACTATCTATCAAGTAATTAAATATTTTAAAAAAGCGCTACATAATATTGAATAAAAAGAATTAAATATAAAAGAAACAAATTATACATTGAAATAAAAAATAAATAAAAATTATTATGATTTTTGAAAAAATAACTTTTTTTTCCCTCAAAACTAATCGTTTGTTGTTACAAATAAAGAACAAGGTGGTGAATGAAAAATTTTTTTCCAAGTAGGTGTAAAAATAATATTTTAATCTTATCCTTTGTGTTTTCTTGGCACTTTTACAAAAAATATATTTACAACGATGTCAACGACTTGTCAGAGTTCGTTGTCTAACTAAACAAAAAAACCGTCTTAGACAAATAAAAACTTTATCGGATATAATTATTATTGAAAAAGAAATTATAAATATCGCCCAATTAACAAAAAAAAATATACAAATATTTAATAAATTTATCGGTAGGCCTCTTCTCCATGAGTGCGCTTGTCTGTCGTTCATTCACCAGCGAAGCAGTAGTGCGCAAACTTAGTTTTCAACCCGACTGCCCAAAAAGAGGGATATTATAATATTATGTATTGGTAGCGCCAGCTCACAAAAACTGAAGTAAAATATACGTATTAAAAATAAAAATGGAGATTTTTTTTAGTAATGTAATAATAATGCTTAGGTACTTCATTATTATGTCACGTTATGTTTACAAATGTTTAAAAAATATCGGAATCAGCAATAAAGTAACGTAAACAACAATATTGCGAGTGATTTCCGCAAACTGTAGGTAGGTATTCAATATAAAGCGGACACTGGAAAAAAACTGACAAACCAACACAGATAACCATATTTGTGATTTGTTAAATATTTACCTAAATCGAGAATCACTCACTTAAGTGTATTTTGCTCCGTTTTATTGCTATAGATGGTGATATGGCATACTTATTAGTTGTTCTCCGCGGTTTCACCCGCAATTTACGGGACAAGTTTATGTTATGGCGGGAAATTTAAATTTCAAACTGTTTTTCGTTTTTAGAGCTACACCGGGTCACTAATATAAACGAGACTGCATTTCGCGCCAACTGTAAATCATTCTTTTCGTTTTTATGTTGAAATATTTAGCACTAATGCACTGTATCGCTCAAATATGTCAATAAACCGTCACACTGTTGATTTCAGTGTTTATCGACATGAAAAAAGCTGTGTTAAATTTAAATTTCCCGTCATAACAGAAATGCACCACCTGAAGCCAAAGTACCATAACTCTCCACACCGGACTTCATTGAAATCCGTAACAAGCTGCGCCCCGCGGTTTCACCCGTGTTAAGTATTATCCGACAAGTACCATCTACTGTCCATTATAATAGATAATTATCTACTCCGTCTACTTAAGCTTTATGGTGTTCAATAAAGAATTATTGTATTCTAGAATAGAATAGATTAGAAAATATTTTATTGTACCCGAGTTCAGAAATACACAAGGTACCATAAAGAATAGAACTTATTGAAATAAATATAGTACAATGGGCGGACTTATCGCTAAAAGCGATCTCTTCCAGTCAACCAGTATTGTATTGTATTGTTACCATTTTTTTTTCGGGATAAAAAGCATTATTATAGTTAACCTAGATAATAAACTATCTATGTGCCAAATTTCACACAAATCCGTTAAGTAGTATTTGCTTGCTTGAAAGAGTAACTAACATCTTTTAATCCTCACAACCTATGACATTTATAATATGAAAATTAGAATGTATCTAATTGTAATGGGTAGTTATTTTAATAATTAACACAAGCTAAATGCACAAATCGCGCGGAGCCAAAACATAAAAAAGAACAGCGAATATTTTAAAAGTAAAACTTCTTAACGCACGCTCGACTTGGGGAGTAAGCTGGTGAATGCGTTACAAAAAATGTGATCGGGGAACGGAAGTCGAGAGGGAGATATAAGTTAGTGAAGATAGAAAGAGAGAGCGTTACGTTTCGTATTTTTATTTTTAATTTGAAGTTTTACTTCTACTATGTGTCCCAGTCTCAGCACACATTACATATTTTTTTTTATAAGTAAATATATAACCACATGTCGTCTAACCACAGATTCCAATCGTTATCTTAAACGTCTTCATAGAATAGAAAACTCTTTATTGTAAACCAGAAACAAAAATAAACACAGTACAGAAGAATTACAATAGGTAAACAATGGTAGTACAATGGGCGGTCTTATCGCTGAAAGCGATTTCTTCCAGACAACCTTTGGATGGACAGAATGGTCTTCATATTACATTTTTATTATGTCAAATTGAATATACGTTTACCATTACGATATCCATCGGCGGTATTGCGAAGATAATATGGAAAAAGGTGACAAACACTAAGCCGAAAATAAGTGCGGCTTTGGCTGGATTTTCTAACAAAGGAATTATTATCGGTAGCATAATTTACAATGGGTTTTGAATATTTAAATTTTGACCTACTTTGCAAAGATTCTCATTTGAAATTCAAAGTTCTGCAAACTTATTTAAATTCTCAACGTCGTATCCATAGAGTGTCTTGGTTTTTCGTTTTTTAACGAACATTTTCGCTGCTTTATTATCATTTATTCGTACTTTTTATCCCGTAAAAATACCAGTTCCTGTGGGATACTAAACAATGCGGGTAAAACCGCAGGGCGCCGCTAGTCCTCAATAACACGTGTACGGTGGGCAAATGTTACAAAAATCCAAAAACGTGCCATTTTGTGTTTTCTCCAAAACTCCCAAGAAGTTTCAGTAAATCACCCACCACTTAACTGGTCCGGGACTTGGCTAAACTGCCTACTGACTGGAGCTGGTAATTTTTGACTATTTAAAAACCAACTTTAAAATAAAGGTACCTGAGTTCTCAATTCGATTGAAAATCTGAAAATCAAATATTTTGACACTGGCTTAATGCAATAATAGTGCGGAGCCAAAACGAAATAAAAAAATATTATTACAATTATTTTTCTACTGTTTAGTTTTTTTAACTATTTTTTTTAAATTTTATTATTGTTGTTAGCGCGGCAGCTAAGCTGTATAGGCTGAGCGCGCCTCCAATGGCGGGGGAAGGATGGCTGGTAGAAGAGTAGTACAAAGGAACTTGGCGACTAACCTGGTCTCCATGCAACTGCAATCACCTCGGTTCGGGTCCGTCTCCAAGCTGCTTGTTCCTTCAGGATGTTATGACGTTCGATGTAGTGGACTGTATTTTTGGCGGTTGGTGCGTGTCGGCAAGGAGCGTTTACGCGGCGGGTTTATAGCGGGTTTTGTTTATATTTGCGCGTCGAATTCACGTGGACCACTACAGAGGAGCAGCAGATCCAGTACTTTTTGGATTCGGCGAGAGCGGCAGCCGCGAAGGACGAGGGTCGATCGCAGACTACTTGCGGCGGCAAGCAGTTTTCTCGTGGATACCACGATATGAGCGACAGAGCTAGTCGCCAAGAAATGATAGGAATAGGAAGGTAGGAAGGTATTATGAGTGCCAATGTAAGTGGCGCGAACATTTGCCCCCGGCCTAAAAACCATTGGTTTTTAAAAGAAAGCGGGAAATAAAAAAAATAAAAATAAGAGTTAAACTCTAAAGCGGTCAACGGGTTAAATATAACATAGCGGTTGACCGGGGAGCAAGGGGTTAAATTATTGGGTAGGTAAGATACATAAACGGACGACGGGTCTCTGGTAGACGCCGGTCGCCGTTTTTACTGACGCTACTCGACAGATGCCATCGCCGCCGACATGAGTGGCCACGACGACGCCGAGAGGCCAGGATAGCGGGGGAATATTATCAGTGATAATAAGAACAATAGAACCTATTGTAATGGGATTCGAAGGTGTATTCCATTTTCCTCTAGATTGAAGTAAGTGAAGATATTCCAACTTCCACCGTTTGGAAAATGATTGTACCATTTGATCCAATAAAGCGTACCGTTTCAATAAGTGTCCAGGTTCATCGGGAACCGTGCAAGCGGGTAAATGCTTCAGCGGTGCGGTCATTAAGAAATGTGAAGCACTCAGCGCGGTCGGCTCAGACGGATCTTCGCTCAATAACGTTATAGGACGAGAATTGATAACGCATTCTATCTGTGTGAGTACGGTTAACATTTCCTCATACGTGAGTAACTGTGAACCGATCGTCTTATGAAGATGACTTTTAAACGCTTTCACATATATTTCATAATTCCCCCCGAAGTGAGGACTTCGCGGTGGATTGAATTTCCAGTGTATGCGATTAGCTGATAACTCATCTGAGATAGACTTATTATATTCGTCGGAATTTAAAAGATCCGTTAACGCATTTTTCGCATTTTTAACGCATTCCGTTAACGCAGAGACGGGAAGGGAGTCAAGGAGCGCGGGTGAGTTACTAGCCCATTTGACGAGATCGAAGCCCCCGGCCTTGAGCAACTCGCGGAGATCGTCTCTGAGTTGTAAACAAGCAGACAGAGTAGGCATGGAGTAGCACACGTCGTCCATGTATGTGTTGTCGCTGATAAGAGATGCTGCGAGTGGGAAGCGGGCACCGTCGGCGGCGCACAGCTGTCGCAACACTCGCATCGCAAGGAACGGACTGCTACGTAGACCAAAACAAACGCGGTTGAATTGGTAGGTATCAAGCGGAAAAACGGGATCGAATCGATACAGGAATTTTTTGATATTTGCGGTGGTCCTTATTTATCAAAATTTGTAGGTACATCTGTTTAATATCGGATGTAAAAGCGATTGGATAGTGGCGGAAATCCAAGAGGATTGTAAAAAGATCGTTTTGTAAATTATCCCCGGTATATAAAACTTGATTCAAGGAGAGGCCTGAGTCAGTTTCAGCACCGGCGTCCATCACCATACGCCATCGAGTTGTTGTTATTTGTAGTCTCGCAATGGCGTGGTGTGGCACGTAATATCCAGTAAAAGGACTATCATTGTCAATCAGTGAAATGTAACCCTTCTGAATGTACTCTTTGATTATAGCATCGTACTCTAAGCGCAGAGCAGGTGTCGCGGCGAGCTTACGTTCGAGATACATGAAGCGTTTTTTAGCGATAGGGTAAGAATTACCCAGAGCGGTCGCGGGATCGCGGGAGAAAGGTAACGCTACAGAATAGCGTCCCGTAGGATCGCGGGAAACGTTATTTGTAAAAATGCGTTCACATTCTATAGCGTCTGGGCTCAAAGTCGGCGTGCATTGCACCTCTTCAAGCTGCCAGAAGCGTTGGACAAGATTATCTAAACGTGGTCCTTCCGTAAAGGTACAGAGGGAAATATGAGAGCGGCATCTATCTTCAACCAAGGGGTCAGTGATAGAAACAACGGTTTCAATATGAGCGGGCGTAACATGAGCGGGAGTAACATGAGCGGGAGTAACGGGAGCGGTCCCGATTACGATAAAACCAAAAATGGTTTCAAAAGCGGTTGGAGTACCAGGCGGACCAGCGGCGCGGCCTGATAGCAATATTTCAGAAAAGAGCGGCGCGCCTATAAGTATGTCGATCTCGGAAGGCGAAGCGAAACTGTCGTCTGCCAGAGGCAGGCAGTTCAGGTATGAAAGGCAGGATACGTCAATTTTCACTGCCGGTAAATTGTCTGTTATGCGGTCGATAACATAGGCGTCAATTGCAATAAAATTATCATTTAGGCGGGAAGATAAAGTAGCAGAAACTGCTCCCTTGATTGGGTTAGATGCGGAACCTATCCCTTTAACAACGGTGTTCGTCACCTTATTGCATTTTAAATTTAATTTAGCGCAACATTTTGAAGTTAAAAAGTTACTTTGGGAAGCCGAATCAATTAAGGCGCGTACTACATGGCGGCGACCATTTAAATCCGTAGCATAAACTTGTACGGTTCCCAGTAAACAAGTAGTGTCATTAGGCTGCGAAGCGGGGCGTATATTACACAGCGACACCTGTTGTTGTGATGACTGATAAGCAGTTGTAGGTAAGTTCGTCAGCTGAGCGCTAGCGGAGCCCGCGACGGGCGGCGGCGATGCCGAAGGCGGCATGTGATCCCCGGCGGCGGAGAAGTTGCCAGTTCGCGCGCGCGGAGGCGGCGCGTGCGCCTGTGACGGAGCGCTAGGGTACGGGCGATTGTCTTCACGGGAAAATGATACTTTGCGGCATAACATAGAATGATGTTTACATCCACAATAACGGCAATTAAATTTAGAATTGCAAGCGATATTTATATGCGTAGTGCTTAGACAATTAGTGCAACCTTTGCTTTGTTTTACAAAAGTGTACCTGTCGTCGATAGAAAGCTTATCAAATGCAGGGCATCTATATAAGTTAGCGTGATCGGCTTGTTTGCAAAGCGGACAGTGAGTGACGCATGATGCTGCAAAAGACTGCGTAGACCTTGCAGTACCCGGCCTGTTATCACGGCGGCTAAGAGAATCGGTCGTAGTGCGTTCCAATATTTTGCTTTGTTCGCGGATGAATTTTAAAAGTTCATTGTATGTAGGCATAGATTTACCTCGCATGTGCATTTCAAACGACCGTGCAGTACTTGAATCTATTTTCTTCAAAGCGAGCGATAGTAAAATAAAATCAGACACGTTATCGAGCTTGAGAGACTTCAAACTTGACACAGCCGTGCAGAATTTATCTAGGAATAATTCTAAGTTTTTATTCGTCGCGGTGTTAAAAGATTTAAAATCAAGCATTTGATCAAGATAAGCGGAGGCTAGGTTACGTTTGTCGTTATACCTATCGACGAGCGTCTGCCATATGATCGGATAATTATCAGCGTTAGGTACGATACCAGAACAAACTGCAAGGGCCCGGCCTGACAATTTATTAATTAAATATTGGACGCGTTCGTGATCAGTGAGATCGGGATTTTCGTGAATCGTGCGTTTGAATGACTCATAAAATATCCTCCAGGTCATCGGATCTCCATTGAAGACCATCAAATCGAGTTCAGGAATTCTGATAGATTTACGTTGCGGGGCAACATTGAAATCAGCGGTTTTTAAAGGCGGGTTAAGTTTATTATAAACAAACTGACAACGGCAAAACATATCTTCGAAGACGTTTATAGATTGGTAGTTTACCGTGTACGAAGCGTTGAGAGTCAACTCGGTGACATTTAATTTGTTCACAATTTCATTGAAATCGGAGCGTAAGCGGTCTAACGAGATCATTCCACATAGAAATAAATCCTTCTCAGTATCATCAGTGAAAGCCTTTAAAGATCGGTTAAAAATATCTTGTAAGCGGGAAAATATAATGTCACGTTTACCTATCAAGGTCAAACGTTCGACCTGTAACGTATCGAGCGCTTTTGCGTCCTCGTATACTTCACTATCTTTGTCTTTTGAACGAGTAGCCATAGACATCTTAACAAAGTACAAAAAACTAGATAAAGTATGAAATTCCTAATTTACTGCAACTGCCTACAACATTTACCTGTCGTCGCGCGCGGCGTATTGAATACCCACATGGAGACGCACGGGCGGTCGTTAGGAATACCTTCACTTTTTAATAAAAATTAAGAATTACGGAAAAATCGTTATTTTTACTATTTAGGAATGCGGAATACACGAAATAAGTATATAAGAGCGTAGTAGGATAGTACAGGGTACTATCTGAACTGTAATTGCGGGCGGGAACACGATAATTATAGGAAATTATCGTTGGTAAAAATACCAATATAAAATTGCGGGCGGTTATAAAGAGGACTATATGAGGCCTAAGAGGGGCCAGAGAATAGCGGGAGGACCAGAGAAGATCCGGCGGCGGAGGACCAACAATATGTTAGCGCGGCAGCTAAGCTGTATAGGCTGAGCGCGCCTCCAATGGCGGGGGAAGGATGGCTGGTAGAAGAGTAGTACAAAGGAACTTGGCGACTAACCTGGTCTCCATGCAACTGCAATCACCTCGGTTCGGGTCCGTCTCCAAGCTGCTTGTTCCTTCAGGATGTTATGACGTTCGATGTAGTGGACTGTATTTTTGGCGGTTGGTGCGTGTCGGCAAGGAGCGTTTACGCGGCGGGTTTATAGCGGGTTTTGTTTATATTTGCGCGTCGAATTCACGTGGACCACTACAGAGGAGCAGCAGATCCAGTACTTTTTGGATTCGGCGAGAGCGGCAGCCGCGAAGGACGAGGGTCGATCGCAGACTACTTGCGGCGGCAAGCAGTTTTCTCGTGGATACCACGATATGAGCGACAGAGCTAGTCGCCAAGAAATGATAGGAATAGGAAGGTAGGAAGGTATTATGAGTGCCAATGTAAGTGGCGCGAACAATTGTATTGTCATCGGTCCTCTATAAGTGTGCAAAATTTCGATTTAATCTGACGTTTTGAAGGAGATCAATATTATGTTCAACGTTTCCGTTAATACATGCAGATATTAACATACGTATGAAGGTAATCAAAACGTATTAAAAACATCGGTACACTATACTAGGGTACCTGCGGGCTACCACAAAATACATAATAAATAAATAAATAAAATAAAAATTACAGTATGTAGTAATACGTAGGTACTATTCGTACTTACTAACTCCAAGCTATGTAGTCCATATCCCACTGCCTCCCCATCTAGGGTTGCCATCTCTAATATTTGGCAACCAGGACAAGACTCGTGAAAACCCCGGATTTTAGAGCACAAAACCCGAACATGTCAACATGGTTTTTAAATATTATAATAAAAAACAGTTGAAAATATCATAAATCAACTCCAGCATCGATTTAGCGAGTCGGTTCGTCGGTTGATCGTGGCGGGCGGGAACAGTGCTCGTTTAAATTCAAATCGATGGACTTTAAATTGGTCCCAAGACTTTAAATTTTTAAGCCTGGATTACAAATGAAGCCCCACCCGGACGTTCCCCGGATGCCCTCTAAACTAGGACAAATCCGGGGAAACCCGGACGGATGGCAACCCTATCTGCATCTTATATCGATTGCGTTACATTGCTCGTCGCTAGGCAACCGAAAGACATACTTATAACCTACAAAACCAGAACATCCCTTACTGTAATTTACATTCTATTCTCAACTGGGGAAAGTTTATTTTCACCTGGCGCATGACTTGTATTGTTCTGGAATAATTTAAAAAACAAAAGAGTTCAATAACGTGTTCAAAACTGGTTTTGTTTTGATTGCTCGAGATTTATTTTGAGAATGCAGTATGTTAACTTTATTGGGTAAGGACTGAGGACTGACCCAGGAGCAGTTCCTACTCTAGTAGGTGGGTACATAAAGTCTATTTTGTTATGGAATAAGGTATAATTTCGTGTCGCTTGCTGCGGGAAATTTAAATATCGAATGGATTTTCTTTTCAAAACCGAATTTTAGTTTCCCGCCAAAAGCAAAATGTACTTCTTTGGCGCAGTCTGTGGCAACGCAATATACTTTTTTTAATCTGTATTTGGCTTCGTATGATTTGTACGTCAAACAAACAACCAGCATCGAGTCCTACTTTCTTAAATAATCGTTTATAATATCTACCATGACTAATTTGTAATAAAATATGAATGAACCTAACATAACATTTTTACCTGATGTTTTAACTGTCATAGTCATTAATTTCGTAATGATCACTTACTATAGACCATAGACAAACGCACTAAGCACTTAGTAATTGCCTAAAAACCTGATAGGTACCTAATGAAGAATGATGTATTTCTATTCTGAGCTGTTACGTTATTTCGCGTGCCGTAGATTCATAATTATTTGCGCTAGTAATAGAGATATTACCAATTGAAACCGTAGACAGATAGTACAGTATTCTACAGGACGGACTTAGGTTCTGGAATAGAAAACAGGGTACTTTTTATCCGTAATAAAATATTTTTTTATTTAAATTGACGGTTCCTGTGAAATACGCGCAGGATTATGCAATGCAGTGTTCTAGATGGTGCTGTGACTGTTATGGGCAGGCGTAGCGCTTACCATCAGGTGAACGACTTGCTCGTCTAGTCACTCAATCAAATATAAAAATAAAAAACTATATTTTTAACTATATTTTCCCTTTTTACGAAAATTGCGCGGACGGAGGAGTATTTTTCATTTTATTTTATTTGATTGACGAGACGAGCATGTCGTTCACCTGATGGTAAGCGCTACGCCTTCCTATGTCAGTTACAGCTCAACCCAGAAAATTGTATTGCATAATCCTGCGCGGCACTGCACTGCGCTCGTCACCCTGAGACATCGGCTCTAAAGTCTCATATGCCCAGTAATTTCGCTGGAAACAGTGCCCTTCAATCCGGAACACAGTAATGTTTTCACACTACTGCTTGGCGGATTAATACCGCTCGCACCTCTCTCTCTTGCCCCTACAGTAATATACGAAATTTATCTCCCTCTAAACTTCCTTTCACCTTGCGCGATCACACTTTTCATAACGCTTACTTCACCAGCTTACTCCCCAAGTCGTGTGCGTAAAAAAGTTTTAATACAATAATTTAAAAAACCTACTGGATTCCGCTAGTTTACAATATTATTTAAATAGATTAAGTCAAAATGATAAAGATATTTATCCTACCGACTTCTGATGGGAAAGACTTGTCAATCTCTGACCCAAATAACATGGGTCGATAGCAGCCGTAAATATTGAGAGTGACTCATGGCGTCCGATGTTTACACTGCGGCACCTTATCTCAAACGAATCGGTCCTGTCCCATATCTTTGAACTCTTGCGGCTTTTTCCTACATCCATAAGCTGTTTATATATTACTTTTTTATTAGGCCAGTTAAATCAATATAAAATAAGTAAATTTCAGATTACTATGTAAAGTAAACACGAAAACACGTACTATTAAATATACTGTAACGGAAGTAGACAAATAAGTTTTTAGTGAGTAACATTTTTATTTTCAGAAAATCTAACTAATATTTAAAAAAAAGCAGCGCCTCGCTGTTTCACCAGCGTTAATTTTATTAAATGGTAATTTTTAAAGGATTAAATGTATTCTACTGTAGAAGACGCAGGTCTCTCTCGAATGAATAACAGGTTATCCAGGAAGTAAAAATATAAAATAAAAAAAACCTTAGTTTGGCGAAAATAAAACAACTGCACGTGAAAAAAGGCCAAGGCCTCCCGCCTTTTGTTACTCCTCTTTTTTTCTAATTAAAAAAAAAAGTTTTTTGAACCAAAAAGGTTTTTCTAACCAAAAAAAGGTTCGTGTCGCTTACACTTACGTTCCATTCCTGGACCTAAAGTATTTCCATACTAATCTTCAACAAACTCCGTTCTACCGTTTCGGTGTGACGAGAGGACAAACCTTCAAACTCACAAACACGCACACATGAGGGTTCCATTTTTCTTTTTAGGCGCGGAACCCCAAAAAGAACATTAACGGTGATGGCATGAAAATAAACGAATCCGCGTGCCTCAAGAACAAGATTGTGATAAATTACAATTGTCTTTTTTATGTCTGTCTGTCCTAAAAACCAAGGTCGAGCTTCCAGACAGCGAGGGCCGCGCCTTAATAGCCTAGTGATCAGCTCTATAAAGCTTACTTCATTAGGTCATGTGGCCATGAAATATTTGAAGGGCACTATGGCCATTAAAATAACATAAAACTGAAAAACAACCAAACTATTTTGCGCGTAAAAAAAACTAGTTTTTTTTAGAGGTACATACTAAGAAATAAATAGTTTTTTTTTTTACTAAGATGTAGTCTCTGCCTATCCCAACGGGAGAAAGGCGTGACTCTATGTATGTAAGGAGGTACCTACTAAGTCAAACTCAAACCATAATTATTTAATAATCAGTATAGTTATATAATAGACTAGCTGCGCCCCGCGCTTTCACCCGCGTAGTTCCCGTTCTCGAGGAAATAAGGGGATAAAATATAGCCAATGTTACTTGCTGATAATGTAGCTTTCCATTAGTAAAAGAATTTTTTAAATCGGTGCAGTGGTTTAGCCGATATCTTACATATTTCCATACAAACTTTCATCCCCTATTTTTATTTTACGTGAATTTTTGTCAAAACTTGAATGCCAAATTTATTTATATCTAATCAAAAGCCTAAAAAATATATTTCAAGCTTCTAGCTTCAAAAATTACGAAACTTCCATACAAACTTTCATCCCCTATTTCAAACCCTTACAATGATTTTTTCGCATTAAAAAGTACCCTATGTCCTTTCTTAGGCTCTAGACTATCTCTGTACCAAATTTCATTTCAATCTGTTCGGTAGTTTAGGCGTGAAAGAGCAACAGACAGACAGACAGACAGAGTTACTTTCGCATTTATAATATAATCATCATCAACCCATGACGTCCTACTGCTGGGCACAGGTCTCTCCTCACTTTCGTGAGGAGGGTTAGGGCATAATCCACCACGGGGGCCCAGTCCGGATTAGTGGATACATACCTACCTCCGAAATAATTCTCGGGTAGGTATGTGGGTTTCCTCACGATGTTTTCCTTCACCGAAAAGCGAGTGATAATTACGTACATATGTTCTATAGTAACACATTGGTACGTGCCCGCACTGGGTTTTGAACTCGCGACCTTCTGAATGGAAGGCGGACGTTTTCCCACTAGGCTACCACCGGTCACAACAACAACTTAAGCTTATGCGTACCTAAGCTGACACTTCTATGACGCCTACACTCCACTGACATTGAGTTTGTAACTTCATTGTATTCTGCTGCTCGTTGAACAGGGGGCCTACCATGACGTCTTATAGCGATTCAGTTGAGGACCTAAACTGAGCCGCGTCGCATAATCGTACCGCGACGTCTTATTTTTTATGTTGCTGCCATTTTCAACCTAAACTGGATATAGTTTAGGTTGAAAATGGCTTATTAGGGACTCAATTTAGGAGCCTGCCATTTTCAACCTTAACTGTATCTAGTTTAGGTTGAAAATGGCAGCAACATAAAAAATAAGATATCACGGTACGATTATGCGACGCGGTTCAGTTTAGGTCTTCAATTGAATCGCTATAAGATGTCATGGTATGCCTCCAGTTCATTGGACGCACGGTGATGTAATGGTTGTAATAAGGTCTCCACTTAACATACTAATAATGGTGGATTTCAGCAGTTTTTTAACTACAATGTGTACTTCTACAATGTCTATTAAATTAGTGGGCTGGCTGGGAATAGAATACCTTTTCCACTATTTTTATTATTTTATGTAACTAAGTAACGAAACAAGCGAGATGATTTTTACATTAATATCGGTGTTTGTCGCCCGATGAGAATACTATGACCGATTTCCGGTAAGAATTGACCATTTGTCACCATTTTGTTACCATTTGTCACATACTAAAAAATCGGCCTTTGATTTGTGACAAAATTACACTGTGACTAAAATGCGCTAACCCATTTAAGTTTCTGTTGACGAAAAACAAACAAATTCGACTAAATAAAAAATCGATTTTATTTCTCTTAATTTCATACATAATATTTCCTTCTTTTTCAGTTACTACGTGGTAGAAATGCTGCACGACCCCCCGACCCAGTTCAAAAAGCCCTTCAAAGTATATTGGAACGTGCCTACCATGCAATGCGCGTCCAAAAAAATATATTTCGATAACCTTTACGAAAAATTTGGCATAATGCAAAACGACAGAGACCGATTCAAAGGAGAAAAAGTCACGATTCTCTACGACCCGGGACTTTTTCCCGCGCTTTTTAAAAACGAAACAAGCGGCAAGTTTCGCTTTAGAAATGGCGGCGTACCACAAGAAGGTGATTTGAATAAGCACTTAGATGAATTCAAGAAAGAGTTAGATAGTAGTGTTCCGGATAAAGATTTTAATGGTAAGTTCCTACCTATACTATCATCATCATCATCATCAACCCATATCCGCTGCTGATTACAGAACTTATTAGGTCTGTGATAAAAAAAAAAGAATTATAAAGGGTTTTCTATTCTATTCTACGGGTCTCACCTCACTTCCGTAAGGAGGATTAGGTCATAAATGTCATTCGTCCACCACATGAACCCTGGTTTCTTTCACTTTTTTTTTTTAACTTGACTGACAATGACACGATTTTGTCGTTCACCTAGATGCTAAGCGCTACGCCTGCCCTAATAGTTACAGTGCCGTCCAGAACTTTGCATTGTATAATCCTGCGCGGCACAGCACTGCGCTCGTCACTCTGAGACATCGGCTCTAAATTCTCCAATGCCGAGTAATTTCGCTGGGAACAGTGCCCTTCAAACCGAAACACGTTGCAAACTACTGCTTGGTGGATAAATATTGCCTATCCACTAACGTTTCTCTCAGTGTTACCGTGAGAGATTTCATCATCAAATCATTATTTATTAAGTGATTTATCGTGTTTTAATTAATTTCTAATATGTACCTACCGAGATTGAGAGAAAGATTTCCATTTCATGAAATTTAATTAATTTTGTTTTCTTTTATAATTTTAAATTAATATTACGAGTAGATTGCAAGGTATGTACCTAAATAGGTGTTTTTTTTTTATAGCTGATAATAAGTACTAACGACAAAAAAGTACTAAGGCCACCTAAGACCCCCCCCCCCCCTCCCTCCCTTACCAGACTAGAAAGGTGTAATAGGTACCAACAAACTAGTTAAAATTAAAAAAATATTTATGAAGCATTATAATTATTTTACTTAAACCATGAATTTTTTTTTATTCATTTAACTACCCATTGATCTCACTTAACCAGAGTTTGAGAAAAAAAACTCACTAAGCATAGAGGTAGGCGCATTATTTCTTAAATTGTTCAATGATCGAGATTGGTAAGGCCGAACGGCAACCCGTACGCTTTGCAACCGAACAACATCGAGTTCGATCCCCTGCCTCTCAGCAATAACTTGATTTCGTAAGTTATGCTATCGGATATTCCAATTTTAAACGCAACAATCTAGGAGGCTTTTCAAGCGATATAATCAACTTAACAGCCATACCTACCTACCTTTTCAAAGCCATAACAACTGTATCTGGAACCTTCGCCAATATACTACAGATAAAACAAAATTCCACAGTCTACCTACGCAAAATAATGATTTTTGCTAACCGTCGCGAAAAAGAGACAGAGATATATTCTTATAAAATCAATGATCTATTTCAAGAAGCCCGTTTGCTTGGTTGGCTGTGACTGTTGTGTGTGTCGTGTACATGCATGCTATGTTAGTGTGCGCTAGCGGGAGGGGCTCTCCGGCCTACGCAGCTCCGCTCAGTGCCGACCGCGATGCGGCCGAGACCACTAGTGTAGTGCGTACGCTTTTCTCAACCGAGTACCGTCAGCATGAAAAGCCAAAGAAGAGTTATTGAAGGCGAGGTAATATTTTTGTGTTTATTTAAGACCTCTGTGTGAAAAATATTTAACGATAAGACCGCTCATTGTACTTACTGTTTAGCATTTTTGAGTATATTATTATGTTAGTATCAATAAAGAGTTATCTGCCTATCTCATGTCACTTACAATGCGTAGATTACTTATTTTTGATGTGACACATCTATCTATACCGACAGCCGGTGTGGCCCGTTATACCGTATTTATTTCCATTTATAAACCATCCTTCATGCATATTTTCTAAGCAAAATAGTTTCGATGTTTCACATCTACCAGGAATCCCACGACCTATTTTTGTCCTTTTATATTATAATTCATATTTTTTTCCCTATTACAACGTGTGCTACCAATAAAATTAAAAACTGAGCCGTCGCGACGGTTCTATTTTTATAAAAGAAGGTATCATTCATTTCAAAAAATTAAACTCAAATCATTTATTAGACAAAAATGTTGCACATTCTGATTCATCCAGTTTTGATACATTCTAGTAAATGTACCTAAAATTAATAATTCATCATCATCATCATCAACAACCCATAACGTCCCACTGCTGGGCACGGGTCTCCCCTCACTTCCGTGAGGAGGATTAGGCCATAATCCACCACGGGGGCCAGATCCGGATTGGTGGATCACATACCTACCTCCGAAATAGTTCTCGGGTAGCTATGTGGGTTTCCTCACGACGTTTTCCTTCACCGAAAAGCGAGTGATAATTACGTACATATGTTTTACAAGAAACACATTGGTACGTGCCTGCACTGGGATTTGAACTCACGACCTTCTGCTTGGAAGGCGGACGTTCTTCCACTAGGCTACCACCGCTTCTAAAATTAATAATTAAAAACTAATAATAAATTTATAGGTGAACAACTTGGTCGTCTCGTCACTCAGTCAAAAAATAAAGAACGGCTTCTCTCTCATTCCTACGTCGTGCTGTTTACTGCGTGAGAAGTGTCACCGGTAGGCGCCTGGCGGGGATAACTGATCCAGTGATTAATATAGCTATAAAAATAGGGGTTGGTAAGATAGGTGACAATTCAGGGCTGTATTTTTAATTTAAAAATTTTAAGACAAAAAAAAAAATAAAAAAATTGGAGTGGACCACTCTTATCTCTTAGGGGTATGAAAAATACATTATGACCGACTCTAAGACCTACCGAATATACATAATATAGTTTCTTAAAAATCAATCAAGCCGTTTCGGAGGAGTATGGCAACTAACTAACTAACTAACTTTGTGACACGAGTTTTTTTTTAAATATTATAGAGAAGAGAAGAAGAGATATATGATATCCAATAATATTCGTTGAAGAAAGCTCGATAATGGCACACAATAATAATTAAAAAATCACTGAAATGACATTAAAAATCTTTGTTTGGTGCCATATTCGCCTCTGCTGAGCAAAACATTAAATGCTCGTATTAATGTGGAGTGAAGAGCTTCAAATACATTTACAAGTATGTGAATAAAGGCAGTGATATGGCTGTGTTCCGACTTGAAAATACCAATTTAAATGCTCCTCCAGTAAAGCTAAAAAAGAATAAATTAAGGAGTAAATTATAATAATCATTGGTTATTTTTATATTCCGTCATCATTCACAGCGCTCCATGTCTCTTTCACTCATAAACCACATCCTCACACACATAAAATAAGCTAGTTATTTTTTTCTACCCTACAAATTTCGTAGAAATAATTTATAAGGCAAAACAACGTTTGCCGGCTCAGCTAGTGATTATCTAACTATGGGTTGAGTTTAATAAGTAGCACACGTTGTGAGAGGAAAAATTACAAAAATAATAAAAGGCCAAAAATACTATTTTTTTTTTATTTCACTGAGTGACAAGACGAGCAATTCGTTTAGTCGTTCGTATGTTTTTGATGAAACTCCACGTTTGGCCTATTTCACAAAAAAACGTAAGATATAACATTGACGTGTGCAGCGAAATACTGAAAATAATAATATTTATACTTTTTTTTTTATATTACATGCATATTATCTGTTTTACAATTCATGCATTGTATTTTTTTTGTCAATGTCCTAAAAGAATTGAATTTGTTTTTATTTCAGGGTCGAACCATGATAGCTAGCGTTTACAAATACCTCAAAAAAGAATATGAGTTCACGTTGGTTTTTAAGGAGCCCGATACTGATTTGTCTCATTTACGAAATCTTTCCCAGCGCACAGCTGAAGCCACGGGTGTTTGTCTAAAAACCGTCTTTAGTATAGTAAAAGAAGAAAGGAAATTAGCATCCTCGTCATCAGCCTTCCCATCTCGAATGTATAAAAGGAGAAAGAGAGATAAAAAGATAGAAATTACTTACTTCACAGCTGAGGCTGTCCGGAGTTCGATACACAATTTCCACATTCTACGTCATGAAATCCCTACGCTGGCAAATTTGAGATCGATATTAAAAGAAAAGATTGGCTATGAAGGTGGTATTGAAACGGTTCGCAAACTTTTGCAGAAATTAGGCTATAAGTGGATGAGAACAAATAAAAACCGCAAGGTTTTGTCGGAGAGACGTCCTATTCAGATGAGCCGTTTGAAATATCTAAAGAAGATAGCTGAGTATCGCTCGGAAGGTCGCCCGATTGTCTACACTGATGAATTTAATGTCTATTCAAATCAAATGGCACCATTTGCTAAGAAAATTAATACTAAAGGGGATGGTTATATATTAATGCATGCGGGAACTAAAGATGGATTTATCAACGATGCTTCTTTCATTTTTAAGGCTAATTCAGCAGCTGAAGATGGCCATGCTATCATGGGCTATGAAGATTACCTGAAATGGTTCAACCAAAAGCTATTGACTAATATACCTCCTCGCTCTGTTATTGTTTTGGACAATGTATCTTACCACCATGCTGCTGCTGAAATTATCCCAACACGGTTATCGAAGAAATCAGAAATGCATCAATGGCTTACAATTCAATGCATACGATACAGTATAAATTTTACGAAACCTCAATTATTAGATATGATACAGAAAAACACAGATAAAGACATGAAATATGATCTCGACTATATTGCAATGGCAAAAGGATTTGATGTGTTACGTCTTCCTCCAAATCACCCAGAATTGAATGCCATTGAACACGTTTGGGGGTTGCTAAAAGCTTACATTGTATTAAAAATTAATAATTCCAAAGTCGAAATATCAGACACCATAGGGATGATCAATGAAGGTTTGGAAAAAATAAGCAGCGATACATGGCTACAATTGTGTGACTATGTCAAAGAAATTGAAAGCGAATATTTAAACTACAGTGAAATGAATTTCGAATTTCTAAATAATTTAAAAGACGATTCTGACGACAGTGATTTAGAACCTGAATTAGTCTTTACGTGAGCTGATTACAAGTTAGTTGCGGATTCGAGCAGGGTTCCGTGCAGGGTACGGAACAATACATTTGTGTGAAACACAGGTACCTATTTTTTCTAAGTCTGAGTGTTTATGAGGCCAGGTAGTTTCAGATCCCATATATATTTTGACACATGTAAAATAAACGTTGATTATTGATAATTATAATACTGACTATTAATTACTACTGTTTCTTTTACCAACCTATTAACCCCCTAACACAGTATTCTTATAAAGTTAAATTTAAATTAATAGAAGTGAAAGTTACAAAATCAGAGAATACAAAATAAGTTACTGATTCTCTAAATTTGGAAATGCATTAGGCATACCACCCGGCCCGGGGGGGGGGGGGGTATGTGGGACTGCCGCCAGAAACCGGTCTGACGGGGTTTACCCACTAAAACCCCGGGGTGTTCTCCTCTCCGCATTATGGAGGTGGTCACGGGTTCGCTCGGCGCTTCCGAGACCACCTCTGCGGGCGCCCTCTCGGGCTCGCCACATGAGCCTTGGGCCTCTTACTCCGCTAGGTGCGTCCCGGAACACGCGGGCCGCACTTCAGCTCGGGACTTCTGACTTGGGCGTTGGACCCCCCCATCCGCGGCCCAAAAGTCCCCGTTATAGTGGCAGGTGGTGGGCGAAAGCCAGCCGCCTGCGACCCGTTCTTCGGCGGCGGATTGGGAGCCAGAGAGCGTCGTCCTCCCGATCCCACTCCGCCTTCTCATTTTGGGACATTACGGTCTCGGAGAACTCTGAGACCGCGACCCACTTCATTGGTCCTTCACTGTGCCCTCTGCTGATCAGAGGGACACGCGAAGGACCCCTTCCCGCCAGGTTATTTGCTACGGCCACCAATTCCCCTAGGAGAATTGCTGACCGAACCCCAGGGTGCACCGTCCCAGCTGCTGCCCTTCTCTCCGGATGCAACGCATCAAGAGGGACGAACAACAGCTGGGCACTCGTGGAGGTTCCCTGGCCCGCACCCCAAATTTTACATGCCTATTGCAACCCAAGCCATAATTATTACAAAAACTAATTAAAAAAAATAGTTACAAAAATCTGAGAATAAAAAATATATCATACTTTTTGCGAACCCTACTTAAGCTCACTTACACAGAGACACCTGTTTACGCGTCGCACGACGCGACGACGTACGGACTCAGCATGCGGTCTTGGTGAATTACTATAATAATTCGGCAGTTCCACATATCCCTTACTGATTTATCCCTGCTGGTAGGGAAGAAAGGATTTTTTTTCCACCTATTACTACTAGGGGGGAAACGTGGATATTTTCTGTTTTTCACTTCAAAATTATAATTGTGGCACCGAATCTCTTGACATGAACTAAACAACGAAACAGTCGCGACACATAATATTTATCTAGTAAGTAGGTAGTACATTTATAATTATTAACCTCACTTGAACGTATAAACAGAGAAGTTCATAGATAGGGATAGGATCTAGGATCTAGGGAGTTCCAAACTGTGAACAACTGTGTGGGAAGACGTAGGTACTTACTTCTTAATTTTAGTTCCAAATTTTGCCGCGGGACTTCTTTGGTGGCGCTGTCTCTAAGTATACTGTTTATCACTTCTTCTGGAGTCATACGAAGTTATAGTAAGTATGTACTAAATTCAGGATGGACACCCCCCCCCCCCCCCTCGGTCCAGTCCCCCCGAAACCCAGTAGGAAAGAAGGTCAGTCAATATAACATTCCCAAAAGGAAAATAACAATAGAATAACTAGTTAGTATGAATCTTCGTACCAGCCGGCATTGAGATATATTTCTACACTAGCTGCGCCCGGTAGTTTCACCCGCGTAGTTCCTGTTCCCGTGGGAATATGGGGATAAAATATAGCCTATGTTATTCGCTGTCAATGTAGCTTTCCATTAGTGAAATAATTTTTTAAATCAGTGCAGTGGTTTAGCCGAAACCTTACATATTTCCATACATACTTTCATCCCCTATATTTATTTTATCCCCTCAAGGGCAAATTTTTACAAACTTTGAATGTCATATTTATTTATATCTAATCAAAAGCCTAAAAAATAAATTTCAAGCTTCTATCTTCAAAATTGATGAAACTTCCATACAAACTTTCATCCCCTATTTCAAACCCTTACAATGCATTTTTTGCGATAAAAAGTAGCCTATGTCCTTTCTTAGGCTCTTGACTATCTCTGTACCAAATTTCATTTCAATCGGTTCAGTAGTTCAGGCGTGAAAGAGCAACAGACAGACAGTTACTTTCGCATTTATAATATAAGTAAGGAAGTAAGGATAAGGAAGTAGGACAGAGATCATTGCTAGCGGATATCTTTTGTTTCGGTCGCGTAGTATCTTTGATTACTCACACACGCATAGGCGCGTGTACAAACAGCATTTGTATGTGTGAAATGTCAGATCTTATCTGTGTATAACCTGTATAAGTATCTGCTGAGGTGGTGCGTTTCTGTAATGGCGGGAAATTAAAATTTCAAACAGTTTTTTAGTTTTTAGAGCTACACCGGGTCACTAATATAAACGAGACTGCATTTCGCGCCAACCGTAAATCATTTTTTTACGTTCTTATGTTGAAATATTTAGCACTAATGCACTGTGTTGCTCTAATATGATGATAAACACTGTCAGTTTGACTGTTTATTGACATAATATTTGAGCGATACGGTGCATTGGTGTTAAATATTTCAACATAAAAACGAAATGAATGGTTTACAGTTGGCGCGAAATACAGTCTCGTTTATATTAGTGACCCGGTGTAGCTCTAAAAACGAAAAAACTGTTTGAAATTTAAATTTTCCGCCATAACAGAAACAAACCACCTTATTGCCATCCGTTTCGCTTTTAAAAGTTATGAAAGTGACAACAGATCATTTGACAGGCCTAAACAAAAATTTTGACTACTTTGTAAGGACCTTATCGCTATGCCACATGAGATAAGATTAGATAAGATAACAACTCTTTGCATTGCACTCCAAGACATACAAGTAAAAGTAAAAACATCTTATAACTTAAGGTAAAATGGGCGGCCTTATTGCTAAACAGGAATCTCTTCCAGACAACCTTTGAATGGAACGGATTAAAAATAATTTATAAAGCGCATCGGTCGGTAGTGCATCCCATGAAGTATGAGATTACTTACCGAATACATCCTTACAGATATTCATCCGCCAAGCAGTAGTGTGCAAACATTACTGTGTTTCGGTTTGAACGGCACTGTTTCCAGCGAAATTACTGGACTTTATGATGTCTCAGGGTGACGAGCGCAGTGCAGTGCCGCGCATGATCATGTTGCAAAGTTCTGGGTGACGCTGTAACTGTTATGAGCAGGCGTAGCGCTTACCATCGCGTGAACGACGTTATATAACACAGGGATAGAGGTGCTAGAATCATGTGCCGGGTCTATAACCATGGTACTTGCACCTCACAGCTCATAGATAATTCCATTAGCGACAAGGCCACCGGAACGTTAGCCAATGAGAATTAATTGCTTTATTTTGCTAACGGTCGGGGCTGGGTGTCAAGGATAATGATCGAAACTAAAAAAAATATTACATAACTAGCTACGCCCCGCGGTTTCACCCGCGTTGACGAACCCTTGATATGAGACTTTAGAGCCGATGTCTCAGGGTGACGAGCGCAGTGCAGTGCCGCGCAGGATTATACAATACAAAATTCTGGGTGGCACTGTAACTGTTATGGAAAGGCGTAGCGCTTACCATCAGGTAAACGCCTTGCTCATCTCGTCACACAGTCATCATAAATATTATCATTATCAACCCATATCGTCCCACTGCTGAGCACGGGTCTCCCCTCACTTTCGTGAGGAGGGTTAGGCCATAATCCACCACGGGGGCCGATCGGGATGGTAGATCACTTACCTTACCATAATTATCGGATAGGTATGTGGGTTTCCTCACGATGTTCATGTATCGTGACACAGTCAGATAAAAAAAAATCATAGAAGTCTATCAAGAATTGCTCATCCTAGGTCACCTCAATCTCAATGAAGCTACCCGCACCTGTGTATGTATTGATACCCTAGATTGTATTCTAATCTAGATTTATAAGTGCAATATCATCAGCACAGAACGATTAATCAGTGGTAAGTACTCCCCCCCCCGTGCCACCGGTGTCCCGTGGTGGGTTATGGCCTAACCCTCCTCACTGGGACGATATGGGTTGGTGGAGGATGAAATACTTGATGGCTTTGCGTCATACACAAAGAGAATCTAATTCCATCACATGCAGCAAAACCTTGACCAGATGCAGTTCGCAATGTTATTGTATATCCAATAATTCATTCCATAACGTAAGCAGCGGGTTGAGAAACCAAATATCCTCACGAGAACAAAATAAATTGATTGAACAAAGGAGACGGCTGATTTATTTTGTTTGTTATCGGAAATGACGTGTAAATTCAACTAAAGGTTTTCAAAATGTACGCGATTGTGGAAAATTGAAGGTTGAAGAACCGAGCGCAGAGAAATTACGTGTCCATCTCACGAAAACAAGCTAATAAGAGCTAATAGGGAGGTTCCCAATTTGGTTGTATTTTTGTTGAAGTAAAACTTCTCTACGCACGCTTGGCTTAGGGAGTAAGCTGGAGGTGCAGGTGCTTACGGGGCATGGGTGCTTCGGGAAGTACCTGCACCGCATAGCCGGAAGAGAGCCGACACCCAAGTGTCACCATTGTGGCTGCGACGAAGACACGGCGCAGCATACGCTTGAGGAGTGCCCAGGCTGGGCAAGCGAGCGCTGTGAACTCGTCGCAGCAGTGGGGGCCGACCTCTCGCTCCCGACCTTGATTAAGTCAATGGTCGGGGACGAGAGGTCCTGGCAAGCCGGAGAAACCTTCTGCGAAGAGGTGATGTCGCAGAAGGAGGCTGCAGAGCGGGAACGGGAGATCACCTCCGAACTTCCCCTCCGCAGCCGGCGAGCGGGGCGTCGAAGAAGAGTATTCTTCAACGCCCTGCTCCGGCCCCCATAACAGAGGCTTGGGCGGCGGACCGGGTGTACGTCCGCCGCCCACTCGTATGCCTCGAGGCGGCGCGCGCGGTGTTCCCGCGCGCCACACTCACAAAGTTAGACGGAGTGGAGCACTCCTCTCCACTCCTACCAACGGGATGGGGTTCTCCCTTGAGGACCAACGCCGTCGGGGCTGCGGAAGTCCACTCTCGCACCCGTAGCCCCGACAACAAAGGCGTCCCGGTGGAACACCCTGGGGTTTAGTGGGTATACCCGTCAGACTGGCGGGGGAGTCCCACATAACCACCCGGCCCTCACCCGGGTCTGGTGGTATGCGTAATTGCATTCCCCAGGTAAAAAAAAAAAAAAAAAAAAGGGAGTAAGCTGGTGAATGCGTTACGAAAATAGTGATCGGGCCAGGCGAAGGGAAGTTGAGAGGGAGATATAAGTTAGTGAAGATTGAAAGAGTTACGTATTGTACAATTTTTAAAATACTTAAATATGTTTTTTTTTTTTTTAAATTTTTGGTTGATGTTTTACTTCTACTAAGTATGTGTCCCAGCACACATTTCGTTTTATTTCTTGAGGAGTTATCAGGGTGTGAGCGAGTGAACTGCTTTATGCGACTCTGTAAGCAGGGCCGGACTAACCCTATCGGGGCTCCTAGGCAATGCAATTCTCGGGGGCCCTTTTTTACCCTTTTTTTACTTTTTAACGTATATTTTTTCTGTAACAAAAGTCGAGTCGATCACCAACCAAACATCACGTCGAGTTTTGAAAAGAAGAAGGTATAATATTGGGAAAGTATGCAGATTCTCAAAAAAAACAGGTTGTTAGATAAAACGTTTTTTTTTCTTTGTGCGTGCCGCGCATCGGCCGCGTCGACTAGGCCCCGTGGGCCCCTAGTCGGTGCGGGGCCCTTAGGCAGTTGCCTAATCCGCCTTATGAATAATGCGGGCCAGTCTGTAAGGCAAATATAAATAATGCTCTTTCCTCATTCCAGGCATAGGCATAATCGACTTCGAATCGTGGCGGCCCGTGTTCCGACAGAACTTCGGCGTGCTGGTGCCCTATAAGGATGTCTCCTACGAAATCGAGAGGAAGCTGCACTCCTGGTGGCCGAAGAGTTGGATCGAAGCCGAGGTATGAGGTCCTATATTTTTACAACCTTTCATTTAATTCGCAATGCTTGTAAGTATGTATGTGTGGGTTAAGTCTTGCAAGAAAATTTTGACCCAGTTCCCGTTGTTGAATTGAGTTGGAATTTTTCATACCTAATACATATATAATACACTAGCTGTGCCCTGCGACTCTTCGCTGTGGCACATTCGCACATTCGCTGATATGTCACTGATGAAAAAATAGATAAAAACAATCCTTGATGCGGATTATACATCATGCTAAAATTTCAGCTCGATCGGTGCCGAACTTTTTGAGTTTTTGAAGCGTACACAAACCAACATAACATTTTTAGATATATAGATTATATAATCATAGCCAAGTTACCTTTGGGGTTGTGTATTTCCTACTAAATGGTGTCGTACATTGACCGCTTTGCGGACGGTTTGTTGAACAAAACAAATGAATAGTGAACAACAACAACTACAACTAGTGGCAAGTTGCCGATTTAGTATGAACTAGTGCGCGACGCGCTTTCACCCGCGTAGTTCCCGTTTTGTCCCACGGGAACATACTTTCGGGATAAAAAGTACCCTAATACTCAATTCTGGTTATAAACTATCTGTGTTCCAAATTTCATTCGAATCCGTTCTGTAGTTTTTGCGTGAAAGAGGAACAAGCATCCATCCATTCATCCATCCATTCTCACAAACTTTCGCATTTATAATATTAGTAGGATAAGTAGGATTATTTTTGCTTAAGTAAAACTTTTTTGAAGCAAAACTTCTTTACGCTCTTGACTTGGAAAGTAAGCTGGTGAATGCGTGACGAGAGCGTTACGAAAAGTGTGATCGGGCAAGGCGATCGGAAGTTGAGAGGGAGATATAAGTTAACGAAAAAAAAAAGAGAGAGACGTTTCGTATATATGTTTTTTTTTAATATCTTATAGGATTTTTTTTTAGTTTTTTTTATTAATTCAAACTCAAACTCAAACTCAAATCATTTATTGTAAATAGGCAAAATATTGCACTTTTACACGTCAAATAAAAATAATATCTTATACATAAGTATAGAAATACAAAAAAAAATAAGTCAAATTTTATGATCTACGAAACTAATGATTATTATCTAATTATGGTTTGAGTTAGAAAAAGGATATTTCCCTTTCAAGTGGTGACTCATGCCTGAATCTCGCACAGGAAAAGGAAAACTCCATTGACTCTACCAGTGCTTCGGAAATACGCCCGTTAGAGAAGATAGCACCAAGAAACTCTACGGCGATGTCATTTTTTAAATTTTAGTCATTCTTTTTTTTTTTTTAAAGCCATAATATACAATATAAAAATAAATTATTCTATTGACAATATTATGATATACCATCATTACCAAACTATTAAATTACATTATTGAAATTGTATAAATTACGTTACTTATCATTATCATGGAGATTGGGACATTTTTAGTGAAGTTTTTCTTCTACTATGTATCCCAGCACAGTTTGCGTTTGAACACTAGTTCTACGACGGTGCACGCTTACCTAGAAGTAACCTATTCCCTTGTGACTTGAAGGCTTGATTCCTTGTTTGCTGGCACCACACATACCACCTGCCACACACAGTGTTAGTAGTAATATCACTGGAAATTACTCGGCCATGTTACTTTGTTTGAAGCGGTGGTAGCCTAGTGGGAGAACGTCCGCCTTCCAATCAGAAGGTCGTGAGTTCAAATCCCAGTGCAGGCACGTACCAATGTGTTTCTGTAAAACATATGTACGTAATTATCACTCGCTTTTCGGCGAAGGAAAACATCGTGAGGAAACCCACATACCTACTCGAGAATTATTTCGGAGGTAGGTATGTGATCCACCAATCCGGCCCCCGTGGTGGATTATGGCCTTACCCTCCACACGAAAGTGAGGAGAGACCCGTGCCCAGCAGTGGGACGTTATGGGTTGATGATGATGATGTTACTTTAAACCCTTTGTAACGAATCAACAGCTGTCAAACTAGAGAACCCGGTCACACTATGATGTAACGACCCATCCGCGATGATTGCTCAACATTATCTCCGGCATTTATCGCTGAAAATGGAACAGTGGTCTAGTTGTAGGGTTTTCGATGTAGTTGACCGAGATAGACGAGATCTCTGATGTTGCTCGGACTAATCACTGTTTTCAATGAAGTTTATGATTTTTTTAAACGTTATGATTCAGTAAAATGACAGACTTCCACGTGGTTCCAAAGAGTTTTGAAAAGGACACGAGAGAACGTTTTTTGGGCATTTCAGATACGTTTATTGGGTACTTGAGATACGTTATTAGGGTATTTAGGCGTGTTTTTGGGTATTTAAGATAAGTTTTTAAAGTATTTAACAGACGCGTTTTGTAGGTATTTGAGAAACGTTTTTTTTTTTTTTATATATTCCTACTAATTTAATACAGGGGGTACTTCATTCATTTGCTTATTATTGGGTTAGATAATGATAATCATGAAAAAAAAGGCAATTCATATATTATCTGTTACCTATTTTCATTTAGGCCTGTTTTTTTATTAATAAAAAGGTTCGCGTTTGACCACCGTCTTACCAACACACAATATACACTGACTGCGGTCTACGATAGTGCGCGCTTACCTAAAAGTAACCTATTTACTCGTAACTTGAAGTCTTCCAGACTCTGTTCTCAAAATGTGTGTAATAACGGAGAAGTAGTGGATGAGACAGGGGAGACGAAGCGTCGTCCAGCAGCACGATGGGCCGACGATATTTCTAAGATCCCGGGTCGAACCTGGGGCCTCACCACGAACAGCTAAATCCATCCAGTTTAAGGCCTTAAACTGAACTGCCCTGCTAACTGTCACCACCAATATCGCTCAGCGTTCATAAGTCCACCAGAGACATTTATCCAAAGAGATCGGAACAATTTGTTTGCATTTATGAGAGTTTATATAGCTCCATCTCATTCTCTTTCTGTCTCATTCTCTCACTCCTAACGCAGTGGGTTTACGTTTGTTTCCACGCCGATAGTTTTCTCATTTGCGACGATGATTATCCGTCGAAGAGTTATCAAAACTCACGTACGGATCGAGTGGGGGGGGGGGGGAGATAGGGGCAGGTGCATACTGTCTCTCTCATTCTCTTCAGTCTATTTTTGAGCGACGTCACGTCACGTTTGTCAGTTTAAGGCATTAAAATGAACTGCATGGAATGAGAATAAGTACGTGGTGTGGTGACCCCCCCAGGATCCTATAGGCACAGAACCGGGGTAAATAGTATGGCAATGGAGAGGCCTATTCCCAGCAGTGGCAGGATACAGGCTGCGGATGATGCTGATGACAGCGAATGCTCCGTTCGAGCCAAAGTATTTAACATTATGACGACATCAAAATAGCGCTTAGCTAATTATACTCGTGTCTCTAATTAACTTGCTCCATCAAAGCCATTAACGCAAACGAACTACAGGTTATTTAGCGCAATCAGTATCAGTTATGTAGCTGTAATGTTAGCCATTGTGTATTTTCTAGCGTCCCTACTAACGTAAATTCTAAAAATTAATGGCATAACTGAAGATTTGCCTACTAAATTATTGTGGTAAAAATCTGAATTCATTGTTAATTTCGAATGTGTTAACCTGCTTAATCTTTGGTTAAGTTAAATATTTTAGCATAATAAATAATTATGTAATGAAACTCAAACTCAAAAACAAATTATTTATTGTAAATAGGCAAAATATTGCACTTTTACACGTCAAAAAAAAATCTTATACATAAGTATAGAAATACAAAAAAAATAAGTCAAAATATTATGATCTACGAAACTAATGATTATTATCTAATTATGGTTTGAGTTTGAAAAAGGATATTTCCCTTTCAAGTGGTGACTCATGCCTGAATCTCGCACAGGAAAAGGAAAACTCCATTGACTCTACCAGTGCTTCGGAAATACGCCCGTTAATGTTATAGTAAAGGTCCGTACCGATGTCTCAGGGTGACGAGCGCAGTGCAATGCCGCACAGAATTATGCAATGCAAAATTATGGATGGCAATGTAACTGTTATAGGCAGGCGTAGCGCTTACCATCAGGTGAACGAATAGCTCGTCTCGTCACCCAGATAAAAAATCTACCTATCAGCTATTACCAAAGTCCTAATACCTAGTGAAACTAGAGCATCCACGTAATTTGTACAATTCTTTTCCGATAGGTTCCGACTCTACTGTGGGTACCTTACAGTAGAGGTAGATGTTGTTAGGTCTTACAAGCGGCGCGGCGCGGCGCGGCGGTGCAATCTATTTACATTTTGTATAAATAAACTATCCAAATAAACCCAGATGTATTGTGTTTTGCTTTACTGTTTATTGTTAGATAATTTGTACATTGTGAAAGGAAGAGACGCGGGTTGTTTTTTTTTCTATTAGGTACTGTGGCTACGGCACACGGTTTCAATCGCGTATGAAAAGTGTAAAGCTAGATTCACATGTCTCTGACTTATTGTGTCGTGATGCATCAGAAAGGTATCGGTTTCATCATAGTTGAGGATCAAAGAACCGGTAAACGTGACACTTCACAGGATTTCGTTCTCAATTACTATAGCAATGAAAGGTAGCCGCGCATAAAAATAAAATCAAGATGGCGGCGACCCACTATGACAGGCTTTATACAAAAATGTTACAAACCCTTTCACAATGGGACGTTCTGCGTCTTGGGCTGTTTGCGAGTAAACCTCTAAACCAGAGGTTCAGAACCTTTTCTTCTCATAAACCACTTTCAAAATTTAGCTGGTTCCTATGGACACCCTGCAGCTACATTTCTATTAAATTCCTATTCCTTTCCTACCATATATTATGTTTTGTTATGCCAACGTAGACTCCCGCCGAGTCTCCCGTGGACCCCTGCGGCTCCACCTGGACCACTTTAAGAACTAAGGCTCTATACGAATGGGCATTTTGTTAATTTCAAATCAATCGGTTCCAGGCGAAACGTCGCTTCGAAGAGTCAGCCCGCACCTTCATGCAGAGCACCCTGTCGGTCGCCAAGCAGCTGCGGCCGCGCGCGCGCTGGGGCTTCTACGGGTTCCCTTACTGCTTCAACATGGCGAGCAACAACATGGTGGAGGGATGCGCCACTAAGGTACCGCAGGAGAATGACCGGTGCGTACTGAACACTAAGTTTTTTAAGTAAAACTTCTTTACACACTAGACTTGGGGAGTAAGCTGACGAGAGCGTTACGAAAAGTGTGATCGGGCGAGGCGGACGGAAGTTGAGAGGGAGATATAAGTTAGTGAAGACAGAAAGAGAGAGAGTTACGTTTCGTATATTACTGTAGGGGAAAGAGAGGTGCGAGCACACATTTTCTTTCTCTTTTTCTCTCATTGCCTGTTATATCCCTACTTCCCTACTTTTATGTTATAAATGCGAAAGTAACTCTGTCTGTCTGTCTGTTGCTCTTTCACGCCTAAACCACTGAACTGATTTAAATGAAATTTGGTACAGAGATAGTCTAGAGCCTAAGAAAGGACACAGGGTACTTTTTAATGCGAAAAAAGCATTGTAAGGGTTTGAAATAGGGGATGAAAGTATGTATGGAAATATGTAAGGTTTGGACTAAACCTCTGCAACGATTTAAAAAATTATTTCACTAATGGAAAGCTACATTGACAGTGAGTAACATAGGCTATATTTTATCCCCATATTCCCGCGGGAACAGGAAATACGCGGGTGAAACCGCGGGGCGCAGCTAGTACATACATAACATATAGATGGAGCTAAAGAAGTTTTATTTCTGTCGTGTGGTCTAAAATACACTCTTTTTTTTTTTTAATTTTACTTAACAATAAGGCTAGCAAGTCGTTCACCTGATGGTAAGCGCAACGCCTGCCCATAACAGTTACAGTGCCACCTAGAGCTTTGCATTGCATAATCCAGGGCGGCACTGCACTGCGCTCGTCACCCATACCTAAGCATGTTTCCGCAAACATACAAATTCACACACACTCACGCATTGACCTCAGTTAAACTAAGTTGAAGATCCGTGATCTCTTATTCCAGGATACCCTGGCTGTGGACGGAGTCCACCGCAGTCTACCCATCAGTGTACAGCAGTGCGAGCCTCTCCTCCTCGCAGCTGGTGTCCCTGATCCGCGGGCGGGTCCGGGAGGCGGCGCGAGTCGCACTGGGTGACACTATATTGCCTTACTTCTGGTTCCGGTATCGGGACGCGGGATATTTGAGTGAGGTATAGCAAATTACCTTGCACTAAATTTATATAAGTATTTTTTTAGTAGTGGGCGGTCTCTTCTGCAAGAGACCGCCTGGGGAAGTTGCAGGATATTCATCCGCCAAGCAGTAGTGTGCAAACATTACTATGTTCCGGTTTGAAGGGCATTCTTTCCAGCGAAATTATTGGGCATATGAGACTTTAGAGGCGATGACGATCTTAGGATGAAGAGCGCAGTGCAGTGCCGCCCAAAATTGTGCAATGCAAAGTTCTGGGTGGCACTGTAAATGTTATGGGCAGGCGTAGCGTTTACCATCAGGTGAACGACTTGCTCGTCTCGTCTCTCAGCCAAATAAAAAAAAATTACGAATTCCAATCAGTGCCTAGTCTAGTTAAATCGCAGTTGACGTCACGATTCAGTCATCATCATCATCAACCCATATCGTCCCACTGCTGAGCACGGTTCTCCCCTCACTTTCGTGAGAAGGATTAGGCCATAATCCACCACTGGGGCCAGATCCGGATCGGTGCATAACAAACTCTGAAATAATTCTCGGGTAGGTATGTGGGTTTCCTCACGATGTTTTCCTTCACCGAAAAGCGAGTGATAATTACGTACATAATATGTTTTACAAGAAACACATTGGTACGTGCCTGCACTGGGATTTGAACTCACGACCTTCTGCTTGGAAAGCAGCCGTTCTCCCACTAGGCTGCCACCGCTTCGTGATTAATTAATAACATTTATAAATAATCAGGGCTTTCACGACTTCATTTCTGCCCAAGCTGCAACATCGAATCCAATGCCAACATTGCTCACATACATTGCACGTTACCCGGCAGCGCCCGTCTATTAATAGCCGCTGCATTACTCCACAAACAAACAGTCGTCCCTCGCCACGACTAAACAAATCTATTAATGATAGCTAGCGCTCAACAGACTCACAATATAAATAAATCTGCAAACGCAAACAGCACAGAGAGACATCCAATTTGTTAATTTGAAACACGTTATTTGGAGATGAGACTGGTGTGGTGCTGTCCATATCACACCACACGGGGTATCACACCTTTTCCCCAGATATTCAACCGCCAAGCAGTAGTGTGCAAACATTACTGTGTTCCGGTTTGAAGGGCCCTGTTTCTAGCGGAATTACTGGGCATTGAGACTTTAGAGCCGATGTCTCAGGGTGTAGAGCGCAGTGCAGTGCTGTGCAAGTATATGCAATGCAAAGTTCTGGGTGGCACTGTAACTGTTATGGGCAGGCGTAGCGCTTACCATCAGATGAACGACTTGCTCGTCTCTTCACCCAGTAAAATAAAAAAAACTCGAGGAACCCAACAAGCTCACCTGTCACGGCTATAGGTGAAAAGCTAGCAGCAGGCGATTCTTTTGCGGCATATATTATCATCCCTTTTTGATAAACCACAAAACCGTCTATCTTAAACACTTACCCATTTTTTGGGACTAGTTTTGAAATTGATCATTCTCTTAAGCATGGCTTTCCATGTAATGCACACTTATTAAAATATTTAGTCATAACTAGCTGCGCCCCGCGGTTTCACTCGCGTAGTTCCCGTTGTTTCTCACGGGATCATGCTATCGGCATAAAAAGTACCCTATCACTCAATCCTGGTTATAAACTATCTGTGTTCCGGATTTCATTCGAATCCGTTCAGTACTTTTGCGTGAAAGAGGAACAAACATCCATCCATGCACACAAACTTTCGCATTTATAATATTTTAGTAGGATAATAATATTCTGTGTTTTAATTTTCAGACTGACTTGAACATGGCGTTAACAACGCTGTACAAGTCCAACGCGTCTGGGATCATAATATGGGGCAGTTCAAATGACGTCAACACAGTAGCTAAATGTAACAAACTACTTCAATACGTAGAAACAGTTCTAGGACCAGCCATAGCTAAATATACTAGACCACCAAATAGATTTAACGATGAAAACAATATAGATAAAACAACGATTAACTCAATCAATGTGAGTACAGATAGTCCTTTAGTTGAAAATGGTTCAAATCTAGACACTGCAATACAATTAGATCCAGAATTCCATTGGACTCCACCAGAAAATTACTCTCAAGATATTAGAACTTATGTGGAGCAAGAAATCAATAAGAAATTCAGTCAAAATGATACAGCAGACGATAATGATACAATATTACATAATAATAGTGTGCTCATAGATTTATTACTTAGCACAATACTTAATAGTGTAGATGTACCTAGTCGAGATATTTCAACGACGAAAGAGAACAAAACTGGTCTATTAGAAGATGTTAGTTTAGTTAGTAGTACAGAAGTAAACGTAAAAGTAACAAGTACAGAAACTAGTCAAATTACAAGTAGTGTAGTCACAAATAGTCCCTTACTAAATGAAGTTGATAATACTAGTCAACTAGTAGAGTCTAAAATATTTGATTTTATGAGTACAATTAGTCCAAAACCTCTTGAAACAACAACAACAACAGAGAAAGTAGAAGATCAAACTGAGGATTTCGATGAACTTAGTTTTAAATCAGAATTAGAAAATATTGATTCTTGGTTTGATATAACTACAACTGATAAATCAAACGTTGACGAAGTAACGGATAGTTATTATGATGCCACATTATATGGCGACGATGACTATTTCTTTAATGTTGACACGTTCATCAAAAATTATGAGTTAACGACGACAGGAAATGACCTTGCTGTAGATGAAACCACTGATTATAAAATTAATACATCTGAAAATTATAAAACATCTTTTACCAAAACTAGTACGGAGGATAATCTCCCAAAAACGAAAGAATTAGAAACAACTACAGATACTTCAATAGGATTAAATTTAACAACTACAGACAGTAATGATAAATTCAAAACTCTAATCTCAGACTTCACTGACGAATATTTCACTACAGAAAGCATCAACAAAGAAAAAGAAATATCCAAAAGTACCGTGAAAGAAACGGAAATTACAGAATATACACATAATGTACCTTTATCATTTAATCAAACTAAACTCAAAGATATCAGTATAGAAGGTATTGAAGCAACTACATTAAGTAATCACGAACTGACAGCAAATAACACAAAAACCGATCACACAGAAACAACCAACAAGAATTCTATTCTACCAAGCACAGATAATTCGCAAATATTAAAAGCGTTAGAGACTATAGACAATTCAGATGTTACTACGAAATTAGATACAGCTGAAGAATCAGAAGCAACGAGTACAAACATGCCAGAAGAGACTACTACAATAGTGCCTACGTCTAACCAGGTTCTTGTCAATATTTGAAATATAAATGTTAGTATTAACTCTTGCACTCATATTTGCCTGTTTTTATTTTGCACTGTGTTTTCACTTTCAATTTACTGTACCTTTCTTGACAGCTTCATTTTTATGTTAATAATTAAGCATGTTATTAATTCGTCAAGTCTAATAAGTCACAAGATCCACTAATCCGGACGGGCCCCATGGTGGTTTATGGCCTGATCCTCCTCGAGAAACTAAGAGGAGATCCGTGCTTAGCAGGTGGCTCATATGAATATATAGGTATAATGATGAATCATATGTCACAAAGCAACCGTTGTCATTTCTTTTTTATTATTTTTAGTTGCCAATGGTGTATTATTGTAAATAAATTATCATATTTTCGTTTAAACTAAAGCATTTTCAATTAGTAACTGATGACTTATCGAAGGATCCATCTCGTATCTCCAAAGATCATAAACTTATAAGATCTTTGCGTACCCCTTCACCTTTCAATTTTGTCAAGATTAGAAATGAATGTACTGTTTAATAAAATAAATGATATTGATGCAACTGGATAACAATCTTATGATTATAATCGTACCGCGACGTCTTATGTTTTATGTTGCTGCCATTTTCAACCTAACTAAACTAAACTGCATGCAGTTTAGGTTGAAAATGGCAGCAACATAAAAAATAAGACGTCGCGGTACGATTATGCGACGCGGTTCAGTTTAGGTCTTCAATTGAATCGATATAAGATGTCATGGTATGCCTCCAGACCGCGTCCGCACGGTTTTCTTAGCGATAGCTACGGACGGCTGATTAAGACTAATGGACTAACATTAAAAAAATCAAAATAAAGTTAGTTGAAAATGTACGTGTATCTCAATAATTATTCTAAGTTTTTGGCCGAATGAAGCTACTTACTTTAACTTATAAAACTTTTTATATTTTACTGTATAATAATGAATTTTTTCGTAATCCTGCATGGAGACGCACGCTTTTTATTGTCTAACCCTCTTATTCATAAACAATTATGTGACGTTTACTCAAATTGCGAACTGCATTAATGTACTGGGCAGTACTAAGTAACATTTAATATTTCTTTTATAAATATGGGGGTAAGTTTAATATTAATATTGTTTTCTGTTGAGTTATTATAAAATATTAATAAAGGGATTTTGGGGCTGGTGTTCTAAAACCACTAACAGTATGTAAATAATAATTATAAATGTAAAATTTAATTAAAATGAAACATGGACGCCGCTAGGTAAATATTTAATGGATTAATATACGCAGTATTGGTAAATTATCACTATACCTACAATAACTACGAAAAACTTACTTCCTACCTTTTTTCTGAGACAAAACCTTAGCTTCAGGGTGATATCATAAAAAAAAACATGAAAAAAGGTACCCACTTAGCAGGGATATTAGGGAAAAATCCTAGTGTCTCCTCTAGTGGGACGATCAGGGGGAACGATGAGAATATACCTAATATTAATGATTTCGTGTCAAGATTACATATTATAATAATTATGTAATAGAACCTGACCCTTAACTAGGATTCCCTGTATCTAAAGAATCAGGATCTACGAGGACCATGGTCCTATAAACACCCAGACTTAGAGAAAATAACCGACCGATAATATCGATATCAAGCACCAGCTCGGTCATTTTTGAAAATTTTGAGCGTTGACTTGCATCTTCTGTACTATGCCCAATTATTATAATCTAGCGGCGTACATAACTGTAACGTATTTGTGTTTGTGTCGTTTCACATTTCCCGTTGGTTCACAAAGTAAATTTATTTCCCTAGGTGTCGGGGTCCGCTTCACGCTTCAAACGGTCTCATTACGTTATCTGCCTACTGTTCCATGTCTATACTCTATGTCTGTGTTCATTTGGGCAGTGTCAGTGGTGACACTTCTGTAACTAATTATAATCTGTGATATGTTTAGCGTTACAATTGGATTGTTAAAGTCTAGAGTATGAATTGTAAAGTATTTTAGTAAAGAAATTGTAAATGTCTGAATGTTGTTTTATTGTTTTAGTAGTTCATAACCGTAGTTCATAATTATAGTATGATTGTTTGATCCAATAGCTAACTAGGATCGATTGTTTTGTATCTAAAAGTTAACACGTTCACTGCTGAAAAAACAACTGTTGTGTTTTTTATAACTTGTCACGAGTACGGGAAAACACAACAGTGTGCAGATCCGTAACCGTAGCTAGACAAGAAAATCGGGTCAGCAGTCAAAGTGTTAAAGGGTAAAAACAAAAGAAAGATCTAATCTGAAAGTCTTAAAGTCGAGAGTGAATAGGTATCTAGGCAAGCATGCGCCATCCTCGACCGCGTCGACACTTACCACCAGGTGAGACTGCGGTCAAATGCTTGCCTTAACTGCAATAAAAAAAAGGAAACCTAACGATGAATTATACTTAGGTACTTCCCGAGATTGCTCTCGTTCAGTGAAATATAGAAAATTATTAAGCCTTCAAGTATTCTCTAAAAATTTATTAATGCCGAAATCGATTTTAAATTGAATTTCCAAAATCAAGTTTAAAATTTCTTTCCCCATAGCTACAACCTGGGAGTCTTCAAGTCGCGAGTGAATATGTTACCTCTAGGTAAGCGTGCACCATCGTAGACCGCATCGTCACTTAACATCAAGTGAGAGAATGGTCAAACGCGAACCAATTTAATATTTTAAAAAACATTCCCTACTATTTTCTACTACAGTATTTCATAAAACAAAAAGCACAAATATTTCAACACATTTATTCACAACACAACAAACAAAAAACAAATCAACAACCTAAAACAACGGCAACGCAGTAATTCTTGAAGAGCAAGGGCATCTCATCGTCGCTGATGAAGTTCCTATCGGGTCTCACACTCGCAAAGCTATTGAAGCCAGGTTCCAGAACCAGCTTGAAGTCCATCTCAGCAACCTGTTTGATCCTGGCAATGTCTTTGCGGAGCTCACTGAGAGTGTAGGAGGTGATGATGAAGAGCTGCTTCAGCTTGAGAATGTTTTTGATGGCGGCAGGCCAGGGGTCCTTGCCATTGTAGATGGAGGAACGTTCTATGCTGGGATTGAAGGCGCAGACTGGAAAAATTATAAATTGTTAATTAATACTTGTATTAAGGACAGTGTTCTTATTAAAACTGTAAATCTCAAATCGTAAAGACGCGATCGAGATAAGCCATTGAAGTTACATTTAACTTTGATTTTTTGAAGATTAAATTCAATCAGATCTTGTTTCCGGTCGAAACGCAATGGCAAGCTCTAAATATTTTAAGGCACAGCAAAAATGGCGGCGACTTAGTTCGCTACCCGTCACGTCGCGTTTCCCGAGGGGACAAAAAGACGGATACAGAAAGAAACTTTGCCACGATGAATGTTGGAGGAGGCATCATAGATAAGATTGAGGAAATAAGCAAAAAGATGAATAAAATACAGATTGATGTTCTTTGTGTGAATGAGACCAGGCGGAAAGGATGTGACACCACCACGTAAGGACCTTACACAGCCTATTGGTTTGGAGTTACAGAAACCAGTAGAGGGTGTCAGGGAGTTGGTGCACTGCTTTCCGCTGGGATCGTAGCATGTGGAAAGATATAGTCTAAAGAAGGAACAAAACTTACTGATATCCGGATTTATGAAGTCCTCACTGGACCTATACTCGAAATAGTTTTTGTTGTCTTCAAACTTGAACACCATGCGACGGTTATTCTGATGACAGTTGTCGCACAGCCTATTAACATAGAAGATTCTCAAATCAGTCAGTCCATTAACATGACTACATACAAATCTCATGTAGATACAATCACACGTAAAAAACAACAAGGGTGGTCCACGGTGCGCGCCTTGTGGCACTCCGACAATAATATTTACTTTTACAACGAGTAACCGTAACATGTCAATCTGTCATCAGATATTGCCAATGCTATTTAAATTCAATGATGTGATTGATTTACTTTGGCAGTTGATGCAGCGTATGGCCATAAGCTAATCAGATTGACACTACTCAATGCTTCCTGCATTCCAACATCTGATACGAAAGGAAATACTTACAGTTACATTTTTGGCACTAGTTAATTTAATTGAAGTATCAGCAGTGCCAATCAAATTAGTACAAAATAATGTCTAGGTTACTTAAGTTTTGTATCGATTATTATACTAAAATTTGACCTCTAAACTCAATAACCAAGGAATTCTAAGATTAATTTTAATTCCAATACATCATAATAAAAAAGAAGTGGAAAACCTACTTGATCTTCCCAAGCAGGTCCAACGGTAAGTTCCCAGGGTTGAGCATCGGGCTGACGAGCACCACCGTCAGCTCTTCCACCTCGGGCCGGAGATGGAGGAAGAACGTCTCCCACTTGTTCAGCGCGTCTGCTTCGAACTGTAACTCCGCGCCCACGACGTGGATTGTGAAGGCATGCTTCTATGAAGATGATGAAAACATATGACTTGAAATGAAAACATGAAACAAATGAATGAAAACATTGAACTGCATTGTGGAATTGGAATGCCAGGCCTTTTTGTGAAATATTGTTACGAACTACCAACGATGATAGAAGTGTGTGGGATACTAATCTGAATAGATTCGGTAGTTGATAGGTGAAAGTAGGTATCCTGGATTTAAGAATGTGGTTCCGATTATATTTTTGTTCCGATTTCCAACACACAAAGAGAAACTTTAACAGTACCTATTTATTTTTTAATACCTTATTAACGCCATTAAGAGTGCTGATTCCCTTTCGGTACAGTTGCAGGCAGTACGAAGCCGTCAGCGGAGCCGTGGCAAGTTGTGTCAGCGCCGCGTATTGTATGTCGTTCATATCTGTGGACGCAAAGAGTATTTGAATTGTCAATGAGAATTTTCTAGTGCTTGAGTCTCTTGGATTTTTATTTAACGTGCTCGTTTTTCTCGTATCCTCCTATATCTGTTCCTGTCTCTATTTCACGCGCTTGTTTCGTTCAAGGCTCGATAACGTATATTAATTCGCTTTTTTTGTTTGCAAAATTATTTATTATCGGGTTATTTTATTTTAGAATTTTTCATTTTATTTTTTTCAGACGAGACGAGACGAGCGTCATCTGCGCTACGCCTGCCCATAATAGTCACAGCACCACCCAGAACCCAACATTGCATAATCCTGCGCAGCACTGCACTGCGCTCGTCACCCTGAGACATCGGCTCTAAAGTCTCATATGCCCAGTAATTTAGCTGGAAACAATGTCCTTCAAGCCGCAACACAGTAATGTTTGCACACTACTGCTTGGTGGATGAATATCTGGCAATGGTCGGTTGCAGAAGAGGCCTCCCACTACAAAACAAAATGTGTTGCAGCATCGTAGCAAGTGGAAGTATGTAGTCTCTGCCTACTGCAACGGGAAAAAAACGTGACTGTATAATATGTATGCACGTTATTTTCTTCTCACCAATCTTCTCCTCATATAAGGCGGCGAGAACGTCGTTCATCTTCTCCGGCGTGAATGTCTTGGCCAGCACTTTAGTCGGCAGCCGCGGCTCCAGCCGGCCCTTGGTCTGCTGGTAGCTGACCAGGCGCCGGTACAGGCTGTAGGACTTGCACCAGCGGCTGTGGGTTTTAGGGAGGTGGTCCGGATGCTCAGCACAGTAGGACAGCTGAAACGATTTTTTCATTAGACTTGGGAATACATAGATCCTGTCCCAATCGGGAACCATGAAGACTACGATTTTGACGTCTGACTTTGTGTGTTAAAAGCAAACACCTATGGTTGACAAAAATGTTTACACTGTGCGGTTATGAAACCCTTCACACTTTACAGTCAGTTCGCGAGGACTTTACATGACGGTAGCCGCTTTAATTCATCCACAACTAAAACCTTAAGTTTGTTGGCAAACAGTTGAAACTATAGTTACCTGTCCACATCCATCACAATCCTTCAACTTCCCCTGTCGCCACTCCCTGCAAGCCACATCAGCGCATATTCTTGGATACAGCATGGCCTCCTGTTTTGTAACATAATAAAATTTGCACAAATGTGAAAACTGAAACAAATACTTTGCTAGACCGGCTTATTAAATATTATTATCCTCATAAAATTCAAAAGTGGCTCCAAATGGTTCAATATTACACACGGTGCTGCTCGCCAGTTCTGTTAGCTCGACGCGCTCCATCCCTTTCGACATTTGACTGGAACCATTTTGCAATTTTCAAATAACTTCATAGTATTACGCAGTTTGTTGGATTGCAGATTATCTTCTTTTTTCCTTGTATTAGCTTTGGAATCGGTAAGTGTTTTAAGATTTATCTAAAGATCACCTGTTCCCAAGGCACCAGCCGCCGCTTGAGCACCTTCTCACAGGAGACTATCATCTGCATGCGCAGGAGTCGGTAGTCCTGGCCCGTCGCGTGCTGCGCGTCTGTGTAGATGTGCTTCTGATCTGTGTTATACGATGTCATTACCTATTACTCCATTAACAATAAGACACATAAAGATAGAATTTTAGAGATAGGACGATCTAATGACATATTAAAAAAAGTATTATCACTTAAAAAAGAAGAGTCGAAAAAAATTTACGATTAATGATATTTTGTGTGACGAAATAATGAGTTAAGCTGAAGTCACTATAATGAAGGCTGCTTAAGTACAGGCTGAAGTAAGCATTTCGATTATACTTGAAGTATTGCTAATCATACTGGACAAAAATCAACCAACTGCAAATTTTTTGACAAAAAATATCCGCTATAAGTTTGTAGTACTAACCTTTCATATGGGCAAGTGTAGAAACAGCGAAGCACAGCGCCTGATGCTGCGGCCAATTCTCATCCTTATGCTTCGCACTGCAATAGAACACCAAGCTGCAGTACCCACAAGGAACCCGAACTTGCTGCAGATCCTTGTTGCAAACGTGACACGCACTTTGCAGGAACACTTTGCGAAAACTGTACTTGTAGACGTACTCATCGTTATCATTTTTTACTTTAGAAAATGACTCTTTCACTGATTTGTCGGAATTTTTCTTAGCACTTTTAGTATCAGTCTGTGATTCTTTACATTGTTTCATAGCTTCAACATCCATCGAATCCTTTATTTTAACCCTCGCTTGGCGCGCGTTCGGTGTTTTATTCTTTTCCTTTTTATAGTCAGTTCTATTCGATTGTACAGGAATATCGGTCTGGCCTAACAAGTTTTTTGGCTGCGAAACAGGGTTTTCTTTTTCATTTCTTTTTGTGCATGTATCTTCTATTGGTTCTGTTATGTTGATCTTGGGTTTGTTGGCAGCTAATTTCTTTTGGTATTCTTCATTATCGTCATTGACTTCTTTAGCAATAATTTCAAAAGTTTTATTTACATCGTCGATACTTGACGTTAGTGCATCTTCGAAGTTTTCAATCGGTTCAAAATCATTTAGCTCTATTTTATCAGTCTTTAATTTTGTATTTTTAGGTTTTTCGCTGTCTATGTCACTTGATGTGTCAGTATAATCGTTAGGTTTGACACTATCACACTGCTGTTTCCCTTTTTCTTGAGAAGATTCAGATTTTTGCTCAGACTTCTGTTCAGTTTTTTCTTTTTTCTCTTCTTTAGCATTATCTTTAGATTGGGTTGTAGTTGACTCGCTTGCTGTAGAAGCTGTAACTGGTGCTACTTCTTGCTTCCCTTTCTTTTTCGATTTGCTTTTGCCTTTGTTATCTTTTCTAGCAGGACAGACAGGAGATACCTCGGTAGATTTCAATAAATCATCTTCAGACATCAGATTTGGTTTCTCAATCTTCTGCGTTTCTACTTCCGCAGGAATGTTTTCCTTTTTTTCCGTCGTTATTGTTTCTTCTACTTTTGTAGCTTTATTTTTACTATCCTTAAAAGGAGATTTTTCTTTTTTCAGTAAAGTTTGTTTTGTAGTTTTCTTAACACTATCTTTAAGAGGAGATTTCTCTTTTTTCAATGAAGTTGTAACGTCACATTTCTTTTCAGACACATTTTCACTCTTTTCTAGAGCTGTGAACTCTGCCAGCGACCGTTCAATCGAAAGTTTCAGTTCTTCCATATCTTGATTAACTTCCATCATTTTAGATTTGATATCTGTTTTGTCATCGGTGGGTGTTTTTACTTTAAACTCAGTCATTCTTATACCAGAAGTTATCATTTCTGGTGTGCGTATTGGTGTTTCACCCGACCCTTCAACTAGAGGTATAAGAAGTGGTTCATTTAATTTTATGTCATCAACATTTATAAGTTCTTGTATGACTGTATTATTATTATCGTCAAGACGATGTTGACTAGAGGATCTCACAAAAAGTACATCGGGGATTGCATCACAACTTAAGGTATCCATTTCATCTATCTTCATACTTTGCACTCCGATATCAGGTGCTAAAGATACATCTATCTTTTCTTCAGTCAATTGCTCGGATTTCTCTTCTTTGTCATCCGATTTTGGAACTTCAGGTAATGTTATTTCCTTTATTTCAGAACTGGTTTCTACTTGTGGAACTTTGGGCATCTTCTTTTTCTTTTTGCTGGTTTTGATTTCAAATCCTTCATCGTCTTTTTTGGTATCAGAGGTCAGAGATCCTTCAAGTAATATGGTTTCTGTTTTTTCAATTACCTGATCAACTTGTGATTCTAACTTATCTATAGGTGTAAGTTCCGATATTTTTGGTGATATTTCAACCAGCTTACTACTTCCAATTTGCACTTCTGGCTGTGTCATATCTAAGACATCAATATTACGAAAATCTTTTACTTCCGGTATTGCTTCTGACGGTATTTTGTCTGACACCTCTACAACATCTGTTTTTATTTCTTTATGTTTTAGTGGTTTGGGCGACTTTTTCCTCTTTTTTCCCATTGCTTTGTCTGAAGGAACACTAATGTTCTCAGCCATTTTTGTAGTCAGTTTTTGTGGTGTTTCATCAGAAATTTGTGACTCAATTAATGTAACGGTAGGTACTTCTTCTGACTTTACTTCTGGTTCTTTTAATAAGTCTTCATCTTTTGAATCGTCTTTACAGATTTCTGCACTTTCAATATCCAATAGATTTTCTGATGATTGAGCATCTTGCTTACCTTTCCGTTTTTTTTCTACTGGTTTTGCTATTTTAGCCTTAGGCTTAGGGCTGGGCTCTCTTTCTTTAATTGAATCTAATGGTATCTCCATGTATTGTTTTACATCCTGTTTCGGTTCCTCATAAGGAACTGTTTGCGGTAATATATCATCTGCTAAGTGGAAAATTTCCTTAACTTCTGTTTTAGGGTTTTCAAACACTTCTTTTTGGTGTTGCTTTTTATCTTTTTTATTTTTCTTTTTACCCTTGCTTTCTTCTTTTGGAAGTTCTTTTATATCTTGTGCGGTTTCTTTTACTTCGTCTATGAACTGAATTTCATCAATATTTTTCACACTCTTTTCGGTTGCTTTACTATCTGGTTCTAAAGGGACATTTGTTGTAGGTATATCTTGATTATCTTTGGCCATGACTTCAGTCTGTTCTTGCTGAGGCTTTTTATCTTCTGCTAATAACTTTTGGAAGGCTGTAGTACATAACACAGCAGTATCCGATTTATCAGACCTCTCGGAATCAGTGCGATTTTTCTTTTTGTTCTTTTTCTTTTTTGTAGGATCTTGTTCAGGTAGTTCAAGTTTAGATGAAAATAATTCCTGAATTTCTTGATCAACTTTTTTAATGCTGTCCATTGTATGTTCTTTCGAGATTGGCACAGAAACTTCAGTTATTGCTGTTGATTCTTCTGGTTTTTCTTGGCCTTTTTTTTTGTTTTTCTTCTTACGTGCACTTGGCGCTACACTAGCTTCATCTAAAAGATCCTTCTTTTCTTCACTTTCTTTTTCGACAACACTAATTTCTTGTACTTGTTCTTGAACTTTAACGTTGGGTCCCATTTCAACTTCCTGCTGTTTTTCTTGCACAGTTTCCACGACTTCATCATTTTTATCTGATTTCTTCTTCTTACCTTTATTTCTTTTTGGTTTATTAGGCGTTTCACTTTCCACTTCCTTAGCATCACTTACTGGTACTTCCACAACTTCACTCCCAATTTCTTGGGTCAAAACTTGTTCTTTCACTTCACATATCGGTTGAATTTTTTCAACTTTTTCATCAGATTTTAATACATTTTCCAACTTTTGAGGTGGATTTGGATTAGGGGGCTTATTTGCCTTTTTATTTTTCTTTTTTGCGTTCATTATTTCAGAAGAAAAGGAATAATTTTGAAAATCTCAACGAAGCGCGGGTTTAACGACTGACCAAATCTAAATTCAGAGCAAGTCTGACCGACTTGTGTCTCGGACGCATTATTCTGCGCTGAAAATGTCCACGTGTAGTGTTACTGCAAAATGTCACTGTTTGTTAGCTGCTGCATTTCGGGCTTTGTTTCTGTACAGCTAGAGTTAGTTTTGGCGTGTTTCTTGGCACGGCTTCTGAACGCTTGTGAGCATAAGGAAGAGCCAGTTGCCAAAGTGGACAGTTACGTGGACTTTCTAAATATACCTCGGTGATAATTAATTAGTTGCATTCGAACGAAAGATGTCGAACCGCAATTACGAATTCAGAGCTTCACAATACACTTCCCAATACACTAAAAACCTTACAGCACTAAAAAAAAAAAAATCCTTTAAAAAGTTTATGATAAAAATATATTTTTCCAGACAAGCTGTTTAAAATACTAATTGGGTACTGCAAGCCGATCGAATGGAGCCTAAACACCATCAATCTACTGTTACTCACTGAGGAGTTCCGCTGTCTACCTTCCGTCTCTATCATCAGATCAGCTCGTTGTCACCGTTTGTCATCGGAACTTGACATGCATGCAAAATTTCAACCTAATTCAAAAACGAGAATCAGCATCACCATCATCAACCCGTATCGTCCCACTGCTGAACACGGCTCTCTCCTAACTTTCATGAGGAGGATTAGGCCACAATCCACCACGGAGGCCAGATCCGGGTTGGTGGATTACATACCTACCTCCGAAATAATTCTCGCGAAAGATTAAGATTATGCAATGCAAAGTTTTGGGTGGCACTGTAACTGGTATGGGCAGGCGTAGCGTTTACCACCAGGTGAAAGACTTGCTCGTCTCGTCACTCAGTCAAAAAAAAAGGTATGCAGTTTACCTGACAATGTTTTGCGTCACCGAAAAGCCGATTATAATTATCATTATGTTTACAAGAAACACATTGGTACGTGCCCGCACTGAGATTTGAACTCACGACCTTCTCGTTGGAAGGCAGGCGTTCTCCCACTAGGCAACCGCTTTCCCAAGTAATAATGTACATTATTAGCAAAAATCCGGAATATGAGTAATATTTGCATGAAGTAGCCCTCAGGCATAGCGTATTATTATAAATCTTGTTCAGTACAGTGATCTCTCAAAAATTTCTGTGGGCACGTCGATGAGGGTAAAATTACCAACTTATCAACTACCCTCCCCCGACGATTGATGGCTCTTATACCAAAAACAGTAAAAGCGAATTTAAGCTTGTTGATGAGCGATTTAAAACTGTCTAATATTAAAATCAAAGGGAAATCAAAATCCATAAAATGTTGCGTATCGGAAATGACAATCTGAATCGTATTGCGTAAACAAAAGGACTGTTTTGGAAATTCAAAGCGTTGAAAATATTTGGTTTTAAAATGGAGTGGTTTCTATTTAATCATGTTAACATGATAGGGTTGGACACCCTAATATTTTTTAGGTCAGGAGCTGACGCTTTGTTGTTTTCAAATGTTTTGTAAGAGGAAGCATGATAAATGCATTATTTAGTGGAATTATGTCGTAAATTCATAATTTTACATTAAAATAATAAAGGAAATGGTGACAGCGATTTTTGTAGTATTTAACGATGGATTAAAAAGTTAAATGGTCAAGTTTGTGGGAAAATGAAGTGGTAAGTCATCTTTTAATGTGGTATAAAAAAATGGCAGGTGGTTGACTGGAAGAGGTCGCTTTTAGCGATAAGTCCGCCCATTGTACTATATTTATTTCAATAAGTTCTATTCTTTATGGTACCTTGTGTATTTCTGAACTCGGGTACAATAAAGTATTTTTTTTTTATTTGACGGAGTAACGAGACAAGCCAGTCGTTCACCTGATGGTAAGCGCTATGCCTGCCCGTAATACCTGCAGTGCCACACAGAACATTGCATTGTATAATCCTGAACCGCACTGCACTGCGCTCGTCACCCTGAGACATCGGCTCTAAAGTCTCATAGGCCGTAATTTCGCTGGAAACAGTGCCCTTCATACTGGAACACAGTGATGTTTGCACACTGCTTGGTGGTGGCGTGTGGTGCTTCACCAGGCGGTCTCTTGCAGAAGAGGCCTATCACTACAACTAGTTGGGGTAAACATATTTTCATTCTGCCTCCCTGACTATTCAATTATAATTATCTGCGAATCTGACCAGTGCCACGGCAATCGCCACACGGCCAGAGGGGAGCAACCTAATTACTGCACTCGGGCCTACTTGGGGCTTAAATTTAGGTGTGTGTGAGTGTGTGTGTTTGCTGGGCTTTTAATAAAGACGTGCCTAAGGCGATGGAATTTGATGAACAGCGACCCCTTTGAATGGAGGAGTATTCATTACTACGGTAGAATTCACAATAGTGACAAAAAATGTGCAGGTTTAGGTAAACTTTTTTTTTTGCAGTTAAGGCAAGCATTTGACCGCAGTCTCACCTGGTGGTAGGTAAGTGTCGACGCGGTCGAGGATGGCGCATGCTGGCCTAGATACCTATTCACTCTCGACTTGAAGACTTTCAGATTATAGTTTTCGGGAAACAGACGCTGGCAAGGTGTTCCACTCCTTCGCTATTCGGATTATAAATGTGGATGCAAAACGTTCGTGCGGATCGGAGGAATATCAACCGTATACGGATGCCGTGTTTCCGACTTCTTGTTGTCCGATGGTGGAAAGTGATGGAGGAATCAAGTTATGCCACTCCATCGCATACTCTCCGTAATCACTATGTATTTATTACTTAGATAGTTAATAGAATCAGGAGGCCTACCATGACGTCTTATAGCGATTCAGTTGAGGACCTAAACTGAGGCGCGTTGCATAATCGTACCGTGACGTCTTATTTTTTATGTTGCTTCCATTTTCAACCTTAACTGGACCCAGTTTAGGTTGAAAATGGCAGCAGCATAAAAAATAAGACGTCACGGTACAATTATGCGACGCGGTTCAGTTTAGGTTTTCAATTGAATCGCTATAAGAGGTCATGGTATGCCTCCTGGCGTTACTTTGCGGAAACCCCTAATGAATAAGAAAATGTTGAAAAATACAGTTTTGATTCCGCCTAAGTTGTCAGATGAATGTATGATAGGACTTTGTTGGATGACTTAACCCCTATTATATCAATCTTGTTTTTATCTATTTATCTTATTATTTACTAGCTGTGCCCTGGCACGCTTCGCTGTGGCACATTCTCACATTCGCTGATATGTCACTGATGAAAAAAATAGATAAAAACAATCCTTGATGCGGATTATATATCATGCTAAAATTTCAGCTCGATCGGTGCAGAACTTTTTGAGTTTTTGAAGCGTACACAAACCAACATAACATTTTATATATATAGATTACTTAGATACTTTTGTTTTTTTTTTTGTGGAACTTTACTTTGATATATAACTCGATAAGCTTTGGTAATTTTTTATTCCATCACAAATCCAATACGGTTACCTTACAGTTGTCATTTTATATTTTTGTAACTCTATTAAAGCTTATGCGTGATCGAGACGAATCGAAAACTACATACATATCAAAATCCATCCAGCCATTTAGGCTGTAGATCGTGGCTAAGGATCATACACACAAAAAAAACACATCCTTATGCCTGAAAAGCATAACACTCCTCATTGACAGTCGGGTAAAAAAACCAGCACAACTTTAATTATTCTCTTCCTTCTCAACTGGGATTGTAATTACAATTAGAGAAGCCCCAAAACATTTTTCCGAAATCTGACCATCCGCCTACCGTGAGGGGTGACTGCTACCCCTTATTGAAGGGGATTAAAGGGGAGAAAACCTAATAATGCGCACTCAGGCACGCGCGCGTGGCGATTAGATTCAGTGGCGTGTGTTTTATCACTAATGGTCAAGCATATGGAATATAATCTCACCGCATTATTGTTCTAATAAAAACTTTTTAAAAAAAAATTGAAAATTTTAACTATAAATAAAAATTAAAAAGAAAAAAACAAAATCATTTGCTTAGAATTCTTTTAAGTACTTAAAACTGAATAACTACTACTTTTATAATGCAGGATGGAAGTTCGGTGAAGGAAAATACCGTGAAGAAGCACACACACCTATCCGAGAATTATTCCCGAGGTAGGTATGTTATCCACCCAATCCCCCCCCTTGGTGGATTATGGCCTAAACCTCCTCACGGAAGTGAGGGGAGATCCGTGCTCAGCAGTGGGACGATATGGGTTGATGATGGTGATGATGTCCTTAACCTAAATCACAAAAACTTAAATTTAAATAAAAAAAAAGGTTAATATATTATAAATACAAGCAAGACCGCAACCAACCAGCAATAGTATTAACATTACATATAGCGAAATGGGAAAATGCGCGCCTCGCGTCTAGGGTTGCCATCCGTCCGGGTTTTCCCCGGATTTGTCCTAGTTTAGAGGGCGTCCGGGGAGCGTCCAGGCGTCATTTGTAGTCCGGGCTTAAAAAATTCAAGTCTTGGGCCGCCCGCTTTTTTATTATTTATTATTCCATGCAGTTCATTTTAAGGCCTTAAACTGAACGGCCTAGATTGGCACCACACACTCAAAAATGACAAACGTGACGTGACATCACACAAAAATAGACTGAAGAGAATGAGAGAGAAAGAGAATGAGATGGCGCTAAATAAACTCCCATAAATGCAAACAAATTGTTCCGATCTCTTTGGATAAATGTCTCTGTCGACTTATGAACGCTAAGCGATATTGGTGGTGCCAGTTAGCAGGGCAGTTCAGTTTAGGGCCTCAAACTGGATGGATTTAACTGTTCGTGGTGAGGCCCCTGGTTGGCAAATTTTAAAGATGGCAACCCTATCGCGTCACACATTCCAACCAGAATGTAATCTCGCCGAAACGTTTCGCGGATTGCATTTCCCGCATAACGTTTATGTCTTATTCAGATTTCTATAACATACACAGATTTTATAATACAATATTCAGTGCTGACGCGTTATTATAGTATTTGAATTCAGCTCTCAGTAAAAAGGGGAGAAACTATAATCTGAAAGTCTTCAAGTCGAGAGTGAATAGGTATCTTCTAGGCAAGCATGCTCCGTCCTCGACCGCGTCGACACTTAGCAACAGGTGAGACTGCGGTCAAATGCTTGCCTATTCTGCAATAAAAAAAACATGTCAAAAGGGAAATCATAAAAGGTCTTAATGCGTAGGATCGATTCAACTACTTAATAAAAAAAAACATGTATGTCGACATGTCAATGTTACCGCCAGCCACGGGTATATTGTCGTGCCTACTTAGCAAACTCCATTTCCTGGTATATTTCCACAGATTTGCTGTCACGCTCCAGTTCCGACAAGTTGGAATTCAAGCGACATAAATTCAAATCACGGAGTCCCGGTTCCCACCCTGCCTGCCACACCCGACCCACTCGGACACTCCAAACAAAATCTGGTTTGCCAACTCATACAAATAGATGGCTAGGTGCGCCTCGCGGTTTCAACTGCGTTAACAGCTGTTATCCCACATATACCGTTCATTTTTTGGACGAGACGTGCAAGTTGTTCACCTGATGGTAAGCGCTACGCCTGCCCATAACAATCACAGCACCACCCAGAACCATGTATTGCATAATCCTGCGCGGCACTGCACTGGCGCTCGACACCCTGAGACATCGGCCTAAAGCCTCCTATGCCCAGTAATTTTTACGAAATAAAACCTATCATATATTATGTTCTATTTCAGGATCTGAAGTATCTGTATAGAATAGAATAGAATAGAAAACTCTTTAATGTACACCAGAAACAAAAATAAACACACACCCACTTATAGTTATATTACACTAGCTGCGCCCTGCGGTTTCACCCGCATAATTCAAGTTTAACCCGCAATAACTCCCTTAAAAGGTATATATTTTCCCCGTTTTTGCCACATTCTTCATTGATGCTGCGCTCCTATCGGTCGTAGCGTGATGGTAGATAGCCTATAACCTTCCTCGGTAAATGAACTATTGAACACAAAAATAATTGTTCAATTCGGACCAGTAGTTCCTGAGATCCTAGCGTTCAAACAAACAAACTCTTCAGCTTTATATATTACTATAGATATAGATTTTCCCGCTTATTCATAAAAAGTTATGTGACGTTTCATAAAATCGCGCACTACAATTTTGTAGTACTAAGTGACGTTCGACAACTTTTTATGAATAAGGGGGATAGATTTTAATCAAAATTCGTTTTGGCGTGAAGAGCACACGCGCACACATGCATATTCACACTTTTGCATTCATAATATTGTAAGTTACATACTATGCGACTGAAACAAAAGACAACCTGCTAGTATGAAGGTTCCTGTTTGTATATTGTCATTTGTCATCTGGCCGTGTAATAATGACTGACCTCCCGATTACCCTCCAAGTTGCGGGGAAGCGGATCACGGGGGCTGGAGAGTGTCCATTCTGTATGTAGTACTAATTATGTGTTCTATGCCTACAACACAGGGTAGGTATGTTGGTTTTCCGCATTGCGTGACAGAGATTTATTTTGCTTTGTTTTGAACGCATGCATTTTACCTATGCTGTTGACGTAGGTCGCTGAAGGTAGGTTTTAGTAGTGGGAGGCCTCTGCTGCAAAAGACCGCCTGGGGAAGTACCACACCTTTGCCTGGTATTCATCCGCCAAGCAGTAGTGTGCGCAAACATTACTGTGTTCCGATTTGAAGGGCACTGTTTCCAGAGAAATTACTGGACATATGAGACTTTAGAGCCGATGTCTCAGGGTGACACTGTAATTATGGGCAGGCGAAGCGGTTACCATCAGGTGAATGACTTGCTCATCTTGTCACTCGAGTCAAATAAAAAAAGGTGTGTCTTTTAATAATAAACAAAAATAAGGTTAAACAAAATGTTAATGTACGTTGTTAGCCTTAATGTTAATGTTAAACTTGTTTTGTTCTAGGTTTTAGGTTTTCTTTGTTCTTTGATGTTTAAATAAAGAGTTTACCTACCTATCTATCTAATAATTATACACTATACAATTGCACACAATAATCTAAACACTCCGACAAAATCATCTGGCATCCATCCGCAAACAAATTTATCACAGTCCGGATTGGCAGCCGGGAGAGCGTTGAGTGCGGGGAGGGAGACTTCTGTCGCGACACGGTACGACACCATGGGACGGCGAAAACCCTGTCTCCTACAACATCAGTAGTTGTATAAATATAGTCAGTGCCGGATAAAGCAAGGGCGGGGCTCGTTGCAAATTATCTCAAAGAGCCCTTGAACTACTATGGGTTCTTCAGTATAAAGTGGTAAATGGAAAAGTTGTAACGGTTCACGTTTTTATGACATCAAGTAAACTCAATATAGGTATCACATCTTAAATAAGTTTCACTCAAAAAACTACGCTCACGCGGAGATGAGTGGGTTTAAATATGCGAAGCCCCCTTCCGCGCGGGGCCCGGGGTGGTTAATTCGGCACTGCATATAGTATTATGAGAATAAGAAATTCGTTGGAAATATCAAGTGAGGCACAATCTGACATAGAACACGATATACTTTTACTCCAGCTCAGTGGTGCGTGGTATCAAATCCGCAGATGTCATGTCGCTCGTGCGAGCGAGTGGCGGTATAGAGTACACTAGGGACAGAGATTAAGGCCTTATTTAGTCCTGTCCCGACGGTCTGTACTGACGCTGGTCGTCCGTTGCCATCGCGCAACCGTGCAGACGCGGTCGGTTCGTTACTGAATGCATGCATTGATAATCTACTTATGGATGGTCAGACATACTGTCTGAATGTTTGCGTCTTTGTCAAAGAGAGTGAGAGTGAATTTTGAATGTGTCATCATCATCATCCACAGCCGAAAGACGTCCACTGCTGAACTTAGGCCTCCCCCATAGAACGCCACAACAAGCGGCTGCTAGCTGTTTGCATCCACCTCGTAGGGGGCCGTGCTACTTATGTTACTTACGAACTTGAATGTGTATTTTGTAATAACTGTGTTGTACTGTGTTTAGTGTTATAATTATTAAAATGTTTTCTTTAATTGTTGTTATTGGCTGCGGCCGTTTTAATTAAAATAAATAAATAAATGTACGGTAATATCTTGATTTCTCTGCCACCAGTCTACTCTACACCCCGGCAGACTATGCAAATGTGAAATGTCCATAGAGTTATATTTTATGTGCCGTTGAATAAATTCTATCCAGTTTTTAATAAAACTTTCCGAGGGCGGCGGGCACTCGAGGGGTGGGCTCGACTCCCTTTGAAACAAAAGGGCTTTTAGCAGTTAAAAAAAACCTGAATCTTGTTATTGAACCTTTTAGCCGTGAAAGTATTGTAGGGTATGAATAGATTGTCGGTAGCGAAGGGACGCAGAATCGATCCCGGCTCTGAAGTCAGCGTTAATTTGAAGGCTTCATTTTACAATTGACTGACAGGGAGGGTTGGAACCAACACGTGTAAAATCGAGCAAGGTCTTCTTACGAAGATAGAGTTTTGGATTGCTCGATCCAAAAAGGAAACCATGTTCCATGTTTGGGGCCGTCCGTTAATCACGATATTTTTTTTTGCATTTTTTAACCCCTATATTTACGCTATATTCAATTATTTAGGGTTAGTAATTAGGGGCCAGGATCTATGTTAGTTTTTAGGGTTCCGTACCCAAAGGGTAAAACGGGACCCTATTGCTATGGCTCCGCTGTCTGTCTGTGTGTCGGTGTGTCTGTCTGTCAGTCTGTCTGTCCGTCTGTCACCGGGCTGTATCTCATGAACCGTAATAGTTAGACAGTTGAAATTTTCACAGATGATGTATTTCTATGGCTATCGAATATTTAATTATATATTAACTTGAAAAATAAATAATTAAATTAAAATAAATTTATTATTTAAGGGGTGCTCCCATACAACAACGTACGGAACCCTACGTGCGCGAGACCGACTCGCACTTGGCCGGTTTTTGAATTTGAAATTTGAACCGAAAAAGAATATAGACTGAAAGAACGCAAGAAATAAAGACAGAAAATAATTCTATAGTACCTACTATAGTATTTACTACTTTAACTTGTAAAGAATTCAGAAAGATTAAAAAGATAATTAATATTGCTTATTCCTTGCTTCTGGGTGGAATAAAAGCTACTTACCTAGAATTACCCATTTCATCTCTTTTTTTAATGGGAAAAATGTAGAAGGAAATGTATAGGTATAGATTCGATCATTCCTTTGTCTCTTCCATATCTGAGTGAAACACCAATTTCCACCCATTTTAGGCTTTATCAACACCCATCCAGCCTTCGCTTCGCATCCAGTAGACAGAACCAGTAAAGCTTCAAGATAAACAGTTATTACGCTATTCCCGGCAGTGGAGTGTCGTTGACCCGGATACGGCGGTCGATGAAAGGGGGAAGAAGCCCCCCTCTCCCCTCTTTCATCGACCGCCGTACTACTTGCTACCCTGATTACGTTCGGCTTGTTCGCGTTGTTGGCTGATACGTTTTTGATATATCGCTCATCAAGAACGTGCTATCCTTAACGGAGATAACACGTTCTTTTCGCAATTGAGCAAAATTACTGGGCATATGATAATTTAGAGCCGATGTCTCAGGGTGACGAGCGCAGTGCAGTGCTTCGCAGGATTATGCAGTGCAGTGTTCTGGGTGGTGCTGTGACTATTATGGGCTGGCGTAGCGCTTGCTCGACGACTTGCTCGTCTCGTCAATCAGTCAAATAAAAAAAACCATAAGAACCAGAACCATAAGAAGTCTTGAGCAGTTTATTATGAGCTTATATGTAACTAGCCGCGCTCCGCGGTTTCACCCGCGTAGTTCCTGTTCCCGCGGGAATACGGGGATAAAATATAGCCTATGTTACTCACTGTTAATGTAGCTATCCATTAGTGAAATATTTTTTTAAATCGGTGCAGTGGTTAAGCCGAAACCTTACATACACATACACACTTGCATCCCCTATATTTATTTTACCCCCTCAAGGGTAAAATTTACAAACTTTGAATGCCAAATTTATTTATATCTAATCAAAAGCCTAAAAAAATAATTACAAGCTTCTAGCTTCAAAAATTACGAAACTTCCATACAAACTTTCATCCCCTATTTCAAACCCTTACAATGCTTATTTCGCGACAAAAAGTACCCTATGTCCTTTCTTAGGCTCTAGACTATCTCTGTACCAGATTTCATTTCAATCGGTTCAGTAGTTTAGGCGTGAAAGAGCAACAGACAGACAGATAGACAGAGTTACTTTCGCATTTATAATATAAAAAAGTAAGGAATAAGGATAAGGGTTCATTGTGATTGTATAAATGGATAAGCGCGATCACATAGATAGAACCTGATCAATGGCTAGGATTCCAGGGAATCAGGGACGAGGAGGACCATGGTCCCACATACACTCAGACCCACACTTAAATGTATGTTTAGGTAAAGTCTAGCACGTCAATTTCCATTGTTCAATTGAGTTGATGATGATGAATTGAGTTGAAAGCATATCTATCAAGACACTACAAGCAATGGTAACAGCAAGCTGATCTCATAGAGATGGAAGGAAGATGTCAAAGTGTTAACATAATACAGGGTAGTTTTATTAACCTGTTATGGTAACGCAAACTTTTTGAAGGTCTCTCTTGTCTCGTAAAAAAAACTTACATTATCTCTAAAAAAAAATACGTGCCGGAACACGTTTTTTCCCACTCCATATTAACCGTGTAAGCGTCTTTTCAGATTAAGTTAATTAAAGGTTTCATAAGAATTTCAAGAAGTTGTAATTAAGCAATTGTGCGAACTTGGTCTTATTATTATCAAAGACAATGGAAGCAAACTGCCACCCTCAGTCGTGACTGAAAATGTACAACGTTTGCTACCCCCTAATAAAGTTATTCACATCCTGAAATATACCTTACCATCCACCAAAGAGAGTCTATAATCACGACACTGCTATCAAAACCTTTATGGAATAAATTTCTCTTTAGCGTCATGAAAAACGTTCTTTCCAACTTTGAGGGTAGAGTTGAAATTCGATTGCGTTTGAGATATAAATTGGGCATATATCAATGTTATCTTTCACGGGGGGAATTCAACTTTGACTTGGTACGTGTAGGGTCGTTTTTAGAGTGAACAGTGTTAAGTACACCATAAACCTTCTCTGTAGAGCAGGCTCTCGCAAAATACGACGGTACCATTAGATCTTTTTTGCAAAAACGTTTCGTTTTTCTAGCACGCAACCGTCCTCTCCGTGGAGGTGGACCGAGGAAATTAGATTTAAGATGAAATCAAAGGCTATGGGGATTGTTACGGGGAGATATTATGGCCTACGAACTTACTTGGGAAATCCGTCGATGGCCTCTCGGGTGTGTAATCAGCGCTGTCTTCGGGTTAGATGGGGAATGATGGTGCACAGAGATATATCCATAGGACGCCGATGGGGCGGTTTCTTCTGATCCCGTATCACCTTCCTCCGGGATAGAGGTGTGATCAGGCAATCCACACTACACTTAATCCTGGAGCTCGTCTCCGAGGATGGGAATGGCGTCCACGAAATGGAGCTACCGGTGAAAGCTCAAAACACCGCGACGCGACAAGTGCTCGCACGCGCATTTGAAGGACGACTGACTTCCGGTTGGCCACCCAAAGTCGTGGGCCATAATAATCTCGTACCAACACAAAATATTAAGCGGAATAGTCTTTGTGTAGTTACGTTCGAAAACACTCAAAATAAAAAGAAAAGAAATCTGTTTCAGTACGAAACATGCCGCTCACCTTAAAAGACTGTAAGTTCTTTTAACACGAAAACTCAATGAACAGAAAGTTATTCAATCTATAAACTTAAACTTGATCTAAGGTTGTTGTAAACAACTAGTATAGGTAATTAAAACTTAGGAACTAATTTTACGAATTCGTAAACAATAATCATTCTAAAGGCAGTTTACAATATTTACGATCGCTCGTTTGAATAGACTCTTGCCCGTTTGCAAAGTCACAACCCGGATGGAGTGTATGAACACGAGCAAGTTTCCATTGGAGTGGTGGAAGATTATCGTCGCATACCACAACAATGTCGCCTACACAGATAGGAGCACCGCGGTCCTTATACCATTTGCCCTGTTTCAAGATTTGATAATTCAGAGCACATTGAACAGAGTCATTTTTTAAAAACTCGTACGAATCTCTCAAATAGTTATGACAACCCTGGAAGTTTCCGCAATCAGAGTAAATGTCGCTGCACAAACCTCTGCGCGATGTAAATCGGCGCAGGGCTGCTAAGAACGCCTCAGTAGATAGCTCCGATACGAGCTCCAAGTGTATAGCCTTCACACTCATACACACGAACACGGCGACATAACATTTGATGATTTTAGCATTACGAACCCTATTAGCTCGCATGTAAAACGGGCCCGCGTAATCAACAGCTGTTTTCATGAATGGGCGCTCGGGTCGCAGCCGGACCGCTGGGAGCGGCGCCATCGCAGGCTGTAGACGTACCGGACGCACACGGAAGCGGCGCACACAACGAAAGATTTGTTTACGTATTATATCTCGGCTAGATAAAATCGCATAATTTTGTAAAAGTAAATATTGAACGGCTTGAGTGCCCGCATGAAGATGCGTAATATGGGCATCGTCAATTATTAAAATCGTAAGAGGGTGTTTTTTGGGTAAAGTTAATTGATGTTTTGACTCGTACGACAAAAGGGATTTATGTAGACGTCCGGAGACTCGCAAAAAACTCGAATCATCGATAAACGGATTAAGACGTCTCAATTGGTTTGAGGGCGGTTTACCCTGTGAAATGTTTTCAAAATCTTTATGAAACACTTGGTGTTGCAATAAATAAATGAAACGATTAAGCGTGAGTTTATACTCGTGGACTGTGATGTAACTAAGATAGGAACTCTTTTCCTTGTTGACGCGAGATTTAAGAATATTGTAAAAGCGAAAAATATAAGAAGTTATTCTCAACAATTTACTCAAGATTGAAAACTGGTTTATGACATCAACATCGTCGATCAGCGTAGCTGATGCAGACGCGACCGGTGGATTACGTTTCTCCTCACCAGTGCTAGGGATACTTTTAAATACTGGCCACGCAGTAGGATCCTCACGGAGCCGTGCTGGGCCGTGAAACCACATGTCGTTCTGTAAGAATGTGGAGGGTAAAAGTCCCCTTGAGTCCCTTATTTTGGTTTGATGGTCATGTTCCATGGGAGCAAAGGGCACCTCTTCCCGCCGCTCACCATGAACCTCTGGCGCCTGAACCGCGGCGAGTATCGCCGGCGAGTTACTGTGCCATTTACATAGTTCAAACCCAAGTGATTTGCAAATACCTAACAATTGCTGTTGTAATACTAGAGCGTGTGATTCATCGCTCGCGCCCGTGACCACATCGTCGACGAACACTTGGTCGGTTAAAACCTTTGTCGCTAGGGGAAAATTAGATGCTTCGTCACAAGCCAATTGCTTAATGGTACGAAGAGCTAAGTAAGGGGAAGTGCTCACACCAAACGTTACCGTCCGCAGACGATAATCACGGAGGGGTTCATCGGGCGACGTACGCCACAGAATGCGTTGCAAGTCCCTATCAGATTCTTGTACTAGTATATTTCTATACATTTGTTTAATATAGTCCTGCAAGCACGCGTGAGACTCAATTTTAAGACTCGGGTTCCGTTGTAAACGTTGCTCTAATTTATGGAACCGAGCGAGGACAATATCTCGTGATTCACCTAGGGGCGTAGCATCAGGTTTACGTGGTAAAGCTACTGTGTATCGTCCCGTGACGTCACGATAGTGTGAGCGTTCAAATATGGATTCACATAGACGTTCCTCGGGGGTGAGTGCCTTCACCTCAGGCACTGACTCCAGTTCCCAAAATCGTTTCAAGTCGCCGTCATCGGATAATGAGCTAAAACAAGCTTGAACTGAGGATGGAGTCGGAGAGTTGAACGCTATTTTTCCCAACAACAAATAACCGAAAACGCTGTTCATAGCGATCGGCGAACCGGGCGAACCCGTTATTACGTTTCCTAAAATTATGTGAGATAGTACATCTGCACCTAACAACATCTCCACCGGCTGTGGAGTGTGAAACAAAGGATCGGCTAAATTTAAATTTTGAATGTGTGCCCACCCCATATGAGGCAGTGGTACACTAGGCATTTTAGGAATAAGTTTCGGCAATACTAAAACTTCAATAGGTATAGAAGGTTGAAGTTCATTTCTCGGGGTTATGCAACACGAAATCTTTCCTTTTGGTCGTACCGGTTTGGTGTCACCTATCCCGTAAACAGGTACATTCGCATAACAACGCTTTATACCTAGCCGCTGTGCGCACGATTCCGTCATGAACGAAGCCTGGCTTCCCGTATCGATAAGACACCGGACAGTCGAACGCTTTTCATTACCTACACATACATCGATGAGTGCGGTCGAAAGCAACACAGTATTTGTCGTGCTAAAAGGAGCATTGGACGACGCGCAATTAATTTGTGTCGCTTGACTCGCGGACATAGCGTGCTGAGTACAGGTGCTCGGAATGTTCTCTTCCCGTTCCTCCGTGAGCGGTAAAGAAACACTTCTCTCACTCGCACGGCTAGTATCACCTTCAGAAGTAAAGTGAATCAATGTATGATGACGTTTTTTACACGAACGACAAACAAAACTCGACTTGCATTGAGAAACGTTATGACCTTTGCGTAAACAATTGAAACAAACATCTTTATTTTTGATAAACGCATACCTATTGCTTGGTGACAAATTCAAAAACTTATTACATTTTGTTAATGGATGTTGAGCATCGCAACATACACAATTCTGGTTCTTGCGCGTATTGACAGAAGGTTGAGAATCGCTCGCACCCTGAGTCGAAGTGCGGCTGGCCACGCCGGCAGCCAACGCTCGACGGAACGTTGGAGCGACGTACTCTTTCCTCTGACTACCTACATTTTGAATATTTCTACTGCCAGATTCAACTATTTCGCTGGCGGTTAATTCTCGTTCTAAAAACTCGATTAACAAGTCGACGTTGGGTACATCGGATGGTTTATGCAATGTTAACTCGAATCGCATACGAATGGAAGTAGGTATTTTACGTAGTAAAATATTCAACAACAAAAAACTCCACTGCTTTGTAGGAAAATGCATTACTTGTAACGCTTTTATATTCTCATGGTAAATATTCAACAAATTACGCACACTTTGATTTGATTTCTCGGCACAGGATTGAATATCCAGAATACGATCAATATGTTGAGAAGCTATGACTCGTTTGTTCTCATATCTTGAAATTAAAATATCTAACGCGACGGTATAATTTTCGTCGGTGATAGGTATCGATTTTATTAAGTTATAGGGCTCGTTTTTCAAGGTAAGAAGGAGATACCTAAACTTCTCGTTATCTGTGTAGGCGTCATTATTATCAACCATGGAGCGAAATAGGTCATAAAATGGTGGCCAATCGGTCAATTCTCCCCCGAATGACGGCAACGGAAGATTCGGTAACCTACTACTACAACCCCCGTGAGTCGGTTGTATTGTATTGTTAAAGGAAACTCGACTCATGCGCCTACACTCCTCATCGTTTTTCTTCAGAACTTCGACATGGCTAACAATTGCGTAATAAATATCATTGAATTGAGTTCGAATACGTAACTGTTCCTCTCGGTCAAATGTCGACAATTTCATTTGTGACTTCTCAATTTTAGTTTGCAATTTAAGGAATTTTCTCTGAATAGAAAGAATATCCTTTGCTCGCGCTTTAAATTGCTGTTCATTGAGTTCGTAAAACTCTAAAGTACGTTTGACGTCGTCAAGTATAACTTCTCTTTCGAAAATATCTTGTTCCGCCATTTTTAATGGACACGTAATGTCGCACACAAAAAATCAAAAATCGGCAAAATCAAGATGAAAAAACTGGGAAATATTGTCGGGACGCGTAACGCCGCTACGACAAACACTAAAATATACTCGGATGGTTTCCAAAAATGGGAAAATATGCACTAATAACGGGATTTGGACAACGTGACTACAGCAAAGAAAATCCGCAGATCCGGCTCGAAGGACCAAAAATGTTACGGGGAGATATTATGGCCTACGAACTTACTTGGGAAATCCGTCGATGGCCTCTCGGGTGTGTAATCAGCGCTGTCTTCGGGTTAGATGGGGAATGATGGTGCACAGAGATATATCCATAGGACGCCGATGGGGCGGTTTCTTCTGATCCCGTATCACCTTCCTCCGGGATAGAGGTGTGATCAGGCAATCCACACTACACTTAATCCTGGAGCTCGTCTCCGAGGATGGGAATGGCGTCCACGAAATGGAGCTACCGGTGAAAGCTCAAAACACCGCGACGCGACAAGTGCTCGCACGCGCATTTGAAGGACGACTGACTTCCGGTTGGCCACCCAAAGTCGTGGGCCATAATAATCTCGTACCAACACAAAATATTAAGCGGAATAGTCTTTGTGTAGTTACGTTCGAAAACACTCAAAATAAAAAGAAAAGAAATCTGTTTCAGTACGAAACAGGGATCTTTTGGAACTCGCTGCGAGTTTTAGGAGCTTTTTGTTATAAATTTGATAAAGCTACGGAGTCCCGATAATGAATTATATTATTTACTAAGTGGCAAAACAAAGTTCAAGCTATGTTGCATGAGCTGTACTATGCTTCTCTCGGAGTTGTCCTTAAGATGAACATGTCCAAGACGAAGATGATGACAAATGTCTTCTTATTTTTTACTTTAAATATGAGTACGTAATAAGTTGGCACAATGAGTAGGTTCTAACACATTTCGCTAATAATTATAATTATTATAATAATGTCTCAGGGTGACGAGCGCAGTGCAGAGCCGCGCAGAATTATGAAATGCAATTTTCTGTGTGGCACTGTAACTGTTACGGGCAGGCGTAGCGCTTACGATCAGGTGAACGACCTGCTCGTCTCGTCACTCAGACAAATAAAAAAAACCTACTTGCAAAACAAAAATCTCAATTATCAACATAAAATATATGGAATACAATATCTATTGTGCAAAAATCGTACCCCAAGAACCTCTCCGAATGAGTTCGATAAATGTGGAAGCATAACACAATAAAATTCCACGTTCCCATCTACCAAATAATGAAGAAATTCAGAACAACACATGCTACAGAATTCCAAACATTTCAGCTACCAAAGGTAATGGAACAAAATGTATTAACACCTTGGAACCTCGTCACAGTCACCAATATCAGACCCATTGTCATTTCCTGCAATACTGAAGGTATTAGAGACGCTTTTTACTATGACACGGTTGGTTCTGATAGCAGTTGAAGGTAGTTATATAGGCAAGCCTTTGAAAGCGTGCCAGGGTACGGGAATTAGCATTTAAATTGTTGCCAGCCCTGTTGACGAGGGTTGGCACGCTGACAAGTCTTCTGGATAATTTTTCGGCAGGATTTATCTGTTTGTTGAGAAGAGTTATGCTTCGTAGACAAAGATTTGTGGACCGGAAACCGTTCATTTAACAATTGTCTAGTTACGTAGAGGTTCGTTGGTGTTCGCCCAGCTAGCTCTCTCAAGCTTTATAGGTTTTTCTATTCTATTCTATGGCTACTACCAGAATATGTGCTGATTTCTGGTTGAATTTGGTCATACTATATTATGATGAAGACGATATGATCAAAAGCGGTTTTAAAAAGATAATCTACAGAATTATCACTTGGTTTTCGGTAAAGGAAAACATCGTGAGAAAACCCACATACCTACCCAAAAGTTATTTCGGGTGTAGTTATGTTATCCACCAATCCGCGCGTAGCTTCAAACCTATCCCTCCTCATCAAAATTAGGAGACCTGTGCTCAGCAGTGGGCCGATATGAGTTGACGATGATGATGATTATATGACCAAATTAAATTGTTATCCAATCCAATTAAGTCACTCGCTGTATTCACAGATCCAATTCCGTATAGTGATGTTAAGTTCGATTCGGTATCCGGCCCAAAATCCGTACTAACTACTTCCCTAAACTGTGACAGGATCGCCACGACACCTTCGTCACGTCATATTCATAAAAAACTGGAGACCAAATGGTTTATGAATGTCACCAACCAGCCATTTTGATTAATTTTGTTACCGGATGAAATTAAAAAAGCGGTAGGTCTAATCTGCAATAATGTGAAAATCTCCGGGGTTTGACGAAGGCTTGACAAAGATTTGAAGCTGATGAGTGATATGCTTGGTACGTACCTACACGCAACAACAAAACGCGGGGACGCCGGGAAAGAAACTGCTAGCGCCGCCACTGCCAAGCTGTTCAGTGGAGAAACTCAGAAATAAAATTCCTTTCTTCTCCACTACCATTATTAATGTAGACTTGAGACGCTGCCTCCGGAAAATACCATTCTATGCGTCTCCACTGGTGGAGAAGTCGGTGGATACGCTGGCAATAAACACTTTCGAAGTTTAGAAGAGCTTCGTGGTTATTCGTATCGCATTTTAATCTAAGAAGCTAACTGGGATACAGAGAAGCTCTGATATCGATCAAGGAAGTCTCCGCACGACTGGGAATAACACCTCAAGATACAATTCTCTCCAATAAGCTTCCAATATAAAAGCGATGGAACATTTAATACAGTTTTCCCTCGATATTTCCGTCTCTGTGGCACCCCTATATGAAATACCTGGGAATCTTGGCGTAGCTATTTTGCCTCTAGAAGTGTTGGGGGTGTGAGACCACGCATCTTTGGAACTTGGTATATTTCCTTTATTTCCGAACAAAGTCTGGTTATAGAAGACATAATAGTATTTAGATACAGAATGGACACTCCACCCCACGCGGTCCGCATCCCCGCACCTCTACCCGCAATTGGAAGGACAATCGGGGGGCTGTAATTCGCACCCAAGTTTAATAGACAATCGGTTAGGTATGAATCTTCATACCGATGTCTTTTGTTTTGGTCGCGTAGAATGTTTGTGTACTTACTACATTTTCCGCGTATGCAAACGACAATTATATCTGTCAGTTGTCAAGTCAGCTTTTGTCTGAAGTGTCCTGAATGGGCTCTGGTGTCATTGAGTTTTTCAGGCCACCGAAGGGTGATTAATAACGGTTGCACTGCGCCTGGCGGAAATACGTGTAGTGGGAGGCCTCTTCTGCAAGAGACCGCCTGGGGAAGTATCACCTTTGCCAGATATTCATCCGCCAAACAGTAGTGTGCAAACTGTGTTTCGGTTTGAATGGCACTGTTTGCAACAAAATTACTGGGCATGTGAGACTTTCGATCCGATGTCTCAGGGTGACGAGCGCAGTGCATTGCCGCGCAAGATTATGCAATGCAAAATTCTGGATGGCAGTGCAACTGTTATGGGCAGTCATGGCTAGAGATATAGCTAAAAGTGTGGAGCCTCCTAGTTTTCGCAGCGGCAGCGACACTCGCCTTTGTTCTTTTTCCTCTCGTTACCTCCTAGCTTCAATTTCCACGTCGCTATTGCGCCTCTGTAAAATGGACGCCTCTTTATACGACTCTACATTTTTATCTATTCTAAGTTTTTTTTCATTCAAAAAAAGAATTTATTATAAGTTCGAAGTTTTACTAATTTGTATTTATGTTATGTTATTTTTATGGCGCTAACCATTAGGTAAATGACCTGCTTATCTGTTTAATATACAAACAAATAGTTTCTTAATTATATGTAAGTACCTAGTCGTTAATTACCATTAAAAGAGAGAGAGCGTACACCTAAATACGGTGTTCCGCAAGGGAGTGTTCTTGGTCCACTGTTGTTCATTATTTATATTAATGACCTGCCGCAAGTAACTGAGCATCCAATGACGCTTTTCGCTGATGATAGCACAGTTTCAATAGCACGCCAACAAAAGGACTTGTATAATACTGACATAAATATATCACTTAATTCAATTATTCAATGGCTTGACAATAATAATTTAAAAATTAATTTAAGCAAGACTAATCTAATGCACTTTTCTCAACGACCAAAGAACACATCTAATATAAATGTAATTTACCAAAATAAACCTGTAGGTGAAGTAGATACTGCCAAATTCTTGGGCCTCAGTATAGACCAAAAACTTAACTGGAAGGCACATGTTCGGGATTTGAGTAATAAAATAAGTAGCTCTGCGTATGCACTACGCAAAATTGCTTCAATACTTAATGCAGATGCTCTTATAGCAGCTTATCATGGACTGGTTGCATCCATATTGAGGTATGGCATAATTTTTTGGGCTAATTCGGCTGATAGTGAACAAGTTTTCAAAGCCCAAAAACGATGTTTGCGGTCTATGTTCAAACTGCAAGCAACAGACAGTTGCAAACCATATTTTATTCAGCATAGAATGTTAACACTTCCGTCGCTTTACATATTGGAATTGGCACTATTTGTAAAAACGAATCCGCATCTGTTTCCCCGACTATCAGAAACTGTAAGTCGAAATCGTCGTGACCAATATAAGTTAAGGCTTCACACTGCAAAGACAACACTTATGCGGAAAAGTGTATATTGTATGGGTCCGGTGGTATTTAATAAAATATCAAATAGTTTTAAAAATATGACCACTAATCTATTTAAAAAGAACCTTCAAAATTTATTAATTGCGAAATGTTATTATAATATCAATGAATTTCTAAACGATACTTTTAATTAGCTTAATACCCATTGACCAATTACATTGTTTGACTTAATTGTATTTATTTGTATAAATTTAAAATTTACATTGACATCATTTTAAAAATTGACATTATACTATTATAAAATTTGATTCATTTGGTGGGGAATGATATTTGATATTATTATTTTATTTTATACATCTTTTTTGTTTTAACTTGGACTATATTTCTTTTTCGGCCATCTCTCCAAAATTTTGCACGCCTAATTAGGCAAAACATGTTTGTACATTTACCTAGAATTTTATAAGATCTTGCATGCATTGTTATTTAATTACTGTACCTATGCATGTAATCGCACGTGTTTATGCAAATAAATGAATCTTTATCTTTATCTTTATCTTTATCTTTATCTTTAAAAGTAGGTAGTGGTGGAGTGTTGAGAAATTGTATAATTATAATTGAACTATAATTAATTGTTATTATGTTACACCTAAATATAATATACTAGCTATTAAATTCATTTAGTATGTGGATATTATAAGCGAGATAAGTTTTAAACGGATGGAGAGTTGTGACAAATAATACTTACTACAAAATTGTACACTAATTGTAATTACATTAATTATAAGTAAGTTATAATTACACTGATAGTAATTGCGACTTTTGGCAGCAAAAGTTACTCTTAATCATCAAAGAAGAGAAAATTTTAATATCAAAGAATTTTTAAAATAATTTCAAAAAGGAAAGTTTTATCACAAAGAGCTTTTCATCTTGATCAAACTGGACATTGGCGAGGGTGGTAGCAGAGGGGGTGCACCCGACTGCGCCCCTCGCTATGGTTAATTTGAACCCCTTTTTGTCCGTCCCTTGAGATTGCTATTTGCGATTTGGATTTGCATATTTGGAACAGACAAAACAGCTGATATTTGAGAATGTAAAATACTATATGCAATAGTTATTTGGGTATAGATAGATATATAGATATACAGAGATATTTAGATGTATAGATAGATAACACTTTATTGACACTAACGGATACACTTGACACTAAATAATAGGTTCAATGGGCGGTCTTTTTGCTTAAAGCAATCTCTACCACACAACTTTTAGTTGGACAAGTTATAGAGCAGGAATAGGGTTGGGTTGGTTGACATCAGTGTCAAATTATCAATACATACATACTTAAATACTAATAATTACACGAATAAGAATGATTATAATAAAATATGAAAAATACCAATAATAAGACAGTTTTAACAATATATATTTATACAATCCATAATAAATACATAAATATACAATACACATTATGTATGATAAAGAGTCTAGCAGCGGTTCGACATAAAATATACTATTATGGTGTTAAACTTATTAAACCTTTTTTCGGTGGCGTAAAATGTTACTAAGAATGGAGTCTCCTTTAGCATTATTAATCAAACTCAAACTCAAACTCAAATCATTTATTGTAAATAGGCAAAATATTTCACTTTTACACGTCAAAAAAAATAATATCTTATACATAAGTATAGAAATACAAAAAAAATAAGTCAAATTTTATGATCTACGAAACTAATGATTATTATCTAATTATGGTTTGAGTTAGAAAAAGGATATTTCCCTTTCAAGTGAGCCATGCCTGAGTCTCGCACACGAAAAGGAAAACTCCATTGACTCTACCAGTGCTTCGGAAATACGCCCGTTAGAGAAGATAGCACCAAGAAACTCAACGGCGATGTCATTTTAATTAAACTTTAGAGGTTTTTGTAAGAAAAAAAATGCTGAAGTTAATTAATTAGGGCGCTCAGACCGGTCTCCGGATATTACTCCACAGTTACCGCGGTACTTACAGAAATACGAGGCTATAAATAAATCATGCTTCTAAGACCCCAGCCGCCCTCTAACATTTATGAAAATCGTTTTCCTAGAACCGAGGACAAAGGAAATGGTAGACTCGAGGGCGGGCGACGCCCCTCGACTTATGAACTCTATTAAATATTAATTGAAAAGCTTTTTTTAGCTCAATAAATAAGCGGGCGAGTATCGTTAAGCTTTCAATATTGATGAAACGATGATTCATGAAAATAGGTCACCGTTTCTTTTCGTTGAAATTATTTTTCCAAATTTTTTCCTGTAAGAGAGATTTTCAATGTTCATCGAGGGGGGAATGTGCGAGAAAAATAGGCGAAAAGTTGGGGCGTCTTTCACCGACGTTGCTCAGTACCCCAATTACGAAAAGCATTACGCGAATCCGTGCGAGCGTTGTCCCCGAAACGCGAGCAAGTGCAGCGAGCCCGGCCGGGAGCCGGGGGCCGATCGATTGAGGGTGGATCTGGTTTTTTCGGACACTATACCACCGGGGGGTGAACGAACCGCGTTATGTAAGCGCGGTCGATACGCGCGGACATGCGCCAGGGTGCGAGCCCGAACAACCCTCAATCCGGGTCCCGCGCGCCTAACGTACGGACGTGCGTTTTCTTTTACCGCGTTTTTCGTTTCCCTTTCGTTCGTTTCCGTTTATGATTTAAGCCACCATGTCGAAGGGCGACAGCGAACAGCAGAACGGCTCCAGCGAGGAGTCCAAGACTAACCTGATCATCAACTATCTGCCGCAGAGCATGACGCAGGAGGAGATCCGAAGCCTGTTCTCTAGTATCGGCGAGGTGGAGTCGTGCAAGCTGATCCGGAACAAGGGCGCGGCCTTCCCGGACGCGCTCAACCACGCGCTTCACGGCGGCGGGCAGAGCCTCGGCTACGCCTTCGTCAACTACCACCGGCCCGAGGACGCAGAGAAGGCCATCGCCACGCTCAACGGCCTGCGGCTGCAGAACAAGACGATCAAGGTGTCCTACGCGCGCCCCAGCAGCGAGGCCATCAAAGGCGCCAACCTATACGTATCGGGGCTCCCGAAGACAATGGCACAGGCTGAACTGGAGCGCCTCTTCAGCCCCTATGGAAGAATCATTACGTCGAGAATTCTGTGCGAGAACTCCGGCGGGCGGCCGTTCAACGGAGGAGAGCAGGGCCTATCAAAGGGCGTCGGGTTCATCCGCTTCGACCAGCGCGTGGAAGCCGAGAGGGCGATCCAGGAGCTGAACGGGACGGTGCCCAAGGGAGCGACGGAGCCGATCACGGTCAAGTTCGCGAACAATCCGAGCAACAATGGCAAGGCGCTGGCGCCCCTGGCGGCGTACCTGCCCGCGGCGCTGCGATTCCCGGCGCCTCTCGGCAGATTCAGCTCAGGCAAGTCACTGTTAGCTATAAATAAGGGTCTGCAGCGCTACAGCCCCCTGGCGGGAGAGTTGCTGGGCGGAGTGCTGCCGGGCGCCGTGGGCTCCGAGTGGTGCATCTTCGTGTACAACCTGGCGCCCGAGACGGAGGAGAACGTGCTCTGGCAGCTATTCGGGCCCTTCGGCGCCGTGCAGAGCGTCAAGGTGATCCGCGACCTGCAGACTAACAAGTGCAAGGGCTACGGGTTCATCACCATGACCAACTACGACGAGGCCGTGGTGGCGATCCAGTCGCTCAACGGGTATACGCTCGGCAACCGAGTGCTGCAAGTCAGCTTCAAGACGAACAAGATCAAGACCATCTAAGGGATCGGAGAAATCGGCCTAGCTGGTAGCTAGGACGGCACAGCAGGCGCGCACCCATACATGCCAACTACCGCGGACCGTCGAAGCCGCGATTTCGCAACCAAAATTGTAGTGTCTATTTTGGCTGTGAAGTGACCCTCGGACCTGACAGACTGTCTTCCCGCTGCCGGCTCGCCTCCAGGCGGGCGTTTTGTATTAATTGTAATCTAGAATGTCGAAAGCTCTTTGTGCGGTGCTCCTTTGTTCATCCGCCATCTTCACCTCGCCGGCACCGAATCTATGTTCACCCGAAATTGGGTTAAGTGGAGGATAATCAAAATGGCGGATTTCCGCACGCTCCGCGCATGTCCGGGTAAGATGGCGGCCGGAGCCGAGAGGCGCCGCCGAGCATGCAATAATACTTTAAGGGCATCTAATGCTCACTCTGGCCAGACTTTAACCATACATATTGGTAAATAGTCAATAACAAAATAATGATATTAAACTTCGCTTATGAACGGTTGTGGTTATCGAGAAATAGTTTTCGAATATAATAAAAAAATAATATTAGCAATAATAGCCTAAATGCTATGCTCCAATTTTGTATGCGATCATATCGTATAAGTACTATTTCGTACGTACGTTAACGTTTACGGTAAGGGCCGATGTTAGTTAACGGATCAGTCATATAAGTATGCCAAATATATCGAAGTACTCCATCAGTTCCGCTCGCACAGTAGATAGGACCGGCCACGAGCCTGACGGCGTCACATTCGAAGTAAAATAGTGTTATATTGTTAAAGATTCGAAGATATATATTATCTATACGTATATTTTAATCATTATATTAAACTTAAGGATGAAAACTAGTCAAAAACTGTGATAGGTTTTGATAAAATTTTAAAAAAGGCGAAACAGCGCGGTTCGGTGGCTTCCCGCCGACGGAGTGGTACTTAGGTTAGAAATTTTTGAGATAAATTTTGAAGATGTAATACAATACGCTTAATGATTAACTCATTGAATCGTCGTATGTGATCTGGGATTCCAAACCGAGCGCTAGACTCCGTAGGGGGAGAAATCGATGCAGCTAGCTCCCGGGCTAGGCCGCGCGCGCCCTCTCGCTCGCACCCACCGCGCGAGAACGAGACAGCACACGTCACGAGGTCACAAGGTTCGGTAGTCCGAGCGCGGAACCATGGTGCATGCATAACTAGGGTTACGACGTCACAAGTCGAACATATGATCGGTACCTGCAAATAATTTATGTATGGATGCGAACCTGCGTCTATTCGAAGTAGGCTTTAATTGTCTTAGTCTAAATGGAAATTTGTATATAAAAAAAAGTTACTTAATTTTAATAAAATAAATATTGCCGCGTTTAAACACGCCCCAACAGCCACAATAAAATATATCATAAAAACCCAACATGACCTATTTTGAACATCGAACTTGAATAGATATTATAATATTGTGCCGTCCTATCGACCCAAAACGAGTTTTGTAAATAAATATATACTTATAATGTAAAAACAGTTTTGTAACAATTCAAATATTAATAGGAGCTCATGCTTACCAAGGATGGGCAAATTAAAATTTACAAGTATTTATATATTTATTATAAATGTAAAACGTGCAATAACTAATAGTGAATAATTTAATAGAAATATATTAAATGAAATGGCTCGAAGAGGCGATTTGAGTGGCAAAGTGTCACGCTAGTTACATCGGTATGTAAGCGCCGAGTTTGTTTACTGTTTATTGTAAACTTCGTTTATCCGCGCGAAAACACGTTTTCTTTTCATTTAAACTCGAAAAATAGTTTAAAAAAACTTTTTTGCTTTATTCAAATGCTAAAATATGCTTAAAATTCCACTTTTTAGTCATTATTATTAGGTATATTTATTAATTTAGTCGAATTCGTGAGTTACCGTGTCGTGTCGTTTCGTTCGTAAATGTCATTTCGACGTGACGTTTACGAGCAAAATGTTATAATTATAATTTAATTAAATTGTAATTACAATAATTGTAATTAGGGAGTCGAGAAAGGGAATGTGAAGCACAACGCTAAGTTTTATCTATTGTAGTATCTTAGGTTAATGATAGTTGTTGTGTTGTGTTATATTTAATTGAGCATGAAAATTACCAATTATCTAATTAGTCGTTCGTTCCGTACCAACGGAACTATTAACAAAATATTTGATATTTCTAATGTTAACAATTAATAATGACAATTGACAATTAAGATTGATCATTTTCATGCGTTAGGTATGTGTTAGATTTACTCTCATTAATTTAGTGTACGTGCAATTATTGTATAATTTAATGTCTATTTATAGGTGTGGTTTAACTTATTTAATTAATTAATTACCATTGGTGTATTTATTTGTAATTTGAGTAGAGTGACTTAAATTTATTTATTTACTAGTCAAAATTTAATGGAAGGAGGTACCATCGACAGAACGGATTTTGGAAAACCATAGTTTACTTTTTAAAGTTTAGTAATAGAAATAAGGTCAGTAATTCAGCGCCCATTTGGTAAGAAAAATCGAAATTGATCAAAACTGGCTTAGCAATCACGAACATTTCTGAACAAGCCAAGAGTTACAACGGATTAATTATGGCAGATGGGGGAGGAAAGAGTCACAGTCATGGATAACTCTCAATTATTCCGCCTTTAAAAAGCAATAAAATGACAGTTCATAATGATATTCAGACAGAAACCTTTACTTCGTTTATATTTAAGTGCGACTTAGTCTGCGTGTGAGTCGTATTTGACTCGCACTTAGTAGAGGTGTTGGTGCCTCGTGTAATAGACTCATAACAAGAAGTAGACGTGTTGATGCCTCGTACAATTGACTAATAACAAGAAGTAAAGGTGTTGGTGCCTCGTGTAATTAACTCATAACTTGAAGTAGAGGTGTTGGTGCCTCGTGTAATAGACTCATAACAAGAAGTAGACGTGTTGATGCCTCGTACAATTGACTAATAACAAGAAGTATAGGTGTTGGTGCCTCGTGTAATTAACTCATAACTTGAAGTAGATGTGTTGGTGCCTCGTGTAATTAACTCATAACTTGAAGTAGATGTGTTGGTGCCTCGTGTAATTGACTCATCACAAGAAGTAGAGGGGTTGTTCTAGTGAGTCATCGGGCGAAGTAGAGGTTCTGTTTGGAATGAAACTGTCAACGTAGTTATAATTAACTGACTTTATTTCGTATACCTACTTTAACTAGCACCACGTAAGCCCCGGTTGGTTTAGATTCTGATCGTTTCAAACGTTGCGTTTAAATGTTTTTGTGTGAAAGAATGTTGAAATTAATACGTCGTTTGAATCGAAACAAAAACACCAAATAATATTAACTCATCGACTTTTTAGATAATAAATAATGTTTAATGCAAAAAGATATTTTGGAGCGCCATTGGTTAGTGCGTCGTCGGTTAGATAGAATAATGTCACTTACAATTATTGGTATAGCGTTTTGCGCGCTACCCTCTTCTTTCGGTAATAATTATTAAAAATAATAGAAAATAATATTAATAATAGTGCTCAATAGTTTAGTGGGCGTCCGCCCTAATAGAATCGTAACTGGAAAAGCAATAATAAATAATTGTGAATTTTTAAAATAATCTATTATCTCACGGGTAATGACTTAACTTAATATTTTTATATGTATTTTAAATGTATACTGTAATTCATATCTTCATAGTCGTAAGTGGACTGCGCGCAAAATGTTTTACTGATTTATAATGAGATTAAATTTTTAATAGCTTTCTAATATATAAAAAAAAAATTCAAAGGATTTCGGAGTTCTCTTAAAAAAATGCAAAAAATTTTTAGAAATTAAAAAAGAAGCCGCGCTTTCCGTCTGTTAAAAATTTAAAATGCGTTTCATGAGGATTACTTAATTGAATATAGGTTTAATTAAAAGCTAATAAAAGTTTAATCAAGTTGACTTGTATCTGCAAGTTTGTTAAAAATAGGGTTGTGGATACAAAGGTCATGAAAAAGCGAACCCCAGTAAGTGGCACGGGAAATCAGACCTATTATCAATAGCATACGGCTACTTTTTGAACGGTGTTTTGACGCATTTTTTTATGAAAATAGGAATAAATATTTAAAAAAATATTTAAAAACCAAAATTAATTGGCAACACAAACAATAATCTAAATACGCATAGGCTAATTGACAATGTGGCTGTGAAGTTAGCAAAATAAAACGTCACTCTCTGTGGCGTTGTATGATTTTAAATAATAAATTAATGACTAAGTCGGATCGCGGAACAGAGAAACGTCAAAACCTAAAAAAAAAAAAACGCACGTCCAAACGCCACCATAATCACGAGATACCCAATCAAGCACTGACACATGCTTGCATCGCAATAAAAATGCGTCAACAAATACCGTTTCTCTGTTCTGGGGTTAAAATCATGCACTCATTCGTACAAACATTCTTGACCCAGGCACAATGAGAATAACCAATTTCATGATGCTTCAAAACATGACAAAAGTCCAGATATTGGTGATAGATAGTTCTTTAAGATGGGGTGAGACACGTTGCGTTTTGGAAGCCGCTAAATGTCACGTGAGCTTGGAAATCTCGGAGACGCCTTGCTCGGCCACTGCACAAAGCGAAACCGTGGTCGGCCAAGACGCAATCCAAATAGATAAGACACAAAATGAAGTAATCAATTCTTCCATAGGAAATAAATACGTAAGTTTAAAACTTCTGCCTCGTGAAAATATTTCAATAGACGGTGTCGCCGCTACACTCCTCGCGTCTGTCAAATGCTCAATTATTTAAGCGTGTAGTGTGGTCGCCGGGTCAACGATTTAGAGTTGAAATATTTTTAACGTCGCGGACGACTCGAGACATCGACTAAATGTGTTACAGTTACTTCATAAAGTGAGATTCTGCGTCCCGATTTGCTTCTCTTCTGAGACTGTACTGTCATAAAATTATTGAAAGACATAATGCATTTGCTCATTCAGTACTTCCTCTTCTACTTTTTGGATCCCTTTCTTGTCTAGGTATTAGCCTGTAGGTGTGTTCAAGAATTTTATGGCATGCAGTCAGTGTTTCCAGCGAATTGTCGCTTACCTGTAACTCTCGAACATCTTCACAGATTTCAATGTACGGTGCCTTTTACAGTAGAATTCATACATAAGAGTAAACAGTCTCAGAATCATCTGCGCAGTAGGAAACTGTGTATTTTCAATTTACGACAATCTAATTAATAGTACACAGTTACTACGTACAGGTCGATACTCTTGAAGGAGTGTGCGCCTCTTGGGTAAGAATTCCACTGTTAAAGTTTTAACATGCTCTGCTGCAGAAGTCACATCGTATAGTGAAATTCCTTCATTATAGACAGTGAAAGGTGCCGAAGCCGAATTTAAGTTTAAATATATTTCCGACTATTTTCAAAGAATAGTAGGTATGTTGACAGAAACGCGTATTAGCATTTAACTAGCTCGCCAGCTCCGTCGGGTAAATAACAGATTGCAATAAATATGTAAATAAACACCAGAGGCATCAGTCCAGCTTCGGATAAGTGATTTATTAAAGAAAATATATTATACTACCAATAGTTTCGAATTTAAAGATTAATAAATTAATATAATATAATATCAATTTCACTGTCTATTTATTAGCATTCGTTTTCGGTGTTGATTCCTCTTTACTGCTTCCCATTTCGTGTAGATTCTTAGAGTCAACGATTTTAGTATTCCAAAATAAATGTCCTCCAAAGGTAGTGAGTGCGGCTACATTTTGTAACTATTTATAATACTCGTAAGCAATAACTTTTACTCTTTCCATAGTCAATAGTTTCGGATAAGGATATTGTCGCTCGCTTGTGGAGTTATCTTCGAGACGAGACGCGACGTGGGGACGAACTTCAGACGCAGAGTAGATTGTGATACTCCTAGGACACTTACTATTAGTCAATCATATACTTAGCGTACATGTACCTTCCCAGGCTGGGGGAGCTCCAGGACTCCCGCGGTCTCTCCTAAATCGAAATTATAAATCAAAGTAACTTCCGACTCGAGTGTAAGGCTAGGAAATAATTTAGTCAAATGCATCGTAAGATAAGAATCTCAAACATAAAGTATTGAATAAGTATTTTACCAACTTCAAAGTTAAGGTGTACTTAAACAATGAAAGCAATGATATTTATAATGATAATAATAATATGACATGAGATTCGGTCAGCCAACTTTCTTGCTCGAACTAGCTGACTTCAATTTGATACAAAATACGTATTTTATAAAATTGAAAAAAATAATAAAAAAAAGTTTAAAAAACAATTAAGATCTTCCGGTTTATAAAATAATAAAAAAAAATCAATGTTGAAATAAATTTCATTTTTGTCTTTTTATGAATTATTGTAATAAAGTTAAGGGTAGTCGTCTGTGTTGATCGTAACCGATTTAGTTGATATTGAACCTAACAGTTAGGTATTTCTATATTATACTTATTGTGAATTAAATAATTAATTACCTCTATAGCTTTTGTGAGAAATTCTTAAGTTGCACAAGAAATAGTAGTGGATTGTGGTCGCATTATTTGACTCGGCCATCTAGGATTCTTCCGTGTTCCAAGCCAAACAAAAAATGTTCTGCGCACGTGTGTAGAATGCCATTTTAGGTTCGGCGTGCAACGTGGGGAGAGTCGATAGGTGTCCATAGGCGAAGTTGTATCAACTGTCTGACAAATTATGAAAACACAAACGTGTTGGCGGCACTTGATATAGCTTCCTTCGGCGTCTATTAATACAGTTTTAGTGTCGTCAGTAGACTTAAATGTTGTTCCCAATTATTTGTAAGATCGTGGTTTATGTAAAAAATTTCAAAACTGTAAAGTCAAAAGCCGCGAGGAGGCGGAACGTTTTGAAATGTTTTCATAAAGCCATTTTCGTTCGAATAGAAATTTAAAGATTACTCTTTCTTCCTAAATTATAAGGCAATTATAACCAATATTTACACCTGTAGTCGTTACTTGGCTGTTTTTAAGTAATTTATTCATTAATATTTTCACGTAATTTATGTGTCTATAATTAATTAATTTATTGGAATTAATTATAATTGAAATAATAAAAAAAAATTGAAAATTTAAAACCTTTCTTCACTTATACAATAGTTTTACAATATGATATTTAATATCTCAATGGTTGTAACTATACATTTCTTGTTCTAAATATATTAAAACCCGACTTTTAGTTTATTTATTGACCCACACATGTCTAGACCGATCCTAGTTTGTCCCGACACATTCCCGACTATTTATAATTAGTTACAACATAAGCAACTATTGAGTTATTTGGTACCTATTAAATGTTATTAATACCCAATTCAACAGTTACAATTGTAGGTAGGAACATAGTTTTAAGTGGTATTTAACTGTTCAGTGTAACGAATTGTTAGAAGCAAGTGAACTCTAATAATTATATCTGGAGATAACTGTGGTCTAACTTAATAGCAGAACACTATGTCCTCGCCCAACAGTGCAATAAACTAAACCTTAATTTGAGAATTTGTTACACATTTTAGGAGATTTTAACAGCTGTCTAAAACTTTTTACCTCGTAATACTGACGCAGAAAAGAACGCCTGGTAAAAATAAAAACAAGGATTCCAAAAGCAACATACCTATATAAAATAAACAAAACAAAATTACAATAAGGCTGGTCTATTAAAAGCGTGTAAATGTAACATCGTGTTCAAACTCGACACCATTTTCGTCATCATAATTATTTTTCGTCTAAAAAAAAAAACAGAAAAAGAAACCAAACACGTGCTCAACTTCACCCACTTTTTAAAGTTTTTGAAACCGAGTGAAAAAAGTGGCGTATATCACACAAAAACAAGTGTGTCAAGTCACCCCTTAGGCACCCTCTTTAGCACGAGCGGCCACCCCAGCGTGTACAATCTAGGGAACGAGGGGCGACATTGTTCATTTAATGACAAGCTTGTGTCATACAAAAATAATGATGGTGTGTGAAAATTCACACATGATTTTGACAGCAAAAATTATAACTTGTCCAACTAGGGAAACCATAGGAACCTTTACTTCGTGTTACGCCAATATCGAAACTTATTTCTTTTAATTCTAATTACGTCCAAGTACAAAATGCCATGTCCGCCTTCGATGATACCCTAATTTATGCTCGTTAACCCGTCTAATCCCAGTCTCCGATCAGAGTTCCCATACTGTTCCAGACATGTCTGGAGCACCAGCCATATCTCCGCTTGTTCCATCTGTTCTAGAGCATCAACTAAGCCAGGTTCCTCCCCTTTCAGGTTTTCATCCGTCTCCGCTGCAGTGGACGGCCGGCTTTGGCCCGCGAGGAATGCGGCCACCATTCGATAGATACGATAGATATAATTATAACGTGTAAGCAATGAATACATAGTCTTGACTCCATCCTATTTTTTTATCCGATGCCTCCATACTGTTCAAGTACTACGCTTAGTCACAAATGACGTAGTATTTCATACTACATACAAAGTCGCCTCTCCGCCTTGAGTATTCCGCTTCCCCGCCCCTCTACCCGCAAGCGGGTGGTCAATTGGGAGGACAGTCAATACTACACGCCCAAATGTATTAGACAAACGGTTTGTATGAACCTTCCATCTTCATACTAGCGGGTTTTCTTTGGTTTTGGTAGCGTAGTAAGATTCTATGCTTACATGCATATGGCGCGTGTGCAAACATCGTTAATTGTATGTGTGAATAGTCAAATTAGCTTTGTGTGTGTGTGCCCGGGGGGTGACTTCGTTTGGGAGTGGAAGTATCTGCAGGATAGGGAAGTGGCGGTCTCCCTGGTTAGTTTGTATGTAGAATCTTTCCTAATGTTTGCTTCTTTAATGTTATAATGTGTTATGCGTGAATTTAAAGAGTTTAGCGAGACGAGCTCAATGCCGATCAATGCTTACAAAACTTAACCATTTATTGTAAGTAGGCACTTTTCACCGATCCGGACCGGGCCCCCATGGTGGCCTAATCTTTCTCACGAAAAATGAGGGAGACCCGTGCTCACCAGTGAGACGATATGATGATGCTAATTTGGCACTTTTACGAGTTTCATGAACAAAGAGCAAACCCCTTTAATTATGATAGACAACCTAACTGAATTAATATTTTATGGTAATACATTTTCATGGCTGAATATTGCACTTATGCTTAGGGTAGCGATAGGCTCCGATGCTGATGAGAAGTGATGATGCGGTCGATATAACCTGCTAAGTACCAATGCACTCTTGATGGACATAGGTAGCTTCACCACGAGTGATGGAGGAATACCATTCCACTGTTCATTTTACAATGAATGAAGAAGTTAACGTTTTGCGCATACCTGTTCGAGACGCTTTAAATGTAATTTCTTCAATGTTTGGATGTGAGCTAGCTTGTGTCGGGCTAAAGACATTGCATGTGTGACTAGGCTTGAGTTTCTAAAATCCGCAAATTTATGACGTCAACCATCATGATAGTCTACGCATGCGACGAAGTCGCGAGCAAAAGCTATAACAGTTTTTACTATTATATTGGTGTTTTAAAGAATTTTGACTCTGTAGTAATTTAACGTTGATATAGATTAAGCGTCAGAACGATCAATTAAATATGACCTGACTTCTAAGAAGACATTATGGAAACTGTAGAAGACGCAGGTCTACTTCGAATGAAACGAGGAATAGCGGCGAAAAAAGTATAGAGATTTAGACACCGAAAAAAAAAATGAGACGTTCTTTTGTCGTCGTTTTTCTTCTGTTCGTATTTACAGTAATTGAATACACAAAGGTTTTACGCAGTAAAGTGGTTTCGTATCGCCTACAAGAACCGTGATCTCACAAACGTCTACTCTCAGAGAAAATACCTACCTGTGGTTCACACCAATCTTACCTTACTTGTACGGGAATCTATCCCAAAACCACTTTCTTCTGCAGCTGGTCCATTATCCTCTCCAGAACTCCTCTACATGAGAGAAAGAGGTAACCGGTCTAGTGTCTAACCTAGTAGATACTACTGCGATAACTTTACACTAACTATAATGTTTCAACCATTGTAGAGATGACTGTTTAGGTTGAAACTTAAAGGTGCCAGGATAAGATAGATTGACTGTGATGACGCAGTAGAGCTGCCAGGGTACGGACGATTCATAGGAAATGATTCTAACAAGTACCTACCACTTAGGGGGGATTTTATCCCGCAGCAAGCTTTGGGCTTTATGTTATTACGCATGGACCACAATCATACCACACTGTCGTGTCAAAAAGTGGTCAAACTGTGGTTAAAGTGTCGGGGCTTTTTGCGGTTGCGTTTTAGTGCGTACAAAATGTGATTGTGGTGCGTTGTGGTCGGACGCTAGTTCGCGGAGTCGCTGGTGGCTGCGACGTGGCTGCGATGTGGTCGGTATCTCACACGCGGCCGACAATGACGGCAAAATGTGGACCGTGTGAATTCAACTATTAATGTTCATACAAATTAGCACCCGCCCACGTATCGTGATTGTGTTACGTGTGGAACAAGCCTTAACACTTTGACTGCTGAGCTGATTTTCTTGTCTAGCCAGGGGTGCGGCTCTACGCACTCCATAGTGTTTTCCCATACAGGTAACACAGCAGTTGTGTTTTCAGCAGTGAACGTGTTAATATTAACGGAATGTACATATTAACTAGTTATAGCGTGCATATCGCGAATTCATCCCTTTCGAAAACATCCCTTCACATTAACCACTCAAAAATGGCAAAGTTACGTGAGTACGCACATATGGTGCGCGTTAACAATGTTCCCATTTCATTCACGTCTTGGACCCTCTGTTACGTTTACCCCAAAACAATATCATCCGTGACGTAGGCAGGGGTGAGGTCGTCGACCCGAGGGACCCAGGGTGTAAATTCGGGTGAACAACCTCGGATCTTGGGGTCGTGTTTTTTGAAAAGGAGATATTTGTTGCCCCGGTGACGTAAACAAGGGAGTCGGCTCAGAAATCAAAAGGTTTCTGATTTAGGGTCCGAAGTTGGTTTTCCTTGTGTTCGCCAAGGGCCGAGACTACAAAGGGAAAAAAGTTGGGTTTCTTATTAGGTAAGCACTTTTCTTCTATTACACACCACAACCCCCCCCCCCCCCTTCCCCCGAGCCGTGAACAGGGGGGTGTTTTGATGGTAATGTAGTTAAGAATAAGACTGAGTTACAGTATAAGTTGTCATTATGTCTCTTCATATTTACTAACTATAAGACATAATTTTGATATTCGACGTTTCGATAAAGATGCAAGGTTCACGGCCACGAGAAGACTAGAGAATGCGGGTATCGCCGTCGACAGCGGCGGGTGCTGTTTCCAAATACCAGGAGCCAGCCAGCCGGCCAGCCAGCCAGGAGTCTTGTCCTGCGACTTCTCCTACTAGTTATCTATAGACAGATGCATGTAAATCTTTCGAATTACACTCCAAACTCAAACATTTCTTGCAAGATTTGCAAGTACGCAAAAATAAAGCACTTTTACAAGTCAACCACTTAATTCTCAGATAGATAGAGAAAAAAAAATTATCTACCAAACTAATGATTAACGCTTTCAAGTGGTGATTGACGCCTGAATCTCGCTCAGGAAAAGGAAACTCCAATAACTCTACCAGTGCTTCGGAAATACGCCCGTCAGAGTAGATAGCACCAAGAAACTCTACTACTGTCATATTTTATATTTTCGTCATTCATTTTATTTTCACCGCATAGGCTACAATATTAAAATAATCTATTCTAATGACAATACATGGACCACCAGTTAGTTACCAGTTACTTCGCTGCCTGTCTGTAAGATTAGGTCCATTGCATCAGGTTATATATTTTTTTTGCTATTTCAAGATTCAAACTTTTTCTAACCTGATCAGCTACAATGCTAACTTCTGATGTTCCATCATGTATCTCCATCCAAAGAATGACTAGGAAATATCACCTACTGTTCTTTACATGTCGCTGTACCCTAGGGATCTAGTATAAAGATCTCTGCTGAAAACACAACTGTCGTGTTTTTCATAACTTGCCACGAGTACGGCAAAACACAACCGTTGTGTTTGTAAGCAAAACGGCTCAGCAGTCAAAGTGTTAAACTGATAGGTGTGTATACTTACAATAACAAGTTTTCTATTCTATTCTATCCCCAGTAGGAACGTGCATCATCATGTGCTGTCATCGGTGGAGTGGAGTGGTGGAGTGGAAGCAGAGGTAACATGGATTTTTAAAGTAAAACTTCTTTACGCACGCTTGACTTGGGGAGTAAGCTGGCGAATGCGTGACAAGAGCGTTACGAAAAGTATGAACGGGCGAGGCGAACGGAAGTTCAGAGGGAGATATAAGTTTTAGTGAAGATAAAAAGAGATAGAGTTATGTTTCGTATATCTACTGTATGGGCAAGAGAGAGAGGTGCGAGCACACATTTTTCGTTCTCTCTTTCTCTCATAGCCATAATATCCTATCCAACTAATCCTACTAATATTATAAATGCGAAAGTTTGTGAGAATGGATGGATGGATGTTTGTTCCTCTTTCACGCAAAAACTACTGAACGGATTCGAATAAAATTTGGAACACAGATAATTTATAACCAGGATTGAGTTTAAGGGTACTTTTTATCCCGATAGTATGTTCCCGTGGGACAAAACGGGAGCTACGCGGGTGAAACCGCGAGGTGCAGCTAGTACATACAGACATATACTCGTAGATGGAGCTAAAGAAGTTTTACTTCAGTCGCAAGCGTAGGTAGGTACTAGGTGGGTTGAAAAAACTGTACGTAGTATGTGGGTTGATATAGTTGGGTGCCAGACAGGAAGCGCGCCGAGGTAAATAAGCTAGGTACAGAGTGCTCTAGCTACCAGCCCCTAACCCAATCATTTTTCTACCTATATCTATATTAAAATACGTGAAGGAAAAACCTGTGATCCCTTTTTAAGAAAATTGGGCGGGCGGAGTAGTATAACGTTTTGCACAGTTAAATATGGAGAAGAAGTGAAGGAAGCTAATATTTTTTTACAAAATAATGCATTAGAAATGGATTATTTTAATAAATAAAACTTTATACACACACTACATGCGTTTGACAGGCACACATTATGATAGAAAGAATCGTAAGAGTTAACACTTTAACATGAAGGTATATTGAAAGAAGTTTGAAATAAGACAGAGTTCGGAAGTAAGAGGTCATTATAGTGTATAAAAAGGCTTAAAAAGGTTTTGTATTGACGTCTCTTCTCAGTTCTCATCTGTGACTATGCCTATCCCCACTTCCCTGCTTTAAATTATAAATGCGAAAGTAACTCTGTCTGTCTGCCTGTTACGCTTTATCGCCTAAACTACCGAACTGATTTAAATAAAATTTGGCACAATTATAGTCTAGAGCCTGGACATAGGCTACTTTTTAAAGCGAAAAAAGTGTTGTAAAGGGTTGAAATAGGGGATGAAAGTTACATTTTCCCCGGGCAAAAAAAAAGGGGGATGAAAGTTAATCGTCATTTTTGAAGCTAGAAACTTGAAACTTAACTTAAAATGTTAATTTCGACCACTGGACGACCCCTAGTATTTATTTATACATAATAGCCTAAGACTATATTGTGAGAATGCCTTTTCGGTTTTAAATTTGTCTAGTGAGATAGCAAGTGACAAAACGAAACGGAGTAGTCCGTAAACATAATCATCTTGTAATATGGCAGCTGTGAAACTTAAATTATGAATTTATCTTTAGATTTAGTTATAAGGGTAGCATAATCTAATAGATTAAACCGTGGATAAAATTTAATAATAAAAAAAAATCATTTTCTTCAGTCGATGTTTCAACAAATATTCCCTGAAAAGGTTTCCTTGGTTAAAACGACTAGCCAACTGAGTAAGCCATGCAGTCTAGCCGCCCAGCGAGTTCCCGACACCAAAATGAGTTGTAAGTAAACAAATCAAATAAACCCTAACAAAAAGCAAAGAGCAAAAATCCAGCAATCGCTTTTCCTAAGTTATATCAATGCAATTACATTAGAATAACAATAAGTCTCTTATTTTACTGAGAAACGAGATAAACACGCCATGCACCTGATGGTAAACGACACAGCTCGTATCAGTAACAGCGCCACCCAGAACTTTGCATTCTATAATATTATGCGGCACCGCACTGCGCTCGTCGCCTTAGACGTCGGTTCTAAAGTCTCATATAACTAATTTATTTTTTTCTTTCTGATTGACGAGACGAGCCCTGTACCTGTCCTGAGCACCTGATTGTAAGCGCTACGCCTGCCCATAACAGCTACAGTACCACCCAAAACTTTGCATTGCACAATCCTGCGCGCAATGCACTGCGCTCGTCACCCTGAGACATCAGCTCTAAAATTTCATTTCACTGAAAACAGCGCGCTTCAAACCGATACACACAGAGCTGCTAAGCTGCTAAAGGCGGTATATTCGTTCCAACAATTTATCAAAAGGTATGACTAATTTAGAAGGGTGGTATGGGCGCCTGTCTATCTCATAATGCAGAAGGGACGGCTCAACTACCAATTAGTGAAGTGATCTGACAACAGCACAAAGAGGGGTGATTGGCAACCCATCTATACCTATGCAATTCGATATGATTCGTCGCCAAATGAAAACAAAGAGACGGTCCGCTTTCATCAGCTACACCGAGACGGATTAATTGTGTACCCCTCCCAAAGACTTTTACCCTACCGAGATGAATGTAGGTAGGTATAAACAGTAGCGAAGAGATGGATTTAATAAACAGTAGAGGCGACGAATTGAAAGTCTGTTGAGAATTTCTTCTATTCTAAGCTGTTAATCAAGATGAAATTTATACCAAATGGGTCTACAGTTTCTTTCATCTGTGGGACGGGTACAGGCAGTTGATATTAACACTTTATGGCTGCTGAGCCGTTTTGCTTGTCTAGCCACGGGTGCGGCTCTGCACGCGCCATAGTGTTTTCCCATACAACAAACACAACAGTTGTGTTTTGCCGTACTCGTGGCAAGTTATGGAAAACACGACAGTTGTGTTCTCACCAGTGAACGTGTTAAGGTCCGTAGGCCCGTCAAAAATAAAAATAACGCGTGCTTTAGACCACACGATTGAAGTAAAACTTGTCTATGAGAGAAAGAGAGAAAGGTGTGCTCTTTCTCTCTCTTGTCCCTACAGGAATATACGAAACGTAACTCTCTATATTTCTATCTCCACTTATATCTCCCTCTCAAATTGATCGATCACACTTTTCGTAACGCCTTCGTCACGCTTTCACCAGCTTACTCCCCAAGTCAAGCGTACTTCTAAAACTAGTGAACGCTTATTTACGAGGTTTATAAATTAAGTTTAGTGCGACTAGAATCGATATAATGTTATATTATGAACTAGCAGCGCCCCGCGGTTTCACCCGCGTAGTTCCTGTTCTCGCGGGAATATGGGGATAAAATATAGCCTATGTTACTCGCTGTCAATGTAGCTTTCCATTAATGAAATAATTTTTTAAATCGGTGCAGTGGTTTAGCCGAAACCTTACATATTTCGATACATACTCTCATCCCCTATATTTTTTTTACAAACTTGAGTTCCAAATTTATTTATATCTAATCATAAGCCTAAAAAATAAATTTCAAGCTTCTAGCTTTAAAAATGACGAAACTTCCATACAAACTTCCATCCCCTATTTCAAACCCTTACTTACAATGCTTTTTTCGCATTAAAAAGTACCCTATGTCCTTTCTTAGGCTCTAGACTATCTCTGTACCAAATTTCATTTCAATCGGTTCAGTAGTTTAGGCGTGAAAGAGCAACAGACAGACAGTTACTTTGGATAAAAGTAGGGATTGAGTAAAGTAGGGAGTAAGCTGGTGAAAGCGTGACGAGGGCGTTACGAAAAGATCACACTTTTCGTAACGCCTTCGTTACGATTTCACCAGCTTACTCCCCAAGTCAAGCGTACTTCTAAAACTAGTGAACGCTTGACGGAAATTTTCTATTAACGAATGTTCACAGATCACCCTTACTGTTTCCACAGAAGAGACAGATAATCCTCTGACCGAAGGGACGTCAAAACAAACATGGACAAAATGAAGGGTCTAATTAGTGGAACGTCCGATATCAAATTTGCTGTTGGAAGAATCAGTAGTTAAACTTCAGATAAACGCAGCACGCAGAATATATTTTACTCAATTCCTACTTTTATCCAAAGTAACTGTCTGTCTGTTGCTCTTTCACGCCTAAACTACTGAACCGATTGAAATGAAATTTGGTACAGAGATAGTCAAGAGCCTAAGAAAGGACATAGGGTACTTTTTAATGCGAAAAAAGCATTGTAAGTAAGGGTTTGAAATAGGGGATGGAAGTTTGTATGGAAGTTTCGTCATTTTTAAAGCTAGAAGCTTGAAATTTATTTTTTAGGCTTATGATTAGATATAAATAAATTTGGAACTCAAGTTTGTAAAAAAAATATAGGGGTAAAATAAATATAGGGGATGAGAGTATGTATCGAAATATGTAAGGTTTCGGCTAAACCACTGCACCGATTTAAAAAATTATTTCATTAATGGAAAGCTACATTGACAGCGAGTAACATAGGCTATATTTTATCCCCATATTCCCGCGAGAACAGGAACTACGCGGGTGAAACCGCGGGGCGCTGCTAGTCCATAATATAACATTATATCGATTCTAGTCGCACTAAACTTAATTTGTAAACCTCGTAAATAATTCAGCTTTTATCCTTTTACCAGTACACACACATAATTACATTCATGCGGACTTGTAAGGGAGGGGTAATTTGGTAGTGTATCATTATACACTACCAAATCACAGGGTGTAGCGTAATTAGTATGAAATGCCACCCTAATTGGACGGCTGGGACGTTGGACATAGAATAAATAATACAAATACGTACAGAAGGCGCACTCTCACAGAAAAAGCGTAAATGTACCTATAATCGTAAAATCTCTTTCCGATCTGAGCCTACGTGAGGTAGTATCTAGAGTTATCATATTGTTATTAGAATAGATTGGTATTATATTGTACCTTATACCTTACATGGCATAAAAAAAAATAGAAAATTTAAAAAATTACATCCCCATAGAGTTTCTTATCTTCTCTGACGGGCGTATTTCCGAAGCACTGGTAGAGCTAATGGAGTTTCCGTTTCCTGTGCGATATTCAGGCATGAGACACCACTTGAAATGGAAATGTCCTTATTCAAACTCAAACCGTAATCAGTTATTCATTAATTTAGTAGATCGTATTTGATTTATTTTTATATTTTTCTCTATTTATATGGGACATGTTAACTTGTAAAAGTGCATTATTTTTGCAATAAATTATTTTAATTTTGAGCTTTATTTTTATCCGTAATAAATATAATGATATATCGTTTATTGAATCTCATTAAAGAACTTCCGGTCTGGTGTTTACATGTGTGTGCGTGCTGTGTAAGTATACGTACGCCTATGTGTTTGTATGTGAGTCACCTAAGTAGGTGCTGTATATTCGGAGACAGTATATAAGTTTCATTATTTTCACTGGATATGTTATGTATGAGTCTAGAAATGTGTGTTGGTTGTAACTAAACTCTTGTGTTTGTTGTATGGGAAAACACTGTGGAGTGTGCAGAGCCGCACCCGTGGCTGGACAAGCAAATCGGCTCAGCAGCCATAAAGTGTTAATATCAACTGCCTGTACCCGTCCCACAGCTGAAAGAAACTGTAGACCCATTTGGTATAAATTTCATCATGATAGCTTTACGCGGTCCTGATTAAACGCGTCTTAACAGTCAGACAACAAAGCGATCCTATGTTATAAGGGTTCCTTTTTCCTTTTCCGGTACGGAACCCTAAAGAAGAACCCTCATGGCTTATAAGTTCACTGGTCGTAACTCCCTAGAGTCGGCGACGGGCGCAAAAAATTAAAGATGCCACACTGTGCGACGCGCAACGACGTAAACGTACAGTTGTCAACATTTAATGGTAATACATATTGAAAGTATTTAACACGTTGACTGATGAACCGGTTGTTACATTTGGGAACCGTTACGGACCGTGTGTTTTCCAGCAATGGCGTGCCGCTGTGTGAGCCGCACTGTAGTATCGCCGCGTTAAACACACACGTCTGTGTTCCGCCTAGGGTTTCCGATTTCTCGAGGTTTTTTAGTTCTCGGGTGTCGAGACTTCTCGAGCCTGATTTCTCGGGTCTTCTCGGGTTGTCGAGAAAAAATAAAATACGTCTAAATTTTTGTTTAATTAATAAAAAGAGTCTTTAATTTAACTGTGTTTATTTTACATGAAAAAAATCAACATAATTTTTAACAAAAAAAACAAGTTCTCAATAAAAAATCAGCTCAAAACAAAATTGCTAACTAAAAACAATCATACTTCTTCTCCTTATCATAACTAATCTCATCTCACTAATCTGTAATAAAAAACAAAATCTCTGTTAACAATCAGCTTAAAACAAACATCTTACCTAAAAACAATCATACTTCTTCTTATTATAACTAATCTCACTAATCTTTAATAAAAAACAAAATCTCTGTTAATAATCAGCTTAAAACAAACATCTTACTTAACTAAAAACAATCATAATTTTTCTCATCATAACTAAAGATCACTCACTAATCTCACTATGTGGGTGGTATGGTATCACAATTTTTGGCAGTTTTAATGTAATTAAATAAGAGATATCTATCTACTATTAATACGAAAAATATAACTGTCTTTAAGCCTGCTTATTAATTCTTATGAAATATGCCTTAAGATAAACCAAAGCATTAATAGATTTATCAGACAGCCGGCTCCTAATCTTACTGACCACATTTCCCGATATGGAAAATACCCTTTCATTTTCTGTTGAAGTCGGCTTGACTGAAATTAATGCTTTGTATAGTGTTTCCAGATTAGGGGTCCTCTTGCCTGTTTTTTCAAATAGCAAAAACTCTTTTTTTATAATTGATTTGGAAAGCACCACAGCATTAGTTGATTCACCATTTCTCGAAACACCTTTTATTGCTCTCTCTAATTGAGCTGCAAAGCTGTCTTGTTCAGTTTCTGATTCGCTTACGCCTGCTTCGACAACTTCTGAATTATTTCCTGTCGAAGGTTCTGTAGTAGTGGGGACAGTGGGGTATAGACGATTGAATAAGTCTTCAGCGTATCCAATTAAAAATGTCTTGCTATTATCGGTAAAATAAGCACTCTTTTTGAGAATAAAATTATCGGGGCTGTTTAGGTAGCGTAGCAGCGATATTAGAGGTGTATTCCGACGATCTGATATTTTCATTTTAAGAGATTCTACTAACTGAAGAGCCAAAGGGTCGTCGATACTTTCTAATTGTTTTAGCAACACATCTGTTATAGCCTCTGCAGTTAGTAAATTGGCATCTTGTCTGCTCAATGCTTCAACTGCAAGTTTAGTTGGCGTCAATATCAACCGCAATTTTTGTAGTATAGGAATATTTTCCTCCTTCCATTTAAATGAGCTATCTAAATCAATCAAGGCTTTTTTAATGGAATTTTGTCAAAGGATGCCGCTGCCGCCTCGCATTTACAAAGAAAGCTAAGCGTAAAAATGTTTATTTAAACTTCTCGATGTCTCGACTTTTCTCGAGCTGAATTTCCCGGGTACGAGACCGACCGATTTCCCGGGAATTCCCGGGACGAGAATTCCCGGGAACAAACCCTAGTTCCGCCACACAGCCGGCACGTGAGCTGCGCTAACACAACAGGTGTGTTTTCCCGCACCCACGTAATATTATAACAAACACAACGTCTGTGTTATCAGCAGTGAAAAAGTTAAAAAAGGTTGCAGTTATCCTACTGTCTCCAAATATACTGCGAGCCAATATGTCCCGCCTGCGTCCTGCCTGTCTGTAAATGAATTATCGACCCGTTGCCATGGTTACTTTGAGCTGCCGACAACGGAGAGGCGGCGGTCGATTTTACATCTCTAGCAAATTTATTACACTTACGCCTATTAGTATTAACCCCCGACGCAAAAAGAGGAGTGTTAGATAGATAGATGAACACTTTGAAACACCACAGAACAAAACAAAAAAAAAACAGAACAAAACAAATTAAAGGTGTGTGTATCTGAGTATGTATGTTATGTGGCATCGTAGCTCTCAGACCGATGCGATGAACCGAATTTGATGTAGTTTTTTTCATCTATTGTTCTTATGTTAGCTAATGTTCTAGAATATCTTTTAGATCATTTGAAGATCATCAGCTTATTTCTAGGGGTGTGAGCAACCTCTAAAGGTCTGAGCTATTCGAAATTTTAGTTTGTTTAAATGTAAATAAAGTTTAACATCCTTTTTAAAAATTTAAGCACCTTAGCCAAAATGGTTTCGAGCTCTTCTAAATCGGATTTATAAAACACCTGAAGGGATATAAGTCAAATCTTTCGACTCTATTCTTTTGACGGAGGGTTGAAATTGCTATGAGCAGGCCTTTGTTAGCTTTACTTGCTAGTTACAAAGAGTTACCTACCTACATACCTCCTGTATTTCGCACAGCTGACTGTACCCATGGAATAAATACAAGCAGTACTGAAATATAATAGAATTCGAATAAGAGTTAGTTTTATTATGTTAGTTTCTGAATTTATTGGAACCTTATCCTTGGTATTTGTAATATACAGACAAAATTGGTTCTGTAAAATTGGTTTACGGACGATATTTTAACGTGACAACGTCATAACAAAACATTGATATAATGATTGCATACTTATATGAATAAAATTGAATCATTATTTAATACTAAAAGAATAAATACTTGAAATTATACTAGAAATCAGATTTTTAAAATGCAAGAATAATTAACCTGTCAAGAAGAGAAGAGAGATAGATGCGGCGCAAGCGTACAATGAGCGTTACGGGACAATGTGTCAACATTTTCGTGCATGCAGCCGGCGTTCATCGATTTATTAGACTTTGTCACGTCAAAAGAAAGGAAACCAAAACGTCACATATATGATAAACGGCCGTATTGGGGCGTTATTGAGGTGCGACTTGTTTACCTACTTTTTGCATTATCAGTTAAAAAAAAAGATTTTTGCTAATGTTTATTAAAATATTTATTGAACGGCCCACTAGAACCAAAACATTACACTTACTCAACAATTTGTGGGTTTTTGACTTGATTGCAGACTTCGCAAACGAACATCTGCTTGCCTGAAGGAAACAAACAGTCGAAGTTAATAAAAATTAACTACTGAACTACGGCTTCTCTTCTACTCGTTGGGATTTAGAAGTCACTTATACCACAGGACAAATTAAATTCTAATCTACCAAACAGTAAAAACCGCATCGTAATCAGTCGAGCTTTTACGTGAAAACAGATAGACTATTTACAAAAAAAAATTCATTACATTTCATCCAAAAGTTGTCTGAAAGAGATTTCTGTAAGCAATAAGACCGCCCGTTGCACTTTTAGCTGTACCATCTTCTTTTTTCTTTGTATGCCTTGAAGTGCAGTAAAAAGTTTGCCTCCACAATTATTATGCGTACCGCAAAGGAGTGGAACTCCTTGCCAGAGTCTGCGTTTCCCGATAGTTACAACCTGGGAGTCTTCAAGTCGCCAGTGAATAGGTTACCTCTAGGTAAGCGTGCACCATCGTAGACCGCATCGTCACTTAACATTAAGAAGTGGTCAAACGCGAACCTATTTATTAACACGTTGACTGCTGAACCGGTTTTCACATTTAGGCCTACGGACCGTGTGTGTTTTCCAGCAATTGCGTGCTGTCTGTGTGAGCCGCATTGTACTAGCGCCGCGTTACGCACACGTCTGTGTTCCGCCGCACAGCCGGCACGTAAGCTGCGCTAACACATCAGGAGGCATACCGTGACCTCTTATAGCGATTCAATTGAAGAATTAAACTGAACCGCATCGCATAATCGAAAGCAAAGGTTGTAAATGGCTTATTAGCGACTCAATTTAGGTTGTTGCCATTTTCAACCTAAACTGGATCCAGGTTAGGTTGAAAATGGCAGCAATATAAAAAATACGACGCCACGGTACGATTATGCGACGCGGTTCAGTTTAGGTCTTCAATTGAATCGCTATAAGATGTCATGGTAGGCCTCCTGGTATGTTTTCCCGCACCCGCGTGATGTTATAAAAAACACGTCTGTTTTCAGCAGTGAACGCGTTAATAACATAAAAGAGTTGTTGTCTTATCTACCGCTTTATATATACACTTACTCTGGTGTTCCACGACGTGTTTCCGCAGTGCCTTGATGCTGATAAACTGCCGCCGACACATGCGGCATTTGTAGTGGTAGCCAACGATCTACGAACGAATGGAGCAATGGATTTTAGTTCAAAGATTCCATCAATCAGTAACGTTCAAACATTACTTTGTTCCGGTTTGAAGGGCACTTTTTCCAGCGACATTACTGGACGTGTGAGACTTTAGAACCGGTGTCTCAGGGTGACGAGCGCAGTGCAGTGCTGCGCAAAATTATGTAAGGAAAAGTTCATTGTGGCTATTATGGACTGGCGTGGCGCTTACCATCATGTGAAAGATTGTCCACCCGACTCAAGACGCGGATTGCGCGTGGTGGACTGTTAACAATAATCAAAACTCAAATCATAGATCAGTTCTAGTCTCATATGCCCAGTAATTTCACTGGAAACAATGCCCTTCAAACCGGAGCACAGTAATGTTTGCACGCTACTGCTTGGCGGATAAATATCTGGCAAAGGTGTGGTACGTTCCCAGGCGGTATCTTGCCTACCACTATGACTACAACTTGGAACGTATAAACCGATAAATTCAATGATAGGGATAAGATATATGAAGCTTAGTCCTTAGACTATGACCAGGAAAACATACTTCTTAATTATAGTTCCCAATTTTGCGACAGGGCTTCTTTTGTGGCGTTGTCCTCACGAGTAACTGCTTATGGTTTGAGTTTGAAAAAGGAAATTTCCTTTTCGAGTGGTGATTCATGGCTGAACGTCAATTCTGTATATAGTTCTACATACTAAATGTGTCCTGTAACATTGTTAATATACTCACATTGGAGAGTGTATGCGACATGATCTTCTTGTACCGTTGCACCTCGCCCGGTGAGTGAGTCTTGAAGTGGGACAGCAGGTTGTAGATGGTGACGTAGGTGCGGGCACAGATGGGGCACACCAGGGACTCTGCGGGGCACGGGGGGAAGTTACCGTTAGTGTCATGTGAGGCATGAAACAAGTTGACTTTACACAGAGCTGTCTAGAAGTAGTGCCCTTATATTTCTAATATTATTTGCCCATAACAGTTACAGGTCCACAGCGCTTACTCTGCTTGTACTTCTGGAGCCCCCGCCATGACGCCTGGAAGCACCCCGCGCACACCTTGCACGCCGTCAGCTCTCTGAGGAACATCTTAGAGTCTTCATCTTGGCTCGCACCCTCTTCTGAATTTTCCGGTTTTTTACTGAAATATTATTATGCAAATGTAGAGGTAAATATTACAAGTCTTTTTGTAATGTTCTTTAAGTGTCATTAAAGCTCAACGTAGCGGGACCTAAAGTGTGTTAGTTACGCCTTTAAGAGTCATTTTTTAATTTTATTCATTAATAATGAGTCATTATTATCAACAGCCTAGAAACCCTTTCTAAAGATTTATCTGATACTATATTTCTTCCATGGTAAACCCTCGGCTTTTCAATGTTCCATTTTTTTAATCATTTCTGACATAAACTTTATATTTTTAATAAAATATTCTTACTGTTTTTTGTTGTGAACAATTGTACACAGTAATTTTACTGTCAAAATGTGTTCGGTTTTTATGGGATGATCATTAATCACACAAATATTATGGGCCAATAATAATTAATAGGTACATTACCGTTTATCAATCAATCCATATACGGCTGACAAAGATTCATTAGGTTTGTACACCACTAGAGCTTCTCCATCCTTATGATTTTCCTGAAAATTAAAATATATTATTATTTTTACGTTATATCTATTTGTGACGTGACTTTCAGCACGGTTGAAGCAATAGGCCTCTTCTGAGAGAGTCCGCCTGGGGAAGTACCTCACCTTTGCTAGATATTCATCCGCCAAGCAGTAATGTACAAACATTACTGTGTTCCGGTTTGAATGGCACTGTTTTCAGCAACATTACTGGGCATATGAAACTTTAGAACCGATGTCTCAGGGTGACGAGCACAGTGCTTTTGATTTGACAAGATTTTAATGGAAAGTTCTGGGTGACAATGTGGCTGTTATGGGCAGGTGTGGAGCTTACCATCAGCTGATTGACTTTATCGTCTTGTTATAGTGTTTTTTTTTTTATATAGATATTACAGCAATTATATGCTTCTTGTCTATACACTTATAAATAAATAATTTATGTACATTACCTTGCTTAGAATAACTTGATTTACAGTTCGGTTGAAAGGCCTCCTTCGCCTTAGGTTCCCCAGTAAGAAATTGGCAAGCACCTTCTTCTCCTTGTATCGAGGCAGGACACACTGGAATATCTCCGACTTTTTGTCACCGCTTTCATTTTCCACAGAGGTCTTACTCCATATTGTGGTTTCCGAGTTACCTGGAAATATTGGGTTTTTTTTAATGAACACCTTGATTGATAGTTTTGGCAATTTGAACTGAGGCTATACTCTAAGCATGTAAATACAAGAAGTTTGTTTAACTTTATTAGTGAAAATTATTCTTTAGAGACATTTTGTAAGATAAAAATTTAAAACTAAAAAAATTTATGATATCAAATATTGGTACTAAAATGTAAATGAATTCACTATTCTTATCTGCACTGATCTGCATATACCATTGTGTTTTCCCATACTCGTGGCAAGTTATGAAAAACACCGCAGGAGGCCTACCATGACATCTTATAGCGATTCAATTGAAGATCTAAGCTGAACCGCGTCGCATAATCGTACTGTGACATGTTATTTTTTATGTTGCTGCCATTTTCAACCTAATATTGATCGAGTTTAGGCAGTAACCTAAATTGAGACGCTAATAAGGCAGGCTAATGGCAGTAACCTAAATTAATCGCTATAAGAGGTCATGGTATGCCTCCAGTTTTGTTTTCAGCAGTGAATGTGTTAAATCCTTTTTCCTAGAATACTTACCAGTCTGTTTGTTGATAACATTTCTGAATACGGCTGTCCTTATAGAGCGCTTGGTTTCTCCCCGCTCCGGCTTCAGCATTGTGTCACAATGCTTAAAATGCTCCAAACATACTGTGTTCCAATTGTTTAACCTCTTCACATCACTCTCCTCTGTTTTTATAGCTCTCACAGGCAAACACAGAGGATCGTCATAGTCAGGAATGCGAATATTATACTTTTTTCGACTTACAACCTGTTCAGTTGCGGAGAAATTTACGGCATCTCGTTTTTTTTTCAATGCGGGAGCCGGTTCAGGCGATCTGGAATATTGCACCTTTATTTTTTTTGTAGGTATATTCCTCCGCCTGCGTAAAGGTGACCTTGGAGGACTAGGCGAGAGATTGTCGTCAGTCGGGTCATATTCCGAATCGACTTCCTCTATCTTCCGTTTTTGGACTTGAGTACTCTCTTTCAACGTGGTTTTTGGAGTAAAACTTGGCTTGGGCTGGGCTAGTGGACGCTGGACACATTGTAGCACGATATCAGCGTCCTCCTCTAGGTATTCTATTTCTCCTTCGGACTCTGTCATTGCTTCAATCCAATGCTTGTTGGCAGAAAACTCTAATGCGATATCTGCGGGGTTGATAGTTTGGATAGTGTCGCGTGGATAGACTGGAAGATAATATACACAAAAAGTTGGAAGATGGAGAATTATTATAATGGTTTTCAGCAGCAATTTCGTTTTTTCTGCTAAACCGAACCCAGAAGAATAATCAACCAGCGAAGAATCAGCCGTATTATTCAGAAAACTGTTAATTTAATAATCATTGTAACATTGTTAGCAAGCAAACAATCAAACAAGCATCGCATTTGCAATGCATTGACACTTGACAGTTGAAAGCCGACAAAATTTATTTGACAGGAGCCACAAGTAATTTATTTGACAAACAGATGTATGTGACAGTGACAGAAGTTAGATAAGTCGGCTGCATACACACTCTTCTGCGGAAATCGAAAAAAATTCTTCGTACTTGGACCCCTTGGACCAAAAGTTTCAAAGCCAAGCGGCGCAAATACGTGACGCTATTTAGTGATTACCTGTTTGTGCCGCGTTGGCTTGGATTGCGTAGAGGAGGATTGCGTACCAACATTTTTTCTTTTAGCTAAAATGAGATATATTTGCACAGTCATATGGTAGCTATTTCTATAATAAATGGTAGCTAGCCAAACCGGCATTAGCGAGAGGCTCCCTATGGTAGTGTGTCCTTGTCTGACGTGTTGCCAGCTGCTCTTTACGGTTATAGTAACCATAACTATTTGTTGGACAGATTTTATTGCTATTTCTTAGTAGTAGTAGGTAGGTATCTACCGAAAAATAATACTAATGAATCGTGGCTTTGATTAAACTACCTACTGACTGTGACAACGTTTTGGCTAATATCTGACAACAGAAAATCTAAAAAACTTGGACACCGGGTAAATGCACTAATCATCCGAAGCCAAAACAAAAAAGTAAAAAGTTGAACCACAGTCGACAGCGATACTCGCTCGATCGACCGACGAACGAACAAAAAAAAAGAAGTATAATATTAATTTTGACAACATGTCGGACAGGTTCGTATTTTTCTAATTTCTTATTATTTTTATTGAATTCACACCACAATTGTTCTAAAATTCACTAAGGAGTTCACCAAATCCTCAGAATTACAACAGTGCATAAAAATATTTACATTACAGTGCTTCAGTTACAGTATACAAAATATTCGTCATGCGTGCGTTGTACTGCTATGTACATAGCATTTTCTAACAATAAGTTCATTTTGCAGTGAAGACTTACTAGGAGACGACTTAGGAGACCAGAGTCTTGCAGACTACAACCTTGGAAATGAGGAAGAGGAGCAGTTATTGGCTGATGACTACGACACCAGTCCTCAGAATGTACCTGCGTCTGTTGGCGGGGGATATACAAATGCTGTGGAAATCGAGCCTTCAGAATACTCCAGTCGTGAGATGGAGTATGCGCCTCCGGTGAGCTTAAACTTAACTGATTCAATATAGTTCCATCATCATCATCATCGGCCTTTATCAATGCTCTTCTCGATATCGTTCTCCTTATTGCGCCATATTTCTCGGTCCTGAGCTTTTCTCTCCAATATATGACACAGTATCCGGACGATGGCATCTGCCCATCTGGCTGTTGTTTCTATCAACTGACCTCATTTATAGCATTTATATTAAACTAGCTGCGCCCCGCGGTTTCACCCGCGTAGTTCCTGTTCCCGCGGGAATATAGGGATAAAACATAGCCTATGTTACTCGCTGTCAATGTAGCTTTACATTAGTGAAAGAATGTTTTAAATCGGCCCAGTGGTTTAGCCGAAATCTTACATATTTCCAAACATACTTTCATCCCCTATATTTATTTAACCCCCCAATGGTAAATTTTTACAAACTTTTAATTTTATTTATTTATATCTAATCAAAAGCCTAAAAAATAAATTTCAAGCTTCTTACTTCAAAAATGACGAAACTTCCATACAAACTTTCATCCCGTATTTCAAACCCTTACAATGCATTTTTTGCGATAAAAAGTAGCCTATGTCCTTCCCTAGGCTCTAGACTATTTCTGTACCAAATTTCATTTCAATCGGTTCAGTAGTTCAGGCGTGAAAGAGCAACAGACAGACAGAGTTACTTTCGCATTTATAATATAAGTAAGGATGTTAGTCGGAACAGATCCAAGGTATAGACTTGTCATTAAAGTTTTTCTCTAGTTTCATAAGGATATCAGGATTTCTGAAACTGGAAACTAATTTAATTTCTATACTACACTACAATAATTGTAATGTATCTACCGGCTACATTACATTAATTTTAAAATAAAAGGCTCTATTGTTATGATTGATTTCGGTTCTCTGTCCATTCCATTAATGTTGAGACACGTTTCAGCCCATGGTGTACCAACCCATAGTGGAGACGGAGTGCGTAGTGCCCAACCTAACCGTGGAAGTTCCCAATTTGCCTCCACAGACTACGTACGCTCCAGTAGAACCTCGGCATTACGAGGCTGAGCATGCAGTGCCACCTGCTATTGTAAGTATTAGCATCATAAGCAGTAGTGTAAATTAATTTTTGTCAGCATTATTTGTTTATATACCAGGATAACAAAAAGTGAGAATGTTATGAATATTCTTCTACTTCCCACATTATGGTAAAGGAAAGTTATGTTTTGAAAGGAAGGGAAGGTATTGTTTTGTGAATAAACAATTATATTTGTTTCAGCCTGCAGCACCTATTGAATCACCACAAATCGTGCCCTCAGAAGTTGCCATACCAAGTAAGTACTGCTTGTTAGGGAACGTATCCATACTACTTGACCTATTTTTTATAATTTTATAGCCCCCTCCCCTCGGTGACCACCCGTAGTATATACCAAGACCATCCCACTAGTTTTCATGTAGTAAATCATAAATATTCCTAAATCATACTTAGAAAACACAAAGTTTTGATAAGTTTCACTTGTAATACAAGGGAATAAAAGATTATGAAGAAGGAAAACGTTGTCTAAAAACGTAACAGGAACTTTATTTAAAAAACAAAAGTCTGTCTTACATGACAAAGATCCCTCCCGTGACCCAGCCTGATATTTCTAACATCCCTTTCCTACTCTGAGTGAGTCACGTAGTATGAGTACCCTAGTCACATTATTATTTTTTTGCAATTATGTCAAGTATGATGTCATTTATATAACTTCAATGTATTGTGTCCAGATGGCGAAGGGGGAAGAGAGAGGTTCATCTCGGAGCGCCCCGTCGGTGCGCAGAGGACGCCCCAAGTCCGGGACATCCCTGACAGCTTGGGTAAGAAAAAGCAAGATTAATATTATCGTAATCATATCAGTGATTTCCCCGTTCTTGTGATAAAAAAATCACAGTTTTAGGTATGGGCCACTATTTCACCTTGGCCACAATATGTCCAAAAGTGGCCAACAATGTAAACTATGGCCCATACTACATAGGCGTTCTCCCGCCGTCGCGGAAGCGCAATCGCGAGCCCGCGTCCACCCCAACATACGGAGAGGAGAACACCCCGGGGTTTTTAGTGGGTACACCCAGTCAGGCGCATCCCTAGGATGCGCGCTGGCGGGGGAGCCCCACATAACCAACCGGCCTCCCCCGAGGTCGAGGTATGAATAAGGTTCATTCCCCCGGGCAAAAAAAAAAAAAAAAGGCGTTCTCCCGCCGTGGGAAACCACATTAGATACAATTTAACATGTTGACTGCAAACCAGTTTTTACACTTAGGCACCGTTACGGACCGTGTGTGTTTTCCAGCACTGGCGTGCCGTCTGTGGGAGCCGCGCTATAGTAGTGCCGCGTTAAACAACTATCATTCAATTGTATCTAGTGCAGTTCAGGAGCGGACTCCTGCGGCGGGATAACCGCCTGTGTAGTTTCGGCCTATGGCTAGAATAGAAGTGATTCTGGACTTCTACATGAGTACCCCAAAAAACTCGGCGGCATTTGACGCTGTTTTCGGTTTGGTTGGTTTTCCCTTCTACAGTTGAATCGTTTTTTCCAGACAAGGTAGTGATCCCGCGGGGCTACGCCCGAGGCCGCACCACGTGGCGCGCTGCACATTTCAACGCCCGATTTCAGCACCCTTATAGAAGGAATAACATGCACCGGGTGAGTTGTCATCATCATTGTCAGCCTATATTCGTCTACTGTTCTACATAGGCCTCCCTTAGTGAACGCCGCTTGCCCGCGCGCATTTTCGAATAATGAGAGTGCACAGGCGCGTACTTCCGTCTCGCTTCAACGCTAGCTAATGCCGATACTGCGTCGCATTCACCGCTCGCGCCTCTTAGAAGACTACTCTCGGTCGATATGGAAATACGCGCGTGCCCTCGAACCTGATATAAACACCCCTCATAAAATATTATTATGTAATGGCGGTTTAAACAATAATTTTTATGTTGTACATTAAGTAATCAGGCTAAAGTTATTATAAGTGACTTTTAAGTTAACAAGTAAAGTAAGTACCTTCAAGTTTATTTTCCTTTTGTTTCAGAGTCACTTCAACCAAAGGAACTCGTTCTCACACCCACAACAAGTAATCCGGCCGAACATACCCAAACAAATCATACGCCAAGAAATTCGCCCGGAAATGATCCGGCCAGAAATTCGCCAAGAAATGATCCGACCTGATATACGCCCGGAAATTATCCGTCCTGATACACGCACAGAAATGATTAGGCCAGATGAACGCCCTGAAATTATGCGACCTGATATACGCCCGGAAATGATTCGTCCGGATATTCGGTCGGAAATGATCAGACCTGAAATACGCCCGGATATGATGAGACCGGACGGTCCGCCCGAAATGCTGCGGCCCGATCTCCACCCGGAAATTCACCCTGAAATCATTCACCCCGATATACCGAATTTACCTCGAATGGGTCCGGAGATATCTCCCGAGAGACCGATCCTACCGGATATGTCGTTCCGACCGCCTCTAGATCGTCCGTCTTTCGATCGTCCACCTTTCCAACAATTTCGGTACCAATATCGTCCGGACGAGCGTCCGATGTTCGGTCCGGTCCGGCCTAATTTCGACCGGCCGATGTATCCGTTCCCGCGTCAGTTCTCGCCTCGCTTCGGCCCGCCAATGAGGGAGATAGTGGCCAACAGTAGCCACATACCGCAAGTGACCATCCGCCAAGTGCCGGATAAGATGTCGGCTAATGAGCCGGAAGTTCGAATGTTGCCGGTGCCGCTACCTCCGCATATCCCGGCAGGCCGTTTGGCCGGGAAAAAAGTGCTGATAAATCCGCATTTTAAGGGGAATTTCCAGCCGATTGTTGACGGTAAGAAATTAAAAAGTTTAATGTATTTAGAAATAATACATACTACATACAATATTACCTAAACTCATACAACGAATATAAGAAATGTGTGACATTAAAAAGGGCAGGTCTGTATTCATGAAGTACAAAATACAAGATTTTTAATGAATCGACTGGATATTAATGAATCAAAAATCACATTTTGTATTATTGGATATTGAAATCTATCTCATCAGCTCATCACACCACATTAACACAAACACACGCACATACACTCAAACACACACACACACACATAAAAATAGATAAGCAGCAGTGATATGATAATACTCATTGGAGATTGAAGGATAGCTAAAGTAGATATTGTGTCATTGAATATTTAACACCTTCACTGCTGAAAACACAACTGTTGTGTTTGTTGTATGGGAAAACACTATGGTGTGTGCAGAGCCGCACCCGTGGCTAGACAACGAAATCGGCTCAGCATTTAAAGTGTTAAATTTATTCACACAACACTATGAAGCTACTGCATTTTATACACACACACACATTTTCAAGCTACATTTTATAGAAACTTATTGCATTGTCTCAGGGTTGCCAGCGTACATTCCAACAAGGATACAAAAGAGTCCACCCCTCAGCCCTACAAACATTTTCGGTAAACAAATCAAATTGTTGAATGTGTTTGCTCGCTTATGTATTATATTTACCACGCAATGCACCCTTTATCATATTTCTATATAGATATTTATCCAACTGTTCCACGACTTGGTTCACAGTTGTATTCTTCATATTAGACGAGTTGGTTTTGCTTATTAAGCTTCACTTAGCTAGTTGTTTACTTGGATTGTTTTTATAATGTTTTCATAGAAACTAATTCTGTAGTTAAGCTTGTATTGTTTAGTTTAAATAACTTATCAATACTTTATAGTTATACCTTATCCATATCTATACTAATATATAAAGCTGAAGAGTTTGTTTGTTTGTTTGAACGCTAGGATCTCAGGAACTACTGGTTGGAATTGAAAAATTCTTTTTGTGTTGAATAGTCCATTTATCGAGGAAGGTTATAGGCTATATAACATCACGCTACCACCAATAGGAGCGGAGCATCAATGAAGAATGTGGCAAAAACGGGGAAAATATATTGCTTTTAAGAGAGTTATTGCGGGAAAACTTGAAAGTGAAACCGCAGGGCGCAGCTAGTTTTATATAAACTCAAAACTCAAATCATTAATTGCAAGAAGGCAATATGAATACACTTTTACAAGTCAAACACTTACGGCTCATAAATAGAAAGAATAAAAAAATAAGTCACATAATTATGATCTACTTAACTAATGGTTAACTTATTATGGTTTGAGTTTGAATATATATTATATTATGATAGACTTTGCTTTCTTACTTTTTTGTAGTTTATAATTTCATACTGTCCTTAACACCTTCACTGCTGAAAACACAACTGTTGTGATTGTTGTATGGGAAAACACTATGGAGTGTGCAGAGCCGCACCCGTGGCTAGACAAGAAAATCGGCTCAGCAGTGAAAGTGTTAAATATATATATTTAGATATTATTTCAAATAAATTTACCAGTTGTTCGTATTCTTACTTATTTATTTAGTTTAAAGTGTTTTGTCCTTTCCAAAGCGCCTAGGAAGTGTCAATAAAGGATCCACCACTTTACTGAATCGTGACGTTGTCTGCGAATTGACGAGACTATTGTCTACATGCCTGCTTGGAACAACTATGTAACACGTTCACTGCTGAAAAACACACACGTCTGTGTTTTCACAATGTTACGGCAAGCGAAGACAAGCCTAGTTTGCGAATCCGCACTGCTGTATTGTCAATTTATCAAACCAGTTGTGTGCGGCCGCACTGCTGAATTACATTAGTTACGACACAACGCTAATATATTGTAAACACACACGTGTGAAGTTTCGCAAAAAAAACCAAAAACGTGAAACAGTTCAGCAGTGAATGCGGATGAATACTATCAGAAACTTCTGCATAAATGCACAATACGCGCTAAGCCAAAACATAAAAATAAAATTAAGATGTTAACAGTTCTATTGTAATTTTCAAGCAGGTCCAATCAAGGACATCGACGATGCGGCGGAGAGGTTCATAGCTGAGCAGAGAAACGCGCTGGCCAGAGCGGCGACGCGCAAGTTCCCGCGGCGATCGCCACAGAGGTACTTAATTAAGAGTTTATAATAGTCATCATCGGCCCACTGCTGAGCACGGGTCTCCCTTCACTTTCGTAAGGAGAACTAGGCCATAATACACCACGGGGGTCCGGTCAAATTTGCCCAAGAATTTCGCTGGAAACTGCCCTTCAAACCGAAACACGGTAATGTTTGCACACTACTGCTTCGCGGATGAATATCTGGCGGCGGTGTGGTACTTCCCCAGGCGGTCTCTTGTAGAAGAGGCCTCCCACTACACCAAAATATAAACATATCGCGCTGATCTGATGTTGAATTTGCAGATACATAGAGAACACGACGATAGAGATAGAGAACGAGCTGGCGGCGCGGCCCCGCGCGCCGGCGCGGCGCCGCAGCGACGACGACGACCTGCTGCGGCGCCAGGAGGAGTTCATCAGCGCCAACCGCGCCGGCCTCAGGAGGAGGTACCTTCAACTATGTACATTATGTAAAAAAACGAGCGAGCCTTACAGTAGCCGCATGTGATGTGTAAACATCTGACATCCAACCTTGGTAATTATCATCATCATCATAGACAGCTCATTGGACCCACTGCAGAGCATAAGCCTCCTCCCTCTTACGCCATTCATCCTGGCTTTGAGCCGATCTTGGTGGTGGACCCTTGGTAATAAGAAACATCAATATTATATCTTAAAAAAAACTAATTCAAGTATTATTTGAAATACAAACGTTATCTATTCAATAACAAACAATTTTTACTTATTCATTCTTTATTTTTGTCCTTGTCTTTTCCTATATATAAAAAGAGTTAGATATAGTACCAACATGCCGGTCTAAAAATGGGTTAGTAGCATCTGACGGCCCACTCTACCACCACGGGTGCTCATTGGTCAAATCAAAGGCTTCCTGTTACACACTTCCGTCCCTTTTCACAAAATCACTCCCACAGATTGTAGGAAAGATTTAAACACATTAGTAATGCCCTTTTAATTTTTTATGTGATATTCGGATAATAGTATTAAGAACATGTGTTTGTTCCAGGATGCGGTCCCCGTCCCCCCCTCCGGCGCGGCGCTCCCCCTCCCCCCGGCGGCCCCGCCCCGAGCCCCCGCGCGAACGCAATGATGAGGTATGTTCTCAGTACGAGCGCTGTCGCTAGTGTGAGAGGGGATAGACATGACATCGATGACGATAGTGATGATGATGATGAAGATGATAACGATAACTTAGTTTATTTTGTGTCCCAGATTAATTTAAAATGACATAGGGTATAATTATTAACTTGGGAAAATGTATGCGAGTTTTTTTCGGTATCGAAATGGAAATCGAGTGCTTTGCTCGCGTTCTGCGTTCGTGTTCTGTCTGTGGAGACCCTCGCTGACCCCCCTGCCCCCCTGCCCCCCTGCCCCCCTGCCCCCAGGACAGCGAGTACAAGCGGCGCGTGCGGGAGCAGGAGAGCCTCCGCTCGCGCGTGCTGCGCGCCAAGGAGGTGCGGCGCCGCAAGAACGCGCAGGCGCTGCATCTGCAGCTGCAGGACAGGTGCGCTGTACTCCTCCGATCGGCTATTGCTACTAGGGAACAATAGTGCACTCAAACAAGCCATACGCTTAACTCTTATATACATAAAGAAAAATAAAAAGTAAATCAAATAAGATCTCCTAAACTAATGAGGAACCGATTATGGTTTGAGTTTGAAAATGGCTATTTCCCTTTCAACTTCAAAACTCCATTAACTCTACCAGTGCTTTAGAAATATGCCCATCAGAGATGATATCACCAAGATACTCCACGGAGATGTAATATTTCAATTTAAGTAAAAAAAAAAGCCTTGCCGGCAAGCTACCTTTATTTTTTAAATGAAACAACTACCGAGTTGTGTCATGTCAAGTTTTTTTTAAATCTTACCAACTTTATATCTACAGGGACCGTGAAAACCAAGATAAACTCCAACCCCCACTTAAAGAAAAAGAAAACCTGCCTACAACCACTAAAGAAACGGAGCCGGCCGATAAACCGGAACCGGTTGACAAACCGACAAGCACTGAGGAAACCAAACCGGACACTACAAGGAACACTCCGGAGAGGAAATCATCGGATGAAGCAATGCCTAAGGATAAAGCTGAGGGTGTGAAAGAGACGGAGAGAGTTAGAGAAAGATCACCGATAAAAGCTAAAGATGATGAAGTTAATTCTACTTGCGGTAAGTTTTTTTACCAATTTTGTCTCGCTTGTTTTGGAAAATTAAAAAGCGACTGCAAGAAGCCATATTGGATTTCCAATGGAACTATAGTCTATCAAGTTAAGATATTTAAAAAGATAATTTAAAAAATATAAAACAAATGTACCCAAATAGCCTTTGTATAAACAGGAAATAAAAAAATATTAAAAAATAAAGAAAACCCGGAACAGAACTGTAATATGACAATGCCGTTGCAGGCATGACAGTCAAAAGGTGAAGGTGAAGATAGCGTCGTATTACTATCTCACTCTATGACTCTCGGTTGTCGCATCGCCCTGTCTCCGCTTACATTTTACAATAGCAAACTATTTTATTGGTACCTACAATCGTTGGCAATGATCTCGATACCCAGGAACTATGAATATATCCTTTCAACCCACGTATATAACGTGCGTCACGATCACACTTAGATCCGGAACCTGAAATTCCATGTTTCTAGGAAATCGGAAATTACGAGGACCTCGGTTCCACAAGGACGTAGGCTAACATGTCTCCCTTGCCCCCCAGAAGGCCTGACGCCCCCCGGCGTCCCCCCGAGCCGCACGCCCCCGTGGGCGCCGGACGACGACCTGGACCTGATCCTGGGGGACATCGACTGCATCCTCTCGGACGAGGACGACAGCGGCCGGTTCAAGGACAAGGGGAACAAGTCAGTACACTCCTCGGTCTCATTACACACACATCAGCACATACACTCCCTCCCATCCTCACCACATTGTCCCTCTGACACACACACACACACACACGCATACAACATATACGCGCACACTCACCCTCTCTCTCACTCTCACACACACACCGAGAGAGAGAGAGAGAGAGAGAGAGATAGAAGTACACAGATACATACACAGAGACACATGTACACCTTCTATATACTTATTGACCACAGTCGTAAACGCATACAGTAGGTCTTGTTATTCAATATTTTTGTAGGTATATTTGGCTCTTACAATAACTCAAATAAAGGGAATGAAATCTTTAACCGTGTACTGCCCCCACAGAAGCGACGGCCCCGCCCCCGCCCCCGCCCCCGCCCCCGCCGCCGCGGTGGCCCCGGTGGCGGACCTCCGCGCGCGGCTGCTCCCCAAGGCGGGGGAGGCGCGCCCCCCGCGGCAGAAGATCGTCTTCGCCGACGACAGGGACGATCGCAGGAGGAAAGGTAAATATTCATTATTCAACTCTATTCTAAAGATAGAAGGCTATCATAAAACATATTTTAAAAAATATACATAACGTAACTCTCTCTCTTTCTATCTTCCCTAACTTATATTTCCCTCTCAACTTCCGTTCGCCTCGCCCGATCACATTTTTCGTAACGCATTCAGCAGCTCACTCCCCAAGTCAAGCGTGTCTAAAGAAGTTTTACTTCAAAAAGGTCGTGCGTTTTCAGCAGTCAACGTGTTCATAATTATGATGAGGATGATGCAATCCATCTTGATCAGCTTGCAATACCGAATACGTACCTTATAAAAGGTCGTCTGGTGGTATAGTTAATATGTTATTTTATTGTACTAACTTTGCAGAAAAAACTCCGCCGCGTCGTGCGGTCGTCAGCTCCACCAAGGCCGACGACTCTGACGCCATCGACAAGAAATCTATAAAGGTAAGCTGCTGATAAATCTATATTTTTATTTTTCTTTTCAATAAACCTCCATGTCAAAGTGACAACTCTTACGTGACGCTCGTGCGTAACAGAACAGTGACGATTGTTATGACATTTATCTCATCTTCATCGTCATCAACACATTTATTTATTTATTTATATAATTAAAACGGTTTAAACCATAAATATCCATATCGTCCCACTGCTGAGCACGGGTCTCACTTTCCTGAGGAGGATTAGGCCACAATTCACCGGTCCGGATTGGTCCGAAATTAGGTAAATTAATTTAATTCTCTAGTAGGTGCGTGGGTTACGTACAGTGCTTTTTAAAGAAACATATTGGTACGTGCCCGCACTGGGATTCGAACGCACGTTTTTCTCCTAAGAAGGTGGACTTTTTCCCACTAGTCTATCACTACATAAATTAAAAAATTTTTAAATATCTCATTTCAGACAAAAGCAAACGCAGAGTTGTTAAACAAATCCAGACAGAGGATAACATTCGATAACCAAGATAAAGAGGTGAGAACAACCATACACTTTATTTGTTCTACGGTGTTGGTGCCGTGCGCTTTGCAATCTAGTAGCACTGCGTTCGATCCTCAGTGATCAATGACTTACTTCATAAGTTGTGCGGTTTTCCATTGCTCAGTGCTTCGGAGGACACATTAAACAAACATTTTCTAAAAATTCCATACAACAGGTTTAAATTCCGGATATCGGTAGGTTATAGCGAGGTAAACAGTATAGAAATTGGGTTATAATTAGTTAAAAAACAAAAAACTCGGCAGCTAATGTAATCTATGTTAATTCACTGATATATTTATTAAAATCTATTTAGCCGTTTAGGCCGTAAGACGCACCAAAGGAACATACATACAAATGTTACCCTTCTTTCGGTAGTCGGGTAAAATCAAAATGTAACGCTTTATATTCATTCATTTTTATGGTTCCGTACTTTAAAAGGAAAAATAATTCTTATAAGATTACTTTGTGGGGTCTTTTTGGCCGGTTATCAGGGGTTTCATATTAATCGCTTCCTTAACCGCCCACAGACAGACAAAGAGAAGGACGACCAAGAGAAGCCTCCGGCGTTTAGCAACCGGCGCGTCATCCTCCAGCGGAACGCGGCGGCCTTCCCCCGCGGGGACGCCGACCGCACGCAGCCGCACGCGGGGATCTTCAGCCGCGCCGTGCGCGTCGCGCTCGGGGAGCCCCGCGCGCGCGGGGAGCCCCGCGTGGAGGTGGCGTCCGACGACGACGGCGAGCCGGCGGCGGCGGCGCCCCCCGCGGCGCGCGCCGCCGTGGCCAACCTGCCGCCCGGCATGACGGGCCCGCGGCTGCGCGCGCTGGCCGGCGCCGACGTGCAGGTAACCGCGCCGCGCCGCGTGTGTGCTCCCGCCCGCCCGTCTAAACTACTCCTTAGCGCGCACAAAACTCCTTTAATATCTTGTACTTATTTAAAGGGATCAATTTTTTTTTCTTCATTGAAATTTTATATCTGTTGATCGAACTATTAAGTAATCTGTGATTTAGCGAAGCTCTTAGGAGTCTCACACGTCTATACTTATATATAGACTGGCGGATCCCTGCGGTTTTATCCGCCTAATTCTAGAAATCGAACGGAGCTCGAGAATAGTACAGATTAATATTACAAAAAACTTTTTCAGAATCGGGTCGGTAGTCCCAAAGGTTACCTCCTCCCAGATTTACCTTTTTATAATACTCTGGTATTATAGATGAGCCTTATTGAAACACAACAGAACAAAAATTAAACAATATAATATATCTTAGTCCAAAAATAACTATAATAAACCTTGCAATAAAAAAAACATAATTTAATAATAGGCACGTTGCGCGGTCTTATAGCTTAAAGCGGTCTCAACTAGACTAGATAAAGAGCAGGAATAAATGCTGTAGAAATGGGAAGTTTGAGAAGTTTGATTGGAGTCACTAATGAATAAAGCGGAGAACAGCATGATGAGGGAATGATGTGGAATAAAAGAAGGTGTACTGAGAAATAATAGAGAAAGGGATTCTTAGATGATTTGGGCATCCAGAGAAGATGGATGAAGAAAGATTGATGACACATATTTAAGGGGATAGTATGAATATGCCAGCCGGTAGAGGTCGACGTAGGCGAACGTACCTCGATCTAACCGAGGACGTACTATAGAGAGGCCAAGTCAAAAGCACCTGTAACCAGCGAGCATGTATGAAGGGACTCATGAAAGTGGAAGGAGGTGTGTCAGGATCATAGCATGTGGGAAGATTTCTCTGCCCACCCTGATATTTGCTTTAAATTTTATATATTTGCAGCAATCCAATATTCCACAGATTTTTCCTGTTATTCCAAAAGTTGACATTACAAAAATTAAAAGAAACTAATTTAGAATATTGACATAATTTTAATAATTTTAGATGTATTGCCGTTGTCCCCGGACTCTGTGTCCCCGTCTAACGCGGACAGCGGTACTTTAATTAAATATATAAAATGACTTCCCGTTGTCCCCGTACCCTGTCCCCGTTAATTTATGTTTAGTTTTTTTGCACTCAGAATCGACACTATAATAAAGAAGAAAAGAGACAGAGTGGATTAAAGATTTTTTATCTTTATCTTAATATCAACTTGGAATAATATGCCGTTTGTTCAAAAGTTCCGTAGCGCAACTCCTTCATCAGACCCGATATCTTTATATAAGCGCACTGGGCGAAACTACTGCTGCTATGGGTAGGCGTGAAGCTTACCATCGGGTGATTGATCTGCTCGCCTCGTTAAAAAAAAGATTTGATCTTTGGATGTTTGTTTCTTCGATAGCATTTGTAATGGCTGAATGAATTTGGATGAAAAGTGAATGTCGTATATCTGGGCGCTCTATTTTGGGGCGTTGGGGGTGGTTAGGCAGAAAACGTGGTACGTGGTATGGGGTTATAGTTCGATATGGTATTAAAAATATTTAGGCCAATTTTGAAGATAGAAAATACCCAAGTAATTTAAAAAGAATGTCCGGGAGAAAGTCTAAATTTAAAAACGCAAAAAAAAATGTTTTCACACGTGTCCTTATTCCCAACAGGGATTTACCAAATTGACGAGATGAAATATAGAATAAATAGTACAGATAACGCGGACAGTACAAAGCGCAAAATGACAATTTGGTACAAAATGCATTCAAAGACCAACACTTTGATATTACAAATCTGTGATATTTATAAAGCTGTGATATATATTTATGTAAGTCTATGTTATATTTATTATACACAAAATTCTGATATATTTTTTGCTCAATATAACAATGCCAAAGAAATTTAAAATTAGTGAATTTTTTATAGGTAGATACATTTTTGTTGGCAGAAAAGTCAAAATTTAAAGTAATGATTCCGTTAATAATTATAAAAAAAAACCATTTCTTTAGCAATGTTAATGGTTTTATTATATCATACAAGATTATTTTTCAACATTTAAAAGCAAGAGAAATGTGTATTTTATTTATTTATTCTTTAGCACACAAATGGAGTACAAGGAGTACTTAATGCAAAGTAGCATTTTCTACCAGTCATGCTGGAGGTGTAACTGCAATGGTGATGGTGTGGCAAAATGAGAGAACTACTAAAAAACAATAACATATAATTGTTACTAACTAGTTAAAGAAAAGGCGAAAAATGTAATTAATTGCTGATAAAATTCATAAAGATAGAAACTAAATACATTTATTTGCAAACGACTAGCGAATCAAACAAAAACAAAGCTACGATGCTTATATCTCACGTTCAACGTGTTTGGTGAGATAGCACGTTCTTGCCGCTAATGGGCGATATGCTAATCACTGCAAAACGTTGCCAACACAGCATAATGCTGGTTGTAAAAAAACCACCGCGAATTGTCATCATCATCATCACAAGAATCACAACCCACATCTGCCCACTACTGAGCACGGATCTCGCCTTACTTTCGTGAGGAGGATTAGGCCCTAATCCACCACTAGAACCGAAACCGGATTGGTAGATCACACACCTCAGAAATGATTCTCGAGCATATTCCTCGCGACATGGGTTTCCTCGCGATATTTTCCTTCACCGATAAGCGAGTGATAGATACGTACCTATATTTTGCTTGAAGAAGAAACACGACTTTAATTATTAACTTGCAAGCCATGTTGAGAAAATAATCTTGTATGTCTTATCTAAAAATATATATTATTACAACTTACAAATCCCACGTGTTGTTTGTCATTATGTATTATATTGTTAGTTTAAGATAGGTATATTTTATTTTCTGTGCTGTTAAATAAATTTTTCATTCATACAATTGTAACTTTTGTATGTTATATTGTGCAATATCTTAGTTAATTTGTGTAAGCCTCAACATATGTTTAAAAAAAGGCTGGCTATACGTTTTCTTATAATAATTATGGAATTGTGATTGTAAGCCTGTTTTTGTAATTCTTTGGAAATTACATTTTACCATACAAGCTTTAATAAAAACGTATTTGATGAAGATAGCTGATAAAAATGAGCCCAAACACCATCAATCTACAGTTAGTCACTAAGGAGTTCCGTGGTCTACCTTCTGTCTCTATCAGATCAGCTCGCTGCCACCGTAATATTGTATTGTCATGGGAACTTGACAGGCAGGCAAAGTTTCAACTCAATTGGATGACAGAAACTGTATCAAAATTGACTTGCTAGAATTGAACTGAACGTACTAACGAGTGGGTAAAAGATTGTCTGTACTTTAAGTTTTGAAAATGTGACAATAAATTTTATTATACTAATATTTCCACCTGGAAGATTTCCCTCGGTGCACTAAAATCCCCTGTAAAGGTCCAGTGATGGATCTTTTGGCACCTTTATGTCCACTTTAATCCTCTACCCATCATTTTTCGCAAAGTGGATTTTTAAAAAATAACTTGTATTTGGAAATCCGTTGTAAAAATCCACATACGGATCTTTTTGCAATTTTATATCCACTTTAATCCTTTATCCATGATTTTTTGCAAAGTGGATTAGAAAATCTATTGTAAAAATTCACTTATGGATCTTTTTGCACCTTTATAATCCACTTTAATCCTTCACTCATGATTTTTGCAACATGGATTAAAAAAAATAACGTGTGTTTGAAAAACCTTTGTATAAATCCACTTATGGATCTTTTTGCAACATTATGCCCACTTAAATTTGATATAAAAATACATGATTCTATTATGCTGTTATGTGAAAGTGGTTGAAAATAATGATATTATTCTATCTCACGCTGTCCGTTTAGCTGTTATAGTTGGTTGTGTTTGTGTGGATGTGTGTATGTATTTTGTTTAAGTGTGCGTGCGGGGTCTGTCAGTCACGACGCACACACACTACTGTACATAACACTACTACGTCCCGAGTTGAATGGTCAACATGAAATTGAATATATTTATTTTGTATTAGAATACGCATCGTATTTTTTTTTGTATGTGTTACTATCATGCAATTTCAATGTGATAGTAAATCATAAATTGAATATGTTTAATTAATAAATTTATTATTATTGTTCAATGTGTGTTGTTGTCATGTTGAGGTTGAATGAAATGTTGTAAAACTTGAGAAGATTAATAATTTGTTTTGTACATTTTTTTGAGATCACATGCGATTTTTTCCTCATAATTTCAAAAATTATTATAATAACATTGTTAAACTTTTCATAATTTAAAGAAAAAAAAAAACAAAAACACACTCCCATCTTAGCCATAAAGCTTATATAACTATCCTAGTTTTAGCTTAGTCCTAAGTTAAAGTGTAGACAAAGAAATTTTCAAAAAACACCATCGGAATGTTCCAGAGTTTGGTATTGGACAAGGAAGAGCGCAGCGCCGACATTACGTTCAAAACGACCGCCGCGGCCGAAACCTTCAGGAGGAAGTTTAACAACAAGATGGTGGCCGCCAGCCGCCTCTCTGTCTCGCTGCACTAGACACCCGCGACGAGACGCTACCACACAAACCGAAGAACACCGGCGTATAATCTTACATATTGTTACGTTACTGCACTAATTGTGAAAAATCCGGGCGTATATCTAAGATGGTTTACTTTAATTTGAATAATTTTAGAAGAAATACTAACGTATTTCAAACATATGCAAAAAAAATGCGTAAGATTTTGGTGTTACATGAGCATTTACAGCGTATTTTAAAGATGAGTTATTTTAAACATTAACTTGACAATAGTATCGTATTTGTTAGATACGTTATTTCAGCACAAGTGTCAGTTTTTAACGCGTATTTCTAACATATGTAATTTTAATAATTAAAAAGAACACACGTGTATTTTTAAGATCATTCATTAGTATATTTTAAATAATAGTTTGAAAACCACTTATTTATGGATTTAAAAACTCACATCTGTTAAAAAATACAATCTTCTAAGTAAGGAGTATCATATGATGTTTGAAATTAAATAATACCTATAACACCGAGGAAACGGCCAATAGAGGATCGTAAATTACTCATGTATAGAATAGAATAGAATAGAATATATTTTATTGTAACTGTATAATCAAAGCATCAGTGAAATGTCACTTACAAGAATCGGTAAACGAGTTCGGGTCGATGTTACGTAAACACAGACTGATTGTCTGTTTTGTGAATTAACACTATACAGGGTGTTACAGAATGGCCCTGTAAGTACTCAGCAGGCTTGTTTCGATCAAGCGTGTGAATTGTTTTACGTGTGCAAAGGTTGAATACATCTTATTTAAAATTCCCATACAAAAGTATAATTATGTTTGTCTGAGAAAATTTCGACGACCCTAAATGTTTGTTTACATACTATCGCACCACACCTCAAAATGGGTAGGTATGAATATATAACCATGTCTGTCGGACAGACGTGCGCCGGAAATACCCTGCCCCGGTTCTTTATAGGGTATTATGTAACGCCCTGTATATGTAATTTATATTAATATCAAGCCATGTCGTGTACATTTCTCCTCTATTGGACTGTTTGATCAATGGCTAATATTGAGTCATTTCTGATTTGTAATTCAGAACCAAGTTTATTTGTATCTTGAATTTGATAATAAGTACATTTGTGTTATGTAAGTTCTCTTCCCATTTTCAATATATTTTTTTCTTTTACGTACTAAGTTAGTTTATTTAATTCTAAGTTCTATTTTTCTATTTACCTGTATTGCTTTTAATTGTTTATCCGGACTGCGAAACCTAAAGATACATTAGACATAAATGTCTTAACACTTTGACTGCTGTGCCGATTTTCTTGTTTAGCCACGGATGCGGCTCTGCACACACCGTAGTGTTTTCCCATACAGCGAGCACCACAGTTGTGTTGTCCCGCACTCGCGGCAAGTTATGAAAAACACCACAGTTGTGTTTTCAGCAGTGAACGTGTTAAAGTTAGGCACGGCTTTTAAGTTATGTTCAGTACATTTTTGTACTTAAGACATAATTTTTTCCTCATCTTTTAACTTTAAGAGGGTTTTATAAGTAATGCTGAATGATTATAATTAATGTATTACGTGGCTCATTTGCGGGGAGATTTTGTTACCTTACCGCAAATGAGCGATTTTAGCCATGCATTTTTTTTGCGATTTTTGTCATGTGTGAATGATGCCTTGTCTTAAGTTGTATGCCTTGGATGAAGTTCAAGACTATTGGTGTCCTGAGACCAGATGTTCTATGAAACTGATGTTCTGTTCTGTTCATCACTGGGCATATGAGACTTTAGAGCCGATGTCTCAGGGTGACGAGCGCAGTGCAGTGCCGCGCAGGATTATGCAATGCACGGTTCTGGGTGGTGCTGTGACTGTTATGGGCAGGCGTGGCGCTTACCATCAGGTGAACGACTTGCTCGTCTCGTCACTCAGTCAAATAGTTAAAAAAAATATATGAAACTGGAATAAGTGCCCAAGCACTCGATAGAAAGAACAGTTTCATAGAATAATAATCCTTTAACTAGGTATAAGATTGTATTCAATGATTATTATTGTCTATCTTTTACTATGGTAAGATTTTTCATTGAAATATTGTACCTAAATATACCAAAATGTCAATTTTCAAGTAAATTCAGTTTTCAATAGCTATTATACGTTCTGTATTAATACTAATAATGAACAAACTCAATAAATGCTATACTCAATTAATATTGTATGTCACTTAATAGGATATAACTACATCAATAGACAATACGGTTAATATAATTAATGTGTTTATGTAACATGATCACTAGAATTAGGATTATCATTGAAAATGGGACATTTATTTATCATGTTTGTTTATAGCGAGACTCCACGGGAAAAACAATGAACGTATTTTTGTGTGAAACTTTGATTTTAATGCCATCTGTTGGCATTATGGTGTACGCTTATAGTTAAAAAAAAACTATAAGACTTTTGAACTATAAAAGCTTGTTTTTCTCTTACTAATATTTTTTTTACATTCACTGTTTTTCCCGAGGCGTCTTCACTTACGGTTAACATAACTTGTCCATCTTGTAATAATGCAAAACGGTTGAGGATTAAAAGAAATATTTACATGTAAATCAACCTTTAAGTAAAATGTTAAAATGTTTATAATATTAAAAGGTTTACTGTTTTTATTCTAATCTTTATCAATATGATGATATTTTGACCGCCCCCGTGGCGTAGTTGGTGATGAGTCGACTACGGAGCGTAGGTTGCGGGATCGATTCCCGCGCAGTGCTAATATTTGTGCACAAACATCTGCTCCGAGGCTAGCTGTTTGTTTTCGATTTCCTAGATACAGAGAATTGTAGTGGTTAGAATAAAAGTTCATAGTAAGCCGATTGTCTATTACAATTAGTAAAATTGACAGCCTCCCAAATGTCCTCTGAATTGCCGGTAGAGGTGCGGGGAAGCGGATCGCGCGGGGTGGAGTGTCCATTCTGTGTGTAGTACTTTGTTTTTTGTGCTTTTAATAAATTTTGATCATGTAGATTCTGGGGATTTAGTAATTATAAAGTTGGGTCTATAAATTACCATTTATTATAAGGTGCTTTGGGGCTATGCTAGAAATCTTTGGTTTACTCGTGTCGAAAGTTTGGAAACGAATTTTCAAGTTATTTTATCAGTAGACTAGATAAATTCGCTCGAGAATATAAATCCTAAATAGTGAAGGGGTTCAGAGAAATTGACATTTAAAGCACTAATTAGAATCTAAGTTGGAGAATTATTATACCAAGTACGTACATTAACTCACTGATACAGTTGGCTAAATTGAAGATTTGAAAAATTAATTAATACATTTAATAGAATTTATAGATCAATTTTGTTAAGCTCCAATCAAAATAAAGAACGAAAAGATGGTAGAATTTCAAAACACAGTAGAGATACGAGTAACGTAGAGATTTATGTAGTTTTTTATGAAAGTAGTCTTTAATTTTGCATTTATTTTAGTATTTTATTTAGTTTATTATTTGGCGTGAATTAGCTTTTAACAGTTCCATTTGCGGATATCAGTCCAGATACCTACCTACCTTCAACTGTTATTAGAATTTGGGTTTCAAAAATATCAATATGAAAATGTGACAGAAATATTTGTCTTGACAATTTTTTTTAATAATATTTAATATTTAGACTTTAAGAAGAGTTCTATTGTATTTCTTTTTTTACTAAATAAGATGTTATTTCGGTTTGATGTTTAACCTAAATTTATCATGTCGTGTATTTTATTGTTGTTCTGTGTGTCAGGAGAGGGGTGATGCTATAGTCTTTGTCAACTTCTAATTGGTCGCTTGGGAGAAGTGTAATCTTCTCTCATTGGTAGATCAATTCTATCGGACCACCAATGGGAGACGAGCAACCTACCGCCACTAGCGGCCGTTTCAAGAACTAATGAGGATATAGTATCTTCCTTTCCTTACAAACAAGTGATTAGTCTAAGTAAGATGTATTGGTGAACATTTTGAATGATATGTAGCACGTTTCGATGTGTTTGCTTAGCTCCTCTGTCTTACTTTACTCGAACGTGGCCTTTACAAGCTATTATAGTACAGGAAAAGCTAACGATTTGTTATGGTAATAAAAAGTAGATGTAAAAACTGAAATGGTTTATTATTTTTTTACCTTTATTTAGGTAAATGTGATATATTTGTACAGATCTCAGGAATAAAATGCGAAGCGTTGCCAAAATTTAACTTGTGTTTTAATTTTATTTTTAAGTGTAATTGTGTTCCCTGTATATAATTAGTTGTAAGCACGAAGTTAGCTGATAAGTGAAGGGTTTTACTCACTATCTGATTTGCTTGATGTCCGCTTAAAGTCGTGTGTATCTTTAGAATCATTCGGTTTTAAGCGTGCCTTAAGTACGATAGACAGTGCGTTTCGCCCTGTAAGTGACTTTAGATGTTAATAAGTATCAAGATATAACTTGAACGTGACATATACAGCGAGCATTGGCTTGGCTCATACTTGAATACGTTTAGATGTATTTATATCGGCGTAGAGGATAAACTTCTAACTCGTTAATATTTTGTGTACTATACAGTAATTCTTTATTGAACACTATAATAATGTTGTGTTGCGTTTAGCCTAAACTGTACCACGTCCCACTGCTGGGCAAAGGGCAGGAATCATTCATCTTTACACACAAATAAACTTTCTATTTTTCTAATTACTTGCGATTTTTTGTCAGAGGTGTCAATCCAATAATGTATTACAAAAATAGAAATGTAAACCTTATCACATTTGTTGTCTTATTGTTATAAGCAATCTCTTACAGGCAACCTTTGCTTGGATACCATTGGGTTTTTTTTTGCATTGGTATAATGTTAGTCTTTCCAAATGGGTAGTTTAATGAATTTATATACCTAATGTTCTAGTAATTACTGTATTACTATTTAGCTAAGCGAAAGCTAAGCCAATGTTCGATATATACCTACATCTAACTTTAGAAGCTTGCCTTTATAAGTTTGTTATTAAGTTTACTTTGACATAAAAATATGTGATTTTAAAATCACGCATTTGAAGACTGATTATCTGCGGAAATAAAACGACTTTTTAAATATAATTTGTGTTTTATTTATAAAAAAAACGTCTAAAACTATATTTATTTACCTTAAAATTAAACATACTATTATTATAGATTTAAATAGATTTTTGGCAGGACAGTTAAGTCGGGTAATACAATAATACATTATGTTCAATATTTGTTTGTGTTGGCTCTTATATTATTCTCTTTTAATTATTAAGTTTAATTTTTTGACAATATTTCCACAAAAATTATAAAAATATCATAAAACAAACTTAAAGCTAGGGTACCACCGGTAGGGGGCAAAGCCCAGGCGATGCAGAGCCGCACCAGTGGCTAGACAAGCAAAACGGCTCAGCATTCAAAGTGTTAACCAACAAAAGGAAAACAGTAGCTTATCTACTCTATAGGTATAAATAATATTCTATTCTAAAACTAGGTGTCACATTTAGTCTTATTACTAATACGAAATTTCTTTCAGAAAACCTTTAGAAGCCCTTTAAAGGTCGTTAAGTACAGTTTAGTTCAATACATTTCAACTTAGCACAATTTATAATAGGTTTTTTTTTTAAAGTAGGTCAATAATAAATATCTTAATAAAAAATAACATTGTTAGATATCTTTGTAGTGTATATTCAGTGGGTATACTTTTACCAGACTGACAACGCCAAATGGAAGTGTCATGTTATAAGCAGTCTGTATGCTTTTTACCTATTTCTACTTATGCATTTGCATGTAAACACTAAGGGTTGAAACCACTTGTTCTCATGGATCCGTGACTGTTTTTGTCATGTTGTGGTTGTCTAAACCCTAAATTGTATTCCCCCAGAACCCCCCCCCACTAATAACATTTTGTTATCAGGTGAACTACGCTCAAAAACAATAAAAATATTAACACGTTGACTGCTGAACACACAGACGTTGTGTTTTTATAACATTACGTGGGTGCGGGAAAACACACCTGTTGTGTTAGCGCAGCTCACGTGCTGGTTGTGCGGCGAAACACAGACGTGTGTGTGTAACGCGGCGCTACTACAGTGCGGCTCACACAGACGGCACACCAGTGCTGGAAAACACACACGGTGCGTAACGGTGCCCAAATGTAAAAACCGGTTCAGCAGTCAACGTCCCTAACATGTGTTCCATAAGCCATTGAAGGCAGTGAATAGTTTAAAACACATAGTTGTGCCTGAAGCTAAGAAAGGTGGCTATGTTGTAGAACTTCGGCGCTGCGTTGAGAATCCGCTTGTACGCGTCTGTGAAGTCCTCCGGGTGGTAGATCTTGTGAGCATGGTGGGAGATCTGCATTATAGGCTGAGACTGCATCGAGAGAGGTACCTGGGGATACAGATAGATAGATAAATAGATAAACTCCTTATTGAAACACCACAGAACAAAGAAAACTTAAAACTAGAACAAAACAAATAATGTCCGAAATATTCTTTGAAGTTGGTGCGAGTGTTACCAAAAAAATTAAACACTTAAAACTGTTAAATTTTTTTCGTATGTTTCGACATTTACATTTAAATAAATATGACAGCTGGCAAGTGACAATTGTACCTTCAAACTAAAGCACTAGCTGGCTATGAGAGAAAAAGAGAAAGAAAATGTGTGCTCGCACCTCTCTCTCTTGCCCCTACAGTAATATACGAAACGTAACTCTCTCTTTCTATCTTCAATATCCTATATCTCCCTCTCAATTTCCATTCGCTTCCCGATCACACTTTTCGTAACGCCCTCGTCACGCATTCACCAGCTTACTCGCCAAGTGAAGCGTGCTAAAGAAGATTTACTTCAAAAATTAGGAAACTGAATCATGTATATTAATAACGTGTCTGTACGTATATAATATGTCTTTCTTATACTTACTGTGAAATCAACAGTGAACTCGTAAGGCTGCACGGTGTCATTGTAGGTGGCAAGCGAATGCACCAACACATAGACGGGGCGGGCGAGCTGGGTGAACCCGGGGCGCGCGGGGGCCGTGAGCGACCAGGAGGTGAGGTTCACACCCGCATGCGGCCAGATCGTCAGGGTGTTGTGGGCCGGCCCTGGAAAAGGGATGACATAAGGGCTCATGGCTAAACATGTCTCATTATCAAACAAAAGGTTCGTAATTCTTATCGGCCCGGAGACACGGTTAGATATTCATACCTACCCACTTTTAGGTGTGGTGCGATGGTAGGTTTACAAACATTTAGGCTCGTCGCAATTTTCTAAGACATACTTTTGTATGGGAATTTTAATGATCTGATGTCTGATCGAAACAAGTCTGCTGAGTACTTAAAGGGCCTATAATATATCTAGCTAGAGAATCGGGGTATAACGGATTATTTCGAGTTACTCACCAGTCATAACAAACCGGTACGTGCAGGCCTCCCCCGCACAGGAGCGGGACCAGCCCACGGAGGGAGGGGGGGAGAAGGGGGCGGGGCCCTCCGTGTACAGCAGGAGGGCATCCGGCCTGGAAATAGATTAACCATAAACGTTAAGAGGCCGACCTTTTTTATGTTACTAAGTAATGTGACGAGCAAGTCGTTCACCTGATGGTAAGCGCCATGCTTGCCCATAACAGCTATAGTGTCACCCAGAACTATCCATTACAAAATCTTGTGTCAGTCAGTCAGTCAGTCTTATGTCTCATATGCCCAGTAATTTAGCTGGAAACATTTTCCTTCAAACCTATTAACCTTCAAACGGATGAATATCTGGCAGAGGTGTGGTACTTCCCCGGGTGGTGGTCTCTTGCTGATGCGGCCCACCGCTACAAAATAGTAAAAAACACATACGTACAGTCACGCCTTTCTCCCGTCGGGACAGGCAGAGACAGAGACTACAAGGACAGAGACAGACTACAAGGACAGAGACAGAGACTACAAGGACAGAGACAGAGACTACAAGGACAGAGACAGAGACTACAAGGACAGAGACTACGAGGACAGAGACAGACTACAAGGACGGAGAGAGACAGAGACTACAAGGACAGAGACAGAGACTACAAGAACAAGGACAGAGACAGAGACTACAAGGACAGAGACAGAGACTACAAGGACAGAGACAGAGACTACAAGGACAGAGACAGAGACTACAAGGACAGAGACAGAGACTACAAGGACAGAGACAGAGACTACAAGGACAGAGACAGAGACTACAAGGATAGAGACAGAGACTACAAGGACAGAGACAGAGACTACAAGGACAGAGACAGAGACTACAAGGACAGAGACAGAGACTACAAGGACAGAGACAGACTACAAGGACGGAGAGAGACAGAGACTACAAGGACAGAGACAGAGACTACAAGAACAGAGACAGAGACTACAAGGACAGAGACAGAGACTACAAGAACAGAGACAGAGACTACAAGGACAGAGACAGAGACTACAAGGACAGAGACAGAGACTACAAGGACAGAGACAGAGACTACAAGGACAGAGACAGAGACTACAAGGACAGAGACAGAGACTACAAGGACAGAGACAGACTACAAGGACAGAGACAGACTACAAGGATAGAGACAGAGACTACAAGGACAGAGACATAGACTACAAGGACAGAGACAGACTTCAAGGACAAAGACAGAGACTACAAGGACAGAGACAGAGACTACAATGACAGAGACAGAGACTACAATGACAGAGACAGAGACTACAAGGATAGAGACAGAGACAGAGACTACAAGGACAGAGGCAGAGACTACAAGGATAGAGACAGAGACAGAGACTACAAGGACAGAGACAGAGACTACAAGGACAGAGACAGAGACTACAAGGACAGAGACAGAGACTACAAGGACAGAGACAGAGACTACAAAGACAGAGACAGAGACTTAGACTACAAACGTACAAGGTTCTGCCGTAGGCGGTGCGGTAGAGCGGCAGGTCGCAGTGGGCGCGGGCGCCGCAGTGCGCGCTGGGGGCTCCGCGTAGGGCGGCGCCGCCGGCCTCCAGGTCGCGCCGGACGGACGAGATGGTGTTGGCGTCCATCTTGTACACCACCACGCCCGTCGTGGTCTCCGTGGGCACCCGGTTCTGGTCGTAAGTCACTATTTCCGAGTGCTGCGGAAGATCACATTTTCTAATGTACCAAACAATAATACACAAACATAAATACATTTTCATGGAGTGATGACACCATAACTACAGCAGGAAAGGAGTGGAATGGAAATTTAAATAGTCGAAGTAAAACTTCAACTGAGTAAACAATTATTTAAAATCTCTCTCTTTTTCTATCTTTTCTAACTTATATCTCTATCTTAACTTCCGTTCACCTCGCCCGATCACATTTTTCGTAACGGATTCACCAGCTTACTTCCCAATTCAAGCGTGCGTAAAGAAGTTTTACTGAAGAAAAGAAGAGAAAAAAGAAAAAAGTTTTTGGCTAGACAAGCAAATCGGCTCAGCAGAGAAAGTGTTAAAGTGAATTATTTTTGCCTAATTACAATAAATGTTTTCAGTTTTGATAGATGTTCGTTGGTTAACTATAGGATGTACTTACAAACCAGTAATGCCTCATGGTGGCGGGTCCCTCGTCCCTGTAGGGGGCGAAGGGGATGAACAGCAGGACGAAGCACGCGAGGAACACGGCCGCCAGGGGGAGCCACAGGCGCTTTCGGGAGAACAGCAGCTCTACACCAGACTGAAGCAGACAAATTGAAATCAGCTACGAGCATGTCGTTCACCTGATGGTAAGCGCTAAGTCTGCCCGTACAGCTGGTGATAATTATGGCAATTCTGTTAGGACAAACTAAAAACTTAACAAGGCCGTTTAATTAAGTTCTCCTGCTCGTTCGTTTTCATAAGTGAGTGGTCGGAGGATGATAGAAACACTTCTAGCCACAAGATGACAGGACTACTTTTAGCCATACAATGATAGGGCCACTAATAGCCAAGGGATGATAGGGCCACTAATAGCCAAGGGATGATAGGGCCACTAATAGCCAAGGGATGATAGGGCCACTAATAGCTAAGGGATGATAGGGCCACTAATAGCCAAGAGATGATAGGGCCACTAATAGCCAAGGGATGATAGGGCCACTAATAGCCATAGAATATTAGGTCCACTTCCAGTGATAAGATGAGACTATTTCTAGCCATATAATGATAGAGCCACTTTTAACCACAGGTTGATAGGATCACTAAAAGCCAAGGGATGATAGGACCCCTTCTAGCCACAGAATAAGGCCGATAATTCCGAGCCCCAGCAGGGCCACTAGTAGCCATAAAATGATAGGGCATCTAATAGTCGTAGAATACGTACCACAGTAGTAGCGACGAGTGCCACGAGCGCCACGTTGATGAGCGCCACGGTGATGTCGGGGGCCGCGGAAGGTGAGCGGCCCATGATGGGCAACATCATGGCGTCCAGCCGCAGCGCCAGTGTCAACATGAACATGGTCGACGGGAGGGACAGGGCCACTTCCAGCCATAAATGTTGCCATGCTGGGGACATAGCAAAATAATTATGTAAAAATGAAAATTATTTCAAAACGACTTAAAAACAACTTCTATGCTATAGTATTCTATTCTTCTTTATATTCTATACTTCTTCTTTTTTATTCTTACTTTTTTTATCATTCACCTAGTGCCTGGTACAGTGAGCGAGATGAGCGATACATTGCGAGGACAATATTATTTATTTATTTATTTACAGTGCAGTTCACTAGAGTGGAGCAGGATGAATACAATAAAGGTAAGCGCAACTCACCTTGCAGCCGGACGTATCTGACGACAGTGAGCGAAACGAGCGACATGAGCGACATTATAAACAGCGGCGCGCTCAGCATGTAGCGCGTGGTGACGAGCGCGGGGATGCAGAGCAGGACCAGCAGGGCGATGGCGAGCGCCAGCCGGGTGGCCGCCATCGCTTGCAGAGTGCGGATGGAACGATTGTAACCGCTCTGTGGAATATAACATAGTCATTTGAATTTGTTTTAGTAGCTTGTTTAACTAGTTGCGGCCGGCGGTTTCACTCGCGTTAACTAACAAAACGTTGATTTTTACGACACAAAAAGTATCCTGCATATTACTACAGGACCAAAAGTAACAAATACTATAATACTTCGCTTTCAGCGATAAGACCGCCCATTGTTCTATCCTTGTTTACCTATTGTAATTCTTCTGTGCTGTGTTTATTTTTGTTTCTGGTATACAATAAAGAGTTTTCTATTCTATTCTATTCTATACTTTGTTATTATAAATGTGAAAGTTGGTATATTTTGGTGTTTGTTAGTCAATCAAGCGACATCAGGTGAACGGATCGGAATGAAATTTGGAGTTCAGATAGTTTATTACCTGGAATATAACATAGGATACTTTTTTATCTCGTAACAATCAACAGTTTCTGTTCGATAACAGTCGTCGCGGGTGAATCAGCGCGGCGCTGCTAGTGTGCCATAGCTATGTGGAGTACCCTCTTGGTCCTCCAGGCGTCGAAGGCCTGCGCGGCGCCCACCGCGCCCACCAGGTACGGCGCCCAGTGGAGCGCCACCACCAGCCACGGCTCCGACAGGTACCTGGAGATATTGGAAATGTCACCGGCGTCAACATCGTTATTACTATTGTAATCATCACCGTAGTCATCCTCATCATCATCATCATGTCTTATGTCTTCATAATCAGTCTATCAGTCCCTTGTTTACCTATTGTAATTTTTCTGTACTGTGTTTAATTTTGTTTCTGGTGTACAATAAAGAGTTTTCTATTCTATCGAACAAGGACAGTATCCAAGGAGCTGACCTCAGCTGTATGGTGGTGGCGAAGGCGAGCGCGGCGCACACGGCGGCCCCGAGGGCGCCGGCGCCGGCGCTCCCCGCGCGCCCCGCCAGCGCCCACAGCAGCTCCACGGCAGTCGACGTGCCTGGGGAAATATCATCATCATCAGCAACCCATACCGTCCCACTGTTGCACGGGTCTCCCCTCACTTTCGTGAGGAGGGTTAGGCCATAATCCACCAGGGGGGCCAGATCCGGATTGGTGTAATGCAACAAATAATTCATAAATACCTCCGAAATAATTCTCGGGTAGGTATGTGGGTTTCCTCACGATGGTTTCCTTCACCAAAAAGCGAGTGATAATTACGTACAATGGTTTTTCCAAGAAACGCATCGGTACGTGCCCGCACTGGGATTTGAACTAACGACCCTCTCCTTGGAAGGCGGACGTTCTTCCACTAGGCTGCCACCGCTATCATTCTATCTATTCTTATCGTCAGTTTTCTTAATTTCCTTCCACTACGGGAGTCAATTTAGAGACATAAAGCAAAGTATCATGTCAAAAAGCACACAACACATGAAAACACACATTAACCAGAAAACACAAACTACACAAGAAAAAACACACAACACTTACGGGGTCCCACGAGCCACACGTAGTACCCGACGGAGGCGAGCGCGAAGACTGCAATGAAGGCGTCCACCGCATAGGACGCGGGTATCGAATACGTTATCAGAAACACGTTCAGATAATCGTAGTACACCGCCGTGGTTGGCTCTTGCTGGAACAAAAACGAACATTAGAAAGAAAGAAAGAAAGAAAAAAAAACATTGAAAAAAAACTAAATGTTTGATAATGATGTGGGATTTATAAATATTGCAGTGGAAGGTATTAAATTCTAGCCGCAAACATGACGGCTACCTCACTAGGCAACCCTGTATCGAGGTAAACTGCGTCCGATTTCCATTCCTCGGATATCGGTAAATTTTACAGATACATAAATATTAAAAAAAAAAACATGCGGTACACGTGACACCACTTCATCACACATCACCTCAGTATCCTGTGCGTTCGTGTCGTCTAGTTCTGCACCCAATACCAGCGTTCTCTATAACCCCGGATTGGAAAGTAAGCAGTGTACCACATGTGGTACACGTGACCCCATTTCATCACACATTACCTTATCCTGTGCGTCCATATCTGCCAGCTCTGCCAGCAGTGCCAGGATCATGTTGCCAGCGTTCTGTATGACCCCGGGTTGGATGAGAGATTCGGTGTCGTACCGCGTGTGGTACACGTGACCCCACTTCGCGAACGCTATGTCTATGCCTGGAAATGGTACACGGTGGTAAATTTTTTCACTGTGGCTATCTGCAGTGCCTGATATCGTCATAAATGGCGACGAATCGTACAATCTATCTATCTATTCAGTCCGTATCCACCCACTGCTGGGTATAGGCCTCCTCTGTTTCACGCCACTTGTTCCGGTCCTGTGCCAGTCTCATCCATTCAATGATCCATTCATCCGACGTGCTTTGCGATGTCATCCGACCATCGAGCTGGTGTCTGCTGAATCGTACAAGGAAAGGTTTAATTATTTTTTTTGCCTGAGAGACGAGACGAGCAAGTCATTCACCTGATGGTAAGCGCTACGCCTGCCCATAGCAGTTACTCTTGCGCGGCTCGTCATCCTCAGACATCGGCTCTAAAGTCTCATATTTCCAGTAATTTCGCTGGAAACAGTGCCCTTCAAACCGGAACACAGTAATGCTTGCACACTACTGCTTGGCGGATGAACATCTGGCGGCGGTGTGGTACCTCCCCAGGCGGTCTCTTGCAGAAGAGGCCTCCCAATACAATATTATAATTTATTGCAAGTAAGCAAAAATAAAGCACTTTTACAATTCAAACACTTAAGTCTCATATAACATAGAGAAAAATTAAAAACAAATCAAATATGTACATAACTGAACTAATGAATAATAGGTTCGAGTAAAAAAAGGAAATTTCCCTTTCAAGTGTTGATTCACGGCTAAATTTCGCACAGGAAAAGGAAACTCGGATCAATGTACATCGAATCCGATGGAAGACTCAGTGGACTTTTGTTAGTGCCCTTTTGGGGCCCTTAAAATTCACAAGACTTCCTCAAACATCCACTTACCATTGATCCCACCAAAATCTCGGAATATCCTAAAGTCCGTATCAGAAGGTATGATCCCAGATGAGAAGAGGAACTCTCCCACACCTTGTGCGTTGGGTCGATACGCGGTGCGCCGATACGCGTTCAGTACGCGGGGGTCCGTCACCTGGGAAATGTAACCTTAATAGAATCAGGCGTTAAGGGGCGTCCCTTAATTCATCATCAACCCATATCGTCCCACAGCTGAGCACGGGTTTCTCACTTTCGTGAGGAGGGTTAGGTCATGTTAATCCACCACGGGAGTCCGCTTCAGATTGGTGGATAACATACTTACCTCCGTAATAATTCTCGGGTAGGTATGTGGGTTTCCTCACGATGTTCTCCTTCACCGAAAAGCGTATGATAATTACGTACATATGTTTTATAGAAACACATTGGTGCGTGCCCGCACTGGGATTTGAACTCACGACCTTCTGATTGGAAGGCGGACGTTCTCCCACTAGGCTACCATCGCTTTATCCATCCATTACTTACCATTGTTCCTTTTATTACGTGAAACGTATAAGGGGCCTCCCCCTTACTTTTACTATTAAGTAAATTATTAATCGCTTTCAGCGATAAGACCGCCCATTGTACTACCCTTGTTTACCTATTGTAATTCTTCTGTATTGTGTTTATTTTTGTTTCTGGTGTACAATAAAGAGTTTTTCTATTACTTTAAAAAAAATACGACTCTGAAATGTTTAATACTTGACACTGGTTTAAGCAAAAATCGTGCATTCAATATGAAAATAAAAAGACTTTTTTTTCCCATTTTACCTGAAATACAGCCGGCTTCCCGTTCATCCCGGCGGCGTCCAGGTTGACGACGGCAGTGACGCCGCCTGCCCAGGGGTGCTTCAAAAAGGCGTGGCTCGCCTGAAAAATAAATTTTATTCTAGACTAGTTATTACTTCCAGTCAATTTCTGGAACGAGTGTTAACTTTGACAGTAGTGGGGGGCCTCTTCTGCAAGAGACCGCCTGGGGAAGTACCACACCGCCGCCAGATATTCATCCGCCAAGCAGTAGTGTGCAAATATTACTGTGTTCCGGTTTGAAGGGCACTGGTTCCAGCGGAATTACTGGCCATGTGAGACTTTAGAGCCGGTGTCATAGGGTGACGAGCGCAGTGCGGTGCCGCGGATTATGCAATGCAAAGTTCTCGGTGGCACTGTAATTATAGGCAGGTGTAGCGCTTACCATCAGGCGAACGACATGCTCGTCTCGTTACTTAATCAAATAAAAAAAATACTCTAAAGCAGCAGTAAATTTCTTTACCTGGAGACCATTTTCCTCAGCTCCGTTAAATAGAAACACTATGTTATGCTTGAACTTCTGCGACCGTTTCGACAATCTACTCAGCGTCTCCGCCATCACAGCGCAGAACACCGCATTGTCTGACGCACCTGCAACGAAATGTTTTCAGATATTAGTTTTGGTTCATCACCCACTTCCGCCACGAATGCCGTTCAATATTCTATGATATTTTAGTTTCTGATCCGCTGTCCAGTTTACTATGTTGTCCTGTTGTGAAATTATACGTTACTTTGATTTTTCGGTTAGGGAAATACAACGTTACTCTGGGGAAATAAAATTACAACGTTACTTCGATCTGTCACTGGGGGAAACTGTCACTGGTTGTCCGATGGTGAAAAGGAGATGGAAGACTCTAGTCGTGACACTCCATTACAGTTGTTTTCTGCATATATTCTGACAATTACTGGGTTAAACCTCCTTTAGTATTCTGTCTTTAGTTTAACTAGTGATTTAATTTCTACACTCACCCATAGCAAACGGTACGGAGTCATAGTGACAGTTGACCAGAATAGAGCTCCCGATAGTTCCGTTACTGTGAAAGCCGCTATCTCCCTCTAACAGTGCTATGATGTTCGACGCACGCTCGTACACGTTGACGAACGACGCCGAAGATTCTAGGAAGTAGTCGCCTGGAATAATAAAATTCTGGGTAGTGGTCAACTGGGAAATAATGTTTTGGGTAGTAGCCAACTGGAAAATAAGAGTCAAGGTAGTAGACAATTGTAAAAAAATACTTTGGGTAGTGGCCAACTGGAACTTAAGAGTCAAGGTAGTAGATCACTGGAAAAAATAAATTTGAAGTCTAGCCAACTATAAAGATAACATGTTATGTAGTAGTCATTTGGATAAATAAAATTTGAGATGATAGATACCTGGAAAATTGAATTGGAGGAACCACCTACAAGAATACAATCGTCCTTTATTGCGTGCCTTTGTAAAGTGTATGAATGTATGTATGTATATCAGAGTAGTGCATGTGTGTGTTGGGGTGTGAACCTGTGTGTTACCTGTGACAATCTGCCAGTCAGTCAGGACGCGCTGGTTGGCAGTGAGCGCTAAACTGTCCACGATCGCTTTCATGTCGCGCGTCTTGTTCAGGTGGTACACGGTGCCCGACACCCGCGGCGCCGTGCCGAGGATGTTGCGAAGGTAAACCCACGCCGCCTCCTCGCTGAATGTGTTGTGTGCCTGGGGTAGACGAGGGTATGACTGCGTTTAAAAAGTCACATATCCTGGTTGCATATTTGTTTTTTTTATAGAAAAATAATTAAGTATGATAGGTCTTTATGAAACCGGTCATGGTTTGTGAAACTTGTCTTATCATCATTTACTTTTGATGTTGACTGTACAACATTTTTATTATTCATAAATTTTTGCGTCTGGCCACTATCTAGCCTGATGCTAAGCGACAATGCGGTCTACTATGGTGCACGCTTACCTAGAAGTAACCTATTCACTCGTGACTCGAAGACTCCCAGGTTGTAACTATCGGGAAACGCAGACTCCGGCAAGGAATTCCACTCCTTTGCGGTACGCACAATGGATGTGGAGGCAAACCGCTTCATGCGTACAGATGGAATGTCCACCATGTCACGGTGGCGCATCGCTGTACGTCTGGTTGTTCGATGATGGAATGGGATTGGTGGATTTAAATCGTGCAATTCCGTCGCACACTCCAAAATGTATCATGTATCTATGTGCCGGCTATCTGCGTACACTATTATGTTCATCGTGTGTTTTCATTTTCTTGTCGTCTCTAAATAAGTACGTTGTTCGCTGTTGTGTGCAGTTGTGTCAGAATAAATGTTTTTTCTTTATTTCTTTCTATCTACATACTATGTCCCATATGGTACTAGGTAGGAAATCAGGATGGAGTCTCCAGGGTATCGCGGTTAAGTTGGTATACTTACATCTCTCGCCACGTCGGCATCTTTGACGACGCTCGGCATGTCATCCTCGACTAGCTGCGTCAAGTATCCCAGAAGAAGGTATCCTCCAAGCACCAGCAATATATATGTGCTCGGCAGCTGAACATAATGAATAACGTTTAGCATAGTATAAATGAAAAAGAAATTGTAAATAAGCCTTTTGTTGTAATTAGGCAATGATACAGCTAACGGGGCCGCAATTCTCTTTTTTTTTATAAAATAAGTGGCAAAGCAGCATGCGGCCCACCCGACGATAAGTGGTTACCGCCGCCTAGTTTTTCTCACTTTAATTATTATTAAAACTCAATTCTTGGACGAAAAGGCCTCTGCAACTGGTCCCATCAATTGAAAAACAATTGGTTTAGAATTGAAAGGTGCATTCGGCCCCATAAGTTCATTAACACAGTCCATACTTTAACTAACATAATTCTTTAATAAAATTTCTCGTCTGTAAAGTTAAATTAAAGGTTAGAACGTGTCAACTTCTGAGGCCGACTGTACCTTTCCCTATGGAACCTGGCCGGAATCGTAACATCGTGAAGCAATCACAGAATAATACTTACCCTTTTCTGCGTAAATTAACCGATTGGAATGCTCCTCCTGACTGGAGATGTAGTTAGCACATGACTTAATGACTTTTTATCCACATGACTTAAAATTACTTAAAAAACACATTAACACACAAAACCAAGCACAGATAACACAAACTATAACAATGGACTAAAGCAGAAATATATATAGGAGAATTTCACTAACAAGCGAGTATAAATCTCAGAATACAGTGATGGTAAAGAAGATAGGACACACACGTAGCAACTTTCAATGGCTTATTAGCGATCAATTTAGGTTGCTGCCATTTTTAACCTAAACAGGATCCAGTTTGGGTTGAAAATGGCAGCAACATAAAAAAAAAAACGTCACGGTACGATTATGTGACGCGGTTCAGTTTAGGTCTTCAATTGAATCGCTATAAGATGTCATGGTAGGCCTCTAGGTCTGGCAACTTTTTGTGGACAAGCGATTTATACGGTGGTCAGTTTTGGCAACTTAAAAAAAAAGTAGCGATGCAATTTGTGAGCTGCATTAGTTTTAGTTTGGTATAATTTAGTTGTTTACCAATATATTGATTTATTTTATCATTTCCTTGTACTGATTTCAACAATGATTTCACATAGCCATTTTAGAGCTAATGTGAATATTTTTTGCCTTAATAAGTTTATTGTGAAGGTCTACAGTGCGAATAAATTATTATTGTTTATTATTATTTTAACAAAAATGGAGTAAAATCATTTAGATAATTATTTTCCCACACTATCTCAGCCTCTGTCTCTCTTTTACATGTTTATTCAAAACGTTAACCTGATTAGCGCTTCAGCACTTAATGACTAAACAGACAAAGTAGTTTTTGGTTGCAGCAATTAAACACAGTTACTATAACTACATTTAATTTTATTTTTACGTAATAATTTGAATTTGAGGACAGTGATAAACGTGGAGAATTGGAGATCTATTACTGGTACTTGAATGTAGAAACTACCGATGTGCTCCACTATTTAAATTATTAATACCACATGCCTGACCTTGATAAAGATAAAGATTTAGAAATCGACCTATTCAACACCTCTGCATTTAAGATGATACGATTGTTGAATGATCGATACTTCACTTAGTAATTTTTTATATTGTTTTCTTTGATATTATTTTCTGTTTGTCTGTGAAACCAGTTTTGTTTTGTTTTCCTTGTTTTCCTTTTTTTTTTACCTATCTTTTTGGAATGTTATCTTTTTGTTAATCAGACACCAGTAGGTAGTGTCCTCACGCCTGTGCTCGTCCGTATGTCTACTGTGTTGTGTATGTCAATATGTGCATTTATAATATCTGTGAAAACTTTTAATTGGCCTTCCATACTTAAATTCTTATCTTCATAATTGTAACTAGCCGTTAGTTTTCCTTTGATAATAAAATAAAATAAAATAATAAAATGCCTTTTCTCAATTAATTACTTATTTAATTATACCTTTATAACTCACTTATAATTGTAGCGTGAAACTTGTAAAGTTACTGGTGGCGGTGGCAACTGAAAGTTGCTACGTTTGCACGTACCCTAATATCGGCTAATATTATGGTTAGCGTTAGTAAGAAGCTTAGTCAGCATTATTTTAGAACAAATGAAGTATGCAGTACATAATTATGCCAGTAACTACTTAAAATTCTATTCTATGATTTCTATAATCTACTGAAATGTAAGGAATGACAATGACTTATTAAGGCATTTCTAGATTTTACATTAATTTAAAGTCTGTTGAAGCTCGAAATTTATGTCTTCTTGAAGATTTCAAATGACTAAAACATTTTGCAAATGAGAATAAAAACTTTTTGAAGGTTTTTAATTAATCACATTATGAGAGAGCTAAGTTTTACTCACCCATGTTAAGGCCAAAATGCATTGACTGTAAAAAGAATGAGCAAAAAAATTCAAATTAATCCAAGAAATTATAATTTTTAATTAATATCTAGCTTCAAGAGCGGCTGGAGGGCAATTTACTCTTCACAACATAATAATATATATCCAAAGAATGTCTTAGTCGAACTTGATTATAAGACAATTTGGTTTCTATGCGACATATAGGCAAATAGACAAACATCGGTCATGGAGAATACATCGTGCAAGGGCGTCTGGGACGAACCCCAGAGCCAGCCCTACGATATTTGATATTTGACTCAGTTACGCTTTCAATACGGGCATACCTTTTAGCTATTTAAATATATTATATTCTTAATAGAAGCAGTAATGCGTCGAGCAGGTCGGTCACTTGTCGGTAAACGCCACGCCTGCTAATAACAATTACAGTGCCATACAGAATTTAACAAAGTAAAATCACGCGCGGCGCTGTACCGCTCTCGTCACCTCAGACATTTAGTTTTAAAGTCTCATATGCACAAAAATTTCGCCTTTAAGCAGAAACACTAATGTTTGCACACTACTGCTTGGCGGGTGAATGTTATGCCAAATTCTGACATAAATCCACTACTTCCACCAGCATTGGTGGCTTTTCCACTGGTATATAATAAAGTTTTGTTGTATTCTATTGTATTATATAAATAAAATTATACAAAATTCATAAGAACACATTCTTTGGATTTGTCATTTTCAGATTTCCCAGTAACAAGTGGTGAATAACTGAATATAGGTACAATCTATCGAGTCCAGTAATCTACTATCTATAGATAAGGCGCCGTAAAGATACGGGCCAAGTCGCGTAAATAATTCTTACACGGATTTGTAATCTATATACTTATAAATCTTATAACAGGACAGTAAAGGGCAAAATGTCAGTGCATTGAAGATAATTAATATTAAAAATACATTACTCTAGAGTTCTTACAATAAGCTACGAATATTCTTGATTTCAATCAAGAATAGTTGAAAACCATTTTTTACTGTTTGTCCGTCTATATGTCAGCCTATAGGTATCTTTGTGCTCACATTACGTAAAATCTACTGAACCGATTACAATGCGATTTTCACTGTTTGGTAGCTTAAAATCGAAGTTAAAAACTGGTATGAGATGGATCTAAGTACAACGGGTAGAAGCCGAATTATTAATAAAAAGCTACAATTGGCTTTTAGAACAGTTCTTTATAATAAAAAAAATACATATCGCGTACAAAATCGCGGGTAACACCTAGTTATAATCTTATCTAGCCATATTATAATCTTCAATACGGAAATAGATTCAGGATATTGACGTTTATGTAGATTACTATCTAACACGTAAACTGGCTCGTAGTCTGCTTGTTTTTGCAAAACGGCGGGACTAATTTCGAACATGTTCTTCCTGCTGGCCATACACCATACTGCCTACCGTCCGATCGGCATGACGCTTCAAGCATGATCCAATCTGCAGTTCGTTCATATACACCACACACGATCAATTTAACCTGTCCAATCACGGACCTTAAAATAGCAAAGTGCGCGTCCGAGATATTTAGTCGATTGTCTCGATTGTTCAAACATCTCGATGATTTACTCTCGCAGTCGAAATCAATTAATTCCAAGTTGTTTTTAAACTTAAAAAGGGAAATAATCGAACTGCGATTCATTCGAATTCAAACACCCTACGACACGACACTAACGAGAGAGCCAGTGAAGATTGAAGCGGCGAGTCAGTCGACTCAGAACAATCGAATAACATTTCGATGGGTCCGGAACCGAGATGTTTATAGTATCGATTGTAATTTTGCACCGAATGTCATTATTTCGTTGGTTCAAACATCTCGGTCTCGCTCATAATTACCATAAAACATTGATATGTCCCAAAATACTACACAACATCAAGCATTCCCCGGAACACGGTCTCATATCAAAACAAAAAAATAATATATCCCAAAATAAAATCACACTTACAGATTTTACTGGTTCATACAAATGTTTCCCTTTCCTAGTCATCTGGTAAACCACCTAAAATTATAAATAAAATATATAAACAAAAAAAATAATACAACGAAAAAAAATTATATTCAATGCTAAAAAAAAAGATATCGAAAAGTCAACTCAGAAACTTACAAAGAAACAAATAAATAATATAAAATGATTATTAATTTTATGATATAAATAAGCAGGCTTATATATAAAAGGCATGGTCCCACAAGGTAGACAATCGCCTGGCAAGTAATTTGTCACCGACCACTTTTCGGATTGTTTCTGACTTACAAGGTTTACTATCTAAGACCACATCGTTATTTCTTGAAGTATATATCACATTTCTAAATAATTCATTGTTAAATAAATTTTATGTTAGAGAGTTACAACGAGCAGATTGTTCAGCTAATGGTAACCACCACGCTTGTACATAACATCAAAGCAATAAAGAAAGATATGGAACTAATAAAGAAAGTAGGTAGAAATAAGTATTACAAGGAATAAGTAGCAGTAGTGTAACTAACAGTTAGGTACAAATGTGGCAGCCTGCCTGGTGGAACCAAACCCTTAAGAAAATCATGAAAATTAGGATTAAAAGAATGGTTTCAGTTAGTAAAACCTTGATTAATAACCACAATTAAAGGTTACTATGAAACATGACAATGAATCTTAGCATACATTTACCTACTTGAAATATAGTTAGGTAGATGAAATGGATAATTATATGAAAAAATTAAAGTGAACTGAGCATAAATGTTAACCACAACAAGTGCTTGTGGTTATAACTAAAATAACAATTTCAGTAAAAACAAAGGGCGCTGTACAACATATAGAATTGAAATTCTGAATTCGGGGAAAAAAAATTAATCACTTTAAATGTTTCAGTACCCCCCTGTGTAACATATGCCGGTGATCATATTGACACATTAAAAAAAGTGTACAGCACCCTTAGGTTTATTTTGTATTTATGTATAATTTATTATGTGTGTGTGTCTGTTTATAATAAAATGAGCATTAACCCGTTGCCAGGGCTTTTCGTCTCGGCCATTGTCGTGATCGTTGGTCGGGACGCCGGTGTATGACAGATTCTGTAACATCAAGAACATTGTGTCAGTAACAATATTATCAGGACCTATGGTACTGCGATTGAAGTCACCACCACACAAATCAACAAAGACTGCGGTGTCTTATGCACCTAAGAACGGGGTGTAGAGGAATCCAGGGGGTGAATAGGTATCCAGGGGGTGAATAGGTGTCGAGGGAGTGAATAGGAATCCAGGGGTTAATGAAGACGAAACTGGACAAACTTCATCAGGTAGACAAAGGTTTTCATGCCTATTATTTGAGGCTCGATAAAAAAAGATATTTTGAAAAACAAATCCTTATAAGTACCTGCGTTTGTTGCTGCTCAGGTCCATAAATTACTGAACGGATTTTGATTTCATAATATTTTGTGTTGGATAACTTTTTATCTACAGGTGAAGCCAGGGGACGCATATTGTAATGCAATTGTTGTTTTAACTAATAATGCCGATTTTATATTATAACTAGCTGCTCCCCGCGGTTTCACCCGCGTTGATTATAATCTAACATACTATGTAATAAACTATCTATGTCAAGGTTTATCCAAATCAGTTCAGCCGTTTCTGCGTGATTGACTAACATACAAACTTTCATTTTATGATATTAGTAGGATAGTAGGAGGTAGAATGTACCAATTTGACAAATAACCACTATGCCATAATACTTATTAATAAAATATTGAATTGAATTGTATTTTTTTTTTAACTAAGTGATGAGACAAGTAAGTTGTTCACCTGATGGTAAGCACACCTGCCCATAACAGTTTACAGCACCACCTAGAACTTTGCATTTCATAATCCTGCGCGGCACTGCACTGCGCTCGTCACCCTGAGACATCGGCTCTAAAGTCTCACATGCCCTGTAATTAAACTGACAGAAGCCGAATGAAAATCGATTGGACTTTGCTGGAGGTCAAGAGCATAGAAAAGTGACAACGTAATTTGTTAACCAATAAAAGCATTACTGATTTTGATAAAACTTGCGTTATCGAGTAGTCGAATAAATGTCAATCCTAGACTATAAAGTAATAAACTGTTTTCTTTACATATTTTTCTTTTATGGTCTTTTATTATCATAAATACATTTTATAGTTTGCTGTGACATCCTGTTTTGTTTATCATGGATGACTTTTTATTTTACATCATAAAAAGGCTACATCATAAGGAAGGCTGCTTTCCGCTGGGATAGTAGCATGTGGAACGATGTAGTCTCTGCCTATCCGAATGGGAGAAGGATCTGACAATTTTTTCACAAAACTGTTATGATAAAATTGCCAATGGGTAGTTCTCAAAAAATTGCCTAATATTTTAAGTTGCGGTAACTTTGTTTTCCGGTTTAGGGCAATGTAACTCTGAGGATAGTCGAAAGGACACTAGCTGCATCGAGGCCAATATCCTACACATTTCTAAAGAATGGCGGAGAACTCGAATTTAAGTTTGTCATTCAATTTATTAGTTAACCTGTGTATGCGAAAAAAGAAATTTTTTTAGAACTACATCAATACAGCAGTGCGAGTTCGCACAACAGGTGTGTACCGCTTGCCGTAACATTGTAAGCACAAACGTGAGTGTTTCAAGCAGTCACTGTGTTAAAGTCATCATTCATATTATTTACTTAATGAAACGGGTTAAATTCATTAGCAAACTGATATCAAAATATGATTTTTATATCAATGTTTCAATCTCATTACATTGACCGTGGTCATGAGAAGTTTCAAACACAAAAAAAACATGAAACATTATTAAATGTTCCTGACATACCTATCAATCAAAATAGAGATTAACTAGTAAGTATGTACCAACTGGTAAAAATACTTTATTTTAGATAGGTACCAATTATTTCAGATTAATAAGCGCTGCTAGTATAGTAAAATAGGTGTGTCCCGAAGTCTTAAATCATATCCAGTCGTGCCTAGATATCTATCCGATAAAACATAAACATTATCTTTATTTCGTAATACTGGGATAGTTACGATAACAGCTTCTTACTCACCATAGAAACTCCTTTTTTAGGCCGTCTTAGGCCATCGTGTTCATTAATATTAGCAGACATTGTGGTCACTTATTCACTTGCTTTCATTTAAATAAATAAGCTCATTACTAAATTAGAAATTGTAAGAATAATGTAAACAACCGGTTTCCGGCGAAGCTAGCTATCACTGAATTCTCTGAAAACAAATGACAGCTCTTGGCTCTTGGCCTCTTGAAGTTTGAAGGTTTTGACAGTCGTGAACAGCTGTCGCTGTCATTGATAACAAATCAGAAAAGTGTTGCTAGAGGAAAATTAACTTTCCATTGTTTTTTTATTTGTGGTATTAGGGAAAAGTGTCACCTACGATATATTAGTATCGTATTTTAAAAAAGCTTCAAATAAAATAATGTAACGAAAATTAATAATTTACTGCTTCCATTTTTTTACAGATGAGCAAAATTTTCGTTTTGTATAATATCTCGAATATTGAATGGTACAAAATGTATTTAGTGGGATACTACATTATACGTAGTTAACGATATAATAATAGTAATAATATTATACACTAAAATGTGAATTTTTCAATTAATGGCGCTATTTCGTTATATTTAAATAACCTCAAGCAATGAGCGGTTTGTTTTCGTTTAGTTGAGAAATAATTACAATGATTATTATAATGTTTATATTCTAGTTTTTAAGTTTTCTTTGTTCTGTGGTGTTTCAATAAAGAGTTTATCTATCTATCTATCTATCAATGATTATTATTTATGAATAGGTTTGAAGTGTTAAGAAATAAAATGAGTATCAATTTTAGTATTTTTTTAATTAATATTATGCTCACAATCTAAATACAGTGTATTAAACTACTGAATAAATTAACATTTTGTAATCTCTATCATGGATAGCATTAATAATTATAATCTACATCACCCATTTGACATCAATACCATGTTGATACATTTTTGTAATTAGTTGAAAATTTCAATATATTTATAGCCGTAACTTGGTTATAAAATATCCTTAACAGGCTTCCAGAATTACTTCAATACGTGTATTTACAAGAGACTAAAACAATTAGTATAAAAGTGGTTTAAATGTACATCAAATCACCAAATATTTAATTACACTACCTATTTTAAATGTTATAATTAAGTAATTTATCTATGTATAATTAGTTTATATTTCGCATTTTTTACAAATTTATTTACAGGGTAAGCTTATGTACAATACTTAATTACAATCTGACAGATCTTGATAAAATGTATAAATAATTAATTATATGAAGTAGGTAAGTAGATATTAAAGTAATAAGTAAACGTAAGCAATTAATTAAAATACAAACTAATGGTAAACATCACGAAAATAGTTAATTTCTCAATTCTTGGAAATCCAAAATAATTATAAATGTTGTGGAGTCGGTATGTATGATTCTGTTAATGAACTATGTCAACATACAATTGAATTATAAATATAAAACCAGGCAAAATATTAAAAGTACAAATAACAAACTTGTTATTATTAAATTTTGTTATCTAGAAATAGAATTACAAGATTTGCACAATCCCAGAAAAACACTGGCTCCATAATTAAATTATTTACTTTTATACTATATAATACAAATACCTACCTACTTTAATTAAAAGAATTTTATAACTATAATCACACTTTTCACTTCAGTTACCTACATTTAAGTGGTGCAAGGGCAGAACAGGAATGAGATCCCTGCAACCAAAATCACCATATTTAGAGATTTCTGCTATATTTTTTTAAGTCATGACATAAGCAACGTTTTATTACAAGGATTTTAGTTTTCCTTGTTTAAATAGGTAGATTCATGATGCGAAACTATAATTATCAATTTTTTTATAATATAGATTGCGCTTGAAGACGTGTCTTGTTTTGCCCCTGCACTTTAGCTTTCAGTATAAATGATATCAACAATTTCTTAGATCATATTTATGACGTAACACTTTTGGGTAAAGTCTCTCTGCATTATTCCTGTATGATAAGACAGAAGCTTAGTATTTATCCAGTTGCTCTCATCCTGAGGGCATTAGGAGAGGCAACACTAGGGTGACGGCGGGAGGCTGTCGTCGCTCTCGAGGTAGGTGACATAGTTGTCTTCACCAGGGGCGTGTGGTGGCCGCGGTGGAGGGAGGGACGGGACGTCGTAACCATGCATCTTGAAGAAAAATAAATGGGTAAATTATGAATAATATTATTAAAAAACATGGTTTTCATAGTTTAAAAAAAAGTGCATTTTGAAATAATCTTTGGCTTTATCGGTGGATAACATTATAAAAACCCTTAAGATAACGTTTGTCTCATGAAATAAACAAGTTTACTGAATTTATAAAATTAAAAATCTGCCAACCTGATTAACAAGCTGTTGAAAAGCTGCACTGTGATGCGGCGCTCGATCTAAATCAGCATGGAGGGCAAAATCGGAGAGCGCCTTCCAAGGCGGCTGATACGCTGTCACCTCAAGCGCGAGCGAGTTAGCCTCATGCCGCACTGGCGAGCCCGCCACTAGTGGTACACCCATTGACATGTAGCCGAGTCGTCGGCCTTCCTGTAGGAAATAAGATTATTAAGATATCATGACATACTATGCCATGCAAAATTATAATTAGTTCTCATAGAGAGTGCGAAACGACAGCACTGCCTTTTAACATTATGTAATTATGTAATTATGTAATAATAGCGTTTTGGAACCAGTTGAGGGTAACGTGAAATCCACTGACGAAATCAAACTTAAGCCAATTTTAGTCATTAAAATTAGTAACAAAAAAAGTAAGTATTCATTTTTAAGTTATTAGTGTGACGAAAGAAAATAAGGTACGCCAATCTTGTTTCATGGACACTATGGCGTAGAAAAATAGATTAATAAATATATTACTACGAGTACAAATAATTCCAAAGTCTCTAACCTGATAGTCATATGAAAACTGTCGAAAAAACAATAAATATTGTTACTAGTGAAGGAAAATTATTTATATTTAATATTGTTAGGTATTATAACTTGAGAAAAGAATCATGCCCACTGTAAATATTGTTATTTAAGATCTGTACAGCATTTAATAACCTTGAAATCGTTAAAATAATCGTTTTGTGCAATATGATTACACATGATAACCACCTTCTCCTGTTGCATTTGCATCTTCAACTGTATAGTTTTCTTCTTGTCTTTGCATCTCTTGTTCTGGAACCACACCCTGATAACTCTTGGACTGAGGCCGGTCATCTCTACTAGCTGCTCCTTCATCAGCGCATCAGGACGAGGGTTCGCTGCGTAACAGGTCCTGATATTCAAATTAAATGAAAATTTTAATTGAGTACATTTCCTTAAATTTTGAATTTATTTCTTAATAGTAATATTTTTTAAATATTGTAACTGACTTTATTTCATACATTTGAATAAGCCAGTGAAATTTTCCCCAGTTAAAAGGAAAATTTATTTTATGGCAACATCGTCTTCGTTCTCATTTTTTAAACTGTCACATTTTTATGTGGTAAAGGCAATTATCACATACATCCAAAAATTAAAATGAAAAGGTTTCATTCGGTAAACAAATGAGGTTTTCATAGGAACATAAAGAAATTCTACCGTTAACTTCCTCACCTGAGGGTATGAAGCTGCTTCTCGTTTAGGACAGTCCTGACTCTTGTCGGTTTGCCGTCGGCTGCGGCGGTGGTGCGAGCGCGACCGCTTTTGTGGGAACCCGATTCACTACCTGAATCTGAAATACAGTAAAGTAAACAATTTTGTATACATAGTCAAGTACTAACCATACTTAAATAGTTTAGTCAATTATAATGGAGGTAGGACGTCAGTCTCAAAAGTAGCTGAACATCTACCTACCTACAACAACAGACCGAAGTATAAATCATACCTAGGAATTAAAATAATGTAATTATTGTGAAACCTGAAAATAACCTAAACCTATTTCTACATCGTCAGTCTCGCTTGTTATTGGTTGGAAGCAGTCGCTAAGCCACGTCAGAAGACCTTGGGCAGGAAGGCCAGAAAAAAAAAACTACTTACAAAAAAACGAATTTATTTTTGCCGTGGCTGATTTTTTATCCCTTTAGACTGCAATTACGTCATCTCTTACAAAGGGGTGAAAAGGCGAAAGTTGACCGATGTCCGAATAATGTCACTTAACAACATCATAAATCCACTAGCAGCGCCCCGCGGTTTCACCCGCGTTAACTACTATCCTACCTTTAATTTTGACGGGTCTAAAAAGTGTCCTACGTTCTATTCCAGGTCTTAAAGTACCTACGTAATAAATTTCATCAAAATCCGTTCTAAAAGTTGCCAGTATTTTATTCTATTTTTTCTAAAATCGTAACCTAAGTACCCATTTACTCCTTGATGTATTATAATTATGTTATGTTGTGCTATGATAGTGTTATTAAGTGTAAACAAGTTTTTTTCTTAACGAGACGATCAAGCCTTTCACCTGGTGGTAAGCGCCACGCCTGCCCATAGCACTTACAGTGCCACCCAAAACTTTGCATTGCATAATCCTGCGCGGCAGTTTGACAGGGTTGCCGCATCAGGGGTGTGAAAAGTAATTATTCAGCAAAACTTGCCCCTTTTCTATGGAATTATATGACAAAGGCTTGACCGGCGTCCATCTAATCCCACTTCACGCCTCTGTAAGCCATCCTAATCATGATTACACTGACTTTGTGCATTCGTGATTAGCCGCCCTGGCATAAGTGAGTGATTACCTGATTACGAAGCGTGTATTGCTATTTTGATTCCGCACAGAGCAAAGATGTGTGTGCGCCCAATGACCTTATAATTGTATATCTCTTATTCTTTATAAAAGTGTAAACCACAGGTATCCTAACTAATATTATCGTTATTATATGCAAATGTGAGTTTGTTTGTTCGTTAAGCTTTCACGCTTAACCGATTTTAAAAATTCTTTCACCTATGGAAAGCTACAATAATTATAATAGCGAGTAACATAAAGTTGTATTATTTTATCTCCGTATTCTTTTCTTACGGGGATTCTTATTTAAGTGATTGTGACGCGTTATTTTTAGCCAATTGAAAAAGAGGGGTGTTCGAAGTTTGATGTGTGTATGTATGGCTGTGTATCTGTCCGTGGCATGGTAGCACCCAAATGGAAGGACCGATTTTGATTTAGTTTTTTCTAGATGTTTTTTTTTTCTTTTTTTTTATAATAAATGTTATGTGATTTGTCTATAAAATAATCGACTATTTATCTTGGGCTGAAAGTCAGTTTAAGGCTTTATAGGTAGCTATTATTTATTACCTACCGACTGCAGGTGCCATTAGGTCAAATATCCTCTCACACAAATTTAATATCACGCAGAAATCACATCAGTATTAGCTCAGCTTATCATTAACACGAGCGATTATTGCTTATCATCCATCGATACACATCCTAACATTCGTGTCTCGATAGTAATCGATTCGCGATGCAGTGATTACTCGATAAAGTGCTTTGAAGTACGCCGACAAAGCTGCCGCCGCCTTTGAAAACGCCGCTGAGGTGTCAATCGCTGCTCTTTTATCGGTTGCCTCTAATAAAGTTTTTCGGTAATTTTGTTGTTCCTAGTAATCAGAAGTTAGAATTGTATATTTATTAGAATTACCTATTTTACTAAAATCTGGTGATCTATAATTATTGATTGTTGTATTCAAATTAACTTAATCTAATAGTGCAAGGTTACCGGTTTTTTATATTATTTATTATAATTATGGAATTACACCCGGGTGCCTAGCAGTGGTAACCTTCTTGTGGTAGTGCAGGAAGTAAAACAGTATTTTTTTTTTGCTAAAAATATTTTTTCAGACAAGCATTAATTAAATTCTTATTCGGCACTGCTAACCGTTTTTTTTTTATTTGACTGTGTGACGAGACGAGCAAGTCATTCACCTGGTGGTAAGCGCCACGCCTGCCCATAACAGTCACAGCACCACCCAGAACCCTGCATAGCATAATCCTGCGCGGCGCACTGCGCTCCCTGAGACATCGGCTCTAAAGTCTCATATGCCCAGGAATTTCAGTGATGCCCTTCAAACCGGAACACAGTAATGCTTGCACACTACTGCTTGGCGGATGAATATCTGGCAAAGGTGGTACTTCCCCAATGTAACTTGTATTGTTCTACTTTTTAAGTTTTCTTTGTTCTGTGGTGTTTCTTTCTGTGGTGTGTGTGTTTAAAGAGTTTATCTATCTATCTATGAAAAAGGTGCCTGCTGACTTACCAGACATGGAGCCAAGTTCGTGTGGGTGGTGCGAGTTGTTGTTGCTCAGTGTTGTGTTGTTGTTACTCTCGGCATTGCCGCTGCTGTTGCCGCTTGTGTTTGCGCTCTGAAAAAGAGATTCTATATTAAATATGGAACTGCTTATCATCGAAACGTACAGGTTAATCGAACTTAAATTAAATTTAAACTTAACCTATTTGAATTTTATTGGTTAAGTTTGGATAGGGGAAAGTTATGGGGTAAGCGCGAACGCGGAGTCATTGTATTTAAAAAGACGTCGGTTTTAAAGTCTCATATGCCCAGTAGTGTTGCTGGAAACAGTGCCCTTCAAACCGGAACACAGTAATGTTAGCTCACTACTGCTTGGCGGATGAATATCTGGCGGCGGTGTGGTACTCCCCCAGGCGGTCTCTTGCAGAAGAGCCCCCCACTACAATTATAAACTTACTTTTTCTAATACGTCGTGGTCTTCTCTACAATACAAAGCGCCGCCTTCTCGTAACGCGAACTCGTCTCCTGAGAACAGAATAGAAGTTTAACATTTAAATATCAAAGTACCTGGATGACCGAGCTTTGCTCGGTAGATTGTTTATAAGCGTTTTTTTCCAAGATCGTTCAGGCATTTTTAAGTGAACACGTTAAGAAAACACAAATAATATAAATAAACAATTAATTTTCTTAGTCAGGAAGAGTCATATTTTTCAGTTTAAATTTGGACTACTCAAACGCCTCCAACGCTTTGTTATTTTTCTTCCAAGTTTATGTTTAATTTGATATAACACGAATAAAATGACATTTTCTAAAAATGATTCCTAGCTAGATCGATTTATCGCCCCCGAAATCCCCTATATACTAAATTTCATGAAAATCGTTGGAGCCGATTCCGAGATTCCAATTATATATATACAAGAATTGCTCATTTAAAGATATAAGATAAGATATAGATAGACTATTTATTGAAACACCACAGAATAAAGAAGACTCAAAAACTAAAACCAACATGACATATGTGGGAAGCTAAATATGATAAATATAATATTACATTCATGTTGTTTTTGTATTAAGCATTATTATTTTCCATTATTTTTTTGCATAAGATATTTTGATGCACGCCTACACCCCTCTTCACTATGGGTGGTTGACTGGTAGAAAATGCTCTTAGCGTTAAGTCCGCCATTTGTACTAGTTAGTTAATCTGTGCAATAAAGTATTAAAAAAATAAATAGTGTCGATTTATTTAGGCCATCGTGAAGTTAGCGTCAGAAAGCAGAAGGTGTCAAAGTATTTTGGAAGCGAGTTAGGATTTAGACAGTTAGGGTTGGTCGCCTGGCATTTCCCACCTACTGAGAACAAGGCAAGGCGCACTAAAACATTTTTTCGAGACTGTGCATGCGCAAACTTTCCGAGGGCCTGTGTTCGTAGATCCGTCGACATCAGGAGGCATACCATGACCTCTTATAGCGATTCAATTGAAGACCTAAACTGAACCGCATCGCATAATCGTACCGTGACGTCTTATTTTTTATGTTGCTGCCATTTTCAACCTAAGCGGGATCCAGTTAAGGTTGAAAATGGTACAAACCTAAATTGAGTCGCTAATAGCCCATTTTCAACCTAAACTATATCCAGTTTAGATTGAATATGGCAGCAACATAAAAAATAAGACGTCACGGTACGATTTTGCGACGCGGCTCAGTTTAGGTCCTCAACTGAATCGCTATAAGACGTCATGGTAGGCCTCCAGAGCTGTAACATACTGAACTCGTTGGTAACAGCATGCTTTTTTATATGGAGAGTAAAAAGATATTTAAAAACTACTTTTTGCTATTCATATCACTTTAAATAAAAAATAAATAAAATCACTATTGTAGTATTCCCTACGCACCAGGTATGAGTTGGCGTGCGCAGGCGCAGCACCGGAAGCAGTCTATGTGGTAGATCTTCGTCTTGGCGCGCATCACAAAATCGTTCTTGCTGAAGGAAGCGCCGCATTTGTCGCATTTTGTACCAAATAACCTGTAAACAAAAGAAAAAAAATGTCATCCGATACATATATCCCCATTCCTCTTCCCTACTCCATCATCAGACCTTGATCACCATCTATCTTTAATCTATACATCAAGACAATTTATTTCAATGAGCCCGCGTACCAACCACACCGACGACAACGAACTTATTGTCAGTCATAATAACGACATAGATATCTTTAATGACAACCTATATAAATTTAAAAAAGAAATTTTGGCTATTCTTTCTTCTGAGAGGAGGCTAAAATGTTGTTAATTAATTAATGCACTAACGCGTGTCTTCACTGTGAGGCAGTGAAAACAGCGTCTGTATTGTCTTGTTATAAGTTTAATATTAATAATTTTAAGTCATAATTGTAATCTTGTATAATTTTATCTTGAAAGTATTTTGTTTAATTTCGTTTTTTTTGCTTTCTTTAATTTTCCTCGATGTTAACTGTTACTGTTAATTTCTGTCATGCTGTGTACGCATCTTTTGGGACACTGTCCAGCACTAAACTAATTGTACCTATTTAATGCTAGCAATATTATACTGATAGTGTTCTGTTATGTGTGCCTAAATAAATAAATAAATAAATAAACACCTTAGTGCCACACCTTTGCCTGATATTCATCAGCCAAGCAGTAGTGTGCAAACAATACCATGTACCGGTTTGATGGGCACTGTTTTCAGTGAAACTACTGGGCATATGAGATTTTAGAGCCGATGTCTCTGGTAACGAGCGCTGTGCCGCGCAGGATTATGCAATGCAAAGTTCTGGGTGGTGATTACCATCAGGTGAACGACTTGATCGCACTGTCACTCAGTCAAATAAATAGAAAATACGGGCAGGAGAGACGGCTTAATATATGCAATGCCTAAGTTTCCACGAGTATAATATACACATAACATATATAGCTACTAGCTGTGCCCTGGCACGCTTCGCTGTGGCACATTCGCACATTCGCTGATATGTCACTGATGAAAAAATAGATAAAAACAATCCTTGATGCGGATTATATATCATGCTAAAATTTCAGCTCGATCGGTGCAGAACTTTTTGGGTTTTGAAGCGTACACAAACCAACATGACATTTTTATATACGTATATAGATAGATAGCTATGTATACCTACATTGAATAAGTCTGTTTGAAAAATACAAATGACTACAATAATAAGATACTAACTGAACAATCTAGATATCTATAAAGAGATAATACCTATCTACCTATTTATAATCCTTCAAAATCGAAAGCATTAATCATTTTAACGCCTAAAATAGGCCGTAAAAGCCTCCCGCGGGTCATCGACCGCGCCTGGGGGACGCAACCACCCCGGGCAATATCGCTAAAAGCATTCGCTATAGGTAGGGTAGGGGTAGGTTGTTGGGCTGTAAGGGCTGTAGGTATAGGGGTGGAGCGATTAGGGGTTACTCTCTACATAGACACTGCCTGAAGTAAACAATGATGTTAAAATTTATGAAGTATCTCACTAATATTATAAATGCGAAAGAATGTTGCTTCTCACCATCCAAAGGTTGACTGGAAGAGGTCGCTTTTAGCGATAAGTCCGTCCATTGTAGTATAATTATTTTAATAAGTTCTATTCGTAGTACCTTGTATATTCCGGAACTGGTGTGCAATAAAGTATTGGCTATTCTATTCTTTTTTTTATTTCACTGAGTGATGAGACGAGCAAGTCGTTCATCTGATGGTAAGCGCTACGCCTGTTCATAACAGTTACAGTGCCACCCAGAACTTTGCATTGCATAATCCTGCGCGGCACTGTACTGCGCTCGTCACCCTGAGACTTCGATTCTAAAATGTCATATGCCCAGTAATTTAAAAAATAAATATTTTTTTGAGCTAAGTCGTGAATCCACTGTTGTTATTGATGAGTTCCGTTGTCTACCCTCGTCCCTATCACCAGATCAGCTCGCGGTCACCATAATATCGTATTGTCAACAGAACCTTACAGGCATGCAAAATTTCAGCTCACTTCTTCAATACCACCCAACACCGTGAGTAAAATATCATCTCATAAATCGATATCGAAAATTTCGAAAAACTGCGATTTAGTGAAGTTAAGTTCGCAGAGTTTTATCAAAATCGTTACAGCACGTGATTACAAACAGCCGGCGCCAACAAAGGCCAGTCGTAACAAATTAGTCCTTATCTGGGGAAAGTCGAGCCAGGCTTGCGTACACCGTTTTTAGCCGGCCGCTGAAAGGAGTGTTAAGTAAAACTTCTTTACGCACGCTTGACTTGGGGAGTAAGCTGGTGAATGCGTTACGAAAAATGTGATCGGGCGAGGCGAACGGAAGTTGAGAGGGAGATATAAGTTAGTGAAGATAGAAAGAGAGAGTGTTACGTTTCGGAGGTATATTTTTTTAAATAAATCTTTTTCTTTTAATTATTATTTTGTTGTGTCCATTAATCTGAATCCATCGGGTGAGATTGAGGTCTAAAACTTTCATAGTATTTTTTATTGAAGTAAAACTTCTTCACGCACGCTGGACTTGGGGAGTAAGCTGGTGAATGCGTTACGAAAAATGTGATCGGGCGAGGCGAACGGAAGTTGAGAGGGAGATATAAGTTAGTTAAGTTAGAAAGAGAGAGGGTTACGTTTCGTATATTACTCTATGGGTAAGAGAGAGAGGTCCGAGCACACATTTCCTTTCTCTCTTTCTCTCATAGCGAAGTTATACTTCAGTAAAATGATCTAAAGCTAATGCGTTTTTTTTTATTAAGTTTAGTGTTTTATTAGAACTAGATATACCGCTTCTTTGCGGTAATTAATTAAAAACAATGTCAAGAATAATCTAGATTTTATATCTAGATTATCTGATCTAAAAATCTAATCTATGTTTATTGATACAGTCTACATAACGATTACATAAGGCGATAGTGCGCTTTGATGTTTGCTGTTTGCCGATAAGTCGACCAAATTTAGCACATTGCTTCCGAACTAAATAAATTATTAAAAAAAACATTGAATCCGGTTTCTCACCCGCGTTGTGGAATTACAGGAATCGTTAAATTTTAGAGGATTAAAACAAATAGTAAAGTGAAGAAAAATTTAACAAAATTGTTTTTTTTTAAATATTTCAATAAATTAACGAAAAGTAACTCTCTCTCATTCTATATTCACTAACTTATATTTCTCTTAACTTATAACGCAACTTCCATTCGCCTCGCCCGATCACATTTTCCGTAACGCATTCACCAGCTTACTCCCCAGCTTACTACCCTTGTTTATCTATTGAAATTTTTCTGTACTGTGTTTTTTATTTTGGTGTACAATAAAGAATTTTCTATTCTATTCTATTAAACTCAAACTCAAACTCAAGTCATTTATTGTAAATAGGCAAAATATTGCACTTTTACACGTCAACAAAAATAAAATATTATACATAAGTATAGAAATGCAAAAAAATAAGTCAAAATATTATGATCTACGAAACTAATGATAGAAATCATTCTTTAAATAATTAATTAAATAATTAAATAATAATTCTAAAAACTAATTTAAATAATTCTACCATAGAATAGACGCAAGAACTCTACAGATAGGAACAGCTAGTACTACCTACTTGGCAATATTTACATATCCATCCGTAAATAGCCGACTGCGTGTAATGAGATACGGCACGCGGTGTTAAGTTACGTTAATTGACGGTCGTGGAAGTCAGCTCTACTGTAATATAACCTATTGTTTTAGTTATATTTGAAAACTCAATATACCCTTCAGTCGGATGTGCTGTGGTTTTTCAGAGTTGTTTTACGGTAAACTAGCTGTACTCGCGGCTTCGTTCGCGCTTACAAATATTCGAACTGGAATAGACACGAAATTTAAGTTCAAATCCCTGCTTATTTTAAGAGACCGCCTGGGAAAGTACCACCACACCTTTGTCAGATATTGATCCGCCAAGCAGTAGTGTGCAAACATTACTGTGTTCCGGTTTGAAGGGCACTGTTACCAGCAGAACTACTGGGCATATGAGACTTTAGAGCCGATGTCTCAGGGTGACGAGTGCAGTGCGCCGCGCAGGATTATACAATGCAAAGTTCTGCGTGGCACTGTAACTGTTACGGCAGGCGTGGCGCTTGCCATCAGGTGAACAACATGCTCGTCTATTCACGCAGTCAAATAAAAAAAATATTTAAATCCGGTAAATTGTATCGTTTATTAGTTTATTAGATACCAACTTTCAACCTAAAAGACAAACTATAAAAAAACGATTGTGTACACACTTATATAATTAGACACCCGCGGTGAATATTATCCCACAGGAACCGTAATTGTTTACGGGATAAAAAGTATCCTATGTGTTAATCCAGGCAATAAACTATCTGTGTGCCAATTTTCATCCAAATCCGTTCAGCTATTTTTGCGTGATTGAGTAACAAACATCCAAACTTCGAAACCCACTAACTAATCCTTCCATTATTTATTTATTTATTTAATACTTTATTGCACAGATTAACTAACTAGTACAAATGGCGGACTTAACGCTAAGAGCGAAATTATGGTCTAATCCTTCTCACGAAAGTGTTAGTAACTCTAAACCTAACACGTTCACTCCTGAAAACACACAAGTCTATGTTTTTATAATTTTACGGCAAGCGAAAACACACCTGGCGTGCTCCCGCACTGCTGTATTGTCAATTTTATCACACCAGTTGTGTGCGCACTGCTGATTGAGTTTAGCTACGACATAACGCCAGTAAACAGTAAGCGCTCACGTTGCGTGAAGATTTGCAAAAGGGCCAAAAGAAGTAAAATGAATCAGCAGTGAACGTTTTACACTTAAGGTGCGGAGCTGCGGTTTCAAACCCGGGGTCGATGGGTTGCAAAGCGCACGCCACTGCTTCTTTCTGTAAGCATATCCCCCTTTACAAAGAACTCGGACGTAAACGTTTACTTTGCTACCGACGACGCATCGAGATAATTCTACAAACAAACAAAGTATTTATAGAATTTCTTATCCTCCACATCACAATACAATAGAGTGGTTGTTCGAGTTAGTAATCTAAATATCAATATTAAAATTGAAGTGTCTGTCTGTAAATATTTTTTATGTATTACTGTCACTTAGGTTCTGACCCCTAACTACGATTGCCTGTATAAGGGAATCAGGAACGTGGACCATGGTCCTACAAACACCCAGACTCAGAGCAAATACTTGTTGTTCACACAAATCTTTATTTTGTGTGGGAATCGAACCTCCAACCTCATGGTTCGCAGTCGGTTCATCACTCACTTACGCCACGCGCTGTCAATTTAATTAAATGCCAAAATTTTATCAAAAACATCTTCTTTTGCGATGCCTTTTCATAAATGACTGTTTATAGAAGTTATGTCCGTCTGAGTTTTTTTTTTATTCGTATCGAGACGAGCAAGTCGTTCACCTGATGGTGAGCGCTACGCCTGCCCATAACAATAACAGTATCACTTAGAACTTTGCATTGCATAATCACCCTCAGACATCGGTTCTAAAGTCTCATACGCCCAGTAATTTCACTGGAAACAGTGCCCTTTAAACCGGTACAAAGTATGGTTTTCACACTACTGCTTGGCGGATGAATATCTGTCCTTCCCCAGGCGGTCTCTTGTAGAAGAGGCCTACCACTACCAGTAAATTTGTAAGTGCGAACGAAGTCGCGGGCACAGCTAGAGGGGCGTGCTTCACAATAGAGTGGTTATTGAAGGAAGTTATGATTTAAATAGAGGAAATTATCTTCCGTGTAAACTTGTGCAAGTCCACTTCCGAGGGATGTTTTCTGTAAACAAGACTAAAGGAGTTTGTGTTTGGATCGGAAATCGGATCATTAGACGGAAGAAGAATGGTTCCAATTAGGAATCTATAATTGACAGACTTGTGTTTTTTTTACGTTTATCTCGGCGATAAAAAATACTTTAGAATTTATGTTGTCTATGATCTGATAAGTTTATTACAATTTAACCTTTATTATTAGAAAGTTATGTGAGATTAAAACTGCACAGTACTGTGACGTTTGATATTTTTTATAAATAAAGCTGTTAGTGTATATGTTACCTATAAGTACGTAAGTTAATGTTTTTTTTCATAATTTTAAGGTTTAGTTGACATTATATTTAAACAATTGGGTGAATAAATAAAAAAAATTCGAATTGAATAGTGTGTAAAAAATGTAGAGCACATGGTTTAAGTCTAACATAATTACATACGTGACTTAAATAGCAGTATAATATTAATTATTACAAATACGGTAATATTGACCTGAAGTTTTGTGGCCAAAAATAAACAAGTCCATTATTATCTAGTTAATTCTAGTTGTTTATTGAGAGGTTTCGGAATTCACAACACAAAGCGAACGAAGTGAACGTCTCACACCACAAGCATTTAGAAAAGCATTACACCCAAGCATACCTGATTAGTACACCGCCAACAAATTTCACAACGTTTACCCAAACTAAAATAGAAAAAATAATAAAAATGTGTAATCGAAAACCCGCTTATCCGGCCGCCGGTGTATATGGGAACAAACATTTCCATAGACACCATAGACGTATCGGGTTGCCGCCGCCCGCCGCGCTGTCAAAGTGACGTTTGTTTTGGCGCTAAAATACATAATGCTCAGTCAAACTCAGTTTGTTTTCTCTTCGGCACATCACAGTAAGGAGTGACAAACACAATTTGCCGCTGTTTCTATCAATGCTGACCCCAAATCGTTCAACTTTAAGCTTTATTTCGTTGGCATCAAGGGCTGTAGGTGCCAGCTTCGACTTCTACCTTCCTAGTAAGATAGTAAAGGCATATTTGCGTTGGTGTAATTCTATATTTTGGCCGCGAGAAATGGAAGGGTGAAAAGGTAAACATACGCGCGTTATTTTAGTGAATTCATCTTTGGTCTGTGTGTATAAAAAGTGGCGCCGAGACCGAGATGCGATGGTGATTGACGTTTCGTTATGCTTTCCTTTTTTTCCGGTGGTGAATTGGGAGTTGTGTAAGCAAGGAGGTTAATCTTAGAGAGTTATTGAACTCGGTATGGAGTAAAATGTTTGTGTGGATTATTAGCAAACAGAGGGGACTGGCTTCTCAAACAAAAACATACCTACAAGACTATTGTAGGTATGTTTTTGTTTGAGAAGCCAGTGTGATAATATAGATAAACTTAAACCTAGATATTGCTGAAAACACAACTGTCATGTTTTTCATAACTTGCCGCGAGTACGGCAAAACGTTGTGTTTGTTGAATGGGAAAAAAAACTGCGCGTGCAGTGCCGCACCCGTGGCTAGACAAGCAAAATGGCTCAGCAGTCAAAATGTTAATGGTCCTTCGAGCTGGAGCTAAACCAGCGACTTATAGATGTTTTGGCATCTCTGACGCAGCCTGCCGCCGTTCCTGACCTTGTATGTTTGGCCAGTATTCTTGGTACTCTATGACTAAGAGCAGGAACTGCCACCTTTCTGGGATTGGTAAAAATTACTATGTCAAACTTTCTAGCTATAAGAACTTCTGATAATAAATTTGAAAGAGTTCAGTGTGGCGCTGTAAGTTTTATGGGTATGACTAGCGTTTACCATCAGGCGAACGACTTGCTCGTCTTGTCACTCAGTCAAAAAAATCTTTGGAACTAATTTTGTTTTTTTTTGTTCGGTTTGTGGCGTCATCACGTGGCACCACTGGCAACACTACGAGACAAAGATGGAAGTGTTGATAATGATAACTGGTATTGCAAGCAGTGGGGAATATCATTATCCTTACCTAGTATAATCTCTCTTGCAATAAGTCTTCCCGTCTCTAACGAAGCAGGTACAGGATTCGTCGAGGTACTGCCGGCACTCTTGGCACTTCAGGCAGGCGGCGTGCCACTCCAGGTCTGGTGCTACCCTCAGGATGTACTGGTCGTGGATCTGGCCACCGCAGCCGACGCAGAGGGAGAGCCGGAGCTTTTCTGTGGAACAAAAGGACAATGAAATTCAGGCATGAGTCACCATTTGAAAGGGAAATTTCCTTTTTAAACTCAAACCATAATAATCTTGCTTTTTTGGCTCTTTTGCGAATCTGTATAACGTGTGTGTTCACTGGCATTGCGTCGTAACTAAACTCAATCGGCAGGCACACAACTGTTGTGATAAAATTGTGAAGACAGCAGGCAGCCAGGCATGTTTTCTTTGTTGTCCGTCTGTCTGTCCAGAGCCTTTTTCTCAGGAACGCGTGGTCGAGTTGAAATTTATATCAACACGCGAGTCTACAGTTTCTTTCGGCTGTGAAAAAATCAAACTTTTACGCCAGGGCGATCAAAAATCGCGTATTTTAGCATTTTTTATGATTTCACCCACATAAAAGTTTGTACGGAACATTAGATGCGCGAGTCCAAATCGCACTTGGCTGGTATTTTTTGGGTTTGCCACATATTATCCTCACATTTGTGCATATTATTGGAATAACGTGTGGTATCACCTTAACAGATAAATAAAAACGAGTTTAAGAAAAAAAAATCGGTACAATGCCGCAATACCGCCAAGACCAAAGCCAAAAAAAAAAATGTCCTGACACATTTCCAAACTTTAAAGTCTGCCCAAGCAGTCTACTATCATAACATTCATAACAGCATAAATTATGAATAAATCATCCTAGCTGAATCGATACAGGGTGGGCGTGGCCGCAGCTAAAGAGACACACAGTTTCTATAGCCGTCTCTTTCGGGGCTGCGTCTCTTTCTCGCATGCGCTGCATTTTTCAATGTTGTTTTCTTCTATGTATATGTGTTGTTCCTTAGTATACACAGGTTTATATAATACGCTTCTTATTATTATACCTTCAATAGGAAGGTATGTATGCACTAACAGACTCATGTTGTAGTTCAACTAGATAAACACTGTTTGTTTATAATAATATAATAGCTCATTACATTATAGATATTATTTTAAAGTATGTAGTATCATATCGATATTTTTAACTTCATCGTTGTGATAATTTCCTTAATTTAATTTATTTAAAACTTTACCGTGGAGGATTATGGCCCCCTCCTCACAAAAGTGAGGGATACCCGTGCCCAGCAGTGGGACGATATGGATTAATGATGATGAACACTTGATTGCACAGATTAAATAGCTAGTATAAATAGCGGACTTAACGCTAAGAACATTTTATATCAGTCACCACCGATAGTGAAGGCGAGAGGGATGCAGACGTGCATTGAACACCTTATGAGTACCTAGCTATCTGATCCTATTATCCGTTTCCGTTTCATGGAACGGTATGACCATTTTAAATATTACTTATCTAATATAATAAATGCTAAGGTATGTTTTATTTTTTTTTTTTTTTTTTTAATTTGTGTGTTGTCCTCTCTTCACGCTGAAATGGCTAAACGAATTTTGATTTTTAGTAAATACGTAGACTTTTTAGGTCCTGGAATAGAACAGAGAAAACTTCACAAAAAAATTACGAGTCCCATGTGATAAGTCTAGTGCTAGTCAAAAATAAAAACTTCAAAATGGCATAATGTTCAAACCGCACCATAGCCACTAAGAAAAAAAAGGAAACGTCACATATTAGGTTTCCCGCCAACATTCATTAAATCCTATTGAAACTAAGGAGATCTTGACACGACGATTGAGTCCTATTACACGATAGGTAACAAATTAAAACCAAAGAGGTCTACAACCTCTTCGTAAACAAAACCTAATAAAACAAGGTGTTATCTGTTAATCTCGTGATAATCCGCCAGTGCAGGGGCAGCGGGTGTAACGGACGAGTCATGTAAAAGGATGTCAGTAACGGATATTAACATTTTTTTTTTATTTTATAACTTTTTTTTTTAATATTTTGTACTATTTTTGGCTACTTGTTACAACGGTATATTTGTAACTGGCCAGCTAAGTGAGGACACTGGGAATTTTTCTTAATTTTAATTCTAGTAGCTGTATTGAATACTTCCTCGCTTGGTGACAATTATGCGATGATGCGTTCTAGGGTATGACAATAATAATTTTATTATTAATTTAATAGTAGGTATAGACACCTAATTTTAATATAGAAGAGTTAAATTTAAGAAGAAGCGCCGTAAATGTGAAATAAAAAAAGTTTTGTTAGGTCTTTAGGGGTTGTTTTTCTATATCAATAATTCGTGTAGTTAAAAATGTTATAGGTTTGAATTTTTGTGATATTTACTAAACTATTACAATTAAAAGATAATCATCACTAGTAAATGATATGAATACTGGTGGCTTTAGTATCTACTGGTGTTCAATAAACTATTTTCTATTCTATTCTACACTAAAATAATGATAAATTGAAAAAACTATAAGTATAAGTAGGTACCTAAGTGTATAACTAAGCTGTAAAAAAGCAAATAATTATTTATAAATATATTTTTATTAGACAAATAAATGAATAAAACCAATTAAAATGGTATCTAAAGAAGTGAGTAATTAATTTCCTTTCAAACAATTACATTTTACCGTAATTAACCGTAAACCATCTGAATCAAAAACTACAATAAAACAATGAAACGAAAGGACGCCTTTCACATTTGCCGTTCACTAATTAAATTGATTAACTGTCCAAAGTAATTACAATAAAGCGGTCTTTGTAACAAACTTATGCCTGTGACTTTGTCCATAATTTTATAGGTTAGAAAAATCACACGCACTGTCAGTTTTTTTTTAATTTAAAAAAATATGTTAGTTTTTTACTTTATCTCGCATGAAATGTACTTATAACATTTTTTATTTTATTTTGTAGTTTGTATAATATTATTATGTGTACCTACTTAAGAAATAATAAAATTTAAAAAAAAACCGGACGAAAACAGCAAAAGTAAAGATTTTCCAAAAATTTAAGAGAGAATCAACCAAGAGGATGTGGATTTCAGAGACCCAAGAAAGACAAGTAAAAATTTAATAGGCCTTAGTCAGTCTTGTGCAGATCTGAAGGAAAAGAAGTCTTCCACCCTATCACCCTGCAAGGCCGAACGAAATACGAATCCTATTAAAACTCACTGGATTATCATTTTAAGCAAATTAATAACCACCAAAATAAAATACTCACCTACTCATGCCACATAAGCACATTCGCATTAAAATATAAAATCCATAATAATCAAGAGTTAAAGTGTACAGAGTACATTAAAAGCCTATAAAAGAATTACAAGTTAGCTTAATAGCTTCATCTTGCATGCAACCGTCCGTGTGGTCGTAACGCGCGGCACCGTAACTGCACTGCAACTATTTTGCAACGATTAAAAAGTTATTAATGTCCTTTTCTTATTTTAATTAGAGGGTAACGTTTGATCTCAATCACACCCTGCTTCAAAGGGACTATGAGTCGAAGGTAACACCTTTATCTGTACAAATGTCTACAATTCTTTACTTGAACCTCTATCTAGTTATGTAGTTAGTTCCAACGATTGGTACTAGATGGCGCCTTGCCGTGGGCTTCAATTTCCTACATCGCGTGACAAGATTACCGATGAAGGAAAGTAGGCGGATAAATTTATCGCTATTCTCACAGTGAATTTTACCTCACTTTGAGTACTTATGAACGATTGGTTCACCTATACTAATTCTAGAATGGGTGTTTTGGCGGCGAACGGAATATGATGTGAAGTTGTTGTATAGTATTTTTTCTCAAAGTTGTGTTTCTTCGTGTGTTAATCTATACTAATATATAAAGCTGAAGAGTTTGTTTGTTTGAACGCTAGTATCTCAGGAACTACTGATTCGAATTGAACAATTCTTTTTGTGTTGAATAGTCCATTTATCGAGGAAGGTTATAGGCTACATTTAATCTCCTTATTCCCACGGGGACGGGAACTACGTGGGTGAAACCGCGGGACGCAGCTAGTGTGTAATATTGGTGGAACATTAATCATAGAATGTCCGTTAACATGTACCTACGTGTGTGAGCAACTGATACAACCCCAAAAATCGTGCCATTTAAAGGTCTCTCCAAAACTCCAGTAAGTTTCAGTAAAGCACCCAAGGATGGATGGATGGATGGATGTTTGTTACTCATTCACGCAAATAATACTGAACATAACTGGATGAAATTTGGCGCACAGAGAGTTTATTCCCTGGATTAACATAATATAGAATCTAAAATTATATCCCGTAAAAATGAATAGTCCTTGTAGGATAATACTTGACGCGGGTAAAACCGCCGGGCGCAGCTAGTGTAAAACAACAAAAAAAAAATCAAAACGCAACATAGGCCGCACAAAGATTACAATGTTAAAAAGTACCGTTCGCAAAAACACATTAAACGTTAATTTGTAATTAATGATCTCATGAAAGCAGTCATTAGGCGGCTCCATAATTATAAGAACGTAATAAAAACGACGGGTAAACGATTTTTTTTGTACATAAAAAAGTTCTCGACCACTATCTCACCTGATGGTAAGCGATGATGCGGTCTACGATGGTGCACGCTTACCTAGAAGTAACCTATTCACTGGCGACTTGAAGACTCCCAGGTTGTAACTATCGGGAAACGCAGACTCCGGCAAGGAGTTCCACTCCTTTGCGGTACGCATAATGAATGTGGAGGCAAACCGCTTCGTGCGTACAGATGGAATGTCCACCATGTCACGGTGGCGCATCTCCGTACGTCTGGTTGTTCGATGATGGAATGGGCTTGGTGGAATTAAATTGTGCAATTCCATCGCACACTCTCCGAAATGAATCCAACAGGCTGGAAACTGAGCCGATGCTCAAGGCTCTGCAGTCTCGCCGATCGTGGTTGAACCTCTTGAATTGCCTTTCTATCGACTCTAGCGCATCAAGCTGTTACTTGGCCGATCCTTCTTAAAGATTTCAAATGAACTGTAGAAAATAAATTGGACCTACTTATTTGCAATAGATAAGTAAGAACGGGACTGGGATTTCTATGAAGGAAAGCATCGTGAGCAAACCCACACCCAAGAATTATCGACCAATCCGGAGCGGGACCACGGTCCTACAAACACCGAGAGTCAGAGCTAATATCTATGAGTCACACATATCTTTGTCCTGTGCGGGAATCGAACCCGCAACCTCACGCTTCGCAGTCGGCTCATCACCCACTACGCCACGGAGGCTGTCCTTATTATCAATTGTTATGAATGATGTAATGTGTACTACTTTAGTAACGTGACGTCTGATATAAAAAAAAGTTATCTTATTTATTTACTAAACCAATTTTGATACTAAATAGGGACACGCCAGTCTACTTTTCTAAACAAATTTAGAAGAAATCTTAGAGTGTAGCAATTTACATAAAAAATAAACAAAAAATCACAGCCAAATTGAGAATGGATTATATTCCCATAATTCCATAATTTTGTTCCTACCAGATCCACGGCGTTTTAGGTAATCGCCTCCTTTTTACAGTCGGTTAAAAACGTAAATTCGGTTAAAGCCTTTAACCACTTAGGGGCCAATTATACAACTCAAACTACTATTCATTTGTCACTTGACCCGGAAATCGTCACTTACTATCATTAACCGATCACAAGCCCATGTGTGTGTATGTGTGAACAAGTTGTGTACGTACCGGACACTTTATACAAATTCGCTGATTTGACAACTCACACACATATAAATGACGTTTCTACACACACTAAAGGCGTGTGTTGGCGCTACTACGCGACCAAAACAAAAGACAACCCGCTAGTATGAAGGTTCATACCTCCTGAGGAAGTACCACACCTTTGCCAGATATTCATCTGCCAAGCAGTAGTGTGGAAACAATACTGTGTTACGGTTTGAAGGGCACTGTTTCCAGCGAAATTACTGGGCATATGAGACTATAGAGCCGATGTCTCAGAGTGACGAGCGCAGTGCCACGCAAGATTATGCAATACAAAGTTCTGTAACTGTTATGGGCACTCATTCAAATAAAAAAAATATATAAACCGTTTGTCTATTACATTTGGACGTGTACGATTGACTGTCCTCCTGATTGTCCCCCCGATTGCGGGTAGAGCTGCGGGGAAGCGGATTGTGCGGGGTAGAGCGTCCATTCTGTATTTAATACTATATTACTATATGTGATATTGTGTGAGGCTTTGATCACGAGCCTGTTTGTACGCAGTACGCGTGTGTGTGTTCGAGTTGTGTGTGCATGTGTGAAGCTGAGTTTAAAAAGGCGTGCGTTAGAATTTATTGTGTCAATAATGAGCCGGCCCTGCCGCCGTGTGGGCTAGGGTTGCCCGAAAGGGTTGAGGGTTAATAAAATCCAATGTTACCATTATAAAAATTAATTCGAAATGTGTGCTGGGACAGATAGAAGAAGTAAAACATCAACTCATATTTTTTTTTATAATCGAAAAGTAACTTCTCTCTTTCTATCATCGCTAAATTATATCTCCCTTTCAACTTCCGTTCGCCTCACCCGATCACATTTTTCGTAACGCATTCACCAGTTTACTCCCCAAGTCAAGCGTGCGCAAAGAAGTTTTACTTCTATAAAAACTTAATAAATCATATCAGAGACTTGTGTATTATTCAATAGATTAGATTCTAATTCATTAGATTTTAATCTTACTAATCTTACAGCATGATTCTTCCATCGAAACAGCGTAATTACAGGGCTATATATTTCTATAAACTATAAACTATATATATATATAAATCTATAAACTATATATTTCTACATTATCTTACTACTGCAAACTAAGAAACCTTAATTTCCCAATTTCAACCCAGAAGGTGACATCGATTGTGGCGGCTTCTGCCAACCCTATAAGTAATAACAAAATCAGAGGCGGCTCGGTCAAAGGGATCGATACACGCACCGCGGCTTATCTCTGGCAGGGTAGCCGCCAGATACGTGCCGAGATGTAGCAACCCTAACTCGGTATACCTCGTTACCTACCTAGAATATAGCACTAGGTGTAACGCTACTAGGCTAGTATATTATACTAGAAAAGAATAGAAAGCGCTTTATTGTACAACTTAAGAAACACAAAAAAAAAAAAATTGGGAACTTCCTCATTTTTGAAGTTGGTGGAAACAACACGGCACAGGAATACTAGAAAAGGTAAAAATAAGGACTTATATCTTGATACTTCCCCACGCGGTATCATCCTAGATATTCATCCGCCAAGCAGTAGTGTGCTATTACTGTGTTCCGGTTTGAAGGGCGTTGTTTCCAGTGAAATTACAGGGCATATGAGACTTTATAGCCGATGTCTCAGAGTGACGAGTGCAGTGCAGTGCCGCGCAGGATTATGCAATGCAGTATTCTGGGCGGTGCTGTGACTGTTATGGGCGGGGCTAGCGTTTACCATCAGGTGAACGAGTTGCTCGTCTCGTCAGTTAAAGTCACTTAAAAGTCAGTCACTTAAAAAAAGGCCTACCACTACCTTAGCGCTAAAGTTTCACAAAAAGGTGTCAAGCCTACTGACTTCACAAATTTTTATTTTCAAGTATAATTCTTCTCAATAGTTGTACAAACAGTGCTCTGGGTAGCCGCGGCCTCCTTTGGCGGTCCCTACATGTCGGTAAAAATACAGTCGGGTTTCACCAAATAGAGGAAAAAGCACGTGCATTTTTTTGTTGTTTTTGAAAAATGTGGACGTTTTATAAGTACCTACCTACGCGTCACTATTACATACGTAGATCCTGACCTAGAATGTTCTGTATGTGGGGCAAATCATAATCGGTAATCAGGAACTAGGAGGACCATGGTCCTACAAATACCCAGGCTCGGAACAAATATTCGTGGTTCACACAAATCTTTGCCCTGTGCGGGATTTGAACGCGTAACCTGACGCTTGGCCATCGGCTTATCCACTGAGGTCACGGAGGCGGTCGACAATAGTACATGGATATTTTAGTATGAAGTTTTTGAATTTTAACCCCCGACGCAAAAACGACGGGGTATTATAAGTTGGACGTGCCTGTGTGTGTGTGTGTGTCTGTAGCTGCCGAATGGATGAATCAATTTTGATTTTATTTTCTGAGAACAAATACTTTTTCCCCAAACCAAAGGCGTTTAACCCTTTATTCACAATCCTTAACCCTTCAAATTCAAGGAAAATATTACACGAAGCAAAACTGTAAAATTAACGCTCGCCCCCTAACACTGAAGATAAAACATTGAAATGTGACCTCTAACCACTGGGCAAATATATTGTCTTTAACTCCACCTGTCTGCTAAGACCATAATCCTTTCCACACCTTTAGAAAAATCCATATATTTGGAATGTTGAAAAGGTTCTAGTGACAAGGCAATATGAGTTCTGAGGTGTACCTTGTTGATTTTACCCATTATTTGTAAAGGACGGAGGTTTTAAATTAGCGAGTACTACCGCGGCGACGACTTAAAGACTTCGAAGGGTTAATATTTAGGGTAAATATGGCCACGACCAAATACCGGCCGGTCAGAGACAAGGACGTTCTATATAAACTCAATGGACGTGGCGCGCATCTTTTTTTTTTATAAAATAGGTGGAAAACAAGCATGCGGCCCTCCCGATGATAAGTGATCACCGCCGCCTATGGACATCTGCAACACCAGGGGTATTGCCAGTGCGTTGCCTACCTTTATTAGTGAGGACTGTTTTAACTTTTGCTTTAACGTTCTGCATGCTGTTCATCTGAGGGAAAACCACGAAATATCATTCCACATCTTACAGGTATGCGATTTCCACGTATCTATAATTATGTGGGTGAGCTTTCTCTCGATGTCGAGAAGTGCGATTGTAAAAGCGGCATGGTGGTATGAGATTAAAAATCACCACACATCATGGCATCTAACTTGACACTAATGTCAACCAACCCAACCCTAATCCTGCTCTCTATCTTGTCCTTCCAAAGATTGGTTGCTAGAGATCACTTTAAGGCTTAAAGTGATCTTAAAGTTTAAGCGATAACATCGCTTATTGTACCTATTATTTAACTTTGCTTTGTTTTTTACTTGTTGGTGTCAATAAAGATTTCCTATCTATCTATCTTACTCCGTAAATAAAAGGTTCTTGGGGGACGAGGAATACACCATTATACTAGTGAATACGAATAAACAGCCCGATTAAAACGGTCGAAGATCGCGAGTTTACTACCGTTAAACGAACAGTTGATCATATAACTTTGGTAGAGGGGATAGCGTACGTGAGTGGTCCTTTGGTTAGATCGTTTAAGGTCATAGACGATTGTTGGACGCGGGTTGGCATGGAGGCTGTTTACTGCTAGTTAACAGAACGAGAAATTTGTCAGGAGATAGGCTAAATTGGGCAGAGGCGCCTTAACAGGAATAGGAGAAACCTGATTTGGGTGTTTATGGGGAAAGAATAGTAAGCAGGCTGCCTTTTTCTAGCTTTGTAGTAGTTCTGTATCGCTAATCTTTGACCCTCGCCAATGACTTATTCTAGTGAGTAAGTGACAAATATCCATCTCTCCATGCTCTGGAAGCCATTTTTAGCTCGGGGTTCGATCCCCTGATTACGTAAACTTTGCAAAGCGACAGCATTCTAGTCGCAAAAAGTCAGTAGAAATCTAAATGCTAAAATATAAAAATATACAAAATTACACCATTCTACCTTTTGAATGATAATTTTTAAGATAGTGTTTGTTTTTAAATTTATATGTTACGAATCTAGACAGACACATTCTTAACACATTACCTAAAATAGTTTTATTTTTATTTTTATTTATTTAAAGGACTTTGTCGCTGGGCGACCACATCGTCCTGCAGAAACAATAAACAGAGATTAAAAAACAACAAAACAGTAACAAAATTAACAGCTATTTTGTCAAGGCTAGATCTGCTAACCGATACAATATTTTGGCTTCTTCTGATGTGGGAACCTAAAATAGTTAAAGTTTTGGTTATTACTGTAAGCTTACTATTTTAAACTGTAAATAGGTAAATAAATTGGGCAGGCGCGGCGATTACCATCTGTCAAATGACCTGCCCGTCTCATCCGCCGGTTGGATAGAGAACTGACTGTCACTCTCCACGCTCTCCGAGCCACACCGTGAGAACATAAATTAGTACAAGTCATTAAGAATGTTATCATTCCATCATACAGTACCATTACACGCTGATAACGCTACCGGGTTATGTGGGGTCACTAAATGTGCGGTGGATATGTTTTCAGTTCCCTTACTAATATTATGAATGAGAAAGTTTGTGTGCTTGTCATATCTTCAACCTAACAAACAAACATTCAAAGTTTTAACAAAACGATTGAAGCAAGTGACTGTTGATTATAAAAAAACAAATGCTTTTTTTTTGTTAAAGCGCTTACCATCCGGTGAAATACTAGCTCATTAGTCTTCGTAAAAAATAATATTAGCGGAAAACATGACCATGGTATTATATGTAAAATATGGGATCCCGTTGATGTCTTTTGTAGGAGCGATTCGTGAACAAAGAATGAATCGATAAGTTTATTTATTATTCATTTTATTATATTTGACTCCCTAAGACGTTTAGTCAAGGATCCTGCCAGACAACAATTAAAAATGTATTGTCTCCTTAAATTATACATACAAGGCATTAAATGAGAATAAGAGTTACCACTCCAAATTATTTTAGTTCTTTAAGCAAAATGTGCTTAAGTACACGCGAAAAGAGCCAAGTTTAATAAAATAGACAGAATCAGTCGGCTTTTGCGGAAATCTAAATAAAAAACATTTAAAAACAATTCACGTTTGACCGAGTAATCGCGTAACAAACATTAAAACAGCTAAAGTCAAATTGAGAACCTTATTTTTCTTAAGTCTATAAAAATGCTTTATAACATGCTGCCTCTAAACCACTCTTCCGCGTCCCGCTCCGCCTGTGGCTAAGTATAAGTCGCTGTCGCTTATGCTCCCTCAGAATTCATGGCCCTACGGTCAAACATCGAGATTCAAATCAGTTTGCCTTCATTTGACGTCTATATTTGCTTATCGGGCGCCATCTTAAAATAAAATAAAAATCGATAAATGTCAAACGGTACCGATCGAGATTTTATTGTTATCTATGGGAACCAAATAACACAGTAACATCGAAGCTTATCCAATTGTGCACTTGGAATAATAAATAATTATTCAAACAAAAAAATCGCCTTTAAATTCACTAATAAACACCACAGGAAAGCAAAATACGCAATTCCAGTAACATAAATGACATAATTTTTCTAGTCATTATGATTTAAAAAACGAAAACTTTTGATGGATCTACATATAAGGTAGTAATCTAAAAGTACATACTTTCAAATAAAAAAAATATTAATCGGTATATAAACGACGGTAAGAAACATAAAAAAAAACGAACTCCTTTTATAAAGTTGGTTAAAAATAGCTTCATTTTGTGATTCAATAAGGTATTTTTACATCTTCTCAACTCACTATAATCCGTGAGTCCCAGCATCGGATGTCAGCTACCTACAATAATTAGGTAGGTGGCACATCGAGTTCGAATTACAATATTTTTTGTCAGATCATTCTCATTGTCATAAAACTCTTTTTCCTACGGCACGGTAGCGCGGGATCTGTCAAAACTTGTTTTTTTTTTATGGTCAAGGTTTTTGAGTTATCTGTCGAATGGGTTTGAGACATACTGAGTGTAAATAGCGTGAAAAGGGGTTACGGCATTTTAGTCACGGTGTAATTTGGTTAGACGCAAAAAAACAGTGCAAGCTTGTCACATCTGTCATAGGGTCGCTTGGTTTCCGTTGTCAGTTTAGATTGTAATTTTAGCTAAAAGCAGCAAAAGACCAGTTTCAGAAAAGTTAAGACAGTTTCAGAAAAAACAAATAATACTCAGTTCTTTTTTTTATTTGACTGAGTTACGAGACGAGCAAGTCGTTAACCTGGTGGTAAGCGCTACGCCTGCACATTCTTTTTTTATGAATGAAGTATCTGTAAGTTAACTCTACTTGAATCCTACTAATAGGTTGTTTGTTTAAATATTTTTTACTAAATCACGCAAACCCGGCTAAACGTATTTCGATGAATTTTGGAACACAAATAGTTTATTACATGCATTAACACATAAAATACTTTTTATCCTGTAAATACGACTTATTCCTGTAGAATGATTAAAATATTCCATAAAAAAATGCAAATAACTTTTTTACAGACAAGACTTAAAACCTTTCTGTATTTTTGCCAGTCTGTATTTTCCAACACTTAACTACACAGTTTATTCCAACAGATTCAACATAAGCTAAACAATAAAATATAAACCCACACTGCACCACCAGCCTTAATCTCCACCTCTAATCTGACACATGAAGTCATTAAATGTCTTTATTCGACAGCACTGAATACGTGCTGGTTATCCACCTGTCTACTAAAGACACTGGTTGTGTTTTGGCACACCCTTACTGGCCTCTATAATTACCTAAATACAGATAAAAATGTTAATAATTAGATCTTTTATTTGTTTGCACACTACTGCTTGGCGGATGAATGTCTAGCAAAGGAACTTCCCCAGGCGGTCTCTTGCAGTAGAGGCCTCCCAAAACAAAATAGAAAATTAAATAGAAAATTAATACTATATAAAACTTAAGAATCTTATAAAAGAGGGTGTCCATGAGGCATGGTGCCAAGAACACTGGCTGCATTTTCACGTTGAATAGCAATAGCCATTCTCTGTGCGAGAAATGAGCCAGCCCCCTTGTCACCAGATATTTGAATATTCTAGTGGAAGTAATGTTTTAGAATTGTTTTTGAAGTAAAACTTCTTTACGCACGCTTGACTTGGGGAGTAAGCTGGCGAATGCGTTACGAAAAATGTGATCGGGCGAGGCGAACGGAAGTTGAGAGGGAGATATAAGCTAGTGAAGATAGAAAGAGAGAGAGAGTTACGTTTCGTATATTTTTATAAATATCTTTTATGATTTTTTTTACTTCGACTATGTGTCCCAGCACCCATTCAGTTTTTTTTTATTTGGCAGACCAATAGAGTAATTTTGTATGATAAAAGCGTCAGGTGACGTCTGCAGCGCACCGCACACTGCACCGCTTTGATTGAATAATTTCTTTTTTAATATTGAGAACTGTAAAAAGTAATAAACAATAATGAGATGACCTAATTCTCCCGCCACACGGCCAACATTGACGGCTGTCAACTGTCACGTACTGACCGTGCGAAGGTATTTGTTCAAGAGCAAATATTTTCACATGATCGAATGGACTAAGCCGCTGTGGACAAAGCGGGGAGCGTTTGTTAGATGAGCTATTCTTAGTTTTATAAGATTAGATTTTGAATGTGTGTATTTTGTACTAGCTGTGTTGTGCTGTGTTTTTTTTAATAGATCTTGACCCCTAACTGGGGTTCCCTGCATCTAGTGTGTATCTTAAAATGTCTAGTGTGTACTGTGTATCTTAAAATGTTGTTTCGACTGTTGTAATTGGTTGCGGCTGTTTTAATTTAAATAAATAAATAAATAGTCAAAAAAATTGCGTGTTCATGGATAGCGTTATCCGACAATAATTGTATTAATATCATTAATTATAATTTAAAGAATTATAGGTCATCAACAACCCATAACGTCCCACTGCTGGACACGGGTCTCCCATCACTTTCGTGAGGTGGATTAGGCCATAATCCACCAAAGATATTATAGGTATATTCATAAAGTACACAACGGCTATAAAATTAGAATACTTATGTAGCATTTGACTGATTGCGCGATCCTATCTTTGTACCAATTGATCGGAGGAGATCGTACCTATCCTCTGATTTCGCGATCGGTTTCCACACAGAATGATTATATTAAAAATGTTTTAAAAACCAATGAATAGTTCACTATCTGGAATGTTATTAACTAGGACGAGGGTTCGGCCATAATCCACCACGGGGGCCCGGTCAGCTGGGCTATGCAGCACGGTGCATTTTGACGTTTGATTGCCATCGTGGCCATTAAACGTCAAAATGAAACGAACTCGAGCTGATCCGCACCGTGCTGCATAGTCCCGCTGGATTGGTAGATAACCTCCGAAATAATTCTCGGGTAGGTACTATGTGCTTACAAGGTAAAATCCCAAACGAGGCGTCAAAAGTGACATAAGCAGGCACAAAAGAAAAATACTTCCGAAAAAAAAAACAACAACACAGGCCTAAAACCGTCAAGACAGGAGCGCTTTGCCGTAAATCATTAAGGTACCGAGACATATTTTATCTGTGGCCGATGACCCACAAAAAAAAAGTTTTTTTTCTTTCACATACCGGATATCATCGGCGCGACATTTCGATGGCGACAAAGGTCCGGCGCCTGTTTTTTTTTTGTTTTTACTTGTCCTTAAACTAAGGAGTTAGTACAGATTTTTTTGGGAAGTAGTAGTGTCATATTTTGAAAGTGGTCTTAGGATTAGAATATTCAGGTGCACAAGCTAAGAACTCTTCTTTCGTTTGCATATTTTGGCAAACTTTACCAAGTTTTACTTTTTTTCGAAAATTTAAAATTAAGGTCGTGTTATTTATTTAATACCTAACTTAAAATATATAAACACATTTTATGTAAATAAAGCCATTAGAAGTCATTACAATTTTCTTTTTTATCTTTTTACGTTGGTTCCTGTTTTATTACTTACCTTTATTTTTAGTCGGTCGATTTAGTTTTCAAATTTTGTACTTGCGAAATTTGGCGAATTTTAAAAGTGTAATATAACCTTCTGCCGATGCCATACTAAATAAATAACTGTTTTCATTTTTTTTTAAGCTCAGTCGCATAATTAGCAACACTAATGATCAATTGATCATGTATCTCAACATCTCCATCTTGTTAAGAAATGTCAATCACAAATTGTTAAGAATTTGTAAATCTGTCGCACCTGTCATTATTAACAACAAAAAATTACTCCTCGCGCTTATCTCTGTCCCTTTTGAAGATTCACCAAAATATTTTGGCCATTCGTCACCGCTCTCGACAAATTCTTTACCTCGTCTTTAACTCACAAAGGATTTGCAAAAAAACGTGGTCACTGGCCAAAATAGACGACAGAAAAAATATGGCGGGAATACAAATGTCAAATTAATATGACAGCTGTCAAAGTGGGCGTTGTTTGGCAAATGATGATGGACGTATCTGAAAAAAAGTTTTGAAAATATTTTGAGATTGCGGTTTTACTTTGCGGGTTTTCGGAGTGGAATTTGAGATATTATTCTACTAAAATTATTGTTTTGAAAGTATAATAATTATTAGAGAACATTGTTATTGTATTTTTAAATAGAATTGTTAATTTCGCGGCAAATAAAAAATGTTTAAACCTTTTACTCATAGTTTAGTTGAGAGTCTAAAAATACAGATAGAAAACAAGTGCACCGTATACTTTATAAGGTTTAAAATTACAAAACTGATTAATCTGAAACAAAACCAATCACAGATTAAAAACGGGCAGAGCTAAATAACCATAATCCTGCGTTATCTTCTGTCCCCATAAAAGACGACAACGCATAGAAAAACGAACAAAAGAGGCGAGTCCTAAAAACTCGAACGTTATCTGTGGACGGCGCCAGTGGCACGACTTTTTTTTTCTTTTTTTTTTTGAGGCAAAAAGCCTTCGGTCCCGCTCGGTAATTGACAGAATTTACGCCTTAGATAAGAAGAGGCTGTACGTTAACCGGTTTAGAGTCGTCGCGGGTCTTGCTTTCGATTTCTTTTAGATATCTTCGGTGTTTTGGATCGATATTGAGCCTAGTTACGTAACTGGCTAAAATTAAAATTGAACCCGTTAAATTTAAAAAATACGAGTGAGCTTTTGACCACATGACTGAAGTAAAGCTTCTTTAGCTCCATCTATATGTATGTATATAACTGGCTATGAGAGAAAGAGATAAAGAAAATGTGTGCTCGCACCTCTCTCTCTTGCCCCTACAGTAATATACGAAACGTAACTCTCTCTCTTTCTATCTTCACTAACTCATTATCTCCCTCTCAACTTCCAGTCGCCTCACCCGATCACACTTTTCGTAACGCATTCGCCAGTTTACTCCCCAAGTCAAGCGTGCGTAAAGAAGTTTTACTTCAAAAAAAAATACCCATGACAATGCTGCATATGTTTTTTTAATCGCATAAAATATATATTTTGTTGAACGTTATTATGTTTACACTTTGCAAGCAACACAGTCGTCATCTGCGGACATGTTTCTTTTTAAAAAATATTTTGACTGAACTGTACTGAAAACTTTCAGCTTTTGGTACTTATTTGATAAAAATTTATCATAAAATGTCTTTTTTCAATTTTTGAAGTAAAACTTCTCTACGCACGCTTGAAATCAGCCTGATGATGAAACCTGGGAAATACGTGACGAGAGCGTTACGAAAAGTGTGATCCGGCGAGGCGATCGGAAGTTGAGTTACATTTCTGGCACTTGTCTCAAATCACATCATGGCCTAAAAAAGAAAGCCTGAGCCTTAACCCAAAAAAAGCGTTCCTTTAATCCCAAAGGCCGTACATTAAGCACGGAGCTCCTTTGAACGCACCGCTGTTTATCGCAGCATCTCTACGACTTCCGAATCACTTGGAGGCGCTAAGTTCTTAACACGTCTTTTTTAAAGCTCGTTTTTTTTTAAAGTTTTGTGCCTTATATCATTTTTCTTTTCGATATTTTTTGAAATTTCTTTTTTGCTTTCAAACAAAACGTAAACATTTAAGTAAAATTTAAGTTTTGGAACGTAGCCTAATTAAAAAATTACTGTTATTAGAGTTTTTGTCTGTTACACTATCAAAAACTTTGTATCGAATCGGGCTTCAATGAAAATTTTAAGAAAACCATATTCTTTATTTTCTATTTCAATATCTTGCAGAGCTCAGAAGATATGAACATAAATATTTGTATACGCGAACGAAGTCGCGAGCATGGCTAGATTTTAAATGAAATAAAAATATATTTTACTGACCATTTTGCACTGAATATAAACCATGACAAAAACAATCACAAATTAAATATCTACCAAGATATAATTTGTTTCGAAAATACCTAGAATAAATTTCAATTTCAATAAACTCCAAAGCTATGGGCTAGAGACTTTATAGAGGAATAAACAAAATAAGTCACATTGCGAATGACGCTCATTACCCTAACGGACCCCGTTACACTAACCCACCCGTCGCATTACCGCTCCGATATGCAATAAGCACTATTTCTATGCGAAAACTATATAATTTTCTACTCTGTAATACATTTGTTGAACTTAAGTATACACTAAGTTTTGTCCGTGGATTTTCTTGGTTGCTTAACAAATTCGTTCCAGCTTCACTTACACTAATGTACAAATTGTACCAATGATAAATATATTTTTGGCAACCGAAAAAATATCGATCATTACAAATAATTTTATAGACATGTATTTTCGACCTAATATCGCTTATGATCTAACGGTTGCCATACGTCCGGGTTTACCCGGATTTGTCCTAGTTTAGAGGGCATCCGTGGTGGGTCTTCATTTGTAGTCCGGACTTAAAAATTTGAAGTCTTGGACCGCCCGCGACACGCACTGTGACATTTCCGGGTTCAGGGCTCTAAAATCCCAAATTTTAGAGATGGCAACCCTAACATAACATAATTATGCGACTAAAGCCGCCGACACATTTGTCTGACGTGTCGTGTCGTGATGCATCAGAAAGAGTATCGGTTTCATACATTTAATAAGGTAGCGTTCACATTTCTCCGATGCAGTGTGTTGTGACGGCTTGTGTAAATGTATGAAACCGATACCTATCTGATGCATCACGACACGACACGTCAGATAAATGTGGACCTAGCTTAAGACGTAAGGCCGTGCTTAGTCTTGCCCTGACGGTCAGTACTGACGTCGGTCGTCTGTAGCTATCGCTATGAAAACCGAGCGGACGCGGCCAGCGCGTTGCTAAATGCATATATTGTTGTGGAATTGGTCATTATTAGGTACGAGGGACGTTCAAAACATGGCAAAACGTGAACGCATTCACAACAAGACTGACAGACAGATCCTTTACACACATAAGTGGATGCAAATCTATCATTTACGGGTATGTAGATAAAGATGATGTTAGCTTACAAGGAAATATGTAATAATAATCTACGGATGGTGACACGGATGACCCTTGTGATGCTTATATGGACTTGAAAGGTGTTGCTTATTGTGCTATTAGGTGGAAGAGGTGATGATGTAAAAATATGATAAACACAAGCTGCGGCCCGTGGTTTCACCCGTGTAGTTCCCGTTTTGTCCCACGGGAACATACTATCGGGATTAAAAGTACCCTATTACTCAATCCTGGTTATAAACTATCTGTGTTCCAAATTTCATTCGAATCCGCTCAGTAGTTTTGGCGTGAAAGAGGAACAAACATCCATCCAACCATTTTCACAAACTTTCGCATTTATAATATTAGTAGGATACTCAGCTTAGAGTGAGCTTGGTTCGATGGACCACTGCTGGAACACCCCGTTACGGGTTGAGCAACTTTTTTACTTGTTCAGGGTGGTACCTAGCCAGGTAGATACTTTAATGCCCTACAAGCAAAGTTTTAACGATGTTTTCCTTCATCGTAAGCTCGTGCTCATGTCGGTTCCGAACTCACGCCCTGCGGCGTGCGATCCAAAGACGGAACCTACCACCACCTTATATCTAGATCCAGCGTTTAAATTTGCCTTTTTAAAGCCTGCTACACATAGCGGCGCTCGTCCGCGACTTCATGACCAATGTCTTTGAACTAACGTGAAACAAATCCGACAGCTATGTGTGGCAGGCTTAACACGTGAATCTTCACACACTGTTTGCGTTGTATCGTCATTAAACTCAATCTGTTGTGCGGGCGCACACAACTGGTGTGATATGTGGCAAATATTGTATTTGTCACCCTTCTATGTTGACTACAGTCACATCCGGACACTCTATACAAAAGCTGATTTGGCCACTCACACTTATAAAATGACTTTTGTACAAGCGCCAAAACAAAAGACTATCCATTAGCATGAAGGTTCATACTAGCTCGTTTGTCTATTGTCATTTGGGCGTGTAATATTGAGAGCCTCCCGATTGCCCTCCGGACTGCGGGCAGAGGTGCGGGGAAACGTATCGCGCGGAGTGGAGAGTGTCCATTCTGTATGTCGATATGTCTTCTATGCTACAGCTCCCCTTTAGTGCTTAAACACATGTCCATTTAGCATCTAAGATACCTTATCTGTACTACCTTTATCTATATTGAAACTAACCGGTAGTTTCAAGATGTATGCTATGTAATTTAACATTTGTATACATGCTCATGCAATATGTTCAGTTATTTAATGTAAATACATATTGATAAGGAACATGTTGTGCGTGGTTGTGAAGGGTTTATTGAGAGGGAAGACTCCTTTGTGAAACCTTAACTGAAATAGCATTATGTAGAATATTTTTTAGGGTTCCGTACCTCAAAATGGAAAAGGAACCCTTATAGGATTACATTCTTGGCCGTCTGTCCGTCTATCTGTCAAGAATTTTTTCTCAGGAACGTGTAAAGGTATCAAGATGAAATTTATATCGAACTAACTGCGCCCCGCGGTTTCCGTTCCTGTGGGAATACGGGGACAAAATATAGCCTATGTTACTCGCTGATAATTAGTCGCTAAAGTAGCTTTCCATTAGTGAAAAAAAGTGTAGAATGCAGTGTCGCACGTGATTGAAAATTCTGGGAGGCACTGTAGCTGTTATGGGCAGACGTAGACCTTACCATCAGGTGAACGACTTGCTCGTCAAGTGCCAGTCCAAACTGTAATAACAATGGAAATATTCATCACTCCAAGATATTTCTAGCCACAATAAACCCAAACACCATAGAATAGGGAATAGTCCAAGACCTCTAACCCACCAGCACCACGGTCCAGTTTATGGCGTACACGGACCACCACGGTTGCTTTATGGGGGTGCGAAGTCGGTAGCCGCACCGTAGATATTTATGGATGACCATTGGTGACCACAAAAAATGGTATTTTGGCTATTTTGGTGGAAAACGAATGATTGTTTGGAGGCAAATGCGTGGGTGCGTGTCTTGAAGAAAAGAGAAGAAATCAAGGAAGGGACGAAAGGAGGAAAGGTATTTTGAACGGAAGTACATTGCAAGAAATGAGTGAGTTTTTAATAAGCCACTGATTCTAAATACGTCCGTCATATTCTGGGCAGCCATGCAGACTGTATTATAGCATTTTAGCAGTTGAGTGCCCCCTTGATTTCGATAAATTATATTTTAATTGACCTTTACCTCTTCTATAAGTATTATGACACCCTCTACGCCGTTGTTTCCGAGACGTGTGTCCCACAATAGGCGCACGCGCGTGTCTCTCCCTATGATCACCGCATTACCAATTTACGATGTTTTACAACGTTGTAAACTCGGCGTTTTTACCGCCGCGTCAGGACTGGACTGGATGAGGGCGGGTGGGCGAAGGAATTTCACAGATAACTTTGTAAAGAAAGGAAGTAACTCATATAAGAACTAAGCTGTATTTTAAAGAAAGTTAGAGTTTGCTTGAACAGTTTTTTTTAAGTTTGCAATGTGCTACAATGGCGCACGTTTTTTTTTATATGACTGAGAGACGAGACGAGCATGTCGTACACCTGATGGTAACAGCTACGCCTGCCCATAAAAGTTACAGTGCCACCCAGAACTCTACGCGACACTGCACTGCGCTCCTCATCCTGAGACATCGGCTCTAAAGTCTCATATGCCCAGTAATTTCGCTGGAAACAGTGCCCTTCAAACCCGAATACAATAATTTTAGCACACTACTGCTTGACGTATGAATATCTGGCAAAGGTGTACTTTCGTAGGCGGTCTCTTGCAGAAGAGGCATCCCACTAAAAATATCTAGAGGTAGCCTATTCACTCACGAGTTGAAGACTCCCAGGTTGCATTTTTTTTATACATAGGTTCGCGTTTGACCGCTATCTCACCTGATGTTAAGTGACGATGCGGTCTACGATGGTGCACGCTTGCCTAGAAGTAACCTATGCACTCGTGACTCGAAGACTCCCAGGTTGTAGCTATCGGGAAACACAGACTCCGGCAAGGAGTTCCACTCCTTTGCGGTACGCACAATGGATGTGGAGGCAAACCGCTTCTTGCGTTATTGGACAATAGGTACGGAAGCTCTACGTCTATTGTCAGGGTCTTGGTTTCCCTAGATGTTTGTCCCATCGGGAGGAGTAATGAGTCAAGGTCAAGTTTAGTATTTCCGTTCCGTAAGTATTTATTAGCTTTACGTGTTAGACATAGTTCAAAGAATATCACGCGTTTGAAATGACAATAACCTCTGCGTTACGTAATAGGGTAACACTTCACACGCGTACTGACTAGCAGCTAAGCTGTGGCTTTGATTGTGTTGACAATACGGATAATAGTCTATATCAATCGGAGATTCCGGTGAATTTACGCGTATTTACGTATATTGCTAGCGTATTTAGCACATACGTAGGTAGGTAGCGGTGCGTATTTCTTTACGTCAGTCCTATATTTGTCAAAGAAAATTTACGTCTAGGCATAGCGAGTACCACAGACTTAGAGCCAGACCAGATTAATAAATCGACCTCAGCGCTAAGAGCTATCTTGAGTGCGCTCTTGAGATTGCGTTCTAATTAATAAACACGTCTTAAATTGAAGATTAGGGACTCTGACTTACTTGAGTTACGTTAAATTATTAAATGAACTTGAGAAGTATATTGAGACGTCACGACTTCAGATACATTAAGATGAGTTAAGTAAAACCATGAAACTCAAATCATTTATTGCAAGTAGACAAAATAATGCAACTGCAACCATGAAACTCAATAATTAATTGCAAGTAGACAAAATAATGCAAGTGCAACCATGAAACTCAATAATCAATTGCAAGTAGGTAAAATAATGCAACTGCAACCACGAAACTCAATAATTAATTGCAAGTAGACAAAATAATGCAAGTGCAACCATGAAACTCAATCATTTATTGCATTTAGGCAAAATAATTTCCCTTTCAAGTGGTGTTTCATGCCTGAATATCGCACAGGAAAAGGCTTGACTATCTTTTCTGACGGGCTCATTTCCGAAGCACTGGTAGAGGTAATGGAGTTTGATGATTTAAACATAACATAATACTAATTTAGAAAGGTTTTTTCATTATGGACCATCCATAAAGTACGTCACACGTTATTGGTGCCGAAGTGTGACATTATGTGACAAGGGGTGGGAGGGGTCCTAAGTTTCTCGACGTCACATTTCAAAATCTAGTACATCCAAGTCTTAAAATGTCAAATATAACTGATTTCGGAACTGCTGTTTTAATTTCATAATCTCTAGATGTAAAATTACCAAATATGTGACGTTACCCTAGGTAGGGAACGGGGGGGACGAGGGGGGTCTTACACTTGTAATCAAGTGTGACAAGGACGGGAGAAGGGTCAAAAAATCACGAAATTAGTGTGACATACGTTATAGATGACCCTTTAGCAGACTCCGTCCACCATTTACCTAACTCATGATACCTTCTGCACTCACGGCCCTCTCTGCCAATAGCTATTAAAACAAGGAGTACCCATTTAACACTAAAATACCAGCTAGGCAACATTTACTTACCAACCAAGTCTACTGTTTAGCCTGTTTGCCTTTTAGCATAGCCCTCGCATTTTATTGCCAGCACTGGACCCATGCTAAGTACATTGGCACATTGTTGCAAGAAATAACTACGAGATTAGCAACTCAAATAATTTCTAGCTGCATTATGCACGTAAGATTCCAGCTTATTTTCCTATTTGGATAATCATAAAGCGATTTTTTTTTATTTGACTTAGTGACGAGACAAGCAAGTCGTTCACCTCGTGGTAAGCGCTACGCCTGCACATAACAGTCACAGCATCACCCATAACCCTGCATTGCATAATCCTGCGCGGCACTGCACTGCGCTCGTCACTCCGAGACATCAGCTCTAAAGTCTCATATGCCCAGTAATTTCACTGGAAACAATGCCCTTCAAATCAAACCGGAACACAGTAAAGTTTGCACACTACTGCTTGGTGGATAAAATAAAGTACAAACAAAATAATGTAGCAACATTCTCGAAGATAGTGATAATTTCTAAATCTGTAAGCATTTTTATATTTGCTTATAAATTGTACCTTCCGCCCATTGTACCCATTATTAAGATATATTATTTTCTCTGTTTTAATATATTTTGGTGTCAATAAAGAGTTATCTATCTATCTATATTTAGTTCATATTATCTATATGTATAAAAATGTTATGTTGGTTTGTGTACGCTTCAAAAACACAAAAAGTTCTGCACCGATCGAGCTGAAATTTTAGCATGATATATAATCCGCATCAAGGATTGTTTTTATCTATTTTTTTCATCAGTGCCATATCAGCGAATGTGCGAATGTGCCACAGCGAAGCGTGGCAGGGCACAGCTAGTCAAATTATAAATATCATTTTTGTGTGTGTGTGTCTGTGTGTGTGATGTAAGTGTCATGCGTAGTTGGTATCTAGATGGATTTCCAATAAAACGAAAACAAACCCTGTCGGCGTCGTTCAAGTTAACAAAAACATTACCTATTTAATTAATTATCGTCAAGATAATTTGATTAAATTATCGTATAGGTACATCTATGTTTATTTATCACTGATATAAATACATTACTTTCATCGTAGAATCCTACTGAAGGCGTAATCGTAAACATGCGGCTGTCATTTTGGTAAACAAACCTAAAATACCTATCTATCATAATATTATTGTCACAGCCTAATAAATTATTATTGTGGACAACCAAGGTCACCAACACAATTGATAGATATCATAATATTCAAAATTCTTACATGTAAAGGATGCAAAAACATAACCCTGCTTTTGGCGCAGTCGGGTAACAAGGAACTACCTATGAATAAACAACTTATAGGAGGAAAAGGCAACAGCTGTCTCACAGCTCTCTTATTCACATCTAGTAGTACAGCGTACACGAGAGTGAGTGAAACAGAAAACTTCCCATGGTTTTTATTATTTCAAGTATAGATTGGTCGGGTTGTCTTTGGGTAGTCTATTTGCTACTAAATCATGTCATGGCTTGATTAGTTGTTAATTTAGTATGGATTCCTTTTCTTTAGTAGGTACTTACTGGGCATGAGACTTTAGAACCGATGTCTCAGGGTGACGAGCGCAGTGCAGTGCCGCGCAGGATTATGCAATGCTGGTTTCTGGGTGGTGCTGTAGCTTTTATGGGCAGGCGTGGCGATTACCATCATGTGAACGACTATAATAGTCTGGAAGAGATCCCTCTGAGCCATAAGACCGCCCATTGTGACACTAATAATTAAATTAGTGTCGTTCTAGTTTTTAAGTTATCCTTAGGTCATTCTGCAGTGTTTCAATAAAGAGTTTATGATATTTATCTATCTATCTATATAAAATTATAAACAATTTTATTTAAAAAAAAATATTCAATATCTTTCTGATTTAATAATTCAAAGAATAATTTTTATTCATGTTTTGTATTTTTTTTAATACATTTCTTGTATTTTTTTTTAAGTTTGGTTATGCGTGCACTGGTTAAAATCATAGGAAACAGCTAAAAGGGATTCCTCCCATAAATTTCTAACCCTGTAATAGCCTTGCCTGTAGGTCTCGCTTGTATTTGCAAAAACAACCCCGGGTGCAGCACAACCCCACCCCGCCTTATAAATCAATCGGACCGACCCCTCGCTACTTTATTTATGCGTTACTTACGACAGATTGGGTAGATTTTGATTTTATTTCATTAGATTTCGTATTTGGGTTGTGCTTTTAGATTTATCATAGTTGAAGGAAATTCGAGAAAACTTAAAATAAGTTTGTAAATAAAAGCGGTGATAGCCTAGTGGGAGAACGCCCGCCTTCCAATCGGAAGGACGTGAGTTCAAATCCCAGTGCAGGCACGTACCAATGTGTTTCTGTAAAACATATGTACGTAATTATCACTCGCTTTTCGGTGAAGGGAAACATCGTGAGGAAACCCACATACCTACCCGGGAATTATTTCGGAGGTAGGTAGGTGACGCACCAATACGGATCTGGCCCCCGTGGTGGATTATGGCCTAACCCCCTCACGAAAGTGAGGAGAGACCCGTGCCCAGCAGTGGGACGTTATGGGTTGATGATGATGAATATAATAAAAATGACCTTCATGCCTAACTTTAAAAATATCTTCTATGTCCATTTTCTTATCTCAAAATTGTTAGGTTTTTTCAATAATTGTGAACAGGTAGTTTGTATAGTATTACCTAAATACTATTTTATTTGTGAGGCTTATTACCTATTTACTTGTGGTTTATTCAATTATGATTTGATGTCCAAGAACGAGGTTAGTAGAACTCCAGACTTACAAAGTTTATTGAAATTTTATGTTATTACAATTTTACGTATCGATTGGATTTTTAGTTATATAATGAGATAATAAAACTGCGATAGAATTAATTAACGATAATTTGCATTCTCTAATTTTATTAGAACATCAACCACCTAATAAATATCTCAATAATTGGGCGATAAAAATGTCTACTGATTTGCAAAATCTAATGTAAAATGCCAAAATCTGTATAATTTAATGTTAATGTTATTTTTAGTTTCGATAATTTATTTTTATTGAGCCGTTTTTGTTATAATGATTATGAATAGTAAACATAATGTTGATGGGTTATTATTTTAATAAGTCCAATATTGAAAATACATATTATTAACACTATTTATTAGTACGTAGATATTTTAATTTAAGATAAAAAACCTATGCCTACCTGTTAACCCCGTAACTGCTTGTCACATAAGAAAAATAATTAGAACAAAAAATTATAAAAAAATGTATTAAATAATATAATTAAATGGCAAAATTTTCCTATCAAATCAAATATGTTCGAAGCATATTGATTATAAATGCCTTATAAGGCTTTAGGCCTTCTTTTGTATTATGCTTAATAATTATTTAAAAATCCTTGAATAGGTAGGGATTTTTTGATTTTAAATAGGTACATTTTGTTTGCGACTAGCTATCAAATTATTTAAATTTCCAAAAATGAAATAGGTATTATTGGCGTTACAAAATTTATGTCTTTTGATGAACTGGAAATTTGTTTCACATCCTTTACAGACTTAATTTATCTTCGAGGTAGGTATTTACCTATTAATCTTTTTTAATTACTACATCGTTTTTTTTTTAATTATTTTTTTTGGCCGAGCGTTACGAGTCGTAATATTAAATACCACCAAACTTTTATTAAGTAATTTTGATTTACTTCGATGATCTGTTATAATAAAAAATATGTCATTGTATCGGCAAGTAAAGGTGCAAAAAACAAACAGGGATTTTTAAAAGCGTGTAGGTTGTAATAAAATATTCTTTACAATTTATAAGTTTCTTCTCCTATTATATAAAACCAAAGTGAAGGTATTGGTACACTTTAAAACCCTGTAATTACCAGTATAATTATACAGGCTTGCATTATCATTTATAACTGGACATAATTTTTAAAAATTTTGTTCTTTGCCTTGACTCACCTCTTTGTGTGTTCATTTAACAAAGCAAATAATTCCTCCGTTTTTTTTTTTTTTTTTTTATTACAATTGGATTATAATTTAATAAACTAATTTTTTTGTTTATTATCTGATTAGTGGTAATATTTTATGCCACCATTGTTTTTTATTTGGTGAGAAAAGATTAGATAGGCATATAAAAAAAATATAATTTTATTAGAAAGGACACGGTAACTTATTTCTTATAAAAAATAGAATAAACGTAGTACCTCTTATCAAAACCAAATAATAATACTTAACTATTTTTTCTAATTTTTTTTTTATATTAACCCTTTGATTGTCGTCAGCTAAAACAGTGCCGTACTGTACTGAGATGGTCATTTGTTATTGACTATTTATTAAAAAAAGACTATTCCTTAGTAAGTATTCTATGGTAAAACTTACTCGGCATCATCTCGACGTGGGACGAGGTGTCCATGATGTTGTGGTGATGCAACATGTCTGGTGGGGACTGCACCAGCCCACCACCGCCTCCGCTGGCCATCACCATCACGGCCGGGATGCCTGCACTGATGGTTACCGTTTATAAGTACCGTAAAAACGGAACCGCCGGCGGTTTACGGGTTAACTTTTAGATTCAGCTATTTTTTTTATTATTCGCAATGTTTATCGCGCTATTTATAGGTGTTACGACTTCACTTTTAATAATTAAATTTTGTACACTTAAATTACACAGTTCTGAACACAGTACACCAATATTTGTTACTAGAAATAGGTGATTTCACTAAGAGTCCGTAGGCACTTCGTCATTTTTTTTTTGTTAAAAAAAAAGTAAAACTGTCCGACACGCGCGTCGTTTCCCGGCAGAGGCCAAGCCTACACTGCCGTACTATAGCTATTTTTCTGTGGATCGACTCAAAAGCGCATGAGCAGACCAACCTTGGCCCCCATTGGTGGAATAATAGAACGCCTTACACAACGGCGGCGTCGATTGGCCGACACGGTCCCATTTTCCCGCCCTAATCGACGGTACCCTTACAAAATGGCGCTCCCCTATAGCCTTTTGATGCTTTTTTGAGCATTTTATTCGGTAAAAAATAATCCGGTTCGGATATAATGAGCATGATTTATGGTTTTGATCCGTGAGCTCCTTTTTGACTTTTTTTTTTAATCTGGCCATGTTAATCTTTGGTGTTTTACGTGGTTTGTTTTTGATTAATCGCAGCTCGATATTTGTTTGATCTGTACCGTTGTGTGCTGTTTATAAAGGCTATGTGCACGTTGGCAGGCCTGTGTCCGAACTCCGGATACCATTTAGCTTTTGTGTTATTTAATTGTGAAGATTTTGAGGAAAGGATCCGCGGAGCTTTTATGCTTTTGATGAAGGTTTTATGCTTTGTAGACTTGGTTGGGTTATTAATTTGACTAAAAGCTTAGCATACCTACCTGTAATTTATTTTTATTACACAAAATATTTTGGTAGTAGGTGGTAATTTTACACTATGGTCTCCATGGACGCATAGCAGCTTGATTATGATTAAACTCACTTTACCCTTTAAAAAAATATTTTAAATTTTTAAGGAGTTTTCATTAATTTGTCTACCTATATTTATTTATTTAGTTAAGTTTTAGTTTTTGTAGAATATCTGTTTTTAAGTTTATTCTATGTAAGTAAAGTTTTGGTCTCAGAAAACATTAAATAATACTTAAATCAAGATTTTTATGCAATAGAAAAAATAATCTAAATCGAATGTTTTTTTTTTATTATGGCTGGCTCATTTCTCGTACAGAGAGTAGCTATTGCTATTCAACGTGGAAATGCAGCCAGTGTTGTTGGCACCACGCCTCATGGACACCCTCTTTTGTTAGATTTTGAAATTTAAGTTTTAATTTTCTTTTTAACTTTATCTAATTACTGTTTTTTTAAGTTCTGTAAACTAAATTTAAGGATCTTAATTCAAATAATCTTTATTTTATTTGGATTTTATTTTTAGTAAGTACTCGTGAAAGTTCACTTACTCTACCACCAGATTCGGAATAGGTACCATTTAAGAAGAACCGACAAGAAATTCTAGGTATATTTTTTAATAAGTATAATTTAATACATTGACCATAAACTTAATTGTTCCTACAAAACATATTTACCTACATGTTAAATCCAGTGACAAGGAAACATAATTAAAAAAAAAAACGTAAGTAGGTAATAAAAACAGTCATGTTAAGAGATATTATCACCGGAACATTTGACTAATAAAATTAAACAAATGGCGTTCATACAAGATCAAGGCGATAACATAAAAATTAGATTCCAGATGATTTATTCTCTATCACATCAATTTGTCAATTAGATAGAAATCTTCGTAATTACCTACTTAACTAATTTACGTCTTGTCAAAACTTAACTTTCCGCTCTAATTAGGGTAACGTTGTGTGAGGCTTGTTAAAAAAAAGCTTTGGCGCCAAATGTTCGCGCCAACTGTCATTAAGTTTGCGAACCATAGATTAAAATGTCTCCGAAGAGGCGTAGATAAAGACGTCGTTGGGAGCAGATGTTCCGCCTATTTTGAGAGAAAGGTTTATTTTAAGAGACGCACGGTTTTTTAAGCTTAAGTGCTTTATTTTAAGAGATATAGGAAGGAAGTTTCTGAAGATAATAAAATGTCTGGCAAAAACATCAATAGGTTTAGAAAAAAAAAAGATAATATAATTTTGAGTACCTAATCTCTTTGATCGTTATTTTGCGTGTACGTAAATATTTATCATCTCATTTTGTTAAAAACGTATACTAAGGTTTAGGTCACCAATTTTATTAATCCAAACATTGAAATGTAGCATATAAAATACCTACATCATAACATTTTTTAGTACAACAAATAATAATATTCACACTAACTAAATATTAACTATCTATATTTGAATCGTAAAACATTAAATGCAAAATCATAGTTTGCGTTGAAATTTATTCATAGGCGTTCGATCGCGCTATTAATATTATCTACCACTACAATGGCCCCCTTTCCCCCCATTTTCCCAATCCAAGCCATTCCCATTAAGTACCCCGACAAATATATTAATTTCCCCCGGGCTTCCGGAAGTACGCTCAGGCGGAACCGGAAACGGGACGGATACCGCTGACCGGACGGATGCGACGTCTGGGTACCGATTGCGACTAATTCATTTCAGTATCGGTACTATTTGGTACCGTGCCGGCGTTTGAGGGGTTAAGTTTTTTTTGGTAGTATTTTTTTTTTAAATATGAAAAAGGTTAACTTTCATTTGCGACATTTACAGACGCGTTCCCATAGATCCACATTTTTAATTATTTTTTTTTCCGTATTTTTCTATGCGGATGTTTGTACACCTACGTGGAGCGAAGTAAGAGATAGGATGTCCTTCCTATTCGCGACATAAGTTACCAAAAATTTGCTAACTTATTTTATTTAAAAGGAAAAAATAAAAGATCATGAAAAAGTAATATTGTCATTAGATTAGATTATTTTCATATTATACCTTATGTTGCATAAAAATAGACGAAAATTGAAAAAAATACAATGACATCGCCGTAGAGTTTCTTGGTGCTATCTTCTCTGACGGGCGTATTTCCGAAGCACTGGTAGAGTTATTGAAGTTTCCTTTTCCTGTGCGAGATTCACCAATTTAAATGGAAATTTCCTTTTTCAAATTCAAACCATAATCATATTACTCATTAATTTAGCTGATCATAAGTGGTTTAGCCGAAATCTTACATATTTCCATACAAACTTTCATCCCCTATTTCAAACCCTTACAATGCTTTTTTCGCATTAAAAAGTACTCTATGTCCTTTCTTAGGCTCTAGACTATCTCTGTACCAAATTTCATTTAAATCGGTTCAGTAGTTCAGGCGTGAAAGAGCAACAGACAGACAGACAGACAGAGTTACTTTCGCATTTATAATATAAAAGTAAGGAAGTAGGGAAGTAGGGATTTTTCTCTATGTATGTTATATGAGACTTAAGTGTGTGACTTGTAAAAGTGCATTGTCAGTGTGTCAGTGCATGTCGCCTACTTGCAATAAATGTAAGGCTGGTCTATTTGGCATGATTCACAATATCTAAATCAAACCGGGATGAAGCACTTCCATGCTTCCGTTATCTTATCGCCAGCCTAAGGGCCTCACAGCACTCACGTTTTGTCGCTCCGTAGGCGCCGCGCCGCGCCGCCATCGCCACGTGTGCGGCGACCCTTAGTTTTTGCTCGTAAAACATTCCATTGTTGACAACTCTAATTAGTCGGTTCAGGAATTCGAATCTGTGTTTTTTGTTTGGAAGTTTGATAGAGATTAATTAGGTAATGGTGCAAAATATTTTCTACTTATTCAAGTACATAACTGTTTTAAAATATAGTTTTTCTTTACCTAATTAAAGTTTCAAGTCTCTTGTTCAACGGGGAGTTAGTTAAAAACAAACACACTGACAAGAAAGCGAATTAGAAAACAAATGTAATAAAAAAATTGTTAGGTATTAACATTAGTAAGTATTATAGTAGTACCTAGACTTTTTTTTGTAATAGGCATCACCTGCAATTTCAATTTAAATTTTTATTTATATATTTTTTTTCTGCACGATTAGCGCATTCAGCCAGTGTCAAGTATGCTTATTTATGATTTTCAAGGTTTTTATATTTTCAGTAGTTAATAGTCAAAATGTTATGTCAACGTCAAAGTTATGATTCAGCAAAGTGCTGGGTGCTTTGTTGAAACTTCCTGGGAGTTTTGGAGGGAACAGGAAAAGGCGCGTTTTTTGAGTTTGTATCATTTGCCCACAATCATTCACGTTCATAATATTAAGAAAAAAAAATTTAAAACAACAACGTTATATTTTCGCTTTCCCGCCAAAACCGCCATTTTGTTTTCATCGAGTCATTTTCTTCGTCGAACAGACACAAATGAGGCAAATGACATCTCTAGATACCAAAAAGGTCCACTGACGTCTGTGTAAAACCCAAACGTCACACGAGGGTCGTCGGTCGGTGCTTCTGTTAATTGTTTGTAGTAGGCACTAATTGAATAAGAACTGCCGGGTACGAGGGAGATATTACGGTTTCGTGGTACCGTGGGATGCATGTTCGGGAAAATGGGAAAATTGAATGGGATTTTTTGTGGTGGCAATTCTTAACTGCAAGCTGACTAAACTAGAAATAATACGTCATCATGAACTCATATCGACCCACTGCTGAGCACGGGTATCCACTTACTTTAGTGAGGAAGATTAGGCCATCAGCCACAACTGAGACCCGATCTGAATTGGTGGATCACAGACCTCCGAAATAATTCTCGGGTGGGTTTCTTCACGAGATTTTCCTTGACCGAATAGCAGAGTGATAATTACATATTGTTATGTTTTTACAAGCACGTGCCCACAGTTGGATTTGAACTCACGACCAATTTCTTGTAAGGCGGACGGTCTCCCACTGGGCTATCACCGCTATCGCTGGTTAAATGCACAAACCGTTCGAAGCTAATAAATTAAAAAAAAGACAGCAAGATTCCTCTAGGATCTTTCAATTCCTGACAAAATTCCACTGAGATACGCTCGACTTCTCATAATTCTTGAGTTTTTAATTCCTACGGAACCATTCGTTAAACCAGGTTCAGACATAGCCACTATTTAAGCAATGTTAATAAACTGAACAACTTTACCCCGGACCATATTAAATGAGTCTTCCAGTCGTGATCAACAACGTATGACTGAACGTTTAGGAACTTTTAAAAATGTCTCACTGTACTTTAAAAAAAAAACGTGTTATTTTAAAATTTTCACTTGTGTTTCCGATTAGTGCATTTGCTTAGTAATTATACCCATTCATTTTGAATTTAAATGCATGGGCTAAGTGGAAAACGAATATATATTTTTTCCCTTTGTGACGAGACGAGCAATCACAGCACCACCCAGAACCCTGCATTAAATATCCTGCGCGGCGCTGCACTGCGCTCGTCACCCTGAGACATCGGCTCTAAAGTCTCATATGCTCAGTAATTTCGCTGGGAACAATGCCCTTCAAACCGGAACACAGTAAAGTTTGCACACTACTGCTTGGCAGATGAATATCTGGCAAAGGTTTAGTACTTTCCCAGGCGGTCTCTTGCAGGCGATGCCTCCCACTACTATGTGATCGTGATACGTTATTTATTTACTTATTTACTTTTGTGTCAGTCAAGTATTACCTTATTTTTTGTTAAAATAGCCTAAAATATTAATTCTCAGTTAATCAAACAGTCAGTAATTCAGTCAAATCGCAAATAAACGTCACGATTCAGTATCTAACCTTGTAAACGCGTTTGCTGAAACTTGCTGGGAAGTGAAGTGGAGTCTAAAGTGAAGACACGTTTTTCGTATATAGAAAAGGAGCATTTACTTCACTCAACACACAAAAAGCTTAAATATATCACAAAATTACATAATAGTGGGTAGGAGCCGACAAAAGAGCACAGCCTGCACATATACAACAATATACTCTATGGAGCAAAGGAACGCCGCCGGCAGAATGACAGAGAACGCCTTTGTCATTGCAAAAAAAAAGAAAGAACTAAAAGTAAGGAGATTAGAGTAAAACCTCTTTGTCAAAATATAGGGCGCGTTTAACACGTGGATTGGCGCCATTAGTGATATTTTTGCTATCGATTTTCGATCGTAATTTTTTCGAGAAGTTTTTTCGTAAAAATTTTAAGGCAAAAAGTAGGAGATATTTTACGAATCATCGTGTCAGATCTACAAGATCAAATTCATAAATAGTTTTTTTTTAAATCTATAGATATATTTTACAATTTTTTCTGTAAATGGGATGTAATTAAATGTATTTTAGAAAAATAAATAAAAGGAGTAGGTAAGTAGCTTTAAGATTTCGTAAGCAACCACTACTCAAAATCATAACGAGATTTTTAACAAACCATAATAATTTTAAATTCTCTACATTGCTCACATCCACGGCTGTTAAGGTCCCTACACACTGCGGATTTCACGCCGCCCCGGCTGATGCGATTACCGCCAAATCTGATCCCGGCTTTGCCGCGGTGTCGGGTTGCCAGCGCAAAAACTAATGTTTGTTTATTGTCCAGCGCATTTGTTGACCGTTTCGCAATTTCGCCCCGCTGAATGAAGATGCGCTTTTCGGTCATTTGTATGGTGTTATTTTCAAAGCCTTCAGTGACAAGTTTTTGTGGAAATGTCTCATAAAGTGGCAACAAAAGAGAATCTTTCTTTCAAGATGACTAAATAGTTCCGCTTGAAGAGTTTTGTTTCGTGTTTTTAAATAAAAGTTCTCAGGGTGACTAGCGCAGTGCAGCGCAGCACGAGATTATGTTATGCAAAGATATAGGTGGCACTGTAATTGCTAAGGGCAGTCGTGGTGCTCACCATCAGGTGAACGACGGGGTCACTGACATACGTTAAGCGGTAACAGCGAAAAATTAAACTTAGAATGTCTAACAGCGACAAACATGTTGAATAACTTTTTATAAAAAAATTTTAAAGGGTGACATTTTGTCACTCGCTTGCTCAGCAGCTTTAGTAGCGCCACAGTGTAAGGCCTAAAGTAGGACAATACGGCAGCGTTAGCGCGCTGTCACTTTCATACGTCAAGTTGCCGGCGTGCGTAAGCCGGTTAGCGCAGCGGACGCGGCGTCGTATACGCACTGGGTCTGTTAACGCAGCTTTAAACGTAATTTAGTAACGAAATTATATAACGAATCCCCGTTTTCCTTGCTCATGCCATAACTTGAGAATGACTGGAAAAATTCAGCAAATTTTTTTTTCAAGTATAATTTTTGGCAACTTTGAGAATACCTAAAAGGTTTTTTTTTTTATGAGGTTTTTTGGTGAACCAACGGTTTGACATTTGATTATTTTCACGTTCTTCAGCTATAATTATTCCTAAGTAACTTGGTGGTTTTTAACTTGGGAAATGCAGAGTTATTGCGGGGAAACTGAAATTACGCTGGTGAAGCCACGGACCACAGCTGGTAAAATATATGAATTAAACTTAAAAATTGAACTAAGCAATTATTATATCTGCTAATTATTTACTATAAAAAACAATAAGTCACTCTCGAAGCTCCTTCTATCATTTAAATTTCTCGTACATGAAGTTGTTCCGAAGAGTACCATATTATATTAAATACAATCCTGGTCTTTAAAAATAAATAAATTAAACGTAATAGTGTAACGCGTAAGTGTAGCGTAATACGTTTATAGTGCTTATACCAAATATTCCAAAATTTTTTTTTTTTTAAACTTGAGCAAAAGTTTTTCAAACCGACAGAGTTTACGTCATAAAAACAGCTACGTTTCGCCAGGCGAGTGCGTACACGCATTCCATCAAGAGATTAAGCCCATCATCTCATTGTATCCCCGCTATAATCACTGGTCTCCCCGCCTTTATTGTGAATACGTGCGTGAAATTCCTTATGACAACTTCGGTAGTCGGCGAAGCGCGGCGTTTCTGAGGCGTTATGTAAAAAGTCCTTAATGCTGTTGCGGTGTAAGCTTCCTTTATGGGCAACTAGCTGCGCCCCGCTGTTTCACCCGCGTTGGTTATTATCAACAGTTTTCACAGAATAAAAAGTACCCTATTACTCAATCCTGGTTATAAACTATCTGTGTGCCAAATTTCATCTAAATCCGTTCAGTAATTTTTGCGCGAAAGAGTAACAAACATCTATCCATCTAACCTCAAAAACTTTCATATTTATAACTAGCTGTGCCCTGGCACGCTTCGCTGTGGCACATTCGCTGATATGTCACTGATGAAAAAAATAGATAAAAACAATCCTTGATGCGGATTATATATCATGCTAAAATTTCAGCTCGATCGGTGCAGAACTTTTTGAGTTTTTGAAGCGTACACAAACCAACATAACATTTTTATATATATAGATTAAGAGGAAGTATGTGTGCAGCAATTAATAAAAAATAATAATCACATACATAGAACCAGACCCCTAACTAGGACTCCCTGTATCTCGGGAATCAGGAACAACGAGGACCATGGTCCATGAGGAACAAATTTTTTGTTGTGGGTTTTATACAATGAACTGCCGAGACCTAAAATCTTAATCGTAAACTTTAAACCGGACTTATTCGTATATGTTTAATTTAGATATCTCGCAATCTTGCAGGGTCCAGAAGAGTTTTCATTGTGTTAGCGCGAACATGGCGTGGCGTTCGCAGCTAGTAAAAATGTATTTAAAAGGCTACTTCACCTTAACTGAGCCTTAAAGGTTGAACAACATCAATACTCGATACTTTTATCAGTAACAGGTATGCTAACAATTCTACCAACATACTCGCCCATACACCTAACCTATTTGCTTACATTTCAGACCAAAACCCATACAATCATATTACAGTTCACATAAGCTCTATCCCAAAACCTTAAGGCACAACTTAGAGTAAAAAGTTTCAAAAATACTTGGTAGTAAAAATATCAGGTTGATAAAACCTAGTACGCACTGTCAATGATCGATGATAACGGCCGGTGCACAAGGAGATACGCGGGTTGGATCGTTTTGTAAACACAGCTTTATCTCTACCAGTCGAGTGCTTTAAGTTCCTGTGTGGAGCAGCCTTAATTTATGCCCGGGAGGGGGCATGAAGCTCGACTTTTATAGGGGAGATAGGGGTAAAATATGTTGTCGAGGTAGGAACGGGTCTGTCTGCGATGCCAGGATCGTTTGGTCTCTTGTCTATGGGCACAGAAGTCATATAGTATGCAGTACTATAAAAAGAATGGACACTGTCCACCCCGCGGGATGCGCTTCCCCGCCCCTCTACACGTAATCTGGGCAGGCGTAGCGCTTACCAACAGGTGAACGACTTGCTCGTCTCGTCGCTCAGTAAAATAAAAATAAAAAATTCTGTGGGACAGTCAGAACTACACGCCCAAATGTAAGGCTAACGGGTTAATATGAACCTTCATACTAGCGGGTAGTGAAGAAACGTCATTAACATGTGCTAGTTGTCAAATCACATTTTGTTTGCAGTGTCCGAGGTGCACTAAGAGGTAGCGTAGAACAGAGCACTCCATGCATAAAACTGAGGAATCAACAATATATTTCGCGTATGTCGTCATTGAAAAAACAAAAGAAAAAATACTCCAAAAACTGTAATAATATAAAAACGTGTTTAGTATGTTTTTATTTATATAGAAGACTGGATCACGTTTTACAAAAAAAAAATACAGTTGAATTGAGAACCTCCTCTTTTTTTGAAGTGGGTTAAAAACAGCGGTCCCCTGGGTAGCGTCACCTAGACTGACCGTTTTGAACCGCGTGATTGGCCCTATAGGTACTCGTTTTGTATCGGTCGTTTCGCATTGCGGTCCGATTGTGGTGTGAAATATCCAATACCAAAAGAGACTGGGTCAATTCGAACCGTGTCGCGAAACGGTCGTGGTGCGAAACGCCCCATTAGACGGTGTATTTGACCGAAGCGATTCTGATTACTTTTTGTTAGACACACGAAAAGAGCGGTCCTCTGGTAAGCGTCGCCTAGGCTGACCCGCGAGGTAATGGCCAGCCAAATCATTCCCGGCCCGTCCTGATGGATAGAAGCAATGCGTTGCGCTAATTGGTTTCATTTAGTTCGCCGCGGATTTTCAAATATGACCGAATTTCTTATTAGTGATCCGATTCATCCCCTGTTCCGATTCGCCTTGGCCTACTATTTGTCTTAAGCTATCTTCTAAGTGAAATTCTCACGAACTGCGTTACAATCTCTTCAATATTCTATTCGAGGACTGTCATCTTGAGCATCTGTTAGGGAACAGTGGTTCATTGATGCCTTCAAGTGTTTCTCTGGTGAGTAGAGGGCTACTGGAAGCAGCCGCTGTGATCCAGTAATAGACGAAAATCTCTAATAATGTTTGTTTGTAATGCCAAATATTTTATTGAAGTAAAACTTCTTTACGCACGCTTGACTTGGGGAGTAAGCTGGTGAATGCGTTACGAAAATGTGATCGGGCGAGGCGAATGGAAGTTAAGAGGGAGATAATAAATAATATTAAATGATATATCAATAAAATAAAATAAAAATATAAAAAATAAGAGTTATAGAAGTTTCACTTCAGTCGTTTGGTCTAAAGCAAACTCGTTTTTTTTTATTTGACTAAGTGACGAGACTCGCAAGTCGTTCACCTGATGGTAAGCGCTACGCCTGCCTATAACAGTTACAGTGCCACCCAGAACTTTGCATTGCATAATCCTGCGCGGCGCACTGCGCTCGTCACCCGAGACATCGGCTCTAAAGTCTCATAAGCCCAGTAATTTCGCTGGAAACAATGCCCTCAATGGAAATGCCTGATATATCGTGTTTGGTCTCATTGGAATGAACTCAATGATAAGGTTATAGATAGACGGTGTTCAGAATCTGTTTGAAGAGTGTTTGCGACTATTGTTGAAAAAAGATTTGTTTTGGCTCGAACGGGACTCGAACCCGCACCACCAGACAAGCCACAAAACCCAACTAGTTCCAGTATCGAGTAAAGCATAAAAATCATAAATAAACACCAACCTATCTCCACGGCTAATAAAACTAAATAAAGAAAACATATTCCGCTATCGTTATCAGTGATAATTCGTTTGTTGTTATCAACGGCACGAAATGTACGTAAACAGGTAGGGCTACATTAACCGTATCGGGCTACCTAATCCTGACATATGGGGTGGTACTTCACGAAGGTGACGAGTGGCTGGGCAAATTCCATATGGCACGGTCTAGTGAACGAGTGTACTTACAAGCTTTGTAGGCTTTCTATGTAGATACAAGCTCACTGTGTGGTCTGTGTGATGAAAATTATGGTAGCTTAGTGGGAGAATATCCGCCTTCTGAGGAGAGGGTCGCGAGTTCAGATCCCAGCGCGGGCGCGTACCAATTTGTATTTTGTATAAAAATATTTGTTTCATTAATTAATTCATTCCTTCATTCCTTACCTTGACTGCTGAGCCGATTTTCTTGTCTAGCCACAGGTGCGGCTCTGCACGCGCCATAGTGTTTTCCCATACAACGAACACAACAGTTGTGTTTTGCCGTACTCGTGGCAAGTTATGAAAAAAATTACATATCGCATTACCGTGGAACCTGCAGCGTTGCACATACCATTGCGACACCATAGAAACAGCAGCGTTGCATTTATTATTGCCACAGCGTGGAAACTGCAGCGTTGCACCGACCTACTTGCAGCCAGTGGCGTGATTCTCTAGAATCGCCGCGCTGCGTCAGCTCGCCGCGTGGGAGCGGACACCGACATCGACACCGCGCGAGGGGACCTGCGTCACTCTTTACTCATACTTCGAGTAGGAGACACATACCCATCTTTAGCTTTAGGAATTATTAATTATTAATTATTGTAACCTTAACTTTTAAATTAAATTAGTTGTTTCTAATTTTGGTTTTTTTTAAGTCCTTCGGCTGTCGCTCGCATAATTGGCGCAGTCGGTAGGATCTAGAATCAGTGCGCGTCGGTTAAAAATCGTCGAAAATCGTCAAAAATCGCCGAAATTCGTTATACGACTTAACGCCGATCGTCGCTGACAGGCTCCTCAGCCCTAATCTAGATTCGAATCTACGCGAGCGCGTCACCGAGGACCAGTATCCAGCCATCGATACGCGGAGGAAACCAGAATGCAACTGTAAGTACGCAAAAACTTTCTTTTTTGTGTTGCTCCTTCCTAATTCTTATCCTTGTGTTATAAGTACCCAAGATTTTTCATCCCAGGAATAGGGTTGACCGGGAGACTGCATCACGCCAGTCTCGCCGCAATAGAGAGTTAGATAGTTTAAGAGAAATCGATTCAGATTTAAATTTAGATTTATTATTTGTAAAAATGCCTTACGATCCGGATATGATTTTTAAAGCCTTGCGGCCTGTCCCGGATTTTGATGGTAATCCGAATATATTGACTAGGTTTATTAAAATATGTGATCAAATTGTTGCAACGTATATGAGCCTTGACCCCGGTAGTGAATTACCTAACTTGTGTCTTTTAAACGGTATATTAAATAAAATAACCGGGCCTGCGGCTACAATTATCAATTCTAATGGCATCCCTGATAACTGGCTAGGAGTTCGCGAATCCCTCATTAATAATTTTGCAGACCAGAGGGACGAAACCGCGTTATACAACGACCTCTCCTTGGCCACGCAAGGGCATAAGACCCCACAGGAATTTTACGGTCATTGTCAGACGTTATTCAGCACGATTATGACATACATTACGTTGCATGAAAGCCTCCCTACAACTATAGAGGCTAAGCGCGCGCTTTACCGAAAGCTTACCATGCAGGCTTTCGTACGTGGTTTACAAGAGCCCTTAGGCTCTCGAATTAGATGTATGCGACCGGTTACTGTAGAGCAGGCATTGGAATTTGTTCAAGAAGAGCTGAATATAATATATTTGCAGCAACGTAATAACGAAGCGCATTCAAAGGCTCAGCCATTTGTGAAAGCTCAGACTCCAATTCAAATGCCTCCTCCACCTAGACAGGCATTTCAGCCTCCCCCACACATGATGTTAGCACCCGTTAGTCAGAGGCCCATGCTTATGGCACCTCAACCTTTTAAGTTCGCTCAGCCACAGCACCAATTTAAATTTAACGCGGGTCCACAAAATCATCCCCAAAACCGAATGCCTACACGTACGCAGCAGATGTTCGGCGCACCGCCACCAAATTATAACGCGCGCAGTAACGCTTTCCGTCTGCCCCCTCGTAACGCACCTCAGAACTTCGGCCCTAAGCCAATGAGTGGAGTACAACATTTCACCCCTAGGGCCCTACCCGCGACGGGATATTCTGGACACGATTGGTCTAAGCACGGCAACCCTCCACCTACGAACTATTTTAAAAGCCGTGAAATGAATTTTAATGAATGTGTAAATGACGGTGATTATGCGGATTACTACTATGAGCCCGATTATAATTATTATTATTCTGATTTTAACGAATGTCCGGTGTACACCCCTGATTATAACGAGTACGTTGACCCCGAGAGCTACGGCTCTGAAACAGCTCAGGTACATGAGTATCATGTAAACGACGCAGCTTCTGAACCGCAGCCTTCCACTAGCCAACAGGAAAATTTTCAGAAGGCTACAGGGTCAGGCAGGCAAAAATAGAAGTCAATTTACAGACTCAGAGACAGCTACCATATATTCAGACGTCAAACCCCCCATTAAAATTGCTAATAGATACCGGAGCGAATCAATCCTTTCTAAGTCCAGACGCTATAGAAAGATTTTACTCTCACGTGCCGTTAGATTACGACCCATTTGAAGTTACAAATGTACACGCGGTTAGTCAAAACGATTATTCAATCACGGTACCTTGCTTTACTGAAGTTAACGACAACGAACCGATTAAACTTTTTGTGTACAAATTCCATAATCATTTTGACGGGTTAATTGGTCTTGATTTATTAACACGATGGGAAGCAAAAATTGACTTAAAAAGGCTATGTTTAACTACAAAGTCCGCGGTGAACCAAATTTTACTGTACAATTCACGTAACGTTAATTTGTACGAAGATATTATTCCGGCAAATAGCACAAAATTAGTCAGATTACCCATTGATGCTCCCGATAGTGAAGTTTACATTCCAGAACAAATACTGTGTAACTGTGTTATTCATGAATGCGTAACCCGCGTGGTTCAAAGTAGGGGTATATTAGAGATCGAAAACCCGAACGAAAATGACGTCGTATTTTCTTTAGACCGCCCGGCTCACGCGGAGCTATTTAATATCGAGTGCACGCGAACCGGAAAACTACCCGGCCGCGCTAAAGAAGTCTTAAAGCGACTTCGCACCGATCATCTTAACGAGGAAGAAAAGGCTAATTTGACGGCTCTTTGTGCAAAATATTCTGATGTTTTTTATATTGAAGGTGAAAATTTAACTTTCACCAACCAAGTTAAACACCGCATTCGCACAACCGATGAGGTACCTGTCTACACAAAGAGCTATCGCTACCCTTTTGTTCATCGACAAGAGGTCAGTGACCAAATTGACAAAATGTTAACTCAAGGTATCATCCGCCCTTCCGAGTCAGCATGGAGCTCACCAATTTGGATAGTTCCTAAGAAGGCAGACGCCTCGGGTAAACAGAAGTGGCGTCTAGTGGTTGATTTCCGCAAAGTCAACGAAAAAACCATAGATGACAAGTACCCTATCCCGAACATAGCGGATGTTCTGGATAAGCTAGGGAAGTGCCAGTACTTCACCACCCTGGACCTAGCCAGCGGCTTCCATCAGGTAGAGATGGATCCCATCGACATTTCGAAGACAGCATTCAACGTGGAACATGGCCACTTTGAATTTCTCAGAATGCCTATGGGACTAAAGAACTCACCATCCACCTTTCAAAGGGTGATGGATAATATCCTCAGAGGGCTCCAGAACCAGATCTGCCTGGTGTACCTTGATGATATTATTGTGTTCAGCACCTCCCTGCAGGAACACATGACCAACCTGGAGATGGTGTTCCAGAGACTTAGGCAATCCAATTTCAAAATACAAATGGACAAGTCCGAGTTTTTGAAATTGGAAACGGCTTATCTGGGTCATGTTATTAGCAGTGAAGGCGTGAAACCCAACCCGGATAAGATAGCAGCAGTCGCGAAGTACCCGATTCCTAAAACGCCTAAAGAAATAAAACAATTTTTAGGCCTCTTAGGATATTATCGGAAATTCATACCGGATTTCGCACGAATAACGAAACCCTTAACTCAGTGTCTAAAAAAAGGCAAAAGGATCACCTTTGACCCTGAATATGTTAAGAGTTTTGAAAAATGCAAAACTTTACTAACAAATGATCCGATACTTAAATACCCTGACTTTGACAAGGAGTTTGTCCTTACTACCGACGCTTCTAACGTCGCTATAGGCGCTATTCTATCTCAAGGGCCTATAGGATCAGACAAACCCATTTCGTATGCTTCTCGTACACTAAACGATAGCGAACTGAACTACAGCACCATCGAGAAGGAGCTCCTGGCAATAGTTTGGGCCACTAAGTATTTTAGACCCTACCTTTTCGGAAGGAAATTTAAAATACTTACAGACCACAAGCCGTTGCAGTGGATTATGAGCTTGAAGGAACCTAATTCCAGACTCACGCGATGGCGCCTAAAGCTCAGTGAGTATAACTTCACTGTAGTGTATAAGAAGGGAAAAGCTAATACGAACGCTGACGCTTTGTCCAGGGTAGAGATACACAATGAGGAAACCAGCTCCCTTATGGTGAACTCCTCTGAAGTACCAGCAACAGAAAACGGCACTACAACTATGACGGCTCACACCAGTCAAGAAAATCCTATATTGGAAATCCCCATAACCGATGATCCGTTGAATAAATTCCACCGCCAGATAGTTTTCTCAATAGTTAGTGACGTTAAAAGGCGACCGGCAGTATCAAAACCATTCGAAACTCACACACGTGTTTCTGTTCAAGTTACCGAGAATAATTTAGAAACGGACGTTATTAATGCTGTCAAAGAATATGTTACCCCAAAAATTAAAACCGGAATTTTAATTGATCCCCCGTTAGGTATGTACTCAATAATTCCCATAATACAAAATCATTTCAAAAGCTCCTCAATGAATCTCGTTCTTGCTAAAACCGAGCTCGAAAATGTTAAACCTTATCTCAGACAACAAGAAATTATTAGGCACTACCACGATGGTAAGACGAACCACAGGGGCATTAACGAATGCTACCTCTCCCTCTCTAGGAAATATTACTGGCCAAAAATGAATGAGCAGATAGCCAAATTCATCAACGAATGCACGGTGTGTGGCCAAGGGAAATATGATCGGAAACCCGTCCAACAGCGATTCAATATAGTACCACCTCCTAGTAAACCTTTAGAGATAGTCCATATGGACTTATTCACGGTAGACTGTGAAAAATACGTAACATTCATGGACGTATTTTCTAAGTATGGCCAAGCTTACCACCTACGCGATGGCACAGCTATCAGTGTGCTACAGGCTTTATTAAAATATTGTACACACCACGGTTTGCCTCTTACTATCGTAACGGATAACGGTACGGAATTCACGAACCAATTGTTTTTAGAATTTTTGCGCACACATAACATTAACCACCACAGAATCCTCCCTCATTCGCCTAACGACAACGGCAACATAGAACGATTCCATTCTACTCTACTTGAACACCTGCGGCTTCTAAAACTCCAACGTAAAGAAGAACCAGTAGTAAACTTAGTGCCCTATGCGATTATCGCCTACAATAGCTCTGTTCACAGCTTTACTAAATGCAGACCGTTTGATTTAATTACAGGTCACTTTGACCCGAGAGACCCTATTAGTATAGATTTGACACAGCATCTACTGCAACAGTACACCCAAAATCATAGAGATCAGATGCGACTAGTTTACGAAATTATAAATGACTCAGCCCTGCATAATCGTACGGTTTTAATCGAAAACAGAAATAAAGACAGAGAGCCCGAAATTCAATACGAACCGGAACAGCAGATTTTTATTAAAAACCCGCTTGCTAGTCGACAAAAATTAGCACCGAGATATACTAAGGACACGGTCCTTGCTAACTTGCCCATACATATCTACACCTCAAGGAAACGTGGTCCTGTAGCCAAAGCTCGCCTTAAGCGACTGCCTAATAGCGCTAAATTGTTTCAGAATACTGCTGATGATGCTGGTGCATCTAGTTCACATGCAGGAGATAAGACTGGAGAGTCTTAGCGACGGCCCAGGACTCCTGCCGTATAAATTAGGTCAAACTCGTCTAATTACGCATTATCATAGCTTCCTACAGTACATTCAAATTGATGACATAGAAAACAAAGCGCTTGCGGTCAAGTTACAGTTATTGGAGTTTGAACAGAAACTTAATAATGATACGTTAGCATTGTATGAGCTACAAATTAACTACCTATCGCATAAAATTAGTAAAGTTTTAAATCATTTAAAAGGTCTAGAGCCTAGCCGTGCAAAGAGAAGTCTGATCGATGGTTTAGGATCCGTTATTAAAAGTATTACAGGCAATTTAGATTATCAGGATGCAATTAAATTTGATACCGCAATTAAAACTTTAAATAGCAACCAAGAAAAAGTAGTATCTGAATTTAATTCCCACATTAGCCTCAGCAAAGAATGGATGACGCAACATAATGACGTCATCGATCAGTTAGTTAAAAATCAACAGTCTATTAATTGTACTTTGGAACTTTTATTAAATAGTAATGCTTTTAAAGAAGATAACCTCGTAAAGTACGCTCAATTCGCACAGCTTTTAACCATTATCACTGAAAATGTAGACGATTTATTATCGGAAATAAGTAGAATAGAAAATATATTAGCTCTTGTGCGCGCTTTAAGCACGCACCATTCTATGGTAGATATAGATACTTTAGGTAAGATGATAGATAGACTTCGTTTAATATACGGAGATAGTAGAGTGTTAAGTTTAGAATTACGCGATTATTATAGTATTATAAAACCGGGGTCCTACTTCGCTAAGAACCAGATTGTAATAGTTTTCAAAATTCCCATAGTTAGTACAGATACATTCGATTTCTACAAACTCTCTATTGCTCCTAATAGGTTTAATCAAATCCTTATTCCACCCTTCCCCTTCCTTGCAACCAATAAGGAAGCGTATGCGTACATGGAGGCTGAATGCCCGAAGGTAGACAACCAGTTCCTCTGCGTGGAAGACACCATCAACCGAGTTAAGAACCAGCAAGACTGCGCTCGAGATCTCGTCATCAACCACGCCCTGGGAGGAGCCTGCAACCTGACCACTGTAGAAATCAAAAATGAAGCCATGGAACAACTGGACGACAAGGACTATGTTTTGTCATTCCCTCACTCAACCAAAGTTCATCTGCGATGCGGAAGAGAAGAATACAAGCAACTTCAAGGCAGTTATCTAGTAACAGTACCACTGAACTGCAGCGTGATGACGTCAGAGTTTACGATAGCCAACGAGAATAACCAAGTATCCGGCCAGCCCCTGTTAATCACGGACATTTCATATAACTTCGAACAGAAAATTGCAACTGCACACAAAATTACACTTCAATCCATAGACCTGAGGAAGCTGCATAAAGCTTACAACCAAGTCATGATGCAGCCGCGCTTGGAACGAGACGCCGTGGAAGTCAGCACATTTTATCACACCACCATCCCTTTCTATGTGGTATTACTCGCTGTATTCGCACTTATTCTTATAGCGATTTCTCGACGATTCAAACTATGCAAGTACAAGAAACCTCAACGCCCTGATGACCAGACTTCTACGAAGCATGAATATGAAGATCCTGAAAACCCTGCGGCTTACCCAGCAACTTTTTCACTAAAAGTTGGAAAATAGTTGCTGATCTGCGGGTGGAGAAATTACATATCGCATTACCGTGGAACCTGCAGCGTTGCACATACCATTGCGACACCATAGAAACAGCAGCGTTGCATTTATTATTGCCACAGCGTGGAAACTGCAGCGTTGCACCGACCTACTTGCAGCCAGTGGCGTGATTCTCTAGAATCGCCGCGCTGCGTCAGCTCGCCGCGTGGGAGCGGACACCGACATCGACACCGCGCGAGGGGACCTGCGTCACTCTTTACTCATACTTCGAGTAGGAGACACATACCCATCTTTAGCTTTAGGAATTATTAATTATTAATTATTGTAACCTTAACTTTTAAATTAAATTAGTTGTTTCTAATTTTGGTTTTTTTTAAGTCCTTCGGCTGTCGCTCGCATAATTGGCGCAGTCGGTAGGATCTAGAATCAGTGCGCGTCGGTTAAAAATCGTCGAAAATCGTCAAAAATCGCCGAAATTCGTTATACGACTTAACGCCGATCGTCGCTGACAGGCTCCTCAGCCCTAATCTAGATTCGAATCTACGCGAGCGCGTCACCGAGGACCAGTATCCAGCCATCGATACGCGGAGGAAACCAGAATGCAACTGTAAGTACGCAAAAACTTTCTTTTTTGTGTTGCTCCTTCCTAATTCTTATCCTTGTGTTATAAGTACCCAAGATTTTTCATCCCAGGAATAGGGTTGACCGGGAGACTGCATCACGCCAGTCTCGCCGCAATAGAGAGTTAGATAGTTTAAGAGAAATCGATTCAGATTTAAATTTAGATTTATTATTTGTAAAAATGCCTTACGATCCGGATATGATTTTTAAAGCCTTGCGGCCTGTCCCGGATTTTGATGGTAATCCGAATATATTGACTAGGTTTATTAAAATATGTGATCAAATTGTTGCAACGTATATGAGCCTTGACCCCGGTAGTGAATTACCTAACTTGTGTCTTTTAAACGGTATATTAAATAAAATAACCGGGCCTGCGGCTACAATTATCAATTCTAATGGCATCCCTGATAACTGGCTAGGAGTTCGCGAATCCCTCATTAATAATTTTGCAGACCAGAGGGACGAAACCGCGTTATACAACGACCTCTCCTTGGCCACGCAAGGGCATAAGACCCCACAGGAATTTTACGGTCATTGTCAGACGTTATTCAGCACGATTATGACATACATTACGTTGCATGAAAGCCTCCCTACAACTATAGAGGCTAAGCGCGCGCTTTACCGAAAGCTTACCATGCAGGCTTTCGTACGTGGTTTACAAGAGCCCTTAGGCTCTCGAATTAGATGTATGCGACCGGTTACTGTAGAGCAGGCATTGGAATTTGTTCAAGAAGAGCTGAATATAATATATTTGCAGCAACGTAATAACGAAGCGCATTCAAAGGCTCAGCCATTTGTGAAAGCTCAGACTCCAATTCAAATGCCTCCTCCACCTAGACAGGCATTTCAGCCTCCCCCACACATGATGTTAGCACCCGTTAGTCAGAGGCCCATGCTTATGGCACCTCAACCTTTTAAGTTCGCTCAGCCACAGCACCAATTTAAATTTAACGCGGGTCCACAAAATCATCCCCAAAACCGAATGCCTACACGTACGCAGCAGATGTTCGGCGCACCGCCACCAAATTATAACGCGCGCAGTAACGCTTTCCGTCTGCCCCCTCGTAACGCACCTCAGAACTTCGGCCCTAAGCCAATGAGTGGAGTACAACATTTCACCCCTAGGGCCCTACCCGCGACGGGATATTCTGGACACGATTGGTCTAAGCACGGCAACCCTCCACCTACGAACTATTTTAAAAGCCGTGAAATGAATTTTAATGAATGTGTAAATGACGGTGATTATGCGGATTACTACTATGAGCCCGATTATAATTATTATTATTCTGATTTTAACGAATGTCCGGTGTACACCCCTGATTATAACGAGTACGTTGACCCCGAGAGCTACGGCTCTGAAACAGCTCAGGTACATGAGTATCATGTAAACGACGCAGCTTCTGAACCGCAGCCTTCCACTAGCCAACAGGAAAATTTTCAGAAGGCTACAGGGTCAGGCAGGCAAAAATAGAAGTCAATTTACAGACTCAGAGACAGCTACCATATATTCAGACGTCAAACCCCCCATTAAAATTGCTAATAGATACCGGAGCGAATCAATCCTTTCTAAGTCCAGACGCTATAGAAAGATTTTACTCTCACGTGCCGTTAGATTACGACCCATTTGAAGTTACAAATGTACACGCGGTTAGTCAAAACGATTATTCAATCACGGTACCTTGCTTTACTGAAGTTAACGACAACGAACCGATTAAACTTTTTGTGTACAAATTCCATAATCATTTTGACGGGTTAATTGGTCTTGATTTATTAACACGATGGGAAGCAAAAATTGACTTAAAAAGGCTATGTTTAACTACAAAGTCCGCGGTGAACCAAATTTTACTGTACAATTCACGTAACGTTAATTTGTACGAAGATATTATTCCGGCAAATAGCACAAAATTAGTCAGATTACCCATTGATGCTCCCGATAGTGAAGTTTACATTCCAGAACAAATACTGTGTAACTGTGTTATTCATGAATGCGTAACCCGCGTGGTTCAAAGTAGGGGTATATTAGAGATCGAAAACCCGAACGAAAATGACGTCGTATTTTCTTTAGACCGCCCGGCTCACGCGGAGCTATTTAATATCGAGTGCACGCGAACCGGAAAACTACCCGGCCGCGCTAAAGAAGTCTTAAAGCGACTTCGCACCGATCATCTTAACGAGGAAGAAAAGGCTAATTTGACGGCTCTTTGTGCAAAATATTCTGATGTTTTTTATATTGAAGGTGAAAATTTAACTTTCACCAACCAAGTTAAACACCGCATTCGCACAACCGATGAGGTACCTGTCTACACAAAGAGCTATCGCTACCCTTTTGTTCATCGACAAGAGGTCAGTGACCAAATTGACAAAATGTTAACTCAAGGTATCATCCGCCCTTCCGAGTCAGCATGGAGCTCACCAATTTGGATAGTTCCTAAGAAGGCAGACGCCTCGGGTAAACAGAAGTGGCGTCTAGTGGTTGATTTCCGCAAAGTCAACGAAAAAACCATAGATGACAAGTACCCTATCCCGAACATAGCGGATGTTCTGGATAAGCTAGGGAAGTGCCAGTACTTCACCACCCTGGACCTAGCCAGCGGCTTCCATCAGGTAGAGATGGATCCCATCGACATTTCGAAGACAGCATTCAACGTGGAACATGGCCACTTTGAATTTCTCAGAATGCCTATGGGACTAAAGAACTCACCATCCACCTTTCAAAGGGTGATGGATAATATCCTCAGAGGGCTCCAGAACCAGATCTGCCTGGTGTACCTTGATGATATTATTGTGTTCAGCACCTCCCTGCAGGAACACATGACCAACCTGGAGATGGTGTTCCAGAGACTTAGGCAATCCAATTTCAAAATACAAATGGACAAGTCCGAGTTTTTGAAATTGGAAACGGCTTATCTGGGTCATGTTATTAGCAGTGAAGGCGTGAAACCCAACCCGGATAAGATAGCAGCAGTCGCGAAGTACCCGATTCCTAAAACGCCTAAAGAAATAAAACAATTTTTAGGCCTCTTAGGATATTATCGGAAATTCATACCGGATTTCGCACGAATAACGAAACCCTTAACTCAGTGTCTAAAAAAAGGCAAAAGGATCACCTTTGACCCTGAATATGTTAAGAGTTTTGAAAAATGCAAAACTTTACTAACAAATGATCCGATACTTAAATACCCTGACTTTGACAAGGAGTTTGTCCTTACTACCGACGCTTCTAACGTCGCTATAGGCGCTATTCTATCTCAAGGGCCTATAGGATCAGACAAACCCATTTCGTATGCTTCTCGTACACTAAACGATAGCGAACTGAACTACAGCACCATCGAGAAGGAGCTCCTGGCAATAGTTTGGGCCACTAAGTATTTTAGACCCTACCTTTTCGGAAGGAAATTTAAAATACTTACAGACCACAAGCCGTTGCAGTGGATTATGAGCTTGAAGGAACCTAATTCCAGACTCACGCGATGGCGCCTAAAGCTCAGTGAGTATAACTTCACTGTAGTGTATAAGAAGGGAAAAGCTAATACGAACGCTGACGCTTTGTCCAGGGTAGAGATACACAATGAGGAAACCAGCTCCCTTATGGTGAACTCCTCTGAAGTACCAGCAACAGAAAACGGCACTACAACTATGACGGCTCACACCAGTCAAGAAAATCCTATATTGGAAATCCCCATAACCGATGATCCGTTGAATAAATTCCACCGCCAGATAGTTTTCTCAATAGTTAGTGACGTTAAAAGGCGACCGGCAGTATCAAAACCATTCGAAACTCACACACGTGTTTCTGTTCAAGTTACCGAGAATAATTTAGAAACGGACGTTATTAATGCTGTCAAAGAATATGTTACCCCAAAAATTAAAACCGGAATTTTAATTGATCCCCCGTTAGGTATGTACTCAATAATTCCCATAATACAAAATCATTTCAAAAGCTCCTCAATGAATCTCGTTCTTGCTAAAACCGAGCTCGAAAATGTTAAACCTTATCTCAGACAACAAGAAATTATTAAGCACTACCACGATGGTAAGACGAACCACAGGGGCATTAACGAATGCTACCTCTCCCTCTCTAGGAAATATTACTGGCCAAAAATGAATGAGCAGATAGCCAAATTCATCAACGAATGCACGGTGTGTGGCCAAGGGAAATATGATCGGAAACCCGTCCAACAGCGATTCAATATAGTACCACCTCCTAGTAAACCTTTAGAGATAGTCCATATGGACTTATTCACGGTAGACTGTGAAAAATACGTAACATTCATGGACGTATTTTCTAAGTATGGCCAAGCTTACCACCTACGCGATGGCACAGCTATCAGTGTGCTACAGGCTTTATTAAAATATTGTACACACCACGGTTTGCCTCTTACTATCGTAACGGATAACGGTACGGAATTCACGAACCAATTGTTTTTAGAATTTTTGCGCACACATAACATTAACCACCACAGAATCCTCCCTCATTCGCCTAACGACAACGGCAACATAGAACGATTCCATTCTACTCTACTTGAACACCTGCGGCTTCTAAAACTCCAACGTAAAGAAGAACCAGTAGTAAACTTAGTGCCCTATGCGATTATCGCCTACAATAGCTCTGTTCACAGCTTTACTAAATGCAGACCGTTTGATTTAATTACAGGTCACTTTGACCCGAGAGACCCTATTAGTATAGATTTGACACAGCATCTACTGCAACAGTACACCCAAAATCATAGAGATCAGATGCGACTAGTTTACGAAATTATAAATGACTCAGCCCTGCATAATCGTACGGTTTTAATCGAAAACAGAAATAAAGACAGAGAGCCCGAAATTCAATACGAACCGGAACAGCAGATTTTTATTAAAAACCCGCTTGCTAGTCGACAAAAATTAGCACCGAGATATACTAAGGACACGGTCCTTGCTAACTTGCCCATACATATCTACACCTCAAGGAAACGTGGTCCTGTAGCCAAAGCTCGCCTTAAGCGACTGCCTAATAGCGCTAAATTGTTTCAGAATACTGCTGATGATGCTGGTGCATCTAGTTCACATGCAGGAGATAAGACTGGAGAGTCTTAGCGACGGCCCAGGACTCCTGCCGTATAAATTAGGTCAAACTCGTCTAATTACGCATTATCATAGCTTCCTACAGTACATTCAAATTGATGACATAGAAAACAAAGCGCTTGCGGTCAAGTTACAGTTATTGGAGTTTGAACAGAAACTTAATAATGATACGTTAGCATTGTATGAGCTACAAATTAACTACCTATCGCATAAAATTAGTAAAGTTTTAAATCATTTAAAAGGTCTAGAGCCTAGCCGTGCAAAGAGAAGTCTGATCGATGGTTTAGGATCCGTTATTAAAAGTATTACAGGCAATTTAGATTATCAGGATGCAATTAAATTTGATACCGCAATTAAAACTTTAAATAGCAACCAAGAAAAAGTAGTATCTGAATTTAATTCCCACATTAGCCTCAGCAAAGAATGGATGACGCAACATAATGACGTCATCGATCAGTTAGTTAAAAATCAACAGTCTATTAATTGTACTTTGGAACTTTTATTAAATAGTAATGCTTTTAAAGAAGATAACCTCGTAAAGTACGCTCAATTCGCACAGCTTTTAACCATTATCACTGAAAATGTAGACGATTTATTATCGGAAATAAGTAGAATAGAAAATATATTAGCTCTTGTGCGCGCTTTAAGCACGCACCATTCTATGGTAGATATAGATACTTTAGGTAAGATGATAGATAGACTTCGTTTAATATACGGAGATAGTAGAGTGTTAAGTTTAGAATTACGCGATTATTATAGTATTATAAAACCGGGGTCCTACTTCGCTAAGAACCAGATTGTAATAGTTTTCAAAATTCCCATAGTTAGTACAGATACATTCGATTTCTACAAACTCTCTATTGCTCCTAATAGGTTTAATCAAATCCTTATTCCACCCTTCCCCTTCCTTGCAACCAATAAGGAAGCGTATGCGTACATGGAGGCTGAATGCCCGAAGGTAGACAACCAGTTCCTCTGCGTGGAAGACACCATCAACCGAGTTAAGAACCAGCAAGACTGCGCTCGAGATCTCGTCATCAACCACGCCCTGGGAGGAGCCTGCAACCTGACCACTGTAGAAATCAAAAATGAAGCCATGGAACAACTGGACGACAAGGACTATGTTTTGTCATTCCCTCACTCAACCAAAGTTCATCTGCGATGCGGAAGAGAAGAATACAAGCAACTTCAAGGCAGTTATCTAGTAACAGTACCACTGAACTGCAGCGTGATGACGTCAGAGTTTACGATAGCCAACGAGAATAACCAAGTATCCGGCCAGCCCCTGTTAATCACGGACATTTCATATAACTTCGAACAGAAAATTGCAACTGCACACAAAATTACACTTCAATCCATAGACCTGAGGAAGCTGCATAAAGCTTACAACCAAGTCATGATGCAGCCGCGCTTGGAACGAGACGCCGTGGAAGTCAGCACATTTTATCACACCACCATCCCTTTCTATGTGGTATTACTCGCTGTATTCGCACTTATTCTTATAGCGATTTCTCGACGATTCAAACTATGCAAGTACAAGAAACCTCAACGCCCTGATGACCAGACTTCTACGAAGCATGAATATGAAGATCCTGAAAACCCTGCGGCTTACCCAGCAACTTTTTCACTAAAAGTTGGAAAATAGTTGCTGATCTGCGGGTGGAGAAATTACATATCGCATTACCGTGGAACCTGCAGCGTTGCACATACCATTGCGACACCATAGAAACAGCAGCGTTGCATTTATTATTGCCACAGCGTGGAAACTGCAGCGTTGCACCGACCTACTTGCAGCCAGTGGCGTGATTCTCTAGAATCGCCGCGCTGCGTCAGCTCGCCGCGTGGGAGCGGACACCGACATCGACACCGCGCGAGGGGACCTGCGTCACTCTTTACTCATACTTCGAGTAGGAGACACATACCCATCTTTAGCTTTAGGAATTATTAATTATTAATTATTGTAACCTTAACTTTTAAATTAAATTAGTTGTTTCTAATTTTGGTTTTTTTTAAGTCCTTCGGCTGTCGCTCGCATAATTAAAACACAACAGTTGTGTTCAAAGCACTGAAAGTGTTAATTCATTCGTTAATTCATTCATTCATCCATTCCTTCATTCATTTCTTCATTCATTCATTCATTCACCTATGCGAGATATTCAGCCGCTAAGCAGTAGTATGTCAACATTACTCAGTCCCAGCTTAAATGGCAGTTTCCAGCGCAATTACTGGGCATATGAGACTTTAGAACCAATGTCTCCAGGTGACGAGCGCAGTGCAGTGCCGCACAAGATTTTGTAATGGAAAGTTTTAGGTGGCGCTGTAACTGTTATGGGCAGACGAAGGCGTCACGATCACATACTTAGATCTTAACCCCTAACTAAACCTCTACCCCCTCCCCCTCCCCCTCCATAACGTCTAGTAATTATAACTGCTATGTTCAGATTTTAAAGCTGCCTGTACCCGCCAACTGAACACTGCCTGCTGAGCCGACTTTCTTGTCTAGCCACGGGTGCGGCTCTGCACACACCGTAGTGTTTTCCTAAACAGCTAACACGGCAGTTGTGTTTTCCCGCACTCGCGGCAAGTTATGAAAAACACCGCAATTTGTATTTTTAGCAGTGAACGTGTTAAATAAACAGCGATCTCGTTAACCCATAAATGACACATGGACGTTGGAATGTCGTCAGTCCTTCCTCGGAGGAATGTCGTCAATTTTTTCCACCATTCCTGTGCCAAAAGATAAAACTATAAATCTTCTGACACGCGACGAGACAGAGAATCAGCAGTAGGTACAGTCGGCCTCTAAAGTAGCTGAACAGTTCCATTATTTAAAAATTCAAAGGGATCACAAGTATTTGTTTCACGTATTAATCCTACTAATATTATAAATGCGAAAGTTTGTGAGAATGTATGGATGGATGCTTGTTCCTCTTTCACGCAAAAACTACCGAACGGATTCGAATGAAATTTGGAACACAGATAGTTTATAACCAGGATTGAGTAATAGGGTACTCTGTATTCCGATAGTATGTTCCCATGGAACGCGGGTGAAACCGCGGGGCGCAGCTAGTATGCTATAGATATTCAAACGTGACTTTCATTTGTTTTTTGTAAGTAAAACTTCTTTACGCACGCTTTTCTTGGGGAGTAAGCTGGTGAATGCGTTACGAATAATGTGACCGGATGAGGCGAACGGTAGTTGAGAGGGAGTTATAAGTTAGTGAAGATACAAAGAGAGAGAGTTACGTTTCGTATATTTTTTTTAATATTTTTAATAAACATTTTTACTTCTAATAATGAGTCCCAGCACACATTTAATTTTTTTTTAATTCACTTTGAACTGTTAAGAGCACACCCACTTCTGTGAATACGACTTGACATTAACCCCAGTCCGTCAGTGAGATATTAATTAGTAGGTATCTTCCATTTTATTTGGACTTTATTTATCCTAGTTTGTTTTATAATAATATACATCCTCATTAAACCTCAGCTAATAATAAAACGGTCAGTGGAGCCACATTCCGCGCCGGCGACACTTATCGCGGAAATAAATTGTGGAGGACCACGGTCCTTGTCGCCGCTTGGGAGGTATATACCGGACCTTTGTTTTTGTTTTTGTGTTCAAGTTCAAGGTAAAAGTAACCTGTTTGTAGGTGTAGATGATATCATCTATTCTTGGCATTTTTTTTGTTTTTAGATTACTTACACAAACATAAAAAAAAAATTATGAACTTTTTTTTTAATTTTTTTTTTTACAGAATGCCCAGCAGTGGGACGTTATGGGTCGTTGATGATGATGATGATGATGAATGAGAAGACGAGCGTGTCGTTCACTTGGTGGTAAGCGCTACGCTTGCCCATAAAAGTAACAGTGCCACCCAGAGCTTTGCATTGCATAATCATGCGCGGCACTGCACTGCGCTCGTCACCCTAAGACATGTGCGACTAAGCTGTAAAAAAAAAAAATTTTTTGTTTTTTTTTTTTTTTAAATTTTTTATTTGACAGCACAGAGCCTTTCACTCTGAAATACAGTAGTTAAAAGAATATATTCTTCAACAAGACACATGTTTCTGTAATGGAAAGTTCTGGGTGGGACTGGAGCTGTTATGAGCAAGCGCGGTACTTACCATCACGTGAACGACTTGCTCGTCGCGTAACTCAGTAATATAAAAAACTTTGTGAAGTCGATTCATCCCCTAAATAATTATATCCATAACAAGGTTAGTTAATGGATAAAACATATTCAGAGGATGATTTTCAAATTTACTACAACTAGATCACAAGCATCATTTATAACAATTTATTTGTGCTTTTTAGCGCAAGCGCAACATGTGCCGTTACGTTGCAAGTTTTTTTTTACATTAAAATAGAATGGAATAGAAAACTCTTTAAAGTACACCAAAAAAAATTAAACACAGTACAGAAAAATTACAAAAACAAATTAAAAATACATTATGATTTTGTATTTGGAAAACTGCTTATGTTTATATATATTTCTTGATCAGTACGTATACTTATTTAAACTAATTATACTTTTATTCAGATGAGACGTGTGACCAAAATGCTGGCTTCTATTTTGGCCAAAAAATCAGCATTGCTTTTCAGCGTGGCAACGCTGCCAGCATTCTGGGCACTATCCTCTCCACTAAAGGTCTATAAGATTTTTAATATAATGTATATTTATTTGTATTATTTTTCCTTGAATATATTCTTTTTATAAGTTTTTTATGTATTTAAATTTTACATTTATCATCATCATCATCATCAACCCATAACGTCCCACTGCTGAGCACGGGTCTTTTCAATGTTATGCTTACCTATAAATGAATTATACATAATATTTAATAGAATATCACCAAATAAATAAGACAATTATATGGATTTAACGAATTAATAATTCTGAAATTCAGCAAAGTAATTTCATTTCAACACTGAATTAAATATTATTTGAATATTAAAGTGATATTTGAAATATAATTGATATATTTTATTATCTGTACATTATTGTTGCGTTTAACTGACTTCAAAATAAGACGCGGTTCTCATAATAATTCGACTGTAGTGGTATGCATTTTTAATATGTTTGTAATGCGATTTTTCCGTCAATTCAAGATTTAAATAATATTTTTTTTAGTTTAAAGTTTTAACCATCTTAAGTATATATTTTTCTATTGGAGTAATATGTAATATTATTTGTTATATTAACCATTTTTTTATAAACATAAGAAATAGCAGTTTATAGAATAGAATAGAATAAAATAGAAAAACTCTTTATTGTACACCAGAAACAAAATTGAACACAGTACAGAAAAAAAAAAAAAAAAACTAAAAAATAAAAAAATAAAATAAAATAATTATTATTCTAAAAAAACATCCATTATAATAATATAATATCACCCTAAACGTTTTAAAAATTAACCCTTAACTGAACACACTTCTAAACAAAATATAAAATAAAACTCAAAATGCACAATACGCGCGAAATAACGGACATATTTGCTGAATTATAATATTAATATTATAATGAAATGAATAGTCCATTTGGTAATTAATGTATTCATGACTCGTTGGAAATATTTTCTTTTAGTTGTCAGTCAAGTCACCCCCGTGCGTGCGAGATGTGCGTAGGGCAGGGTGGAGGTAGCTCGACTTACCATTTTGATACTTTAACACGTTCACTGCTGAAAGCACACACTTCTGTGTTTTTATAATTTTACGGCAAGTGAAAACACGCTTGGCGTGCGAACCCGCACTGCAGATTGAGTCTAGTCACGACACAAAGCCAGTAAACAGTAAACACACACGCTGTGTGAAGATTCGCAAAAGAGCTAATTAAAGTGAAACAGTACAGCACTGAACGTGTTAAGCTCGTATAGCTATATGGATAAGCTTCCGTGGCGAAGTAGGCTATGAGCCGACTGCAAATCGTGTGGTTATGGGTTCAATCACGTTCAAACACGTTAAAATTACACTAAATCATGGCATAAAATAGTCATCATAACGTAGGTGTAACTGAATATCCTCAACCAAGTATCAAGACTCCAGCCTCACCCGCAGTACCTCGGCATATGGCCCCCTAGCGGCGACTTAGCGCGGCCCATTGCCCCCATTGTGCGCGCGCGCACTTTATTGAATTGCACTTCATTATTGTACTGCCATGTTTTTCATCTCGAGTGGAGAATGAGCTTAATAAACTTAATGAACTTGTTGAACCAACTTGCTGTGAAGTTATACATAAGTTAACAATTAAGTGACGCTTCACGGTCACATGCATAGTTCCGACCCTTAACTAGGATTTCCAGTATCTAGGGAACGAGGAACTCCATGGTCCCACAAACACCCAAACTCCGCAAATACTTGGGATTCACACAAACCTTTACCCTGTGCGGAAATCGAACCCGAAAGTTCACGTTTCACAGCCGCCTCATCACACATCACCACCGAAGCCGTCAGTTAATTTTAAAAGTTCTTTTAGTAAAGTTGCATGAAAGAGATTAATTTTACTTTCTTATATTATGTCTTCCAGTACGAAGGATTATTTGAAATGCTCTCAATTATGCTGATTTTTTAAAATGTTCGTGTGGACCAATATAAATTTTTTTTTAATCATGGCAAAAAATTTGAGTGTATGGAAAGCCCAACTGACACTGATCAGAGTGAAACAATATTATTAACAATGAAAATAAAAAAGTTGACAGATTCTACATTTAATTCCCACAAAACTAAAACCTAGCAACAATCGCCCTCAAATTAAAAGTAATCACAAAAGTCATCACTACGTATCGTCCGTCAAATCACTTCCCTAAAATCAGTGTAATTATTGACACAAATAATTTTGGGACAGGCGTTTGATGCGATCGCACACGCTCTAATCATACAAAACTAAACTTTTTTGTTATTTTTCCTAACATTTTTGTGTTTTTTCATTATCATTATGGGAAAGCAATGCTCCCCTATTTGTTTGGGTTTCACACCCACGTTTTTTGATTAAAACTTGCGTTAATGCATTGGGGTGCCGCAAGGGTGCATCTTTTGGCCGCTTCCTTTCCATTGTGCCAGCCGGTCGGGAAATATTTCCTGGACTGTAATTAATATGGACTGAGTGATTCGGCTGTATTATTCGTTGATTGTCTGGTTTGCTAAAAGCTCAATAAGTCAAGAAAAAAGTATTGGTACAGTCTCCAATATTGCAGCTATAGCAAGACTTACTTAGAACAATGTGTTTGCTTTGGGCACCGACGTGTCTTGTGTAGTTATATTGGTTGTGCGGATTGTTTAATCTTTATAGCAAGTAGTGGTAATAACGAATACGACTTTTTCAACCGATGCAAAGCACACACACACTATTTTACAATATTTATTGGGTTACAACATAATAAATATAATTTCTAAAAAATGCAATTCTCTCATTATCGCCTACAGCGGCTGAGTCTCCGCTAAGCCATGGCATATAAACTATCCTCATTACCATTTCAATCAGTAAAAGCCCAAAGAAAACACTACCCAATGATTAGCCAGGGGTGCCACCACCGACTACCTAATCCTAATGCAGCGGTGCATTTATAATCCGACATATTTGCTGCGTGACCACCCCTGGGTTCGGGGAAGATGTGAAGAAGTGGCTGCGTAATCCTGTTATGGTTTATGGAATCCGAACTAGATGGATTGAGGCTGGGTTTATAAAATTACTATGGTGTTTAAAAGTATTATTTAATGATAAACAATTTCTTTCAATTCATTTATTTTATCTTTTTTTTTAATGTAAATTTCGTCTTTCACTCCATCGCTCGCCTCATTTCGCTTAAGCTGTCAGTGTCAGTTGTTATCGATTGATTGATAGCATTTATTAAGCCACGTCAAAGATCCTTTGGCCTCACAAATTCTGACATCGGAGTCCGGTACTACCTCATTTGGCAAACAAGCAGAAAGCACTAGTCCTTTCTCCGCCCCTGTGCAATATATGCTTACAACCAATTACCCTAATGCACCCTTGCACGTTACCACCGCCGCACCATGCCACACATTTCTACCACTATGCAATCCATGAAATATTTATAAGGTAACTTTAATCCGAATTGATCTATTGGTGTTATTGAATGGTGTTCCGCACATTCATTAAAAAAAATGTATTTTTCGCCAGGAATAATATTTGCTGTAAATTAGACAGAAAGTCCGACTAACTCATGTAGTTTTCAAAATTGATACAGTTCGAATCAATTAGTTGGCAGCAGTTCTTGGCTCAGTGTGCTGATGAATATACTCCATCATCATCATCACCAATCCGTATCAGCCTCCTGCTAAGCATGGCTTCGTTAGGAGCATTAGGCCATAATCCACCATGGGGCCCGGCCGGGATTGGTAGATCACATACCTCCGAAATAGTTCTCGGGTGCGTGGGTTTATAACGTTATGAAAAAAAAAAATACATGAAAGTACTTACAGGGTACCTACATTTAATTTTGTGTAGGTATATAAAAAAATGGAATCAAGAACCGCCTCCTTTCTAAAATCACAAGAAAATAACTGATTTCCTCAAAAAATTCCTGCTACTCTCTCGCATGCCACTGTCATAATTTCAACAATCCTATTATACAGCTGCACACGACATTAATTCCGGCGACTCTCCCGACGACATATCGGTCGATAATCCTAAGCACGTCGTGGTGGTTTACGCCACATTATAGGTGGAGATTTTCTAATAAGACTTAATAGAAACTTTATATTAGATGATCAGTAGGCAGTGTTAAATTCAGCTTAGGAAAAGCCACTATTAGGGTATGTAGAGTGTAGTGGAGACTGCGTTTAGGCAGATTTAGTGTAGAACGCCCGCCAGCAGGTGGAGTGACGTCTTGCGGAAAACGGCTGGCGGATACTGGATGAAGAGGGCCGAAGATTCGGCTCAAAGGAAAGGCCTACGTGAAGCAGTAAACGAATAAAGGCTGATGATGATGATAATAATTATTTTGTCTTTAATGCGTTAAGTAATTTTGCTGACTAAAACTTTTTTCTCCATCGCGATAATTAGTCTGTGGTATTTTGTCAGCATCATCTCTAACTTCGCCACATATTATAATACTAGTAGCGCCAAACCAAACTTTATAAGTAAAGGAAATCCGATCAAAAATCTCCCAACATTACCGACATCAATCTTTATATTTCTATCCCCTCCATTAGCACCGGAAGCGGAAGTATTAGCGGAGCGATTTATCATCGAAAAAAAAACAACCGCGAAAATCCGCCATCTTGATAATGGCGGTCTTTCCCGCCAATTTTAATGCAATATGCCGGGATGACACGTGTCGATAAAAAAGTTTTTATGTTTGTTAAATGAGCTTATTTATTGCTGCAAAATATTCCTAAAGACTGCCACAGAAATTGTTATAAGTATAACCGATAACCGATGGCCTAAGTTAAGTTACCTACCACGTTGTCATCACCAGCGGCACACACTTCGATGGGTGACGGCATAAAGTAGCTTGACATCTGAGCGCTTCATGCTTGAGACCCTGGGGCGGCCTGACAAATTGACAAGTGACAATAGAGAAGGCCACTTGCTACCTCATTTTGAATACGATAGATCGAGTTTTTTTTTTCGTTTTGGCTCGCACGTTTCGTGTATTTAGCCAGTGTTAAAAATATGTCAAGTGGCTTTATATTTTTAAAACAGGTAGGTGATTAAAATGCCGAGTCCCAGTCAGTCGAATGGGACAGTCAGTATTCTAATGAAGTCGCAGTCAATCCAAAACATGAAACATGAGGTGGTAAAATAGCTTCAATTTTTTTAATGTATTTTTTTTACTTGTTCATTTAGCCAGCGGCAAGTATTTTGTGTTAGTTGGCTTTAAAATTGAACGTAGGTGCAGACGATACGCATTTCCACGTTACTTTAACAGCCAAAAGGTACCATTAATCTAATCAACACAACACGGTAATGGCCGCCGCTGCGCCGCCGCCCGCCGCCGCGTGGCCTGCGCGTGCACACAAATTGACACTATTGTTTTGGTCGCGCGGCTAACGTGTTTGGAGCTAAGGGGCCGAGTTTTGAATTTAAATTGCCTATTGCTGTGTTAAATTTATTTTTAAAGGAAATGGACTGTACAGAACAATTTCAACGATAAAAACTGATGAGAAAAACGAGTGTGCTTTAGAGCACACGACAGAAGTAAAACTTCTTTAGCTCCATCTATGTGTATGTATATAACTGGCTATGAGAGAAAGAGAAAGAAAATGCGTGCTCGCACATCTCTCTCTTGCCCCTACAGTAATTCTCTCTCTTCCTATCTTCAGTAACTTATTGTATCCCTCTCAACTTCCATTCGGCTCGCCCGATCACACTTTTCGTAACGCATTCACCAGCTTACTCCCAAAGTCAAGCGTGCGTAAAGAAGTTTTACTTCATAAACTTAGGATGGTGTAAATTTTAGTGACGATTGGAATTTTGGTTTCTATAGCCACACATACAAATAAAGTCACGCCTTTCTCCCGTTGGGATAGACAGAGACTACATCCTTTAACATGCTGCGATCTCAGCCGGAAGCAGTGGAACTCCCTAACACCCTCTACTAATCTGGTTTATGACACATAGAAAAGGATTTTCTACCTTTTTTTTAATTATTGAAGTTATGACGCCGCTCATTTCGATCTCCTTGGATGACGCGGGCGATGGTGGAGTATGCTTGCTCATAACATAACCTTATAACTTTTGAAGATTTTATAATTATAGTTTGTATTAATAACTGACCACGAATAATGATAATGAAGATACAAAATTGTAGACTAGTCTAGGTAAACTGAAAAGGGGTCTATAGAATTTTTAACACGTTCACTGTTGAACCGGTTTACTTTTTTCGGATGTTTTGCGAATCTTCACACAACGTGTGTGTTTACTGTTTACTGGCGTTGTGTCGTAACTCAAGCCTTTCAGCTGTGCGGGCGCACACAACTGGTGTGGGTTCGCAGTCGCACGCCCGGCGCGTTTTCGCTTGCCGAAAAATTACAAAAACGCAGACGTGTGTGTTTCTGAAGGGGTGTCCACTTAGTCTAAAAATGTTGGACTTCCATTGCGGAATGCAGCATGCAATTTAGAAACCTCGCCTACGTTTCTTGGTTAAGTTCTAGTTTAGTTTGATAGTTCTTCTACTTCAAGGTTATCTTTACCGTGTCAAATATCAAGGCCAAGGAATTTTCAATTCAGCCTAGGCCGAAACCTTTAGCCCAAAACGTCCAATGTTTGCAAGTCACGGAGCGCCGAACAGAACGAAAGCATTCTTTATTATATTACAAGCAGTAATATAATATAACTACCTTAACGGCTCGAATACAATCCACTTCGGGACAGAAAAATGACCAACATGTTTGGGTGGACAGAGTGGACTAAGGACGTCTTTAGTCTTGTCCTGGCGGTCAGTATTGACGTCAGCTGTCCGTAGCTATCGCTATGTATACCGTACGGAGTACGGACGCGGTCAATGCGTTGTTAAATTCACGCACGGTTTTCATAGCGATAACTACGAACCGACGGCAGTTTTGAGTACTAGCCGACAAAAAAGTCTAACTTTTTTTATATTACTAAGTAAAGAGACGAGCAAGTCGGTCACCTGAGGTAAGCGCCAAGCCTGCCTATAACAGCTACAGCGCCACAAGAAAAATAATGCAAGAATAATTAACCTGTCAAGAAGCGAAGCGGGATAGGTGCGGCGCCAGCGTACAATGAGCGTTACGGGACAATGTGCCAACTTTTCGGCGTTCTTAGATTTATTAGACGTTGCCACGTCAAATAAAGAAGTTATCTGGGTTTGTGTGCCATCCCCGCGGTCCGCGAGTGTACAGCACAAGGCAAGGGACGCGCCTCAGACAATTTCCTTAAAAGCCCCCACTAGCAATACACCTAAATTGAATAATAACTATGCACCCTACCTTTCTACTCGTAACTGAATTTTGGAGACAGTACAAATTTAACTAACCCTACTTAGCTATTCTAACGTCCGCCTTTTAAGCAGAATATCGTGAGTTCAAAACCCAGTGCGGGCACGTACCAATGTGTTTCTTGTAAAAACACATGTACGTAATTATCACTCACTTTTCGGTAGGTATGTGATCCACCAATCCGAATCTGGCCCCCGTGGTGGATTATGGCCTAATCCTCCTCACGAAAGTGAGGGGGAACCCGTGCCCAGCAGTGGGACGATATGGGCTGATGATGAAAGTGATAACATAGAAGGACTTATTTAAATCCTAGACATGCTTTTTTTAAATTTATTAATCTTTAATTAATTACTAAAGATTATTATTATTTAATTATTTAAGCGGTGGTAGCCTAGTGGGAGAAAGTCCGCCTTCCAATCAGAAGGTCGTGAGTTCAAATCCCAGTGCAGGCACGTACCAAGGTATTTTTGTAAAACATATGTACGTAATTATCACTCGCTTTTCGGTGAAGGAAAACATCGTGAGGAAACCCACATACCTACCCGAGAATTATTTCGGAGGTAGGTATGTTATCCACCAATCCGGACTTGGCCCCCGTGGTGGAATATGGCCTAACCCTCCTCACGAAAGTGAGGAGAGACCCGTGCCCAGCAGTGGGTTGATGAGGATGATAATTATTTACTATAATCATCAATTTTAATAATGTGCTACTTTAAATAGACCATTCCAATTACTAACACATATAAAAAAAGAAGTTTCACTTCTTACGTGCATACACACATTTCTTTTTCTAACGGTACACATTCATAAAATCAATTTTACTTTTATCTACCTCTAGGACTCGGAAATAAGAGTGTTAAAAATCGATATCGCAGTTCACATCGGCAGTTCATCAGAGGTTCATTAGCGCGTCACGGCACGGCACCGGAACGGCACGCGGACGATCCGACACGGGACGAGTTCGCACGCCTCCCGGGCCGCGATCCGACACGGGCGCTACACGGGGCGGGTTGAAATATGCTCTACTTGGAGTACTCACGTATCATAAGTGTAAAAATACTGGTGTTTCAAACTTCTGTCTGTTTTAAAAGCGTTGTTAATGTAAAACAATTAAAACATTACTGTTCTTTTTTTTCAATTATCTGCTTGTATTGCATCTGTCCGCAAAAATGTTGCATTTCTATAGGTATAGTGTTTTTATATAACTTTTTATGCGAGAACGAGAAATTTAATAATTTTGTTAACTTCACTAGTAAATTATAATAGACTGAGCCACAGGGAAGCGTGGCCGGATTTATCTAGAACCTACAGCATAGACATAAAATATAAAACTATTTAAAAGCAAGGAAATAAAATTAAATTCCATTTGTGATCTCTTTTATGTGAGCTGTTTCGACGAATGCTTCCAAGTAGAGCAACATTACACCCCTTGCGATAGTGTTGGGGCGCCAAGGACGACACAATATGGACTATAATGAAGTTCTCACGAGCTGTTGATCCTCCACACTTAATTGTGGATCACTACAAGTGCCAATTATTATTTTTCCCGTGAGGATAGACCGATCTTAACACGTTGACTACTAAACCGGTTTTTACATTTGAGCACCGGTACGAACCGTGTGTGTTTTCCAGCACTGGCATGCCGTCTTTGTGAGCCGCACTGTAGTAGCGCCGCGTAACACACACAAGTTAGTGTTTCGCTGCACGGCCGGCACGTAAGCTGCGCTAACACAGCGGGTGTGTTTTCAGCAGTGAACGTGGATTAGCACGCCATAAATGTGGCAAAGTGTTTTTGGCACTGTACTTTTTTTTAATGTTTCAATGTATGTTAACATTTTATGTATAAATACTTAATACTACTATTTTATTCTATTCTATTGTATATTCCAAAAACCGGTGCCAGGGGCGTACTATTTCTCACACTAATTGTCATAATTTTATCACAAACACGAGGATTTAGTATACAGATTTTGGGAGTCTTCAAGCTTTAATTTATTACATCCCTTAAATAGTTGAACATTTTAATTTATTGAATCCATCAAACTTAATTTCCAGGTGCCTGTTACGAACTTATAAAGCTTGGTTTGACTCGTAACAGGGGTTCCTTAGTTTTTCCTCAGCTTAAAAAAACCTTTTAAGTCGATGCGGAACCCTAAAAATCGGCTGTCAAAATATTGTCGGCGACATCAAGAGTCAGTCGCGGTACAGTCAGCTCTAGATGTTTGTGAAAATACAACCATACGACATTCAATTCAAATTCAAATTCAATGATAATTGAGACATTTCGAACAAAATTAAGTTTACATAGGTATTTGAAAATCGCAGTTTATTTTAAGTTCTTGAAAATTCAATTGCTTTTTGTGTTCGTGAGTAACGAGACAAGCAAGTCGTTCACGGTGGTAAGCGCCACGCTGGCCCATAACGTTCCTAGGACTTTGCATTACACGATCTGGCCCGGCACTGCACCGTGCTTGTCACTTTGAGTCATTGGTTCTAACGTATCATAATTATGCACAGTATTTCCACAATAACAAATCATAGAAATATCTATCGCCGACTGTACCTGCGCTTTTAAATTGGCCTCGCTTCCTGCGGGGTGAATCGGCACAAAAAGCTTTTAGCCGCACACAATACTTGTAAGACTCTAAATTAGACCAATTTTTGTTATTGCCTCATATCCAAGGGCTTTTTTTTCAAAAGAAGCCCTTCAACATAACTATTTGTATCCGATTTCAAAAAAATTTCTCATTTCGACTTTTTTGTTTAAATTTTATATCTTCGGGATTTTAGAACACATTTTGTATTTTTTTTATATCTTAAATAATTTTCCCAGAATATGAAATAAAAATTTATTGAAATATTTCTTGTAATTTAATCGAGTTAGCTTGACTTGGTTTTCGATTCCAATAATATTTGTTTAAAATATCACTATTATTTATACACCTACTAAACTTTAGGAACTCCTTATAAGTTTTGAAAAAAAAAAAACTTACTAAAACTAATTCAAAGTTGGTACCTTCTCTACCAACTGTAATGGTGTAGATACCCTACTGCGGCGTTTACCATCAGAAAGCAACCGATTCTTTTCGTAATCTACTTAACTTTTATTACGGTAAATAATTTCTGAGGAAATATGGCCTCGATCTTAAGAACCCGATAAGCAGATGAATCGCAGATACCCACTCGAAAACAATAGCGATTCAATTCAAAAAAGAAAACATTCTAAATTCAAAGCAGGCGCCGTCATTGGCCGAAACGCCACAACAATGGCGGCATTCGAAATGTCAGATATGACAGGTGATAACGAAAACTTTTAAATCACGTTTTGTTGGACAATAGAATGTTTTAAACGCTGTTTTGTTTTAATTTTTGTTATATTTTATCAATCATATTACTAAATATTTCACGCAATACGCGTATACTGAATCACTTTAAGATATTTAGAACACTTTTTCTGTATTATGTTGCTATGTATCCTGACGCTATGCATTAGGTGAATGTTCACATCACATCACTAATTAATAAAGATTAAAAAGGTTAAAAAACAAAAATATTGAAAGTGGTAACCTACTTGTGAGTTTTTTTTTTGCGAAAGTTCTGTTTGTTCGAGTATTCGAGATCATTAGAAACAAAAAACATAATAAAAGAAAAGCATATGTTAAAATCGAAACCTATTTGTGCTTGAATGGATAATTTAATATTTTCATTCCAAAAAGTTTAAATATATTTTTAACATCGGCTGAATGCAAAAAAAGGCATCGCCACGCTAAGCAGCCGGTCTGATTCGCCGCATTAGATGCAATTGCCTAAAATATGTAAAGAAACGACAAGTCATTTAACTATCTATCATAATATTTAATAACATAATGACATACAATTATTAGTTGGTATGGCAGCCAATTCTAAATCCATAAAGGTAAATGCGAGAAAATGATAGGGACTTAACCGTTAATTTTGTAATTTAAAATAAGACAACTTATGATATCGGCCTAAAATATTATTTTTAATATTTTGACATTGCATTTTGATCCTTAAAAATATTGCCATAGCATTTAAGAACTTTGGGCAACTCATCGTGACTTTTAAGTTGGTAAGGTAAAAATATTATTTTGACACATGTTTTTTTTATCGTTAAGGTAAAGGTAGTGTTGGGAATGGGATAATTTATTCACGATACGATTTTTGTCTTTCAAGAGTATAGTAAAAAAACGATTCATCATCAACCCATAACGTCCCACTGCTGGGCACGGGTCTCTTCTCACTTTCGTGAGGAGGGTTAGGCCATATTCCACCACGGGGGCCAAGTCCGGATCGGTGGATAACATACCTACCTCAGAAATAATTCTCGGGTAGGTATGTGGGTTTACTCACGATGTTTGATGTTTTCCTTCACCGAAAAGCGAGTGATAATTACATACATATGTTTTACAGAAACACATTGGTACGTGCCCGCACTGGGATTTGAACTCACGACCTTCCGATTGAAAGACGGACGTTCTCCCACTAGGCTACGAAAACGATTAGAAATATGTTATAACGTATAACAGTTTTATCTTGTTTTTTTTTTTTGGTACCTAGGATAATATTTCCAAAAAAGTCGAAAATTAATAAGTACTTATTAAATGAATTACACATACCCTTGTGATTAAGTACTTACAAAAATCATCTTTAAATATTTGAATCTCATTTCTTTTGTAAACATAATAATATAACATAGATACCGAAATGGGATATTAATTCTATTTATAAAAATACACAGGCTAGGTACACTCAGGCCGTTATATTTAGCTTCTATCTTTTTTTTCTTTTTCGAGTAATATTTTAACCTAAAATCACAAACTATGTTGGTCTCTTTAAATATAAACTGGCCAACACTATTCCAACTGCAATTTAAAATTCGAACCACGCCTTTCCCTCCAAGGTGGGCGTCCCGCTCTCTGATTGGTCGACGCGGCTGGCGCAAGCGCATCTTCCAGATTTAAAAATAGAAGCTAAATTGGTTTACGATCATGTTTATGCCTTGTAAATATATCAGCGCGTGTTATTAGATAAAAATAACAATATTTTCCTTTAACTTGAAACGAGGAGGATTCCTTTAAGTAGATCTTTCATCGGTTTACCATTATCGACGAGTCGAACCGAAATGTGTTTAGTAAAGTTATTTGACAAGCGGACACGGTTGAGAATTATGGATTCTAAAAATAAAATGCATTAGAGGAGTTATGAGGTTATCGAAATTAATAACAAACCTACCTACGTGTTGGAATCAATAATTTATTATTTAACAAAAAAAATCACTTGAATGTTTAAATTATACGGCCAATGTATAAAAATATCCGGGTGCAAATTTAAATAACCAATTTTTCATATGAATTACTAACTAAATAGGTAAGTCGGCATGATAAAGTGGTGGAGAAACCTGGTCCGGTATTGAAAATGGCACGATGTCCAAACCGCACTGTGACCACAGAAAAAAAAAACTTTGACAGCACCAACAAAAAAGTTTAATACGGAGTTTTGGCGGGAAACCGAAAATATGACGTTGTTTTTATACTTTTTCGCAAACTTGTGTTTCTTCGAGTGTTAATGTAAATATTCGTTAACGTGTACCTACGAGTGGGCAAATCACACAAACCCAAAAAACCTTGCCATTTCCTGTTCTCTCCAAAACCCCCAAGAAGTTTCAGGAAAACACCCACCACTTTACTGAATCGTGACCATGACTACATGCCTACTGGAGACTGGAATTCGAGGATTTTGATCATATTAAAATAATAATAGAAAAAAATGTGTACAATTCACACGTGGTAGAAGTGAAACCTTCAAAAATGTTTGTTTCTTGATAATGAGACGAATGTAAAATTTCGGGAAAAAGATTATTGTAGGTTTTACTTTTTCAATAATACGTAGTTACACGTATACAAAACACCTCAGTTGTTGTGATGCCTTTTCAAAAACAACAATAATGCTTCTTATTTCATTTTCTTCCACGTTAAATCTTATGAATTTATGTGTCTGTCTCTTTTCACCGTCGCTTTTTCGTTACATCGACTTTCAAATCAAACGATGCTAAAGAAGTTTTCACTCCAAAAATTGTTGATACTTGAAACTGATCAAATGCAATAATCATGCAAAGACAAAACGAAAAAACTTTGACAGGTCAAAAAAAATTCAACCATAGAATATTAATAACACTTGTATAGGTTCAATCTAACTCTGGCTGGCATCAAACCATCAGCCTGAGATATTGACCGCGCTAGATCAAACAGGCGCGATCCACTCTCGCATTCCCACGTCTGGCAGATCAAAGCGCGGCGCCGGCGCCATCTACCGACGCCGACTGATAACATGGACTCGAGGGATGGGACACCAACTTTAGCGGATTTCAAGATCAACAATATTAGAGCCTTCCAAGCTGAGGCTCGTGAGTTCAAATCCTGGGGCGCAACAAAGTTTTTCTTGTAAAAACATAATTATATACGTAATCTCTCGCTTTTTAGTGAAAGAAAATATGGCGAGGAAACCTACATCACCGAGAATTATTTCAAAGGCATGGGATCCACTTATCTGGACACGGTCCCCGTGGTAGGTAATGGCCTAATCCTTCTCACGGAAGTGGGGTGAGACATGTGCTTAGCAGTGGATGGGTTTGGGTTGAAGTTTAATGTTGAAAAAGTTCTTAAATTTTAGCGAATTCAATGATAAAACATCGTAATTGAAGGCTTGAAGGCTGCAGCGACCAAAAAAAAATATAAAGTTTTGAAAAAAGACGCCATTTCGAACACACATATTTTGTTATAGGTACTAAATGTGATAAAACAATTTTTTTTAAAACATTGTCTCAGGACAAGTCTCATTTTCAAGACCACGTGTCTTTAATCCTTAAGTCTGTATTTCCCAACACTAGCTGTCAAGTGGCCGTCCCGTCGAGTGCTTCCCAAATAGCTTGAGTATTTTTAACTCCTGGTTTTGGCCGGTAAGTGCATCGGCACCTTTATGGAGACCAGCTGGTCTGGTGTCTGGTGCAGAATCCACGGAGATTTTATATTATCGATAACTTTGCCTGAACCATGGCCGCAAAGAAGAAAAAATAGGTTTGTTTGAGAGTCTATGTTGAGGCCTAGTTGAGGCATAATGAGAGTAGAAATAAAGAAATGTATGCTGCAACATATGGTAGAAGTAAAACTCCACCTACATAATTAATTTAAAAAAAAATTCAATAAATAATAATTCAAAAAAATATACGATATGTAACTCTCTTTCTATCTTCACTAACTTATATCTCTCTCTGAACTTCCGTTCGCCTCGCCCGATCACATTTTTCGTAACGCATTCACCAGCTTACTCCCCAAGTCAAGCGTGCGGAAAGAAGTTTTACTTCAATAACTTTCCTGAAATACTATTTTGATTACGGTTAAAGTCTGTGGTCAAACTGCCAATACAAAACCTTTTTAAACCTCTGTATACTCTATGACGACCTCTCACTCGCGAACTCTTTGTCTTGTTACAAACTTCTTTCAATAAACCTTCATGTCGAAGTGTCAACTCTCACCTTACGGTCGAGCGTAACAGAAAAGTGTGACGATTACTATGAAATTTCTCACATAAGTACAATGATAAAAACGTCACTTCAATAAATGAATATTTAGATACCCAAATAGTTACCTAAGCTTCTTCAGCGAGTAATAAAATGCCAGGGTCTAAATAAAGCACTAAACGCTCATCCAACCCCCAAACCGAACCGAAACACTCCACCAGCCAATATCCAAAACTCGTTAAAATGCAAAGCTCCTCACAGCACATCCGCCCGCAGGATATGAGGCCGAATTTGAATGTTATTACACATCGAGTGTTTGACACTTCAACACTTCTGTCACTCCAGGCCCTTGGCATTAGGATATTGCGCCGGCTAGGTGGCTGCCTGATTTCGTAAAACTGTATCAAAGCGATAAGCGCTGGCTATCTGCGTACACTATCTACCTACCTTGTGTGTCATTTTCTTGTCTTGTCTTTCGATGTGTGCATGGTTCTTGTTGTTTGCAGGTGTGTCGGAATAAATGTTTACTTTTTTTCTGTCAAGTAAGTAGCATAGCGATGACTACGCGGTTGATAATTGATTGCAAAATGTCACTAGGAATCATATTGCTGAAACCGATCGCCCGCCTATTAGCTAAGCTTACACGCACAGGTTTGCCCGTCAGATCCGTCCGACAGACGTGCCTGGCAGACAAAACTACTGGTGTATGGTGAAAACAGACACGGATTTGCCTGTCGGATGTGTCCCAGCTGTCGCAGAATGCAATTTAGCCATAGATACTAAGTAGGCCCTCTAGCAACAGAGAAAAAGCTTCTCAGATTCGTGACGAAATCTTTGTTTTGACAGCTTGAAAAAGTGACGTTTGACAGCACCGATCGCGAGATTTACGTCTGTTGTAAGTCTGTCGTGAGATTCGTAATAAGACAGCGGGTTAGGACTCTATGTTGATTTTGGAAGAATTTAAGGCTTATTGTGGAGTCTAATTGGAATTTGAAATGGAAATCATTATTGTGATAGAGGCTGATTATGAAACAAAGCTCCTTGAATCGGCAGCATTTATAGAGAGATAGCGTATTTTTTTCTTGAAATTTCTTGGACTTTTTCTTATCTTGTCTTTCGATGTGTACGTGTTCGTTTTTGTGTGCAGTTGTGTCGGAATAAATGTTTTCTTTCTTTTCCTTCTTTTCTTTCGTTTCTTTCTGTTCTTTCTTTTCTTTCTTTTCCTTCTAATCCTTCTTTTCTTTCTTTTCTCATAAACTTTCACATTTATTAGATGAGAAGGATAGGATAAGATTAGCAGGATCAACCACTAGGCACCGAAATGAGTCGTGGGCTGCAGCATCAGATAAGCACCATTCTCTTTGACTAGGTGTCACAGTTACAATGCCAGTTTTCCTCTAGTTTTCAGTTTTCCATATCCAGACAGGGAAGCGAGACGTCCCGCGCCTGAAGCCTCGTGATTGAAGAGGTGAACAGCCGAAACAAAAACAAGGGGCAAGACAGCACTTGTTAAGAACAGAAAACCTGTGGAGATTCCTTCTAAACTATATCCTGGCATCTGTTAGAATCCTTATTCGCTATGCGACTGATCCCTTGCCGAAAACGAATATTGACATAACGGGCTTTAAACTTCCCGCGCGGTATTTTGACAGTTCAATTGTCATTACTACTACTACCTTTGATTTTTTTAAATTCCTAAGTGTCATATTCTGTAGTTTGCTGCCCTGTTCAGTTCTGCGACTATATGAGTAGGTTCTTCGTCCTCATCTTTGGTTTCTCAAAGATTATATATTTTTATAGTAGGTGTCCTCTCCATAGATTTGCTGTCCTGTTCAGCCCCGTTCCATTAAGAGGATTAAAAGCAGGTCGCGCGTCGTCGCCTGTACACCTCCATACATAAATCCCTTCACGCCTACCCAGAGCTCCGAGTAGATCGGCACAAGGTAAGCAAACGGAGAAGCAGCACCATTTTCTTCATCACTACTATTAGCAGCTCTTAATATTATTCTCTATCTTAATATTATTGAGTTATGCAATCCTAAAAAACACACATTTTTGGAAAAAAATATTTTTCTAGACAATCTTTTGTAAAATTCGTATTCGGTACGGCAAGCTGGTCAGAATGAGTCCAAACACCATCAATCTACTGTTAGTCACTGAGAAATTCCGTTGTCTACCTTCCGTCTCCATCATCAGATCAGCTCGTTGTCACCATAATATTGTATTGTCATCGGAACTTGACAGGCATGCATTTCAACTCAATTCAACAGCGGGAACTAGGTCAAAATTGAGTTGCAAGATTCCACCTGAACAAGCTTGTAAAATGCAAGCGTAAACTCGACACAACAACGGAAATGGCGAAGAAAACGCACTTTCGAAACTCCACTCTTCCAACATCCCAACACTGTATTTAACTGTAGCTGTGAATCCGACTAGTAGCAAAAGCTTTTAGGTTTGTGGGTAAATGGTCCAGTAATTACCGGGTGTGAGTGACGGACGATACACGGCCGCATTAGGTTTTTCCATTTAGCTGCGCTATTGTTACGGGTTACGGTGTCCAGCGGCAAGTTTGTAAAGCCAAGTTATACATGCTATCATGTAGTTAGGTTATGTATACGGCGGTAGGGCCAGTGACTTTCATGAACGCCGAGACTGGCAAGTCGTTTACCTGATGGTAAGCGCTACACCTGCCTTTAACAGTCACAGCACCAACCAGAACCCTGCATTACATAATTGCGACACTGCACTGCGCTCGTCACCCTGAGACATCGGGTCGAAAGTCTCATATGCTAAGTAATTTATCTGGAAACAATGCCCTTCAAACCGGAACACAGTAATATTTTCTCACTGCTGCTTGGCGGATGAATATCTGGCGTCCTTTACTTTATTAGGATGGATAGATAGGAGATAGATTCAGATACTAACCACCTTATTAACCGACCCCTCATCCCTTCCGTGCCGTATTGACCAGCCCCTAACAAGCGCCATATCACGACATCACGCGCACGCCAGTTGCCGTCAATGGCGCGTGCACGACATCTGGTGGCCGCACGCGACTGGATAACTTTATGACTTGCTTTTTTTTTATTTAACTAAGTGATGAGACGAGCAAGCCGTTCACCTGATGGTAAGCGACTACTGCCCATAACAGTTACAGAACTTTGCATTGCGTAATCTTCAGTGGTACTGCACTGCGCTCGTCACCCTGAGACATCAGCTCTAAAGTTTCATATGCCCAGTGATTTCGCTGGAAACAGTGCCCTTCAAACCGAAACACAGTAATGTTTGTACACTACTGCTTGGCGGATGAATATCTGGCAAAGACGAATAATTATTAAGTAATTAGCATTATTTTTGACTGTGGCAAAAGGAGAGGTACATTAGGGTGGCAGCCTAGTGAGAGAACGTCTGCCCTCCATGGGGAAGATCGTGAGTTCAAATCCCAGTGCGGGCACGTACTAATGTAATTCTGTAAAGTATATGTACGTAATTATTACGACATTTTTTGAAGTCTTTTTTAAGTCCGTGTTTCACCAAAGGCAAGAGCTGAAAATCAGCGTTGTGGTTTGACCACAGCATTATGCTGAGCTCAGGCCTTGTCTGACATCACTGCGCGCCGGCTATCTGCGTACACTATTATGTTCATCGTGTGTTTTCATTTTCTTGTCTTGTCTCTAAATAAGTACGTTGTTCGCTGTTGTGTGCAGTTGTGTCAGAATAAATGTTTTTTCTTTCTTTTCTTTTCTTTCTATTATCACTCGCTTTTCGGGGAAGGAAAACATTGTGAGGAAGTCTCATTTACATAGAGAAATGAAGAATGAGATACTAATGAGAATATTAAAATAAACTAATGATTAACTTATTATGGTTTGAGTTTGAACAAAGAAATTTCCCTTCCATGCAGTGCAAAGTTCTGTGACTGCAACTGTTATACGCGCGGCGCTTACCGTCAGGTGAGCGACCTGCTCGTCTAGTTACCTTATTAGAAAAAGGTTCGTATCTCATTCTCTTTGGCACTGTTATTATTATTAAACATACAAAATCGTCGAAGCTAAATAAAAAAAATGTTACCAACCCCCTTGTTTCCCACACCACCAATATCCTTTCCAATCAACATAGATTCCACACCACTGACAGCTCATCATATCTGTCACTGTATGTCACATCTCATCGCGACACGCACCTCTTCCTCGCAGCTCGGTTGTCAGACACAATAGTCCTACACGTAGCGCACTGCCGCACACCGTCGCGCTGCTTTATTGCGAATCTTACGACAGTCTTGCGATAGACGTAAATCTCGTAAACATTGCTGTCAAACGTCATTTTTAAACCTGCCAAATATAAACTTCATTTATTTTTATTAATTAATAGGTTCGCGGTTCTGATGTTATGCGGTCTACGATGGTGCACGCTTACCTAGCAGTAACCTATTCACTCGCGAATTGAAGACTCCCAGGTTGTAGCTATCGGGAAACGCAGACTCCGGCAAGGAGTTCCACTCCTTTGCGGTACGCGTAATGAATGTGGAGGCAAACCGCTTCGTGCGTACAGATAGAATGTCCAGAATGTAACGATGGCGCTTCGCCGTACGTCTGCTCGTTCGATGATGGAATGGGCTAGGTGGAATTAAATTAATTTTAAATTCATACGTTTTCATTTATTTCAATGCTGTTGCTAGTGGCGTTAGATTGTTAGATCTATGCCCAAAAGTATTCTGCGACAAGCGGGACAATGCGCGGGATACCGGTTTCCGTAATATCATATCTATTTGCGACTGATCATGTAGGGACAGCTGTCGCTTTGCTACTGCAAAGTTTTACATAATCACGCATCCGTATAGTTTCATATTGTAGAACGCAATCCAAAATTCACGATTGCTTCGTATTGTTAACTGTCGTCCGCGATGACAACGCGCCATTGTAGAGAACCATTGAATCCAGGGTGGAGTAATCACGTGATTGGTCGCAATTTGAGACAATGACAATGGCTGCGGAGATAGCAGCACAGATTATACAAGAGGGTGTTTCAAGTGTTACCAGATATAATTATGGTAATTAAGCAGTAGATGGATTTATTGCCTAATATAGCTGTTCCCTGTGTGGGCACGTACCAGTGTGCTCCTTCTAAAACTTATAAACGTAATTATCGCTCGCGTTTCGGTGAAGGAAAACATCGGAAAGGAAACCCACCCGAGAATTATTTCGGAGGTATGTTATCCGGCAATCCTGACCGGGCCCCGTGATGGGTAAGGACTAATCCTCCTCATGAAAGTGATGACAGCTGTTTCCTGTGGTTTCCCCTTGTTATTCTGAGATGAAAAGTAGGTGCTTTGTGAGTAAATCCAAGGTCTATCTTCACACCAAATTTCATCAAAATCCGTTTTACCGTTGCGGCATGAAGACAATCATACACACACACACGTACACAAACTTTAGCATTTATAGTGTTTATTTGATTATGATAAGTGTTATTTCAATACTCCAAGCAGTGAGATTGATTTTTCCAAAAAAAAAAGAACCTAACCAGTCATCGTAAAAAAACCCTTGATTACCTCCCGTCAGCAGTGGTAATGAATCCCTTGCAGTATTTATATTGACACTGGTGCTTGCCCGCTCGGGGTGGGCAGCCACGCGTGCAAGCATTAGTGGTGCACTCATTAGTGAGCACTCGCTTATTGATTTTTGCCGGTTTTTTTCTCCCGGGAGAGAATAGGGTCTCTGTATTTTAAGTGAAACCTTATTAAGGCGCGCTGAGCTCTTCATTTTGTGGGTATTGAATGAGAGTGAGCCGTCACGCTAGTCTATGTAACGCTTGTTCGGGTAAAGTCGGCTCGAGTCGACTAAGAACACAACAAATACCGTACTCTGTTGTAAATCTTTAAACAGTTTTCGGTATATCTGCAAGCTGATCAAAAGGAGTCCAAACACTATCAATCTACTGATAGTCACTGAGAGGTTCCACTGTCTACCTTCCGTCTCTATCACCAGATCAGCTCGCTGTCACTATAATAAATTGTATTGTCATCGAAACTGGAAAGGTATCCAAAATTTCAACTCATTTCAACTACAGGAACAGGGTCAAAATTGACTTGCAGAACCTGTTATACCATAACATAATGATATACATACAAATATTGCAAGTTAAAGCATGTAAAAACATTCAGGAAGGTATAAATCGCTGGTTAACTATACCCCCTGGCCCCCTGCCAGTTCATTACATTAAAAGCGTCAAAGGGTTAAACCTACCCTGGAGGTACAAACGGCATAACGTCCTGCCATTGTTGGTTACGAGGATTATGTTGCAATTAGGCGATTGCTTGGTTACCTACCCCTTGAGGTACGCTTTGAGGACAGAAAGAATTCAAATGAGGTAGGTAACTAGCCAAATTCCTATAAAGTATTTAGTTAACGAAGATTGCTATAGAAGACTTCGGAGGACTTCCGAAGAATGTGAATGGGTACGTACCCCTACTAACAAAAAGAAAGTAACATAAATGGATAGATAGATAATAAAAAAACAATGGATACTGAGAGTCGTTTATTTTTTTGCTGTCTTAGAAGCTTTGTGCAATGAAAGCTTGAGTTTTTATTAAATACTAGCTGTACCCTGCCACGCTTTGCTGTGGCACATTCGCTCATTAGCTGATATGTCACTGATGAAAAAAATAGATAAAAACAATCCTTGATGCGGATTATATATCATGCTAAAATTTCAGCTCGATCGGTGCAGAACTTTTTGAGTTTTTGAAGCGTACACAAACCAACATAACATTTTTATATATATAGATTTTTGTGCAATCGACCATCCCTTTATTGCCATAATTATCTAATAACATTAACGATCTCATCAGTAACCAGTTACGGCTCACCATCAATACATCTAGCCGTCAGTCTGTCAGTCTGTCAGTCCATATTAATGATCTAACTATAATTATATGAATATTGAATATTGCGGGCGGAATTATGCTTGACATTCTGTAATTAGGTTACCATGACTAATGTTGATATTGTGGGAAGGAATACAGTTGACCGCCATTTCATTAATACTTTAATTCTAGAGGTTCCGTAACCCCTCAACTTTTGTACGTTAATACGAAGAGTTCTATATACCAAATCAAATAATTCTATATTGGTGCAATCTTCTCTGACGGGCGTATTTCCGAAGCACCGGTAGAGTTAAGTTTCCTTTTCCTGTGCGAGATTCAGCTATGAATCACCAAATGAAAGGGAAATATCCTTTTTCAAATTCAAACCATAATCAGTTAATCCTTAGTTTAGTTGGTCATATTTAATTTATTTTTAATGTTTCTCTTTGTATTTGAAATTAGTGCTTGACTTGTTAATTTTGCCTACTTAAAGTAAATGATTTGAGTTTTAATTAAAATTCCCGAGATAGTAGGTTACACGTGAAATACAGTCGGAATCTTATTCGTTACAGAGTTGATGCTTCAATTAAAAATAAATGGAAGATTTTGCATTTTCCGGAAACAAAAAATTGCTCGTAAACCAAAAATATAGGACCCTGATATCTGTCCACTACCATACAAAGTAGGTAAATGATATCTAAGAAGTTAATAGCTATTGCTATTCAACGTGGAAATGCAGCCAGTGTTCTTGGCACCACGCCTCATGGACACCCTCTTTTGTTAGAGGTTTAAGTTTTAGTTTTAGTTAGTTTTCTATTTAATTATTGATTAAGTTGTACCAAATATATATTATAATTAGCAGTTCACAAATAAATATTTGATCTATAAACCCTTAAGACATTAAGCCTTCCATCCAAACCTCGCCATTAATAAGTAGCTCTCTACGTTACAAAAACACAAATGTAAATCGGGTATCAAAGTCGTCAAATACCAGTGCCGAGTCCAAAAATTCATGCGGTCCCACGTCCCTTACATTTAGGTACATTTGCACCCTCCAGGGGTGGGGGGGAGGTAAAAGCATATTTATGTTAGTTTCTGATTGACGATGATGGCTTCCCCTTGGTTAGAGCCGGGACGGGTTTGCTGAGACGAATTTGATAAGATTTAAAAAGATTAGAATAAGAATAAATTGAACAAAACCTTATTTAATTTATTTTTCTTTTAATTTCCAGCCGCTATAGGCACATATAATATTCAAAATTATTAGAAAATACATTTGTTTGTAACTACAGATAAACATATTAAAACTACATCGTTTTTTTTTGTATTTTTCCTGCCTTATTTATTGAAATGTACTTATGTTCTTTTAATTTGAAAGCACTCTCCTTGCGATAACATACTAAACATCTCATAGAGATCTATTTATTAATAATCGGGAAGGCTTTGGTATTACACTCCACGGTCTACCTGAAATTATTGCTCAATGACACAACTAATTTCTTAAAAACGTGCGGATTTCCACCGCTCAGCACTTCGAAGGGCATATTAATCCGTTGGTCCCGGTTGTTATTAATGGATAGTATTCATCGCACTCCCTAAGTTATAACAGAAACCCTTTGGCGGCCCTGACCGCGGCATAACGCACAAAGCTTCGTGTTTTTAAAATAAAAGCTAATGTCCCAGGCTGACGAGCGCAGTGTAGCGCCGCGCAAGATTATGCAATGCTAAGTTCTGGTAGTTTGTGGGTGTGTTATGAGCAGCAGCGCTTACCATTTGAACAACGACATGCTCGTCTCGTGGCTCAGTCCAATATTAAATAAAATCTATACTTTTGATATTGAATTCGTGTTTGCAAGCCCGCACTCCCACTCCTCATGAGATTTTCTCCCGGCGACATTACCCCATCGCTTCACATTTGCATTATAGAGTCTATGGGGGATCTGCGACTTTATAGTGCTAGAATAAGGGACAATGTTTCAAATAATTGTAGTTGGGTATAACAAATTTTAATATTGTTTCTTACCCACTTACGCGTCCGTGGATACTAAAGTATCCTACGTACCTACGTAGGAGCGACGTTGTCACTGGACGTGTGAGTGGTTATCATTATCTGATTTTTAATTTTTTTTTATTTTATTTGAATGTGTGACGAGAGGATGAAGTCGTTTACCTGTTTGGTAAGCGCTACAAATAAAGAGAGATAAAATAAAATGAGCCGATGTCTCAGGGTGACGAGCGCAGTGCAATGCCGCGCAGGATTATGCGCGATGCAGGGTTCGGGGTGATGCTGACTGTTATGGGCAGGCGTAGCGCTTACCATCAGGTGAAAGACTCGCTCGTGTCGCCACTCAGTCATATAAAAAAAATATATATAGAAAATAGAAATCCTAAAAAGTGACTCAAAATAAAAAGCGAAACCCCAATCAGCACCCCAGCCATTGCTCCCTGACCGCACCTCGTTACAATATTACAATTAAGGGTAACTTCGCGTTGGAAGTTAATCTTCATATAATTGTACTGTCCGATCATGCGATGACGTCACACGCCAGGTGACGTGGTGAGGCACGGGTTGGTAAAGTGGCGAGCAAAATGCTCGGCGAATTGTTGCCATCATCATCGTCATCGACCCATATCGTCCCACTGCTGAGCACGGGTCTCCGCTCACTTTCGTGAGCAGAGTTACGCCATAATCCACCATGGGGGCACAATTCGTTGGTATCCTGTTATTTCCTTGATTGATGCTGCAGCATTATCTGGAATCTGCAGCATCAACAACTTCTCACGAACTTACAGCAAAGGTATCATGTTAGGGTTCATTGGAATTGTCTCAGTGAATAGATTATAACTATATAGATGGTTGTCAGGCTTTGTCTTTCGTGTGTGTGTGTGTTTTGGTGTTGTGTGGGTTTCGTATTGTTGGTTTTTCGTGTGTGAGGGTTTGTCCTGTGTTTGGGTACTATCAGGGTTTGTGTAGAGGGCTTGTAATTTTTTTAATTTGTATTTGTACTTGTGTTCGACAGATTCACTGTCCTACTCGACCGTGTGTCCCACCCATTGCCACCTCCCACGTACAGGGTGTGTTTATCCAGTGCGCATGACACCCGATCTTTCGTGAAATATACAGTTACTGTTTGCGCGCGGCCTCGCCCGTCTGTTTGCGCAGATGATGGAGTGTTTAGTTAACAGCGGCAGCTGCGGGAGACTTGGCGAGAGGAAAGGAGTTTTCCTTTGTTAGGGATGGGAGGTTCTTTATCCCTGTTCTTGGCGCGGTGGATAATATGATACGTTGGAATTTTCAGAAAATCTAGAGACTTTCTGAGGCGTACTTTTAACACGTCTTTTTAACTTTTCAAAAAATCTGGTTTTCAAGTAAGGGTAAACTGAGTATATTTGGAAAAATCTACGCAATATCACCTAACCTCACTTCGGATAATCCACCCTTGTTTACCTATACCTATTGTAATTTTTCTGTAATGTGTTTTTATTTTGGTGTACAATAAAGAGTTTTCTATTGTTTTCTATTCTATCAAAGAGTAATGAGGACAGACCTGAATAGATGACAAAAGGCTCAAAACCTGCCCAATTTCCTCTAAGCATAGTTTTTTATATCATCCGAAACAAATCTTACCAAAAATGGACTGCGTTTTTTTACAAGCGGTAGAAGCGTAGTGGGGAACGTCCGCCTTCCAAGGAGAGGGTCGTGAGTTCAAATCCCAGTGCGGGCACGTACCAGTGTGTTTTTTGTAAAATATGCGTAATTATCACTCGCTTTTCAGAGAACGAAAACAGCGTGAGGAAATCCCGAGAACTATTTCGGACGTTGGTAAGTTATCCACCAATCCGGGCCGGCCCTCGTGGTGGAATATAACCCAATCCTCATCACGAAAGTGAGGGGAGACCCATGCTCAGCAGTGGGACGATGATGATGATGATGATGATATTTTTTACACATCTAAGTTTATTCAAGTTTAATGTGTACAAACATTACAGTGTTCCGGTTTGAAGGGCATTGTTTCCAGCGAAATTACTGGGCATATAAGACTTTAGAGCCGATGTCTCAGGGTGACGAGCGCAATGGAGTACCGCGCAGGATTACGCAATTCAAAGTTCTTGGTAACTGTTATGGGCAGAGTAGCGCTTACCATCAGGTGAACGACTTCTGGCGCAGTCGGGTAAAAACAGACCTTATCTTAACCACCCTGTATCCATACGCAAATACAGTACAATACAGTAACAGGGTGGCGGACCCATCAGCTAATTGCGTGGGGTGGTGGTACGTGTCTACAGTTACTGTGGCGCGGTCAGTCGGGGATGCACGCATATTGACTTATAATCGTCTATGACCATTGTGGTAATTGCGCAAGCTGCAATGGTAATCGTACTTTTAAAAGCGAGTGAAAGCAATGCGTGTTTGTATGATTGGGTGAGCATCTAGCGATATCAGATCAAAGTGCGGCATGCGGCGCTGTCACTTTAACACGTCACTGCTGAAAACATAACTGTTGTGTTTGTTGTATGGGAAAACGCCACGCGCGCTGAGCCGCACCCGTGGCTAGACAAGCAAAACGGATCAGCAGTCAAAGTGTTAATACATTTTGTATGACAAAACCCCGACACGAAAAACAGACCCTGATTACCTACCCTCTATTTACCTATAACCTGTTCATCGAGACAATTCCAATGAACCCACATGATACCTTTACTGTAAGTTGGTGAGGAGTTGGATATCCTGCAGATTCCAGGTAATGCTGCAGCATCAGGTTAAGGTTAAGGTTGTAGTGGAAGGATTCTTCTTGTAGTGAGAGACCCCTTCTGCAAGAGACCGCCTGGGGAAGTACCACACCTTTGCCAGATATTCATCCACCAAGCACCAGTGTGAAAACATTACTGTGTCCTGGTTTGAAAGGCACTATTTCCAGCGAAATTACTAGGCTTATGAGACTTTAGAGCCGATGTCTCAGGGTGACGAGCGCAATGCAGTGTCGCGCAGGAGTATGCAATGCAAAGTTCTGGGTGGCACTGCAACTGTTATGGGCAGGCGTAGCGCTTACCACCAGGGGAACGACGTGCTCGTTTCGTCACTGAGTCGAATAAAAAAAAACATTACCTTGTAATATGATTGTAATAAAAGGATACCAAATTTCGAATTGATCAGACCCGTGGAAGATGCTCACATCCTCTCATCAACTAGAAAAGAGCTGATGATTTCCAAGCGCCCGATTTTGTATTCCAAGTTCATGGGGGAGCCCATCAACCCAGAAAATTTTAAATTAATGCATAGGTACATACAGCTTCTGAGCTCCTCTTCAAAATTTCAAAAGGACTAGCGAAAAATATTGGGAAACAACCATCCAGGGACCCACATAATCACACACACAAAATTTCATGAAAATCAGTCCAGTATAGGACTCCAATGTGTTTCTTGTAAAACATATGTAAGTAATTATCACTCGCTTTTCGGTGAAGGAAAACATCGTGAGGAAACCCACATACCTACCCGAGAATTATTTCGGAGGTAGGTATGTGATCCACCAATCCGGATCTGGCCCCCGTGGTGGATTATGGCCTAATCCTCCTCACGAGAGTGAGGGGAGACCTGTGCCCAGCAGTGGGACGTTATGGGTTGTTGATGATAGGACTCAGCTACATCCACACGAACAGAACATCAGAATGAGTCTTGTAAAACAATACGGAAAATCATTTTACCATTACAAAACATAAAACGTCATTGCCTACTACACCAGTTTAATGCGACCCTGCTTTCCCAATAATCTCCATCAAATTGGAGCTCTCCCTACAATCGTTTACAACTACCACCTTCACACGACCAATTCAGCCCCACAGTTGATTCCAAATGGGAGGTCTTGCTCGCTGGTTCTTTATCTACCCTCAAAATCTTGACACGCCATATGTGTCGACGATAAGCATCTACGGTAATTAGATGATATAGTAATAAAATCATTGTAGGCGCGGCGTAATCTTTCATCTTTTAATGTAAGGCTAATCATTGGGGTTGGACGTCGTGGCAGACTTTGAGTCGAGAGCTTTTTCTACCAGGGAACTTAGTTTATGTATCCGTGGAAAACTTTAACGAAATCAGTTCTGCCGATGCAAAGATCACGGCGCATACTATCCAAAATACAATCCAAAAACTAGGACGTTTCGCTTTTATGCTGGACGATCTGGGTCCCACTGCTTCACCCGTGTTTACTATGGTTATGAACATGACTGTGTATGGATAGGGCTGATAAAAATAAGCTTATGAGATAGTCTAAGACCTAATTATCAATCCGTTCAGCTTTTTTACGCTGTACAATAACAAACAAAAACGTTCGCTGGGCCCCCGTGGTGGAAAATGGCCTAACCCTTCTAACTTTCCTCCATCAGCAGTGGGTCGATGATGAGGTAATTTGTAGGATGTTTAGATACCAATCTTGGAGACGAGTTGAATGCTAGAACATTTAATTCCAACTAACTCATAAAGAAAAACAATACTAGCGCTTACCATCAATTGAACGACGTGCTCGTCTCGTCACTCAGTCAAATAAAAAAACTTAACTATAAGTAAGCACCCCTAAACAAAATTAATGCTACAAAACGTCCTTACGGACTCAGAGGTCGGTTATACTGTTATACACCCTGTATTGAATTAAACAAGGCGTGAAATAAAATAAAATTTGTTGATAAGTGAGTGCGTACTGTAACTAAACATCTATAGAAATCCCCCTACTTGAACAAACGCGCGTGCCTCTGTACCTATCTCCCAGATAAGGCTGTTCAATGCATTTTGTTCGCGCGCGCTATCTCAACAAATAGATATAAAATGGAGGACGCGTGCAATTGTCTTCCGTACTTAATAGAGATGTAGGGAGTGAATTTGTAGTTATTATCTGTGGATTATTGCACCATAGATTGAGATAGAAACAGATGGGTTTTTGGCGGGAAATCGAAAATTTGACGTCTATTTTTTTTTCTTTTTTCTATGGTGCGCGTTTGCTCATTATGCCATTATCAATGTGACGTTATTAATTTTGTATTTTCTTCTCAAACTTGTGTTTCTTCGTATTTTAATGTGTTAGGTCGGTGGAATATTATCCATTAAGTGTTCGTTAACAATGATACAAACCCAAAAAACTTGCCATTTCATGTTCTCTCCAAAACTGCCAAGAAGTTTCAGTAAAGCATCCACCGCTTTGCTGAATCTCGATGTTAAATGCACCTTTACTTGACTATTGGCCATAACTTAGTGGGACATGTGAAAAAAAGGTATAAATATTATTTTAAACTTGACACTGGTTAAATGCACAAATTTTGCGAATCCAAAACTCAACAAAAACGTAAGTATTTTTTTAAGTTTGTACACTCGTGGTGAGTGTGTATTGTCAATTTTGATTTTGCGAAGTAATTCCTCGCTTATTTGATTTAATTAGGACCCGCAGCTGTATTATAATATGTATTATTATAACTCAAATGCATATGAAAATCGGATGCATTAGACTTTTCGCCCGTACTAAGAATGTCAAATGAATACGATTTTCATTTTAATTACAGTTATGTAATTCGGCTGCTGACTTATCTTCAACAAGGACACAATAATAATTCTGCTTAAGTACCTACTCAAGACGAATTTTATAATAAAAAAATGATCAAAAAAACTTAGGTAGGTAGCAAAATATCGCATAACCTGATTCTAACACAGATCTAAGTTACAATATTTGTGGTACACCTTCGTTACGAGATCGTGCGTATTATAAAGCAGTTTCCTGACACTGGAAATAAAACTAAAACAATAATATAAATACGTGCCTGCGTCACTCCGACTGAAAGCTTTTAGCGCGCACCTACGGACCGCGCCCTGCAATACTGAAGCAAGAACTTTATTTAAAAAATATCTACACGTAGAGCTTGTTGAGGCGGTGCGCGGTGCGGTGGTAGCCTAGTGGGAGAACGTCCGCCTTTCAAGGAGAAGGTCGTGAGTTAAGTCGCAAGGCGTGCACGTACTAATGGGTTTATTTAAAAAGCATAATAATGTGTACTCGCTTTTCGGTGAAGGAAAATATCGTGAGGAAACCCACATACTTACCTACCCGAGGATTATTTTGGAGGTTGTTATCCACCAATCCGGACCGGGCCCCCGTGGTGGATTATGGCCTAACCCTCCTCACGAAAGTGAGGGGAGACCATAGCTAGCTGGGATAGACCTTGATACTTTATATCCAGTAAAAAATATGCGATTCCTGTGTGATAATATTTACAGCGGGAGAAACCGCGGGGCTCTGCTAGTACCAAATAATACTGGAACCCCGTAAATGATAAAAATGTTAAAGTTAAGGGCGGCCTTATTGTTATTAACACTTTTTACAGAAAACCTTTGCATCGATTTTTCTGTGGAAAATAGGAAAAATTAAGCCCAAATTGATGGCATGATTTTATTTTTAGGTAATGAATTGAATGAATTGTTCAGTACTGCATGGTCCGGCCGTCGTTATACAAGGCCGCATCACGCCGCGCCGACAACACCAATGCCCGCAATCAGACGAAAAACCATGGAGACTTCAATCAACAACATAATAATATACCTAAAAGATTTAGTAGTGGGAGGCCTCTTCTGCAAGAGAGAGTTGTGTACAAACATTACTGTGTTCCGGTTTGAAGGGCATTGTTTCCAGCGAAATTACCGGGCATATGAGACTTGTGCAATGCAGGGGTCTGGGTGGTGATGTGACTGTTATGGGTCGGCGTAGCGCTTACCATCGGGTAAAAGACTAGAAGTTATAAAACGTTCGCCAATTTTCATAATAATATAATTTACGAGAGACGAAATGCAAATCGATGATCGAACCTGAAGATCGACATGTTAACCCCGTCTCCCCGACGCGGTGAGGTTTTAGACTAACCCCTCTCCCCCCTTTGTTTCTCATATTTTTTTATTTATTTCTTTCTTCTTTTACTGTACTTCGTCGTGTTATTTTCGCATACTTTCTAGCGGGAATGACCTCTCCACGGATCCTCTGGGCTCCATTAGCTTCAGATTGACGTATCACGCAGTAACCGGCGCACGGGAGTCCGTCCGCAGGGCAATATGAATATTGTTCGGCTGGCTGGCGTGTACCGCCAGGAACATACACACGTATAAACGCATTATTAGCATTTGAAATATGACCTAGCTTTTATGCGAAACAAATCTGTGTATACACACCCTCAATAAATCTCAAAATTTTGAGTAAAGGCAAGATTATTTCCTTTTTCGAATTTTTTGCTCGGCTGAGTAACGAGACGGGAGTTTTAGACATTTCTTGTTTGAAAAGAAAACATCAGATATTTAAAAAAAAAAAAAAAAAAATGACAATGTTTTGTGTAGCGTGTAGACAAATCTTTGGTGTAGACCAAAACACGCGCACGGCTTAGTTGTAGCAAATGGCGGGTATCGGCGGCCATGATGATTTTGGATGTTTATAACATTATAACTCTATGCTGCTAATTACTATTACCTCTTATTCTCAATGTACTGTCAAATAGTTATCTAATTGATACCGTTAAATATACCGATAAATGCCGTTTTTATTATAATATTTGTCTGTCTGTAAGAAAGTGTCTCGCAAAGGTTCCGAAACGGCTAGCGATTACAACAGAGATCTTAAGTCAAATTTTCGTGAGCGTATCATTTAGAAACTTTCCAGGGTTCAGAACATATGTCCCATGTGAACAAGTCCCGCGCTAACGAAGTCACGGGCTACACTTAGATATAAAATAAAATACCATTATAGTAAAACTATAATTTCTGAATAAGACAAATTGACAGTTCTAAAGCCATTGTTAAAAGTCAACAGAAATTCATCTCTAAACCACCATTCAGTTTTCCTGCTCAATCATCCAAGAGCTCTCTTCATTTTTCCAAATTTCCACCGCATTACGCACACACGACCGCTCAGCAGTGCCGTGAACAATGAACATTGTAAATTCGTAGGAAAACGGTGCATAACGCAGGCGGCGGGGTGGAAAATCACTTCCGATCGAATTCTATCGGCTTTTAACGTGAACCGCCATTGTAGCCCTAAAATATGCTTGGCATCTTCAAAAATACATTTTTATGGCGTCCGGTCGTTAATTTTCCACAACTTTCCATTTCATTTAGTCTATTACAGGAGAAGTACCTAGCAATGTTTTTCACTTTTTGGTACATTGTGAATTATGTCAGATGATTACTTCGCCGAGACGAGCAAGTCGTGCGTTTGATAGTAAGCGCTACCTGCTTCTAATTATGATATTTCAGTGCCAATAAAATCTCGTTCTGCTCGTTACCCTAATTTAAATGAAGACTTTGAAAAAGGTGTGCCAAATTCTCCTACAACTTTTCGAATTATTACTAGAATTGATCTTAAAACTTAAGGTATTTTGAAGTAAGGAAATAGAAATAAACAACCTTTAATTGTTACACAAATATTTATTCGCCACTTACACAAAGATACACAAAGAAAGTTACACGCCAAGTTACAAACGCTAAATAAAACAAATCACAGATTCAATACATTAGAGACTAAATACTGCGTAATAATATGACTAATAAAAAAACTTTTAAAATATATTAAGTTTCAAGCAGAACTTTAAATTAAAAAAAAATATATAAAATCACAGGTTTAGTAAAAATCGAAATTATCACATAACTAAAATGGAAAAGACAAGCAGCCAATCTGGGACCGGCGGACGCTTTCGACTTGGTGTCGCGTTAATTACTTGTTACATTTTTGTTGCAAAAAGTTAATTTTATATTTTCCTACCTTCACGCTTTACCTATCACAGTTTTCAACGTTTTTTAATATTAAAATACGTCAAAATATTAACCCCCAATTTTATTTTACAAGAAGGTGTCCCGCAAGGCACACTTCTGGCATTTCCTCTATACCTAATTTTTAGTCATTAACTTTTTTGCTGGAAATTAAATTAACGTTATTGGCAGTAATATAAAGATAAATTAATATAAATCAAATGCTGCGAAACATATAAATAACGAAGACATCTACCACACAGATTTACATTCGTGTTCATACATCGACACAGATTAACATTGTGTTTCAATTAAGTCTCTACGAACAATTATAATTATTATATAATTATCAAATTTTAGAAACAAGATGAAAAATAATGTGCCCCTTGTTGTCTGATAAGCAATTGTCCTCTAGTTATGACTTGGGAGATATTCATGTCATTTAAGTAGCTACTATTTTTGAAAACTTTTCGCCATGGCTATGAAAATTATATGAATCGATTAAAAGATGACACGCCTCTAGTGTCATAATCATAAGCCACAAGTTGAAAATGATGACACGTCTGTCGTGCCATCAGCAACGAATGGGTCTTCTTTCAGACAGATGATGGGATATCATCTCTCCCACGCTGGTCCAGTGTGGGTAGGTGGATGTCACAGTTGTTTTGAATTTGTATATTAATGCCGAATTTATCAAAATCGTTTTTGTGCGATGGCAACGAAATTCCCACATAAATTGTGAATAAAAAGTCGACGGTGCAGGGATGAGGGTTTTACCTGGTTACCGATGGATTGCCAAGCGTACCTGACAGTCTTGATGACCACAGATAGAGATCCAATATGCATAGCCAAGTCTGAAAACGATCACCACTTGGCGGGACCACGATTTCAGATTTACACCCACTAGTGAGAGCCTAAGCAAACTTGGTCCAGTGGTTTCTTTCTACGGTGTATATGCACAATTGAACAGACAGACGCGACTTTTTTATTGACTTTATTATTTTATTTTTGACTTTGAATTCTTTATATGTATACAAGTATGTAACGGGTCTTTATAGGACTAAAAGCATGTCATCTTGTTTCTAAAATGCCTGACGATTGATTAAATTCAAAATGTCGACTATAATACGTAACATCGAAGCTAGAACTAACACAAGTCACAAAGTATTTATCTATAAAGTTGTTGGTATTTGGAAATCTCGATTTAAGATAATTATGTTTTTTTTTTAAATGAGCGGGGATTACCGATGTGCCTTCAAATTTTAAGGTTACTATGGAAATTAATCTCCACATAGCAATAATTACCGAGTTTCTTGCCGGTTCTTCTCGATTGGATGTGTTCCGAATCCCCTCGGTGGAGTTGAGAGTAAAAACTTTTGACTTTGACCTTAAAGAGGCAAACCTAAATTCGTCGCGATAATGACGCTCGTGAGATCGGCGCCTATTAAAAGGTAATATTTTTGCAATGAACAAATATTTTGCATATTACATTCAAAAGCAATTAATATGCTATTATCATGGAATTCTTTCAAATAATAAAATTACCAAAGCGTGAATTCCCGCTTTCGATTCCCGCAACTTTGCTCAAGTATTTGCTCTGAGTCTGAATGTTGGTAGGACCATGGTCCTCCCAGTTCTCAAATTTTAAGGTTAAGCTATATAGGTATATGTTACGTTAATATCATAGATGACTGCTGAACCGGTTTATTTTTTTGGCACTTTTGCTAATCTTCACACAACGTGTGTGTCCACTGTTTACTGGCGTTGCGTCGTAACTGAACTCAATACAGCAGTGCGGGTTCGCACGCCACGCGTGTTTTCACTTGCCGTAACGTTATAAAAAACACAAACGTGTGTGTTTTCAGCAGTTAAACGTTGTCCTCTCCAATTTCCAGATTATTAGTTATTTAATACTTTAAAGCAAGATCCCAAACACCAACATTGAATCCAAGAAGCATTACAATACTGGTGTAATATTTCTACTATAGAAAAATATACAAAGATTTCACATTGGAAAAGTGTATAGTTTCACTACTAGGTAGGTATAATTAATATAACTAACATCGATAATAACAATCAGTATTTCTTTATAGACCTACGTACAATATTAGTAAAGATTTTCGTTCACCAATTCCTGATAAAAATTATCTATTAGATAAAATCGCGGCGACATAGAATAGAAAACTCTTTATTGTACACCAGAAACAAAAATAAACACAGTACAGAAAAATTACAATAGGTAAACAAGGGTAGTGCAATGGTCATAAGGGAATAATGGACGTAAGTCGCATTTTCCAAAAGAAAATATTAAATCACACTACTCCGAGCTGAATTGGTTTGTGAAATGCAACGAAAGTCAAGGGTTATTATTTGTACACTATAGTGAAATAAATTTTTTATGCCATGCCGGGCCAAGTGAAGTACATTTTTTAATTATTTTTTTAATATTATAGTTTTGTGACGAGCAAGTCGTTCACCTGATGGTAAGCACCGTGCCTGCCCATAACAGCTACAGTGTCACCCAGAATTTCACATTACAAAATCTTCACTTGAGCTTATTCATGTAAACCTGGTCAAGTATATATAAAGATATTTTATTTTTTTGCAGATATGTAAGTAAGTTTATATATTTTTATTTCGGTTATAGGCTACCGTTTGACAACTATCTACCCAGAATAGTCCTAAATAGTTGATGAAATAACGTGGCATTTATACCAGTCACCCTATAGATATGCATTTCCATGTCTTCAAAACCAAACATACCTACCTACCCGAAAATTATTTCGGAGGTAGGTATGTGATCCACCAATCCGGATCTGGCCCCCGTGGTGGATTATGGCCTAATCCACCTCATGAAAGTGAGGGGAGACCCGTGCCCAGCAGTGGACCGTTATGGGTTGTTGATTGATTGATTGATGTCTTCAAAATATGCTGTTATTTTATTATAAATAAGTTTGTTTATATCGACGCTAGAAAGCGTAAACGCTGTAACCCTTTGACCGACCCGAAAATACTTTTTTTACATATTTGGAAACAAACCCACATTTCAACGTCCCCTAGGAACTTTAGGATATAACCAAGGTAGCAGCATTGTAGCTTTGTATGTAACACACCAAATATCCAAAATTTACGTTTTTAGGTCGAGTAGATATTGAGTTATGATTTTTTGTCAACAAAAAAAAAGTTTGGTGAACAATTTTGCTTTTCAAGGTTACAGCGTTTACGCTTTCTAGCGTCGATATATAAACACTAGGTCATAAACTGTTGTTCGTACTTGCAAGATACTGAAGCTACCATTAGTAATTCCATCAGTGTGATGTCTTCTTTAACCCTGACTTAATCTAACAGATTTTTTTTTTATCAAGAATTGGCGAAACAGAGGACGAAGATGATCGTATTTGCTATTTAAATTTTAAACACACTACTATATGATTAGACATTTATACTAAATCGCTTATGTTATTAAAAAGTCGGAATTTAAAAAAAATATATATTATTTTGTATAAAAAAAAATTGAAATTACAAATAAGGAAGTATAATTTTTGCCGTAGTGTAACTTTCGTGTTAATAATAAATTTTTTATTTCGGATTAAATTTCATATAATTATAAAGTGTGTAAATTATTGGCCATAAGCGAATCAATTTAGAATAAAACAGTTTTCACTATTTTATTAGAAGAAAACATTAATATTGTCTAATACAATAAACGATTACATACTTGTAAATAATTACTAAGGGACCGTCCCCTTATCACTTGAGGCTTGAAAGAGGGGGGGGGGGGGGGGGGGGGGGGTATAGTAAGATATCACGTGTTTTTCGCGCGGTTTATAAAGCGAAAAACGGCTAATAATAAAAAATAAAAATTTTCAGATTCTTTGTAGCCACTAAAAAATACACGTGATTTGGCGGTGAGGGGGTAGTTTTAAACCTCACCACGTATCACCGAGGGGGGAGGGGGGGAGGGGGGTTAAAAAAATGCAAAAACAACATCACGTGTATATTGGACGGCCCCCCCCTAACACGGCTCGCTCTAATGAAACGCCCTCGACTAAACGAAAAAACAAAAATGTCGACTGAATACGCACCTGTATACTTCCATAAGTGTTTTATAAATATTTTTGACGATACTTGTAGTTAAACTCTCTCAAACGTATTCCTGATCGATGGTTTTTGGTTATACAAATTTCAAAAGTATGGGATCCACCAATCCGGACCCGGCCCCGTTGTGGATTATAGCCTAATCCACCTCGCTGATGATGAGGACACAAGTATACAGCTACGTGTGTTGCCAGCATAACAATCAACTTCACAAATTTTGGTAGTATTTTTTTTTAAATCTAAGCATTATCAAGTTTGAGTTAGTTCAAAAGAGCTCTAAAATTAATTTTACATCCAAAGATACATTTTTCGAAAATTTCAATTTTCCGGTTAGATAATAGTAAAATAGAGCGAGCCGTTGAGAAAACATTAATGCTTCCAAACTACGTGTAGCCTACGTAGTGCTAAATTATAACCGAGGGCAACTTAATTAACAAGGACATATTTAATTTAGAGACTTGAAGAAACGATGCGGCGGCGTCACTGCGACACTTCTTCAAGCCAATACAAAAGAGGCCCTACATCATAAATAATTCTTGAAAGAAATAACAAAGTCCGTAAATAATTAAGAATGAAATCATGGGTCACTATGGGACGGACAATTTTTATTGACGTATGTTAAACCAACGCAAGCAAAGCTGGGACAATGCAAGACCAGGACCCTTACAGGTGGCGTTTAAAAAAAGTTGACCTTTAAGATTTTAAAAATCAGATCAATCAAACGTTGTAGTCTCAGTATAAGTGGTTCAACCTGTCAACATGTTTCAACCAAAACAGCCTCTCCTAGAGCACAAAATAGTTGAAACATTGACAGAAAAGAAAACAAAACACAAACAATTCTTCAGTCCATTGTGTCTCTAGTATATCTAAAAATCATATCATAAGTCCGTCTAGTAACCCATTTGAAATCTTTCTTAATCATAATCTCATCATCTATCTCAATTGGCTATCCACTTAATCATTTCAACTCACCAATATGAGTTTAAACTTCATCATCTAAAATTACAGTTATCGAATCATTTTCAGCTTCATTTTCTCCGTGCTTTACGTCGCCATTGGTTAAATCATCCTTGGCGTCGTCATCATCATCTGAATTAGCATCATTATTAGCGTCTCCATTAGGGATGTCTTTGACCTCGTTTTGATTATCTTCAGCCGCGGCCTGCGGTTTGTCCTTGCGGCCTTGTTTACCCTTCTTAGCTGCCTTGTCTTTGGCTGCCTTTAGAACTTGGATCAGTTTAACCTTTTGCCCGTCCGCGCTGTTCATGTAGTTTTCTAACATCTGTCAAAGGAGGGAAATATCATTAGTCTACTGTTACTATAATGAAATTTAAGAGTAAGCCTGAGATGCGCGCCGCGTGGTAATTTTGTCGTCATGCTTAAGAGAGGAAGTCACTTTTTTAACTCACGAGAATTTATTTCATCCATCTAAAAATTATATATTATTCCGTATTCGACCATAGAAGCATTCAGTTTTCAACCCACAACCTATTGCAAGTAGAATAGAATAAAATATAATAGAAAACTCCTTATTGTACACCAGAAACAAAAATAAACACAGTACATAAGAATTACGATAGGTAAACAAGGGTAGTACAATGGGCGGTCTTATCGCTGAAAATTAAGTAAAAATTCATGATGAAATGAAAATGAAGATTAAGTAGTATTATAATTATCTAACTTGTGATATCGCAGATATAATATATCTTATTTTATAGATGACAACGGCAAAATTGACATGCCGTGCGCATCTTAGACGTACTGGTACACGCAGTTGGTTTTTTTTTAAGACAGCAGGAGGAAGGGTTTTTTTTTTTCATTATTACTTGACTAAAACCTTTAATACCAAAACCGACGTTACAAACAATGTGAAAAGATCTAAATATAACAAGAAAACAACATTTGCAGGATACAGAACCATTTCCATGTAAGATTTCAGAGTTACTTTAGTATTATCTTTGAAAACGGAATAACTAAGCCTATATAATGGACCAAGCCCATACCATCATCTAGCAACCAGACGTACGGCGATGCGCCACCGTTACATGGTGGCCATTCCATCTGTACGCACGAAGCGGTTTGCCTCCACATTCATTATGCGTACCGCAAAGGAGTGGAACTCCTTGCCGGAGTCTGCGTTTCCCGATAGCTACAACCTGGGAGTCTTCAAGTCGCCAGTGAATAGGTTACTGCTAGGCAAGCATGCACCATCGTAGTAGACCGCATCGTCACCTAACGTCTAGTTTGGTGCGGGTCAAACGCGAACCTCTTCCTTAATTATAAAAAAAATGTATTGTTTGTTTTCCGTTTCCTATATTTGGACACTGTTGCAGATGCCATGACCACGATTTGTCCTATATCGGGATCTCAAAACAAATAGTATACGGAATACGTACCATGTATCCAGTTTTCAATGATAACATTGTGTATATATCTATGTTAAGGGGCGGCGAGAAGCAAGTCGCCGGCAAAAGCTACTAGCTAATAAAACTGCGGGTCACCTGCACCCGACGTACAACGTCGTCAAATATTCAGGGGGCTAAATTGGTTTTATGTGCGTAAGTACACATCTGGTACGGACAGTGGTTTAGGACTCGTTTGCTTGTAGGTCGGTCAGGTTGGGTTAAGTAATTAAAAAAAATGGAAACATCAAATGTTTGTGTACTAGATTCAGGGTACGGTTTGCATGTGGTAAAAGTCCTTGCCTTATCCTTTTTGATGATCAGCTCGCTCCGCCAGCACCACTATGATTGGCACAGCAGCTAGTGATTGTAGATCTGTCATCAGCCGGTTCGCATCACGTTTGTTACCTGCTGGAGGAGCCTGGTGGCGCTTACCTTCATGCTGAGCTCTGAGCAGATGACCTTGGCTGTGTCGGTTCGCTCCGCCAGCACCACGAGGGTAGGGAGCAGAGAGTGGGAGTGGAACTCCGACACCAGCCAGTTGGCAGGCAGGGTGCATAGGGTCTTGATCACACCCCAGTTCTCGCAGATTGTGTCCTGTTGAAGGAGATAAGAGAAATGTAAGTCAATTCTTACAAGTAGTTTGAAATTGTCGCGAATTGGAATTACGATTTTTAAGATTAGTATAATATGAAATAGCATTTTGAGTAACCACGACCAAGTTGTGTCAATCGAGGTCACTAAAAGCCAGGCTTTTGCATTGCAAAATCGTTGCACTGCACTGCGTTCGGCACCTTTACACACACATTCTTATGTATAATGCCCACCGACAATAATTGGTACCTGAACCGCCTCCCTAACATCATCTGTGTAACAACACACCCCCTCAGCGCAATCTACTTACACCATCCCTCGCAAATGTGTCCTCACCATAAAAAGTCATCAAATCAATTATTAACAGCCACCGCTGTTAACCGTCCCCGTAAACAGTTCACGTTAACGGTCACCCACCCTGAGTATATCTCGCTACAGTATTCCATCTCACGAAGTCTATCCGAAAAAAACTGCAGTGCAATGCTTGTTTTTGCAAAAACCTATGATAATAGCTTAGAAATAATGTTCATATTAGCGTTTACTAAGTTATTAGGCTCAAAGGGTAATAAAAGAGAATTCATTGAGATTCTTCTTCAACGAAAGCTCTGCGCATCTCAAAGCATAACAATCACAATTTTCTGTAAAAAGCACCCTATTCAATACAAAACTATCAATTACCTCAAAACTGCAAGTGCAGTGCCGCGGAGGTTCATGCAATGCAAAGTTCTGGGTGGCACTGAAACTGTTATGGGCAGGCGTAGCGCTTACCATCATGCGAACGATTTGCTCGTCTCGTTCAATCAAATAAAAAAACTTTAAGTACATTATAAAAAAACTAAACGCACAATCATTAACATTTATATAATGACTAGTCTATGCATCCATGCGGGCTAAACCAGGCACACATTCTAGAACACATTAAACGAACGAGGACCCAAGAAGGAACCTTGCGGAAGTCGAGTGGACAAAGTACCCGGACGTGCACCTGCGGCCGTGGGAAGCTTGTCCCTTGTCTAAAACTTCTTGAATATGTTAATGCGCGAGAAAGTGCGCGGCGTTTGTTAATTGACTTTTTAAGTTTCTTAACCGACTACAAGAAGGAGGAGGTTCCGTATTTTACAGTCTTTTTACAAGCTAGTTTTTTATAGTTTGTACGCCTGCTTGGTGTGGCAGAACCATCCGAATATGTGGGCTATCTTATGTACTTTTACGTCTAGAGGATTTGATTTGCTTTGAAACTTTCATTTAACCACAGAGTACTAATTAATTAAATATCTTGGTGTTTATGGGATCTGATTCTCTATATACAGGGAATCCTATGAAGGCAGGATCTATGTAATTGTGATCGTGACACATTATTTAAATAAAAAAAAGAATTAAATTACCATTCCGACTAACCAACACAGCTCGTTAAAAATGGCAGATATTTACGGAGAACAAAAAAAAAGGGAAATAGCCAATAGGTCGATCGGTATCAATGTCCGTTCCTGCCTATGCGGGTCGCACCTGCATAACACGTGTAAAGTGCTCTGACATGGGTTCAGCAATTATGTGGCCAACGTATCTTTTAATTTGTTTTCTTGGTGGACACGCCGATACAGTTTGAAGGGTCATAAGTACTGGTCACAGTGGAATACAATTATAGTAACGAAAAAGCATGTTAAACGAAAACTTCCAGTGATATGCCTGCACATATTATAATGAGACTTTAGAATCAATGGCTCAGAGTGACGTGCGCAGATCGATGCCGTACAGGATTTTGAGATAGAAAATTCTGGGTGACACTGTAGCTGTTAGAGGCAGGCGCAGCGCTTACCATCAGGCTAACAACTTATGCGTCTTTTTATGCAATTACATAAAAAAAGTAGTTTCTATTGATATCTATCTATTCAGCCCGTATCCACCCACTGCTGGGTATAGGCCTCTTCTGTTTCACGCCATTTGTTCCGGTCCTGTGCCAGTCTCATCCATTCAATCCCGACGTGCTTTGCGATGTCATCCGACCATCGAGCTTGTGGTCTGCCTCGCAGGCGTTGCGCTCCTCTTGGCCACCACTCCGTTATTACCTTCGTCCATCTTTGGTCATCCCGCCTTGCCAAGTGTCCTGCCCATCTCCACTTAAGCCTTGCTATCCGTATACCTACATCTTCAACTTTAGTGCGACGTCGAATTTCGACGTTTGGAATACGGTCTAGTAGGCGAATGCCTAACATGGCGCGCTCCATTGCTCTTTGAGCAACTCTTATTTTATAGATGTGCTCTTTTGTGAGCGGCCATGTTATGTTATGTCTATTGATATAGATAGTGATAATTACGTACATATGTTTTAGAAGAAACACATCGGTACGTGCCTGCACTGGGATTTGAACTCACGACCTTCTGCTTGGAAGGCGGACGTTCTCCCACTAGGCTACCACCGCTTACTAAGAACAGTAAATGATCTGAATTCTAAGGAAGTAATGTCGGCAATACTCACATGCAGTCCCGGGTTGTTGACGACGACGTACCCCACCAGCACGATGAGGTCCAGCACCATCTGCTCCGACAGCGTCAGGTCCAGGCGCTGGTTGGACAGATCTGTGCCAAACACGCATTTACGAATCTCATCATTCATCATTTTTAACATTTATAGATGGATTATAAAAAAAATAAGTAGTGTACTCACGTAGAACGTCCGAATCGGGTGCTTCCTTGTCGTTGGGCGCGTGCTGCGACAAAAGTCTGGCGACCGCGGCGCGGAACTCCAGCGGCCAGCCGTCTTCGCCGAACGCGTCCTGGAAGGAACAACACTATTAAACTCTTGATTTAACTTCACGCTTCAGTCAGCCTCTAGAACGCCAAATACATCGTAATGTGAATCTTTTAACGCGTTCACTGTTGAAAACACAACTGTTGTGTTAGCGGTACGGGAAACCAAGGGTGAGTACAGATCCGTAACTGTGGCTAGACAAGAAAATCGGCTCAGCAGTCACAGTGTTAAACAGGGGTAAGTTGAAAAACCGCGCTGCGTACGCATGAAAACGTGTACGATAATGATACTGACCGTGACGCAAAATCTCTACGTAAGCCCCACCATCTCTAATCGCCATCCCTGCATTTGTACCTCGCATGTTTCTCTCCTTCAAGAAACCCCGGCACTCATCAATAAGAATCTCGTAAAAGCAACAAACCCACCCCGAGGTCAGCCGACCGCAACTCCAAAGGGTAGTTAATAGGGGATGACCGGAAACAAATCTCGAGTGAATCCGTGCGGTGCGTTAGTATGTGGGATCACGAAACGCGGATGTGATTGCGTTACTGACCAAAGGTGGTACCGTGAAAGAGCCATCCACAAGACAATTTCGTATACGTGAAATAAGAAAGAATCTACTGGGAATTAAAATAGGTAGGTGTGAGATAGAAAAGGAAAGACACTAACGTTCTAAACACAGCCATTCTTTTAATTTTTACACAAATTAGGTCTTTATTATATGGAGAAGAGTCAGAAAATCACTTATCTAAAAATGTGTACTGATTTGTTAGTGAAAAACGATATCATAACAAGAAATAATTAGGATAGATCTCATAACTGATTTTCGAGAAACCAATAAGCCAGTAATGAAATAAAAAAGTAATTGTTTGCATTGCATAATCTTCCGCGGCACTGTACTGTGCTCGTCACCCTGAGACATCGGTTCCAAAGGCTCATTCATATATTATGCCCAGTAATTTCGCTGTTACACGTCTCACATTTCTATCTGCTCACCGCGATTTCTCCGTTTCAGTGCAGCACACGTCTCGGCAAAATCTCGGGTCAAGTGAGTTACATGTTCACCGGACACGCAATGTCGGCTCAAATGTGATTTATTAACCTGAAAGTTACTAGCGTGTGCCGGCTTTCAGCATCATTCCGTATCACGACAAGTTATATAGAAAATATTTAGAGATAAAAACGTTAAGGATAATTTTCCTTTTTCAAGTTAACACCTTCAGTGCTGAGAACACAACTTTCGCGTTTTTCATAACTTGCCGCGAGTGCGGGAAAACACAACTGTTGTTTGTTGTATCGGAAAACACTATGGAGTGTGCAGAGCCGCACCCATTGCTAGACAAGAAAATCTGCTGTGTTTATTTTTGTTTCTGGTGTACAATAAGGAGTTTTCTATTCTATTCTTCTATTTTATCTGCTCTGCATTATGACTGTGTTTAAGGGCTAACATATCTATACAAGAAGTGCCAGGGTGGCATTGGAAAGGCTAGGCTCGACCTACGCATTTATACTGTTTGATCTGTGTTCTGAATTCGATATGCGATCTAATGCGATCTGGTTTGCAAAAAAAAAAACGCAATACAAACTGCAGTGTTCATAACAGACATAACAGGCACACGTGCCCACCAAATCCCCAAAACTAAAACAAACACTTCAAAGAATCACAAGTCCACATTCGCCCACCGTATCATGTTGTTCCCCAGCGTATCTGATGGGAATTCCCCGATGGGTAGAAACTTTGACGTGTGCTACTCCCGTTTTCGTATACCCGAGGGATGGCGGCGCTGTGTAGTTCGAGACAGGCGTCTAACTTTATACGGATTAGAAATAGAGGCCGGTAGAATTTAGGCCGAATTTATCCTCCTAATTGTCAGTACTGACGTCGGGTTTTCGTAGCTATCGCTATAAAAACCGCGCGTGCATTAACATAACTTGCCACGAGTATGACAAAACACAACTGTTTGTGTTTGTTGTATGGGAAAACACTATGGCGCGTGCAGAGCCGCACCCGTGGCTAGACAAGCGAAACGGCTCAGCAGTTAAAGTGTTAAGCGATGCACTGACCGCGTCCGCGTGGTTTCCTGATCAGCCGAAGATCGGAGCAAATGGAAACCACTTGCGAACGTCGTTAGAAAGAGTCAAGATCCTCAACAATGAGGGAGGGAGATGGATAAGACATCAAATGCTTTCGACGAACATGTCTTGAACTTAGATACTGTCTCGCAGTTCTATAGTGAGCCGAGCTCCCGTTTGATGGTGTCCCGTAATAGATAATAAACAGAATTACTGCTTTATTAGCCGCGCGGGCGCAGATGCGCTCGCAAGGGGGTCGGGACTCGGGACGGACACTACTGATTGTTCTGTGCGGTAAGTGGGAACATGTATTTGCATAGTGGGTAATGGTTATTGAAATAGCGGAGCCCTGGCCAAGGCGCCATCGGGCGGATGGTCAGCTACCGAGTGTTAGCTACTGACTAAGAGACGGCGGCACTGTTTGTTCAGCTTGGTGCGACTTATGAAAATAAACTTTTAATTTTAACTCTTTTAATAGTTCTAATATCATTTTTTTTTAAGTTCAATGGTAAGAATCCACTTCCAAACGTCTTTCATGACGGATAAGATCCTGGATTGCATCAACAACGACCAACAAGGCGACCTTGGATACTCAACTATACCAAACAATGATTTATAACGGGCTTAAATTGTCACGGACCTTAATTCATGAACAGTGCAGAGTTGGTAATAAACAGAAACATCGACCGACACGAAAGAAGAAAGAAAGAGATAGATAGTAAAACACTTTATTGAAACACCACAGAACAAAGAAAACATAAAAACAAAAAGAGATAAGTCAAGTACCTATAACAATAACAAAATCCTCGAAAATATAAAAACACTGTAGGTCGCATAGTCAATACAGTTACTGGCAACAGTAAATACAGTTACTGGCTACAGTTAATATAGTTACTGGGCCCAGTAGCAGCCGTCAGCGACGAGTGGCAAACAGAAGCGCTCCGAACGTCGGTAATATGTTTGCTATGTACTGTTCAAACACTGCCAGTGATGGGATGAGTGAGCGAGCGTCGATACACTTGACATTTTGCGCCTTTTTAACCAACGTCAAAAGGTCCTCAATCCGGCTGCATTTCTAATTAGCTGCAATCTCACCTCGTGGTATTACCACACTCTGACAACTCCGACGTATAATGGCAATTGAACATGCGTCAAAAATACGTGTGTAAGTCAAAGGTACTACGCGACCAAAACAAAAGACAACCCGCTAGTATGAAGGTTCATACTAACCCGTTTGTCTATTGTCATTTGGGCGTGTAATATTGGCAGCCTCCAGATTGTCTTCCGGATTGCGGGTAGAGGTGCAGGGAAGCGGATCGCGGGGGGTGCAGAGTGTCAACTCTGTATGTAGTACCATGTCTTCTGTGGTGTTACGTAAATCCAGTTTTCATTTTGCATTTTTCATTTCTAAAACAGCCTATTGGGCTAAATACTATGGCTATTTATGGTAATTTCAGCCGACGGCGACGGCAATGGGAAGTAGGTTTTCGATTCAACTGTATGTTCTATTTTATTATAATTGCTATTTCCATAGTGAATTGTTACTTCCGAGGCAACTCATCGGGGGTACAATAACTGAACCAAAGTTATAAAAAAAAGAAGAATATAGGTTCCCTTTCTTCGTATTTCATCCGAAACAGTCCATAGCGGACACAGTACAATGGTTGTAATATCGATACAAAAGAAGTATCACATGCCCATTCTCAATCGATACTTCGCGGCCCATCTCTATTTCTCAGATAGATTGGCTCCGATCCAGTAGCGATTCCAAATTGATTGACCTCCCGCTTTCTCAGATTCAATCTATTCACAAATCAGTGTTTTAATTTGTCTATTGGCATTGTCGGAGATGAAGTCAAAAGGTTGGTTTTTGGCATAAACCGGTCGCGTCTCATATTGTGTAAAAACTGAACGTGACACTTGAGGAGTTAAGATTGGGATGGTTCCCATACAAAGTTTGAGACATTAATTAAACATAGAAGAATTATCTTCAGTGTTAATTTTTCTTATTTTTGATATATAATTTCCTTTTCCTGTGCGAGATTCAGCCATGAATCACCACTTGAAAGGGATATTTCCCTTAATGTTTTTATAAGATCATATTCGTTTCTTTTTCTCTATGTTGTAAAGCGCACTATTTTTGCCACCTTACAAAAAATGAATTTGATAGAATTTTCAGAGATAAATAGTTGTTATAGGTGATGGTCGACACTGTCTTTGATCCTAGGCGTAATCCGTACCTAAGGCTTACCTTCATTGGAAGTCAAAAAATTTTACATTAACTTTCTTATACAGTTTTCATGTAAATATATAACTACAAACTATGAATTCAGCTTGATGTACATTCGAGCAGCCCCCTCCCACAGTGGATCCCGACCCAATCCATTAGCGGTACCGCCGCGGCCCTTGCAACGGATCGATTACGAGAGCCGGGGGACGGCCCTTGTCGTCTGCACTTTGATTCTATACTCTTTGTCTTTATTTGTTCTTTGATGGAAAGAAACATATGACAATGAAATTTGTAATGACAGGATAGGTAAGTATTCCTATTTATTCGGGACACTTTTCAAAAGGCTTATAGCGGGAACTTTAAATTTCAAACAGTTTTTTTCGTTCTAGGAGCTAAATCGGTGAGCGTTAAAAGAGTCCTGTCTAATAAGGGTAGGCAACGCATAGATGGCGGTGACCACTTACCATCAGGTGGGCAGCATGTTCGTATGCCAGTTTATTAAAATATCTGAGAAACATTTGCCCGACAGTGGGGCGGGGCACAATTATCATATAAGGTATATTTTTATTTTTCTCCTAAGAGACTTAAGCGTCTGACTTGTAAAAGTGTATTATTTTTGCCTATACTTGCAATAAATGGTTTGAGTTTTGACTTTTGGTCAAATTCCACGCAGGAAAGTACCACGGCCCTGTTTAAAGCAAAATTGCTGGGCATATTATGAGGCTTTCGAATTAATGTCTCAGGGTGACGAGCGCAGTGCAGTGCCGCGCAAGATTATGAAATGCGAAGTTCTGGGTGGCACTGCAATTGTATAATGGGCAGACAGGTGAACGACTTGCGCGTCGTGTTACTCGGTAGCTCTATTCGCCACTTTTATTAGTAGTAAAAAAAAACAAGATACAAGATAGGGTTGCCAATTGCCACCCCTACAATACAACAGAGCGATAATTGCAACCGATATCTCGAGTGATTAAATTAAGTTCTGAACACGTGCCGTCATAATTCCACTGTTCACATACGCAGGGATCCGCGGGGGTGTTTGCGTTACTGGGGTAGTCGGGTGACAACCCTGGCGGGGTCTGCAGTTTCATCCATGTGTTGGTCACTTCGGCTCAAGATATCAAACAGATAAGTTGTAATTATCATCTTTATTTACACTAATATTATAAAAAGGTAACGTGTGTTTGTTAGTTGTTTGTTTGTTTGTGTGTTTGTTAAAGGTAATCTTTAGAACTACTGATCCGATTCTGAAAATTCAATCCCTGATAGAAAGCTACGTTATCTTTGATCGACATAGGGTGTTTTATCCCGGGTAAATGCATAGTTACTATGGGAAAACGAGAATTCCGCGTGTGAAAAAAAGGCACCACTGATACGATCCTGAAAAACCTACATTAACCCTGATTGGCACATGTTTTTTTATCCCGGGATAATGCATAGGTCCTGCGGGAAAATGATAATTCCGCGGTAATCTCTAGAACTACATTTGTTAAAAAATATAATATAAATGATGATATTATAAAATATATGAATGAATAATATAAAATATAATGAAAATGGAAAAATATAGCTCACAGCTATTAATAAAAGGGGGTAAAAAAATGCGCGAGTGAAACCGCGGGACGTAAGCCGTATCTAGTATAATATCTGTACATAAAAGAGATCTCAACAGACTCCCCTGTTCATCCATAGTCAATACATATTGACACTACAAATATGCCGAACACAGAGATGCATGCTACAGACAAACATTCAACCCTAACGAGGGACGCTGGCCACAAATTGGTGGATATTGTAAACTGTGGGGAATTGAGATATGTATCTAACATTATTTAAATAATGAATATGTCAATACATTTGAAAATCTGGGATAGGATTTATTAGCTGTTTTGTGTTTGCTTGGTCACGAATCAGACTAATATTATAAATGCGAAAGTTTGTGTGTTTGTCCTCTCTTCACGCCGAAATAACGTTAATAGATAGTTTAGGTTATAGAATAGAACATAACTTACTTTGTATCTCGGATAAATTAACGGTTTCTTTAGGATAAAAGTTCACGCAGGTAAAACCGCGGGGCGCTGCAAATATATACGCCCAGCGGTTTCACTCGCGTATTTCCAGTTATTCCGCAAGAAGAGCATTTTCCTGGTTGAAAACAGCCCACTTCACACATGAGAATAAACAACAGAACACGACGAAAAAATAAAAGTAAAAACTAATGTCAAATTATAAGTACATACAAAAACACAGAAAAAAGCAGAGTCAGTTTTCCCAAATATATCTATATATATAAAAATGTTATGTTGGTTAGTGTACGCTTCAAATACTCAAAAAGCTCTGCACCGATCGAGCTGAGATTTTAGCATGATATATAATTCGCATCAAGGATTGTTTTAATCTATTTTTTCATCAGTGACATATCAGCGAATGTGCGAATGTGCCACAGCGAAGCGTGCCAGGGTACAGCTAGTTTTTTCATAAAAAAACCTGATCGGAACTATAACGAATATTTTAAAACAAAAAATAACCAAATCGGTGGGGCTGTACTCAAGTTTTGCGCTTACCTTCTTGTCGCAATGAAATGTTTATCTTCTTTATTTATCTGTCTCCACACCTCCTGGATTGAACAGTATTCGTCAACTACGGTATCTCTACCATCTGTACCAGCAAGACGCATCCAGCGTGCATCCGTGTGTTTACTCAACAAACACGCGGCAGCGATGCTCTGGCTAATTAGGAGGTGAGCAAATAACGTGGGATCCGCGCGTGTGCGGCTTCCATACATTACCATAACTGGTAGATATTATATCACATAGAATCTATACGATGAAGCCTCTTTGACTATGGTCACACCGCGGACGTTCCATACAAATAATTGATTTGACGATTCACACGGATAGAATACGTTTTTACACACGCCAAATGCGTGTCTACGCAACCAAGACAATCCGCTAGTATGAAGGTTCATACTAACCCGTTTGTATTGTCATTTGATTGGCCGTGTAATATTGACTGATCTCCCGTTTTCCCTCCGGATTGCGGGAAGAGGTGCGGGGAAGCGTTCAAATATACTAGTGCAAAATAAAGGCTGTCTTGCAGTCACCGAATTTCCGTATCTTTTTCTCCTTCTGTTACTGTTGCAGTTCGGAGGTGCAGTTCGACCAAGTTCACCGACTCCGTTCTCCAAGACTTCAGCATCAATCGCCCTTCAATATATCTTCATGGATATAAGCCAAAGCTACGAGATATTGCTAGCAAAGGAACCAAGGATGAGCCTGTAGGTGGGACGAAGCAGACACCTGGAAAGTTTTAACTCACCTGTACAATCTGATGGTCTAACTCGGCCAGCTGTCGCAGAAGATGCGTAGTGCGCGCAGCGCGTACGAAGTTCTGGCTTCGGGACAGCTCGGCCCCCTCCGCGAACAGCATGCAGAACTCGGCGCGAGAGCCCATCAAGCCAGTGCCGAGAGCGGATCGGAGAGACTGGAGTGCTGTGACTCGCTCTGAACCCTGGAAGACGGTTGAGGTTACAATCGGCCAGTGTTACGTTTGAAACTGTGGCTGAAGAATGAATAGCCTGCAAGGCCTATGGCTGGAGTCTATAGAGTTGAGACGCGATGATGAGGGAGTCATTGGTCAATACATCGCTACTTAAAGCAGCTGTTTCAGCATCGGTTCGTTTTACCCCCATATAAGTAGAACCCCAAGAAGAAGTCACTGGATTTGTATCGAGCGATTGATGATTAAGAGATTGGAGCTCTGATCCAAGGACCTTGGGATAAAATTTATACGATGGATTTGGACTATCTAGAACGATGGTACAACTGGTACAGATTGGAAAAATCTAAATTAATGGCATTGTTTTGATGATGCCCTCGGGTATGATTAGGTTCAGATACTTACAATGTCAGTCTTGTGAGACTGGCACAGATCAGCGCAGAGCGTCACCAGGGTCTGGATCCTCTCGCGGGCCTCGCCGGCTTGCTCGGCGCGGGCGATAGTGCCCGACAGGCAAAGATAACTGCAACAAACGGGAAAATAATCTTATGATCTGTTTAAAACCTAAAATGCCAGCCAACCAGTACCAGCCAGGCTGGTTTTGCCTGTCTGGCTGGCTACATATTGTAAGATCTAAGCTTTAAAACCGTGGGAACAAGGTGCATCCCCAACTATTTCGATTTGGAGTTCAAACTGTTACAGGTATTATAGCAACGTAGCTTCATCTTGTATAGGAACATGTCAACTCCAAACTAGTCGCACGTACTGGATGGTGCTAGAGATGAGACCTCCTATTAATATATGCTACCCTGGTAGTCCCATACCTACATACTGTGTGATAATTTATAATACCTCCTCAAAAAGATGTGACAATGGTATATGAAAAAAAAAAGAAATTAAAAGTACAGAATCGCGATGGACATAGGACGCGGTGATAGCCTAGTGGGAGAACATCCGCATCCAAGGACAATTATCCACTAATCCGGACCGCAGTCCTGTGGTGAATTTTGATCTAACCGTGCTCAACAGTGGGCCGATATGGGTTGATGATGATAATGATGATCGCGATGGAAATATGAAACTTCTAAATTTAAAAACGCCTGGAATGGACAACGATAGAGGCTACTTAGAAAAGACTCCTGGAGGCCTGCCATGACATCTTATAGCGATTCAATTGAAGACCTAAATTTAGGTTGCTGCCATTTTAAACTTAAACTATATGCAGTTTAGGTTGAAAATGGCAGCAACATAAAAAATAAGACGTCACGGTACGATTAAGCGACGCGGTTCAGTTTAAGTCTTCAATTGAATCGCTATAAGAGGTCATGGTATGCCTCCAGGTCTGTCCGCCCTCTCGATATAAAATAGATAGCCACAATATTAGCTTTATTCATTAAACCAGGGCTGCTTTCGTCCCCAACCCGTTAAGTGGCAACACGCAAATCCGGATGGAACGCAAACAGTGTGTGTTGACTCTGTCCGAAGTAACAGTACTGCACAAGGCTACAGGACTCCAGGCCTCCGGGGGATTTGGTCTCAGCTGTTATGGCGTAATCGTGTGGCTGGAATGATTAGCTTCTTTATGCAAATAGGTAATGGACGTTTGTGTGTTAAGGGCGAGCCTTGTTTTGGAAGCGTTTTTTCATAATTATATCCCTTTTGTTCAGTTCTATGACTCATTGGATTTACACTTTAAAAATTAGGTACAGTAATGCATAAGATAAGATTAAAAAAAACAACTCTTTATTGCACTCCAAGACATACAAGTAAAAATACAAATATGGTAATACTTAAGGTACAATGGGCGGCCTTTTTGCTAAATCTCTTCTAGACAACTATTGAATGGTAAAAGCCACCCAATGCATGATGAATATGATGATGGTGCAGGCGGTTGGATTGGTTGGTAACCTTTGGTTTGGTGGCCCTTTGCATAGTGTTTTTTTTTTTCTATTTATAAATAGGTTTGAGCACTGTCTCGCTAATGTTAGGCAATGATGCAGATTATGGTGAACCTAGAAGTTACTACGTGACTTGAAGGCTCACAGGTTGTACCTAACTATCGGGAAACAGACTCCGGCAAGGAGTTCCACTCCTTTGCGGTACGCATAATGAAAGTGGAAGCAAACCGCTTCGTGCTTACAGACGGAATGTCCACTATGTAACGGTTTGCGCATCGTCGTTGTCTGTTGGTATGTGGTTGCGGTTATGGTGGGTATACATAGATACTACTTAACACAATCCTTCTCGCGGCTGTTTCCAATGTCAGATTAGCTATAAGTGAAATCTTCAATAGGAGCGAAACAATAAGAAAAATAATGCTTCTTATTTCATTAAGATAAAGTCTAGAATGTGTTTGAAACAATATTTCTCTAAACCTATGTTAGTAGTGTCGTGTCTATATTGATTTTAAATTAACCCGTCCCGTGTCATATCTTTCTTTAGAACGCGCGACACTCGAGTACATACGCAACCTCAGCTCAAAAGGTTACCATTACCCTATGCAAATTTATAAGCATTCAATTATAGCAACCCGGAAAATAAACAGTAAATTAAAAAAAAAAACTCGCCGACGCGGCGTCTTCTCTTCGCCGTACCGCATCGGGTAGCCAATTATATCTCGAGTAAATATTTGCTTTGACTGTACGGGTACAGGGGTTCTCAAACTTTAACATGTTGCCCTCTCGGTAAAGCATAATAGGGTCTAGGTAAAGGGTGATATGATCTTAGTAAAAGGTAAATAATAAAATATCGATGCATCACGTCAGAATCTGCTGAACATGTCTCGTGTGGGGAAAAAATCGTGTCATGTCTTAAGTTGAAAAGCTCTCTTGTTCTTATACTTGTTTTTTTTTTCTATTTCACATTTTAGTGTATCGGCTACTAAGCATTTAATGAAAGTTATTCAGTCGCGTCTTTTAAAACTAAACGTCCTTAAGCAATTACTACTACCTACATTTAATTACTCGTCGCGCATTAGAACGTATCATATTAGACTAAATAAAAGCGTAAATTATACTAAGTAAATGTTTATAACGTAGGTTTGTTTATTATATAAAGGGTTGAGTGATTTACAACCACACAAATATGTTCAGTAGTTACCAAATCTATTGACAAGTACACAGTGTAGTTTTACATTTGTCTCAATAAATTGTACTAAAAACGAAAAATAGAATGCATTTGGCACATAGTCCGATGACATAATTAGCGCCGCCTAATTACACACAAAATGGAAGTTTTTATCTTTTGTTTGCACTTACGAGGTAATGTACCACCACATAATGAGCCATTTGGCGGGAAAGTGATAGCAATTGTCTAATTGTTGTGATCAGTAGAATTAAACAGGAATTTCAAGGATGGTGAATTGATTGCAAATAATTTAAATAGAAGCTTTCTAAAACCTTTTACTTCTGGGAATAGGTTTAAAAGACGGATGATAATTGCACTTAAAGCCCAATATTAAACCAGACAGGAAAAGTACTGGACTAAAAATAAAAAGGGGCACGGTGCGCTAAAGTTTGAGAGCCACATTTACTATCAAATCTCGAGAGGGTTGCTTCAGTTTGAATAAGCGGATTTAAGCATTCGTGGATTTAATATTTTATGTAATCATTGTTACGTAAGAAAGGAGACCGGCAGCTTCCCATACAACCGTTCGCCTGCGATGTAAAGCAGTGGGATATGGTGATTTAGACTGAACATTTCTTTTATTATTAGTAAGTAATTAATTAGCATTTTTTTTTTATTTGACTGATCCACGAGACGAGCAAGTCGTTCATCTGAAGGTAAGCGCTACGCCTGCCTGTAACAGTTACAACACCACCAAGAACTATGCGTTGCGTAATTTCGCACGGCACTGCACTGCGCTCGTCACCCTGAGACATCGGTTCTAAAGTCTCATATGCCCAGTAATGTCACACCACTGGTTGGCGGATGAATATCTGGCAAAGGCCCTACCACAAGCACCATAACCTAGGATACTTACATACTTAAATCCTGTGAATAGACTTTATATCCTAAAACTTTCGATTTATGACGATATATTGATATCAACAAAGGAAAAATAGTTTGACACTGTCACCATAAAATCAAAGTGTTTTACTGAATCTTGGGAGTTTTGGGGAGAACACGAAAATTTGAAAGAGAATTATTATTGTTTACGTCCCAAAAAATACACGTGATTTTGTATAGGGGGGAAGGGGGGAGGGGAGGTGTCTCAAACCTCACCACGTATGTATGTAAACTCGCCTTATTTATCATGGAAAAATTGTCGGGTCATATTTATACGAAATTTATTATTATCGACATAACCATTTAGGTTTACATACGGGTAGTTAATTATTATACGTGTTTCGAAACTAGTGTGGGAACCAGGTGCTCCGTCACCTTGTATCGGTAAATTGTTACCCCTTATGTTTATATCAATAACTTATTTAATTCAATTTTTACTTATAATGGCAGTGTCCATGTAAACAGTTAATCACATCAAATATCAATACAATAAAAACTTGTGATATTTTTTATAAGGTAACTATTTTAGGACCGAAACTAAAGCAAAGCTTCCTAAAAGTTACAACACAAATAAAACATTCCCCGGCGTTTCCGGAAGGCGGCCAATCAAAGCAGAAACCACATAATAGATATATTAAAATACTTCTACAACATAAAAATTCGATTGGAACAATTAATTACAACAATAAAAAAACTCGAACCGTTGCCAGCGCCAGAAATAAAAAGATGGCGTCAGCGGAACGCGAAGAATTCAAAATTGGAATTCGTATACCGTTTCCCGATTGGTCAGTCAGGCGTAACGTATTTTTTTCACAACTCCTATTTTGCTATCCAGGCGTTCAATTCTGGACTTTAATCGTTAGGTTTTAAAGTAGAAGGAATGGGTATTGCTTATGTTGGCTTATGTTAATTTTTTGATAATGTCAGAGCTCCGAAGGTAAGGGTTAAGATAGCGTAATCTTAAATATTCGTGGCGTCAGACCCCCAAAGGTCAGTTTAGTTGTTTCGATTACGCATAATGAAGGTGACTATGACATTTTGAGACAGCCTTTACGGCTGTCTAGTTGTTCAGTTGTTTTGATCACGGTGTTTGAACAAAATCTACTCACCACCCAAACAGTGGAGAGTAAATAATATAAAGTAATAAAATAATTATTATTATTATATACCCAATTATAAAGATTAAAGTAATTCTGTATGTTTGCTTCCTTTTTACGACTAAAAGGCAGAACGGATTTTGATAAAATTTTGTATGGTGATAGTTTGAACTCTGGGGAAGGACATTTTAAGATACTATGTACCCACACACATGTGAAATTTTGCCAAAGCTAAAATCTAATAGTTAGTCGAATTTGAACCCGTATCTGTAGATACTTAGTTTTTTTTTATTTGATTGAGTGATAAGACGAGCAAGTCGTTCACCTAATGGTAAGCGCTACAGCTGCCCATAACAGTTACATGCCACCTAGAACTCTGCATTGCATAATCCTGAACGTAACTGCACTGCGCTCGACACCTTGAGACATCGGCTCTAAAGTCTCATATGCCCAGTAATTATACCTACCAAGTACTCTCTGGACACACAAACACACAAATGCACACATCATGTATACGTATTGCAAGTGTATGAAACGTCACGGTTCACAGGCGCGTGTGAATTAGACAACTAGTTATTTCCAGTTTGCTGATACAGGGGGTTGACTGCTTTTAAATGATTAATTTTTCCCACAATCCTAATAATATAATATAAATGTGAAAGTTTGTGAGGATGGATGTTTGTTACTCTATCATGCAAAAACCACGCAACGGATTTGGATGAAATTTAGCACTCATATAGTTTATTACCTGGATTACCACAAAGGATACTTTTTATACAAAAAAAATACCGTAAAAATTAACGGCTCTTGTGGGATAATACTCAACGCGGTTGAAACCGCGGGGCGTAAACAGTGTTTTATAAATTAGCGACACACATAAAATCAGCCCTAATCGGAGTGTTCCGGCAGCAGTATTTGACAGTCAGTGTCATTCTAGGCTTACACTTTTATGATCTTCGACCTCATCGTAACACTAGCCTGGTGAAGGTAAACGAAGATGTAGCCGCGTTTTGGCTATGCGTAGGGCTACTATCACCTAAATTGACAACACCGGATTTCTAAAACCTTGGGTATTTGGTCTAAATTGTACTTTTCCCTGAACGCCGTTGAAAATTTAAAAAAAGAAAAGCTCTTTATGTACCCCTTACAAGTTACATAGACGCCTCACACAGTACGGGTTTTCCCCATATGCTTCTTGAAAACCCCGCTCGGACTCTCCCAAAGTTTGGACAAATCCGGAGAAACTCAGACGGGTGGCAGCCCAAACTATGAGCACTATATCATTTTAGCTATTAGAGCATGAAGTATATACAAAAACAACATAATTTATAGACACGGTGATGGTAAATTGATCCAGGTCCTGGGTATTGGGTTGCCATTTAGCCCTATATCAGCGATAGGTCGACGACACGAGATATTTTCCTAAAAACTTTAAAGATCGAATAAAAATAAATAGTAGCATAACAAAACATTAATAAGAAGTAAAGAGCTACCCATATTTATTCCTGGCCCTTTACCATATCTATAAACAACTAAATAACATGTCTACCTTTTAAAATTACCTTAAAAATCCCATCTCCGACATTCCACACCCTGTATGCTATCTGTGGTTGGCGCCAATGATTCATGGCCGCGTCGTCCAATCACGGCGGGTTCTATATTCAAACGCGCTAATGGAAGGCGAGCTTGCGAGAGGCGCCGGCGCATCTATTCCGTTTTGGGTTGCCATGTGTGGATGAAGTGCCGTTTTTAAAGGTAGAATGAGAGATGGTGTTAGTGCAATATTTTGTACAATTCAATGACACCGAGTTTGATCAGGAGCCTCGCATAAATGACTTTCATTCCATAAGTTACGTGCGAATTTTCATTGTTACAAGGGCAAGTTATATCGTCGCTTCCGATAGTTATCGATTGAAAGCAGTCGTTAAGCCATGTCAGAAGTTCTTTGGTGGCACATCAAAATTTAACATCAGAGGGCAAAACTACCGCATTCTACTTCATAATAAGACTTATAAACCGCTAAATTTGACTAAGTCAAAAGAGGCTTAAGTCAAATTTAGCCATGAATCTATATATATATAAAAGTGTTATGTTGGTTTGTGTACGCTTCAAAAACTCAAAAAGTTCTGCACCAATCGAGCTGAAATTTTAGCATGATATATAAACCGCATCAAGGATTGTTTTTTTTATCTATTTTTTTCATCAGTGACATATCATATTCTTCTGTACTGTGTTTATTTTTGTTTCTGGTGTACAATAAAGAGTTTTTCTATTCTATATCAGCGAATGTGCGAATGTGCCACAGCGAAGCGTGGCAGGGTACAGCTATTAAAGTATAATAATATACGGAATATTGAAAACTAGACACATGAGACTGGAAAGTCGCTCAATGAACAAAAATAGGAAGTACTACCTACCGAAATACCCTCGCATAAAAAGATGGAAGCCCACATAACTTTATTTTACCCATAATAAACCAAGCAGATTTATCGACCACCACTGGCAACACAGAAAGAAAGCACTCCGCCGCCCAAAGAAAAATTTACGGCTCGTTTAAAATGTTTTCGTTCTTAATTTCAGTTAGATTAACTGCGCGGACGCATTTCGGCGCCTTTTACATCCTAATATACGCATGGCCATTAACGACTCTGTGACTAAAATGTCCAGCCAACTCTGACCTGCCATAAGTATGGACAGACAGAAGTAAGGAAGATCCTATTTAAATGGTCGTGTCTTAAAACGTCCAGCCAAGAAAGAGCTTTCGTATTTCTAAAGTGTCTTATGAAACTCGCAAGGTTGTTTGAAAAAAGAGGGTATGTGGAAGGTCTTGGTCCAATGGATGCGAGTTGAAAACGTGTACATTTTAAGTGTGTGAGGTATGTTAATACGCTAGATTTATTTTAATTGGAAGCGGGAAACGAAAGGGAATGTTTTTGAACTGTGAACTTCAATTTGGATGTTTTGATGCGTCTTGTTTTTGAGCTGGTTCGAGTGGTTGCTAAATTAAGATTTGTTTGGGATACAGTATTAAGAATTTGGCACAACAATTTGTAACTTTAATCCTAACTTGAGCTCCTGGTAAATACTTATTTTATTTTTAAAATTGCCTAAATAATGATTTTAATTTTAACACTAACGAAAGACAGACAGTCAAGAGACCGCTGGAGAGAGTAAGAAAGAGGTAAAATAAAGAACAGAGATAGAAAAAAGGAGATAGATAAAAGAACAAAAAGAAAAGAAAAGAAAGATTTTTTAAAGAGAATAAAGAAAGGAGAAGGAAGAGGGAAAGAAAGAGATTAGCTAAAAGGAGTCCCATAGCAAACACTACCTAAAAGATGGCTACCCGTAAATCAGGATCAACCTACACCGTTACGCTTATGGTAACAGCTACCATAACTAACCTATCATTTATATTTCAATAAACGTTTTGTCCTGAATAAATCAAATTACCCATGCTATACTAGTCAATAAATCACAAAGCATTACTACAGTAGAAAATGAAATGCGAGTCCAACAGGTGTCGAAAACATAAAATTAAAGCCACAGTTAGTCAGTCTGTCTGTCCGGGGCGTGACGCCTACTAATGGCACAGTGTGGAACTGCGCAGTAAGATTTATTGGTACAAAACGGTGAAGCGACGGCTGACCTGACTGAGACTATATTAATTGTTTTGGAAGCTCTAATTAATCTGTCGATTTCATCATACAAAGTATGTTTTCTTGAATTAAAATTTTCGGAAAACTATTTTGAAGGTAATACGGTATTTCGTACCACTGCACATTTCTCGTATCCCAAAATACAATAAGAAAATATGAATCCTAACGCGTCACGATCACATAACATAGATCTTGAAAACCACTTGGATTCTATTATGTGTATTAAGGGAATCGGGAACTTAGAGGACCATGGTCGCTGTTGACTCAGACATAGAGTAAATATCATTAAATACCTAAGGTTCACGCAAACATCAAGCTTTGCTATCGGCGCATCAATAACCTACGCCACGGTGACCGTCAAATAAAGCTTGATGAAAATTATGTCATCATGGTCATCGTCAACCCATATCGTCGTACTGCTGAGCACGGGTCTTCCCTCGCTTTCGTGAGGAGGTTTAGGCCATAATCTACCACGGTGGCGCGATCCGGATTGGTGAAAATTATGTACCTAGATAAACGACGATGGAAAAATCCGCGAAGCAATGCTAGATTCTATGCAATATTATGATGTTACTCATCCAAATCCAATCGGTAGTAAAGTTAACAAAATTGTTCCATTCGCTGTCTGTATAAACTTGACCTACTGCTCTTTTTCTATACCGAGCTATTATTACAGTATAACATTGAGACATCAAATTTATTTCGTTTTAATGCAAGTAAATAAAATTTAAATGCATTTTGAACAGATTGAAGCGCGGCCCTTTTTATGTCGCTCAATGGGTTTAGTTAGGCGTGATTCGCTATTCAATGGCGGAGGGTTCAGTGGATTATAGAGTTATAGGATTTGAAGGTACCGGATTTTAAATTCGTTGAAATGAGGGACTTCAAGGACACTTTTATAAAAGTTTTTTTCGATAGATAACGCTGATGCAAAATCAAACACTTAAGTGTATTTAATTTTACAAGTCTAACACTTAAGTGTAATAGTGGTAGGCCTCTTCTGCAAGAGACCGTCTGGGGAAGTGCCAACCACACCTTTGCAAACATTACTGTGTTCAGGTTTCAAGGTCACTGTTTCCAGCAAAATTATAATAGAGACGATGTCTCAGGGTGACTGACGAGCGCAGTGCGATTCCGCGCAAGATTATGCAACGCTACGGTCTGGGTGGCTCTGTAACTGTTATGAGCAGGCGTAGCGCTTACCCTCAGGTGAACGACTTGCTCGTCTCGTCAGACAAATAAAAAGTTAAAAAATCAAATCGCCGTCGCACCACCAAAATATAGCTTCTACCAGTAACGGTCCGAAAACAATTCACACAAACCACAAAAACGTTCATAAAACAATGGCTGCCTGATTACGTAAAACAAAGCAACAAAACGACAGCAACCATGTCACAAAATGTCACCAGAAATCATTATTATGTAAAGTAGCCCGTCTATCGTCCCGCCTGCCTGTCACAGAAGGCCCTTTAGCTATAGATGCTCAAATTATACAAACAAATGATCTGAGCATAGATACCTAGCGCAACTAGCGACAGGACTGCGATAGATAGAAACATAACATTACGGTTTTAGTAGTTAACACGCTCACAGCGGAATCGTTTTACTTTTTCGTCTACAACGGCAACGTTTGTTTACTGTTTACTGTTTACTGGCGTTGTGTGGTAACTAATCTCAATCAGCAGTGCGGGCGCACACAACTGCTGTGATAAAATTGTCAATACAGCAGTGCGGGTTCGCACCCCACGCGTTTTTTCGCTTGCCGTAAAATTATAAAAACTCAGACGTGTGTGTTTTTGGCAGTAAAACGTGTTAAAGTGACTCCGTTGAAAGCCAAGATCGCGATATTTACGTCTGTTGCAAGCCTGTCGTTAGATACGTAATAAGGCAGATATCACAAATGACAACTCACCGAGTGTCACAGCAAATCGTCGACGGCATCCGAGCAATTTGGTCAAAATTATGAGTGCATTACTAAAGTGTATGCAAAAATTAGATTAGTGCGGAACCCTTGGCACGAGATCAAACACGCCGCGTTTTGTTTAAGCTAGTCACCGCCACCGGTTTCGCTCGTCTTCGTGTATCGTAATGTTGTTTTACCGGACTGCCAAAAGGAGGGTCATGTTTTTTATGTTTCTTTGCGTATTCTTATAGTAGTGCTTTTTATTCGTTTTAAAACACCAACTTTTTTTTTTATTAGTCTTAGTGACGAGACTAACAAGTCGTTCACCTGATGGTAAGCGCCACGCCTGCCCATAACAGTCACAGCACCACCCAGAACCCCGCATTTCATAATCCTGCGCGGCACAGCACTGCGCTCGTCACCCTGAGACATCGGCTTTAAAGTCTCATAATTGCCCAATAATTTCGCTGGAAACAATACCCTTCAAACCGGAACACAGTTATGCTTGGACACTACTGAAACTATTTTGTCACAGTGGCCTTTAATTATGTCAAAGCAGCTTTACTAAAGATACTAATTACAGATGCCTAGTAATTTGCACGAAACGATGGAAGAAAGAAAAAGAATCAAATTCTTTAAGCGCAACTCCAACTCTACATTAACATAGCGAAGGCGGGTGAGTCGGGGTAATCCCGATAAGTAATTCCCTCCGAGTAAGTAATGCGTTGATAAATGAAATTAAATCGCACAAACAAGTGCTGCCTGCTTTGCCCCGGGCTCCCCTTTCGTGCGTGGCTCCTGCCGAAATGTGGTAGGGATGGGATGTGCTTTACAATTTATAGTACGGTGTTTTTTTTTTCAAAATTATTAGTCTTCGTCTCAGTCCTTGATGTCACCAGTCAATGACACATGCTGTGTTCTAGCATTTTTTTTAAATAGAGTAACCATTTTTATATTGTTTTTGTAGTAATTAATAGTCGCCGAGCAAAAAAGTATTTTCCAAAAAATGTGCCCTTTTTAATAAATAAAAGACCTTATTTTGTGACAACTAGTGACAAGTTTCCATATCCAACAACACCACAAACTTGTTTAACATTTAAAATTGTAATTATTTTAGTTATTAAAAAACGAATATTATTTTGTGAATTGACCTAAACAATTTCTCCAAATCCGTTTATAAGAGGTAACAAACGTAAAAATATACAACCGAATAGAGAATCTCCTCATTTTCAAAGGTCGGTTAAAAACTTTAAAACTAAAGAATTTAATTTAGATACACAAAAATATCGATACCCACTAAACGTTCCCACCCCTACGCGAAACTTTGCAAAAAGAACATCGCAACGCGACATGTGCGCGCCAATCTGTCGCTGAAACGCCACTACATTCGAGCACATCTGGCCTCCCTCTCACACCTCTCCCAATCACATACATCCATCTCTATTCCACACCCTCACATGTCACACTTTAGTGAAAGAACAGTGGAAGAACGACGTAAGTCCTTTGACGAAACACACAAGTGGGGGTCTTTCTTCCACTGGGTAACAATAGTTAGGGTTGTCGCGACTACTTAGCGACGTAGAGCGATAATGGCATGATTGTGTATTGGATTGCTTCGAGCCGTCCGATTCGATTATTCGGTCAAAAAAACAATGTATCGAGTTGCAGAGATCGAGTTACTGTTGTAAGTATAGTATGTTACGGGAGTCGCGATAATTTGTTATTAATAAATATGTCTATACGTATATTTTTTGTGTACTTAAATCGATTTAGTTCTATTTCAGAGTTAATATATGTTCTGACATATTTGCCTAAGTAAAATTTAAATTAAATTGAAAGAAATTACATTGCAGCAAAAACTTGTAAATTCTTGTACTGTGACCGTGATCCAGGATTCCGAAAATTACAAAGATCATGGTCCCACAAACGCCCAAACTCAGAGCAGCTAACAAATACTGGTAGTTTAAACAAATATTAATTGCCCTACGCGGGAATCAAACCCGCAAAACCACGCATCGCAGTCGACTCATCACAAACTTACAGCCCGGAGGCAGACGCAAACATTGTATCATGTCCAATCCATGGCTAAGATTAAGGAATGGGCCGCATTTAGAACGACAATCTAACGGCTTAATAAAAAGAAAATATCAGACTCACCCCAGGGGAAATTCTGGCAGCCACTGTTACATAAGATCTCAATCTGAATTTAAACAACAATAAAATAATAATAATCCTAGCAGCTTGACCACAATGGGCCATTATTTTCGAAAGGAGAGTAATTCAGTGGGCACAACGGCGCAGCGGGGTGCAAGTCGATACAGGGGCATTTTTCACTGGGACTACCACACCGCGCAAATGTAAATCCCGAGTGGCGTTTAGAAAAATCAATAACTGTGATAACATCAATTAAAGAAATGTCTGAGGCATCCTGGGTACAGCTGCACTAGACGATGACGAGTGAGCATATGAAATGGGGAAAGCATAACCTAAGGCACAATAGATAGGCGAAGGTACCAAGTTCCAGCGAAATTACTGGGCATATGAGACTTTAGAGCCGATGTCTCGGGATGACGAGCGCAGTCCAGTGCCGCGCAAGATTATGCATTGCAAAGTTCTAGGTGGTGTGGCTCTTACAATAAGGTGAACGACTTGCTCAACCAGTTACATAAAATAAAAATTAAACAAAAAAGCTATCAGGAAAGTTCCACTCTCTATTTTGATGTAATTCTGTAGTGGAGACCCTATATATATAACTAGCTGTGCCCCGCGGTTTCACCCGTGTAGTTCCTGTTCCCGCAGGAATATGGGGATTAAATATAGCCTATGTTACTCGCTGTCAATGTAGCTTTCCATTAGAAAAATTATTTTTTAAATCGGTGCAGTGGTTAAGCCGAAACTTTACATATTCCTATACATACTTTCATCCCCTATATTTGTTTTACCCCTCAAGGGTAAAGTTTTACAAACTTTGAATGCCAAATTTATTTATATCTAATCAAAAGCCTAAAAAATAAATTTCAAGCTTCTAGCTTCAAAAATGACGATACTTCCATACAACCTTTCATCCCCTATTTCAAACCCTTACAATACTTTTTTTGCGATAAAAAGTAGCCTATGTCCTTCCCTAGGCTCTAGACTATTTCTGTACCAAATTTCATTTCAATTGGTTCAGTAGTTCAGGCGTGAAAGAGCAACAGACAGAGTTACTTTCGCATTTATAATATAAGTAAGGATTTTTTTTTGTGGCGGTTCAAACAGTTCTCAATTTTACACCAGCCTGCGTCCGAAGCAGCTTTCGGCGTCACCCCTGGCTCGTATCTTGATCTCGAAGGGGCTCCTATATATCCGCTAAGTGCCGTGCGAATCGCCAGGTGTTCCTCACGCGGTGTACAGTCCCGCTGGCTAACTTAGAGGCGAGGGGCGAAACGAAAATGTTAGCAGTTTTTGCCGGAAGAACGCGTCTTGTATGAAGATTTTTTATTTATTTATGTACCAGAAATACCAATGCGATGCTATAAATTACCTATACCACAGCATAACAAATAATAAAAATCGATTCTAACGAATTTAGCTGTTTTAACCATTATCAGGGATTGCCTTTAGTTGTTTCTAGCTATTATTTAGGGTAGATATTTTGAGCATTGAATCGTGGTATAGACTATCCGACTCCTACACAAAAAATCTATGTAGTCGCCGATAGGACAAGCGAACAATTTATTTTTGCCAGATATTCATCTACCAAGCAGTAGAGTGCAAACAATACTGTGTTCCGGTTTGAAGGGCACTGGTTCCAGCGAAATTACTGGGCATTTGAGATCTTAGAACCGATATCTCAGGGTGACGAGCGCAGAGCAGTGGCGCGCAATATTATACAATATCTCAGTCATATATTACCAGTAAAATTCTTCAAATTGTCGCCATCAAACCTGGCTCTTGCCCCGCAAGCCCGCGGCCGTGAGAGACGCTGCACTTGCCCCGCGACAAATCGGGGGTAAAACTGTACTGTTGTGATTCGACGGTTGTTAGAATTAAGATGGTGAAGTTTAATCAGCTGGGCTGTTGTTGGTTTTCATTTGGGGTGGAAGTGTTTATTATTCGTCGTCGAGTGCAGACTGGCTGCGGAGTTTGGCACGTGGACAAACGGGCAGAATGATTTTCATAAATGTCAATAGACTCTTTGAGTAGAATATCCCTGTTTAGACATGAAAGTGAAACACTATCGGTTTGCCATTCACACACAGTTTCTTTTAAAAACTTAGTTTGTATAGATAGTGATTATTACAGAGCCATAATAGGATACTTATCGCAAAATCTCATCTGCGGTAAAAAAGATAAATAAATGTACTGGGCATATGAGACTGTAGAACCAATGTTTCAGGGTGACGAGCGCAGTACAGTGCCACGCAAAATTTCACAAAATTTTGCCTGGGACTGTAAATGTTATGGGCAGGCGTGGCGCTTACCCTTATGTGGGCGACATGGTCGAGAGACGCGAGACGCAGTGGTACGGTCAGCCTCAAAAGTTGCCAAACACAAATCACAATCCATACTTAAATTCACCCAATTTCTAAGGAAAAAACAATTATTACGTCTGTGGGTTAAATTAAAAGTTAGGTAAGCTGAGGCCGCCTGTATAATACCTCAGCGGGCAACCTCTTGTGTTCAATCCGTCAGAAGTGGCATGATTAATTATTTCAACGCAAATTGACCATGATCCCTCTTCATTGTAATAAAGAGGCGGTTTATTTAAGCAGTGTACATTGAGTAGCCCAGTGGCACTACATCGCAGCGGGCCCGTTGCGACCGCCCGCCGCTCGCTGCGGGCGGCGCCTCGGATGGAGATGTCGTGGCGAGATGGAGGCGTGCTAATAGTGCCCGCGTTGGGAGATTTGTTTAATTCATTCAGTTAGGATCAGTAGGTGGAGTAAGCGATTGAATTATTTTGCTGTAGCTCGCACAATAATTTTAAGTTTTCTTTGTTCTGTGGTGTTTCAATAAAGAGTTTATCTATCTATCTATCTAATAATTTGATTATAAAGAACTTCTTGTTTGAAACAAGAAGTCGGTTTTCTGGCAAATGTATTGCTGTGTATTGAATTTCGTACCCAAAGACATGTTTATACGCTTTTGCTTATTGCAGAAGGGGCCTACCACTACTGCACTCATACACACATCTGATTGAAGCCGGACTATTCTGGGAGACTGCGTACCCTGCTAATGAGCTATTGCTACTTTATCTAACAGTTTTGCAATTAAACGTTTTTTTATTTTTTTCCTATGCCTCGGTGTCACGAGCCACAAATGTGGTTTCTGTGTATCCACGGGGGATGTATGCGATGTCCCCTGTGACGTCTGTCTGTCATTCCGCTATGATATAGGTAATGTAGGGGTCGAGGGGTCGATGTCAGATGTTATAGCTTCGTTTCGGTTAATATTTTAATTTGGGATTACATTTTTTTTTTATTGTGATTTCAGTTTTGTCCTATTAGTTGTATATTCGCGGATTTCGAATGTAGCAACGGGGATAGGGTGCGCGAAAAACCAGAAAACTGAAAGGACAATAAAGCATTTTTTTTTTATTTGAAACATTTTTGTCACTGTCTCATTGAGTCGATGTTTTCGTAAATAATAGAGTGGTGGTAGCCTAGTGGGAGAACGTCCGCCTTCCAATCAGAAGGTCGTGAGTTCAAATCCCAGTGCGGACACTTACCAATGTGTTTCTGTAAAACATATGTATGTAATTATCATTCCCTTTTCGGTTAAGGAAAACATCGTGAGGAAACCCACATACCTACCCGAGAATTATTTCGGAGGTAGGTATGTAATCCACCAATCTGAACTGGGCCCCCGTGGTGGATTATGGCCTAACCCTCCTCACAAAAGTGAGGAGAGACCCGTGCCCAGCAGTGGGGACGTTATGGGTTGAAGATGATGATGAAGGTCGTAAATGCCAATCGGTTCATGGATTACTGCTGGTTCACCACGAAATCGTAACTCAGTCAGATAAAAAAAAATGTGTTATGGTAGTTACTCGTGGTTGATGCTCTCGCGTAGTTTTATCAAATTCAAACTCAAAATCTTCATCCGCATGGACCCCGAGAAGGCCCTCACGAAAGTTAGCCCTACCACTTGACTTTACAACGATTTGGTCTCACTCTTGAATCGTGTTACTTTTCCAGTAGATACAGGATTTCAGAATCCCTTTAAGACCGCCCATTGTGACACTAATTGTTAAATTTGTTTTGTTCTAGTTTTTAAGTTTTCTTTGTTATGTGGTGTTTCAATAAAGAGTTTATCTATCTATCTATCTTTCTGTGTGTGTGTGTTTGTCTTTGCTTCACGCCGCAAAGGCGAAACGGATTTTGATGAAATTTGATAGAATAGGCACTTTAGATCCTGAAATAGGGCCGTTCTAAAGAAAGGTCAAATCAAAAGTACCTATAACCGGCGTGCGTGTATGAAGGGACCCATGCAAGCGGAAGAAGCGAAAGAAGAAGTGTCAGGATCGTAGCATGTGGGAAGATATAGTCTCAGCCTACCCCAACGGGAAAAGGCGTGACTGTATTTATGTGGGATAATGTTAAGCGCGGGGTGCAGCTACATAAATATAAAACTTTGATGCTATAGAAACTGCGGACAAACTTTTAAATTATTACGACATTTTCTACCCTATCCATATGGAATGCCACACTGTACGTCTGTATGTCACTGGGGACGCATAGCGGCACGGTAATCGAACCCGCTCCCCGGCGGGTACACAGAAACCGCATTTGTGGCACGCGACCAGCGGCGGCGTTATATTCGGTTATTATTTAATTAAAGGTACGTACCCGGCCGGGACCGCGTGAGAATTTTGATATTACCTAAATTACAACAAAAATATGATACATGGGTACACAACCGACCATACTCTATTTTCAAAACTCACCCGAAATTTGTCTGGAATGAATCGTGCCAAGCTACAAGACCGTGTGTTAACGTTTTCTTGATTTTCTATTTTTTTAAAGAGTTTTCTATTGCATAGCTGTAAAATGTAAGCAAATGTCGGATCAATCATCAACCGTTCGTTTCATCTAACTACAGTTTATCGGGGTAGAAAATATTTCATATCCATCCTCAGGGTACAAACTATATCCATGAAAAACTTTATCTAGATCTGTTCAGCTATTTAGTCGTGAAACGGGCGCACGCCGACAGACAAAAGTTACTTTCGCTTTCATAACAATTAGTAAAAAAAAATGGGTTTTTTTTTTAATGTGTTCCGAGTAATCATTTGCTTGTGGTGCAAATTGACCCAGTACTAATGGTGCATTGGTCATTTCGCATCGCAATCGGAACATAGTGCGAAAGGCCCAATTCAAGAAATGAGTAGGTCGATTGGAACTGAAATGCGATCGGGCCGTGGTGCAAAACCCCCCATTATCCTCACTAGTATGTGCGTACACTATAATCTTTGTTGTATGTCATTTTCATGTCATGTCTTTCGATGTGTACGCGTTCGTTGTAGTGTGCAGTTGTGTCAGTGTAAATATTTAATTTATTTCTTTTTATTCTTCATTACCCTTGAAATCGCGAGGAGTGCGGGGACAAAAGTCACCAAAACACACATATTGCGCGAACGTAAACTAATCAAGCCGCTTCCGCCTGATTACATCTCCGCTGCACAGCGACAAAGCGTTTAATATCAGAGTGCAGCCGCCATATGTGTCGATAGTGCCGACCGTTGCGCTGCGTGATCGAATCAAAACATTGGAAAAAATAGCATTACCCACATTGGACCAGCGTGGTGGAGCATGACTATCTCTCCCTGAGAAAAGTCAAAATTCTAAAGACTTTATTCTTATGGGGCTTTAAGAGGGCCTAAGAAAGTTAAATAACTCTACCACCAGATTCGGTATACATCCAAGATATTCAAGAATAACCAGCAACAACGGAATTATTTTACTGGTACATCATCCAACCATAATAAAAGATAGAAGAGCTTTTTTTTTATTTTATTAAGCAACGAGACGAGCTTGTCGTTCACCTGATGGTAAGCGCCACGCCTGCCAATAAAAGTTAACTATTGCATTCTATAATTTGGCGAGGCACTGCACTGTGCTCGTCACCCCGAGACATCGGCTCTAAAGTCTCATATGCCCAGTAATTTCGCACAGTAATGTTTGCACACACGACTACTTGGCGGATGACTATCTGGCAAAAGTGTTATACTCCCCCAAGCGGTCTCTTGCGGAAGAGGCCTACCACACTACAAGCTTGAAATTGACCAAAAAAAACACTTTATTGGTCCCCCTGAAAAATCAGTTACGATTTTCAGTAGTTTCGCCGGCAGTATTACCCGTGCACTAAACTTGCAATGTGTCCAAAAACTCATAAAAATCACTCAACCAAACCATCACTTAGGGGAGGTGCGGCTCAAATGGACCCACGCTAATAAATTGCATTATATTTTTTATTCGAGTATGTTTTCATTTGATTTCACAGCACATCGATTCTCGCACATGTCCACTGAGCACAGATATTAAATGTTGTCGCTGTGAAGTGATTTTATATCCTTGGCATTCTGGCAGCAATGTATGAAACAACAATAACCTAATTAGAATCCATTTTGTAACCTTTTGTAAAGCAGCGGCTGCCGTATCTTTGCTAAATTATGAGCCGCTCGGCTAATTTTGATGTTTGGATTTCTAAAATTCCGATGAGACAGATGATACATTTTATAAATATAAAGACATAAAAGACATTGGCCACATTTAGACATACATCCGTCACGGCACGTGCCATAACGCTCAGAGAACTGTCAACTCTCCCGAGTGCAAATTCTACGATACTTATTGAAATCCCAAGAGCATTATGCAACCGTTTCGCTTTATGAAAACTTTGATAAACAATTCAATTCTATGCCTGAGTGATCCTTATTGCTAAGACGTGAAAATTCAATATGCTGTGGCATTTGGTCTCTAATGGGTCGATGTGGTCTAATGTACTTAAAAGTCCGACACGTGGCATTATATTAGCAAACATTAGTTTAAACCAATAGTTTCTAACATCTAAGACATAAGGGTGATTTTTGGTTTCAGTTTATGTCATAATTTCGCCACGTGTCATGAAATTGCGGGTAATTGTTACCATTTCAGTTATTCGATTATCAGTTAATTTTTGTGGTTATAATTTGTTTGTGGGAAGCAGCAGAGGACAGAAGTGAACGGCCCACAATATAAATAGTTCAGTTATATTTAAAAAAAAAACTGTTCAATAATGTTTTTATCTAGGGTGCCTTAAATGCCAATGGCACTTTTATGTGAACATTGCAGAATTTAATTATCACTAATCTGATAAGATACCAAAAACCAAAGGACATCGCATCCGATATTTTACAAAATTTTACCGGTATATTTAGAAGAACCAGTGAAAATATATTATTTTTCTAGCACACCATATTGAATCATCTCTCTCCCTCTACCAGAAGGCCATAATTTCAGCTGTGGGGTTAAACGTTTTTTAAAGCATAAACAATCACGATGCATCAAGGAGCTATTCAATTGTTTCAGTGGACAAAGCATAAACGTCACCTGTCATTAAATCGAGCGCGCATCATTGCCGGCACTCACTGCCCCGCATTAGAGGGTGTCACCCTATGAGGGGGACACATGGGGTACTCAATAAATATTGTAAGGGTTTGTTTGTGTAAAAAACGTGACAGATGATGAGACAATTCGGATGTGTAGTTACGAGTATTTTGATTGTCATTATGTCAGATCAAAACGATTGTAGGCCAGTATTACCCCCTCTTCCTCTTTAAATACATCTTCTGTGTGGACTCACCTTGTATTTAACAGAGTACGAGATTACTGTTTGGCTACAACTAGTCGTACGAATAAATATTACGCTTACAACCACACATTTGCCAGATATGCATCCGCCAAGCAGTAGTGTGCAAACATTACTGCGTTCCGGCTTGAAGGGCACTGTTTCCAGCGAAATTACTGGGCATATGAGATTTTAGAACCGATGCAATGTCTCAGGACGACGAGCGCAGTGCAGCGCCACGCAGGTTATGCAATGCAAAGTTCTGGGTGGCACTGTAACAGTTACGAGCAGGCGTGGCGCTCAACGACAGGTGAACGACTTGCTTGTCTCGTTACTAATTAACATAAAACTATTTAACTAGTATTGTTAAACTTGTTTTGTTCTAGTTTTTAAGTTTTCTTTGTTCTGTGGTGTTTCAATAAAGAGTTTATCTATATATCTTATCTATATATATGTATATATAAAAATGTTATGTTGGTTTGTGTACGCTTCAAAAACTCTTAACACCCAACCACTCGTATAACGTAATCATTTAAAATATCACGTGTAAAAAGAAAATATGTCAAACGCATGATCTGACAACACAAGTCCGGCCAGATGGATGAAAACATCGCCGGTAATAAAAAGCAAATATTGACAGAGTATTACAGCAAATAATCGGGGCCCGCGTTTTTAATGAATTAAAAATGTCCTCGACAAATTACGGGGACGGGGTGTGGTACATCTCACAGCGAGTAGCGATAAATCTATGTCATAATTTTTGTTTTGGATTTCATTTTATTACTTGTTGCTTTCCGTTGGGATTGTAGCATGTGGATTTGTGGAAAGATGTAGTCTCTGCCTATCTCAACGGAAGAAAGGCGTGACTGTATGTTTGTATAATTTTTTCGAACAACTTGCTTTCTCTATCAATCAGCATAATAATACATATTCGAAAATGGGATAGTTTTTATGACCTAAAGATACTTCTAATAATTATGTCTGCGGCTAATAATCGCTGATATTATAAAATAAAAGTCAAACAGTGGGCGGAAGAATGATAAAATAAACAGAATAGCGTCAATGGCTTGACAGTTTTTTTTCTATCCGCTAGTCTTATGAATGCAACCGTTAATCGCTACAAGTGGCGGCACACCCGTCCCACTTCACCGCGGGGCACCGTCCGTTTTCATTTTCGTATTACGGACGCGACTTTTTAATTTTCGTATCGGTGGGCGTGGCCGCCATGCTGTCTAATTATAAGGCTGGCTTTACACGACGTTGGGGACAACGTTCAAATTGATTTGGAAATTTGATTGAAGGCAATTGGATGGCAAAAAAGTCACGTTTAAAATTACAATTGGATGTTTAGAAACGCGCGAGATCGGCGCAGGACCGGGAAGACTAGAGGGTTTGTTGAAAGGTATACCCTGTACTGGATTCAGTGGATCAGCGGAGAAGCTGAAATAACCTATACTTATAACAAGGCAGTAGCAGACACAAAGTCTGTGAGAAACAAGTAGTAGTGGGATAGCGCTTACCACCAGGTTAACGACTTGCTCGTCTCGTCAATAATTCAATTAAAAGGAACACAAAACAATGAATGTAGTGCCCCTTACACTGGCACTGTGGGCAAAATCAGCCACTAAGCTACAAATAAACAAGTATTTTTAATTTTTTTAAATAATTTATCAGTTGTTTAATTAATTTGTCTGTTTGTTTGTTTCCGTATCTCAGAAACAATACTAAGACTGAAACAAAATTCGCAGATATATATACACCTAAGGTACAATAACAACTTAAGCACCCGTGTCCCCGTGTCACCCTCGCGAGCGTGACGCTGCATAGGGCGGCACATGTCTCGATTACAAGTGATTATCGATTTAATCCCAGCCGATGCGATTAGTTGCCGAAAGGGTGGCATCACTCGATTGGCAAGATTTATTTGTAGTTGAGAAAAGGAGGTAAGTTCAGTTACATTTGTGTCAGTATAATTATTTTTTCCTTCTTTCTATTTCACCACCCCATTCGACAGACAAAACCATGTACAATCAACTGAGCAATCATAATTTCAAACCGCTTAAGCATCAAACCACCTAGTCAGGTCCCGCTTGTACCTACTTGTAATCATCCGGTCACCTTTCAGTGGTTCCTAAAAGCATACTCTACAGCCCTCTACAGTGCCCTCAGGAATGTAATTGTCACTTCGTACAGTCAGCAACGAAAATCTCTCAATATATCCCGACTCCCCATTTAACTTTAGGCAAGAAAAATACTCGGATATTACGAACTATATTCTACTAGTATTATAAATTTTAAAGCTTATTAATTGTTTGTTTATTAGCAATTGGATAAAGGCATGGAAAGTGACAAGAGCTAATTTTTATCCCGAAAAATTGTATGGTTCCTGTGGAATGAAATTCAACGCATATAAAGCTAGCGAAATACTGAAAGCTCGATTGAAAAAGTCATGAAAACGCCCCAATTAAACGTTTGATAACGTTCAATGATTTTTACTGCTGACTGTACGAAATTAAACACTCTGTTCTACACCTCTCGAACGAGCACCGATACTCGATAAAGTAATAATTACGTACTCGATACTTGGTGGAGTATTTGATTGGATTGGATTGCTCTTTTGAGATTGATAAAGGGGTTGAGATTTTTACTCTTTGGCGGTGAATAATGATTAAGTCTATAGGATCATTTCATTCAACTTACTGTGTTAGTAATTAGAATGGATATCGGCGTATGTTGCCTACCCCAACGGGACAATGGCGTGACTGTATGACAGGTATGCATGTAAAGGTATTAATAGGACCATGGTTTTATTTTATTTTACAGAGTGACGAGACGAGCAAATCGTTGCATTGCATAATCCTGCGCGGCACTGCACTGCGCTCGTCACCCCGAGACATCGGCTCTAAAGTCGCATATGCCCAGTAATTTCGCTGGAAACAATGCCCTTTGAGCCGGAACACAGTATTGTTTCCATACTACTGCTTGCCGGATGATTATTTGGCAAAGGTGTGATGCTTCCCCAAGCGGTCTCTGCAGATTAGGCCTGCCACTACGCGGTCGTCGTAGATTCTAATTCCCTAGATACAGGGAATCCTAGGGTCAGGATCAATGGCTATGTAATGGTGATGCGTTATTCCTTTCATTCTTTCTAATCTATATATATATATATATATATAAATGTTATGCTGGTTTGTGTACGCTTCAAAAACTCAAAAAATTCTGCACGATCGAGCTGAAATTTTAGCATGATATATAATCCGAATCAAGGATTGTTTGTATCTATTTTTTTCATCAGTGACATATCAGCGAATGTGCGAATGTGCCACAGCGATGCGTGCCAGGGCACAGCTAGTGTCTAATAAAATAATACAATACAAACAAAACGCTCAATCTAATTTCACTCTCCAATTCAACAAAAAGCGCTTTTCTTCTTCAATCATTGTCAAAACATCTTTCATACAAATGTCACCTACAACACTACACCACGATTACTTTACCACCCTGTCTCACTAAATAAATCTATCATTGCCTTCTCAATTCCAAACCCTGCCGACATTTCTAACTTTGACATGGCGCTAAAAATAAACCGTGAACGCCACACACACACATTTAAGCACCATGTCTCACAAAATAGTCTGTCATATTCATTTGTAATAGTAAAACATGACAGGTTTTTTCATTGCGACATGGTAGTACAGTGAGTATACTATACAAACGTCATGTTCATTCAAGTGGGCACAATGGGCATGTGCCAGCGCGACAGGCAGCTTTGTGCCCATATGGGACGGCACTTGTCCCGGTTACCCTCGCAAACGGGACATTGGGACTTCTTCACCGACTTCTAATACGAAGATTTTTAATTCAACGGGTTTTTTCTTATTTTCTCTGGGATTTAAATGCGGTTTTAGAAACATCATATTTCTATTCCAAAAGGTGTACCTTTAAATAGTGTCAGCCGATTTTAAGTAAACCCACTTCAAGTGCAGTTTTTTCTATGAATAATTATTTCAGTAAACAAAACTTCTTCTACTTTAGTCGAAAAAGGGGCCTCTCAGACGACAACGCCTTAATTTCCTAACATTTTCATAATCGCAAAAAAAAATAATTAAAAAAGTTCACAGTGAAAACATTTATGCAGTCTTCAATATAGCTATTTGCAATCCTTATTATTGACCCAAAGAAAACCCACTTAACAAATACCCCCATTCTCCCCTGTTTGCTCCTCGGGGAAAGGGGGGGGGGGGGTCGAGTACAAACGCATTACACAAATTACATTACGGTTGGCTAACTAAATAAAGCGAGTGGCGACGCGTGCTCTCATGTTGTTTCAGTGCGCTCTTGTAGCATTAAAAATGTCTTGGCTTTACTTTTGGCCAACGTTCGGGAGGTGAAAAGGACGCAAGTGTCGGCCTGCATAGCTGCATCCCTTTCCTTCTTTCGTGAAATGTCTGTGTTAGAACTATTTGTATCACTGTTTATTCTATAAACTTCTGACGACCGATTCCCTGAAAAGTGCCGTTGAGTTCGGTTCTTCTTTATATCTAGTTCGAAGGACCAAATGTCATCTTACGCTGGTTACTTCTAGAACCCAGTATAACCCTGATCAGGTTACGAGCCTTAGCGCGAACGGCACCCATGGCTGTAGTCTCATCTCCCTCGCACTCGCAGAACACCGCGTCTAGGTCGAGACGAGATCTAGGACTGGATCATAGAACCCTAACTCAAGGTGCTAACGTTGATTTTGGCACGACAAATGCTCACCATATTGCAGAGTTGGCTGAAAGAATATTTCTTGAGCTCTTGCTCGAAGGACCAAGGGTCGCCTCACGCTGGTTTCTCCTGGAACCCAGTACTAACCTGATCAGGTTGTGAGCCCTCCCGCGGATGGCTCCCATGGGTGCCATCTCGTTTGCATTGCACTCTCTCGTACGAGACTCGCTGAGAGCCGCATCCAGACACACCGAGATGAGGTCGCACAGCTGCTTGGTGACTTCCAAGTCCTTACGGTCGGAGAGGTCCTTGCTCTGTGGACAAATAGATAGAGTATAGTACTTGATGGGAGTTAGCGTGTAGATATAAATTGTAATTTAATTTAATACATTTCATTTTGCTTTTTTAGTTAATTAATTGATTGTTTCTATTTATTTATTTAATACTTTATTGCACAGATTAAATAGATAGTACAAATGGCGGACTTAACACTAAGAGCATTTTCTATGAGGCTTCTGCCGCGGGCGTGGCAGTAGCCAAACGGTCCAAAACGGTACAGCCGTGGATCATCGATACGACGAAGAAGAACGAACTCTATTCTAAGTAACCCGAGTCCCTAAAGTCTAATATTAGGTAGCAAAGTAGTAACGTTACTAAATATATTCATTAAATTATGACTCTAGGTGTTAAACTTTAACATTACTTTAGAGTAGAGAACTACATCAAGGAACGGCGCCATTAGAGGCTCGTTTGATGAGGCGAGTTACTCGACGGAAAATATATAATAAACATACAACATTATTAGTGTAGGGAGTGTAGTAACATACGAGCTTCGTTTGATGGGGCGAGCTACTAGCTTTCCTACTTGAACTGTTATGTAATGAACTACAACAAAGTATACCATAGAACTGTTCAACTTAACTACTTATATCGAAGAAAACTCATTTGATGGAGCAAGTTACTAACTTGATATACCTTTTTATTATTATTTATTAAGTATATTATGTATGTGTATTATTAAAACTTAAGTATTAAATGTACTGTTAAATACTGTAAGTACGCCACCCACCCTACTATCGAAAAATGTTTTTTACTGTCCATCCAAAGGTTGTCTGGAAGAAATCGCCTTCAGCGATAAGACCGCCCATTGTACTACCCTTGTTTACCTATTGTAATTCTTCTGTAGGTACTGTGTTTATTTTTGTTTCTGGTGTACAATAAAGAGTTTTCTATTCTATTCTATCCTGTTTGATGGTAAAAAATTACTAAGGAATATTTTTTATCGCCAATTTTTTTTTTAGACTTGCTTTTGGACCTGACTGCCCAGATGTTTTTTTAAATAAGCACACATTTGAACCCCAAAATTTGCCCAAAAACCATCATGCTACTAATGGTCAATGAGGAGTTCCTTTGTCTGCCTCGTGTCTCTATCATCAAATCAGATCGATTCAGCAGCTCAGAAAATTTTAACTTGATTGAACGGAAACTGGGTCAAAAATCGTAAGATTTGACCTTAACCAACTGTTCATATATACTACAATCTATACTAATACATAAAGCTGAAGAGTTTGTTTGTTTGAACGCTAAGATCTCAGGAACTACTGGTCCAAATTTAACAATTCTTTTTGTGTTGAATAGTCCATTTATCTAGGAAGGTTATAGGCTATATAACATCACGCTACCACCAAAAGGAGCGGAGCATCAACGAATAATGTAGCAAAAACGGGAAAAATATATAGATTTTAAGAGAGTTATTGCGGGAAAACTTGAATTGTGCGGGTGAAACCGCGGGGCGCAGCTAGTATCTTATAAAAATATTAAACCCTACCGTCAGGGAATAGTATGTAAACACAAAGCAACGGAAAGTTTCTCAGCCTCATTCTCCACGATTTTATTATTCGCCTTTCTCTAAATTATTCGCAATTACAATACCATTTATTGAATCGAACACGATCGGCGGCGAGTTAAACGCAGCTTATCTGTGACGCCATCTTGAATTTACAAAAACAAAAACTGTCGGTGTAGTTTTTATCTCGTATATCTAGTTGTTTATGAGGGTAGGACTACATTGTACATGTCGTCTTCGGTTTTGCATAAGGTTTGGAACAGTTTAAGAAAGGTAAAACTCTAAATAGCCTGACAAAATACTAACTCTTGACTTTGTGATTTTAAATTGTAATTTTTTGTTAGCTTGATTGCTATTTGATACCTTAGCTAATCAAAACTAAAGTCTATTTTTTTTTATAGCGAGAACTGTATAGACTCTGGGATGACTTCGTTTATAAAATAAACATTAGAAATTGTTACGAAGCAAAAATTGAACTCGAAGGTTTTTTATGCAAACATTACTGGGTTCCGGTTTGAAGGGCACTGTTTCCAGCGAAATTACTGGGCATATGCGACTTTGGAGCCGATGTTTCAGGGTGACGAGCGCAGTGCAGTGCCGCGCAGAATTATGCAATGCAAAGTTCTGGGTGGCGCTGTAACTGTTATAAGCATACGTAGCGCTTACCATCAGGTGAACGACTTGCTCGTCTCGTCACTCAGTCGATTAAAAAAAACATGATTAACACCAAAAATCAAAAACATTCCGTTCACTGGTTTAGTAGGATGTGAATTCGAACCATTTCCGCATGAGCCAGTTACCCGTTAATTAACAATTATTGCGAGCACCATAAAAATAATGAGGATTTCGCTACCGCGTAATAAAACCTCCGAAAAATTCGCGTCGTAAGCCTTTATTGTAAGTTGTAAAAAGGAGGAAATAAAATGGAATAAACTTACCTCTAATTAACTTAACCGAGTCTTCGGGACAAATTCTTGGGTCATTGTAAAAATAAAAATAAAAAAGGTTTATTTTATCCGTTGGCCGTTTTATCAGCCGTGCGGATGTGCTGTGAGACGCCGACACGGCATTCGAGGTAGGTACCTACTAAATTAGGGTTTTTAGGCACTGATTTTTGCATCGACATTTTGCGTTCTGTTTCGCTGTTCTCGATAAGTAACCTATAAAGGTTTCTGGGAGTTTTTCGCCATGGTTTCGGCCCTGGCAGTATCCTCCCATAGAACATGAACCGGTTTCGTGATCGGAGTATTGCTCTAATTGATGAATTTAACCGCCCGAGTCAGAGAGAATGATTTCTACGAACATTTCCGTTTTTTTATAAAAGTTCATATTTTTTATAAGTCGCAGTTTCAAATGTTTAGAAAACTTTCACCTAAATACCTAAATATCACGAGGCATGGATTTAGATTCAGTGGAATTACCTTGTTCGGGTAGAAACTACACAAGGTTTTACGCTTCGCATAATAAGAAGATCCTCACTACCTCGAAACCAAAGGATTAATTTGGCGAGTTAACAGCCCATAGCGAGAATAATCCACGCTATAAAATAATATAATAAAAAGCATCGGTACGCGAACGCAGTAAAAATAAAATTTGGAATTTTAATCCCGTGCATTGTGCAAGTTCCGCAAAACTGCAATGCCGCGAATGCGCCAACTTCCTTTATTGCTCCAAATAATAAAGTTCATACCTTGAAACTCTCGGTATGTTATAATAGCGACTTCGCACCTCAAATTACATTCTCACAAAATTAAAAAAAATATGTACTCCACTCGAAAGCAGTACTATTCTTGAACAGTACTCTATGCCAGTGAAGCATGCGAGTGCACTGGACAGTGTCAACGCGCGCAGATGCATTAACGTCGCTTTTAGGGCGGCAACCCACTTACAGCGCTACCGGCCGCGCGGCCGTAGCTCACAGGGTTGTCACAACTATTCGGAACGTAATGGATTTGTGTAACACTTGATATATTGTAACGTGCTTTGTATGACGCAATTTCTTTGTTTTGTTTTACGTCGTCTCGCCTAGTATAAGGCTATGATAAAGTGGAATATACAAGTATTTTTTTTCTTTTTATACTTCAAGTCTATAGACATCATTTTAGCGGAGTCGTGTCACTAATTATAAATGCGAAAGGCTGTGTGGATGTGTGTGTGTTTTTTCCTTCTTCACGATACATTGACTGAACGAGTTTTAAATTCTAGAATATAACAGGATACTATTTATCCCGTAAAAAGTACCGGTTCCTGTAGTTTACTAGTCAATGTGGGGCACAGTAAGTATTTTATATGATGGTTTTTATCGCAAATTATTAAAAATATTATACGTTTAGTCTATTCTCACGCGCGTTAAAAGTATTCTGAACGCAACTTGGAATATTTTAGAGAAGATAATAAACATACATATACTTAATAGTAAGTAAGTCTTCTATAATCTATAATATAGGTACTTCTTTAATTTTACAGATTGTCACTACAACAAAGATGGATTTTAGTTCAGATACGAGACAACCCTAGCGAGTACATTTGTCGGGAGAGCGCGGGGTTGACACTGTAATTCTATATTATGTCGCCGCTACGCTTTGTTTATTTACATCGCGTATTATATTTTCATATTTAACGTGTAAGGGAGCCCTTACCATGAAGACATGCTGCGACGTAAATCGCACTGCCATGACACTACTATTATAAATGGGAAAGTCTGTGTGTGTGTTTGTGAAATTTCAACTTAATTAAATAACGAGATAACTAGCAGGATTTCAACTAATAAACACTTATCGCATACTAGTTAACACAGTGAATTTAATAAAAGCTTGAAAAAGTGATCAAATTTAAAAAAAAACTCTTTGTACCCGACTGCACCAGAAAGTGGGTAATGTTTTTCGAGTGTGTGTATGTATGAATATATCGATGCTAGAAAGCGTAAACGCTGTAACCCTTTGAGAGCGACCCGAAAATACTTTTTTTACATATTTGGAAACAAACGCTGTAACCCACATTTCAACGTCCCCTAGGAACTTTAGGATATAACCAAGGTAGCAGCATTGTAGCTTTGTATGAAACACACCAAATATCCAAAATTTACGTTTTTAGGTCGAGTAGATATTGAGTTATGATTTTTTTTCAACAAAAAAAAAAGTTTTTTGGCTCTGGTGAACAATGTTGCGTTTCAAGGTTACAGCGTTTACGCTTTCTAGCGTCGATATATTTATTTGGTACGCTCAGTATTTAAAATCAGATAAAAAAAAGCAACAAACACTAAATAGACATGTAGCATGTGTATTGTGTGTATGTACAATTTTTTTCTATTTCATTTTCCTTTCCCAATTTAAATAAAAAAACTAAATAATGAAGCGTCACGATCACATACATAGAACCTGACCCCTAGCTAGGACTCAAATAGAATATCATTATAATAGCGTTATGTGTCACTCTCCAACCCTCCAGCCAATCAATCCGTTGCTGTGTAAAATAAGAATAAACTAACAAACAAACACACTTTCACATTTTATAATATTAGTGGGATAGCAAGGCTTTTTGAGTAGCTGACAGTTCTTGAAGCTTACAGTTATTATTACGTTACATTAAAATCTTCCAACAGCAGTAAAACACATAAAATCAGACAATAGAGGCTTTTCCCCTTTACCTTACTATCGTAAACCTAATTCCCCATACATTACGAGATTGGGCAAGTTCAGTTAACAAACCCAAAAGGTTGACGGCGACTGATTGAATAGAACACATCAAAACCAACAGCCGGAAAAAAATGTTGGCTACCCCTTTCTCGCAAATAGGAAAAGTTGGGGTAAATTGTTGTTTTTTACCTATGGGATGGGGTTGATTTTGTTTATTGATGGGGAAAAACAATTCAGCGTTTTTGCTGTTGTGCAAATATTAAATGGACGATGGAAATTCCAATTTTGAAATATTGGTAAAGCAAGTTTATTTATGTTTATGTACCTAGACCGCTGATAGCGCATCGTAATGTCGCAGGTATACACTATAATAAGTTTTATTAAAAAAATATTGCCTTAATAAATTTGCTTTCGTTTTTTTATTTTTATTTTACCGAGTTACAAGACCAGCAAGTCGTTCACCTGAAAGTAAGCGCTACGCCTGCCCATAACAGTTACAGTGGCACCTAGAACTTAGCATTACATAATCTTGGGCGGCACTGCGCTCACTCGTCTCCCTAAGAACAAGTCTCAAATGCCCAGTAATTCAATAAACGTAACCCTACAATTAATTCCCATTTGGATTTCTCATTACAAACGGCCTTAGTACTGCCATCTATCCGACGCGACGATTAAAAAAACTTTACACCTAAAATCAAGTGAGTCCTTATTAATGGTAAAGTGGTGACGAAAACTTTTGCTAGTTCAGAGGACTGCCGCTAGAGGGGGCTAACTTTAAATAGTTTTGTTATGAAGGTAACTTTGCAGTAGCATTCAAATTGCAAAACCGTGTAGTTTGTAGACTTCAAAAATTATAAGGCTTTCAATACAACGTAGATGATACAAACAAAACATGCTTTTACAAATCATAGCAGAAACTTTCAATACAATATCCACCATCTTACTAAATCTTGACCTTGACTGGGACTTGACATTCTGATTATTGTTCTTATTGCTTTCTGATCTTTTTTTTTGCTCTTCTCCGTGCATGGTTGTCTGGAAGAGATCGCTCTCAGCGATAAGACCGCCCATTGGGACACTAATAGTTAAATTACATTTGTTTTAGTTTTTAAGTTTTCTTTGTTCTGTGGTGTTTCAATAAAGAGTTTATGTATCTATCTATCTATTATGACGAACAAAAAGATCTTCCTAATAACCATAAACCCATATCGGCCCCCTGTTGAGCACGGGTCTCTCTTCACTTTCGTGAGGACGATAAGTCGAAAATCCACCACGGGGGCCCGGTCCGGTTTGGTACACCAACACCTCCGAAATAATCTAAAATAACTTGATACAGGCTAAATGCACAAATATTGCGCAGCCAAAACCTTAAAAAAATGAAGTGACACTTGGCACTTACCAACTGATAGTTGAGCAGGCATATGATGTGGACAGCGGCGGCGGAGCTGAAGAAGTAGAGCGCGGTGGGCTTGCAAGACGCCATGAGGCGGCTGGAGGTCACCACGCACATGGCCAGGCACCTGCGGACAAAGTGCTGGGTCAGCGCGAAGGACCACTTAAAAAGTACAGTCCCCAAAAAAACACTGCCATCCTATAATTTATCCGAAAAATATTGTGTTTAGTCGATCGTGAGTCAATGTTTAGCGACTTTCGTTTCTGACTGTACAGCTAAACTTTTCGGTTCAGGCAGTTTTCAAGCACCGATTATCATATTAATCTGTGCTTAAATACGTATTTTTTCAAATACATTTTTACTACACACGATTTGTGCATTCATTTTTGGTGGCTTTCTATGTTCATTCATTTTGTTCACTCAATCCTCTTGTGAAGATCGTTTTTTTTTTTTAATAAAGCCTTAAGTTAAATTCATAAGATAGTTACACTGGTGGTGGTAATTTTTCTCTATATTAATATAGAGACTAGACTACTTAATTAGTGATGGTACGTAATTTACTAAATTAAACATAAATCTATGAAATATATATCTAATTGTGTCTTTAAGGGTGTTATTATGCCCGCACGATCGACTTAAATCGATGGAGTTGATAAAATTCGATTAGACACCGTTATTGTGTGCTAACCAAACCAATCTGTTATCGATTACGCATAGATCGAGGATCGATCGATGCATTGATCAACCTCGACTTTACCGTATAGACCGGCAATACAGAAGGCGTTCGTTACATACATTTGTTTGCGCACCAAATAGATCGATCGCACGTCCGATCCGAAAGTCGGATCCGACATCCGAGTCGGAAGCAGCGCCAAGGCGTACGATCCGAGTCTGATCAGACAATCAGAAACCAAATCGGACGTGTATTGCCAGGTTTAAGGTCGATCAACTTGAGCTAATTTACGCGTCCGACGTTGATCAAGGCATCGACGTCGATCGTGTAGGTGGAATAACTACATTTACTCTAGAAGAGGATGTTTTCTACACCAATCTCCTCGTGCGTTATTATTATTTATTACATACGTACAAGATAAACACACACACGTACACAGGCACAGATATACGGAGCTACACCACAGACGGTGTCGGATAAATCAGCAAGTGGATAAATATAAGCGAGGCCGACCGTGTCATGTGAGAAACGTTTAATTTTCTTTATGTACGGCGAGCACAGTGCAGTGCTACACATTGCAATGCCAATTTTGAAACGGCACTGCAACCGTTATAGGCTGTCGTTGCGCTTACCATCAGATGAGCGACAAATTCATTTCGATACTCTGTTGTAATAAAGTAACATTGTTTATTACTTATTTGGTGACTTTTGTGATTTTGGTGATTTTTGTACCGTGCTTTAAATTTTGCGCTCGCTTTGCGGGCGTCTGTATAATCATTAATTCTTACAGAATAGTTTATTATTTTTCATTTCAAAATCAACACGACTTGAACGAAACTTAACAATTAACGGTTGTTTTGATATATTTTTGTGAGTGACAAAGGTAAGACGTCGTTGCCTTTCTTATTAAAAAGTGGCGTAAAAACGCTTAATTCGTTGTCGCTCGCTTCGCTCGTTTATTTATAAAAATATGTGTGAGTTTGATCAAATCTTTTATTACTTTATCAAATACTTTCGTGGATAAATTTTACTTATTAATAATTATACAAAAAAAAAAAGTTTCACTCTCACTTCGCTCGTACCTATATAATTATTAGGTTATGATATTTATAGGCTAGTGTAGGACCAATATCCGATGGTCTAGTTCATTTTAAAATATCACCACCTTAAAGCCTGCTACACATAGCGGCGCACGCCCACGACTGTACAACTTCTTTGAGCTAACATGCATCCGACATATTTCATTTGTAGGTAGCCATGGCCGTGCGCGGCTATGTGCGGCCTTAACTGGCACGGACCGGCCCTGTAGTAATAATACAGACACAGACAGTAAGAATAGACAAACAAGCTAGATAGAGGGTAAATTCTAATGACATACAATTTTTCTACTCTGTGCTTCATCACATCATGCAACACATAACATATAATGTAGACAAGAGACGATTACACTACCGAACGGAACCATTCGAAACACAAGATATCCTAAGACCTGATTGGACTCATGTAAACGGCGTGTAAAATCACAAAATGACGCGTTTTCTTTAAACTTTCGTTTATTTTCACTGTATATTTTCGTGATGTAAACGCCAGTCTTGTGTCAGAATTGGCATTCAAAGATTCTATAGTGCAAGCATAGGCACAAAGATCTGTCAGTGCAGCTTTTGATAACGTTTGTGCCGGCAAAGTAGGATAGATAGCTAACCCATTGTCCTAGGTAACCGACAATGCGACAACGCGATGCGACGAAAGCGAAAATATCACATGATAACTGATAGCTGTACTTAGGGAATGCAATCTCGAGTCGTGGCAACTCCAGATCTTACGTGGTAAGCCTGGCGAGATCTCGATTAATCTTACCAATGTCGTGATTTCGCCTACATTTTAAAGAGCTCTAAGTTTTGCGTAGTGAATAAAAATCATTTATTGTAAATAGACAATAATAAAACACTTTTACAAGTCAGACAATTATAATCGCATTTTGGAACACCTAGGACAACGAGTTGTCAAAAACACAGAAACGGTTTGCCTAGTGGGACCTATAATGCCACACCATTTGAGGAGTTCTGGAACAAAGGTCGATAAAACCACTTTTTATATTTTTACAGAAAACGCAAAAGAATGATATACATAATTATGAATAGTTATATTATGTTACATACCTAAAATATGCCAAAATGAAAAAAAGCACATCTCTAATCTTTAAAATTAATGTATTTGTTGGGTTTAGTTCCGACTATCCCTCTTTAGAGCCCTATTTAGTACGTTTTTAACGAGATTTGCTGCAAACATATGTATGGTATCAGAAATATGATTAGTAGAAAAAAATCGGTTGTTAAATGGATTTATCGGCTTTTGTTCTAGAACTCTTGATTTACTGATAATAATTAGTACAATTTAATTGCGAGCCATGAGTCGAGTCAGTCGCGGTTTACTTACTCGAGGCTTATTCCATAATCAGGTTCCTGGGGCTCGCTAGAAACAAAACTGTTTTGTTTATCTCTGTCATACAATAAAATTACATTATTTTGAGCTCAAATCGGTCCCAGTTTCATTCCCCATGTACTACGCGCCTTAGTCAATTTTAATTCCAAATTTGACCGCTAATAGCTCTCCGATACCGTAACTAAGGAAGTTTTACATAACACTGACTGCTGAGCCGAATTTCTTGTAGGAGCCACGGATGCGGCTCTGCACACACCGTAGTGTTTCCCCATACAGCGAGCACCACAGTTGTGTTGTCCCGCACTCGCGGCAAGTTATGAAAAACACCACAGTTGTGTTTACAGCAGTGAACGAGTTAAGTAATGTAAGTAAATGGAATCCATACTAAATTAGCAACTTGTGACTAGATCTAACAAAATTTCACTTTACATGCATCTGACAACTTAGGCAGAATTAAAGTTCCGATTCTAAGACCGTAGCAACCATCTGTTTTGCATTGTCGATAGTTTTGAAGCGACCTGCCTTTAAGGGTTGGTATTTCTATAGTCCTGTAGGATATCACTGTTGTTAAAAGAGTATTTTTTCCAACCTGCCTAAACGTTTACCGCCATTTTGTTAATCATGTCGCACTTTACAATTAAGCTGCGACATTCTTAAACTAAAAATCAAATTTCATTACAAAACATACACCAACCTTAAGCAGTTAATAATATGACTGCTTTTAGTTTGACTGCGAGATATTTCTAAATAAGGGTCTAGTTCAACCTGACTACAAAACAAACTTTAAGCTCACATCCCTTCTATTTCTACCCCTACTTAGGCAACTACATACAAAAGCAGCTTTTACTTCACCATCATCATCATCATCATCAACCCGTGGATACTCAATACAAAATCTGCCCACACACACATAAATGACGCTTGTACACGCGCCAAATGTGTGTGTTAATACTCAAACTTAATAAGCGACCAAAACAAAAGACAACCCGGTAGTATGAAGGTTCATACGGACCGTTTGTCTATTACATTTAGGCGTGTAGTATTGACTGTCCTCCCAATTGTCTACCCGTATAGAAGTGCAGGGTGGAGTGTCCATTCTGTATGTTGTTCTACATATGTCTTCTATGTTTTCGTGAGTAGGATTAGGCCATAATCCACCAAGGAGGCCCGGTTCGGATTGGTTTATCTCACCAAAGTTTTTACTTACTTGTGAGTAAGTTGTGAGAGCAAGTCTTCTCTCTCGGCAAGTATTGTGTAGAGTTGTCCAAAGGCCTTGATGGCGTAAATTTTGGTGTAGATATCTTCCGTTTGCTTGGATTTAGGGTCCGACTGAAATGGTAGAAAGATGTGTCAAACATTAGTACATCATTATTATCATTAGAAGCGGGACATTTATTACTATGTCTGATGTTTGTTTTGAGTGTGTGTGGGTGTGTGAGAGTGGGACTGTGTAATATTAGTGACCATGTTTCTTTAAAATCTTATATTACACTTCAAACATTTATTTTTTCCATTCGTTCAATACGTTGCCTCTTCGTAATTAATAAAATGCAACAAATACATTTTGTTTATAATTCACACGCATTGTATATTAACTAACAGGCACTGTGAATGGTTACGAGATACAAACTATCATATTTTTGTGCCATTCCAGGACCTAAATAATCTATACCAAAATCCATTCAGCCATTGTGTTGCAAAAACAAACAAACACAAACATACATGCATCATCATCATCAACCCATATCGGCCCACTGCTGAGCACGAGTATCCCTCACTAACTAATAGTATTCGTTATGGTTATGATTACAGTTCCAACTTACAATATCCTTAGGAGTCATCCGATAAATCTCTCCGGCCAGTTTCTCTACTTGGTTCACATCCAACATCAGTGGTGGCCTCTCGAGCTTAGCGCTAGCTTTGCTCCCCTCACTCGCAGCGCTGCAAATGGATTCCGATTTGCTCAGCTTCTGTGTCTCATTCTTGCCCTTCTGTGCTTCATTTTTACTTTTCTGCGTTTCATTTTGTCCTTTCTCCGCATCGGTCTTGCTTTTATCTGCACTCTCCGGATTGTCCTGTGTTTTATTCTTGTTTTTCAGCGTGTCCGTCTTAGTTTTCTTCGCATCGTTGTTTTTCTGCGTTTCGTTCTGTACATTGCTCTTATGTTTATCTTTCTTTGTTTTCTGTGTGTCGCTCTTTAGCTTCGGAGCGTCACTATCTTTGTTTTGTGTATCATTTGTATTTTGTAATGTATCATTTTCCGGGTCATTCTTATTCTTTTGAGCATCAACATTGTTGTTGCTATGTAGATCATCGCTCTGACCGTTCTTCGACGCATTCGCTTTGCCGTTACTCTTGGTATCGTTCGATCGATTCTTCTGCTTACTCTTTTGACCTTCATCAGCTTTCTCCTGAGCCCTCTTCTTCCTCTTCCTCTTCCCCATTTTATCTTCGAAATCGTATTTGAAGTCTATCTTGTCGGCCGGTGGGTCCGCGGTGTGTTTCCTCGCCCTGGGGCAGTCGACGTCGTGGCTGGTGGGGTTGTGGTCCGGGTTGAGGAGCGGCGCGAGGAGGTTGGACAGCTGGCTGACCAGGCGCTGCATCTTCCCCGTGTGCGGGTTCCGGTAGCCCTTAGGTAGGTGTTCCGCCAGATGCGTTTCCTTGCTCCTGAGAAGTTCATTTACATAAATAATTAATGATAATATTTATTTGTCAAGTATTGTTAGAATTAGAATATTAGAATAATTAGAGTCATTGTGTACATTTCAATTTAAGTTATATTTAAGTTATTCAAATATTTGCTCTTGATCTGGGTGTTTGTAGGACCACGGACCTCGTTGTTTCATAGGTACAGGGAATCGTAGTTAAGGGTTAGAATCTGTGTAAATAATCGTTATGCGTAATTATTTTATGAATATTGTATTGTTGAAAGATCACTTTAGCGAACACAATAAAGATTCTATCGATAATAATGGCAGTACTGACTAAAACAAATTTAAGGACACGAAATAAAATGTATTTGTAGTAAATGACTTACGTGGTGAGTATCTTCTGCTTCATTTTCCGGGCCTTCTTCCGCAGCACTCGCTGGCGCTCCCGCTCGCGGCGCTCGGCCTCCACCTCCGACTCGCCGGGCTCCGCGTCCGCCTCCTTAGCACTCGCCTCCTGGCTTTCCGATGTCGTCTACAATAGCCAATAGCGAACTTCAATAACACTTTTCATATGATACTTACTATATTTTATTTTACCATAAACAAATCCGAGAATTTCTTTCACAAAAATAAAGGAATATTAAATAATAATAAGAGTGCAACCATCAAAACAGCTTTTACTTCAAATGTTAGTCAATAGTTAAGTGAAATGAAACGACATTCGATGCAAATCTTCGATATGCCAGCCGCGCCGCCGCCGCCAGCGCCGACAGCCGCTGGCGCGCGCCCGCTACGTTCGCTCACCGGCTGGCGCGGGCCCGTGGCTCCAGCCGCGCCGCCGCCGCCAGCGCCGACAGCCGCTGGCGCGCGCCCGCTACGTTCGCTCACCGGCTGGCGCGGGCCCGTGGCTCCAGCCGCGCCGCCGCCGCCAGCGCCGACAGCCGCTGGCGCGCGCCCGCTACGTTCGCTCACCGGCTGGCGCGGGCCCGTGGCTCCAGCCGCGCCGCCGCCGCCAGCGCCGACAGCCGCTGGCGCGCGCCCGCTACGTTCGCTCACCGGCTGGCGCGGGCCCGTGGCTCCAGCCGCGCCGCCGCCGCCAGCGCCGACAGCCGCTGGCGCGCGCCCGCTACGTTCGCTCACCGGCTGGCGCGGGCCCGTGGCTCCAGCCGCGCCGCCGCCGCCAGCGCCGACAGCCGCTGGCGCGCGCCCGCTACGTTCGCTCACCGGCTGGCGCGGGCCCGTGGCTCCAGCCGCGCCGCCGCCGCCAGCGCCGACAGCCGCTGGCGCGCGCCCGCTACGTTCGCTCACCGGCTGGCGCGGGCCCGTGGCCTTCTCGCGGATGGCCTGCAGGTGCGACTCCAGGCGCAGCTGGCTGGCGTCCTGCTTGTGGCGGATCCGCGAGCGCAGCGCCAGCGCCTCCAGCCGCGCCGCCGCCGCCAGCGCCGACAGCCGCTGGCGCGCGCCCGCTACGTTCGCTCACCGGCTGGCGCGGGCCCGTGGCCTTCTCGCGGATGGCCTGCAGGTGCGACTCCAGGCGCAGCTGGCTGGCGTCCTGCTTGTGGCGGATCCGCGAGCGCAGCGCCAGCGCCTCCAGCCGCGCCGCCGCCGCCAGCGCCGACAGCCGCTGGCGCGCGCCCGCTACGTTCGCTCACCGGCTGGCGCGGGCCCGTGGCCTTCTCGCGGATGGCCTGCAGGTGCGACTCCAGGCGCAGCTGGCTGGCGTCCTGCTTGTGGCGGATCCGCGAGCGCAGCGCCAGCGCCTCCAGCCGCGCCGCCGCCGCCAGCGCCGACAGCCGCGACCGCACGCCCTCCGCCTGCGCAGCAGTCGCTCGTTACTGGCACAGTCGCATAGCTCGACATTTACAATAGCGCCATCTACTGGCAGGTACCGGAACTATTTCCGACTTCAGAATTAAGGCGATTTGAAATAGACGTAGACGAGGTTGGTCGTGCGTATCTATTACTATCACCCAGACTTCGATTATGATCGGAATCCCTACTTACATCACGATAAAATCTCACGACCGGCATCAATATTTAACGTAGCTAGTACCATGACACGGTCAGGGTCACAATTATAAATGTGGACCCAACTTTACGCGCAGGCCGTATTGTCACACCCACTCCCCACGATTCCTCCAGCTGCCCGCGCCCCCCGCGCAGTCACCTTCTCCCTGGCGGCGTCGTCCCTCTCCTGCTTCTTCTGTTCCTTGAGTTCCTCGCGGCGCGCGTCCCTCTCCTTCCTCCTGTCCAGCAGGCTCTGCACGTGGTCGCGGCGCGCCGCCTCCAGCGCCTGGCGCCGCGCGCCCACCGCCGCCTCGCGCGCCGCCTTCTGCTCCTGTGGGGAGGGGGAAGGGATGAGTACCTCCACGCAAGACTTGCACACATGACGCAGCTGCTAGCCTCACCAGCTTGTGCAGGCGCTCGCGGCGCACCTGGCGCAGGCGCGAGGTGAGCGCGCGGCAGTGCTCCAGGAACTCGTGGCGGCGGTTCTCGGCCTCCAGCTGCTTGATGAAGGCGATCTCGCGGAGCTTCTCCTCCTCGTCGTGCGCCTTGCGGACTATGTCCTGGGGAACAGTTGGTTCACTTTACAGGAGGTTCGACATCGGCTGTTGATTGCCAACGTTAGCGGCGCGGATGTTGTATTTTTTTTTTTATAATCTGTTTTTTTACTTTCGCTATGTAAGATATTCTTACGTTCGGTTTTGGATCTGTTCGGTTGACGGCGGGCAATATCTATTGTTTATTTTAATCGTTGCAAATGTTTAGAAAATATTCAATGGCGAAACGACTCGATTCCGTTAAATAAAAAAGTTTACATTATACAAAAGATGGTATAATTTAGCAAAATATAACACATCATGCAAACAATTTACGAGCTTAAATGTATTTTTTCCCTTCAAGTTACTTACTTTCAAATGCTGGTCGCGATTCTCAGCAGCTTTCTGCAAACGTCTCTCCATCCTGTTTCTCTTTTCTTCAATCAGTTGGTTCTTAGCCATCTGGAAAACGAAATGGTTCTATTTTTAGAGACGATTACGGCGGTAGATCCTGATTCTGACTAGGATTCCCTATATATAAGAAATCAGAAACGACGAGGACCATGCTCCCACAAACACCCCAACTCAGTGGTACACCTGTGGTTCCAACAAGTATTTGCCCTGTGCGGGAAGCAAAGGTCGATCATCAACTTACATCTTTACTTTGGCTAGTCTGCACAATACGTCTTGCAGACTCCCTCTCGATCCCCTAGGAGACCTCACATCATACCTTAACTTCCTCAACTCTGCCCAGCAACCGGTGTATCCTCCTGGCGCGTTCAGTGTGCTGTTCCATCCGCTGCTTCTCCGCCCTCGCTTGCTTGGCCTGCAACCTCCTCAGTACGTCCTGCAGACTCCCCCTCCTCCTGATCCCCTGGGACAACTTCGCGTGGAGCTGCTGTGCTCGACCTTGGATCAGAATTTTTATCGCCTCTGAAGATGATTTTATAAACTGTTCACAATACCAGCACCGTACGATAACTTAAACGAATTGTAACTAGAAGTAGAAAACAATAACACTACAGAAAGTCTACTTTGTAATAATTTTGCCACTCGCTAGGTAGACTATGTGGTTTCGCTTGCCGGTAGCACTCACATCCGAACTCCTTTGAGATCCTCTGAGATTTCCTTTACGCTTGCGACGGCGGCCGACGACGTGACGTTTTAGCGCGTCTTTTAAAAAAGTGGACTATCTTCAGCGTTATTATTTTGTGCTAAAGGGTTTGTAATGTACGCGTGCGTTTATAAATATGAATACTAGGAGTGGTGACTCATGCCTGAATCGCGCACAGGAAAAGGTAACACTATTAACTCTAACATTGCTTTGGAAAGTCGCCCGTCAGAGAATATAGCACCAAGAAACTCTAAGGATATGTTTTTTTTCAATTTATTGATTATTTTTTTTTATAACTGGAGACATTACCCTCTATGTTTACTTACCCATAACCTTTAGCAACAATTCCACAGTGATGTCTAGGGAATGACATGTTTATTGTTAGTAAAGAGTAATAGTTATAAAAAAATATTATTCCCACACCAATAGAGAAATGACCAACATAGATTAATCATATTTAAGAGAGAGAAAATTATAAAACATCATTAAAAAAATAGTAAAATAAAACAAATTAGTATTTAATAGTTACAGCCACCTGAGGAATCAACAACAGCTTCCACAAAGCTCCCAAAACCACCCCCTGGAACCGTTCCAACCCTCACCTGGATCCCTAGCCACCAGCTCCTCCAGTACTCCCAGCATATCGATCCTCTCAGACCAGGTCATGCCCTCTAGGGCCTTTTCGTAGTGATGCTCCAGGCAGGACGTGAGGTTCCGGCAGACGAGATAATCAGCCGATTTGCAGGGAATGATAGCGGAGTGGTCGCAGATTATTTCTGCGTCCGTCTGGGTAGAACACAAAGTCGAATTTAAAATAATTGTTCACAGGCTCTAATAGGGCACTTATGAGTTTACTGATTCTAGCTCTAGATTCGAAATATATCTGGAAGTATGGTGCACTAAACTATCATATAATATTAGTTGCAATTCAAGAAAATTTTATAAAAGGCTATATTCAAACAAGGCTTCAAGACTTAAATAAATAATAATTTAAAACTTTTAAATCTCTTTCTCTTTTAACCCTTTTTTATACAAATCTAAACAATATGTAGAGAAATTTATTTGTCCTTACCTCAGTATCATCAGTCTCCGTATCGATATCAATATCGGATACTTGCTGCAGCTCCATAATCTGCCTATTCAGCAGATCCTCTTCCTCGCACAGCTTCTTCTGATCTGCCTCAGACTGGAAGTCCAACGCCAGGCTGATCTTTCTCTCATTCTCTTCTATCTGTGACGTCATTTCCGCTATCTCGGACATTTCAGACGGATCAGCTGTCTTCAAGATCTCATTGTGGTTCGTCATCTGATCGTCTTCTTCAAGATATTTGAAGGTGTTCATGAACTCCGCCTTCCATTTGTCGAAATCGAAAGCGTCTTCCTCGGTGCTTTCTTGGGATCGAGCCAGACCCGTTGTGAGACTCTCCAAGGATGAGTGAAGCCTGTTTTTAGTCAGTTCTGAGTCCTTTTTGTCTCTGTTTTTGTCCTTTTTCAGAGCCTTGTTTCGTGAGGTACGAGTCTTCAATCCAGTGACGTCAGATTTCTGACGGATCATGGACGCATCTCTAGCTTTAGGTTCTTTCTTAGCCGTCACTTTGACTACCTTCTCTAGCGCGTGCTGAGGCTGTTCAGATTTGGCTCTGTCCAATTTCGAGTCATCAACCGGGTTCGACTCCGATTTTGGAGATTCAATAATGTTGAGTGTCGGCAGACTTGTCGTAGCAGACGGTTGGCGGAACCTGTTCGCCCAGTGACATTTAGATTTCTTCGATTCGCGGCTCAGTCGACGAGATTTGACAGTAAGCCAGCCATCATTGTCATTCTTGTCTCCATCTACATTCAAGACCTCAATCGAGTTGGCCACGTCAGAACCTTCAGGCACCATAGTTTTAAGACTCTCGCTAGATTCAATCCTGCTCATGTCAATCTGAGTGACAACTGTTTCCGAACTGCTGTACTCATCGCAATCTTTGATCTTTTCGAAGGCAGGATTGATCTTCTCTTCTTTGTCTCCCTGTTCGTTCATCTTCAGAGATTCAGGTCGTGAAGGTATGGTTTTATGATCTGGTTTGATCTGGTTTCTAGCATCTCCTGCTGCCAGTTGGGGTCGGCTGGTTGGTTTCTTCGTAGCTGTGACCTTAGTAGCTCCAGGAGTATCGAAAAGGCTGGTCCTTCCAGTAGTTAGGTTGAAGGGATAACTGCATTTGTTTTTCGCATTCCCGTTAGGGCGTAGTTGGCGACTGGGAGCAGATGTTGGACGAATTTCCACGACGGTTTTGCTTCGGTATAGAGTTGTTTTAGTAGGAGTCTTGACTTCAGCTTTGGGCGTGACGAGTTTTGGCTTAGCGGCGGCTTGAGAGTAGGCAGGTCTAGGCTTAGCATCAATCGCTTTCGCTTCAGCTTTTTTGGAATCATTATCTTCCTTCTTGCTCTCTTTACCTTCGGCATTATTCAGTTCCGGTGATTTGGATTCAGGTTTCTTTTCATCGTCTAATTTATTTTCTTGATCTTCTTTTTCGTAGAGTCTTTTGTCTTCTTGGTCATCGTTTTTATTGTTCACAATGCATATATCCTTGACTTCATTGACATCAGCTTCACAATACTCAACCCAATTAATTTTTTGAAGCTTATTTTGATCTTTGTCTGAATCTTCATTCTTTACCGAATCTCCCTTGGTCTGTTTGGTTATTTTATTATTAGGCTCCTTTTTATTATCCTTGGCTTCAGCCAGTTTCTCGCGTATATACATTTCTTTTAAGCCCTTTGCAGCGGAATCCTTCTTTACCGAAAAAAATTTAGCATCTTTCTTTTTCATCGTAACATTTTTCGATTTATTTTCAGTAGACGTTACAGTCAAATCAGAAGCAGTATTCAGCTCATCAGTATTAGCATTAATTATGTTGGCAGGTTTCTCATCGCTAGACTTGAAGCTTTCAATAGATACATCGGCAAAATTATCTTCCGACTTGGCTGGAGACTGGGAAGTCGCACTATCCTTATCAATGGAATCAAGTACGGTTACAGACTCATTCAATATTTCTGAAGTTTCAGAGATTGTCATTTTATCCAGTTCAATGTCTCGGTTTAGCAGATTTTCATTTTTAGCTGCATGCTCAGCTAGTTGTTTGGCTAGAAACTCATTTTCCATTGCATGTAGTTTAGCTATAGTGGCCTTAACTTGGCTCGAAATCTCAGTATCTGATGTAGCTTTCTTGTCTTCGGTAGCCGATTTACCACGCTTCGGGGTCTTAACCACCACATGCTTGGGTGTTACATTTGGGTACTCCTTAGCTTTACCGATCTCGACTACTTGCTTAGTGGCATCTTTGTCCTCTTTCTCTTTCAGCGTACCTCCCTTCTCTATCTTCTTGGCGTCTTCAATCGCAACGATGTCCTTCTCCTTTATATCAGATAGTCGCGTTTCTTTAGCGATTTTCGGCTCAGGTTTAGTCGCGATTTTAGACGCGATTTTATTGCTGAAGAATTCAATGCTGCCTTTAGGACTAGTGCTCGAATTCGAAATCCTTGGACTGATTTTTCCGCTGCCGGGGCTGGATTTGCCCGTCAAATTTGGGCTGTTCTTCCCGCTTGGGGTGTTATGTCCAGAGAGGCAAGGGCTGTTTTTGCCTGACACTGACGGCGAGCTTTTGACCGAGTGGGTGCGTCGCGACTCAGGGCGCACGAAGTCAGTCTTCCTGATCTCCCAGGCCAGGCTCTGTGGTCTCTGCGGTGGAGGCGTGTTGTCGTACTCCCATTTGAGCCTGAACCATTCACCTAAAGCCTTGAAGTCCCGGGTGTAGTTCTCCAAAACCAGAATCACTTCTTGGCACTCGTTTAGATTTTCATGTGCTTCGACTGTGTTGTAAATCTCTCCGACCTGCGGACGCAAAAATAATTTATCATGTATTATTGGTTGACGGCAGCTTTTGTCTACGATAGCAGAAACATGACTTATCATACAGTTGTTGTTTTCTTTTAAGCCTTCACCGTAGTCAGTGAGCGACAGAAAGTCCAAAACCTTAAGAAAAGAATGTGATGTGTTTATATACTCGTAATCATGTGGGTTAACTTAATATTCCTATGCACAAATGTATAAGCTTTGTCAAACATAAGGCCTTTTCTAAACTAAACTGCCTGAAAAGGTGTGGCAACCAATTAATACCTGCATTCAATAATTCTTTAAGGCAAAATAAAAACGACTTCAAATGGAACAAACACTGAAAACTGATAGTGAAAAAAAAAACATACTGTCGAATTGAGAACCTCCTGTTTTGAAGTCGGCACATTCACTGCTGAAAACACAACTGTCGTGTTTTTCATAACTTGTAGCGAATGCGGGAAAACACAATTGTTGTGTTTGTTGTATGGGAAAACATTATGAAGTGTGCAGAGCCGCACCCGTGGCTAGACAAGAAAATCGGCTCAGCAGTGAAAGTGTTACACCAATTTTCATATACAACTAGGGTACAACTTATAAACTTAACTTAAGCCAAAAACGTTTATACAGTTTTTAACAACAAGTAAAATACAAGTTCCAATCTACAACATCACGTTCGAAATTACGAGCTGAAACCTGCCGTTTGCATTACGTCGATATCGGAGGCTTCGAACCTTGAGCTAAAAATATACAAGGGTGGGGTGGGACGTTCTAGCACACCCGGGACACTACACACAAAAGCTTTATTGACAGATTACGTTTTTACACGCGCCAAAGTAGTACCCAAACGCGACCAAAACAAAAGACAAACCACTAGTATGAAGGTTCATATCATACTAACCCGTTTGTCTATTGTCATTTGGGCGTGTAATGTTGACTGACCTCCCTATTGCCCTCCCGATTGCGGGTAGAGGCGCGGGGAAGCGGATCGCGGGGGCGGAGAGTTTATTCTGCAAGTAGTACTATATTTCTAATGTGGGCTGTATTGTATGAATACAGGAAACATATCGCATTTTCTTACCCACGAATAGCGAAATCGCGAATAAGGGAACCGCCAGTAAGGAGCTTTTACTGTAATTGGATATTATAATATATTTGGGGAATCCATTGATATTAGTTATTTTTTATTATGTCCAATTAAAACGACAGACACTAATTACATCAAATCCACCTAAAAATCTAGATACTAACCACGTACCTACCCACTATAATGCGAACTATATGTATTTCTATTATAAATGTACTTGTCCCTAGCGGTCATTTTGTAGTTTTCTTTCTCCTGGACACGGTGCAGAACATCGCTAACAAAATCCTTCTCCCTGATAGAAAATGATTACAAAAGACCTCCGCCTATTAGTTGAAAAGGGAAAATTATACTCACAGATCGCTGCAGGTCGCCAAACAAGAGCGCCCAGTACCGTGCGCGGAGCTCGGAGCGCTTGTCTCGACCGGCGGAGGCCGAACGGAGGCGCGCGGCGGAGCGCAGCGCCACACGACGCGGGGGCGGAGCACCCCGCGGCGGCTTGCGCGCCACTCGGGCTGTGGGGGCTGCGGGGGCAGAACGCGTTAGAAAACGTGAAACGCACTGCGTTGTGGGTTCAAAAGCATGTTTACCTGGGAACTGTTAAAGCTTCCTCTAAAATCGAGAACCAAATTATCTTCTTGTTTTCATCGCTTTTAGGTCTATACCCAGCATCCCACTTACCACTTCACAAGTGGAGAAGCGTCTCCACTAAATGCTGTCCTACCATATCTTTAGTATTTACCTACTAACATAATATACATCGATCCACTTTTACCTTCTCTGACTAAATACATTAAAATGTATAAGGCACGCTCGGCTTGCTTTCATACGATTCTATGAACTTGAAGAATACGCGTTGCTTCGAAATTCTTTGGAAGCATATTATAAAAGAACCGTAAATTAGCAAGCGAGATCTGATGATAAAGACGGAATGTAGACAACGGAACTCCTCAGTGACTAACAGCAGAGTGATGGTGCTTGGCCTCATTGCGATCAGCTAACCGTACCGAATACGTATTTTATTTAAGGGATAGTATTATTTCTCCAAATCAATATTTTGCGGGCCTTTCAGACCATCAGAATTGTCACCGCCAACCAGCCCCTAGACCAAGCTTGTGATGGATTTTTTTTTTTTATTGCATAATAGACAAGCATATTGCCCGCAGTCTCACCCGGTGGTAAGTGTCGACACGGTCGATGATGGAGCAGAAGAAGAAGCATGCTTGCTTTATTCAATTTGCCATTTGGCCCATACTAAAAACTTCAAATGAGGATGTGTACTACTTATAATTTGTCTCTGCGGTCAACCCGCACTAGGGAATCAGGATCTATTGCCATTGGCCTTTGTAATATTGGCTGCAGCGTGCTCAATTGAATAAATTTCCCCTGAGTAGTTAATGATTGACTGCAACTGCCCCGAATAACTAATGCGTACTGATTTTGTTTCTAACTCAACAGAAGTTTTCGTAGTGAAGAACTTAACACGTTTTTGTCGTAAAATAAGCTTTTAAATATTAAATAAGTATTCGATTGCGCAAGCTGAAAATACTGTTAGAGCGGTTCCACACTACGACCGATCCGAATTCGAGAAAATACGAATCTTGGAAAGACTGAATTTGCATATTGCTTTTCGCACTACCTCCAATCCTGCTTTGGTCCATCAATAATCATCTCCGAAATGAAAATTCACTGGTGAAGGAGAGAAACCGGATGACGGAAATCGGATCTAGTGCGTAAAGTACCAACAAACAGTTCTACGACTACTCCGGAACACACTTTCACGGATTCAGATCAAACGTAGTGCGGAACCGCTCTTAATCTGAGGAGTTCCGTTGTTCTACCTTCAATGGAAATTGACAGGCATGGAATATTTCAACTCGATTAAACAACGGGAACCAGGTCTTAATTTATATGCAAGATATGACCCAAATAAACATCTACCCACTCATCCATATTAACTAACACAGTGAGTTAAATCAAAGCTTGTAATTATAAAGAAATTTTCTGTAGTGTTGTGGTTGAGCTAGTGTGGCTCTCGACAGTGTTGTAACCTGTTCGATCTCGAGATTTTACGGCAATGCTATTTTTCTCACTACGTTTTCCTTTATCGTTATGAACAATCGCAATCTAGTCTACTACGGATAATATGTTTACCGACTTTAACTTTCTTGGAGACCGGTTATTTAACCGGTCTCCGGATTTTTACGCTTCTAAGCATTTGCGTATATAGAAGCGTGGAGATGCCGCCGATATTGAATTGTCGTTATGTGCGCAATTATGCCTTCTTACTAATTAGAGCCCAACTGTATTGTCGGCCGATTTTTTAGTTTGTCATGTGCCGTGTACGCCAACTCTTCGTCTATTTCAGGAAGACCGCTCTATCCGAGGATGCAATAGTGACGTGTACAGATAGAATAATCATACCTGTGTGCGCGTCGTGGCTGAGAGCTCCCGATCTTACGCACACTGCAACTACGTGCACGTACACGTAAAAAAGAAAATGGTCACATTCCGATCAAACATCATCATCATCATTATCAACCCATATCGTCCCACTGCTGAGCACGGGTCTCTGCTCACTTTCGTGAGGAGGGTTAGGCCATAATTCACAACGCCGATTAACCTATAAAATTTGGCATATTTGCTTTATCATTATATTCTCTTGCAATTCCAATAATACTTACTACCTACCTACATTCATAATGTTACATATCGAATAGATAACTTCCTTTTTTTTAAATCGATAATCAATAATAATATACCCGAGCATTAGTATAAATTACTAGCAAACCACTTATCTCGGCGCCGGATAACTCATATTTCATTCAAGCCATGTATATTTAACCATTTACGGTATTCTGACTTGACAAGAACTAATTTTAAGCCATGACTCAGTAAACTGAGAAACACTTGAGTCTACAAAATAGAATTAAGCCTAGTTCAGACACAGACAGTGTTTTGTTCAAGTTGTTGAATTACTAAACGTGTAAACAAGTCTGTAGGCGTTAGTCAAGGGACAAGTTTTGCCCATTGCCCAGTTGTATACCCACCATGACGACACGCCATAGATCGTAGGTTTACAACCAACTAACTTCGGAAAAATAGCTTCCGATACATCGTTTAACACCACAATGATAGAGGTTCATCAGTGTGCGCCTGACTACTCCTCACCCTCGAGAAGAAAACCTGTTGCTGTTCAGAATTGTTGTTTCAGCTACCCTTGAGAACCAGTCCCAGAGCGACTTATAAATAAAAACAACCGATGAAATGGATAATAGTAAATTTTTAGATTTACAAAAAAGGCTCAGTTGCAGAATGTCTTTTCCGCATAACCCTACTAATATTGTAAATGCGAAAGTTTGTGAGAATGGATGGATGGATGTTTGTTCCTCTTTCACGCAAAAACTACTGAACGGATTCGAATGAAATTTGGAACACAGATAGTTTATAACCCAGATTGAGTAGGTAATAGGGTACTATTTATCCCGATAGTGTGTTCCCGTGGGACAAAACGGGAACTACGCGGGTGAAACCGCGGGGCGCAGCTAGTGTCCTATAATTTATAGGTGGGTATTCTAATTGTGTAAAAACTATCCACGTATGAACAAGGCATTAGCTGGTAGACACAGGCATGTTTATTTTAAGACAAAAGTATTGATTTCTGGTTGGGTTACATTCCTAGTTTCTATATCGCCTAGGTTGGCCTGGGTAGACAATGATTTTTTTTACATATTTGTGTATATTTGAACTCTGATGTAGCTTCTGTAATGAAATATCATCATCATCATCAACCCACACCCACCCACAGCTGAACACGGGTCTCCTCTCACTTTCATAAGGAGGATCAGGCCGTATTCCATCACGGCGGCCCGGTCTGGATTGGTGGATCACAAACCTCCAAAATAATTCTCGAACATTTGGGTTTCCTCCCGCTGTTTTCCTTCACCGAAAAGCGAGTGATAAATACGCGATGTAGGCATCACTGGGGTACAGGAAGGGAGTAAATGTTAAGAAATAAACTGCTTCAATCAAAATCTGTTCAGTCATTTTGGCGTGAAGACAGTAATTAACGTGGGCGAAACCGCAGGGTGCTGCTAGTCATCAATATACAAACTAGCTTTGAAATAACTCTCAGGTAGGTGCGTAGGATCCCCACAATGCTTTCCTTCGTCAAGAAACAAGAGGACAATTAAGTACATATGTTTTCCAAGAAGCACATTGATACCTGCCTTCAGTGGGATTTGAATCACGACCCTCTCTTTGGAAGGCGGCCATTCTCCCACTAGGCTAGCACCGCTTTTAAGTCTTTTAACCATAAATAAAATACGAGTTCTAAATAAACTTAAAATTTTACATGAAATAATCTTCTATATATATAAAAATGTTATGTTGGTTTGTGTACGCTTCAAAAACTTAAAACATTTTGCACCGATCGAGCTGAAATTTTAGCATGATAAATAATCCGCATCAAGGATTGTTTTTATCTATTTTTTTCATCAGTGACATATCAGCGAATGTGTGAATGTGCCACAGCGAAGCGTGGCAGGGTACAGCTAGTATTGTATAAAAATAACAAACAATTTACATGAAATAATTTGCCTCGTCTCTTGCCGGTTCTTTAGCCACTGATGTATTCAGAATCTGCGACGATGATGATGTATTGAGAATGGCATCAATCACCGTCTTGGAACTGCCAATGTATGACGCTGACAGATGGATGATTCCATTTTGAAGTAAAACTTGGGGAGTAAGCTGGTGAATGTGTTACGAAAAATGTGATTGGGCAAGGCAAATGGAAGTTGAGAGGTATATTAGGTTAATGGTAGGTGGTAGGGGGTCAGTTTTGTTGTGTAAGAGCTAAAGAAGTTTTACTTTAATAGTGTAGTCTAGAGCACACTTGTTTTTTTTTTAATTTACAATCTTCACACCTCGAAAACCAGTTGAAAATAATAACAAACATTTACACTTACTTAAAAACAAATATATTTACAAAGGTACAAAGAAACAGACAATGTCTATTCGGAATCCGGAATCCGGAATGGGGCAAAGTCAACAGATGTACAGAAGGTTCAGAGTAATTTCCGCCCCGCCTTACAGAATATTTTATGGGTATAGCAATATATTTATTGTAATTGAGAACATAGAAAAGTCTCATCAAGTGCTTTACAAGCTATTCAGACTGTCTCAGGACATCTGAATTAGTACCTATTTTTTACAGGCTTGCATTTGATCTCAGTATCATTGTAAGGCTAGAATGGGACTGGTTGACAAGGACATCCTGGCAAGAATTTGTCAGTAAACAGAACAATAACTTTGTAGTTAAAGCAATAAATGAAATACATACAACTCATAGCCGTTAAACAAATGAAAATCTAGTAACAATCTTAAACGCTCCTACCCTGCTGCCGCCCACGAGAAAAAATAAAAACAAATTGCGAACTTGTATGAAAAATGTTTTTACCTGGAGGGTCGACTGCCACATGGAAAGCCACGAGGTTCCGCGCCTCCCGGCCTTCCTCCTGCACCAGCTGCCTTACTTCTTCCATCTCAAATCACTCGAAAAAAACTTAATTTCTGCCCATGACAATGGTCCGGGGCTGATCTCATCCCTGTCTCAATCTCGTCAAATAAAATCAAAATAAATACTCATTTAAAAGTAATAATATGATAAATTCAGAAAAATATATGAATCAAACTAAAAACAACGCAAAATACCAATTTTCCTTGGCAAAAACGCAAAAAATTAGCATCGACGACAATTTTCACAACAGTTCACCTTTCTGACAGATAAATTGTGAGTGCTGCAAGGTGTAAATAAATGTTATTGATTTTCGTGACGTTGTTGGTAGAAATGGTACCTACTTATTTTGAATTCTCATGTACTCATGAAAAGAACACAACAAAAAATAGCACTTGATAATAATTGTCTCCAGTAGTGAAATGTTGCTCCTATGGCAGTAAATTAAAATTTCAAACAGATTTTTCGTAATAAATATGAAAATTATGAAATACATTAAACATACCACGATAAAACACTAAACGTAAGCTATAACGTTTAGTGTTTGATGGTGGTATGTTTAATATCTTTCGTCCACAGCTAAAATAAGTGTTTGAAAAATTACAGATAATTTACTCTTGTTATTAAGTAGGCTTGTGTAAGTAGGTTTACACTACTTTGGGTTTGGTATTTATTTTATGGCAACCCCCAGCGTTTTTGTCTTTTCTGGAAGTTTTGTTATTATATTTATTTATTTATTCTTTAGCACACAAATGGAGTACAAGGAGTACTTAATGCTAAGTAGCATTTTCTACCAGTCATCCTGGAGGTGTAACTGAAATGGTTTATTTACCAACATAACTAACTATGAAACAGGTGGAGGGTTTGGTGACATCTTTGGTTTTTAGAGTGGTCTAATAACTAGCCCCACTGCTAGGTAAATGATAAAAGGAAAATGAATTTTTATTGCCAAAAAAAGTTATAACAAAATAATGCACAAATCATGCGAAGCCAAAATTCATGTATTTTTTTTTAGATGTAAAAAAGTAGTTAATTTTGTTTTGGCAGCTTTCATATATTCAGTAAAGGGCAACATTGTATAATTCTTTTCGTTATCAAGCAAGATGGCGGACCAGGTATGTGCCGATTTTATTGAAAAATTAATATAAAATCAGTGTGTTTTTAACCCATTTTTAAATTAAAGTGTAGTGAAATAATCCCTCTATCGAGACATATTGGTTTTCTGTAATTTTTTGAAGTGTTTATAGTGGAAATGTGGTCCCAAAATTTCCACACGTGGAAGTTCAACAACACCGCAAAAAATCGCTCAAAATATTCTGAAAAGTGTTTTCTAAGTAATTTTACTACATTTACCAATATCTGGGTGAAATCGGCTATAGCCATCTCATCGATTTTCACCCTCAAAGATGTTTTTTCATAGATTTCCTAAAGTGAACATCACACTTGAAGATAGGTTAGTTTTCATGGCTTGAGAAAGCACTATCCACTAAAAACCCTCGCTCATTAGCCTCAAGATCAAATCTTGCTGTTTTAATGAGTGTTTGCTATTTAATCTACTTCTCATAACTGTCATATTAATTATAGCGAAGATAATGTTTACTACTTCCACAATAATTTGTGCAAAGCCCTATTATGTACCTACACAAATCGGATAAAAGTGAAGAATCTAAAATATTTAATGGCATCGTGCTGATAATCTATAAATAGCATGATTGAATCTGAAGTATTCTACCAGTTAATTATGTTGGTAGGCCACCAGCTGCGTCCCGCGTATTTCCTATTTTCCCGAAATTGCATTTTCCCGGAGTAAAATAACCCCCAACGCCAACAGATGGGTGTTATAAGTTTAACCTGTGTATCTGTTTCTGTCTGGCTTGAAATTAACAAACGGATGAACCAATTTTGATTTAGTTTTTAATATTCATTGTAGGCACCCAAGACTGTAAAATGATGAAATCCACACGACGGTCTTCTGAATTACTAAATGAAGAAGACAGTGTTCTTTAACCCAAAATCTGATTGCAGTCCCAATTATAAAATACATACATTTATCACTAAAATCCAACATATAACTGAATACTCAAATCATTTATTGTAAGTAGGCAAAAATAATGCACTTTTACATGTCGAACACTTCACACATTGACTGCTGAAAACACACATGTTTGTATTTTTATAATATTTTGGACTGCTGTATTAACAATTTTATCATTAAAGTTTAGATACGTTGCAACACCAGTGCTAGTAAACATTTTGCATGAAGATTAGAAAAAAAAAAAGATTCAGCAGTCAACATATTAATACAGAGAAAAATAAAAAAAGTAATCAAACATGATCAACTAAAATAATGAGTAACGGATTATGGTTTGAGGTTGAAAAAGAACATTTCCCTTTCAAGTGGCGATTCATGGCTGGATCTCGCACAGGAGAAGGAAACTCCATTAACTCTACCAGTGCTTTCATACATAGCCGCACTTGTAATGCTTCAGTAGAGAACTTAGCTGCATAAACTCGTAGTTAGAACAAAAACTAATGCACATTGAATTTCCAGACGGAACGTTCATTCCAAAAGCAACCTACCGTATTCCTCAACCGTAAGAAGGGAATCGGCGTGAAGCGTAGTCGTAAACCGCTGAGGTACCACAAAGATGTGGGCCTTGGGTTCAAGACACCCAGAGAGGTAACGCATGGTGTGACCAGCTAACGTTTTTCTTTTTTTGTGTTTCCGTAGACAGAGAAAGCGTTTCAGAAACAGGCGACCGTCTTCCTTAACAAGAAGGGGGTCATGAAGCGGAAGGACATGCGACATCATAAGAATGTCGGTCTAGGTTTCAAGACTCCGAGAGAGGTCTGTTTTACAGCTGTTGTTATCGGTGATGGGATGCTGCCGGCGCTGGAAGCTATCATGTTGTCATTTTATGTGGGCCATTTGAACTTCAAAGCTGGACTATGAAACTGGGTACAACTCTAAACTGTCTCTCATCATCATCACAAATAATATCTCCTCACTGCTGAGCATGAGTCTCACCTCATTTTTGTGATAGAATTAGGTAATAATCCATCATGAGGGGCTCGTTCCGTATTGGTAGATTCTTCCAAAACCATTCTTAAGCATTTGGGTAACTTTGTGACGTTTTCCTTCACCAAAAAGCTAATGTCGAGTGATAATTACGTACACAATGTTATTATGTACAAGAAAACGATTGGGTTGTGCCTGCACACTGGCATTTAAACTCACAGCCCTTTAAGTCAAGTCAATCCTTATTTACATGGGTCCCAAGAGGTCAATCATGAAACTTCACTGACACACAATGCACAGAAATTTGTGCGTTATTCACGATTGGATGTATTTCAAATACATTGGTAGTCAGTGAAGTTTCATGAGAGGACCCCTCCCCACTACTACTAATTTGAACTTGTGCCAATCATTTGAGTAATCTGTATATTTTCTCCCTAAAACACAGATTCAAGTTGTACTCTGTTTTCTAGGCAAGCTGTGACAGTGGTTCACATTGTCCAAGGCTTATATTAAAGGTCGCATTGTAACCAAGGGCTTCAATGTTCAATATGCATGGCGGGAGATGTTTTATGTCGACAAGAGATACTTTAGCAAGCATAAGAACAGAATATCTTCGACTTATTCCATTGAGTCTGAAAACATGATGATTGTTTTACATCTACTTTATTTACACATTCATTAATGAGTCAAGTCCTTATCATCTGGACAGAAACCTTACTAAACTTAGCTGGCAAAGTTCTGCCCAAATTATGATACCTAAGAACTTAACTCGCTAGTTACTTACTTCTTAACTAATGGTTAATGAATAAATCAACCTTGAAATTGGTCGTACAAGAATTATGTTCTAATGCTCTTCATAGGTGGAGGTTCATTCGATTATTTTTGTCAAAAGAACTCTTCAAATAAGCCTATACACTACTGGTGCATTAAACGGTAGATAATATTGTAAGCATTTACTACGATTTATTACATTATTACGATGCGCCCGATCTTAAACTGCCGAGCTAATACTGTGCTGTTAATAATAAAAACATTAAAATAAGCGCAGTCTATTATCAAGTATTTGTACTAAAAGTAATTTGACAAGTTCTTTTGCAAGTTGGGCTTTTTCACAGAAATCTAAAGATTACGGGCTTAGCTACAAGGTATGGTATTGCATGGTAACAATAATGTCTCTAATCCTCTTGCAACTGGTAAGTGATGCATTGTTTATGGAAACATTGCTAACTATAACTCTGTGTAAGTATTATAATTTTGTAAAAAGATAAAACAAATTGTTTCATATTTTCATTTCCTACTATACAAGTATACAAAGTCCAATGAAGGTAATTGAAAATGTGTTGCATTCGATTTGTTCCTAACACTTCTACATGGTATCTGTCAAGTTGTATATAAAATACTAATTTATATATTATGTATTTATATTATTATGGCAAAGCTAAAATGAAGGGTTACGTTTTAGCGGTCCCCGTATTTATGTTGTTAACTCTCACGCTCACTGGGAATGGTCTAAATTGTAATAACTTAATTTTATAAGGAAACGAAGTGTAGAAGATTACATAATTTAAGATATTATGGTTTGTCATAAGCCCCACTAACTGGCTATGGCATTTTTGCTGGGGTAAATGTGGGAACTTTTCCAAAAATGGCATATTCCACACCAGTGGGGATAGCCTAATAGACACATGAGAATAAACCAGGCCTCCCATCAGTTTCTGAATAATGATTTGATGAAAACAATAATCTATATTCTATCAATAATATTTCTAAAGCAATGCTGAGTTTCTGTTATGGTTTTGGAAATAGCCAGGATATTGGCTTAAATGTGCTAACAATTGTATCTTCCTAAGATTGGGTAATTGAATAATACTGTAATTAACCCTGGGCCATAATTCCCACTAGTATTATTAGTGGGGATGGTGGGAAAAATAATTCAGTGTCCTCACTGGTGGGGCAATCAATGGGGACAGTGGGAATTTACCAAAAATCTTTCGAACTATACGAGGAATTTAATTGTTAAGGAAATTCTAAGAACTAATAAAAGGTTTTATTTTTCGAGATGCTATAGTTTTAGAGATTTTGGGAAGTAGCCTAATACTCTAGTAAGCTATGTCTGAGAGACAAAAACAGAAAAGCTTTGGATAAATGCAATTCCGTGTGCACAAGTGGAATGCAGCCCTTCGTATTGAAAAACGCATTTATTTAGAATCCAATAAAAATTTAAAATGAAAATTGGAACATTTTTTTATTTGTTTTTATTTATTGATGGTTATATTAGATTGTGACTGTAACATGATGAAATCCACACGACGGTCTTCTGATTAACTAAATGATGAAGCCTGTGTTTTCTAACCCAAATTCTGATTACATTCCAATCTGATGTCTCTCAAGTTGTCTCACTGTTGAATATAAAATAAATAATCATCACCGATTTAGAGTCTATAGACACTATGTACGTAGGTTTGATTAGTTCTCATTACACTGTAATTACCGAATATTCTGGACCATCAAATAAATAATAATAATCAATGGTGCAGGAGATTTCTGGTTTTATAAGACAATCCCATTCCAATATGCACAAATAATTTGTGGAGAGGATTGTCAGAAATCCCATCGAAGGGAATTTTTGGCTGTTGGACCCCTCGTAATCAGTATGGAGATAGGTTTATTAAATGCATGTCAAATTAAATCAATAATCTTAGCTAACACTTCAATAATTGTAGGCGATGGATGGCACATATATCGACAAGAAGTGCCCGTTCACTGGGAACGTCTCCATCCGAGGCCGGATCCTCACCGGAGTGGTGCAGAAGATGAAGATGCAGCGCACCATCGTCATCAGGCGTGACTACCTGCACTACCTGCCCAAGTACAACAGATTCGAGAAGAGACACCGGAATATGCCCGCTCATCTGTCACCTTGCTTCCGGTAAGAATTTTGGGTTATACAATTCCTCCAATGCCACATTTTAAAGTTATTTCTGACCTTAGATTGTAATCAGTGGTTTCCCAATTTCTGGTATCAGTTTGCCAATGCCCTCAAGAGCCTCTGATATGGCTTAACGTGCCATCTAACCAGTTATGGACATCCTCACATAACTTATGAGAATGAGTTATCGCTGGAGCTGGGAATTAAACATGGTATTGTTAGGTTGTAAAGCACACAAGTTATTACTCTGCCACCATCGCTGTAGTATGCTGGTAATTGTTTACAATCAAATATCTTTTCTTTGTAAAACATACAGGTTGGTTTGTTAAGATTTATGTTATTAATATTCAGTGTTTGCTTTGGCTAGAAACTTTCCTGACCTAGTCTGGTCCTGTCTAGATTCTAAATGATGAAACTCACACGACGGTCTTCCGAATACCAATTGACGAAAGACGTGTTCTAACCCAATATCTGATCGATTCCCGTTAAATTGCCTCCCGGATCCCGCCAAAAATATCCTGTTCCTTATTCGAAATGGTTTTATTTTTCAGGGACGTTGAACAAGGAGATATTGTGACCATCGGAGAGTGCAGGCCTCTATCCAAGACAGTCAGATTCAATGTATTGAAGGTTTCCAAAGGCAAGGGCTCGAAGAAATCCTTCAGGAAGTTCTAAATAAACTTATGTTCTAAGTAATTTGTTGTTTTATTGTTTTAATGACGTTGTAGTATGTAAACTATAAAGTACAAGCTGCGCCCCGCGGTTTCACCCGCGTAGTTCCCGTTATGTCCCACGGGAACATCCTATCGGGATAAAATGTACCCTATTACTCAATCCTGGTTATAAACTATGTGTTCCAAATTTCATTCGAATCCATTTAGTAGTTTTTGCGTGAAAGGAACAAACATTCATTACATTCTTACAAACTTTCGCATTTATAATATTAGTAGGATCTTACTAAGGAGCGAAATGTCCTGCGACCTTTGGATTTTCCTGAAAGTTCAACTAGCCACCTTGGATTCGCTAGGAGAATAAACCCCGAGGCGCGCTACTGTGTGATATTCGTGTCCCGCCGTATTTTGCATTGTTGCTCCCTATGAACTCTACATCAACCTACATACTGAAAAAATTCAAAGATCGGATCGGAACTATAACAAATGGCAATCTTCTTCGAAATAGCGATCTGGGGATAAACGCCATCTATTGGCTGCTTAGTGTATGTATGCAAGTCATCGTGACCGTAGCCCTCATCTCTAGTCTATGATTATACGGACGCGTTCATGACAAATATATATTTATCAAAAGAAATAGAACTTTTCATCAATCAAGGAGTTTCATAGAGCTGGATATTCTTCAAATCTTCACACGAAGTTCATCAGTGTGAAAAGCTACGTACCTAGTACCTGAAGAAATAGATAATTCTGTAAGCAACTCCGTAACTTTGTTTATGAAGTTTATGGTACTCAAGTGGCTTCTTTACGTATTAAACTAAAACGCAAAGAAAATAAATAGCTTAAAAATAATAACACCAATATCCTCAATTTATGACTGTACTAGTACTAGGTTATTAGCTAATGAAACAACTCAATAAAATAGCGAAACTTTTATTCTGACCACTAATAACTACAAAATGTATGAGCAAAATATAATTATCTAATCTAGGTAAACATCATCCATTATGTATAGTTCAAATAAAACTATTCCATCTAACTAAACCAAGGAATAAATTTGTACAATAAAATAGGAATAACGGTGAAATAAATCATAATCAAATACAAAATACATCGTGATTATTTCATTATAATTTTACAGAAACAAAAGTTACGAATTGTGGTTGTTTTGATTGGTTAATTGATTGGCAAGATTACAGATATTTAATCCATGACTGTATTTAAATATAGTTTTTAATAATACGGGATTATGATAAATTGCTACTATATTTAGAATAACATCCAGATTAGATGAGTATCTAATCTTTAAAACTCAAATAGATAGCCAGCCTATTATTTACACGATCAAGGCTAGATTTTGACACTGACGAGTGCAGTATTTTCCACATAACAATAAGCTTACAATTCAAAGATCTGAATGGCACCGCAATAGAGTAATAGGCAAATAATATGCATCACTGAGCGTCTGAAGAAAATTATTTTATGGAGTAGATAGCTACATATAAATAGTAGCAGCAACATAAATTCATACATCAAATGTGCGGTTCATAACATGAATATGTTATTCTAAACACATTGAAAAGTATTACATGTTACTTTATTATAATCGAAAATTTATTTCTACCCATAAATAAACACAGGCTATACACCAGTTTTAGCAACAAGTTATATATCTCTGTAAATAAAAAAAATAAAATTGTGTTCAGTTCAATCATCGCCCAAACCATCCCAATAGCAAATCAGTCTTTACCTACGTTCCCACTTGCTTTGTTCCCTTTCAGTTGCCGCTCCATTCTGCAGATCTGCACATATCCTCCAAGAGTTGGTCAAATTCTATGACCGAGTTCTCGTACTGAGCTAGATCTTTCGACAAGTCTTCGCTTGCCATTTCTAACTCTTCCTTCGTCATCTCGGCGCTCCTAGTGGTCTTTCCCATGTCATCTGCGAGCTTCAAATGCGGCGCGTTGAAGAAATCCTTGTAAAACTCCGCCAGCTCCCGTATAGGATGGTTGTCAGCAAACGGGAAATGCAACAGTTTCAACGGTGGTTCATTCTCGTGCCTGAATCCGGTGAATTTCTTTGGAGGCATTTCGTTCAGCGATGTGGGACGCTTTGATAAACTTGTAACATTCAAATCCTGCGTGCTTTTAGTTAACGCGTAGTCTTCCTGCACAGGGCTGATGGGACGAAATCTGCATGCAGGAATGGGAAGTTTCGCCAAGAAGTCCTCAAACGCTTGCTTGACTACTGCCTCGTCCACAAATGCTGCTAACCGGAGCGGCTTGTTCAGATCCACAGGTTTTGCTGGTTTAATTTCTTTCTCCTTTGGCTCTTTCTTCTTTTTGGATTCAAATATCACATGTTTGGGGCTCAGTTCGAAGTGATCACTCTTAAGTAGGAGGACTTTGGTTTTCTCTGTCCTGTTTGGTGATATTGAGAAGTTGGTCCTGTAGGCAACGGAGAAACTGATTCCGCCCAACGGGGTCTTCAACATGCCCGCTTGTATCTTTTTAACGGATTCCCCTAAAGATTTCAGTTTGGGTTCTCCGTTATACACCCTGTAGAAGATTGTAAAAGATTCTGTCCTCTGTTTCCTGGACAAGTGATATGCTGGAGTTATTCTCGTGATCGTGATAAGTGATTTCAGAAGGATTCCCATTCTGAAGTAGACGGTGTTCATAGCTTTCAGCGACGTGTCGTATTGTGTTTCGTCGAGTTCCAGAGTCCACAATTCGAGTACCATTTCGTCTCCATCTTCAGTCTGCACCGATATTTCCACGTGTAGTTGCGATTTGATCGTTTCTAGTACCCTATCAGAAGGCAGAGCATTTTTGGTTGCTTGATTGACTTCCGAAGAGTCTGGTATCTGTAGGTTAAACCAGTCTGTATCTGATGTTATGGGTTTGCTAAAGGCTTCGATTTTGACACCTTTCCGCGATTCGACGATCACTTGAACGCCTTTGTATGCCAAGAACTTGGCGAATTTGGTGAACTCGTTTTTATCGCTGATGTTTGAGAATGCGACGTCCGGCGCCATGGTCACTGTTAATGTTATCTTTATTTATTCCTCGTCAGCGATACAATTCTCCACTAGATTCCTCAAATTAGGATTCTCCATAGCTGCCGCAATGCGTTCTTTGTCGTTGATTTGTTTGTTGACTGAAACAGATATAATATTCATGTATTCGGGTTTATTATGTTCAGTTAATGGTGTATGGTGTCTGGTGTAGTGTAAGGTTATCTATGTGGTTTTTATTATTAACAGGTTCACTGAAAACACAACTGTTGTGTTTGCGGTATGGGAAAACACTATGTAGATCCGTAACCGTGACTACACACGAAAATCATCTCGAAAAATAGATTTTGTCAAATGATATCTCACAAAATATTATGCTCATTTTGAGAAGAATGTGATATCTCCTTAACAGTATATTTCGGGTCTGAGTTTTACCCTAGTCAGTTAGGTAGGTAGGTATATAAAAATTGTGTTTTGTAAGCAACCAACATTTTTATCAAAACAATATGATAGTTAATTAGAGTTGGCCCTTGTTACTATAATGTTTAACATTTTTGTGTTAATGAATTAGCAATATTAGCATGTAGGTGCAAGGTACAAATTCCTATGTCAACCGTAATACAATTCACTACTAAGGTTTTTCTATAAGAAACAGCTGGTTTTTTATTTTATTTTTGTTGATGAATTTTTTTGTACGTTTTTTAATTACTACAAACGAAATTATTTTCACTACTATCCACTACTTATAGAAATCTTTCATACAAAAGCAACGTAGGTCCTCAGAAACTGACAAAAAGCTGAGCAACTGTCGCCCATACTTCAGCAGCCCCTGTATGGCCAGCCTCAGATAAGTGAAAACAGTTCAACTGGGTTAAATTGATAATGATGTGGAATTTTTTCTAGACTCTTTGTCATACTCTATTAATTTTTATGTACATACTATCTACGCCCCGCATTGACTATAATATGATTCAAGAGGAGCATTCATTTTTATGGGATGAAAAGTATCCTATGTTCTATTCCAAAACCTAAGGTACCTACATACTAAATAACATCAAAAACTGTTCAGACATTGAGGCGTGAACAGGAACAAACACAGAAACTTTTAAATTTATTATATTAGTGAGATTTATAGACATGTATTGTAAATGCTGATATGTCCAATTATCCATCCATATCACACTGTGTTGAAAGTCACTTCACCAAATGTTATCATTTATTAGTTTGAAGCCAGTTATCAATATTATTATTAACATCTGGACTGCCGAGAACAGACGTTTGTGTTTTCCCATATTGCTAACACAACAGTTGTGTTTTCAGGAGTGAATGTGCTAAATCTATAAATAATCTATGTATTTATAGTTTATGGTGAAGGAAAACATTGTGAGGAAATCCACATACCTCATCATTATCATCATCAAGGTAGGTATGTTATCCACCAATCCGGACTGGGCCCCCATGGTGGATTATGGTTTAACCCTCCTCACGAAAGTGAGGAGAGACCCGTGCCCAGCAGTGGGACGTTATGGGTTGATGATGATGATTTCTAGTTTTGTTTTTTTTTTTTCCTCTTATCGTTTTTATTATATAGCTTTAGTTTAGTAATTTGTGCTGTACACTCGATATGTTAATATTTTGTTGTATGTACATATTTTGAGTTACAATCCTGATTTTAAACTACTTTAATTAACTCATAAGTTACAACGATTGTAATTTGTTTTGTGCATCAAATAAATAAAAAAGAAATAAATAAATATCACTTGCAATGATCTAAATTTAAAAATAAGTACATACAGTCACACCTTTCATGAAATGCCATGAAAGGTGTGACTACATATTTTAATTATTTTTCGAGCTGGACAGAGCTGTATTGAGCTGATATCATTTTGACTGTTAAATGCTTCTTGTTATATTAATCTCTTGCATGCATCATTTAATGACAATAAGTAGATTTTTAATCATAGGGGGTTTCCAGAATAATCCAGATCCGCGACTATGCCGCATGCAAGATACGACAGGCAAAATGTGGTACATAACTTTAGGCTTCATGTTGGTATTTGAATATTTTTTTTTATCCAAATTATTTCCGAAACAACATTTTATTTTCTGGTCAAAATTGAATTGAATAGGCTGCTAGTATGTAGGTAAAGTACGTATTTTAGAAACCTAAAAACATAATGTAATCTATTGTGACCTTAACTACAGTTTCCATAGAAATAATCATCCTTTGTTACCATTGCATGGTCTTTTTTTTTTATAACATATGGCTAAGGTTGTGTCATAATTGCGTATTGGGAATAAGTGGATGAGCGATTTTTCAATTCAATCAATGACCTGATTGCCATTAACTATCTTTTAATACCAACGAAATTGGTAAACGTTACTTACTTTCATCCTCGGTAGTATGTGCGCCTTTCTTAATGTAAATATCCAGTTTGACAGGGTGATGTATCGACCGCTGGATCTTAATCCGTATACACAGGCCGATGAGCGTCGCCAACGAGCAGTGAGGCACTGTAGGATTATATTCCACCCTGATCACGGGAACTTTATCAGCAGTAGGCTCTTTTACAAAGATACCTTCCTCGTAAATCACCTTCAGATCTTCAAGCGTACTCGGCTTTTCAGGGTCCCGTATGGTCCGCAAAAAGTCTAAAACACACCACAACACAAGTTAAAACACAAACATTTCACGAATAATCCAATAAAACGATATAATCTCATCAAAACAAACCGTAGATCGTCTCTCTTAGGTCATTCTCATCGTTGTACCCGAGCTCTTGTAACGTAGCACTTTTGTCCATATAAGCTGGTTGGGCGACTTCCACAGTGGCCTTCTGAGTATTATTCAATGAAAGTTTTGAGAAAAATGATATCATATCGTTGAGAAATTGTTTTGTAATTTTCACAAACTCACAAACACAAGTCGTCGGACATGTTTATTTTTTAGACAATTTTGGTGATTGGAGATTTATCAGATTTTCCACGATTGTCTATGCTTTGCTGCGGATGCGTTCAGTAAAATTTTATTTATGAACGAAAGCACGAATATAAATATTTAGGTGTAATTTTTTGAACGAAATGTAGTAGTGTTTTTTTTTGGCTCTGTCTGATTAGTGCATTTAACCAGTGTCATGTTTCTTTTTTAGGGTTCCGTACACAAAAGATAAAATGGGACCCTATTACTATGGCCCCGTTGTCTATCTGTCTGTCCGTCTGTCACTAGGCTGTATCTCATGAATCGCAATAGTTAGTCAGCTGAAATTTTCACAGATGATGTATTTCTGACAACGACAAATGTATACTAAAAAACAGAATAAAATAAATATTTAAGGGGGGGGGCCATACAACAAACGTATTTTTGTTTTCTTGTTTTTGCTCGATATTGATAACGTCAACGGGTAGAAGCTTGAAATATTCATAGAATATTTAGTTTTTATATATTATTTAATTTTTATTTTATATATTTTATTATTATATTAGTTCCTGCCTTGCCGTGAGCTAAACGCTTGCGTGTTTTAAAGGTGCTCAACGCCATCTAGTAACTAGTTCCTGATTTAAACTGCCGGGCGCAAATGGCTGACAAGCACCACTACTAAGGTCCAAAATGTCAACTGACAACAATTCGTATAAATATATTATTTAAATATGCATTCTGTGGTAATGCTCTTTAGTCCCCAACATTACAGAAGTCAGAGTTTGGATTAAGTTTGGACAGAACGAACCTCTTACTCTGTCTTCTGAGCCTTTAACGATAAACGATCCGTCCGGGGTCTTCAAATTATTGGGGGTTTCTCGTCAATTTTGGGAAAAATATAATTTTTGAGGACATGGTAACCTTGGGGATTTTTTCTAGGGAAGAAATTTCAGTACTTGACGTTGAAATTCAGTGAATTATTTATTCATCCATGCGTGGTTTATTGCCTAAGGTGCAAAAAAAGACATAAATTGAAAAAGGTTTCCAGTTTCCACCTTGTTCACCTGCTCTACACTGGCTGTTGACTACGTGGCGCTTGTGTGGCAATTTTTATTGATTGATGTAAAAAAAAAAACTAAAAGTAGTGCAAGAATTATCTGAATAAATGTGTTTATGCTGGTTCTATCGATGTTTTAGTGCAATGTTAATTTTATTGAATAAAAAGTATAAGTAAATGAGAAGCTTAAAAATATTTAGAAAAAAACTTGCTTAGATTGGTGTAAAAAAACACGTGTTTTTGTTCTTTGGAGATATTTCAGTAACTTCATCTGGCGACCCTGGGAGACCCTGACGCCTGACAGTAGGCACTAGGCAGTGACAGTGACAGCAGTCAGCACACAACACAACATCATCGGATATCACGTATAGATTCATCTCTTTCGTTCGATGTTTTATTTTTGTTTGTGTTACGTTCTGGTGAATTTTTTGTTAGACTTAATATAATAATGCTTGGAAATGCCGTCAAAGCGCCCAATATAATATAAGTGCCTACTGCTAATGTACAACAGCCGAGTATTATCGGCTTTTAGAACCTAACCTCAAAAGATTCAAAACAAGCGTCAAGTAACTAAAATGTTTTCAATTTGCCGTGAAACCCACCCTGCGACGGGCATAGAGCACGCCGTGAGCTCCTGCTTCTTCAACAGTGAGGATGTTTGTCTGATTACCGCCGGCGCCAACATTATTAAAGTGTTTAGACTACTGCCAGAAGGGCCTACGAAAGAGGTCAATGCCGGTAAGATTTTCCTGTTATTTATTTACTTATGTGTACCTGTACACTTGCATTCCAGATCTATTTCATTTTCTATCCACAGAATTTTATCACTGGTATGCTGACATGACAGCACGGAGTAAAATAGAATAAATTGAATATTGATTTTGCAGTCTTACTGATCAATCTCCATGGCATACCTTCTACTCTATCCACGTGATGCTGGCTCTCACATTGTAGTGGTAGGCCTCTACTGTAAGCAAATGCCGGGGCAGAACCACCTTTGCCACATATTCATCTGCCAATCAGTAGTTTGAAAACAATACTGTGTTCCGGTTTGAAGGGCACTGTTTCCAGTCAAATTACTGGGCGTATGATACTTTAGAATCAATATCTCTGGTTGATGAGCGCAGTTTGGGGCCAGGCAGGATTATGCAATGCAAAGTTCTGGGTGGCACTGTAACTGTTTTAGGCCGGCATAGCACCTCGTCTTTCAGTTAAATAAAAAATGTGGTAAAATGTATATGTGGTCATTGTTATAGTCAATATTTCTTCTTTCAGCTGGCCAACCAATCCCACCAAAGATGAAGTTAGAATGCCTTGCTACATACACACTATGGGGCAACGTAATGTCCATATCATCCGTCAAATGTCCCAGCGCCGGCAGAGATCTACTGCTGGTGTCGTTCAAAGAGGCCAAGCTGTCCATATTGCAATATGATCTTCATACGAATAACTTGATCACGCTGAGCATGCATTATTTTGAAGAAGATGATATGAAGGTGACACTTTTATATGAGTAAGGGTCTGTAGAGGGATGGTGTGGACGTGTAGAGCACTCTCCACTAGCAAAAGACACTAAAAGACAAGCGGGATCACTTCTAGACGCTTGTGGTAGTTTTTCTGATTTGGAAAATGTAACAAACTCTATCATAGCTCTATTTTCATTGGTATAAGCATTAACTATAAATAAATTAACACATTGACTTTTTGCACCATTACACCGCGTTAAAAACACGTCTGTTTTTCGCCACACAGCTGGCAAGTAAGCTGCGCTAACACAACAGATGTGTTTTCCTGCACCCGCATAGAGTGCACACACAGACGGTCCGTAACGGTGCCCAAATGTAAAAACCGGTACAGCATTCAATGTGTTAAAGGTGTTGAAAGAGGTGGCAGAATCAACATCATCTCAGAGTTCCAATTATGGACCACTCTGTAACTGAGAAAGTGGTGGGCAGTATCTGTATTGCTTATTATTTCCATGTTTCAGGGAGGTTGGACCATCCATCCACACATACCCTGGATCCGGGTGGACCCCGAGGCCCGCTGCGCAGTCATGCTGCTGTACGGGAAGAAGCTAGCCGTCCTGCCATTTCGAAAAGATCTCACTTCTGAGGATGGCGATCCGTTGGACACAAAACCTTTTGCTGATAACAAGAAAAATGTCAGTTTTTCAATATTTATTTGTCCTGGGCTGCCAAACAATTTGTTCTTCACTTGTTGTTCATTTGCATACATAACTTCATCCGACAAGCAGCAGTGTATAAACATTACTGTATTCCAATTTGAAGTACACCTTTCTACTCATCATCAGGGTGACAATTGCAGTGTAGTGCCGTGAAAGATTATCCAATGTCAATGCAGGCCTACCTTTGACTTGCTCACCTGATTTCTCAGTAAAATAAATAAGATATAAAACAATGAAGAAACCCACACACCTATTAATTATTGTATTGTTTGCACATTACTGCTTCACGGTTGAATATCTGGCAAAGGTGTGGTACTTCCCCTAGGCTAGGTTAGGCTGACTTGCAGAAGAGCTTCAACTTCAACTTTTGGTTATGGCTTCTGCGGGGCTGCCACAATTTTGCCAGTGTCGCGTGCTTGCAGAAGAGGCCAACCACTACAAAGATATGTGTCATGATAGTGAAATCTATTATCTTCTTCCAGCAACCAACCCAACACGTAACCCGGGCACCTACCTTGGCCTCCTACGTCATAGTCCTCAAAGACCTGGATGAGAAGATAGATAATATCCTGGACATACAGTTCCTGCACGGGTACTACGAGCCTACACTACTGCTGCTGTATGAACCTGTTCGGACTTTTGCAGGGTGAGTCCCTTTACAAGATTTAATTATTTAACTTCACCTGGAATTTTGCTAGTCGATTTGACCCAGGTCCTGTTGTTGAATTGAGTCGAAATTCTCCTTGCCTATCAAGTTCCGGTGCCTAACAATACAATATTATGGTAACAGCAAGCTGATCCAATGATAGAGACGGAAGTTAGACACGGTTCTCCTCGGTGACTAACAGTGAATTGATGGTGTTGCTACTCATATATGTAATTTATAAAAGCTTATCTGGAAAAATATAATATTTGTACCAAAGACTTATTACATTTTGTCTTTATAAGTTTAGTGCATTTAGCCAGTGTCAAAAGTATAAAAATAATTCACAGAACACATATAAAATAAAATAAAATAAAAAGAATCTGGAATATAACATAAGCTACTTTTTATCTCATAAAAATGAACGGTAAGGTAGTGTAAAGTAGGTGTTCGATTTGTGAGTTCATGTTTTGTTTGTATTTATGTTTATGTAGAGTTTTGTCCATGTGACGACTTGCAGAAAACGGTTGGCAAAGACTGGATGAGGAAAGCCAAAAATCGAGCTTAGTAGCATTCATTGGGAGGCCTACGTCCAGCAGTGGACGAGTGTGCACGAAGAGTTTATATATCTGTCTTTACAACCTATTTTCCCACCCGCAGCCGCACAGCAGTCCGGAGCGACACTTGTGCTATGGCGGGGGTGTCTCTCAACATGAGTGCACGGGTGCATCCTGTCATATGGCAAATTGCAGGACTTCCCTTCGACTGTTTGCAAGCTGTGCCGATACAGAAGCCGTTAGGTGAGATAGATAACTCTTTATTAACACCGATATGGATAAACCGGGCATGATGTGGCGATAGTAGGTGGAGTAAGTCCCTGACAGAATGGTGGCCATGTGTTGGTAAGCGCAGCCACGGAAGACCGAACCAAGGGTGGGTCGACAATATTAAAAAAAAATTAGGTAACACCTGGACCAGATCGGCTTGAAGTTGGGATGAATGGTGTAAGACGGACAGTGACTTGAATGAGCTGTCTATATAAACCAGTACTAAAAATATGCGTGTTGTGGAACACTCGGTTGGAACAAAGTTCCTTTTGTAGTATATTATTGCAAATTAATAAATTATATAATTTAATTTAGTATTTTATTTATGTTTTTAGGCGGTTGTCTAATCATGGCTGTGAATTCGCTGATCTATCTGAACCAGTCGGTGCCTCCGTACGGCGTCTCACTCAACAGCATCGCTACACACACCACCAACTTCCCCTTGAGTAAGTACCAGGATGATGACAATGACGATGATGATGATGATGATGGAGTATCCAAGCTTTATTTTATATGTTTATTTGTTCTTCCCAGGGATCCAAGAAGGCGTGTGCATCACGCTGGACGGCGCGTGCGTGGCGCCGCTGGCGGAGGGCCGCCTGGCGCTGTCGCTGCGCGGAGGCCAGCTGTACGTGCTGACGCTGCTGGCGGACTCCGTGCGCTCCGTGCGCAGCTTCCACCTGGACCGCGCCGCCGCCTCCGTGCTCACCACCTGTGTACGTGCCCTGTGCTCGCTCCCGCGGTATCGCACTAGTTTGTGTGTTTGTTCTCTCTCCGCGCCGAAACTGCTAAACGGATTTTGAGAAACTTAGTACATAGATTTTTTAGGTTCTGGAATAGAACATAAGATACTTTTTATCGTAGAAACTGTCGGCGCTGCTAGTGTATTATATGTTGATTCTCTCACTATTGGTATACATACATGATGAGACTCCAGTCCACGAAACTGAGGGGAGACCTCTGCTCACCGGTTGGCATATATGGGTTGATGATGATGATGATGATGAAAATATAAGTAGAATTTACTTATTCCAGATGTGTGTGATAGAAGAGGACTTCCTCTTCCTGGGTTCCCGCCTCGGCAACTCCTTGCTGTTGCGCGTGACGGAACGGGAGAACCGGATGCTTTTCTCGGTGGACAAACCCTTGGAGGCTACCGTTGACCTGACGGTTACTGATACTGGTGAGTCAATAAACTATGTTTTTTGTTTAGGGGTTAAAAGTATTAATAATTTAATAATGTAAAACGCACAAAATATAAATAAATGTCAATAATGACATTTTGTGACAGTAAAATTATATTCTCGTATTAAATTTTATTAATTTACTTAGGTAAACAAACATTCTTACAAATTAAACTAAATGTAAATTATATCACGCTTCGGAGACTCCATACCAATAACTGATATGACATTTCACACACATATAAATTATGTATGAACACGGGGCAAATGCGTGTGTACTCAAAGATACTACGCGACTAAAACAAAAGGCAACCCGCTAGTACGAAGGTTCATATTAACCCGTTTGTCTATTTTCATTTGGACGTGTAATATAAACTGATCTCCAGATTGCCCTCCGGATTGCGGATAGAGGTGCGGGAGGATTGCCGGGGGGTGAAGGGTTTCAATTTGTTGTATAGTAAAATATTGTAGTTGGAGGCCTCTTCTGCAAGAGACCGCCTGGGGAAGTACCACATCTTTGTCAGATATTCATCCGTCAAGCAATAGTGTGCAAACATTACTGTGTTCCGGTTTGAAGGGCACTGTTTCTAGCGAAATTACTGGGCATGTAAGACTAGAGTCGATGTCTCAGGGTGACGAACACAATGCAGCGCAGCGCAAGAGTAACTGCTATGGGCAGGCGTAGCGCTTACCGTCAGGTGAACGACTTGCTAGTCTCGTCACTCAGTCGAATAAAAAAAATGTTATCTCTGTTTGAAATAAAAACATTAAATAACTAAGTTCTTTCCCTCCACAGACACGCAACAAAGCAAAGAGCTACAAAAAGACTCAGACCCGGCCGCCAAGAAACGTCGCATGGACACACTGAACGATTGTGTGGCCTCCAACGTCATAGAGATCAGTGACCGAGACGAGCTGGAGGTCTACGGGAGCGACATCAGGACATCCACGCAACTCACTAGCTATGTGTTCGAGGTCAGTACTAAACTGCCAGGAGACGAAATGAAAAACGTTTATCTGCGACAATATAACATTTTACCACAATGACAAAGGAACATACATAAGCAAACATCTTGTGTGCATTGTTTTTCCCAAAATGTCCCTTTCTTTAAACGCCCCTTTCCCAAAACGTCCCCTTTTGGAAATGTCTCTTTGTCAAATTGTAATGCTTATTTGGATCTATTTGTGTTGTGTGTGAATTTACGAACGTCAGATCAATAACAATTTTATAAAATCAATAAATTTGTCGCGCGTCTGACTTTTATCGTGAAAATAGCATCAAAAACAACACAGCGGCCTTGCGCATCCCTATTCCAGGTGTGCGACTCCCTCCTCAACATCTGCCCCATCGGCTCGGTGTCGATGGGGGAGCCCCAGCTGGGGGGCGCCCCGGGGGGCCCCTCCCCGCGCGTAGAGCTCGTGGCGTGCAGCGGCCGCGGCAAGAACGGGGCCCTCACAGTGCTGCAGCGGAGCATCACGCCCCAGCTGGTCACCGCGTTCGATCTGCCCGGTGAGTTGAGGAAGGGAAAGATTTGCCCCAAAATGTGAAGGGATATAATTATTTTGAGGTAACTCTTAATTGAATAAAAAAACGAGTGTGCTTTAGACCACACGACTGAAGTAAAACTTCTCGTTCGCCTTGCCCGATCACTCTTTTCGTAACGCTCTCGTCACGCATTCACCAGCTTACTCCCCAAGTCAAGCGTGCATAAAGAAGTTTTACTACAAAAACTCTTATTTGTGTACGTCGTGTAACGCGTGTCGATGCGTTACAGTTTTAGAATCATTTTGTGTACATCGTGCGTTTTCTGCCAACTATGGCGGAGGCTCATTTCCCTTGTCCGGCGCGAGATGGCACTATTCCCAATCCTCCCCCTGTTACCCCGGCAGGTTGCACGGACATGTGGACGGTGTACGGCGAGGGCGCGGAGGGCGCGCGGGACTCGGACGCCACGCACGCCTACCTGCTGCTCACGCAGGAGGACTCCACCATGGTACGTCGGGACACGGGGACTTGGGGAGATGTGGACATGCAGACATGATATAAAATATAGGGACATGTAGACATGTGGATGGCGATGGAAGGGAATTCCATCGCCATCCACATGTCTTGTGCACTATCTTTTTTCTATTTTGAGATATACATTCGTTCATTCATTTAGTTCCCCCTTTCCCTTCCAGATCCTGCAGACCGGGCAGGAGATCAACGAGGTGGACAACAGTGGCTTCCTGTCGGGCTCGCCCACCGTGTTCGCCGGCAACCTCGGTGGGCACCGGTTCATGGTGCAGGTCACCACCACCGGGATACGGCTCGTTAAAAGTAAGGCATTCCCCCCATCAAGTCCATCGACGCGTCTACACATCATTTAAGCCACTAGTTTACTACACATCCGCGATATTCAGTATTGCTAGGTGATCGTCGCAGTTTCCCGCCAAAACTTCCCAGAATTCACCCAAATTTAAAGGTTGTAGTGGTTTAAATAGAAAATTGGTTTTCTTTCTCACGCTTTACTGTATTCCCTCACCCAATTTCGATTATTTCCTCGAAAAAAAAATTAAAAAAAAAAGAAAATACCCCCTCCTATCCATTAAAATCCTTCGACATGGAACACTGCACTGGCGATATTATCGGTCGATAACATCGTACTTCCCAATGCGCCACTTCCAACCTCAGTGCTCCCCGTTTGGCCACAGATGGCGCACAACTGCAGTCCATCCAGCTAGAGTGGACGGCGGTGTACGCCAGCACGGCCGACCCTTACCTGTGCGTCGTGTCCTCCTGTGGGAAGGCGCTTGTGTTGGCGCTGCGGGAGTTCCGCGGGAAGGACGGGATGGTGAGGGAAGGGGGGGCGGGCTGAAGTGGAAGGAGAAGGAGGGACAGGGGAAGGGATATTATGGCTCATTGGGGAGTAGAAAAGAGAAGAGGGAAGGATAACGACGGGATGAAGGGGAGGGGGGGGGGGAAGGAATAATAAATGTTTTTCTTGTTTTGTTTTTTGAGATACTCTTCTACAGTTCTGAGCTTTGCGAAAACTGACTTAGTTTACAAGGTCTTTGCAGCTATCAGTTCGTCAAAAAAATATATAGGACAAAAATAGAAAATAAACCTCGTGACTTGTTTTATATGTATGCTACTGTTTTTAGAAACCGTTCTACATAATTTCGGTATAGGAGAATACAAATGGTTTTCATTACAATGGGTGTTGTTCAAATTTTCTGACCTGTTGTTTTAAAAAATATAAACCATTTAATAAACTAATTTCAATATTTTGGTGGTCCGTGGGACAGCTATTTTTTTAATATTTTTTAAAGATTTCAATTTGTGACGTCACTATCAGCATAATACCATTTAGTGCCGTTGTCAAAATAAACCATAAAACTGTAGATTTCATCTGTTGTTTATTGACATGACGGATAACTTTTTTGGGTGGGTAAGGCATGCTTGCCGTTTTGGTAAATTTCAATTTAATGCCAACGCTTACGTCATCACCAGCAATACAAGTAAAAAATAAAAAAAATAATATCTGTAAAAGTGCTCGAAATTGGCGATTTTTTTTCAATAAAACCTGTTCTATTTTGATCATTGAGTCCATTCCTCGAAATGTTTTGCAATTACAATTAAAAAATATATTAAAAATGCCCATTAGAAATTGAACTCCTGGCTCTATACGCCGGTACTACGACAAAACCTTAGAATTAGGATCATCAGGGCTTAGGGTTCGTTCAGTTAGCTAGAACCTCTCGGAGACATCCCTCCGGCCCCGGTACAGTGCAGTGACGGCGCTCCCGTTGCAGTCGGGGCGGCTGGCGCCCACGCGCGCGGGCGTGGCGCCGCGGCCGGCGCTGCTGCGCGCGGCGCCCTACCGCGACACCAGCGGCCTGTTCGCGGCCGACGCCGACCCCGTGCAGGTGGGTGCGCCCGACGCCGTGTCAAATGGGGACTAGTGTAACATTTCGCCGTGACCGCGGGAGATATCTGAGTGGATCGGTTTGTGACATTTAGGTCCGGCCTCCGTGACCGTAACGAACACGTGTGACAAAACACAAGTATGATTTTTTTTCGTGTATTTTTTACAGTCACGGAGTTGAGATCTAATGTCACCAGCGAACCACTCAGGGGGTTCTGAAGAGGTTATGGTGTAATGTCCCTGCCCTCGTCCATATTTTACGAAGCGAGTACCGTGACACAGTTACGGTCACGGTCACAGATGTGAACCCAGCTTTATGTGCTTATTCAAAACCTTATCTAGCTCCGCCCAAATTTTTATCTAAATGCGTTCAGCCATTGCGGTGAAATGACAGAACAAAGAAACACTCAAACATATTTTGTGACAATCCAGGTGAAAGGCGAGTTCACCGGCAAGATGAAAGGCGCAAATATCAAAGCTGAAGGATTCAAACCCGACACAGTGTACGAACTAAACGATGAGGACGAGCTGCTGTACGGAGGGGACCAGACTCCGGCTTCTATGGCCAGTGTAAGTATCAATTTTGCCAGTGTAAGTTTCAAATTTTTATTAAATGTCTATGTGTCTGTATGAGACACATTTATTAATTTAAACAATACCTTCCTAAACAAATTCCAAAACGTTCACATCTCACAAAATGACGTTTGAAAATGAATGTTTTGGACGTAACATTTCTTTTTATGAATTGTTCATAATATTTGTTGTTACCGTTAATTGAACCAGACGTTACTTTGCGGAAATCCATATTCAACCACTCGTTTAAGACCTTTTTTGTTTCAGTTTAGACACATTAGAATTAAAAACATGGGGCCAAAGTGGGAACCTTGAGGTACACCAGTTGGTACACCTCTCGGTTCCGAAGCGATGTCACGTATCTTTACGATTTGTGAATAATTTTGTAGATACGAAGCGCACTATCTCAACAACGATCCACATATACCCCCATGTCCAAATTTTTGGATTAGTACGCTGAGATCGACCATGTCGAAAGCTTTTGAGAAATCTATATTCTATTGAACCTTAAAGTAAAAATATAAAATTAATCGAGGTGTGGTAGTGTAGACACGGCCGTATGTTTTACGTGATTACTAATTACACTAATTTAATTACTACTATTACTTATAATGTCGTAACTTCTTCGAGTCAAAAGTTATACTTAACGGAAATTACGCGACGTATGCAAACGACCTCAAAATGGCGGCGCTTCCCCCTCCGCCGCGCGATTTATCACTGTCCTGAACGTAATTAATTTTTTGATCCGTTAGTTATCGAGTGGTGTTATTAAATTTTTGATAGAGATTGTAGATATTATGTAGCTTCAACACCAAGGTGTATTCCCCTTTTTTGTTGTCATCAGTTTTCTTAATTGTTTCCGACGACGGTAGTTTATTTAAAGACGTCGTATTCACATGGAAATCCGTCGGTGCCACAGATAATGTTAGCGGAGCAGTCGAAGAACCCCGGGGTCCCGCGGCGCATGTCCCGCTGGTGGCAGAAGTCGCTGACGGAGCACAAGGCCACGTACTGGCTGTTTGTGCTGCGCTGCAACGGCAACCTCGAGCTCTACTCGCTGCCGGAGATGAAGCTCAGCATGCTGGTGCGAGACGCCTGCTCCGGCGCCAGGGTGGGTATCGATCCTGGTCACGGCACCACGACATTTATGACACAGTGCGCGGCATCGGATACCAAAACCTCAAAGAAATGTATTACTATGTTCATGTGGCCGTTGGTTTTCCGAATGAATTAATGAATTTCTATTTTTGCCTTTCTCAGGTGCTAGCAGACAGTTTAGAAACGGCCCCGGTGCTGCCCCCTGAGGAAGAACCGGAAACGGAAACCACCAAGATGGACCCCAACGCGGCCAACGTGCGCGAAATATTGGTCGCCGGCCTCGGCCACAAGGGCGGAGGGGCCATCCTCATGATGGCCACGGACCAAGAACTCATGTTGTATCAGGTAAGAATTTGTATACTCGGTGACGTTTGGAATAAGGTACAGTGCCACTGCAGGATTTTGCGCGGCACTGCACTGTGCTCGTCACTCTGACACATCAGTTCTTAAGTTTCATATGCATCGTAAATTCGCTGGAAACGGTGCCCTTCAAACCGGAACACAGTATTGTTTTCACACTACTGCTTGACGGATGAATATCTGGCAAAGGTATACTTCCCTCCCTCCTTCTGAGGCTTCCCACTGCTTGGTGGTCCGACAGGACGATTTCGTAACAAAAGTGATGGTCGGCACAAAGTGTCCCTTGTGGGTTGCAGGCGTACCGCTACCCCCGCGGGCACCTGCGGCTGCGCTTCTCCCGCGCGCAGGCCGCGTTCCCCTTCGGGTACGGCGGGCCCGCGCGCGCCGCGCCGCCCGCCGCCCGCCAGCTGCGCTACTTCGGTGAGTGCGCCCCGCTCCCCGCGGGCACCTGCGGCTGCGCTTCTCCCGCGCGCAGGCCGCGTTCCCCTTCGGGTACGGCGGGCCCGCGCGCGCCGCGCCGCCCGCCGCCCGCCAGCTGCGCTACTTCGGTGAGTGCGCCCCGCTCCCCGCGGGCACCTGCGGCTGCGCTTCTCCCGGCTGCGCGCTGCGAACTGGCGGTTTGAGTTTCAGGAAATTCTCCCAAATAACGTCCAAGGATCTGGGTTCACGTTCGTTCAGGAAGGAAGAATCAGTTTCAGGCTTAAAAAAATATATCCGAGGAAATGACTTTGTTTTAGAAAGCTTTTTGTTGTAGCTAATGTGGGCGGCTACAATGGCGTGTTTGTGTGCGGGGAAACCCCGTACTTCCTGTTCGTGTCGGGGCGCGGAGAACTCCGCATCCACCCCCTGCGCTGCGAATTACCCCCCGCGTACGCCTTCGCACCCTTCAACAATACAAACTGTGCGCATGGCTTCTTATATTTTAACGCTAAGGTATGGAAAACTAAATTTACCGGTTAAATTAAAATTTTGGTCGCACAACGTTAATTAACTACAGTTGTATTCAGCTACAACTTGCCTCTCTTTCTATCGCGTAACTCTATCTCTTTCATGACGTTAGGCATGACGCTTCAAAAATACCTAGGTTAGATTATACCATACTAGTTGATATTTCCCTGAATGATTATTGACTCCCTATGTATGATATTATAATGTAGGAGCTGACCGGGTGATCGTATGTATAAACCTAAACAGAAATATTTATCTGTACCACGATTTTAAGGTAGGTATTATTGCTTAAAGTTAATATATCTATCAATAATCTATCAACATAAAGTTGGACAATTTTGTCATGATGTCAATAAAATCCATTAAAACATTAAACATCGAGCCGGCCGGCGCGTGGCAACCCACGTTACGGCTCCACACGGGGTGCGCACTGAGTACCGCTCCCGCCCGCAGTCGGAGCTGCGCATCTGCGCCCTGCCGACGCACGTGTCGTACGACGCGGCGTGGGCGGTGCGCAAGGTGCCCATCCGCATGACGCCGCACTGCGTCACGTACCACGTGGAGTCCAAGACCTACTGCCTCGTGGCCTCCACGGCGCAGCCGGCCGCCTCCTACTACAAGTTCAACGGCGAGGACAAGGAGAAGGCCACCGAGAACAAAGGGGACAGGTGAGCGGCTCCCCGTCTTTGGCTACCTTATCGCGTTGCTTTGCGTTTTTCTGGCTCTTCGTTTCGTCGTTGTCTTCCTCTTATGTTTCATCCTTTGTCTCCCTCTTCATTTCATCCTTTGTCCCCCTCTTCGTTACCTCACTACCTCTTGATCCACACTTTTGTCTATTCTAACAGCATGATGATGACCACAGACGCCTCAAAAAGAAAAGAGAATCCTACTATTATTATAAATGCGAAAGTTTGTGAGAATGGATGGATGGATTTCTATTCCTCTTTCAGGCAAAAACTACTAAACGAATTCGAATGAAATTTGGACCACAGATAGTTTATAACCAGGATTGAGTAATAGGGTATTTTTTATCCCGACAGTATGTTCCCGTGGGACAAAACGGGAACTACGCGGGTGAAACCGCGGTGCGCAGCCAGTATTATAATAGTGAAGGCTTATTTTTTACAAAGAAATACATAAAACAAAACAACATAAAACACTAAGTTTGAAACATAAAACACCAACGACAAAACATAAGACACTAAAAACAAAACACAAAAGTGAAACAATACCAAAAATGACAATAAACGAATGCCCATGATCCCCAGGTTCCCATACCCGATGCAGGACCGTTTCTCCGTGATGCTGTTCTCTCCCGTCTCCTGGGAGATCATCCCGAACACCAGGATCGACCTCGAGGAGTGGGAGCATGTCACCTGTTTGAAGAACGTGGCGCTGTCTTACGAGGGAACTACGTGAGTTGGTTATTTTTCACATATGTTTTTAACACGCTTTATCAGCTTGGTATATATTACTATGAAATTGTCTAATTGGAACTGTGCACAATTATAAAAAAAAAAAATAGATATACCTAGCGTGTTTCTTAGTTTTTTTGAACTCTATGTATTTCTCTTAATTTTTTTCTGTTACTATTTTTATTTCTCTTAAGTTTTTTCCTCATATGTTTTGCTTTCGCACGATTTGTGCATTTGTCCATTGTGATTTTTTTGTGTCTATGGACAAATAGCTCAGTGGATTAAAAGCAAAACGGTATTCGTTTTATCTCAAACGGAAATTTCATAGAGACATATTTTTCCTTCACAAAATTCAAACTCGTATTCCTTTTGTTTTCAGATCTGGCCTGAGAGGGTATATCGCAATAGGAACTAATTATAACTACAGCGAGGACATCACCTCGAGAGGCAGGGTTTGTATACATTCTACGTAAAATTGTTTGGCCCATACGTACATACGGTCACGCCTTTCTCCCGTTGAGATAGGCAGAGATCTTTCCACATGCTACGATCCCAGCGGAAAGCAGGAGGCCTACCGTCACATCTTATAGCGATTCAATTGAAGACCTAAACTGAACCGCGTCGCATATTTTTTCCGCTTTATTTTTTCCTGCTTACAATAAATTATTAAAAGAAAAAAAGTTACATTTTCAAACTGATTCAAAAAGCCTTGCTTATTTATAACGCTATTAAAAAACCGGGGTCTATTTATAACGATATTAAAAAAGCGCTTCATATTTACAACTATATTAAAAAAGCGTGTCCTATTAACAACTGTATTACTTATTAACTTTTTGACTTATTTTTTTATATTTCTATACTTGTGTATAAGATATTATTTTTGACGCGTAAAAGTGCAATATTTTGCCTATTTATAATAAATGATTTGAGTTTTAAGTTTTATTAAAAACGCGTGCCCCATTTACAACTGAATTCAAAAAGCGTGTCTTATTAACAACCGTTTTAAGAAAGCGTGTCCTATTCCAGATAATAATCTACGACATCATAGACGTGGTCCCGGAGCCGGGGCAGCCGCTGACCAAGAACCGGTTCAAGGAGCTCTACGCCAAGGAACAGAAGGGCCCCGTCACGGCGCTCACGCAAGTGCTCGGGTACTTGATCTCCGCCGTGGGGCAAAAGGTACAGGGGCTCTTTAGCCGGGTCCATGGTCCACAGCTAGGGCTGTGGCCGTGACGCTGGGACGGTACTTGCTACTTTAATGGATGAGGGTAGTCATGTTTTATTGTGAACCCCTCTGAGAGGATCGCCGCTTGACATTAGGTCGTGATAAAAGCTTTTGAATGTTTTTAAGAAAAAGGTAGGCTTGTGCAATAGTTCACTATAACCTATTTTTTTTTGTAGTCACTTACTTGGATTAGTTTGCAGTACCGAATAAGTGTCTGGATTAATAATAAATGTAAAAAATAAGTCAATATCACATAAAATAATAAAAAAAGTAAATACAGTAGTACATTATTAAATGCCATACAAAAAAAAAAAAATATCTTATGGCATTCCCATCCTCACGAAAGTGAGGAGAGACCCGTGCCTAGCAGTGGGACGTTATGGGCTGATGATGATGATGTTTAAATATTGAATTTTTTTTTTAAATAAATAAATTTGTGTTTAGATCTACATCTGGCAGCTGAAGGACAACGAGCTGGTGGGCATCGCGTTCATCGACACGGGGATCTACGTGCACCGCCTGCTGGCCGTGAAGAACCTCATCGTCGTGTGCGACGTGTACAAGTCCGTGTCGCTGCTGCGCTACCAGGCCGCGCACCGCACGCTGTCGCTCGTGTCGCGCGACCTCAGGACCGCGCAGGTACCACAGTCCGTGTCGCTGCTGCGCTACCAGGCCGCGCACCGCACGCTGTCGCTCGTGTCGCGCGACCTCAGGACCGCGCAGGTACCACAGTCCGTGTCGCTGCTGCGCTACCAGGCCGCGCACCGCACGCTGTCGCTCGTGTCGCGCGACCTCAGGACCGCGCAGGTACCACAGTCCGTGTCGCTGCTGCGCTACCAGGCCGCGCACCGCACGCTGTCGCTCGTGTCGCGCGACCTCAGGACCGCGCAGGTACCACAGTCCGTGTCGCTGCTGCGCTACCAGGCCGCGCACCGCACGCTGTCGCTCGTGTCGCGCGACCTCAGGACCGCGCAGGTACCACAGTCCGTGTCGCTGCTGCGCTACCAGGCCGCGCACCGCACGCTGTCGCTCGTGTCGCGCGACCTCAGGACCGCGCAGGTACCACAGTCCGTGTCGCTGCTGCGCTACCAGGCCGCGCACCGCACGCTGTCGCTCGTGTCGCGCGACCTCAGGACCGCGCAGGTACCACAGTCCGTGTCGCTGCTGCGCTACCAGGCCGCGCACCGCACGCTGTCGCTCGTGTCGCGCGACCTCAGGACCGCGCAGGTACCACAGTCCGTGTCGCTGCTGCGCTACCAGGCCGCGCACCGCACGCTGTCGCTCGTGTCGCGCGACCTCAGGACCGCGCAGGTACCACAGTCCGTGTCGCTGCTGCGCTACCAGGCCGCGCACCGCACGCTGTCGCTCGTGTCGCGCGACCTCAGGACCGCGCAGGTACCACAGTCCGTGTCGCTGCTGCGCTACCAGGCCGCGCACCGCACGCTGTCGCTCGTGTCGCGCGACCTCAGGACCGCGCAGGTACCACAGTCCGTGTCGCTGCTGCGCTACCAGGCCGCGCACCGCACGCTGTCGCTCGTGTCGCGCGACCTCAGGACCGCGCAGGTACCACAGTCCGTGTCGCTGCTGCGCTACCAGGCCGCGCACCGCACGCTGTCGCTCGTGTCGCGCGACCTCAGGACCGCGCAGGTACCACAGTCCGTGTCGCTGCTGCGCTACCAGGCCGCGCACCGCACGCTGTCGCTCGTGTCGCGCGACCTCAGGACCGCGCAGGTACCACAGTCCGTGTCGCTGCTGCGCTACCAGGCCGCGCACCGCACGCTGTCGCTCGTGTCGCGCGACCTCAGGACCGCGCAGGTACCACAGTCCGTGTCGCTGCTGCGCTACCAGGCCGCGCACCGCACGCTGTCGCTCGTGTCGCGCGACCTCAGGACCGCGCAGGTACCACAGTCCGTGTCGCTGCTGCGCTACCAGGCCGCGCACCGCACGCTGTCGCTCGTGTCGCGCGACCTCAGGACCGCGCAGGTACCACAGTCCGTGTCGCTGCTGCGCTACCAGGCCGCGCACCGCACGCTGTCGCTCGTGTCGCGCGACCTCAGGACCGCGCAGGTACCACAGTCCGTGTCGCTGCTGCGCTACCAGGCCGCGCACCGCACGCTGTCGCTCGTGTCGCGCGACCTCAGGACCGCGCAGGTACCACAGTCCGTGTCGCTGCTGCGCTACCAGGCCGCGCACCGCACGCTGTCGCTCGTGTCGCGCGACCTCAGGACCGCGCAGGTACCACAGTCCGTGTCGCTGCTGCGCTACCAGGCCGCGCACCGCACGCTGTCGCTCGTGTCGCGCGACCTCAGGACCGCGCAGGTATCTGCACACTTCAAAAAAAACATTTTGTCTCTTTTTTTTTTTTTTTATTGAATTGGGTATTTTATTAGGAAACAAAATATAGTTTTGTTTATTTGTTTTTTTTTTTTAATATAATCTTTGAATTAAAACTTCTTTCCGCACGCTTGTCTTAGTGAGTAAGCTGCTGTTGAATGCGTAACAAAAAAAGTGATCGGGCGAGGTGAACAGAAGTTAACAGGGAGAATTTTGTTAGTGAAGATAGAAAGAGAAAAAGTTACATTTCGTATATTTTTTAAAATAGCTTAAATTTTTATTTTTTTTTATAATTTTTAGTAGAAGTTATGCTTCTACTGTGTGTCTCAGAAAAAATTTCGTTTTTTATTGTTAATATTAACAGAACAAACAAAATACATGTTATAGTAAAAAATACAAAAACAAAGATAACCTATAATAGAAAAGCATATCAACTTAGTTCCAAATTCACTACCAATATTCGCATAGCGCCGGAACCGAATCTCCAACCTTACACGTCACCATCAAATTGCGCCACGAAAAACGTCAAAAAACATTTATTCAATAATGACTCGTATTGTTTCAGATATACGACATAGAGTTCATGGTTGACAACTCGAGCCTTGGGTTCCTAGTGAGCGAGGCGGAAGGAAACTTCGCACTTTTTATGTACCAGCCACAAGCGAGGGAGAGTTACGGAGGTAAGAATATATTAACTAAACTTGGCAATATATATTCGAATAGGCTTCTGATTGGTGGATCAGACTATGGAATCGTATATCCTGGTGTTGTTTCCAACACGGACATTCATTACGGTTTTTAGGGTTCCGTACCCAAAGAGGAAATATCTGAGGTCGCGGAAACCCTACGATAAGTAGATTTTGAGAGAAAATAAAAGCTATACAAGCTTATAGCCGACTCTCCCTCATTCTGAGGTGAAACCGTAATTAGCCTGGACCATGTAGCGCTCCGTTATTGCAGGGCAGCGCCTGATCAAGAAGTGCGACTACCACCTGGGGCAGCAGGTCAACGCCATGTTCCGCATCGCCGCGCGCGCCCCCCCCGGCGCGCCCCCCGCCGCCCCCCCGCGCCGCCACGTCACCATGTTCAGTCAGTACCGCTAGCTGCGTCCTCAGCATCCTCAGCATCCTCAGCATCCTCAGCATCATACATTATTCGTTTACTACCCGACCTAGTGAACACCCCTGAGTCCAATCTTCAGCTCTCCTCATCCAGTGTCCGCCAGCCGTTGAGTGTCCTCACTCCACCTGCCGGCGGCGTCCTACACTACGTTTGCCCAAACGCGGTCTCCGCTCTAGAACTCGTCTAACCTATCGGTTGTCCGGTTCTTATTGAGATGTGACCAACTTCATATTTACCAGTTAAGCGACAAAAACGTAACGAGGCAAAATTAAAAAAATAATCGTCCCCCCCCCCCCCCCCCCCCCCACTCTATGTTTCTATTTCACGAACACCACTCGAATGGAGAAGTATGACAGCCTTTACAACGATATTGTTTCAGCAACATTATTCATGTTACAGCAACACTGGACGGCGGACTCGGCTATATTCTGCCGCTGTCCGAGAAGGTGTACCGCCGCCTGCTGATGTTGCAGAACGTCATGAATAATTACTGCTGCCACATCGCTGGCTTGAATCCGAGAGCGTACAGGTAAATGTTACGGCCATATGTTACAGCTACATGAATTTCGTGCCAACTAAAAAAAAAGTGAATTATTTACAATTGTATAGCGATGTTACAGTAACACTAAAAGCTACCGAGTATGTTAATTTTTTAAAGCGTCCTCTAGACTCAAAACTCAAATCATTTATTGCTATTATGTTCCTGCATAGAGTTATAAAAACACGACCTCTGTGTTTTCAGCAGTGAACGTGTTAAACGAAACGCTTTTTTAAGCGTGCTTAAAAATAAAAAGCGCAACATTCTAAATCATATTTATTGCTACGTTCACGGCAATTCAAACAGTTCAATACGTACAGTTGAAAGGCGTTGTCAGTTTAAACCCACGTGTGCCACCCCTGCCCAGGACGTACAAGAGCTCCCGGCGCGCCGTGGGCGGCGGCGCCGCGCGGGGGGTGCTGGACGGGGACCTCGTGGCGCACTACTGCACCATGCCCGTCGCGGAGAAACTGGACGTGAGTGTGCAGATGCGGATTAGCCATACGGCGGAGCAGGCCTAGGCCAAGGGGCCGATGCGGACCAAACAAAGAAAAAAAAACGTTTTGGCATCTAACTATTTAATTTTTTGAGAATTTGTACGCTTCGCCATTATACCCTTTTCCCGACTCGTTTTTTGTTATAGACAAATATATTTTAAATAGTAAGATAAGGGTAAGGTAATGGGGCCCCGAGAATTCAATTGCATTGCCAGGGGGCCCCGTTGGATGCGAAGCGTGAGGTTCCTGGTTCGATTCCCGCGCAGGGCAAAGATTTGTGTGAACCACAAATATTTGCTCTGAGTCTGGGTGTTTGTAAGACCGTGGTCCTGGTAGCTCCTGATTCCCTAGGTACAGGGTATTCTAGATAGGGGTCTGGATCTATGTGTGTGACCTTGATGCGTTATTTATAGATTAAAAAATTACTTAATAGGCGTCACGATTCAGTAAAGTGGTGGATGCTTTACTGAAACTTCCTGGGAATTTGGGAGAGGACATGAAATGACTCCATTTCTGTTTAATCACTATAATTTCTTGTTACAGATTGCAAAGAAAATCGGCACCAAAGTGGAGGAAATCTTAGCCGACCTCTACGAAATAGACAGACTGACCGCCCACTTCTAAGCTAATTAGTAACTAAAGATCTGTAAATATTAACAATAAAGTATTATTAATTGACTACTGCATTGTAATTAATTAGTAGCTGTACCCGCGGAATTCCGTTTTTTCGCAGAAACTTGGCGTTTTCCCAGGAAAAACCAAGCCTGGCACTGTGGTATCAAAGTGAAAGTTATGCTTAATGCTGCATGTCATGGTGCTTTACTGAAACGGAATGGCACGTTTCCAGGGTTCTGTACCTCAAAAGGAAAAAGGAACCCTTATAGTAATATTTATATCAAATAGATACTCTGGTTTACGGTCTCTGTAAGCTGTGAAGAAATCAAACGTTTATGTCAATGCGATCAAAAGATATGACCGTTTATGTCTCATATTTTCGCATTTTTCGCCATTTCACAAGGGAATCAAAACCTATAGGGTACTTCCAGATGACCTAGAATCAATCGGATGAAGTAGACCAAAACACGCGCAGGAGACAGCTATATATCGACGCTAGAAAGCGTAAACGCTGAACCCTTTGACCGACCCGAAAATACTTTTTTTACATATTTGGAAACAAACCCACATTTCAACGTCCCCTAGGAACTTTAGGATATAACCAAGGTAGCAGCATTGTAGCTTTGTATGTAACACATCAAATATCCAAAATTTACGTTTTTAGGTCGAGTAGATATAGAGTTTTGATTATTTTTTCAACAAAAAAAAAGTTTGGTGAACAATTTTGCGTTTCAAGGTTACAGCGTTTACGCTTTCTAGCGTCGATATATACAAAACACACACCCTCACACACTAGTAAAGACTGAAGCACCCGATCGCAACATCCTACCTCGGTTTCCGCACTAGCAATATCCGGAGGAAGTCCCGCGCCGTGCATAGGATATCCCTGATTGTGCGACGGAATTACAGGAACCTCGGTAATGTGCGGGAAGCCATTGTATTGTTTTCCTGTTCGTACTGTTTTGTGGTGATTGGGGAAAAACTGGAATATTAGATACGCAAAAAAACGAGTCGTAACGGGACGCCTGGCAGCTATGAAACATCTAAAGTGAAAGTATTTAGTATAGAAAAATGCATGGTAAATAAATAAAAAAAACTAAATGTGTGCTGGGATACATTGTAAAACTTCAAGTAAAAAATTATTAAAAAAAATAAAATGGAAATGTGTGTATTTTTTATTGCAAGTAGGCAAAAATAATGCACTTTTACAAGTCAACACGTCTCATATAAATAGAGAAAAATATAAAAAATAATCAAATATGATCTACTAAACTAATGAATAACTGATTTATGGTTTGAGTTTGAAAAAGGACATTTCACTTTCAAGTGGTGACTCATGGCTGAATCTCGTACAGGAAAAGGCAACTCCATCAACTCTACCAGTGCTTCGGAGATATTATGGCTTTCAAAAAAATAAAGGACGAAAATTTAAACAATTACATCCCCGTAGAGTTTCTTGGTACTATCTTCTCTAACGGGCGTATTTCCGAAGCATTGGTAGAGTCAATGGAGTTTTCCTTTCCCTGTGCGAGATTCAGGCATGAAAATCACCACTTGAAAGGGAAATATCCTTTTTCTAACTTTAACCATAATTAGATAACAATCATTAGTTTCGTAGATCATAATATTTTTACTTATTTTTTTGTATTTCTATACTTATGTAAAATATATCATTTTTGACGTGTAAAAGTGCAATATTTTGCCTATTTACAATAAATGATTTGAGTTTTTTGAGTTTTGAGTTTTTGATACACCCGTTGACAAGCAATTGAAACATCATCATCAACTCATTCTATGGTGTCAAAAGTCTATCAAAGCCTTGACTTTACGAAAGGCCCTATCTCCAAATCGAGACCCTATCATTTAAATCCCATTTACGTCTATTTTATGTCTTAACCATACAACCGGGCAATCAAATTAGCGACAAATCAAACACGTAGATTACACGCGATTCAAAATATATCGGCCGCTCGCGGCGGGGAAATTAATTACCACCCCATACCTACCCTTTGAATATTTATAGGGTTGTTCGTACCGAGGTGGGGGGCAAGTTATGAGAGGAGTTTTGAAGGGAAACCAAATGTTGCATTCTTGTTTCTTACATTTGTGTTAGTTCGTCATTGAATGTGCAATTATGTTAGCGTGCATAAGTGTAGACAGATATCACAAATAAAAAATGAATTATCGGTATCTTTTCCTATATATTCACATTTTGAGAAAATTAAGAGTGTCCCATATGGAAAGTGTCCCTTATGAGAAGTGCCCGTTATTGAAAGTGTACCATATGAAAAGTCCCCGTTATAGAAAGTGTCCCTTATGAAAAGTGCCCGTTATGGGAAATGTCCTTTACGAGAAGTGCCCGTATCAATTGCACATTTTGGAACCAGGGCTCAGTTTGAAGATTTGATTATCTGAACCTAATCCGACTACTATCTGACTACTATTTTGACTATTTGAAACTAAAACAACAAACTTGTGCTATTTTTTATTATTTTAATGTAATCGCTATCGCTTATAACTCGACCCAAATCGAAACCAAACGTAAATATTATGGCAATTTGAGGTTGAAAACAAACATCCAAGCGCGAGTCGTCCTTCAAATTAGCATCACACAGCTCACCCGATGGACAGCGATATTTTTTTTTCAGTTTAAGTATTTTAGTATGGGAGAAATTTTATAGCAATCACTTTTCTGTTACGGTTGATCGCCACGTATGAGTTAACACTTTGACGTGAAAGTTTATTGAAAAAAGTTTCTAATAAGACAAAGACTTCGGGAGTAACCAACAAAGTATCAGATCTTTAGGAGTAACAGATCATCATAGAGTATCTTCATCAACCCATATCGTCCCACTGCTGAGCACGGGCCTCCCCTCACTTTTGTGAGGAGGGTTAGGACATTATCCACCACGGGGGCCTGGTACCATACCTACCTCCGAAATAATTCTCGGGTATGTATGTGGGTTTCCTCACGATGTTTTCCTTCACCGAAGAGTATACAAAGGTTTTGTATTGACATCTCGTCTCAGTTCTCAGATTGACCACAGACTTTAATCTTAATCAAAAGAGTATTTCATGAAAGTTTTTTCTTTACTTTCATTATGCCTCGACATAGAACATAGACGGGTCGGAACGAGAGACAAATAAGAAGGTATACGAGTAGTTTTACTTCTGACGTGTTTACACTATACACACATCATCATCATCATCAACCCATAACGTCCCACTGCTGAGCACGGGTCTCCCCTCACTTTCATGAGGAGGTTAGGCCATAATCCACCACGGGGGCCAGATCCGGATTGGCGGATCACATACCTACCTCCGAAATAATTCTCGGCTAGGTATGTGGGTTTCCTCACGATGTTTTCCTTCACCGAAAAGCGAGACACACACCCGTTTATTTTTGTTATTGCCTGGCTGACGAACCCACTGGAAGTAAAGCGCAGTATCAACTGCAGGCACACCACGAATACGCAACAGAGCTCACAAAAAGCCACTTTTGACGTGACCAGCGGGGCTATGCAGCACGGTGCGGAACAGCTCGAGTTCATGTTATTTTGACGTTTAATTGCCACGGGACTTGAATTTCGTATTGAAATGACGAGTCCCGTGGCAATCGAACGTCAAACTGAAACGAACTCGTGCTGATCCGCACCGTGCTGCATAGCCCCGCAGTACCGCTTTCAGTCCTTTGCTAATCACAGCCGTTACATCTCTCGGAGCCAAAACAACGTCGACGCGAGCAGAATATTATTTTTGCTAAATTTAATTCAACCCTTCTTACAAAAGTTAGCCAAACGAGCTATGGTGTCCAACGAGCGTTGTCCGAAGCTATAAGCCATGAAATTGCCTACGAATCGCGGTAAATTGACCAGAACACGAAAACATCGCATTGAAGATCACTGAGCTTTCCTGTATTTGGCGGTTGCTTTGCGAATTAAAAAGGCTCATAAACATGAAATGACCTTTTCATTTATTTATTTCATACATATAAAAGTAACTTTACAAAGGACGTGTCCAAAAGATTACAATTATCAAAGAGTGTAAGTATACTTAAAACGAAAAATTACAAAATACTTAAAAAATAAAACATTAATAAAACGCAGGCTCAGCAAGTTAACGGTGGTTCATGGGTCCATCAGTCCATTGTCCATCAGTCAAACAAAAAAAATTGAGGCGTCGCAGGACGCCTGGCAGTTTTTTTATTGATTAAACAACGCGACGAGCAGGTCGTTCCCCTGATGGTAAGCGCCACGCCTGCCTAAAACAGGTACAGTGCCACCCAGAACTATCCAATATATTGTGCGGCACTGCACTGAGCTCGTCACCCTCGTTCTAAAGTCTCATGTGCCCAGTAATTTCGCTGGGAGTACAGTAACGTTTGCACACTACTGCTTGGCAGATGAATATCTGTGGTACTTCTCCAGGCGGTCTTTTCCAGTAATCTATATCTTACTACATACATAATTTCACGAATCAAAATGCCTGCAAACGGAAACGCGTAAACCGGAAAATGGACGTTTAAAATGCAAAGAATGAAATGAAAAGCTCGTTTGTGTGTTGCCAGTCTTTTATTTTTTCCTTTTCGGTGAAATATGCAGCTAAGGATTTAAAATTTCGCTTCGCACGCGGATGAACAGAGTGCGCTTTTTAGTGAGCGAAATTAAATTATTTTTGTTTTAATTGCAAAGGAATATAATTAGGACACTTGGTTTTGTTTATTGTGTTAAATGTGGGTAGGTAAGTAGGTCATCATCATCATCATCACCCTATATTCATCCAGTGTTGAACGTAGGCCTCTTCTTATATGCCCGACCTTCGACTCTCCTCATCCAGTCTCTGCCAGCCGTAAGTAGGAAGAAAGTAAATTCAATAATAAAAAAAAAACACTACAAATACGCAATTTCGGTTACTTGAATGATATATTTTATCCCGTTATTCCGATTTAAAAACGAAACTACTAAACTGATTTTGATGAAGTTTATATGGGACTAATCTAAAAATATCTAAAATCCTTTGAAACAACGAAAAGATTTTTCAAATCAGTTGATAAATTAATGTCGGAGTTTGGAGGTAACATACATTACCAATTGTACTACCCTTGTGTACCTATTGTAATTCTTCTGTACTGTGTTTATTTTTGTTTCTGGTGTACAATAAAGAGTTTTTCTATTCTATTCTATTCTATTAAAAAAAATTGAGACGATGGCATAAAAGTTAAGTACACTTGAAATAAAAATACTACCGAATTGAGGACTTCCTCCTTTTCACACGCAGGAGACACGGCTTTATAATAAGAAAGAGGTAACCGCCATGTGAGATGTTGACTCGACGATCATTGTCCCGATAGTTGTTTCGGCGATCGGCCTTGTAGCGAATCGCCTCGACCAATACCTTGAAGCTTTCGCTAGACGGCTGGATTGGGGGTCGAAGGCAGAACTAGTAGGAACGGGAATTAGGCAGTACTCCTCGACGCGGCGCGTATTGTCAGGAGGTTCCTCTCTCTGCAGCCCTAACCGTCTGGGCCTTGCTCCGCTACCGGCGGTACCCTAGCTTTAAGTTTGTTTTTGTTTCTGTAAATTTAAGAATAAAAAATATAGATAAATATTTTTTACTGACGCAACTTAAATAACAATAGTTAAATAAAATTAAATATAAAACTTACTAAATCTTAAAAATCTAACAAAAGAGGGTGTCCATGAAGCATGGTGCCAAGAGCACTGGCTGCATTTCCAAGTTGAATAGCAATAGCTATTCTCTATGCGAGAAATGAGCCCGCGCTCTTGTCACCAGCGGTGTCGACTAAACGTGGAAATAATTGCTTAAAAAATCAATAAAGAGAATAATAATAACTTAATTTTTCATATATGTAACTTTATTAAACTTTCCTTTTTATTGTCGGTACTTCTACACCGTATGTACTGAACCCTCGCGTGGGCTGGGCGCACTGGCCTGGCTGTTTTAATTTTTTTATTGTCAGAGAGATAAATAAGCACTAACATTATTAATCCAGTTAACACTGTGATTGAACTAAGAACACTTGCATATTATGGAGGCTCAGTTTATCTCTGTTTGTTTTCTCATTTTCCTTGGTAAGTAAATTGTGTAGTGAAATAACATTTTCGAAAGATTTTAAATGACAACATTTTGGGTGCGCCTTCGACTGTTTTGGGCGTGGTGCGTGGCGTTTACCATCAGGTGGAAGGCGTGCTCGTCTCGCTACTTTACTATGCTTGGAGTAGGACTAGTTGTAAGGACCTAAACTGGAAAACCATTTATGTTTATAAACTACCCAGAGTGTTAGTGCTATAATATGTTTACCAAAAATAAATAAAATAATGAACTAAACTCAGTCAGTAAAAAATCAAAACGGCTCTGAATATTACAAAAATCTATATATATATACATATATATATATATATATATATATAAATGTTATGTTGGTATGTGTACGCTTCAAAAACTCAAAAAGTTCTGCACCGATCGAGCTGAAATATTAGCATGATATATAATCCGCATCAAGGATTGTTTTTATGTATTTTTTTCATCAGTGACATTTCAGCGAATGTGCGAATGTGCCACAGCGAAGCGCGGCAGGGCACAGCTAGTATTTTATATTTTGTTTCAGTTACTTATTTCATGTATCTGTCCTAATCATTTTTTACCGGAATGTCCAAAACGCGAGCTATATGTTTTTAATATAACTTCGTTGTAGCAAGTTTGTAAAGACTGGTTTGGTACAGTTCTACTTTATAGTATAAATGCGAAAGTTTGTGAGAATGGATGGAATTTTGTTCCTCTTTCACGCAAAAACTACCGAACGGATTCGAATGGACTTTGGAACACAGATAGTTTATAACCAGGATTGAGTAACAGGGTACTTTTTATCCCGATAGTATGTTCCCGTGGGACAAAACGGGAACTACGCGGGTGAAACCGGGGGCGCAGCTAGTTAGATACAAATTAGGTATCAATTGATTTTAGTAAATGCAACACAAGGGACCTTCCCCCAAGTATCAAATGAAGGAAGGACCAAGACCCTCCCAGCAGTGGACGCTCTCATCAGAAGTTTGGAAGATGAGCGGTGGAGACCAGATGATGAGACTTGTCTGCGAAGCACCCTGGACATACTGCGAGGGGTGAAGAATAACACCCTGTGGGCTACATGGGGTAAGTCTTTTACCTTTGTTTGTCAGATGGGGTTTGGCTTGACACCTTTAACAAAGGCTGGTCACAAGGTCCTTTAACAGTACAAACTGTCGAAGGTAGCCAACGGAACTCCTCAGTGACTAATAGTAGAAGGATTATGTTTAGTGATTGAAGTCATTCTGATGACTTCACAGAAGCGACTACATATTTTATGCTTGTCGTGGAATTGTTCGTCTTTTATTGATCTACAAAAAAGTCTCCAATGGCATTATGTCTATCTTTCAAAGGTAGCTTACCATACTCATTTTAACGTAAAAAATATGGTCACATATTTCAATGGACAGGATATTCATCCTATTAAATACGTTCATTTCCTTATTCATTTCATGCATAATATTATTGTCCTCTGTACCATACAATATAAATGAATATCTTAGGAGTTATCGCAAATTTAAAACTATCACGATTCAAAATAAATTCTTGTGGAAGTAACATGTTCTGCTGCCCGTGCAAAACCGGGGCGGGTCGCTAGTAATCAATCTAATATCATTATATATTCTATCAATTATCATCATCATCATCATCAACCCATAACGTCCCACTGCTGGGCACAGGTCTCTCCTCACTTTCGTGTGGAGGGTTAGGCCATATTCCACCACGGGGGCCCAGTCCGGATTGGTGGATAACATACCTAGCTCCGAAATAATTCTCTGGTAGGTATGTGAGTTTCCTCACGATGTTTTCCTTCACCGAAAAGCGAGTGATAATTACGTACATATGTTTTTACACAAACACATTGGTACGTGTCCGCACTGGGATTTGAACTCACGACCTTCTGATTGGAAGGCGGACGTTCTCCCACTAGGCTACCACCGCTTTTATCAATTATAATAATAAAAAATAACCACTCCAAAATGTTTGAGTGGTAATATATTCAAAAAAAGTTTAAAAGAGTGGTTAATATGTAAAGTCCACTATAGTCTTAGCGAATTCTTTGATAACGAATAGCTTAGTTAGATTTATATAATGATTAATAAATAATATCTCTTATAATAATTATTAAAGAAAATATAAGTATTGTATAACCGAAATGGATATAGCCTGTTGCTACATATGTTAATTTTAAGATCTTTTACACACAGTTTTATACAATAAAATGTATTCTTATTCTAAAATAATGTATTATGTGTATAATGTATGTGTTTGTTATAATAATTATAAATTATTTCATTACATTTTAATAATAATTATATCCGGAACACAGCATTTTAATCGGCCCTTTAATAACATAGAAGAAGATATTATAAACTTTTTTAATATATAATTATCTAACAACAATAATTACACAGTCGGAAGGTCTTTTTTTTACTCACCAACTAATTGCTATATAATACTATGAAAACAATGCTGTATTTATTGTTTAGTAAATAATAACTCATAACAATGCGATTTTCACATTGTATAATCAATTGTAAGAAAATAACTCTTCGATCACAATTACAACCGTTGATTTAACTTGTAATCTAATTATGAGTGTTGAGGTGAAATTTTGCAAGCTGAATTAAAACTAAGGGTGCCGTGATAGCCTTGTGGGAAAACTTCTGCCTTCCAAGGAGAAGGTCGTGAGTTCAAATCCCAGCGCGGGCACGTACCAATGTGTTTCTGTAAAGCATACGTACGTAATTATCATTCGCTTTTCGGTGAAGGAAAACATCGTGAGGAAGCCCACACACCTACCCGAGAATCAATTCAGAGGTAGCTATATCTATTCTGTGGTAGCTATCTTATCCACAAATTCAACCTGGCCCCCTTGTTGGATGACCTTATCCTCCTCACGAAAGCGAGGGGAGACCCGATCTCAGAAGTGGGAGGATATCGGTCGATGATAATGCTTAGACCAAACCTAGCGAGGCAATTTAGACCCTGTTACTTTGAGTAAAAGTTTTGCATGCCTTTCATGCCTGATGAAATGATAGACAAGGAAGGTAGACAAAGAAACTCCTCAGTGTCAAACAGTAGGTTGATGGTGTTTGGGCTAATTTTGATCAGCTTGCTGAATACGTATTTTATTTAAGGTTGTCTTGTCCTCTTTTTTATTGCCGAATAGGCAAGCATTTGACCGCAATCTCACCCCTAGTGGTAAGTGTCAACGCGGTCGACGGTGGAGCATGCTTGCCCAGAAGATACATATTCACTCTCGACTTGAAGACTTTCAAATTTTTTTTTGTTCGTGATTTTAAATGTTTTTTTTCTCCAACCAGTATGGGATTCAATGCAACCACCAGTGGGAAGTTTATACGGCGTGCGGCACCACCTCGGGAACTACGACCAGTGTCTCCAAGCACCCTGGTCCAGGGGCCGTGCGGGCCCTGGGCTTCAGACGCAGTACTGCATCGTTGATGTTAAAACCGCTGTCGTGGAACAAAGCAAGGAGATCGACCCGTTTGAAAGTGCTGAAGAGTATTATCGAGTAAGTAAAGACTTGATTTCATTTTCATCATTATCGACCCACTGCTGAGCATGGTACTCCCCTCAACCCAGTCCAATATACTTAAACCACCCAACCCCCTTTATTTTATTCGATAGCCGGCTTTTGAAGGATGGTGGTTCTTAGCCATGTTTGACGAAAGTCATTACAGCCGTGTTCAAGATCTTCCAAGCACTGCCCGTGTATGCTCGCTGCTACCACTCGGGGTTTTGGGTTTGAACCAAAATGTTCGTTACGTCAAGGGGAAATATAGTAGGGGTTATTGTAAAAAGTTCTTTGTCATTTTCGTCTCCAGACTCCAGCTAAAGGTCGGTACTTCAACGAGCATTTCTTCGGAGTCTGCCTTCCAGCCGTGTGTAGTCCATCGTCTGTCGCCAGGATATTTCGGCACATGCATCAGCTGACGCACCTTCCTGATGGTGACATTTACGTGGATCCCAGGGACTGTCAGAAAGCTGGGGAGCTGGTGGAGTATCCAAGGGGGTTCTATGTATTTTGGTAAGAGATCATCAAGAGCTGCTACAATCAGATATTTGTCGGCAAAATAAAAAAAAAACGAGAGCAAAGAGGTTTATAGAGTTGGCAACGTTTTGGCAATGCTCCGAGTGTCCTAGATGTCCATAGGCGACGGTAAGGGTTTTCCATCCGATGGGCCATCAGATTATTTGCCGCTCTATAATATAAAAAATTCGTTAAGCTAGGATCATGAGACCCGGATACCTACTAACCATTGGAATTTTTGTCATCAGTATTGTGTAGTATATGCATGATAAAGATGATTCTGATAACTTCGATTAAGTAGTCAAAGGTCCGCTTGGTCGGCCGTCCTAGGTCCCGCTGGATAGATGAAGTAGGGAAGGACTCATGCGAGCTCCAGGCGGAGGGCTGGCAGGATTTGGCGCAAGATAGACCGAAGTGGCGGCTCTTATTGTCGGAGGGCAAGACTCATTTTGGGTCATGCGTCATCCTAGTTTGAATAACATTACTATGTTCCGGTTTGAAGGGCACTGTTTCCTGCGAAATTACTGGGCATATGAGACTTTAGAGCCGTTGTCTTAGGGTGATGAGTGCAGCTCAGTGCCGCGCAGGAATATACGATGTAGTGTTCTAGATGGTGCTCTGACTATTGACTATACTATAAAACAAAAGTATATTAGATCATGATACAATTAACTCTGTGGAGTATAGTTTTAATAAATATCTGTGTGTCTTTTCAGGACTGTGGTGGGGATGCTCGTTGCAACCACTGTCTTTTCAACACTCTTCAATCCAGAAGATGCAACACATACATCATTGGGTAAGCTTATACTGAAACTTCTGAATTGAATTTACTATGAATTTGCCCCCCCAAGGAGTGGAGACCGCGTTTAGGCAAATGTAGTGTAGGACGCCTGTCGGCAAGGTGAAGTGCCGACTTGCGGACACCGGCTGGAAAAAGCTGGATGAACAGAGCCGAAGATCGGGCTCAATGGCGTTCACTAGGAGAGGCCTATGTCCAGCAGAGGACGAGTGTGGGCTGATGATGATGAATCATATAGTTTGATGATAAGTAATGATGTTTTATTTTTTAGCCGTGATTACAAAATCTTTCTGTCTCAAAAGGAACTTCAACTCTCTGTTCATAGTGAACAGAGATGATATTAGAGTGATGAACGGGATGAGGTTCCTAACCGCTGCTCTGTTGGTTAGTCTACATGAAGGGTTCTTTACAATACTAGTTCCCGTTGTAAATGGCCTGGATGTGGACAAGGTAAGGATACCAATAAGTTTTTCTGATAAATAATGCGGTGGTAGCCTAGTGGGAGAACCTCCATCTTCCAAGGAAAAGATTGTGAGTTATAATCCCACTGCAGGCACGTACCAATGTGTTTCTTGTAAAACATAGGTACGTAATTATCACTCTCTTTTCGGTAAAGGAAAACATCGTGAGAAAACCCACATACCCCAAAATGATTTCGGAGGTAGGTTATCCACCAATCCAGACCGCGCTCCCGTAGTGGATTATGGCCTTACCCTCCTCACGAAAGTGAGGGGAGACCCGTGCCCAGCAGTGGGACGATATGGGTTGATGATGATGATAAAACAAATCCTCTTTACAGACGTTGAGGAGTGCAATGGGACAATGTTTATTGCACTTAGAAATAGTAGTGGACACTTTCTTCGCTATGTCGGGGCTGCTCCTCATCAGAGGGTTGATCTTGGGGAAGCAGAAGAATATCCTATACACACTGGTCAAGCGGTACATCAGGTAAACAAAAGTTATTATATATATTATGAACAGTACTCTCTGACGTTTGGAGATAAAAGTACGTTGAACTAACTGAAATAAATCGAGGACTTAAACATAAGAATGCAATGGTGCATTAAAAGAAAATTATTATAATGAGCATAATTGTAAAGTTCCGCATTTGACGTAGAAATTCCAAGGCAAGAACGGGCCTTGACAATGATTAGTGTTTTTGATAAGTATGAAAGATTTAAAATAATCAGAGAGCTATCAGCCTTATTTGGCCATCTCTGGCTGGCGCTTGGCCGCTTTTTTACTTTTAAATCTGTAGTATCTCTTTCAGGCTAATTGGACCGTTTGCACTATGCACCCTCTATATAACAACAACGGCGATCGTGTCTACCGGCCACGGGCCGCTCTGGAAGCGGTTGACGAGGGACGAGACGGACACCTGCGCCCAGCACTGGTGGAGGAATCTATTCATGATAAACAATGATTTAGATAAAGTTGTACGTATTGCATATTAAGTAATATTGCGCAGGAACTATTAATATTACGAGATAAAAAGTATTACATATGCAATCCAAATAATAAACAATCTGTGTGCCAAATTTTATCAAAATCCGTTCAGGTGTTTTTGCGTGAAAGCGTCACAAGCATCCATCCATTTTTACTAACTTTCACATTTATAATATTACTTGGATGTTTTTTTTATTGGACTGAGACGAGCATGTTGTTCACCTGATGGTAAGCAGTCACAGCATCACCCAGAACACGGTATTGCATAATCCTGCGCGGCACTGCACTGCGCTCGTCACCCTGAGATATCAGCTCTAAAGTCTCATATGCCCAGTAATTTCGTTGGAAACAATGCCCTTCAAACTGGAACACAGTTATGTTTGCACACTACTGCTTGGTAGATGAATATCTGGCAAAGGTACTTCTCCAGGCGGTCTCTTGCAGAAGAGGCCTCCCACTACTAGGATTTAGGAAAAGTAGGATACGATAAGATCTAGTTTCCTATGTTATAATACTATTTTTATCGACCATGTTACTTGAAAGTTCTCCATCTGTGTTCCAGTGTCACATTGTGACCTGGTACGTATCCTGCGACTTCCAGCTGGCGATCTTGGCCACCTTCCTCTTCTGGATGTTCAGGAGGAGCCAGAAACTTGGAGTCTGTGCCTTTGTCTCAATCGCTGCGGGTCTCACTCTCAACTTAGGCTGGCTCGTCTATTCCAAGAAGTTGGATATATTACCTTATGGAGTCGAGTAAGTAGGATTCTTTATTTCAAACGGAACACAGTATTGTTTTCACACTATTGCTTGGCGGATGACTATCTGGCGGCGGTGTGGTACTTCCCCAGGTGGCAGAAGAGGCCTCCCACTACTAAAGTCTTACATCATCATCAGATCAACCATCATTTTCGCTTTCACATAGTAAAAAGAAAAAAATATTCCAGGTTCTTCTTCACACTCCGGAAGACCATATCTTTAGACTTAACATATTTCCCGGCTCATAGCCGAGCGGGCGCCTACATGGTCGGGATGGTTATGGGGTACCTCGTCACTGCTTACAGGCCCAGTGATTACAGGAACGTTATCAGTAAGGTAGGAGCTGATTTATAATAATAGTCATCATCAACCCACATCAGGCCACTAATGATCACAGTTCTTCCCTCACTGTCGTCGTGAGGGGGAGAGAGAGGACGGAGAGGATAGTGAGTTCAAATTCCTTTTCGGTGAACGAAAACATCATGAGGTAACCCAATACCTACCCGAGAATCATTTCGGAGATAGGTATGTTATTTAATAATCCGGATCGGGGCTCCGTGGAGCATCATGGCCTTATCCTCCTCGCGAAAGTGAGGGGAGACTCGTGCTCAACAGTGGGACGATATGGGTCGATGACGATAACGCAACATTGTTTCGGTTACGAGCTCGGATGTTTCGCTTAACACTTTCACTCTTGAAAACACAACTGTCATGTTTTTCATAACTTGCCACGAGTACTGCAAAACAGAACTGTTGTGTTCGTTGTATGGGAAAACACTATGGCGCGTGCCGAGCCGCACCCGTGGCTAGACAAGCAAAACAGCCAAGCAGTGAAAGTGTTAAATGGCAAATATGTCCTATTTTAGCGGTAAATGCATACGGAAAACGCGCATGCGTCAGGGAACCCCTGTCAAAATTAAATTGTTTGTTTGAGGCAATCTCATTTTAGGCTTGTCCCGCTTGCTAGAAAGTTAGGACATATCTTGCAAATACATTTTCACCTATTCTTCATTGATGTTTGCATGGTTGTCACGCTGTGATGATAACATAGTTATGGTGAGAGTAAGCTGATCTGATAGAGATGGTAGACAAAGCAACTTTGGGAGTAGTAGATGGTGTTTTGGTTCAATTTTCTCTGTAAATTTTTAGAACTGGTCGAACATGATCACTGTGGCCTCTTTAGCAACCATGGCCGCGATGCTGTCCATCGGCGCCATCCTCGGCGGTAGACCGTACGACCCGCTGGAGGCGGCTGTGGCGGTCGCCACCAACCGGGTGGCGTGGGCTGTCGCTGTGTGCTGTCTTATAGGAGTCTGTGAATATGGTAGTGTGCGTGAGTGTTTTTGAAATATTTTATTCTGAGATAAGACTTTAAGTTAAGGGAAGATTTCTATTTTTTCGGGTAAAGGCCAGCAACTGTCTACTGTCTCACCTGAGCAATAATTTATTCGAAAGCGCTGACCACACGGAGTCTAGAATGGGGTGAGTCTCAGGAACTGCTGGCGCTAAATCCAAAAAGGGCTTGGTCACCACTTTTCATCTCGCCCCATTCCTCTAGTTCAACGGCATAGGGCCTGTGAGCACCTGGGCCTGTTCCCCATGCCCTTGCTATATAAGACACATTACATTGGTCTTTGAAGATTTTCTATTTCTATTTCTTCCAGCTCTAATCACCAGGTTGCTGGGCTGGCCAGGGTTCGTGCCCCTCAGCAAACTCTCCTACGGCCTCTACCTTCTTCATCCTTTCATCATTTATCAGCAGAAGTATTCGGCGAGAGCTCCGGCTACTTATCAAATGCATTCTATGGTAAAATTTCGTTTGTACAAACAAATGTTGGCTGAGGACTAGAACTCTTTATTAGCACCTCTATTTCTACTATTAAATCACAATTTGAGTCTTTTATTCTACCTTTTATTTGACCTGCATTGTATGTTTGTTAGTTTGTTAGCTTGGGTAAAATGTTGTATATCAATTTTGACCCAGTTCCCATTGTTGAATTGAGTTGAAATTTTGAATGTCTATCAAGTTCTGATAGTCTATTATTTCGGAGGTAGGTATGTTATCCACCGATCTGGACCGGCTCCCCGTGGTGGATTATGGCCTAACCCTCCTCACGAAAGTGAGGAGAGACCCGTGCTCAGCAGTGGGACGTTATGGGTTGATGCTGATTCATGATGAAGTCGCGATGACAATACAATATTATGGTAATAGCGAGCTGATCTGATGATAGAGACAGAAGGTAGACGACGGAACTCCTCAGTGACTAACAGTAGATAGATGGTGTTTGGACTCATTTTGATCAGCTTGCAGTGCCGAATACGTAATTAATAAAAACTATGGAAAAATATATCCTATATTAAAGAAGTGAAAGAACCTTAAACTTATACAGCATGTATGTCTTTTACAGATTGTGAACTCGCATGGGGTGCTTGTCGTGGGTTGTGCTGCGAGCTTCATACTATACCTGATACTTGAAGCGCCTCTCATCAATATATCCAACGCTTTATTCGCTGAAAAGTAAGTTGGTTTTCTATTAATTATATCGACGCTAGAAAGCGTAAACGCTGTAACCCTTTGACCGACCCGAAAATACTTTTTTACATATTTGGAAACAAACCCACATTTCAACGTCCCCTAGGATATAACCAAGGTAGCAGTATTGTAGCTTTGTATGTAACACACCAAATATCAAAAATTTACGTTTTTAGGTCGAGTAGATATTGAGTTATGATTTTTTTTCAACATAAAAAAAGTTTTGTGAACAATTTTGCGTTTCAAGGTTACAGCGTTTACGCTTTCTAGCGTCGATATAATGTCTCAAACAATGAAGATAATTGAGGTTTATTTTTATGTGACTAAGAAATGAGACGAGCAAGGCATTCTCCTGATGTTAAGCACTGCCCATAACAGCTACGGTGCCACCCGGAACTATCCATTGGGCGGAATCTTGGGCAGAACTGAACTGCGCTCGTCATATCTCCGTTGAGTTTCCTGGTCTTCTTTTGCTTCTACCTTGGAGTTTCTTCTACACAGCTTCACAAATTTCATGTCCCATAAAGTCATAAAAGAAAAAATACAAAATCTACGTCGTCACATTTTGGGTTTCCGCCATAAACTTAACGTATCTTGTTTTAAGCAATGTTTCTCGTAGGTCCTGATTCCCTAGATACAGGATGTCTTAGTATGTGATGATACAGGATGTGATCTTGATACGTTATTATTATTATTTTGTTTTCTTTTTATTTTTTTCAGGTCACAAGCATTGAGTTTAAGTCCTCAACAGAATAAAGGAGTTGCGACCAACGAGAAATTATTTACTTCCCAAAATGGGCATACTAAGGCCAAAGTGTTGTAAAGAACTACATAATATAATTATGGAGTATTTTTACAATTTATTTATTTATTCATTAATAGTACACTTGATCTCTTTTCCAAACATTCAAGTAAAGTAAATATATTAAAATTAAAAAAAATATTATTTACCTTTTTTATTTTTCCACTTATCCCGCTACGCTGAGACGACTCATTATATACTCAATGTTTTGCCTTTCGAGCGACAGCGAGGAGACAGTAGAATGTAATATCGTCTAATATACGTGTAGTCGTTGTATTCCCGTGATACATTACTGCGAAACGTGCGAAATTACTGAGCATTATGAGACTTTAGAGTCGATGTCTCAGGGTGACGAGCGCAGTGCAGTGCCGCGGATTATGCATTGAGACTCAAGGACTGGATGAGAAAGCCGGCTCAGTGGCGTTCATTGGGAGAGGCCTACGTCCACCAGTGGACGAGTGTGGGCGGATGATGATGATGATAATAATGAGCAAAATTAAAAAAAAAACATATTTTAAGGTGGTTCGTTTCTGTATTTTTCGGTTTTAGAGCTATAAACCGTCATTTATTCGCTTTAGAGCAATAAACCGTCAAACTGATGATTTCAGTGTTTATCAACATATTTGAGGGATACGGTGCATTAGTGCTAAATATTTCAACATAAAAACGAAAAGAATGATTTACGGTTGGCGCGAAATATAGTCTCGTTTATATTAGTGACCCGGTGTAGGTCTAAAAACGAAATAACTGTTTGAAATTTAAATTTCCCGCCGTAACAGAAAAGAGCCACCTTAATCCCTATGGCGTAACTAACGCACTATAGTCCCGCTACGCTGGACTATAATGACACGCTTTTCGAGCGTGACAAGTGAAAAGGAAACTTCCCTAATCCGGACTAGGAAGCATTAAATTACTTTGATTACTATTAATTTGGCGTCGAGAAAATGGCGCTGCGTAACGCGCTAATTTAGCATCATCGTTAATTACCATTTATCAATAGATAATTAATATAAAGTATGTATATAATCCGAAGCAAACAGCCGCGTTTGATTATTGGAAGTCTTCTTAATTAATATGAGGTAGGCACAATCAATCACTTGTAAGGATTGATTTGTTACTCCATGAGTTGTTTTCAGTTATTTATTGAATTAGTACTTATCTATTTTTATTTATAACTAACCATGTTTGCGTAAGCAAAAACTTATTGGCAGGGCCGTATTAGGCCGTTCAATGGTCCTGGGCACAAAAAATTCGAAACTGTTTCTGAATAAAAATATATTATAATACTAGCTGTACCCCGCCACGCTTCGCTGTGGCACATTCGCTGATATGTCACTGATGAAAAAAATAGATAAAAACGATCTTTGATGCGGATTATATATCATGCTAAAATTTCAGCTCGATCGGTGCAGAACTTTTTGAGTTTTTGTAGCGTACACAAATCAACATAACATTTATATATATATATATATATATATATATATATATATATATATAGATTATAACATCTGTAAATTACTGCATGTCATTTAATGACGCTTCACGATCACTTACATAGATCCTGACCCCTAACTACGATTCCCTGTATCTCGGGAATCAGAAATTATGCGGACTACTTTCCTACAAATACCCAGATTCAGAGCAAATACTTGTGATTCATACAAATCTTTGACCTATGTGGGAATAGAACCCGGGACGTTTCGCAGTCGGCACATAACTTACATAAGAATAGGATAGAATCGAAAAACTCTTTATTTTACCCCAGAAACAAAAATAAACACAGTACAGAAGAATTACAATAGGCCACATTACATAAGCCACGAAGGCAGTAAAAAAATGTATTACAATAATAATTGACAATAGGTTTTTGTGCTTTTTACAACTTTACGCGTGTGCGGGTAAACACACCTATTGTGTTAGCGCAGCTTAAGTGCCGACTGTGCGGCGAAACACAGACGTGTGTGTTTAACGCGGCGCTACTACAGTGCGGCACGCCATGGCTGGAAAACCCACACAGCCCGTAACGGTGCCCAAATGTAAAAACCGGTTTAGCAGTCGACGTACTAACATCTGGCAGTACCTGCTTCTAGCATTTTTTTAAATTAATTAATAGGTTTGCGTTTGACTACTATCTCACCTGATGGTAAGTGATAATGAGGTCTACGGTACCCAGACCCAGACCCAGGTACGCTGACCCAGAAGTAACCTATTCACCATGCCTTGAAGACTCCCAGGTTGTAACTATCGAGAAACATAGACTCCGGCAAGGAGTTCCACTCCTTTGCGGTACGCATAATGAATGTGGAGGCAAACCGCTTCGTGCGTACAGATGGAATGTCCATCATGTCACGGTGGCGCATCTCCGTACGTCTGGTTGCTAGATGATGGAAAGGGCTAGGTGGAATGAAATTGTGTAATTACATCCATGATGCAAGAAATCCGCCAACTACTCCATATCGCCACCATGCAATGCTTATGCAAACAGACAGACAAACAAAACTGCATTAGATCGCACACGTAACCACGTGCACCTTTTACCGGAAGAGTAGCGTGCTGGTAAGCGCGGACCATGAGTCTGCTAATTAGTGGGACAGTCTTCATCGGCGTTTTATCAACAGATTTTGCGGCAAGAACGCGGTCTTCTTTTCGCCAAGCAGTAGCGTGTAAACATTACTGTGTTCCGGTTTGACGGGCACTGTTACCAGCGAAATTACTGAACATGTGAGACCTTAGAGCCGATGTTTCAGGGTGACGAGCGCAGTGCAGTGTCGCGCATGATAATGCAATGCCAACTTATGGGTGGCGCTGTAACTGCTATTGGGCAGGTATAGCGCTTACCACCAGACGAACGACTTGCTCGTCTCGTCACTCAGTCTCATATAAAATATTACACGCTGAAAATGCAGCTTTCCATTAGTAAAAGAATTTTTAAAATGGTTTAGTGGTTTAGGCGTGAAAGCGTAACAAACAAACTCGCATTCGCATTCATAATATTAGTTAGCATTAGGATAAGTGGCATAAGATAGAATAGGATTTTCCATCTTACCACTCATGTAATAATATTACAATCAGAATAAAAATCAATCAATAAATCAACGAACAAAAAACAAACAATACAGGTAATTTTTTTTAATTAGTCTTAGTTTCGAGATTTAAGTCGAGATGGTAAGAAAATATGGTCACCGTACCTAAGTGTCCGGGTCAATTTAACCACTGTTTGTTCGCAGCACTATTTGCAAGACAATGAAGGTATTACGAGCGACCTGGTTTTTTCTTGTGGCGTTCGCGGCTCTGTTTCCGCATCGCCGAGGCAGACAACCTTAATCACCTAGGCAATCTATGTTTTTTTTATACGACAAGAAATATTAATGCGTTACTGTGCGCCTAGTGGGTGACCGTCTGCTTTCTAAGGAGAGGGTCGTGACTTCAAAGCCCGGTGCGGACCAATGTGTTTCTGTAAAAACATATGTACGTAATTATCACTCGCTTTTCGGTGAAGGAAATATACCTACCCGAGAATTACTTCAGAGGTGGATAGATAGATGGATAACTCTTTATTGACACCAAAATGTATAAAACACAGAGATTACAAAAACATAACTTAATAATAGGTACAAAATGGGCGGTCTTATCGCTTAAGGCGATCTCTGCCAGACAACCCTTGATGGACAAGATAGAGAACAGGAATAAGGTATAATTAGTAGTAGTAGTAGGTAGGTATGTTATCCACCAATCCGGATCGGGCCCCGTGGTGGATTATGACCTAATCCTCTTAATCGAGTATATATTTCAAACGTTACGTATAATTCACTCGCTTTTCGGTGAAGGTAAACATCGTGGGGAAACCCCGAGAATTATTTCGGAGGTCTATGTTTTATCCACCGATCCGGACCAGATTCCTGTGGATCATGGCATAATCCTTCTCACGAAAGGACCGGATTGATGATGATGATGATGATGAACATGTTACGATCATAATCAATTTATAAACCCTGACCCCAAACTAGAAAAAAAAACACGAAAAATTACAAAAAAGAAGGAAAAAAACAACCGCAAATAAAATTAAACGGAAAGAGCATTTCAAATTTGTTTTAGTGTAATAGACTCAGAGATTATCCATAACAAACAAACTTTACCTCTATATAATATTAAACGCAGATGTAGGTAGATAAAGGTCGTCTTTAGCGGTTCCTAAAATATAACCGGAGAACCCAATATTGTGGTAATCGTTAAGATGGTTTACTTAGCAGTAACTGTTATGGTAGTTGCCCAACTTTGCTGCCGAATTGATGTTTGTGAAGTCGACCGTTAGAGAAAATTAATATGGCTAATAATATCTATATAATACTTTCATTAGGTTTAGTATGTATGTTAAAATGATGATGATGTTAAAATGCGTCCCTATGTTACAATGCGTCACAATTGTACATAGATCCTGGAGGCCTACCACGACGTCTTATAGCGATTCAGTTTAGGACCTAAACAGAACCGCGTCGCATAATCGTACAGTGACGTCTTATTTTTCATGTTGCTGCCATTTTCAACCTAAACTGGATATGGTTTAGATTGAAAATGGGTTATTAGCGACTCAATTTAGGTTGCTACCATTTTCAACCTTAACTGGATCCAGTTTAGGTTGAAAACGGCAGCAACATAAAAAAAAATAGGTCACGGTACGATTATGCGACGCGGTTCAGTTTAGGTCTTCAATTGAATCGCTATAAGAGGTCATGGTATGCCTCCTGATCGCTAACTAGGATTCCCCGTATCCAGGGGATCAGAAACTACGAGGACCGTGGTTGCCCTGAGCGGGAATCGAACCTGCAACCTACGTTAAGCAGTCGGCGCATCAGCCGCCATCGATGTTAGTTTCATTAGGTTTCTTTTGTTGGTTTAAGTTAGTTTGTTAGTTTCAATTTTGACCCAGATTCCGTTGTATAATTGAGTTGAATTTTTGCATGCCTGTCTAGTTACGATTACAGCGCAATATAATGATGCTAGTGAGCTGGTCTGATGATAGAGACAGAAAGAAGACAACGGAACAACGGACCTCCTCAGTGACTAACGGTAGATTGGTGTTGTTTAAGCTTAATTTGACCAACTTCCTGTACCGAATACAAAAATTGACGTAACTGAAAAATATCGATGACGAGATGAGATTGCCAGGGCTTTCATCTGATGGTAAGCGTCATGGCTATTCCTACAAAAAATATTAGTTAGATGCCGTCAGAAACATTGGCTGGAATAAAATAACAAACATAGATATCAAAGCAATAAAAAGGAGCATTATTAAGGTCGAGAAACTGAAATCCTGCAGGGAAACACATCCGCATAGCGAGAGGCTTACGTCGTAGGTACAGTCAGGCACGCAATACTTTGAACTGTAATAAAAAGTGTGTGTGTGCCAGTTCCAACGCACGACTGGAGTTTACTCCTTTACGTCATCTTGACACTGTCAGTCTGACGTTGACATCCGTTCATTCAACCAAATATAATTCAATTTATATCTGTGATTCAGGTGACAGAAAACATAACGTTATTGAGTGTTACGCTTGTAATAATTCCACTCCTCATAATAATTTCCATACGGAGCCTATAAATATATGAAAACCAATTCTCCAGGAGTAAAGTTTGAAAACCAGACTACAATTGGATAAAAATTAAGTACTAGTAAAAATGACGAAAAAAAAACGAATCATGTGGATGTGGTGTTGCTAGTCTCGTCGCTCAGTAAAAAAAAAAAAAAAAACTAAATTGAATTTTCTGTAAAACCAATCTGAAAGTTACTTTAAAAAAAAGTAAACCGTTTTATAAATGACGAGGTAACAAACAATAAAATAGCTATATGTTATGTTATAATATGCTAATACGTTTAGCAAGAAGGCCGCCCATTGTACCTTTAGTTATAAGATGTTTTAACTTTTACTTGTATGTCTTGGAGTGCAATTAAGAGTTCTTATCCTAACTTTTTTTTTTTTTTTTTTAACCTGTCTGATCCCACTGCCGGGCAAAGGTCTCCCCCATCTCCTTTCTCAGATCTCGCACTATTGCTTTTTGTGGCCAGTCTTATCTTAATAAAAAAGGAAAATCTCCCTTTTAGAAGTCTGTTAATAGCTCAATTTCTTTGTTACATTGCACCGCCCATCGCTATCGAAAATAGACTTTCAGACATAAGTTCCCCTGAAATCAACAACCCATAACGTCCCACTGCTGGGCACGGGTCTCCCCTCACCTTCGTGAGGAGGATTAGGCCATAATCCACCACGGGCGCCAGATCCGGATTGGTGGATCACATACCTACCTCCGAAATAATTCTCGGGTAGGTATGTGGGTTTCCTCACGATGTTTTCCTTCACCGAAAAGCGAGTGATAATTACGTACATATGTTTTATAAGAAACACATTGGTACGTGCCTGCACTGGGATTTGAACTCACGACCTTCTGCTTGGAAGGCGGACGGTCTCCCACTAGGCTACCACCACTTATCCTCCACTTATCCACCTGAAATCCACACCAAAAAAGTGTTATTTTAAAACAATACCTTTTTCGACCGTAAAGTCAAATTGGACGTGAATACAAGTTGGAATTTTGTTGCTGACTGTACATAAGTAATACAAACAATATTGAAAGTAGAGTGCCGTATCGCATATCTTTTATTTTTCCCATCTGAACTATTCCCGATACGTTCTAAGATAGTTCCGTTCAATTACATTCGCGTACAAAGATCAAAAACGAATCAAAAATAGTACAGTACTATTAAGGTACGCTCCGAGTATTTGGAACGTTTCTCGTTCATTGCCGCATCGGCCTTGTCCAGATTAAATATCGTTACTAGCAATTAAAGTAACAAATTGAGAAAAAAAAAACTAAATGAAGGAAGATAATGTGTGCGTGGACACATGATAGAAGTAAACCTGCAATTAAAAAAAAAAAATTCGTTAAAGATATTTAAAAATAAATCCGAAACGTAACTCCCTCTCTTTCTATCTCCACTAACTTATATTTCCCTCTCAACTTCCGTTCGCCTCGCCCGATCACATTTTTCGTAACGCATTCACCAGCTTACTCCCCAAGTCAAGCGTGCGTAAAGAAGTTTTACCTCAAAAAGAATTTAAAGAAACTATACCTCAATATTACCATTAATTAAAAAAAAAATATTACGAGTTCTTTTATTTTTGTTTTAATATAAACAATAAATTAAACAATAAACAATAAACAAAAAATAAATATAATATGTTTGTAGTAAATAATGTTCTTGGCACTATGCATCCAAAGAAATTCTCCAAAGAAAAGAATCTTCTCTAACGGGCGTATTTCCGAAGCGCTGGTAGAGTCAATGGAGTTTTCCTTTTCCTGTGCGAGATTCAGGCATGAGTCAGCACTTGAAAGGGAAATATCCTTTTTCTAACTCAAACCATAATTAGATAATAATCATTAGTTTCGTAAATCATAATATTTTGACTTATTTTTTTGTATTTCTATACTTATGTATAAGATATTATTTTTTTGACGTGTAAAAGTGCAATATTTTGCCTATTTACAATAAATGATTTGAGTTTGAGTTTGAAAATAAAAGGGTGAGTTACAAGTAGAAATATACCATTACATAGTATTATGAAATAATTATTTTATTATTTGAAATAATCTGTTTTATGTTTTGTTCTGTTAAAAGAAAATTTAAACTTTTTTTTATATTTGTTCATAAGTTTCCCCCATAATAAATCCTGTAATGAAACTAGAACTAAACGTATTTTTTTCTTAATAAAAAGTGTTTTTTTTTTTAAGATTTTTCCTCATAAATCCTAATACAAATAAATAAAGATTTCGGTTGAATTCTTCTTTGTCGAACTGAATTTAAGTGTTTTGAATTTACCTAAAAAAAGCCCTTCAAACTATCTAATTATTTGAATAATTACTAACACAACGCGCAATGTATTAACTTCAATAAGCTATAATCGCGAGTCTTTAGCCGATAGTAAAAGTACAATTCTATGATATAACAGACCAGACTAGAAAGACCTATCTGCTGGAAGAACTGCCAAGTCAGGAGGTCTACAGTGTTCTGGTGATTGATGTGGAGCAAAAATAAACGATTGGTTTCGCATAGGAGTGCATTTTGTTACTTGGGTTCCGTACAAATTGACTTTAATTCTTACTACTAAGTTTTTACATACAGTCACGCCTTTCTCCCGTTGGGATAGGCAGAGAGTCATCCTTCCACACGCTACGATCCCAGCGGGAAGCAGTACACCTCGGAAACCCCCTTTATTCGTCGATTATGTACGTCCCACAGACGTCAATTTAGCGCCAGGTGTTTAAGGGTCGTGAATGTACGTTTTAGCGAGGTCTCTTTACGTATAGCTGTGACAAATTGCCATCATCTGCGGAGGCTCCCGACGTAGTAAAATGACGTCAGATACGTCTAAAATGACTGTAACCGGACGTCAAACTGACGTAAAATTCCTACCTGCTGGTTTCTGGAACTCCAGACCAATAACTTGTGTCGGGTCTATGCGCGGTGGAACTAATTTTTTTCACCCACTGTGCCACGGCGGCCAAGCTTCGCACAGCGATGCTTCTAGGCGTTTCTATTTTCTCCCACGGTACCCTAAAGAGCCACAGTACATCACTCGGCCCTGTCGCTGGAGTATAAAGCGGCGGACAAATCTATTGTGACATCACTAGTACTTGTGAACCACACCAAAATGTGTTCAGTAATTTCATATGTGAGTGTTTTATGCGTATTATTTATCTCTAAATATGAAATATTATAGTTGAGTTAGTGTTTCGTGTCCTAGAAAGTGATTTTAAAAGTGGTTATAAAAATTATTGTATCACGTAAAGAATGGGTTTTGTTATTGAGCTCATATTATGCAATTATAATTGTTATTATATACTTATCTATATATTTAGACGCAAGTAACAAAACATAAAAAAATACTTTCATGAAAATTTTGTACGGTTATTATAAAAGCTTTTATCAAATACGTATTCGGTACTGCAAGCTGATCAGAATGAGTCCAAACACCATCAATCTACTGTTGGTCACTGAGGAGTTCCGTCGTCTACCTTCCGTCTCCATCATCAGATCAGTGACAGGCATGGAAAAAGTCAACTCCATTGAACAATGGAAGCTGACTGAAAACTGATTTACAAGAATTAATTTTATCTTACATCCATCCATCCATAAAATTATTACTAGGACGTGAATCCCAATGCGGGCACCTACCAATGTGTTTCTGGAAAACATATGTACATAATTATCCCTCGCTTTTCGGTGAAGGAAAACATCGTGAGGAAACCCACATACCTACCCGAGAATTATTTCAGAGGTAGGTATGTTATCCACCAATCCGGACCGGGCCCCCGTAGTGGATAATAGCCTAACCCTCCTCACGAAAGAGAGGACTCAGTAGTGGGACGGGTTGATGATGATGACGATGATGAAGTAAAATTAAATTTATTTCAAACCGGAACAAAGAATAGTGTCATCGAAAAATATCTTCCATGCCTACAAGAATAACACAATTGGACTGTACGTAACAAGCGAAACAAATCAAACAAAAAATTACTTCGTTTCAGTGAACGGCAAAAAAACTACGAAAAAGTGCGCCACTTAGAAATTGGTGCTACAAATTATATAACTCGTCTGATCAAACCACTTTTGAGTGTAATTTTTGAGTGGGTTTGACAAAGAACCCTTCAAATTAATGACTATGTTACTGACAAAGACGCGTGGAGTCCATATGCTCAAGCGCCTCCTGGCGACTACTTAACAAAATAGCTTAGTTATAGTAACATCAATAAAAGTAGACATTGAAAAAATTTGCCTTCGCATTTCTTGATTTTGCAATTTGATGTATTATTCTTAGTACAATTATCATTCGTGAGTGTTAATGATTAACTTCGCTAGTTAGATGACACAGTTTCAAGTTGGTTGGAGTTGACATTTTCCATCCCTGTCAAATTCCAATGACTATACAATATTATGGTGACAGCGAGCTGATCTTAAGGTAGAGACGGAAGGTTGACAATGGAACTCCTCAGTAACTAACAGTAGATAGATATGTTCAGATTGCAGTACTGAACACAAATTTTATGAAATTTTATCTAGATACAGATATATTGAGTTTATACAATAAGATTTACTTAGTATCAAAATTTGGCAAAAATCTTCAATAACCAATTCAACTACACAAAATGACAATCTAGAATTCTAGACTTAGTTTGTCGTAGTTCTAGGTGAATTATTTTTATGATACGCGCGTCTCTTATTATTCGGCAAATGACGAAATGAACATTATTGCCATTAATTTGTATTCAAAAGTTTTGCTTTACAACCAGCTCTAGAACAATTCTTTAAAACAAGCGGTCCTGCCAACGGCAATGCAACGTTTAATTCAAACCATTTACCGGTACAAAGAATTCGCGGCATTTAGCGCCTGCCGCTTTTGTAATAGCAATCGCACGCCGGACGTTGCTCGCAACTCATTGTAGGCGCTTTGAAAGTTTTCAAGCTTTTAGTTTCCGTAATAATTTTAAATAGTCTCTTTTCGCTGTACTCCATACATTATTTAATTTTGTCCATTAGGGGAAATACCTTTAAATTTTTTAAGTATAATTATGCAGTTTTACAAGCAGACACTACAAGAAATTATTAGGTGTGCTCAACTGTTATGGGCAAACGTAGGCCGTAACATCTACTATTTAATTAGGTGACATTCATTATTCTATTGTACGTAAAACTTCCTAATTGCCGTGTGTTCGGTTTGGAAGATGTTAGAAGATTCTATGGTGCTTAATATCACTCAATTTGTCCGTCGCAAAGATTGGAAATCCGATACTTCTTCAAGACATTTGTCATCAATCAATTGAGTTGACAGCCTCACGGGGCGTAGGTTGATGATAAGCCGACTGCGAAGCGTGATGTGCATTAGATTCCCGCATAAAAAAACCCACCAAATAAAAAAAAAATGTCCTCACAAATATTTTTATGAACCACAGGTAGGTGTTGTGTGCTGTGTGTTATATTTGTGTATTGTGTTCTTAAGTGTACAATACATAGTTCTCTATTCTATTCTATGTATCGTTTTATGTGTTATGTTACGGGATTATTTTCATCGTAATTCATGTTTTTTTTATCTAACTGATTTACGGGTCGACCTTGTCGTTCACCTGGTGGTATACGCTTGCCCATAGCAGTTATACGTATGGTCACCCAAAACTTTGCATTGCATAATACTGCGCGGCACTGCACTGCGCTCGTCACCCTGAGACATCGGGTCTAATGTCTCATACGCCTTGTAATTTCGCTGGAAACATTACGTTTCATACCGGAAAACAGTTTTGTTTGCACACTTCTGCTTGGCGGATGAATATCTGGCAAAGGTATGGTACTTCCCCAGGCGGTCTCTTGCAGAAGATGCCTACCACTATAAAATTACCTAGGCACTGGAAATCCTAGTGATAGAGTTAAAAAAAAATTGACTAAAGCTTGGCTAAAAGCTGAACAAAATACGTAACTCTCAACAATATTGTTCAGCCAATAACATTTATCAAGTGGTGGTCGCCCTAACATTACTCAAAAATATACCCGTTGGTGGCGTGACCGGGATGACAACGTTTTATGATAAAAAAGCTGGATTTTTGGATCGGATTGTAACGTAAAGAAGCCAAGTATAGCGTTGGAAGTCGGATCCAAAAAAGAGCATTATTTTCTTTATTGTCTTTATGGTACACATAAAGCATATTATAGGGACTTTGATTTGAAAATAACGTACAAAGGCGTCTTTAAACTTATGAAGAGTTTTCATTCAAAAAAGGTTTTGCTCACTTTTTTCTCGAATTTCCGGATAAGAGTGGTATCGGTGATGTCCCTTTTCAATATATCATAATACTTTAGTTTTATTTTTCTTGATGTAGGTATAATAATATGAGACTTAAGTGTCTGACTTGTTAAAGTACATCATTTTTGCTTGCTTGAAATAAATGTGTTGAGTTTTGAGTATTAAATTAGTCACCCCCGTCAACAAATGTGATCCAAATCGGTTCAGCCGTTTGAGCCGCTCTTATTTAGCAGAGTTTTGGAATTTGCACAAACAAACAGAACAGCTGATAGCGTATTCTAGTTTGTAATAGTAAGGATGTAGTAAACTCTATTGTATTCAAATCTAAGAAAAAGTATTATGAAAAATGGTTTCTAAGATAAATGTGAATGTCTGAAGCATGGAGCGGATGATAAACGATTTTAAAGTCTACAGTTCTACTCTGGATTTATTCAACCATCTGTTTTAAAAGTTATTTAGGTTGGAAATGCTCATACCCCTTTTAAATTAGGGATATGTATCCATTGATATGAAAGCCGTGGTTGGGTTTGAATAATAAACGATTATTCATCAGATGAGAGTTATCATTTCAACGGGCAAAAGTTTCACAAAAAATATTTAAAAAAGCTATTTATTGCCTATAATTATTACACGGTTACAAAAACAAAACGAAAGTAAAATTTTCCCGATTAAATGACCCGTGAAAACGGAATATTCTATCTATGTTATAACTAATTTTATGGTAAAACAGCGTGGGGTGCTTTTTACTTTGTAATTAACCTTTGATATCAAGGACCCCACGCTTTTTTACTATAAAATTAATGGTTTTTCTACTTTTTATTTCCGCTGGCTTTTAGCGTGTTGTTTAGTATATTGTAGATTCTTATTTTTAGTTTATTTTATGAGTTTTTATTTATCTATTATATTGTATTTACATTATATTATTATTATGCAATGCAAAGTTCTGGGTGGCCCTGTATCTGTTATCAGAAAGCGTAACGCTTACCACCATGAGGATGACTTGCTTGTCTCGTCACTCAGTGCAATAAAAAAATGAAATGTGTGCTGGGACACAACAAAAAAATCATTAAAAGAAAAAGATTTATTTAAAAATATATACCTACCAAACGTAACTCCCTCTCTTTCTATCTTCACTAATTTATATCTCCCTCTCAACTTTCCTTCGCGTCGCCCGATCACGCTTTTCGTAACGCATTCGCCACCTTACTCTCCAAGTCAAGCGTGCGTAAAGAAGTTTTACTTAATAAAAAACCCGTGATATATTGTTTCTTTTTTTTATCTTAAATAATGGTGACACTACACATAGTCAATAACCGCGACACTTATTTAACGCTCTGCAAGCTATCAGCACTACACATGGCTTGGTGGACCAGTCACCGACATGATATGGCCTCGTGGGTCAGTTTAACTCGGAACACGATGATTGAGGACATGTTGGTGTTAGTATTTCCTATACATAAACGGATATAATTACCGCAAACTATTAAAATTCAATGTTGACAGCCCCTCGACGCGCGACATTAAAAATAAAAATAAAAAAAATAAAAAAAATATTAAAATATTAACACGAGTCCCACGAGTACACACTTTCGTGATAAAAAGTACCCTATTACTCAATCCTGGTTATAAACTATCCAAATCCAAATTTCATTCGAATCCGTTCAGTAGTTTTTGCGTGAAAGAGGAACAAACATCCATCCATCCATTCTCACAAACTTTCGCATTTATAATATTAGTAGGATTTTAATAATGTATTTACTTCAATAACTTTTTTTGTTATTTTCCAGCTTTTACCCGCTCTTCTCTTCGCGTCGGCAACAGCGCAGCAATGGACACCCTATAACTTCCAGGACTTCCAGAACTTCCAGGCGATGCAGGGCTTCGGACAAGATCAGCAGGTCAGTCCTACTACTATAAATAATTAAAAAAATTCGATAAAAAGGAGCGATATTTTTTTAAATATAAATATTTCTTTGTCTAGTTTTTAAGTTTTTATTGTAGTGTAGATAGATAGATAAATAGATAAACTCTTTATTGAAACACCACAGAACAAAGAAAACTTAAAACTAGAACAAAACAAATTTTACAATTAGTGTCACAATGGGCGGTCTTATCGCTCAGAGCGATCTCTTCCAGACAACCATGCACGTAGTGTTTCAATAAAGAGTTTATCTATCTATTTATCTAGAGAGATCTAGAGAGAGATGATTGTGAAAGTTAATAAGTTATCTCTCACGGCTCAACGAAATATGATGTAATTTGGTTCATATCTCAGGTCCTGAAATAGAACATTGGATACTGTTTATCCCGTAAAAATGTACGGTTCCTGGTAATACTCAAAGCGGGTGAAAACCGCGAGGTGAAAATTAAAGGGCTCTTGACAGACAGACGGACAGACAAACAACAAAGTGATGCTATAAAGGTTCCTTTTTCCTTTTGAGATAAGGAACCCGAAAAACAAAAAAAGAGTAATCAAACCCAAGCATAAAAAGAGAGAAAAAAAAGTGTGTGCGTGTCTTTACGCGCAATCGAAGTGAAACTGACTCAATAACTATAACTCTGTCTCTTTCTATCTTCACTAACTTATATCTTCGTCTCAACTTCCGTTCGCCTCGCCCGATCACACTTTTCGTAACGCATTCACCAGCTTACTCCCCAAGTCAAGCGTGCGTAAAGAAGTTTAACTTCAATAAACTTTAAAAAAAAAGAAACAGCATAACGCGTGTGAAACAAATGACGAACACGTGAATATTAACATGTACTTAACTGGTAATCACGCAATATTTGAAGTGTAAAAGCAAAATTAATAACAAGTATTAATACTTTCGCCGTAAAAAATATATTTTGCCTTATACAGGCACCGGTATATTAAAAATTTTAGACGACATTAATAGAATCCCTTGCCGAATGCGATATGAAAATGTTGCTGGAATGTGAAACCGCTTGAAGAACTGTGGTTCCGTAGAAAAAGTTGACAATAAATACTTAATAATAGATTATTTAGCAAGGGACTAAAATGATTCATGATGAGTCGTTTTATTCCCGACTTTATATTTAAAAAAAAATATTTATTAGTTATTAAACGTTTTATTTTTATTTTTTATCTACGTTACTCTACGTTTCACTTCGATTGCGAAAAAATAAAATAATTGTGTAGGTACCTACCTAATAAAAAAAGAGTTAGGATATTAAATTTAATATCAAAAATACATTAAAAGAATTAAAAGTTTTCGTAAGAAATTATTTCTATTTTGTAAGAAAAGAAATTAATAATGATATTGTGTGGGTCTAACGGTGGTAAAATAGTGGGAGAACGTCCGCGTTTCAAGGAGACGGTCGTGAGTTGAAATCCTAGCGCAGGCGCCGATGTGTTTCTTGTATTATAAAACATATTTACGTAATTACCACTCGCTTTTCGGTGAAGGAAAACATGGTGAGGAAACCTACATAACTACCCGAGAATTATTTCTGAGGTATATATTATCCACCAATCCGTACCAGGCCTGGGAGTGGATATGGTCTTATTCTGCTCAGCAGTGGGCGGATATGGATTGATGATGATGGGTCTAACTGGCAACCTACACAACAAGCTTCAGAGACTACATGACCTTCCTCCGTCATTCCCCTTTTCGCCGAAGGATTTCTAAGCACTAAAAATGTAATGTTTTTCGCTAACAGAAAATATAATGCGCAGTAAAACAAGGTTACGACTCGCGTTATTGCGCTGGAGTGCCTTGGGAGAGGACAGGTGGGTCCCGACCCTAATATACTAGCACTTGTATCGAGTAGAACAGCTGCTTTGTATCTAAGAAGCGAATAAGTGGAAATATCACTGGTAGGTAATTCTGCGAACAGTAGGCTTCGCGAGCACAAACTTTTTGGCAGATTCCACTGGTACATATCTAATACGTCATGCATACATACTGACATGGGTTTCCTCACGATGCTTTCCTTCACCGAAAAGCGTGTGATAATTACGTACATATGTTTTACAAGAAACACATTGGTACGTGCCTGCACTGGGATTTGAACTCACGACCTTCTGCTTGGAAGGTGGACGTTCTCCCACTAGGCTACCACCGCTTTCTTTCTCACATACGTAACATTATTATGAAATATCAACTGAATGGAACCATTACGAAATTAGAAACAAGTTAATATGATAGAAAAATAAAAGCATTTCCAATTCACCGACCGCTCACCGGAACTGCTTTTTATATTTTCGCGCCGGCGTCGGCGGTCTCCGGCTTTATTGAATTGGTGCGAAAAACTGGCGTGAAACATTGAGTTTATGTTATTTACTAGAGCGTCCCGTGGCCGATTGGTTCAATAGCCAGAGTGCATTCTGCGACAGGCGGGATAATACCTCGCTCGGTTTCCGTAATCTGATTTCGAGTGACATTTTGCGATCGATCGCTTTGCCATTGCAACATTGTACATAATCAGGCAGTCCGGTTCCGGTATTATCGAACCCGGGTTGCTCATTTTTCTTACTGACTGTACAGCGGTTTGTTCTGACGTTTCACCACAAAATTTTGCATTTGGAAAAATCTCTGAATCTGTACGTACTTGGGTACAAAGCTTTTATTTTTGTAAGCGTTCGCGGTTGAATGATTTTTCGCTCTTCTGCGTAAGCAGAAACTAAAATAAATTAAAAAACTTCGAGATTGCTGATCCGAGTTCTATAATTCTATTTTTATTTGCAGTTCCAAGCGAGTGACACCTCGGGTGGCCACGACTTCGGTGGTTACGAGGAAAACGATGGCGGACACGACTTCGGTGGACATGGGGGACACGACTTCGGCGGACACGGCGGCCACGACCTAAAGGCCCACGTATACCCAGTTCACCAACATATACACGAAGAAAACCCTGAACCGATCAAGCACTACAAAGAAGTCGTGGTCCCTATCCCAAGGAACGTAGAGTTCAAAGTTCACCATCCAGTGCTTATACCGGTTCCACACCCCGTTCCTATCCAGATTCCGGTTCCGAAAGCGGTCGTAATTCCGATTATAAAGGAGGTTGCTATCCCTGTTGAAAAATCGGTACCGTATCCAGTGTCCAAGGACGTGCATGTTCCGAAAATCAAGGAGGTACCATTTGAGGTGATAAAGCATATCATTGTTCCGGTAGAAAAACCTTTTCCCTTCAAAGTACCGGTTTATGAAACTATAATCCATACTAAGAAGGGATCGCATAAGCTATAATTGTGTTGTCTATAGTTTGAATTTTATTCAAACCGGTGTTTCTGTATTTTTCAAAGGCTTCGATTCTGTTAGTACAAAGTATTCTAAAAAGTTCCGTCCTATTTGTTTCAACGAAAGGGACGGAAAAAATTCTAGACCCAAGGAAGTTTTAATAAAGTAAAAGGAATCCACACTAAATTTGCAACTTGTCACTAGTCGTTCACTTGTTTTGTTCACCGAACCGTCCACAAACTTTTCAAGCCATGACATTATTTAGTAGCAAATAGATAACCTGGATAAATCTATCTTGTGGACCATAATTGGAATAAGAAAAACAATGCGAAGTTTTCTGTTTCACTCGCTCTCGTGTACGCTGTATTGCTAGATACGAATAAGAGAGCTCTGAGACAGCGGTTGCCTTTAATCTTCTTTCTAAATCTTGTTCTTATTCTGAGCTTTAGGCTGTCAAATTAGATTTCGGTGCAGTTAGCGGTAATGGAATCGGCATCGTCATGTTCACGTAAGACTAGCAATTTGTATCTTGTTTCGTTTCTCTATTTATTTCTCCATCGATACTGTGGTTGTTGTTGTCGTGTGTTTTGTTGTTGATTGTTGTGTGAATGTGTGGGTGTTTTGTAAATATTGTTGTTTAGTTTGTAAGGTAATAAAGACTTTTCTTATCGATATGGATTTGATTTCGAATAAAGAAGTTTTCCCTAGTATTTACATTTAGTATAATACAAGGCTTGTATTTTTAATAAGGTAAGTATTAAGGTTGTTGTTATTATTTAATGTTATGTGAGAATTTCAATTAATTATCACTCGCTTTTCGGTGAAGGAAAACATCGTGAGGAAACCCACATACCTACCCGAGAATTATTTCGGAGGTAGGTATGTTATCCACCAATCCGGACTTGGCCCCCGTGGTGGAATATGGCCTAACCCTCTTCACGAAAGTGAGGAGAGACCCGTGCCCAGCAGTGGGACGTTATGGGTTGATGATGATGATGATGAGAATTCAAATGTCTATGTATCAATATATAAAATATGAATTCCTATTTTCCTTGGTCACGCCGTAACTTGAGAATGACTGGACCAATCCGGAATTTTTTTATGTAATATTCATTGAGGTTCATGGAAGGTTCTTATGAAGAGAAAGATTGGAAAAGTGACCGGAAAATTTAATTTAAATAGAAATTACTTTTACGAGCTACGAATAATTCCACAGTTTTCTGTAGACAGCCTTTGTTGGGTAACCTGAAACACATTAGCGTTACCATTACAGATACATTTACCCATTACAGAGTTAGGTAGCGCCGTGACATTTTGTAATTGTGCAGATGGAGCGTGTATTGAGTTTCCGTTTTTGTCAGGCGTTACTAAGTAAACTGTTGTTTCTGTACTTTTCTACAACTGAGCTATATCTAAATAAACAGTGTTACTTCGAAAAGCATTTTCATGAATTCATATATTATACGACATATTATGTAAATGTTTATTACAAGGTGCTACTTTAGTAAGTGCTAAGTATTTCTATTGTACATCCGAAACGGATATACTGTTGTTTCTACATAACATAATTGACCATCTTCGTATATCTTTATATCTTTCTATATATATATATATATTTGTATTTTTCACAGTAAATATACTTAAGTATTATGTTTTGATTTTGATTCTAATTTTCGGACGTAGTGCGGAACCGCTCTGACGTAGAACAAACACTTTTAACGTGTACTCACGTTTAGCATGTATGTAAGTACAAAAAATCTTATATCTTTAAATGAGCAATTCTTGTATATATATATATATATATATATATATATACACCGAATTTCCAATTATATATATATATATATAATTGGAAATTCGGAATCGGCTACAACGATTTTCATGAAATTTAGTATATAGGGGGTTTCGGGGGCGATAAATCGATCTAGCTAGGAATAATTTTTAGAAAATGTCATAAAAAAATAATAAAAATACCGAGCAAAGCTCTGTCATCCAGGTATTGTTATTAATGACACCAGTTATAAACACACCACGCCTGCAGCTGAGCTGTTGAGCTGTCAATATATAGCAACAATGATCGATTAACAGCATAAAACAATGCTTACAATCAGACGACCTATTGTCTAACAAGATTGTCCAAATATGGCTCCCTTAATGTTCCATAGAAATCCTATGACGATACATCTCCATTACCTTAGTGCTGCATCAGGTTTCGGGTTAACAACATCACCGATGGTAGTGAGTCATTGTGAATTGATTTTAAAGAGAAGTGCGTAACAGGTCCAAAAGATTTAACAAATTATGAAATTTTTGACGTGAATTAATTTCATGTTGGAAAAAACAGTGTTTAGTGATTTGCGTTCGTCGAAACGTTGAATTTAGTTTGACACAATCAAAAAGAAATGGTTTAATACTTAAAGAGAATCGAAATTCAGCCGTTAAGATTAAAGAAGATCTAAAAGTATCAACACGGAAGATAGTAAAAGCCAAGAACAAAACAAAAATGAAGATGAATATGTCACTAATGAAGTTGACGATACGGCTGCTGATACTAATGATATTTTTCATAATGTTATTCCTAATACTAACAGTATTGTACAGCTCAAGATACTGGCCCGACGTTTACAACTACATAAATGCAAATATAACGATAAAAAGAATACCCACTATATCCGAACTAAATCCAATCGTCATTGAGATTGATGTTACTACAGAATTCTATACTACAGCCGAAGATTACGCAGAAGCCTCTACTGTTGAAGGAATAGACATTGACATAGACGATTTCACAAATTCACTAGATATCTCGCAAGTGTCTAAGCGAAGCAAAAGATTCGTTCTAGAAAATTTTGCAAGAGACTACAGTGAGCTTCCTAAAAGAGCAGTGGTCGTGGATTATTTATTTTTAGATGAACCTACAACGGTTTATGAAGATGTTATCGTCACGAAGATAGTGAGGGATTTGATTGATGATAGCAAGTTGGTTCCAAAGAATAACGGTGATGTTGAAATCATGGACAGCTTCAACGAAGTGGAATCGCAGAAACTGGTAAGCTTTTTCAATAACGATAACGCGTTACGGTCATATTACTCAGTTGTAGACCACCCTAACATAACTAGACATGTTCTAGAATTCCATGAATCTAGGGAATTAGAACTACGAGAACCATGGTCTTAGAAACATCCAGACTCAGTGCAAATACTTTTTGTTTGTATATTATACATCAAATGTATCTGACAGCTTCCGTAGCGTAAGTGGGTGATGAGCTGACTGCGAAGCGCGAGGTTTCGGGTTCGAGTCCCGCTTAAGGCAAAGATTTGTGTGAACTACAAATATTTGCTCTGAGTCTGGGTGTTTGTAGGACCATGGTCCTCGCAGTTCCTGATTCTCTAGATACAGATAATCCTAGTTTGGGGTCAGGTTCTAAGTATGTGATCGTGATGCGTTATTATTATTAAATTACTAGCTGTGCCATGGCACGCTTCGCTGTGGCACATTCGGACATTCGCTGATATGTCACAGATGAAAAAAATTGACAAAAATAATCCTTGATGCGGATTATATATCATGCTAAAATTTCAGCTCGATCGGTGCAGAACTTTTTGAGTTTTTGAAGCGTACACAAACCAACATGACATTTTTATATATAAAGATTATGACAATGCATGCGAATCGAACCCGTAAACACACATTTCGCAGCCGGGTCCTCTCAGACAATGAAACTGTAAAATTGAACAGTCTCCGCGGCGAATTAAAAAAACATCAGCTCTGTAATACTCCTAAAAGAAATATAAAGTATCCCAAATAAAATCTAAAGAATATTGATGCAATCCTGGAAATCCCAAATTACATCTAAACCTTCCATATTCTAGAGCCACGGAAAATATTGACCTAAAAAGGAATAGAAATGGCCGACCTTACTCTCGAAATTAAATGGCGAAATAGATCTCCATGCTATTTAGTAAGCCATTTCTTCGTCTTCATATTGATGAAATTGAGAGTTGGAGCAAATATGATTTTGCCGGGTAGTCGGACTAAATTAACCGGAAAACTTAGCTGCAAATCTAATGTTTACATAATCGTATCATTCATAATTACATAACAAATAGAACCGAGATATCCTTATCTATTTTATATTGTATTTATTAGTCTATTATAACGTTATATATTTAATTGTATTATAATCAAATCAAATATTCTAACTCTAAATATCTTTTAAATATACTTTTCTCTGCTCTCTCGTTTTGCCACACCACCACCATTTCAGTTACACCACCAGGATGACTGGTAGAAAATGCTACTTAGCATTAAGTACTCCTTGTACTCCATTTGTGTGCTAAAGAATAAATAAATAAATAAACCGGAATACTAACAACACGTGTCGTGCAATCTTTTTACATGAACTCTATTGGAAATACAGATTTATCTGTATTAAGTTTATATTTATCACCCATATCCGCCCACGGCTGAGCACGAGCCACCCCTCACTTCCGTCAAGAGAAATTGCACCACACCCGGCAAAAACTTTAAAAATGGCCGGTAGCTTCCACATCTCTAACTATAACGTAACTTGGGAATAAAAACCAGTTTCACAAACAATAAAGATAAACATCTCATTATCTTATCACTAATTAAGACTAAAGTTATATCATGAGCATACCTTGTAATTGCTTATAATTATGAACTGGGGTTTTAACGGTTAAATTTGACGGAGAACCAACAAACGTTGGCACACACGATAGTTTTAAGTGCAGATTTGATGTTTTCCGGCCAAATAAGGAAGTGGGGTTTCTGTACATCACTATTGATGAAATAATTTCTTGCAAAAGCATATCTGCTCGTACCGTAGTTACTAACCGTTACCAACGTATTGCTGAACCGGTCTTTCATTCGAGTTCGAAGTGATCTCGTCTCACAGGTATTTCGTTTTCTACACGCGCGGTTCTTGCGGAGTTAAGTAATTTGATTGAGTGACGAGACGAGCAAGTCGTTCACTTGATGGTAAGCGCTACCACTGCCCATAACAGTCACATCACCACCCTGCATTGCATAATCCTGCGCGACACTGCATAGCGCTCGTCACCCTGAGACATCGGCACTAAAGTCTCATGTGCCCAGTAATTGCATTACTATAGTTTTAAGAAAAAGTAAGATTTTTTGTTATCTTATCAGTTAACAATCTTATAAACAGCAAAGTTAATTTAGATTATTTTAGATGACGCTGTCATGCCATGTAAAGTGAACTATTTTTTGGTAGTGCGTCTTTCATACAGCAATATATATTACTAGCTGCGCCCCGCGGTTTCACGCGCGTAGTTCCCGTTTTGTCCCACGGGAACATACTATCGAGATAAAAAGTACCCTATTACTGAATCTTGATTATATACTATCTGTGTTTCAAATTTCATTCGAATCCGTTCAGTAGTTTTTGCGTGAAAGAGCAACAAACATCCATCCATACATTCTCACAAACTTTCGCATTTTTAATATTAGTAGGATTAATTAATACTAAAATAGGCTAGAAAATATTTCTTTCGGTTTCAGCAATTTAATTATTTATTTTTAAAGTGAATATAATATAACTAAATATTCAATGAATATTTCAAGGGTCTACCTGTTGCCGTTATCAATATCGAGCAAAAACAAGCCAAAAAATCACGTTTATTGTATGGGAGCACCCTTAAATATTTATTTTATTCTGTTTTTTAGTACTTGTTGTTATAGCGGCAACAGAAATACATCATCTGTGAAAATGTCAACTGTCTAACTATCACGGTTCATGAGATACAGCCTGGTGACAGACGGATGAACAGACAGACAGACAGCGGAGTCTTAGTAATAGGGTGCCGTTTTACAGAGCCGAGCCGAGATTTGAACCCGGAAATCATGTAGGTTAGCGTGTAGACAAAAATGTGTTATCTCTTCCAAGATATAGCACTTTTTGCCGCAAAACGAGTTAAATAAGTTCAGCTAAATCTTCTTCACTGTCAACTCAAATGGTCATAAAGCATTATAAGTACCAGCATTTGACTCCATAGACCTCACACAATATACATAATTGGTGGCACGAAATGCAATTATCTATTCCCTTGTCAAAGCTTCGACTGAGCTTTGATGTCTATTAACTATAATTGTGTTGACCATTCCTCAAAGTCAGTCAGACCACGAATTTTCAAGGCAAAAGCATTGTTACCTAAGAAACTTAACTGCGAAACCGCAACGATACAATTTGAATCTTCATATCAGAGCAATAGTGTCGAAAGTGATGTTAACTCGGACAGTTAATTACAAATGATTCTGGACAGCCGTGCATTTATCTCCGAACGTACAAACGGTACTCACGTTTTTAAGATGTACAAGAAATGTTTATTTTTTATATGCTCAGTGTTTATTTTGGAAGTTAAAAGTGATTGTGATGGTTATTTCGAATGTTTCAATCAGTTTTTCAACAACTTCTTCACTCACAGTGAGACCAACGTTGAATACATAAATGCTACGTCGAAAAATGTACCGGAAAATTTTGTTGAACTAAAAGACGTGAATATGCAAGAGCTTGACAAAGTACTATCTGATATATCCAGTTTTATTCAACAAGATATAACGGATCAACTGAAGAAACAGTCTGAATCGGCTGTGTTTACAAATGTTAATCCAAACACTAAAATATACGTGAAGACGTTCGACTACAGCAATTCTGGACACGCATTTGTTCCGAATTTAGAAAATATCAATTTAAATCAAGATACAGTAAACAAAGAAGAACAAATGAATATTGATGCGATCGAAGATAAAACACCATTTTCCCCAACAACTACTAAAAGTGATGAAATAAGGAAAATAGAGAACCAAAAGGACGTAAGTGAGAATGAAATACCGCTAACTGATGATATTGTATCTTATTACGATTCCGTAGAAGATAATGCTACAGATTACCCTATAATAGACTATATGGACTTATACAAGGACACGACTAATGAGGAAAACCTCTATGAACCCACAGAAGTTCCAATAGGAAGTGATATACGGGATGAAGTTCAAGAAAGACTCGTGGAATATGTTGATGGAATGGAAAAGTTAAAATGGGACGTAATTAATGGCGTAAGTACTTTTCAAATTTTGATATTTATAATATCGACGCTAGAAAGCGTAAACGCTATAACCTTGAAACGCAAAATTGTTCACTAAAGTTTTTTTTGTTGAAAAAAAAATCATAACTCAATATCTACTCCTTTGCCTTGTACTTCATCATCAGCCCACACTGGTCCACAGCTGGACGTAGGCCTCTCCCAGTGAACGCCAAGGAGCCCGATCTTCGGCTCTCCTCGTCCAGTCTTTGCCAGCCGTTTTCCGCAAGTCGGCAATAAATATCTTCTAGTCGATTATTGAAGTCGGTTTAATGGTTTATGCAATGCTTGCCTATTCTGCAATAAAAAAAATTATAAACTTGATATTATTATAAAAAAGTTTGTACCCATATCCTATTTTTTTTTAAATTAAATATACGTGAACAACCCATAACGTCGCACTGCTGGGCACGGGTCTCTCCTCACTTTCGTGAGGAGGATTAGGCCATAATCCACCACGGGGGCCAGATCCGGATTGGTGGATCACATACCTACCTTCGAAATAATTCTCGGGTAGGTATGTGAGTTTCCTCACGACGTTTTCCTTCACCGAAAAGCGAGTGATAATTACGTACATATGTTTTACAAGAAACACATTGGTACGTGCTTTGAACTCACGACCTTCTGCTTGGAAGGCGGACGTTCTCCCACTAGGCTACCACCGCTTCGCTACGCACGCTTTATTAATTAAATATTGTATTACCAAAACTCAAAACTGAAACCATTTATTGGCAAGTATACAAAAATAATTTTACATGTCAAACACCTAAGTCTCAACTACTTAGAGAAAAACAAAAAATAAGTTAAGTAACGATTTACTTATCCACCCTTTTAACCTTCAAATACCCGAACCAGCTCAGATTTTTCCCCAATAATAAAAACAACAGTTGAAATATATTTTCCCAGTATAGAATTCGTTTTTGTGCCTCCGAATATTCAAAAAATATCTCAACAATAGACAATAGATATTTTAAATTTGACAAAAAAAATACAGCCGTACAGTCAAAAACAAAAGCAATTGAACTTTACGCCGTAAAATTTCATTTTTTTTCCATTCCCGGACACTCCATACAGAAGCTTTGACAACTCACACAAATAAATCAAGTGTGTGCACGCCGCAAACGCGTGTGTAAGTTAACTACTCAAAGATACTACGCGACCAAAACAAAAGACAACCCGCTAGTATGAAGGTCTATTGTCCATCATCGTTTGTCATTTGGGCGTATAACATTGACTGATCCTGGGAGGCGTCTTCTGCAAGAGACCGCCTGGGGAAGTACCACACCTTTGCCAGATATTCATCGGCTAACCAGTAGTGTGCCAACTGTGTTCCGGTTTGAAGGGCACTATTTCCAGCGAAATTACTGGGCATATGAGATTTTAGAGCCGATGTCTCAGGGTGACGAGCGCAGTGTAGTGCCGTGCAGGATTATGCAATGCTAAGTTCTGGGTGGCACTGTAACTCTCCTGATTGTCCTCTGGATTGCGGGTAGAGGTGCGGGGAATCGCGATGGGCGGAAAGTGTCCATTCTGTAAATTATAATAAGTATGTCTTCTGTGATTTTGCGTAAAAGAATACATTGATAGTTTGCGGATTGTCAGCGAATTTCGTTGCTGATTGTACCCATAGTTCAAAATGCCGGCGGTAAACAAAAATAGAAAATCGCATGAATCCGTGCATAAAACTGCGCTGTCACTTTCAATGGAAAATTGTTTATTCCCCCATTTTTTGTGAATTTCCGCTACAGAATGATTGATAGAGAGCCTAACAGTTGTTCGCATCGTGCAAGAGTGAGACCCTTTTCACACACACGGTTTCCGTTTGAACGGTACCGGCACGGTTTAAGTATTTATCGACCAAGAGTTGTGGCCGGAAACGGAAATCGTGACGTTGGTTATTTTATATTTTTCTTACAAATTTATATTTTTCGTAATATTGGTAAAATACAGTTTGTGGGCAAAAGATACGAAGAAAAAAAAATACGTATATTAATTTCACTTGACGGTCTTATATATTTCCTTGATAGGCAACCGACCTCAGCAGTATAGAGCAGGGCCGCCACAAGTATTATCTCTTATCCCATAGGAACCCTTGATTTTTAAGGAATAAAAAGTATGCTATATTCTAGTACAGGATCTAAATTATCTATGTATCAAATTTCATCAAAACCCATTCAGCCGTTTTGGCGTGAAGAGAGGATAAACACACACACAAGCTTTCGCCTTTATAACATAACTTATTAATAGTGTTTGAGATCAATGTTATTCAACGTAGTTTACATGCCATCCGCTAGATGGCTCCGTCAAATGAGCCGTCTATTCCTACATCGCGGTGACAAGATTCTCCGCCCCACACACGTCCCACCTACCTAATGTTATCTTAAGTAGCGTTTAAGATAATAATTGTTAAAAACACGTTCACAAATCTTCGTATTGGAAAATACAAGAAATTTTGCCAATTACACGGAGTATTATTTTGGGGGATACCAGGGCGACAAATAGTGAAATGAACACTTGAAGAAAATTTTGAATTTTTGTAGTCTCTTCTGCAAAAGACCGCCTGGGGAAGTACCACCTTTGCCAGATATTCATCCGCCAAGCAGTAGTGTGCAAACAATACTGTGTTCCGGTTGGAAGGGCACTGTTTCCAGTTAATATTATATGAGAGTTTAGAACCGATGTCTCAGGGTGACGCTTGTTCTTTATTTATTTATTTATTTTATCATAAAACAACTGTAACATTACGGATGAGATCTAATACGCTACAATTATCACATTACTTAAAAAACTACAAAAATAAAATTAAAAAAAACAAAATAGCATAAAAAAACAACACGAAATATAAAATGTACATTAAAAATAAATAACAAACTTACAAATAAAGAGCGCAGTGCAGTGCCTTTCTGGGTGGCACTGTAGCTGTTATAGGCAGGCGTGGCGCTTAGTACCAGGTGAACGACTTGCACATCTCATTACTTAGTAACGTACAAGTAACATACAAGTAACGTTACTAAGTAACGTTCGTAGGTTTTCGGTTTACCGTCCAAACTCGGAAATCAATGAAGCTCACAGTATAGACCAGTAGAGTAATCCCAAAAGGCCAAAACATATTGGTATATATTCAGCACTAATTGCGTAGTTCGACGTACTGCGATGGCGGAAAAAATAGTTTTTCTACATAATTACGCAACCTCCAGGGACTCTCGGAGAACCATTATGAACCGATGACGAGAAAAAATTGATGCGGCAATTTCAGAAAATTAGTAGGAAGAAAAAACCAAAATGATCAAATAATTTTGAATGTTTTTCTCAAAGTTGAGTTTATGTTAACACGTTGACTGCCTCGGTGATTTTCAGAAATCTGGCCTAAAATGACAATTTCATTTCATCATCATCAACCCATAACGTCTCACTGCTGAGCACGGGTTTCTCCTCACTTTCCTGACGAGGATTAGGCCATAATCCACCACGGGGGCCCGGTCCGGCTTGGTGGATAACATATCTACCTCCTGCTTCTCGTCCCAATGCTGTGCACGGGTCTTCTCTCACTTTCGCGAGGAGGGTTAGGCCATAATCCACCACGGGGGCCAGATCCGTATTAGTGGATCATTTACCTACCTCCGAAATGTTTCTCGGGTAGGCATGTGGGTTTCCTCAAGATGTTTTCCTTCACCGAAAAGCGAGTGCATAATGATTTTACAGAAACAGAATGGTACGTGCTCGCACTGGGATTTGAACTCACGACCTTCTATTTGGAAGGCGGACGTTCTCCTACTAGGCTACCACCGCTTACTGGACATCAGGTTTACGTTTTGGACGAACGTAACCCTTAAAAATACCCCATCCAAGAGCACGTTGATTTTCCCTCATCCACGTCACGTCCTCTACACGGTTGATGGATGAGTCTGGATCGCGTGATAACCGCTATCAACTCTCGACAACGATTCGTTACTGTCTCTCGGATACTCCATGGAATATACATTAACACCTATACGAGTAATTTTATAGCTACATTGTTCTCTATTCAAGGTGTTCAGTCGGCATCAGAGGTAGATAGATGGATAGATAAACTCTTTATTGAAACACCACAGAACAAAGAAAACTTAAAACTAGAACAAAACAAATTTTACAATTAGTGTCACAATGGGCGGTAGCTGATTCCTTTCCCATCCTATTCTATTTTTTTTTAATAACCTATACTGTCCCACTGCTGGGCAAAGGTCTCCCCCATCTCCTTCCACATGTCGCGATTGTTTGCCACGTCGGACCAACTTGGTTCGTATGTATCAAGATCGTCACGCCAGCGTTTTCTTGGCCTGCCCCGGCGCCTACGCCCTTTTTCAGGCATCCATTGTGTGACGATCTTGGCCCATCTGTCGGGGTGCATTCGAGTTACATGGCCCGCCCAATCCCATTTAAGCTTAGCTGCTTTGAGACCTACATCAGCGATGCCATTTATTGAACGCAACGTGGTGTTTCAGACTATCCTATTATCCTAAAAAAATTAAGTGATTTGTTATTATTACGAGGGTTTATAATGTAAATTACTTTTTACAGTAAAAGTAAATATCGTGTTTATAGTGGCTTTCTGTACTTACTTATTTATGTAAAAATGACATGCTGTGTTACTGAGTAGTTCGAATTCGAACGTTACAATGGCACCCAGAGATGCATAATCTTGCACGGGACTGCGCTGCGCTCGTCACTCTGACACATAATTTTGTAACGCGATTCTTTCGATTGTCTCAAGATCTCAGACTTGCCTGGCGATAGTTGCGGGTCCTCGCCAGACTCCACGAGACATATCTGTCGTCAACCGTCTGAAGAGAGGTCACCAGACAAGGTGACGTCAATGACAGTCACACGTCGCGCCGCCCGTGTCCGGCGAATTCGCACTGCGTCTTTACTGACACATGTCACGTCTCATATTTTATCCCTAGTGAGCACACGGCTTTATTTTGGCTTTTCAATTAGAAAATATACACTGCATAGTTTCTTTATTACATTATTTTTTCTCCTCACCTACTCGATATAATATATCCTTATCTATGTTTATCTATTTTATATTGTATTTATAACGTTATATATTTAATTGTATTATAATAAAATATTCTAACACCAAATATCTTTTAAATATACTTTTCTCTGCTCTCTCGTTTTGCCACACCACCACCATTGCAGTTACACCTCCAGGATGACTGGTAGAAAATGCTACTTAGCATTAAGTACTCCTTGTACTCCATTTGTGTGCTAAAGAATAAATAAATAAATAAATAATAAATAAATAAATATATAAATAAATAAATATATAAATAAATAAAATAGTATCTAAAAAGTAAATATAATATGGAGACGACTGCAACTTACCTAGATACAGGAATCCTAGTTCGGCGTAAGTAAGTCTATGTAAGCAGATAAAAGTAGAGTTAAAAAAGAGATTGATCTTTTTTTTTAATTTGACTGAGTGATGAGACGAGCAGGTCATTTACCTGATAGTAAGCGCTACGCCTGCTCATAAAAGTCACAGCACCGCAGACACTGCATTGCATAATCCTGCGCGGCACTGCACTGCGCTCGTCACCCTAAGACATCGGCTCTAAAGTCTTATATGCAATGCCCTTCAAACTAGAACACAGTAATGTTTGCACACTACTGCTTGGCGGATGAATATCTGGTAAATATACTTCCCCGGGCGGTCTCTTGCAGAAGAGGCCTCCCACTACTACGTCGTGTAACTTGCCGCTAAACCAATTTCCTCTTAATTCCAGACCGATTCGTCCGAAAACGACTCCGATGTTTCCACGATCCTCCCGTGGATCTCTTCGATATTCATAAAAAACGACACACAAAGCAATCAGTTTGAGTACTTCTGCGACGGCGCGTTGTTGAACGAACAACTTCTGGTCACAGGTGAGATCATTAAAAATGATTTTTGAACGAATTCCGGAGCTTTTTTGACGAGTTTGAAGAGACTTGGTACTTTAGGGGGACTGTTGAAGCAGTTGGCTCTACGTGTTTGAGCAAACGATGCTCGAAGTGATTTCTTTTGTCAAAATAATAGGGTATTATGGAGCTTTGTGAAAATATTGATTTTGAGCGTTCTTTTAACAAATTTTTCATTGAACTCACTGTCTTAGGTACTATTTTAGTATAAGTACTTTCCATTTTTAATATATGACTAGTTGCGACCCGCGGTTTCACCCGTTTTACATTTTTTCTCTTCACAAGAACCACAAAGAATATTTGAAAATAAACAAAAATGGCCGCATTGGTCCAGTCGTTCTCATGTTATGGCGTAAGGGAAATAGGAATTTATTTATAAGTGTGGCAATCAAGCTGGCTCCCGCCAGCTTGATTGCCTGCCAGTCTGATGCCAGCTTACCAGCCTGATGGTAAGCGGTTACCACTGCCTATGCTCATCAGGTCATCACTCATAGACCACTCTCACAGAACTTCAGAACAAAGACAATATTTCCGGCACAAGTCTACCGTTTTCATTTGATGGTAAGCGTCCTGCAGAAGTATCAATTTATTGAAAAAATCTCGTTCAACAAATCACAAATCGACTTCTACCTATACAAAATAAAAAAGTTTTTACTAGCTTTATATTTTCAGACATGCTTTTATTAAACAATTATTTGGTACTGCAAGCCGATCAAAATGAGCCCAAGCACCATCAATCCACTGTTAGTCACTGAGGAGTTCCGTTGTCTACCGTGTCCATCATCAGATCAGCTTCCTGTCACCATAATATTGTAATGTCATCGGAAATTGAGAGGCATGCAAAATTTCAACTTAATTCAAGGGGAACAAGGTCAAAATTGGCTTACAAGGTTTGATCCGAGCATTCATACATAATAGCCCGTTCACCGATCAAACAAAAACGCCTGGCGTGCGAACCCGCACTGCTGTATTGACAATTTTATCACACCAGTTGTGTGCGCCCGCACTGCTGATTGAGTGTAGTTACGACACAACGCCAGTAAACAGAAACACACACGTTGTCTGAAGATTCGCAAAAGAGCCAAAAAAAAAGTAAAAAGGTTCATCAGTGAACGTGGAATAAAACTTTGTAAAAAAAGTCGCGAAATCTGAACGTTTTAGTTCAAAACCATCCATTATAATACTAAAGCCCGACCTGTCGGCCTAGACTTTAAACAATACCCAGGGGCGCTGTAAAATGCTAAAACAAAGGACGGTAAAAAAATGCTGGTGAAACAATCGTTTCACCTTTCAACCAAGATTGTACTTTGAAAACAGGGAGGAAGAAATTAAAGTGACGTCAAAAGAGTGCAGAGGGTTTAGGGATCCGTACCCTGATTAATGAATCGCTAGTCCAGTGTGACTCTTTGGTTCTTTGGTGGCATAAGTAACTTTAACAGATGAGAGGACGCCATTACCTTGGTCGCAATGACTGGGCATGAGACTTCAGAGCCGATGTCTCAAGGTGAGGAGCGCAGTCCAGTACCTTCCAAGATTTTGTAATGTGAAATTCGGGTGGCCCCGTGGCTGTTGCTGTCCCATCAGGTGAACGACTTGCTCGTCTCGTCACTAAGTCAAATAAAAAAAAAACTATATTGAACGTGGATTGTTTTTAAATGGATTTTTCCAAAGAAAAATACCAATATTTTAATACGTGCCGGTTGTACTAAACCTTCACATTTAGAGAAGAGTAATATAAACAAAGGCATGATAAAATTATTTGGAAACATTTTATTACTGGTCAATAATAGCCATAATATAATTGTTTTGGAAAATAGCACCACCAAATGTCAATGTCAAGGCAAAAGTGGAAACCTGATCAAAATGTGTCCAAATAGCATCAACTAAACGCTCCATAATCTAACTAAAGGATTAAGCGAAATGGCGGCATTTTTGAAAATCCGATATTATTAAGCCTATGTGGCCTTTATGTGATGATCACTTCAAAAGAAAAACACCCGAAAGACAAGCAAATATATAAAATTTTACGGAACCCAAGCGTCTTAACGTCCTTCGGCCCTCACATTTCTTCCTCAGACGACGCTAATGCGATTAGCGTCTCGCTCCTGCAATTATTGCAGCGGCTGCGACCTCGGGGTGATCGAATTATGTGCCTGTTCCAAACAGGAGTTTTGTCTTTATTGATTTAGCAATTTTACGGTACATTTTTGACGTAAAACATCTTGGGGCGGTTCGGGCGGCTGTTGGCGGGGTGAAGCGCGTTTTTTGCATTAAACTTCCATTTGCATTCAATTTGTATTGCTTTTTTGTATTCTTCTGCAAGAGACCGCCTGGGGAAGTACAACACGTTTGCCAGATATTCATCCGCCAAGCAGTAGTGTGCAAACATTACTACGTCCCTGTCTTGAAGGGCACTGTTTCCAGCAAAATTACTAGGTGTATGCGACTTCAGAACCTATGTCAGGGTAAAAAGCGCTTTGTAATGCCACGCAAGATTTTGCATTGCAAAGTTTTAGGGTAACGCTGTGAGTTTTATGAGCAGGCGTAGCGCTTACCATCAGGTGAACGACAAGCAAGTCATGTTCCTCGACAAAAAAAAATCTTTAATGTTCAATTGAGTGACAGCAAGCTGATGATAGAGACGAGGGTTAGATAACGGAACTCCTCAGTAGTTAAGAGAAGACTGATAGATTTTAAGATATTTTGATCAGCTGGCAGTATCGAACACGTATTTTACAAAGACTTGTCTGAAAAGATCCATTTTTCAACTATAAACTCAATTTATATTCCAGCTGCAAGATGTGTCATTGTGGGAAATTCTACGGTCGATGCTGATAGTCTTCTAGTGATCCTGGGGAAGAGGTCTTTGCTGTCTATGGCTGAAAAAGAACAGATGGTCAAGGTAAGTCTTTAATTTTTAGTTATGGCATCCTTTTATTGCATGAGCTAAAACAGCTTGCTACGAGCCGAGCCTATGGAAACGGATATATTATTTGAGCCTCTGATTGGAAGATGGAACTTTTCATAGTTTAGAGCTATGTAGGTAAGGGTTGAACTCCACAAAGATGTCTAATAATAACTTTAACATTTTACCGACTTTTTGCTACTACCTGTACTATTGTAACTTGTATTTTATTACCGTGTATAACTTGCATAACAACGACTATAAGATTTTTTCTGCTTTTGCCATACTAAGTGCACTATTAGAAATTTATTTCACCGAACATTATTATTTCTACAAATATACTTATTCCGACAAATATTGGAGAAAAACCTGATAAAAAAAAAAAAAGAACTCCACAAAGAACCACTCTTATAATAATAACGCGTCATTTTCAAATACATAGATCGTGCCCCTAATTAGGATTCCCTGTTGCTAGAGAATCAGGAAGTACGAAGGCCATAGTCCTACGAACACGTAGACTCAGGGCAAATAGTTGGGGTTCACACAAATCATTGCCTTGTGCGGGAATCGAAACTGCAACTTCATGCTTCGCAATCGGCTCATCATCTACTTACGCCACGAAGGCCGTAACTTTTGTACTTATAGGGTTCTTCAGAAGTTGTCCAAGTCTCCAAAAATTTGCTAAATTTTAGTCCCGCCAATTATCCAAGTCACTAGGAAGTGAAAAAAAGAAAATTGAAATTGCTATTCAACGTGGAAATGCAGCCAGTGTTCTTGGCACCATGCCTCACGGACACCCTCTTTTGTTAGAGTTTAAGTTTTAGTTACTTTTCTATTTAATTATTGTTATTTAAGTTATGTCCATAAAAAAGGTACAGTTCTTGCTCTGCCAACTTTCCAAGTGGCCAAGAATTGCCAAAAAAATTTTGATTCCACAGATAAAACAAATAATAATCCACGAAAACTTCACGAACGAAAACGGGAAGGTGGAGAACGACCTAGCTCTGTTGGTGCTGGAGAAGCCTGTGGCCTTCAACGAAATAATACACCCGGCGACGATCGGGAATGACACTGAGGAGGTGGACAAATCATTTGTAAGTACCAACTTACTAACTGACGGGCAAAACTGACATTTTCATCCGTACCTTTTTTAACTGGGTAACGGGACGAGCAAGTCGTTCACCTGATGGTAAGCACCACCTTTACCCATAACAGCTACAGCGCCACCCAGCAATTTGCATTGCATAATCTTGCGTGGCACTGCACAACATTCATCACATTCTACATTCAAATGAGTGACATTGTTTTGGAATCTAAGTTCTTTAGAATCTATGTATCTGAGGTTCATGTTTTTCAGTGATTTATGTATCTATTTGTGTTTCTTTAGCGCGTCCTACAACCTAAACGGCTTGATGGATTTTAGTGCATGAGATATCATTGGATTCTTCAGAATCATCAGAATTACAAAGGCTACATTAGCAGTCGGATTTCTTGTTTCTTTCTTCATCATCATCATCATCAGCTGGAAGACGTCCACTGCTGAACATAGGCCTTTCCCATAGAACGCCACAACGAGCGGTTGCTAGTTATTTGCATCCAGTGGCTCCCCGCGCACCAGGTCATTGGTCCACTTTGTGGGGGCCGTCCTACGCTACGTCTTCCGGTACGCGGTCGCCACTCGAGAACCTTCCTTCTCCAACTCTTGTCAGTTTGTTTGTTGACATAATTATTTTGTTGACTAACTTATTACAGACCACAGCGTGGAATTTGCAAGGCGACCTTGTACCAGTGTCTTTGGAAGACAAGGACATCCAGGCTTGCAACAGTGAGAGCATGGGTGAGAACATGTTCTGCGCGGCGTATGGACAGGGTAAGAAAAAAAAACAATAAAAAAAGCGAAAAAAAAAACTTAAAGCTTCATCAAGACGAGGTTAATAATACGTATTGGCACGACACGTATTTATGTCGATACTGAATGCGACTGATGCATCAGGCTCTCTCTTGTAACGCTCTCTGAGCGAGTATAGCAGTGACGCGTTGACTATCTCTCTCGCTTCCTTAGCCGACTCGAGCCGACTTTACCCGAACGAGGGTTACATAGCCGAGCGTGACGGCTCAGTCTCATTCAATACCCATAAATTAAAGTGAAAAGCGAACCTTAAAAATTTTCACTTAAAAATAAATAACGCGTCACCATACATAGATTAAGACACCGTATCTAGGGAATCAGGAACTACAAGGACCATGCTCCTACAAACTCCTAGACTCAGAGCAAAACTTTTCTATTCTAACACTTTGACTGCTGAGCCGTTTTGCTTGTCTAACTTCGGGTGCGGCTCTGCACGAGCCATAGTGTTTTCCCGTACAACAAAAACACAACAGTTGTGTTTTGCCGTATTCGTGGCAAGTTGTGATAAACACGACAGTTGTGTTTTGAGCAGTGAACGTGTTAAAATTACTTGTATTGAGTGGCCGTGAAGAAAGACGCGGGCAACAGCTAGTTTCAATACAGATAGATTAGGCTCCCGCCTTGCACAATCAGAATTGGATTTGTTTCTGAGATTTACATAATAATATGTTAACACACAATCACCTTGATTTTAAAACCTATGGCTTGCGCAACTAGACCGTTTGTGATGTATTACTCAAATAGTGTAGCAAGATAACACAAACCTACGGTATACTATTATATAAAATAATGAGCAGGTCGTTCACCTGAAGGTTAGCGCCACACTTGTCTATAACAAGCTGTTAAGGCCCTAATCTCAACATTTAAAAATCGACTTTCAGTTGTCTTTTTACTAAATAACTAATAGTACATCGTAACTCCAAAAGGGAGTCTCTTCTGCAAGAGATCGCCTGGGGAAGTGCCACACCTTTGCCAGATATTCATCCGCCAAGCAGTAGTGTGCAAACATTACTCTGTTCCGGTTTGAAGGGCACTGTGTCCAGCCACATTAATTTCGGCATATGAGATTTTAGAGCTGATGTCTAAGGGTGACGAGCGCAGTGCAGTGCTCCCAAACGGATGAATCGATTTTGATATAGTATTTTTTTTTTGTAAGGTGACTTCATCAAAAGTCTTCTTAGTTATGCATTAAGAAAATATGTAAGGCGATTTTCTAGTCGATGAAGGCATGTGATTTTTCTACAGGTCTGATCGATTCTAAAGAGTTTTTGTTTTTTAATCACGGTCTGATTATGGAGCAGGAAACGGAAATGAGGTTTTCTACATTTTCAATTTATTATTAACATCACATCAATTATGAAACAAAGCGAAATTAGGGTTAAAAACTTTGAGAAAAGTGGTGATTGCTTTTGAAATTATTGAAAAGGTCACGGAACAGAAATACGGTGAAATTAAAAAAAAACTCTTTGTTTCGTTGTGTGTTAGTCACTTACATTTTTTATGCGAAATCGGTTTAGTACGATCATCTCTATATTTCTTCTTTTTTTTTTTCCATGTTTCTTTAAAATTCACAATTTCTTTTTTTATATTCGACTGAGTGACGATACTAGCAAGTCGTTCACCTGGTGGTAAGCGCTACGCCTGCTCATAACAGTTAGAGTGCCACCTAGAACTTTGCATTGCATAATCCTGCACTGCGCTCGTCACCCAGAGACATCGGCTCCAAAGACTCATATGCCCAGTAATTTCGCTGGAAACAGTGCCCTTCAGACCGGAACACAGTAATGTTTGCACACTACTGCTTGGCGGATGAATTAGTTAGGATATAGTAGGAGTAGAATAGTATTAAGAATTTTTTTTCACTTGGCTGCCTTTTTATATTTTGTCGTAATTCTCGTTACGGAAATGAGATGAAACGCGTGCTCAGCAGTGGGTAGATATGGGTTGATGATGATGATTCAATTTTTCCTCAGATGTCGCCCTCTGTCCAAGCTATGGTGGTATCTTTGCTGGCCAGCAGGCAGGCAGCTGGCAGCTCTACGGGATCCGGTCTGGTGACACCACTGACAGGGGCCTATGCTTCAACAAGAACGTTCAGTTCACAGACTTGAGGGCCTATGAGGAATGGCTTGGAGAGTTCCAGTAACAATTACGATTATAATGAACCTGCTTTATGATTATGATGAATATTTTTTACGATTAAAATGAGAATATTCATTGGGGGTAAGAGCAACATGGTTTCCAAGCAATTGGATCCTGGGTTCAAGAGTCGTCGTTGAAAGTTTTAAGTTCGTACCGCCATCTCTTCCTATACTCTAAGTTTCAATAAATATTATTTAAATATACTTGTTTTTTTTTAATGGGATAAACTAAAAATTTCAATTTAATTAGTAATTAGTAAGTAAGTTAGTATAATATTATAGTTGTCTTCAAGTCGAGAGTGAATAGGTATCTTCCAGGCAAGCATGCACCATCCTTGACTGTGTCGGCACTTACCACCGCGTGAGACTGCGGGTGACTGCGGTCAAATGCTTGCCTATTTTGCAATAAATAAAAAGAAAAAAAATGGAAAAAAAATCCTAAAAAAACATGAAAAGAGTCATGTAAATACAAATTTTACATTTGATACAAAGCAGAATTACAACTGAATCCATAAGCTCTTTTGCAATGGTGTAAATTCAGGAGCCAGCGGCTTTTCCCATATCTATGCAATATTAGTAAAATTAATAACAGCATTATGAGATTAGTATATAGGCTTTATCTTAGTTTGTTACATTACTGTGTTCCGGTTTGAAGGGCACAGTTTCCAGTGAAATTACTGGACATATGAGACTTTAGAACCGATGTCTCAGGGTGACGAGCGCAGTGCAGTGCCACGCAGGATTATGCAAAACAAAGTTGTGTAAATGTTATAAAACTCAGTAAATGTTACGGGCAGGCGCGTAGCCCTTACCATCAGGTGAACGACCTGCTCATCTCGTTAGTCAGTGAAATAAAGACAATAAAAATTGTTATTGTTTTATTAATTGCAATAAAATTGAAAAGATTTTCCTCCAAGTCGATTTGAGACGTCACTTCTACAAGACTTCAGGGGCCTCACCACGAACAGTTAAATCCATACAGTTTAAGGCCTTAAACTGAACTGCCCTGCTAACTGTCACCACCAATATCGCTCAGCGGTCATAAGTCGACCAGAGACATTTATCCAAAGAGATCGGAACAATTTGTTTGCATTTATGGGAGTTAATATAGCTCCCTCTCATGCTCTGCAGTCTATTTTTGAGTGACGTCACGTCACGTTTGTCATTTATGAGTGTGTGGTGCCAATCTAGGCCGTTCAGTTTAAGGCCTTAAAATGAACTGCATGGAATAAGAATAAGTACGTGGTGACCCCCCCAGTACAATGATCCTAGATTTGTCTTTGAAGGGTCTAGTTATTTTAGCGAATGAATAATTATAATTATCTTACAGTGAGTGGTACCGATAGGCTATCAAAATACCTAATCATGTAGAACGTCACATCGCTTAGGCGTAGTTAGGCGTTCAATTAGTACTAAATGCTTTGCTCAATGGTGAATTATATTTTGATCTATTGTAATACTAGGTGGGCACCGTGGTTTTGACCGCGTTATTAAAGTTTTCCGATAGGAATTCTACAATAGGACATAGGACATATTTAGGGGATAAAAAATATCCAATTTTTAATCTACGTAATAAACTATCTCTGTGACAAATTTTGTGCCGAAAGTAACAAAGAACCAAACGTCCAAAATTATATATTTTTTTGATTTGACTGAGTGACGAGACGAGCATGTCGTTCACCTGATGGTAAGCGCTACGCCTGCCCATAAGTTACAGTGCCATACAGAACTTTGCATTGCGCAATCTTACGCAGCACTGCACTGCGCTCGTCACCCTGAGACATCGGCTCTAAAGTCTGATAAAATTTCTCTGGAAACAATGCCTTTCAAACACAGCAATGTTTGCTCACTACTACTGGGCGGATGAATATCCAATATCAATATTATACAAGATATAATATCAGTAGGATAGTGGCCGCGTTCAAAGCGAATTCATCGTTTCATAAATCAATGGATTTTAGGTGGACTGGTTTTCTAATTATATGTTAGAGAGTATGCGTTGAGAGAGTGATTGGATCCAACCGGTCAATTTTGACCACTATACCTTTGTACCATTGGGTTGAAATTTGGCATGCCTTTTAGACAATATAATGTTATGGTGGCAGCTAGCTGATCTGATTACAGAGGCGGGAGGTAGCCAACGAAACTCCTCAGTGACTAGCATTAGATTGATGGTGTTTGGGCTCTATATGGCCCGCTTTGAGTACCAAATACAAATTTGATAAAAGGTTATCGAGAAAAACATATTGTCAACATTAAACTAACTTTGACGGATTTCTGTTTTTTGTGTAATTGAGACCACGCAGAAAGGGTGTGACATGACCACTCATGGACCCTACACAGCCATTTTTTTTTTTAATTTATTTAAAGGACTTTGTCGCTAGGCGACCACATCGTCCTGTAGAAACAATACACAGAGATTAAAAAAACAACAAAACAGTAACAAAATTAACAGCTATTTTGTCAAGGCTAGATCTGCTAACCGATACAATATTTTGGCTTCTTCTGATGTGGGACAAGTCAAAGTACTGTTCAGAAGTCCAATGTGAAAAGTTCTATGTCCACCAAACATTGATCTCCTTAATGTATCGTTCCGGACACATTCCGTCAAAATGTGTTGAACATCTTCAAGTACTCCGCATTCGTTACAATTTGGCGACGAGACTTTTTTCATTAAAAATGCAAACTTGTTTGATGGAATGTGTCCCGAGCGTGATGTAGTCTCTGCCTACCCCAACGGGAGAAAGCCTTTATTGTATGTATGTATGCAAAACTAATGCATTAGACAAGGCAATCATGGAAGTGAAATTACCCTAACACCGAAAAAGATACAAAAAATATAATGGGCCCGGTGAAACAACAGCAAAAAATATTTTAAACAATGTTTATTAATAATTTAAAAACTAAATGTTACAATATGTACATATTCAAGCATGCGTGAGACAAATTTTGAAGCATAGAGACAATCATGTCTAATCAACAATCAGAACAGTTAGGAACACAAAAAGTGATCGCATTTCAGAATCGTGAGAAAAAATTTAAATCACATCACAGTTGAAATGGAGTTACATTTAAACGGTGGTTAACCGTCGATTTACTTGAACGAGTAAAGCTGGAGTTCAGCAACGGTTAAACGTTGGTTAAATTTCAAGTAAACCAATAGTTAACCAATCAAATTGGAGGCAAGTTTGATGTCGCATTACTTCTTCTGGAAACGCTGGCCAGCTGGGTACTGGGGAGACGGTGCAGGGGGGTTCTTGGCGATGAACTCCAGGGATCTCAAGATCGCTTCTGGGATCGGAGGAGGAGTGGGGAGAGCATCACCTGAAGGCTGGTATCCGTTCTCATCAGCAATGTAGGAGATGGCAATGGGCTGCCCCTCGGGAGACGTCCAGGAGAACGCGCCTTGGATAACTACAGGAACCACGGGGGGGTTTCCTCCGAAGTTGCGAGGCGTGCCTTGGGCTTCAGCAGCGATGCCATTGTCGGTTTCCAGGGCGTACTTGAAGCTGCCATCAGGGCCAATGTCGTTCTCGTAGCGGATGATTTGAGCTGCTTGGTCGCTGGATGCCACACGGTTCACTGTAGGGCGGTAGGTGCTGCTTGGGTAGTAGGGCTGAGGAGTCGGGGAGAACGGCGTCGGCTGCCTGGTGTACGGGTTGTACTGGGCCGATACGGCAGCCAAAGCCGCAGCGAATACAATAGCGAACTTCATATCTGATGCTGTGTGGTAACTGATGATGGTCCGATGTTATTTTTACCTTTTATACCGGATCGTCTCCGTTTTTGCGCAACGTGGCATTGATTTTGACATATCGGTATGTTAATTAATTATATTTATAACCGATTTGTTATTCTAAATGTCAACAGAAAGTATCTAGATGGTCTAGGTCTCAAGATGTGAATATATTCATAATTAATTACCTATGTTTCTTTTTATTCTTAGGGCTTATTCCCTTACACCCCATTAGTACAGTGGAGAGGAAGGGAAAACAATATTGTTTCAATTTGTGGAGGCATGGGATCTTTCAGTCACGACGTGAACGAGAATTATTTCAGAGGTAGGTATGGTATCCACCAATCCGGACCGGGACTCCGTGGTGGTTTATGGCCAAACCCTCCTGACGAAAGTGAGGTGACACCCACGCTCAGCAGGGGGCCGATATGGGTTGATTGTTTTTTTTTCTTATTAATTAAAATGGTTTGCATTTGACCACTATCTCACCTGATGGTAAGTGCGCTTACCTAGAAATAACCTATTCACTCGTGACTTAAAGACTCCCAGGTTAGATGATAATGAAGTAAACATGAACACTATAAAAGTTAAGGCATATTGAAGCTAAAATTGTTTATAAGTTTGTTTAGTTTAAGACTTTAAGTCATGTGTCAGATGGTGATTATTTGGCGCATTCTATTGCCTCGCTATTACTCGGGTGAAACCGCAGGGCGCAGCTGGTCTATCTATATTACACCTATCCATCATTTCCCAGAATTCCGTTCATTCCACTTTCCCCCACGATGGGAGTACAACCTAGCGATGAGCGAGTCCGAGATATTTAAACAATCGATATAATTGCATTCGGTGCAAAATTACAATCGAGTCCATAAAAATCTCGTTCTGATTCAAACATCGAAATGTTATTCGATTGTTCCGAGTCGAGTGACTCGCCGCTGCATTCTTCGTTTTTTTTAAAATTTATATATAGGTTCGCGTTTGACCACTGTCTCACCAGATGTTAATCGACGATGCGGTCTACGTTGGTGCACGCTTACCTAGAGGTAACCTATTCACTCGCGACTTGAAGACTCACAGGTTGCAGCTATCGGGAAACGCAGACTCCGGCAAGGAGTTCCACTCCTTTGCGGTACGAATAATAAATCTCTCTTTCTCTTTGTCACTCTCTCGCTCTCTTAATAGTGTCGTGTCATCGTAGTGGTAGCCTAAGTTCGAAACTCAATTAGACTTATTTTTTATTTTTCTTCATGCATAACAGATATCAGTGTAGACCTGTAAAAGTGCGATATTTTTGCCTACTGGCAATAAATAATTTGATTATTGAGTTTTAAAAGAATCACAGCCGGTAGCACTTTTTTATTTTGAATTTTTAACTGATTGATTAGTCAAGCAAGTCAACCAAGCGTTCCGCCTGCCCATAACGGTTACAGTGTGCCGCGCAGGATTATGCAATGTAGAATTCTGGGTGGCGCTGTGACTGCGCTTACCTGATGGTAAGCGCTGAGTCTGCCCGTAACAGCGGAGACGAGCCACCATCAAGTGAACGACTTGCTCGTATCATCACACAGTCATTTAAAAAATGAAAAAAGAAAAGAAAACCATCGAGACGTTTGAACAATCGAATCAATCGACTAAATCATCTCGGACACGCCCATTACAAACGCTATCACAAAGCTGTAGAAATTCCATCGGTATGCAAATTTCAAGGGCATTACGCCTGCGTATGCCATCCCGAGCTGACGTGTGTTGCATACTTAATAACTTATAGTTTTATGTGTTTAATCAATCCATCTATACGCTTCGAAGGAAGTACTATCCCTACTTATATTATAAATGCGAAAGTAACTCTGTCTGTCTGTTGCTCTTTTACGCCTAAACTACTGAACCGATTGAAATGAAATTTGGTACAGAGATAGTCTAGAACCTAAGAAAGGACATTGGGTACTTTTTAATGCGAAAAAACCATTGTAAGAGTTTGAAATAGGGAATGAAAGTTTGTATGGAAGTTTCGTCTTTTTTGAAGCTAGAGCTTGAAATTTATTAGTCTTTTGATTAAATATAAATAAATTTGGCATAAATATAAATAAGTTTGTAAAAATTTACCCCCCTCAAGGGTAAAACAAATATAGGGGATGAAAGTATGTGTGGAAATATGTAAGGTTTCGGCTAAACCACTGCACCGATTTAAAACATTATTTCACTAATGGAAAGCTACATTGACAGCGAGTAACATAGGCTATATTTTATCCCCATATTTCCGCGAGAACAGGAACTTCGCGGGTGAAACCGCGGGGCGCAGCTAGTAATACATAAACTACCTACCCATTCATTAAGCATTAGATACAGATTTATAGTTAACAGCGTAATCTTCAGTTTGTTGTTAATTGTTGTAAGAAGTTTGTTTTCGTATACAAAGGGACTCATGAAAGTGGAATAAGCATAAGAACGTTAATGTTATTTTTTATTTTTTTTTATTTGACTGTTTAATGAGAGCTTGTTCACCTGATGGTAAGCGCTACGCATCCCCATAACAGTTACAGCACCACCCAAAACACTGCATTGCATATTCTTGCGCGGCGCTGAACTGCGCTCGTCATCCTGAGACATCGGCTCTAAAGTCTCACATGCCTAGTAACTTCGCCGGAAACAGTGCCCTTCAAACCGGACCACCCTAATGTTTGGACACTGTTTTGTTGGCTTGGCGGATGAACATTTCTACAAGACATCGTTAAGAATGATCTACTATTCCATTCAAATATATTACTAAACTATTAGATAACTATTACATTAAAAAAACGCAAATTCCATAACTTCATATAAATTAGTTCCACGGTCTAGAGCCAAAAACCAAAAATCTACTTAAAATTCCAAAATCCCACCATATGTGAAACGCACCACCTTAACACGTTCACTGCTGAAAACACAACTGTCATGTTTTTCACAACTTGCCACGAGTACGGCAAAACACAACAGTTGTGTTTGTTGAATGGGAAAACACTATGTCGCGTGCCGAGCCGCACCCGTGGCTAGACAAGCAAAACGTCTCAGCAGTCAAAGTGTTTGAAGAAGCTACGTAACCACTCTCTTAATTAATGCCATAAAATTACAATCACACAATAAGGTAACTATGTATTTATCAATGTTAAGAACGACATAAAGCCACGTCACCACTATCGACTCTTTGGCTACAGAGGTATATACAAGGGGACAAAGGTATCAACAGTTCGTATATACTGTAGTCCATCTACATAGGAATGGCTGCAGACACCATGCCTCAATGCTTAACGGCAAGTGAGACGTGAATAGTATGGGGCAAGCAGACGAGCGACAAAATCTACAATTTTATTTTAATCTTTTTAAATCTTTATCGTTTACACTAGCTGCGCGCCCCGCTATCGCCTTCAATATTATCCCAGGGGAACCGTTAATTTTTACGAGATAGAAAGTATTCTACGTGATAATCCAGGCAATAAACTAAATGTGTGCCAAATCTCATAAAAATCCGTTCATTAGTTTTTGAGCGAAAGAGTAACAAAAATCCATCGTTCTCAAAAACTTCGACAATTAAAAAAAATTGTAGGAATTAATTCGATATAATATTATAATGTAATGTATAACTGTTTATATTTAAAGCAACGATGTCAAATGCAAATATCAATTATTATTATGAGCTGGATCTTTTAGAATTACATGACAACTCAATTGATTAAATTTTAATTATATTGAACAAAGGGAGAAAGAAAAGTGTTTATTGCAGGAAATAAATTGTTATTTTTATTTCTATTTCACTCAGTGACGAAACGAATAATCGTTGTGGACTCTATAAAAACGAAAATTATTTGCTTGACCATATCAAAAAATCTTTAAGTACTAAAATAAGTGGTGTATTATATTATTATAGCGACTTGTCGCAGAAATGACGAGTAGCAAGTCTGTCCCGTCCCAAGCCTTAACAAAGCAATCGTAGTCCATTACGTCCGCGTTCGATTTAAAAACAATAGCGACTATCACGCCGCTCGCGCGGGCACCAGTGCACGCTCATACACCGCTAGCGAACTACATACAACTCCATACAAACCCATACAAGTTCAACTCATTCTGTGCGGATATTGCTGGAACATTGGCAGCGGAAATATTAAAGTTCATACAAAAAATTTTGATCGAAACAGTGTCGGGAAAAGGTGCATACAAATTTAATTGTCTATGGACGTATCAAGACTCAGTGCGTGGAATCAATCCAAAATTGAAACAGTTAAGAGATTAAGTTGTGAATCTGTACGAGGTGATTTTGATGTGTAGTGTGTATGGGTTTATGATTGGGAGGAATAAGATGAATTTTTCAAAATTACCAAATCTCATTTTAATAATATAAACCATCGAAAATAGCCCTTCAACCTTCTAGTCTAACAAAGCAAAAAACTTTCTAATAAAAGGAAGCAAAACTGACCCTTCCTTTCTATGACATCAAACAGAATACCAGCAGAATAAGAAAGTGAAAAAACTGTAATATTATGCAGAAAAAATAATTCATCCTGTGTAAAGAAACGAAAGCAATCCTTCGCGAAATAGAAAATACGAAGTATCCTTCTAGTATGAAGATGACAAAAGAAATCTAAAAATATACGACAGCAGAAATAATGTTCTCCAAGTAAGGAAACAAATGGAATTCCCCCTGAGTAAAGAAGAAAAAAGAAGCCGAAAAATTCTTACAAATAAAAAGAAGAGAAGAATTCTATTCAAATAAGGAAGCAAAGGGAAGCAAAAAGATTCTTCTGCCATTAGAAGCAACAAAGTTCCAACAAAAATGTGGTGGCGAATCCTGACCTTCTGCCTTCTCGTAACACTCGTACTCTTCGTTGTCCTAAGCTGTATCCACGGCCGTCCAGTCCTACACCTATTCTTCCACCGCTGCTGCGAAGAAAACATTGAAAATGACCAAGTCATCTTCGAAAACTTCGGCAACAACTTCCTGAGGGAAAGACTAGTGGGAGCTGATGTGATCGAAGTAGATAATGGAACTCTCTTCTCCGATGAGGAAGATGTGGAAGAAGTGATGGAGAATTTACGCAGGATGATGTTGAATGTGCATGATCCGAGATTTAGAAATGAGACGGAGAATTTAGGAACTTAAACATCTAAAATGATCAAGTCATTTTCGAAAACTTCGGCAACAAATTATTAAGAGAAAGTCTTGTAGGAGATGATTTGGTAGAAGTGGATAATGGGACTCTCTTCTCTGATGAGGAAGAAGCTGGAGCTGTTGAAGAAGTGTTGGATAATTTACAGAAAGATAAAGTGAAAGTGCATAATCCGAGACTTAGAAATTAAACTGTGAGGAATTTAGATGCTCTACGCATGAAATATCTGTACCTGAAGATAATACAATATGTAGGTATAATTATCTTAAGAAGTAACTGAACATGTCCTGATCCCAAATTTAATTTTACAACGTTTTTTCGTAGAATAACTGCAAAATATGAAGATATAGCTACTTTTGAGATGGGCGACCTTGAGCGTAAAAATGAAATTTGAAGTTAGTAATTATTCAGTTGCTTTCGAGGCTGACTATCCAACAAAGATGAGTCAATTCGTTGATTGCTGTTGCTGCAAGGCATCAATTAAAAATCTTTTGTGTCAAGAAATGAGAGATACACGGAATTAAAGCGCAAATCCAATGCATCTATCTATCTATTCAGCCTGTATCCACCCACTGCTGGGTATAGGCCTTCTCTGTTTCACTCCACTTGTTCGCTCTTGTGCCAGTCTTATCCATTAATTTACTTTACTTCAAAATTATATTGAATGCATCTAGTGGCTTTTATATTAATACAAGAACAACTTTGTACTATGTATTTTTTATTTGCATTGTGTATAGGTTAAGTTTGTTATTTATGGTGTACTAACAACGCTCCGCGGTTTCACCCGCGTAAAATTATATCCCATTGGAACTGGTGATTTTAACGCCATAAAAAGGATAGATAGATAACTCTTTATTGACACCAAATTCTATAAAACACACAGATAGAAATAAAAACATAACTTAATTATAGGTACAATGGGCGGTCTTATTGCTTTAAGCGATCTCTGCCAGACAACCTTTGGATGGACAACATAGAGAGCAGGAATAGGATAAGGATAATTTGTTTTCTTCCAGGATTTAAAGTGTCTATTATATGCCAAACTTTATCAAAATCCGTCCAGCCATTGCGACGTGAAGTGGGAACAAACACACACACAGAAACTTTCGCATTTATAATATTAGTTTGATTAACAATAACTACGTACTTATAACGAATTTAACAAAAATCACATTAGAATAATTCTTTGAACTAAAAATCCGACTTCAATTGGATATTATAAATACTGTAAGTACGCCACCCACCCTACTATCGAAAAATGTTTTTTACTGTCCATCCAAAGGTTGTAAGAAGAAATCGCTTTCAGCGATAAGACCGCCCATTGTACTACCCTTGTTTACCTATTGTAATTTTTCTGTACTGTGTTTAATTTTGTTTCTGGTGTACAATAAAGAGTTTTCTATTCTATTCTATTCTATTCTATTATGTGCCATACTCGTGATAAATATTATTTTGCTTGGTTGTGACAGTGTATCGTTTACGTGCCGTTTTGTTGTAAATTTAGTTAAATAATAATGGATAATTGTAATATAGCCGTCGTATTGTTTACACGGTACATTTAAATTAGCAATGTTATTAAAATTTATAATAACTGTTTATAATTGATTCGTTACAACTGATGGTTTTCTATTGTAAGTTCTATAATTACTATTTTTTTAATTCTATAACTAGATTGGCATTTGATTAACTATATTTTTTTAAATAAGCGTTTTGATCATAAACCTACTCCCGTGACCCGTAACTACGTCTCCAAGTATCTAGGAAAACAGAATTAGTTAAAAATATTAATTTGGATAATGTGGGAGAACGTCCGCCTTCCAAGGAGAAGGTCGTGAATTAAAACCCAGTGCGGGCACGTACCTTTATGTTTCTTGTAAAACATATGCACGTAATTATCTCTCGCTTTTCGGTGAAGGAAAACATCGTGAGGAAACCCACATACCTACCCGAGAATTATTTCGGAGGTAGATATGTTATCCACCAATCGAAACCGGGCCACCGTGGTGAATTATGGCATAACTCTGCTCAGGAAAGTCCCGTGGTCAGCAGTGGGACAATATGGGTTGATGATAATCTATATCTATCTATACTAATATATAAAGCTGAAGAGTTTGTTTGTTTGAACGCTAGGATCTCAGGAACTACTGATCAGGATTGAACAATTATTTTTGTGTTGAATAGTCCATTTATCGAGGAAGGCTATAGGCTATATAACATCACGCTACGACCAATAGCAGCGGAGTGGCTTTTAAGAAAGTTATTGGGGGAAAACTTGAATTATGCGGGTAAAACCGCGGGGCGCAGCTAGTGAATGATAAAAAGGAAACGTAGTGAAGGACGCCCGCCGGCTAAGTGGCTAAGTGACGCCTTGCGAAAAGCGGTTGGCAGAGACTGTATGAGAAGAACCGAAGAAGGCTCAGTGGCGTTCACTGGGAGAGGCCTATGTCGAGCAGTGGAAGGATATAGGCTGATGATGGCGGTGAATGCTATAACTACTTATAAGCTACAGATGCGTCAATGGAAAACCCAGTCTTATTAAGCACACTTTAATGATCATTTGTCTTTGCCGATTTAACAACGCGCACATATAAATGACGTGTGTACACGCGCCTAATGCGTGTGTGAGTACTCAAAGATACTACGCGACTAAAACAAAAGACAACCCGCTAGTACGACGGTTCATACTAACCCGTTTGTCTATTGTCATTTGGGCGTGTAATATTGACTGACCTCCCAATTGCGCCCCATATTGCGGGTAGAGGCGCGGGGAAGCGGATCGCAAGGGGTGGAAAGCGTCTTTTCTAGTACTATTATGTCTTCTGTAATAGAGTACAAAATAGCCTAATTTTCAACCCCAAGCCGAAGGTAATTTACCGAAATCAGTTATTTGTTCTGAGGACTGCTTAAAACAACAAAATTAATTTAAGCCGAAGGTTTCACAGTACCGAATTGATTAAAATTCTCAACGGCTTCTGTAAATGACGGTGTGGGGACGGGAAGGTGAAATTAATGCAGGAATACACAAATTTAATACACAAAATGCACACAAATACACACCTTATCATCATTATAATTAGGGATAGGGAAATAATCAATATAGGGTAATAATTATTTTACGTACGAGCTGCATTTAGCGGTTTCACCATTGCCTTTTAACACGCTTTTATTAGCTTGGGTTGTATCTAACTATGTATGTATGTATGTATGTATGTAACGGAATCTTTGAACTTAATTTTCATCAGTTTCCAGAAGTCTGATTATTTTATTTAACTTAGTGACGAGACGAGCAAGTCGTTCACCTGATGGTAAGCGCTACGCCTGCCCATGACAGTTACAGCGCCACCCAGAACTTTGCATTGCATAATCCAGCGCGGCGCACTGCGCTCGTCACCCTAAGACATCGGCTCTAAAGTCTCATGTGCCCAGTAATTTCGATGGAAACAGTGCCTTTCAAACCGCAACACAGTAATGTTAGCACACTATAGCTTGGCGGATGAATATCTGTCAAAATGGTGACCACTACTGTTTCCAAATGAGTTGTCAAATCAACTTATTTGTATGAAGTGTCCGGGGTGTAACCAGGGGCCGGCATTGCCTTATTCGAGGAACAAGCGTAATAAGAATGCCACTGCACAGTTATAAGGAGCGGAAATGTGCCTTATGGAATAATAATATGATTAGTCATTGTTCAGAATAGGGTCACTGTGGTGTGTACCCACCTTAAAGGTAGGAAGTATTTTTACCCGACTGCCTTTAGAGGAGGGTTACGTTTTTCAGTCGTGTGTACTTATGTACGATTAGCTGCCCCTGCGGTGTCACCCGTGTTGAGTTTTGTCACTAAGCAACTTCTTCCAGGCAACCTTTGGGAACTTTGTTTGTATCATTTACATTATACCCAGATGGTTCAATGTCATATAAAATGGTATCAAAAACATTAGAACTTCCTACAAATAAAACTGATTTAAATCTAATGAACTGATATAAGTTATTCAATGAACATGCTTACTCAATACGCTGTTTGCAAATAATCATGTAAATTTAATGTTAATTCCTACATAGGACTTACTATGATCAACTATGTGACATTATAAATTAATTCCGGATTCGATTTGTTAATTGTGACTTATTTATTACTTGATTACCTTATGAATATGAATTTAACAATTTTTAATCGAATATTTTTAGTTTTTTTTTTCCTTTTTAGGAATTCTAGCATTTGACCTCATTCACACGTGTTTAGTGCCGATGCGATCGGAGGTGGCGAACACGCTTAGTATTAAACAACACGCTTAATATTATAAAAGCGAAATTAACTCTGTCCGTCTCTCTGTCTATTTAAGCCCTTTTCCATGGTTACGTTTTTTTAGGGTTCCGTACCCAAAGGGTAAAACGGGACCCTATTACTACGGCTCCGCTGTGTGTCTGTCTGTCCGTCTATCACCAGGCTGTATCTCATGAACCGTAATAGTTAGACAGTCAAAATTTTCACAAATTGTGTATTTCTGTGGCCGCTATAACAACAAATACTAAAAATAAGAATACAATAAATATTTAAGGGGGCTCCCATACAAAAAAACGTGAATTTTTGCTCATATTTGCTCAATTTTGATAATGGCAACAGGTAGACGCTTGAAATATTCACAGAATATTTAGTTATATATTCACTTTATAAATAAATAATTAAATTAAAATAAAAGTAATATTTAAGGGGGGCTCTCATACAACAAAGTACGGAACCCTTCGTGCGCACCTTCGACTCGCACTTGGCCGGTTTTTACGAATGTTAGGGTATTTTGTTGATCGACTACAAAGAAAAAGGCGTCAACATCACCGGAAAACATTACGCTAGTTTGTTAGAAAAGTTAAAGAATGCCATCAAGGAAAAAATAAGGGGAAATGGACTCAAGGTGTGATGCTTTTGCACGACAACGCGCCCGTTCACAAGAGCCATGTTGCGATGGCTGCCTGACACATGTGTGGATTTCAAACTATAAAACACCCACCTTACAGTCCAGATTCGGCCCTGTCGGGTTATTAGTTAAATATTAATTAAAAAAATTCTAACGACGAAGAAGCGAATTCGGCGATTTCGACCTATTTTGAAGGCCTCGACAAAACATTTTTTTTGATGGGCTAAACAAAAAAAAAAAAAAAAACGATAAATTTGAATTTGAAAATGCATTAAGGTTAAGGGAGAATATATTAAACAGGAAAAATAATTTAGCATTTGATAAAACCTTCTTTCCTTGTCATTCCGCGAACTTATTGACATTTAGTACATTTTAAAAACCTTCATTGAATTTCTAAGAATAAAAATCCTTTTATATTTGTTAGAGATCTCTATTCAAGAGCTCTCGTTGTATGAACAAAACTAGCTTCTCGCGACATTCCTTTGCAAGAAATGCGATATTGAAGACAGCGCACTGACTCAGGAATCTAATTACAAGACCTAGGCGAGCTAGGAATCCTAGCGGAGCAATAGCTACCAGCTGTCACCTTGTTTAGATGGTGGGGAACACAATATTGTAGTTGAAATTTGACAGGAAACTAAAAATATGACGTTAGTTTGTATTTTTTTCTACTCTATTGCTTCTGTGGTAGCCTAGTGGGAGAATGTCTGGCTTCCGAGGAGAAAATCGTTAGTTCAAATCCCAGTGCGGGCACGTACCAATGTGTTTATGTAAAAGCATATGTTACGTGATTGTCACTCGCTTTTCGGTGAAGGAAAATACTGTAGATGGAGGTCTCTTCTGCAAGAGACCGCCTGGGGAAGTACCACGCCTTTGCCAGATATTCACTCACCAAGTAGTAGTGTGCAAACATTACTGTGTTCCGGTTTGAAGGGCACTGTTTCTAGCGAAATTACTGGGCATATGAGACTTTAGAGCCGATGTCTCAGGATGACGAGCGCAGTGTAGTGCCGTGCAGGATTATGGAATGCTAAGTTCTGGGTGGCACTGTAACTCTCCTGATTGTCCTCTGGATTGCGGGTAGAGGTGCGGGGAATCGCGAGGGGCGGAAAGTGTCCATTCTGTAAATTATAATAAGTATGTCTTCTGTGATTTTGCGTAAAAGAATACATTGATAGTTTGCGGATTGTCAGCGAATTTCGTTGCTGATTGTACCCATAGTTCAGTATAAAATGCCGGCTGTTACGGGGAGATATTATGGCCTACGAACTTACTTGGGAAATCCGTCGATGGCCTCTCGGGTGTGTAATCAGCGCTGTCTTCGGGTTAGATGGGGGATGATGGTGCACAGAGATATATCCATAGGACGCCGATGGGGCGGTTTCTTCTGATCCCGTATCACCTTCCTCCGGGATAGAGGTGTGATCAGGCAATCCACACTACACTTAATCCTGGAGCTCGTCTCCGAGGATGGGAATGGCGTCCACGAAATGGAGCTACCGGTGAAAGCTCAAAACACCGCGATGCGACAAGTGCTCGCACGCGCATTTGAAGGACGACTGACGTCAGCTTGGCCAACCCAAAGTCGTGGGCCATAATAATCTCGTACCAACACAACATATTAAGCGGAATAGTCTTTGTGTAGTTACGTTCGAAAACACTCAAAATAAAAAGAAAAGAAATCTGTTTCAGTACGAAACATGCCGCTCACCTTAAAAGACTGTAAGTTCTTTTAACACGAAAACTCAATGAACAGAAAGTCATTCAATCTATAAACTTAAACTTGATCTAAGGTTGTTGTAAACAACTAGTATAGGTAATTAAAACTTAGGAACTAATTTTACGAATTCGTAAACAATAATCATTCTAAAGGCAGTTTACAATATTTACGATCGCTCGTTTGAATAGACTCTTGCCCGTTTGCAAAGTCACAACTCGCACCTTATTATCGGAGCCCGGATGGAGTGTATGAACACGAGCAAGTTTCCATTGGAGTGGTGGAAGATTATCGTCGCATACCACAACAATGTCGCCTACACAGATAGGAGCACCGCGGTCCTTATACCATTTGCCCTGTTTCAAGGTTTGATAATTCAAAGCACATTGAACAGAGTCATTTTTTAAAAACTCGTACGAATCTCTCAAATAGTTATGACAACCCTGGAAGTTTCCGCAATCAGAGTAAATGTCGCTGCACAAACCTCTGCGCGATGTAAATCGGCGCAGGGCTGCTAAGAACGCCTCAGTAGATAGCTCCGATACGAGCTCCAAGTGTATAGCCTTCACACTCATACACACGAACACGGCGACATAACATTTGATGATTTTAGCATTACGAACCCTATTAGCTCGCATGTAAAACGGGCCCGCGTAATCAACAGCTGTTTTCATGAATGGGCGCTCGGGTCGCAGCCGGACCGCTGGGAGCGGCGCCATCGCAGGCTGTAGACGTACCGGACGCACACGGAAGCAGCGCACACAACGAAAGATTTGTTTACGTATTATATCTCGGCTAGATAAAATCCAATATTTTTGTAAAAGTAAATATTGAACGGCTTGAGTGCCCGCATGAAGATGCGTAATATGGGCATCGTCAATTATTAAAATCGTAAGAGGATGTTTTTTGGGTAAAATTAATTGATGTTTTGACTCGTACGACAAAAGGGATTTATGTAGACGTCCGGGGACTCGCAAAAAACTCGAATCATCGATAAACGGATTAAGACGTCTCAATTGGTTTGAGGGCGGTTTACCCTGTGAAATGTTTTCAAAATCTTTATGAAACACTTGGTGTTGCACTAAATAAATGAAACGATTAAGCGTGAGTTTATACTCGTGGACTGTGATGTAACTAAGATAGGAACTCTTTTCCTTGTTGACGCGCGATTTAAGAATATAGTAAAAGCGAAAAATATAAGAAGTAATTCTCAATAGTTTACTCAAGGTTGAAAACTGGTTTATGACCTCAACATCGTCGATCAGCGTAGCTGATGCAGACGCGACCGGTGGATTACGTTTCTCCTCACCCGTGCTAGGGATACTTTTAAATACTGGCCACGCAGTAGGATCCTCACGGAGCCATGCTGGGCCGTGAAACCACATGTCGTTCTGTAAGAATGTGGAGGGTAAAAGTCCCCTTGAGTCCCTTATTTTGGTTTGATGGTCATGTTCCATGGGAGCAAAGGGCACCTCTTCCCGCCGCTTACCATGAACCTCTGGCGCCTGAACCGCGGCGAGTATCGCCGGCGAGTTACTGTGCCATTTACGTAGTTCAAACCCAGCTGATTTGCAAATACCTAACAATTCCTGTTGTAGTACCAGAGCGTGTGATTCATCGCTCGCGCCCGCGACCACATCGTCGACGAACACTTGGTCGGTTAAAACCTTTGCCGCTAGGGGAAAATTAGATGCTTCGTCACAAGCCAATTGCTTAATGGTACGAAGAGCTAAGTAAGGGGAAGTGCTCACACCAAATGTTACCGTCCGCAGACGATAATCACGGAGGGGTTCATCGGGCGACGTACGCCACAGAATGCGTTGCAAGTCCCTATCAGATTCTTGTACTAGTATATTTCTATACATTTGTTTAAGATAGTCCTGCAAGCACGCGTGAGACTCAATTTTAAGACTCGGGTTCCGTTGTAAACGTTGCTCTAATTTATGGAACCGAGCGAGGACAATATCTCGTGATTCACCTAGGGGCGTAGCATCAGGTTTACGTGGTAAAGCTACTGTGTATCGTCCCGTGACGTCACGATAGTGTGAGCGTTCAAATATGGATTCACATAGACGTTCCTCGGGGGTGAGTGCCTTCACCTCAGGCACTGACTCCAGTTCCCAGAATCGTTTCAAGTCGCCGTCATCGGATAATGAGCTAAAACAAGCTTGAACTGAGGATGGAGTCGAAGAGTTGAACGCTATTTTTCCCAACAACAAATAACCGAAAACGCTGTTCATAGCGATCGGCGAACCGGGCGAACCCGTTATTACGTTTCCTAAAATTATGTGAGATAGTACATCTGCACCTAACAACATCTCCACCGGCTGTGGAGTGTGAAACAAAGGATCGGCTAAATTTAAATTTTGAATGTGTGCCCACCCCATACGAGGCAGTGGTACACTAGGCATTTTAGGAATAAGTTTCGGCAATACTAAAACTTCAATCGGTATAGAAGGTTGAAGTTCATTTCTCGGGGTTATGCAACACGAAATCTTTCCCTTTGGTCGTACCGGTTTGGTGTCACCTATCCCGTAAACAGGTACATTCGCATAACAACGCTTTATACCTAGCCGCTGTGCGCACGATTCCGTCATGAACGAAGCCTGGCTTCCCGTATCGATAAGACACCGGACAGTCGAACGCTTTTCATTACCTACACATACATCGATGAGTGCGGTCGAAAGCAGCACAGTATTTGTTGTGCCAAAAGGAGCATTGAACGACGCGCAATTAATTTGTGTCGCTTGACTCGCGGACATAGCGTGCTGAGTACAGGTGCTCGGAATGTTCTCTTCCCGTTCCTCCGTGAGCGGTAAAGAAACACTTCTCTCACTCGCACGGCTAGTATCACCTTCAGAAGTAAAGTGAATCAATGTATGATGACGTTTTTCACACGAACGACAAACAAAACTCGACTTGCATTGAGAAACGTTATGACCTTTGCCTAAACAATTGAAGCAAACATCTTTATTTTTGATAAATGCATACCTATTGCTTGGTGACAAATTCAAAAACTTATTACATTTTCTTAATGGATGCTGAGCATCGCAACATACACAATTCTGATTCTTGCGCGTATTGACAGAAGGCTGAGAACCGCTCGCACCCTGATGGTGGTTACAGACCAACCGAACATAAGCGAGCGAATGGTCACCAATTGGTGGCCACCGAACGGTACAGTACACGCTCGTTTTCGCTGTTGTGTCCACACCAAACGAACGCATGCAGAGTTCGGCGAATCACGCCGAACTAGTGATGTGTCGTTACCATACGGATTAATAACCAAACTATCAAAACCGTGCGATTATTGTAGTAGGTAACAACTATACGATAATAGTGGATTGTACCACAAGGGAACAAAATAATGTAATTACGGCGAGAGCGATTTTTGAATCCAGAGCGAAGCGAAGGATTCTATAGTAGAAGTAGTAGAAGTCAAAGTACTTCGCTCGAGCTTAAATAATTTTGCTACCGTGTGGTACACGATACTTTTCATCCCAAGCTATGAGAAAATATTCATCATACGAGAAAAAATCTTTTGACGTGACAACGTCTAATAAATCGATGAACGCCGGTATGCAGCCGAAAAAGTTGACACATTGTCCCGTTACGCTCATTGTACGCTTGTGCCGCATCTATCTCTCTTCTCTTCTTGACAGGTTAATTATTCTTGCATTTTAGAAATTTGAGTACTTTAATTTAATTTAATAAAAAGTAACAAAAAGAAAACAAAATTTTAATACCATCATACGAAAAAAAAATAAAAAAATATAAATATATAATAAAAAAAAGTGAATAATATTTTAGAAAACAAAATAAAAGAAAAGCAAATAAAATATTTATTTATAATTAATTTTTATTTTTTTTGGCAATAAATTTCCTTTTTATTGATTCATTCATTTATATTATTACCACTCTTTATTGAAAAAACTCTAAAAATGAAGTGCCCGGGAATGACCCACTTTGCTCGCACTTATCCAGAAGCAAAATGTCTCTTTTCGAATACATGGGATTAAAACTTTCTTTCGTGTTTTTCAATTAGTCGTGACATTTAACATATATTGCATTAATTTGCTTGAACAAATGAAGACAACTGTTTATTTGAGTTGTCAAATTTAACTGAACATATTATTGTAGCCTATGGAGTATAGCCCTCCTACTCGCACGCATCAAAACGCTCTATCTGGCTTATTCACTTTCTCCAGCTACGTTGACAACTTCAAGTAGATACTTTATAGTTAGCGGCGATTTATTATAGCGTTCTGACAACAACTATGGTTTCTTATCGTAGGTACATATCAAGTGAGTGAACAAAAGTGAAAAATTATCGTTTTGAAAAATAGATTAGGTAGTAATGCATTAGTTGAATAACGACTTGTTGTTTCACATCACTAGCTGCTACTAGGTATAATATCCATCGTCTATGCCTGTTTGAGATCAATGTTAGTCATCGTAGTTCACATGCCACCCGCTAGATGGCTCCGTCAAATGAGCCGTCCCGCCTACCTAAGGTCGTTTTAAGTAGCGTTCAAGATAATTGTAAAGTGCGTTCATAAACCTTCGTATTAGAAAATACAAATTATTTTCTCAAGTAAACGGAGTATTATTTTGGGGGATACCAGGGCGACAACATAAGATAGATTACGTGGTCAAGTAGGGGCACTTGACCACGTAATCTATCTTATGTTTGATGCGTATGAATTATTGATTTGATTACATACACAATGAATATTAAAGTCAGTCATTTGTAATTAACAAATGAAAACAAACCTTTTATATTTAGGCTACCTAGATACTATGGATAGTAGAGCCATGCATGCTAGATGCGAATAGAATAACTAATCAAAAAGTTCGTCAATCAAAAACATCAAAAATTCTGGTGGTTTACATTTTCCCTAAACTAATCCTTATGTACCTCCTAAACGCGTGGACCGATTTACATGATTCAAATGGATAAAATAATTTTAGACCTATTCCTTTCATTTGACACCAAAATCATTAAGATATCACCACAAACAAAAAATCGTATTTTCAGGTTGCTCTCGTAATTATATAGGTAACTATTATAATAATTATTATAATATCCCACTGCCACAGCCTAAGTTTCTGCTTATACAGCTCTATGACCATCAGCAGTTTTGAGTTAGGCCATTCCATAGAGTTTATAGTTAACTGAGATTTATTATAGCGTTGTGATACCAACTATGGTTTCGTTTCGTACATAACAAGTGAAAAAGTGAAATATATCGTTTTGGAAAATAGATAGTAATGACTTGAATAACGACTGATTTTTGATTCACATCACTAGCTGCTACTAGTCACACCGTTGCAGTGGGTACAGACCAACCGAACATAAGCGAACGAATGGCCATCAATTGGTGGCCACCGATCGGTACCGTACTCGCTCACTTTCGCTGTTGTGTCCACACCAAACGAACGCATGCAGAGTTGGGCGAACCACGGCGAACTAGTGATGTGTCGTTACCATACGGCTTAATAACCAAACGATTTGAAACGATTATTATAGTCGGTAACTATACGTTATTAAACTTTTCTTCGTGTACACCTATCATGATATTTATATTGCATTTCTGCGATTGCTAGAACAAATCAAGACCGCTGTTTATTCCAGTTGTCAAATTCAACTGAACTAGTGAAATTTTATATTTAGGCTACCTAGATACTAGGGATAGTAGAGCCATACATGCTAAATGCGAATAGAATAACTAATCAAAAAGTTCGTCAAACAAAAACATCAAAAATTCTGGTGGTTTACATTTTCCTTAAACTAATCCATATGTATCTCCTAAACGCGTGGACCGATTTACATAATTCAAATGGATAAAATGGTTTTAGACCTATTCCTTTTATTTGACATCAAAATCATTAAGATATCGCCACAAACAAAAAATCGTATTTTCAGGTTGCTCTCGTAATTATATAGGTACCTATTATAATAATTATTATATCTCACTGCCACAGCCTAGATTTCTGCTTAAACAGCTCTATGAGTCTACAGTTTTGAGTTAGGCCATTCCATAGAGTTTATAGTAAACTGAGATTTATTATAGCGTTGTGATATCAGAATCAGAATCAGAATATTTTTATTGTATAAATTGTGTACATTATGCTGTTGTTATTACAATAAGAAGTTTCAACAATTTGCCCATTTCGGGCGCACAATAATTAACTTACTTATACACTAGATAAAATTGGAAAACAAAACAATTAACCATATTTTAAATAAATTGTTAGGAATTTAAAAAAGTAGTTATTATATAGAAAAGTATTCTTTTAAATTATAAAAACTTTGCGTTAGCAACCAAAATTTTAACTTTTTGTTGAAATCTGGTCCACTTTGCATCTTAACGTCAAGAGGTAGATTGTTATGAACTTTAATAGCTGTGAAGTAAGAGCTCTTATGATACAACGTGTTATTGGCCTGAAGTATTTAAATATTATGCTTGTATTTGGTCCTTAGAATTTCGGATCGGTTGGATTTTGTTTTATAAAAGTACTCGTAATTGCTTTCGACAAATATACTAATTTGATAGATATAAATACAAGTAAGTGTAAGGAAGTTATTCTCTATGAAAACATTACGAAGTGTTTCAGTACTATTTAAATTAAATATACATCTTAGACATCTTTTTTGAAGTAGAAAAGTAGTTTCTACTTCTACAGAATTACCCCAAAATATAATCCCATAGCTTAAAAGAGGATAAACGTAATCATAATACGTGTTTATAGCAATTTTTTTTGATGATACGTTTTTTAGTATTGAAACAGCATATATGTATTGAGAAAGTTTTGTGTTAAATTTAGAAATGTGAGATTTCCAATTTAATTTGTGTCTATAGTAACTCCAATAAAATTGGTTTCTGTAACAATATCGACTTTTGTTTTTTTAACAAGAACATTTAACGGTGTTTCGTACTGAAACAGATTTCTTTTCTTTTTGTTTTGAGTGTTTTCGAACGTAACTACACAAAGACTATTCCGCTTAATATTTTGTGTTGGTACGAGATTATTATGGCCCACGACTTTGGGTGGCCAACCGGAAGTCAGTCGTCCTTCAAATGCGCGTGCGAGCACTTGTCGCGTCGCGGTGTTTTGAGCTTTCACCGGTAGCTCCATTTCGTGGACGCCATTCCCATCCTCGGAGACGAGCTCCAGGATTAAGTGTAGTGTGGATTGCCTGATCACACCTCTATCCCGGAGGAAGGTGATACGGGATCAGAAGAAACCGCCCCATCGGCGTCCTATGGATATATCTCTGTGCACCATCATCCCCCATCTAACCCGAAGACAGCGCTGATTACACACCCGAGAGGCCATCGACGGATTTCCCAAGTAAGTTCGTAGGCCATAATATCTCCCCGTAACATTTTTGATCCGTTCGAGCCGGATCTGCGGATTTTCTTTGCTGTAGTCACGTTGTCCAAATCCCGTTATTAGTGCATATTTTCCCATTTTTGGAAACCATCCGAGTATATTTTAGTGTTTGTCGTAGCGGCGTTACGCGTCCCGACAATATTTCCCATTTTTCATCTTGATTTTGCCGATTTTTGATTTTTTGTGTGCGACATTACGTGTCCATTAAAAATGGCGGAACAAGATATTTTCGAAAGAGAAGTTATACTTGACGAAGTCAAACGTACTTTAGAGTTTTACGAACTCAATGAACAGCAATTTAAAGCGCGAGCAAAAGATATTCATTCTATTCAGAGAAAATTCCTTAAATTGCAAACTAAAATTGAGAAGTCACAAATGAAATTGTCAACATTTGACCGAGAGGAACAGTTACGTATTCGAACTCAATTCAATGATATTTATTACGCAATTGTCAGCCATGTCGAAGTTCTGAAGAAAAACGATGAGGAGTGTAGGCGCATGAGTCGAGTTTCCTTTAACAATACAATACAACCGACTCACGGGGGTTGCTGTAGTAGGTTACCGAATCTTCCGTTGCCGTCATTCGGGGGAGAATTGACCGATTGGCCACCATTTTATGACCTATTTCGCTCCATGGTTGATAATAATGACGCCTACACAGATAACGAGAAGTTTAGGTATCTCCTTCTTACTTTGAAAAACGAGCCCTATAACTTAATAAAATCGATACCTATCACGGACGAAAATTATACCGTCGCGTTAGATATTTTAATTTCAAGATATGAGAACAAACGAGTCATAGCTTCTCAACATATTGATCGTATTCTGGATATTCAATCCTGTGCCGAGAAATCAAATCAAAGTGTGCGTAATTTGTTGAATATTTACCATGAGAATATAAAAGCGTTACAAGTAATGCATTTTCCTACAAAGCAGTGGAGTTTTTTGTTGTTGAATATTTTACTACGTAAAATACCTACTTCCATTCGTATGCGATTCGAGTTAACATTGCATAAACCATCCGATGTACCCAACGTCGACTTGTTAATCGAGTTTTTAGAACGAGAATTAACCGCCAGCGAAATAGTTGAATCTGGCAGTAGAAATATTCAAAATGTAGGTAGTCAGAGGAAAGAGTACGTCGCTCCAACGTTCCGTCGAGCGTTGGCTGCCGGCGTGGCCAGCCGCACTTCGACTCAGGGTGCGAGCGATTCTCAACCTTCTGTCAATACGCGCAAGAACCAGAATTGTGTATGTTGCGATGCTCAACATCCATTAACAAAATGTAATAAGTTTTTGAATTTGTCACCAAGCAATAGGTATGCGTTTATCAAAAATAAAGATGTTTGTTTCAATTGTTTACGCAAAGGTCATAACGTTTCTCAATGCAAGTCGAGTTTTGTTTGTCGTTCGTGTGAAAAACGTCATCATACATTGATTCACTTTACTTTTGAAGGTGATACTAGCCGTGCGAGTGAGAGAAGTGTTTCTTTACCGCTCACGGAGGAACGGGAAGAGAACATTCCGAGCACCTGTACTCAGCACGCTATGTCTGCGAGTCAAGCGACACAAATTAATTGCGCGTCGTCCAATGCTCCTTTTAGCACGACAAATACTGTGTTGCTTTCGACCGCACTCATCGATGTATGTGTAGGTAATGAAAAGCGTTCGACTGTCCGGTGTCTTATCGATACGGGAAGCCAGGCTTCGTTCATGACGGAATCGTGCGCACAGCGGCTAGGTATAAAGCGTTGTTATGCGAATGTACCTGTTTACGGGATAGGTGACACCAAACCGGTACGACCAAAAGGAAAGATTTCGTGTTGCATAACCCCGAGAAATGAACTTCAACCTTCTATACCTATTGAAGCTTTAGTATTGCCGAAACTTATTCCTAAAATGCCTAGTGTACCACTGCCTCATATGGGGTGGGCACACATTCAAAATTTAAATTTAGCCGATCCTTTGTTTCACACTCCACAGCCGGTGGAGATGTTGTTAGGTGCAGATGTACTATCTCACATAATTTTAGGAAACGTAATAACGGGTTCGCCCGGTTCGCCGATCGCTATGAACAGCGTTTTCGGTTATTTGTTGTTGGGAAAAATAGCGTTCAACTCTCCGACTCCATCCTCAGTTCAAGCTTGTTTTAGCTCATTATCCGATGACGGCGACTTGAAACGATTCTGGGAACTGGAGTCAGTGCCTGAGGTGAAGGCACTCACCCCCGAGGAACGTCTATGTGAATCCATATTTGAACGCTCACACTATCGTGACGTCACGGGACGATACACAGTAGCTTTACCACGTAAACCTGATGCTACGCCCCTAGGTGAATCACGAGATATTGTCCTCGCTCGGTTCCATAAATTAGAGCAACGTTTACAACGGAACCCGAGTCTTAAAATTGAGTCTCACGCGTGCTTGCAGGACTATATTAAACAAATGTATAGAAATATACTAGTACAAGAATCTGATAGGGACTTGCAACGCATTCTGTGGTGTACGTCGCCCGATGAACCCCTCCGTGATTATCGTCTGCGGACGGTAACATTTGGTGTGAGCACTTCCCCTTACTTAGCTCTTCGTACCATTAAGCAATTGGCTTGTGACGAAGCATCTAATTTTCCCCTAGCGGCAAAGGTTTTAACCGACCAAGTGTTCGTCGACGATGTGGTCGCGGGCGCGAGCGATGAATCACACGCTCTGGTATTACAACAGCAATTGTTAGGTATTTGCAAATCACTTGGGTTTGAACTACGTAAATGGCACAGTAACTCGCCGGCGATACTCGCCGCGGTTCAGGCGCCAGAGGTTCATGGTGAGCGGCGGGAAGAGGTGCCCTTTGCTCCCATGGAACATGACCATCAAACCAAAATAAGGGACTCAAGGGGACTTTTACCCTCCACATTCTTACAGAACGACATGTGGTTTCACGGCCCAGCATGGCTCCGTGAGGATCCTACTGCGTGGCCAGTATTTAAAAGTATCCCTAGCACTGGTGAGGAGAAACGTAATCCACCGGTCGCGTCTGCATCAGCTACGCTGATCGACGATGTTGAGGTCATAAACCAGTTTTCAACCTTGAGTAAACTATTGAGAATTACTTCTTATATTTTTCGCTTTTACTATATTCTTAAATCGCGCGTCAACAAGGAAAAGAGTTCCTATCTTAGTTACATCACAGTCCACGAGTATAAACTCACGCTTAATCGTTTCATTTATTTAGTGCAACACCAAGTGTTTCATAAAGATTTTGAAAACATTTCACAGGGTAAACCGCCCTCAAACCAATTGAGACGTCTTAATCCGTTTATCGATGATTCGAGTTTTTTGCGAGTCTCCGGACGTCTACATAAATCCCTTTTGTCGTACGAGTCAAAACATCAATTAATTTTACCCAAAAAACACCCTCCTACGATTTTAATAATTGACGATGCCCATATTACGCATCTTCATGCGGGCACTCAAGCCGTTCAATATTTACCTTTACAAAAATATGCGATTTTATCTAGCCGAGATATAATACGTAAACAAATCTTTCGTTGTGTGCGCTGCTTCCGTGTGCGTCCGGTACGTCTACAGCCTGCGATGGCGCCGCTCCCAGCGGTCCGGCTGCGACCCGAGCGCCCATTCATGAAAACAGCTGTTAGTTACGCGGGCCCGTTTTACATGCGAGCTAATAGGGTTCGTAATGCTAAAATCATCAAATGTTATGTCGCCGTGTTCGTGTGTATGAGTGTGAAGGCTATACACTTGGAGCTCGTATCGGAGCTATCTACTGAGACGTTCTTAGCAGCCCTGCGCCGATTTACATCGCGCAGAGGTTTGTGCAGCGACATTTACTCTGATTGCGGAAAGAACTTCCAGGGTTGTCATATGTATTTGAGAGATTCGTACGAGTTTTTAAAAAATGACTCTGTTCAATGTGCTTTGAATTATCAAACCTTGAAACAGGGCAAATGGTATAAGGACCGCGGTGCTCCTATCTGTGTAGGCGACATTGTTGTGGTATGCGACGATAATCTTCCACCACTCCAATGGAAACTTGCTCGTGTTCATACACTCCATCCGGGCTCCGATAATAAGGTGCGAGTTGTGACTTTGCAAACGGGCAAGAGTCTATTCAAACGAGCGATCGTAAAAATTTGTAAACTGCCTTTAGAATGATTATTGTTTACGAATTCGTAAAATTAGTTCCTAAGTTTTAATTACCTATACTAGTTGTTTACAACAACCTTAGATCAAGTTTAAGTTTATAGATTGAATGACTTTCTGTTCATTGAGTTTTCGTGTTAAAAGAACTTACAGTCTTTTAAGGTGAGCGGCATGTTTCGTACTGAAACAGATTTCTTTTCTTTTTGTTTTGAGTGTTTTCGAACGTAACTACACAAAGACTATTCCGCTTAATATTTTGTGTTGGTACGAGATTATTATGGCCCACGACTTTGGGTGGCCAACCGGAAGTCAGTCGTCCTTCAAATGCGCGTGCGAGCACTTGTCGCGTCGCGGTGTTTTGAGCTTTCACCGGTAGCTCCATTTCGTGGACGCCATTCCCATCCTCGGAGACGAGCTCCAGGATTAAGTGTAGTGTGGATTGCCTGATCACACCTCTATCCCGGAGGAAGGTGATACGGGATCAGAAGAAACCGCCCCATCGGCGTCCTATGGATATATCTCTGTGCACCATCATCCCCCATCTAACCCGAAGACAGCGCTGATTACACACCCGAGAGGCCATCGACGGATTTCCCAAGTAAGTTCGTAGGCCATAATATCTCCCCGTAACAAACGGTAATGATTTTTGTCTATAATTTCTAAATTCTATTAATTTCGTTTTATCAACATTTACATTTAGATTTAAATTTTCTAACCAGCTCACAACTGCTTCGATAGATTTGTTAATTTCTATTTCAAACTCATTCGGACTTAGGTTTAATTTACTCATGTAAATAGTTGCATCGTCAGCAAATATAACACACAAATGTTTGATAACAACTATGGTTCCGTTTCGTACATTAACAAGTGAGTGAAAAAGTGAAAGATATCGTTTTGAAAAATTGATAGTAATGCTTTATTTGAATAACGACTGGTTGTTTTTTCACATCACTAGCTGCTACTAGTCATTTGTAATTTACAAATGAAAACAAACTTTTAATATTTAGGTTACCTAGATGCTATGGATAGTAGAGCCATACATGCTAGATAGGTACTAATTATTATTAAAAAGTTCGTAAAACAATAACATAAAAAAATCTGGTGATTTATATTTCCTCCAAATTAATCCTTAAGTATCTCCTAAACGCGTGTACCGATATACATGATTCAAACGGATAAAATGGTTTTAGACCTAGTCCTTTGATTTGACACCAAAATCATTAAGATATCTCAACAAACAAAAAAGCGTATTTTCAAGTTGCTCTCGTAATTATTATATTATATCCCACTGACTAGGCCCTGTAACCTAGGTTTCTGCTTTTATACATCAGCATCTATCATTTATGAGCATCAGCAGTTTTGAGTTAGGCCATTCCATCGCGATCGTAGTATTTAAATCAAAATTATTGTGAACACGACACGTCCGTTCAGTGCAACCGTCGCGACAGAATGAGCATTCGCCTGTCCGTACACACCGCGCTCGTTCGTACGTTCCATTTTTCTTTGATGTACCGACAACCGGTCGGAGCACGGCCGCAGGCAAGCGAGGGCTAGCGGAAGCCACCGTTTGGTTTCGCTCGCTTTCGCCAGGACGTCCACACCAGTATTTTGTATTCGCTCGGTGGCATTCACTCGCGCGTGCTCGCTTGGTCTGTACCCAGCAGGAGCACGGCCGAAGGCAAGCCAGGGCTAGCGAAAGCCACCGTTTGGGTTCGCTCGCTCTCGCCAGGACGTCCACACTAGTTTTTGCATTCGTTCTGAGGCATTCGCTCCCTTATGTTCGCTTGGTCTGTACCCAGCATGAGTCGAAGTGCGGCTGGCTACGCCGGCAGCCAACGCTCGACGGAACGTTGGAGCGACGTACTCTTTCCTCTGACTACCTACATTTTGAATCTTTCTACTGCCAGATTCAACTATTTCGCTGGCGGTTAATTCTCGTTCTAAAAACTCGATTAACAAGTCGACGTTGGGTACATCGGATGGTTTATGCAATGTTAACTCGAATCGCATACGAATGGAAGTAGGTATTTTACGTAGTAAAATATTCAACAACAAAAAACTCCACTGATTTGTAGGAAAATGCATTACTTGTAACGCTTTTATATTCTCATGGTAAATATTCAACAAATTACGCACACTTTGATTTGATTTCTCGGCACAGGATTGAATATCCAGAATACGATCAATATGTTGTGAAGCTATGACTCGTTTGTTCTCATATCTTGAAATTAAAATATCTAACGCGACGGTATAATTTTCGTCCGTGATAGGTATCGATTTTATTAAGTTATAGGGCTCGTTTTTCAAGGTAAGAAGGAGATACCTAAACTTCTCGTTATCTGTGTAGGCGTCATTATTATCAACCATGGAGCGAAATAGGTCATAAAATGGTGGCCAATCGGTCAATTCTCCCCCGAATGACGGCAACGGAAGATTCGGTAACCTACTACTACAACCCCCGTGAGTCGGTTGTATTGTATTGTTAAAGGAAACTCGACTCATGCGCCTACACTCCTCATCGTTTTTCTTCAGAACTTCGACATGGCTAACAATTGCGTAATAAATATCATTGAATTGAGTTCGAATACGTAACTGTTCCTCTCGGTCAAATGTCGACAATTTCATTTGTGACTTTTCAATTTTAGTTTGCAATTTAAGGAATTTTCTCTGAATAGAAAGAATATCTTTTGCTCGCGCTTTAAATTGCTGTTCGTTGAGTTCGTAAAACTCTAAAGTACGTTTGACTTCGTCAAGTATAACTTCTCTTTCGAAAATATCTTGTTCCGCCATTTTTAATGGACACGTAATGTCGCACACAAAAAATCAAAAATCGGCAAAATCAAGATGAAAAATGGGAAATATTGTCGGGACGCGTAACGCCGCTACGACAAACACTAAAATATACTCGGATGGTTTCCAAAAATGGGAAAATATGCACTAATAACGGGATTTGGACAACGTGACTACAGCAAAGAAAATCCGCAGATCCGGCTCGAACGGATCAAAAATGTTACGGGGAGATATTATGGCCTACGAACTTACTTGGGAAATCCGTCGATGGCCTCTCGGGTGTGTAATCAGCGCTGTCTTCGGGTTAGATGGGGGATGATGGTGCACAGAGATATATCCATAGGACGCCGATGGGGCGGTTTCTTCTGATCCCGTATCACCTTCCTCCGGGATAGAGGTGTGATCAGGCAATCCACACTACACTTAATCCTGGAGCTCGTCTCCGAGGATGGGAATGGCGTCCACGAAATGGAGCTACCGGTGAAAGCTCAAAACACCGCGATGCGACAAGTGCTCGCACGCGCATTTGAAGGACGACTGACGTCAGCTTGGCCAACCCAAAGTCGTGGGCCATAATAATCTCGTACCAACACAAAATATTAAGCGGAATAGTCTTTGTGTAGTTACGTTCGAAAACACTCAAAATAAAAAGAAAAGAAATCTGTTTCAGTACGAAACACCGGCGGTAAACAAAAATAGAAAATCAGTAATCAGTGTAGTGCAGCACTAGAGTATGCAATGAGGAGAGACCCATGCCCAGCAGTGGGACGTTATGAGTTGATGATGATTTTGTTATTGGCGGGCGTATCGCTTACCATCAGGTGAACGACTTACGTGTCTCGTTACTAATGAAAAAAAGGAGATACTAAATTTCCTGAGCAGGTTTAAAACTCGCTCAAAGTCTTTAGCTAGCTAGATATTTATCTACAGAACTACCAAATACAAACAAAAGATATAAAACGTATACAGATACAATAATTACTCTCTTCCATCCATCAAAAGAGAATACCTCTCTTCAAAGAGTCGGTTACAGACCGCATAAAGACTCTAGGAAGTAAATAAAGCAGCCTCCACACAGCGTAGAGATCCATTTAGATCTTAGCAAGCAGGCTTATTAGGGACGAGGCGTAGAGATGGGTTTCAAATCAAGACTAGTCTTGGTCTTATTATGTACCTAAGCACCTACCTACCACTACACGATGCGATTGAGGGCGTTAAAAATACGTATCTCCAAAAACAAAGCTTCAAAAGTTATGGGAACAGAGTGAACTTATGCTACACAGCCACCATTTTGTTTACACCTCCAGAATGACTGGTAGAGAGTGCTGGTTGGCATTATGTCTTCCTTGTAGATTATATTTCTGTACTGAAGTACAAATTAATGAATAGAAGATCAATATAAAAAATCATCTCAATATCTAGTCTCCAAACCCACTTAAAAGTATTGAAGCACTGGTAGAGTTAATAGAGTTTCCTCTTCCTTTGCGAGATTCAGCTAGGAATCACCACTTGAAAAGGAAATTTCCTTTTTTTAAGTCAAACCATAATCATTAGTTTAGTAGCCCATATATTTTTATTTTTTATTTTCTCTATTTATATGAGACTGCAATGTTTGATTTGTTAAAGTATTTTTGCCTACTTACAATAGATTTGAGTGTTAAGTTTTTGAAAAAACAAGACTAAAAACCTGAGACTCAACTTATAAAAACCAAGTTTCGTTCCCCTCACTACTCTATTGAATCCCAAGGCACTAAAACCTGCCTTTTTTAGCTGCCAGCGAAAGTAGGAGCTTTTGCATTTAAATTGGCGAGAGGCTGAACAGAGGCATTGGAACCGGTGGCACGTCTGCCGTTTCGGCGCCGATTCTCGGCGAAAAGCCTTTTAATGGATCACCACCTTTATTTTTTTATTAGCTTTACAGCTAGTATTCTGCACCTTCGGTCATGGTTAGTTTTTGTATTCAACTAGCTTTTGGCCACGGCTTTGTCTACTAGTACAACATAAATAATGGACACTCTCCACCCCTTGCGATCTGCTTCCCCGCATCTCTACCCGCAATCCGGATGGAAATCTGCAGGTCAGTCAATATTACACGCCCAAATGACAAATGACAATGACAAGCGGGTTGTCTTTTGGTTTGGTCGCGTAGTATCTTTGATTACTAACACGTGGATTTGGCGCGTGTACAAATGTCATTTATATAGAATAGAATAGAATAGAATAGAAAACTATATACTATACACTATAAACTATATACTATATGTGTATGTAAAATGAGCTTTTGTATGGAGTGTCCGGTCCGGAGAATGCTACAGCCTACTCTTTTAATGGATCAATATGTAATTTGCCACGTCGTTTACGGTGGTTTTATCTAGCTTTTGCCTGCAGCGTCGCCCGCGTGGACTACAATGAATCACAATATGAAGTATCATTTATTATAATTATTATCTAAAAGTTCATAGTATCGCTGTAGCAAATTTCATCAACATCAGTTCAGTCATTTACTTGTAAAGAGAGCAAACAGACAGACAGACATACTTTTGCTTTTCTATTATTAGATCCATTTTATTTTATAAGACCGTTTTCTAGCTAAGCCTTTTTTTATCAATAACTTCATTTTTAGCCGTTACATTTATATGTAACGTGGTATCACAACCTAAGCTCAAACTCAAACTCAAACTCAAACTCATATCATTTATTGTAAATAGGCAAAATATTGCACTTTAACACGTAAAAAAAAAAAACTTATACACAAGAACCCGTAGTGTAGTCATATTTTATTACCTTCTAACCTGTGAAAAGCTCATTGAAATCGGTTCAGTAGTTTTTTTATGATATGTGATAACAAACAGACAGACACCATGTTCAAAAATATTATATTAAAGTTCAGTAGCTTATTCAGAGTACTCTTGTCCTTTACTGTTATATAAGTTTATTATAAGTAAGTATCGATACTGGGGTTTCTAAGGGACTGAGCATTATATTCATTCTGGACGCGTTTGACCACTATCCTCGTACAATTTTTTTATTTAAATATTCATTGAGACCTGGGCAAGATTCTTATGAAGATAAAAATTGGAAAAGTTTCCCGGAAAATTGGAAAATTGTTTTTTTTTTTTTAAGTTTTTTGTATGATCACACGCTTTGACATTTGATTTTTTCGCGGTCTTCAGCTATTCCTAAGTAACACGGTGTTTATTAACAGGGGAAATGCAGACAGTTATTGCGGGATTTATAATAATAAGGTACTTAGTCTGGTTTCAATAAGTTTAAAACTTACAGCTAGTTCAAAATATTAAAAAAATACAAATGGAATGAACAAGCTAGCGATTTTACCCGCCCGCGGTTGAATCGACGCCATATTTATTAACCCTGTTTCCGTTTCCGGTGCGGTCGTTGATTTAAACGCACATTTCCGGTGTATCACTTGACTGCCTTCCGGGCCGTGTTTATTATATTAATACATAGTGCGGTGTCGTTTTTCAAAGGTTATAGGGGAGGTTCCGGTATGAGATAATGCAAGTTTGTGTAAGTGTGTGTAAGATTGTGTTAGTTGTAACTCGCCAAAACGACTGAATGGATTTTGATTAAATTTAGTATTCATAGTCATGATGGAGGAGGGAGATGGGGGGGGGTCTTATCGCTGAAAGCGGTCTATTCCAGACAACTTTGTGTGAACATAATACCTGGTGTAGCTCTAAAAACGACTAAAATCTGTTTGAAATTTAAATTTCCCGCTTTATGCGAAACGTTCCAGCTTAGTAGGTTTTCTCAGTACCTTTACTAAATTTTCAAATTTGTTTTAAAATTATCACGATTCTCCTCAACACAGAAATATTATAAAACTCCCCATAAAATATGTAAAACATTCATATTGTCCGCCCATAAAACTGTGAGAATAAAGCCGGAAACGCGCTGGCACTTGATGCATTTCCCCATTTGTATGTGCTTTTGTGAAAAATAGTAGAGGGCGGCTGTTAAACTCGGCAGGTGGGAAAAATGGGGTACATTTTAAACTTCTTCAAAACGGATGAGTTTAATACTGTTTTTTTTGTCATAGAACGGCAAACAAGTCCTCGTTCTAAGTGACGAGACGAGCAAGTCGTTCACCTGATGGTAAGTGCTACGCCTGCCCATAACAGCTCTGCGTTCTGCTTCACGGTAAACGGGTTAAGGTGAAACATTTCGCTTACGGAGGAAAAATTAAATTTCAACCTAGTCTTAAATATCTCTAGAGAATATTGTCGAGAATGATCTACTGTTTTCGCAAATTCCATTATCATGTTTTTTTCAGAATTTACAAAATAATAAAAACATTAAATCAAACAACAAACTAAAATAAAAATAAGGTCACACGGTCTAGGGCCAAAAACAAAAAAAAAAACTGTTCCCCGCCTTAAAGACATTGATCTAACAGTGACTCAAGTAAAAAAGTCTTAAACTAACTAAAATTCTACTACGGCTTTAGTAATAATTCTTCTAAATTCTTAATTACTCTACATGTTTCCTTTCAAACTTTCCAAATAAAGCTTTATATGGAAGTCTTAACGACTGAGAAGCTAGGATAAAGGTTACCTATACTCCTGAAACGGCGTGAAGAATTCTTGACAAAACTTATAAAGATTTCAGACATATTAGGTGGATATAAAAAAAACTAATATTCTGTTCTCAAATTTAATTCTACAATAAAAAAAAAATGGTTGTCTGTAAGTTGGTTTACGGACGATAGTTTAACGTGACAACGTCATAACAAAACATTGATGAAATGATTGCATACATAATGAATAAAATTGAATCATTTTTTAATAATAAAAGAATAAAAACTTGAAATTATACTAGTAATCAGTTTTTTAAAATGCAAGAATAATTAACCTGTCAAGAAGAGAAGAGAGATAGATGCGGCGCAAGCGTACAATGAGCGTAACGGGAAAATGTGTCAACTTTTTCGTGCATGCAGCCGGCGTTCATCGATTTATTAGACGTTGCCACGTAAAAAAAAGGTATTATAATTAAAATTGGTTTGTATTTAGTCAACATTGATGGTACCAATACTGTGGACACAAACAACATAAATACTATATTTGAGTACTTAGTACTTATGCAGTCCTAAAATTATTGCATAGGTACCTTCGTTATTGAGTAATAAGACGAGCAAGTCATTTACCTGATGGTAAGCGTCACGACTGTCCATAACAGTTACAATTATAGTTCAGGTGTCATACCATGACATCATATAGCGATTCAATTGAAGACCTAAACTGAACCGCGTCGTATAATCAAACCGTGACGTCTTATTTTTTATGTTGCTGCCATTTTCAACCTAAACTGGATCCAGTTAAGTTTGAAAAGGGCAGCAACCTAAATTGAGATGCTAATAAGCCATTTTCAACCTAAACTGGATCCAGTCTAAGTTGAAAATGGCAGCAACATAAAAATAAGACGCCACGGTACGATTATGCGACGCGGTTCAGTTTAGGTCTTCAATTGAATCTCTATAAGATGTCATGGTATGCCTCTTGTTCGTAATAATATCGTCGTTTCGTTTATACAGTTGAAAAGTGACAGCTATTGGCATCATAGTTATGGTCTATTCCTATATTTCTCAATTCCAATCACCTTTACCACTTCTACTGCTAGGCAATCTCAAGGTTCGTAGTCAGCGCATCACCCACTATGCCACGAAGGCTGTCAAAAATTATCACAATTCACACTGACCGAGGTTTTAATTATAACTAAGTAAGTACTGTCGGCCTCAAAAGTGGCTGAACATCTCTTAACTTCAAATACCATTTTACGTCAGCATATTAGTGATTTTTTTTTGGGTAATAGAAAAATTATGACCCCGTTCACTGTTCGACCATTTTTGAGGCTGACCGTACCTGACATGATCATACATAGCTTGTAAGTTAAAATAAAACTTATTTCCTTAAATCAACCATTTTAATACAATAATACTAGTTTAATTCTTGACTAATATGACGTTTTTGGTACAATTGGTAAAAAATAGAATTTTCTCTATCTCTATAATAAACACATCTCTCTATTTTTCATCTCCAAACAGACATAATATTTCTGATTCATCATCAGCATCCGACATCTGTTCATCTTCCTTCTCATACTTAACAATGTTGAACTCACAAGTTATTTTACTAGTGTACTTCTTCAACACGCTTAACAGTTCTATTTGTGCGTCTATCTTCTTATCAATAGGTATGAGTTTAAGCATTGGAACCAGTGACAGCGCGAAATTAGAATCAGCATCTGTGTCGAAAGTTTTGGCAGGTTCCACTTGTATATCTTCTGTTCTGTTCCTTTTCTTTCCTTCTTTCGTTCTTGCTTGTTTTCCTTTTGTTGCCTTGTCTTTGACTTTTCTCTCTGGGCTTTTTTCGGACAAGTGGGATTCATCTTCGAATTTGTCCAGGGAAGAGCTTTTGGTGTAGACAAAGCTAGGTTCTGCTTTGTGAAAGTGCGCTGCGTCTTCATCGATGAACAGGAGTTTGTCGAAGTAGACGTACTTGCGGCGCTTGTGCTTGAGAGGGTCCCTCAGGATTTTCAGCTCTCTGTTGAAGCAGGTCCGAAGGTTGTTCCAGCGCTTGAGCACATCTGCGCCTGTAAGTATTAAAAAAAAAGTGGTCAATAAAGTGATCTTATGAGGGTTCCCTTTTCTACACGGAACCCTAAAAACATCCCCTTCTTTCTAACGCAGTCACATAATTACGTAATCCAACCTTTATCGCTCCATTGCTACTCTCCACCCAAAGGTTGACTGGAAGAGATCGCTTTTAGCGATAAGTCCACCCACATTTATTTCAATAAGTTCTATTCCATATTAACCTTGTGTATTTCAGAACTGGTGAACAATAAAGTATTTTCTATTCTATTTTATTCTAGTGAGAATATTTATTATAGTATCGTATTTACAAGTGACATCGTTTACATCGTGAGGAAACCCACATACCTACCCGAGAATTATTCCGGAGGTAGGTATGTGATCCACCAATCCGGACTGGGCCCCCGTGGTGGATTATGGCCTTACCCTCCTCACGAAAGTGAGGAGAGACCCGTGCCCAGCAGTGGGACGTTATGGGTTGATGATGATGATGATGATGATTTACAAGTGCGAATAAGATGTCTCATAGGTCCTAACAATGAATACACCGTTAGAATACAAACAGCTAATTTACAAATAATACAAAGTGACAGGAGGAAAATGTCAATGAAATGGCGGCTTTATTCATTCATCGATAATTATAACAAGAAACGTTTACCATATTAAATCTTATCAAGCAACAGTCATCGATAACAATCGCACCCGATACCGCAACCGACCACAATCTGTCACCAAACTCTCACCCGAAAATGAGCTCTACGAACAACGATCGATAACTCCCAACGGGTAACAGTAAACATGCTTCGCTAAGACTCAAATTCACGTACCTCTAATTTCCCTTTGCGTCTCGTTCAGTTCGTTCCAAATGTCTGGGTACAGTTTACGGCTGATTTCTTCCCACATTGTCTTTTTGAAGGCTATATCGTTGTACTCCTTGATACTTCTGTCGTACAGCGCGGGTCTAGCTTTAACTTCTGATATTAAAACGTCGTTGTCGATTTCCCTGCTGTAAGCGTTGTAGGCCGCCATTTTGTATCGAGCGAAAATCGGCGACGCGTCCGCTCCGATTGCGATTTCTCGCGTCACTGATAGTTGTATGATAAAAAATCGGAATAGCGGCGTTGCCGTTCCGTTCGCGCGCCCTAATTCTGTTTACGTATGACGTGTGAGATGTTGCCAGCTCATGCGCCATTGGAGTCGGTCGAAGTTTCCATGCGATAGTATCCACCGATGCGATGTTTTATCAACCAGATAAACAGTTTAGTTAGTAAGTAAACAGACTGTGTGCGGAAACCGCTGAGTTTCTAATATAACTATGATGTATATAAGATCTCTTTGTGAATATTCAAAAGCTATAGCTACCTATTTAGTGTGTTAAGAGTGGTGTAGATTCAGAAGTTAATTGGTACAGAATGGTACAGTCGACCTCTGAAGCAGCTGAGCATGTCCTAATTTCCAATTTCATTCCCACTGCTGAGGACGGGTCTCCCCTCACTTTCGTGAGGAGGGATAGGCCATATCCACTACGGGGGCCAGATCCGGATTGGTGAAACTCGTACCTACCTCCGAAATAATTCTCGAGTAGATATGTGGGTTTCATCACGATGTTTTTCTTCACCGAAAAGCGAGAGATAATTACGTACTTATGTTTTACAAGAAACACATTGGTACGTGCCTGTACTGGGATTTGAAATCACGACCTTCTGATTGGAAGGCAGACGTTCTCCCACTAGGCTACCACCTCCAGCATTTCATTTTATACTTACCTGTATTTGTTTTCTTTATAAGGAATAGGATTTTTAATAACGGAGATGTTCATATACTATTGAGATTTTTGAAGTCAAGTCGACGGGTTCGAAAAAAAAACAAATAATTATAAAAAACCAACAGCAACACAATATCAATCGACGAAGCAAACATTGCAGTAACATTATTAGAAGTGGAACTCCTTGCTTGAGTTTGTGTTTACAGATCAGGGTCCTTGCTATGCCACATGAGTTTCCTTGCCGAAAACGCGTGATGTCATAATGCGCTTTAAACTTATTTTGAACTTTCTGCACAACCTACTCGCGGCAAGCTATGAAAAACACAACAGTTGTGTTTTCAGCAGTGAACGTGTTAAGAAGAGAAGAGAGATAGATGCGGCGCAAGCGTACAATGAGCGTAACAGGACAATGAACGTTTCGGCACTAATGTGTCAACTTTTTCGTGCATGCAGCCGGCGTTCATCAATTTATTAGACGTTGCCACGTCAAAAACCCTAAAGCAAGTTTAGTAAAAGCTTTATAAAAGTAGGCACTCGATTACGTCCACCTCATAATAATTATGAACCGTACCAGGGTCCGATACATTTTCTATTTTATTTCTAAACTCATAAGTGACCATTATTTCTGCTTTATTGCTGTAACACTAAATCAGGCGCTCGGGAAATCCCCCTTTAAAGTTATTACGTGTCATAAAAATGGCTTCGTTTTATGACCTTCAGTTTGTTAGGACAAATATTGCGATCATATTTATGTTTAGGGTTATCGAAATCATTAAAATTGTAGCTACTTCTTACGTAGTTGTAATGAGCTGTAGTGGGAGGCCTCTTCTGCAAGAGACCGCCTGGGGAAGTACCATACCTTTGCCAGATATTCATCCGCCAAGCAGTATAGTGCAAACAATGCTGTGTTCCGGTTTGAAGGGCACTGTTCCCAGTGAAATTACAGGGCATATGAGACTTTAGAGCCGATGTCTCAAGGTGACGAGCGCAGTGCAGTGCCGCGCTAGATTATGCAATGCAGATTTCTGGTTGGCATTGTAACTGTTATGGGCAGGCGCAGCGCTTACCACCAGGTGAAAGAATTACTCGTCTCGTCACTCAGTAAAATTAAGAAAAATCTACTGTTAGTCACCGAGGAGTGCCGTTGTCTACCTTCTTTCTCTATCATCAGATCAGCCAGCTGTTACTTACCCCGATAATTGTACTTATTTGTCAATGGAAACGGCATCCAAACTTTCAACTCAATTGAAAACCGGAAACTGAGGCAAATTACATGCAAAATTCCACGCACATTAGCCCAGTTAGTTCAATAAAAGCTTTCACCTTTAAGTCGAATTTTTAGGAAATGCCAATACACTCAATCGTAAGCTCTAGGAAATTCACTTAAAGCGACTTTAACTGTCAAAGCTCCTAGAAACGTCGCGTCTGCGGTCGCCCTGCAGTATTTGATATAGTGCAATTGTAAATCGCCCTGGGATACAATTTACTAAAATGTCAGTATCCTATCTTCTTGATTTCGCTTTTTCAAGACCGTGGACTGTTTTGTTTGAAACATCATGTAGTAGTCTAGGTGCTTCAGATCTGTCGGACGCTTTGAGAAGCATCATCACCACCATCATCATCTTTTTATTTATTATCATTAATTAGAACGGTGTAGGCCAATTGCACTAACTAATTAATCATCATCATAATCAGCATCAATCTATAGCGTTCCACTGCTGAGCACGGATCTCTGTTTACTTTTTTACGAAAATATCTTTTACAGAAACACATTGAGAATTATAGGGGGTCGATTAATTTAAGTGCAACTCTGTGGGCTCCTGTTTTGCAAGTGCTTGGACCTCGTACTGTCAAAATTGTAAACTCGCTTCGTTTTTTCTAAAGACTCGTTTGTCTATCATCAGCTTAACTCAGTGGCACTCATAATAATTATAATATTACTAGCTGTATCCTGCCACGCTTCGCTGTGGCACATTCGCACATTTGCTGATATGTCACTGATGAAAAAATAGATACAAACAATCCTTGATGCGGATTATACATCATGCTAAAATTTCAGCTCGATCGGTGCAGAACATTTTGAGTTTTTGAAGCGTACCCAAACCAACATAACATTTATATATATATAGATATTGTCTTTTTGTAGACACTCGACCGGTATGCAAAGCCGTAACTCAATTGAACAACAGGAACTGGGCCACCAAGTTGACTGGCCAGATGTGACCTTAACAAACATAATAAATGCGAAAACACACAAACACACAGTTTGTGAGTATGTTTGTCTCTCTTCACGCCAAAATGGCCGTGATTTTTATTCTGTCAAAATACGGATAATAACGGTTCCTTTGGAATATTAGTCTATGCGTGCAAAACTGCGGGGCGATGCTAGTTATTAATATTATTTTACTAACACAGCACGAAATATAAAAGTTTCTAGAAATCTACGTCACTGCCTTCGCGCACCAAAAGGTAGCCGACTATGAGAAGACGTGTGAGATTCACCAATGAATTAGTGACATCGTGTCCTATTAAAAAGTGTCCGTTTAAAGATTGAGTACTGTTCTATCCCTATACTGTGACAAAAGTGTCGGTGTACCCGAAAGTAATGCAATCGAGCGTTGTGGAAGAAAGTTCTTTGGTGAGTTTTGTTTGCATCGACAGCAATATTCAGTTTACTTTGTATAACATACTTTGTATTATGTTGCATACGCTGCCAACTGATAGTGGGTTACCACCCCTTTTTGAGAGAGGAAATGTTCTGCCATTATCCGCACCGCGGGGGGGGGGGGGGGGGGGTAACGGATAGGTGTGATTGGGATTCGAATTATACTGTTGATAACGATGCATGTTGTTGTGTTCACTAATCTAGGGCTTGGGTTTAAAGTAAAACAACCAGATTATCAGTAAGTAGGCACACGCTCAGAGGAGACGACCGCCCGCTCTGCATGACAGATTGGGAGTGAGGAGAGGCGCCACTGTCGATTGTGTGCCTACATTTATTTGTATATCACATCTCTTCCTTTTTATAGAATTAATTAATTGTTTTATATTCAATAATTACTTCTAGATTAACTTAACTATATTTTATATTTAAATAAATCGATATCCAAGTAACTTCTTTATCAGATGCTTTTCGCTTATAGATTAATTACTTATCAATCATTTATTGATTATTTAATAATTATATACTAGTTATCTATTAATTTATTATTAACAATTTCTTAATCATTTGTTTATAATATTATTTCTTAATAACTTGTGTACCTATTCATGATTTATTATATATTTATTAATCTTGTTTACAATAGTAAGCTTACATGCTAACTATTTTAACAATGATGGACGACTTCCATTGACCTTCAACTTTATTTCGGTGTAGGTACCATATTCGTACCTTATAATAATTGTATGACTTTTTCAATTCTCGATAGTGATTTGAGGTGTTGAATTAATTCTGACAGTAAATTATTTTCTTTTACTAAGTTCTTCGCCTTTTCTTACTTCACACACCATTTCTTGTCTTTCAGTCTACACCTCTTCTTTCCTCTCTTTATTTTTTTTTCTTTTCTGTTTATTTTGGCCAAAGCTTGTACGTAGAACGTAGTCCAGCTTTTCGTGTTAACAATACCAAATGTCCTTTGTGGGTTGCTACTCGAACTGCCACGATTTGGGATTTAGCAGTTGCATAACTGTTTACGCTATTTGGTGCTTTGATTACGTAAATATGTTACTATTTTGATTTTCCAGTGTTCGATATCTGCCTTTCTATAGTAGTTAGTCACCAGGAGGTACTTGAGCAGTTTCCTTCTATGCATCTTTGTCGTTGTCATAGTCATTTATTTTATAATAAGCTTTTAGTAGCAAAGTACATTTGATTAAAATAAAGTTTGCTTGTGGTAATTTAGATATTGTCTTAACAAATTTGTCATAGACTTTAATATCATTTGTTAGAAAATATTTTTTTTTTTTTTTTATGTATGTACCTATGTCTAATTGTCCATCTAGAGAGATTGGCTTTGGTACCAGCGTTGCTGTACAACGCGGTGTTTTGCAATTTTAGGTTTGCATATGGTGTTTATGTTGTGTACCTCGCTTCTAAGATTGATTTATTAAACTTTTGCGTATGTACGTACCCGTGTCATAAATTGCACGAACTGAACATACAGTGGTGCTCAGACACATGAAAGACCTTTGTTATAAGGATCTCGCTGCAGTTTTGACTCAAAACCAATGAAGGTGGTTTATTTACAGGTTCATTGATGTCCATTTTGTTAGTTCGTCTATATATTTTAATATTTTGATTCATTGTTTTTCCAAAAAAATTGTGATCAAACTTAACGAACTGGAGGAACTGTTTTGTCAATTGTGATTAGTGAACTCTTTGATTGGTTACCAAACATCTTTTAACTTGGGGTTCTGAGTGTGTCCAAACATATTTGAACTTGGGGTTTTGAGTGTGTCCAAAATGCTGGTACGTATTAGGCTCGTTCTATTAGCGTTATAACTCAAAGGCGGAATGTTGCTAGCATGCTAGGTACGCTGCCAGCTGACAGTGAGTAAGAACAATTGGGTGCATTATGAGTCTGTAACGGTTTGTAGGATGTTTAACCGCTATATGCAGTAGTTGGTTTTAGATTGTAGTAGATACTTTTTGCTAATAAAGGCAATTTCCGTTAAATGTTTTACTATTTTGCTCAATAGAATAAACATCAAGGACTAATGAAGTAGGAGTTTCTTTACCCAAGAGGTTTAATGGACCTTTTAATAGGGCTTAATATTTATCTATTTTTAAGATCTACTACATAGTACGACTACAACAGAATCAATATCCATTTTAAGGTAAATCTCATTCACCTGACAATTTATTGTAACCAGCCTTTAGTATCTGTATCAAACAACAGCGATGCAAAATAACAAGTTCATAGTAATGTGGGTGAACACATTAAATTACACAGTAACAAAACTAGCCATTGCTAGCAATTTTGCTTCTTTTTTTTTTTTTTGATGGCAACATTGCCTTTCAACTATCCCCATGGGCTGCATTGGTTCGTTTCGTTTCAACGATTAGTTCATTTAAGTTTTTTTTTTTTTGGAATTATTTTTTATGAATTTTGGTAGGTTGTGTTTTCCAACCATTGGTCCATTTAAGGTGTCTAAGGCACTCAATGGATTAATTGTTATGAATTTTGGTAGGTTGTGCTTTCCAACCATTGGTCCATTTAAGGTGTCTAAGGCACTCAATGGATTAATTGTTATGAATTTTGGTAGGTTGTGCTTTCCAACCATTGATCCATTTAAGGTGTCTAAGGCACTCTATGGATTAATTATTATGCTTTTACATAAACACAGTAGTACGTGCGCGCATTGGGATTTGAACTCACGAGTATCTCCATGGAAGGCCGACGTCCTCCTAGGCTATATTTTCTTAGATTGTGCTTATTTCGTACCAATAACTCAGTTATTGTTTGAATAGGTATTTGCCGGAACTGATTTTCAGTGACGACTTGTGATGCGATTTGCAAGCAGAATCTTATTGTTTGGTTATAGTGAAGTAATTAAACTTTATGGAAAGCTGTTGTTGTCGCCCTGGTATCCCCCCAAAATAATACTCCTAATTGGCAAAATTGTTTGTATTTTCCAATACGAAGATTTGTGAACGTGTTTTACAATTATTATCTTGAACGCTACTTAAGATGACATTAGGTAGGTGGGACGTGTGTGGGGCGGAGAATCTTGTCACCGCGATGTAGGAATAGACGGCTCATTTGACGGAGCCATCTAGCGGATGGCATGTAAATTACTTTGACTGACATTGATCTCAAACAGTTGTTTACGTGATTATGCACTAATAATGATAACAGTTTTTAATGTTTAGATGAATTGTTAATAAATGAATTGTATTATTTCTTCATCAAGGGGGTATTTTTATGATTTGCTACGTATTTATTTTCAGATATGGTAGGCTGATTCTAAATATTCATAAAATAGGTGCAGTCACCAACAAGGATACAGCAGTTCGCTTGGTAGATGATATAATGCCACGTTCGTTCTTTCGATCTATAGATTGGTACAATTTAACTTGTTTATATTTTACAATTTGTAATTTTTGAACTTTGAAAGTTCTTATTCTTATTCTTGAGAACAATTTGATAACTGGTACGTCGGGCAACGTAAAACTTTGGTCCGTATATACTATTGTATACTTGTATATTGTATATTGTATACTTGGGTAATCACCACACCTCATGGACGCCCTTTTGCCAGATTTTAGTTTTAGTTTTAGTTAGTTTTCTTTTAATTTATTTAAATTGTTATTTAAGTTGTCAATAAATATGATTTTACTTAAATAAGAATAATATTAGCTTGATTCATCTTTGTTTTTTTTTTTTTCGTTTGTGTTGTTTTATTTTTACTAGCATGTAAACATACAGTTGGGCATTAATGAGGCTGCGATTGAAGGCATTGAGTACTTGGCCTTTAACGGATTTTATGGCACATGTTTCGGTTGTAACGATAGCATAATTATATGACTTCAATATTTTGAATATGTACTTTTTAAGCCCAATAATTAACAAAACATTGTTCGTTGGAACATAACTTCAATGTTATTGAAGTGGTACTTTGCTCAAATAGGTACTTAACGACACTGTGTTCGTTGGAACAAAACTTTAATGTTATTGAAGTGTACCTTGGTTTAATCAGACAATTAACGACACTATGTTCGTTGGAACTTAACTTCAATGTTTTTGAAGTGTATCTTGGTTTAAACAGGCAATTGACGACACTATGTTCGTTGGAACATAAATTCAATTTTATTGAAGTGTAACTTGGTTTAAACAGGTAATTAATGACACATTGTTCATTGGTACATTTTGTTATTGATAGGTAGGTATCAATATTTGCAAACGGAATTGGTCAAAATCGGTAAATATTCATGGTCATCTACATTTCCATTTTTTTTTTTTTTTTTTTCTTTATTTATTTATAGAGGGTTTTGTCATTAACATTAACATGTCACCCTCATAGATCTACATTTCAATACGTGGTATTGTTTTTTTTGTTTTTCTTATTATGGCTGAATTCGTTTAATACAGTGTTTTAGTAATTTTGTATACATTTTGTATTCACAGTTTTTACGATAAATATATTTTCGGATTCTGATTCGTAAATAATTCGTTAGCAATATTTTATTTTCGTTCAAATTCTAGTAATACTAATGAGTGAAATGGAACGTATCGTATGAGAATAATTGCATGCCTACTGTTACGGCGTATTGCGTATATTGCATACCTACTGCGGCGGGAACTTGACAGTTCGGTTTGCCACCAAAATGAGGATGCTTTGCCGCGTAAAATTAAAGTGGTTGGAAAGTATTTGCTCATGAGATTATTATATCCCTAACACTACGTACGATGTACGATAGCACACCGCACGCATGCAGATTATACAATATTTTACATCAATTCATGACGTATAATTCCAGAATTATGTTTATAACCAATAGTGCAGTAACAAATGTGGTGGTTTTGCTTACAGCGTGCCATCATTTTAGCCTATTCCTTTCTTAGGAACACGTGCCGCTGGCGCTGCTTTGTGTTGTGATCACTGATCGATCACTCAGGTTTATCCACTGGCATTTACTTACTACATAGATGAAAACATTTGGACCAAAACGTTCCTTAATTAACCCGAACTTTGAAAAGCTAGGTAGATATACATACGATCTTCAACCGTAATATGACGTAAGTTATGTAGGTAAGTTAGTGACTTAATTGGACATCTTCGATCTATTTAGCAAATCTCTCGGCTGAACGCCGATGCAGATTATAGATCAGTGAGATTGTGCATAGTCCCTGTAGTTTCTGATTCCTTAGATACAAGGAATCCTAATTATGTTGTGATTGTCGTTCGTTGCGTGTTAGAACGCAATAACTACTATACAATCGGACTATAATCTAGGTATATTACATATTTAAACATCTTTTGAGTCTTCAATTTCACCGAAATTGTGTTGTTTTTAAAATAAGTAAACCTACTCGTCACTTATTCCTTTGTTTTTTGTGAAATTTGAATTTTATTACCTACTGACCAATTTCCGTTAACAGGCACATAATTTGAGCGATAATTTTACTTACTGCGCTTTTTCTCGTCGCCAATGTTGTGTTCACTAATCTAGGGCTTGGGTTTAAAGTAAAACAACCAGATTATCAGTAAGTAGGCACACGCTCAGAGGAGACGACCGCCCGCTCTGCATGACAGATTGGGAGTGAGGAGAGGCGCCACTGTCGATTGTGTGCCTACATTTATTTGTATATCACACATGTGAATATGATACCTTAGAACCGATGTGTCAGGGTGACGAACGCAGTGCAGTGCCGCGCATGATTATGCAATGCAAAGTTCTGGGTTGCGCTGTAACTGTTATGGGCAGGTGTAGCGCTTACCATCAGGCGAACGACTTGCTCGTCTCGTCACTCAGTCAATCAGTCACAGTGAAAGAGAATAAAACCATCGCTCTTACTGTAGAATCTGTATAAAAAGTATCTTATTATAAAATTTGAATTTCAAAGTATAAAGATGAGATACTACCTTGATCAGATAAGTACTACCCCGATCAGATAAGATACTACCCTGATCAGATAAGATACTACCTGCTCAGGTAAGATACTAACCTGATCGGGTAAGATACTACCCTGATCAGTTTTAACCTCCTTTATTTACAATGTGAGCTCACAAATTTAGCATACGGGTGTAAAGTTTGCTCAAATGTTGGCTTTTATGGAATATTTTATATAGGAAATATGAGAAATAAACGTGGGAAATAAATACTCACAACTCCAGAACAACCTATAAAAGTTTAACCTATAAAGTTTTTTAAGATCGATAAATAAAATTTAATTTAAAAGAAATTACCGATGAAACGATGGAGTGATCACATCTTATCTGTAGAAAAAATTAAAACCGGCCAAGTGCGAATCGGACTCGCGCACGAAGGTTTCCGCACTTTGTTGTATGGGAGCCCCCCTTAAATATTAATTTTATTTAAACTTAATTATTTATTTTTCAATAAAAACGAAATAATTTCTGAATATTCAAGTGTCTACCTGTTACCAATATCAATATCGAGCAAAAATGAGACATCTCGTTAAATAACAATATACTGTGTTAATTATTATATATTTGTTTATTATTGACTTCCGTTTTGACCCAAATACTATAGAGCTGTAATATATCTCTTCTAAGCCCATTTGAATAGCCTTGTAGCCAAGGTCATTCGCTCACGGATCAATAATTTGTATTATTATTGGATGGGGCAAATTCAAATTTAACACATTGACTGCTGAATCGGTTTTTACATTTGGGCGTCGTTACGGACCCAGTGTTTTCCAGTAATGGCGTGCTGTCTGTGTGAGCCGCGCTGTAGTAGCGCCGCGTTAAACTCACACGTCTGTGTGTTTCGCCGCACAGTTGGCATGTAAGCTGCGCTAACACAACATGTGTGTTTTCCCGCACCTGCGCAAAGTTATAAAAAATTCAACGAGTGTGTTTTCTGCAGTGAACGCGTTAAAAACAACAACACAGAACTGTTCATGTGTATAATTACGTTTACCCAAAACGTCCAGTTTCCGAAATGTCCTTTTCCCAAAACGTTCCATTCCAAAAACCTTCCTTTCCCAAATAACTAAATAACCCAATAATATTTACATAATATTAAATACGTCAGTTATTTACATAACCGCATTTCTAGTCACAACGAAACGCAAATTCAAATAGGAATACCGATGCATCTAAAACAAAAGTTTCTGACTTCCTACACCGGCATTACCCCACATGGGACAACTTCTGGATCGTGCAGCTCAAGTAATAAGAGCAAGCGATTATCACGAGCGGTAGCGGGGAACTGGTAACGTGTACTAAATGAGCGGAAATGCTTCCGGCGGGCGTCCAGCGGGACGGATAAGCAAGGGCATCACTTGAAACACTTGTACCACACACCACACCAAACCCACACAAGTACCAACCACCATCTAGCTTACTAAAAAACAATTGCGTAATTTAAAAAAAAAACGAAATGTGTGCTGGGACACAGTAGAAAAAAAACTCCAACAGAAAAATTATTTAAAAAATATATTTCTTTAAATCTACTAAACGTAACTGTCTCTCTTTCTACCTTCACTAACTTATATCTCCCTCTCAACTTCCATTTGCCTCGCCCGATCACATTTTTCGTAACGCATTCACCAGCTTACTCCCATGTCAAGCGTGCGTAAAAAAGATTTATATCAAAAAAATTCAGCGTAATTTGTTAAAATTACTCCAATTTTTTAAACTAAGATTGTCTAGGTGGGTGGGTGATTGTGATGTGGTAGTGAGATTATTTACTTCTTAGGTACTTTTTTTTAGTAAAATTGGTTTACTAAAAAAGTTGGCGCCATTTAGATAAACTGCAGGGTGAGTCACGTATTTACCTAGTAATTCTACGAAAACATGTCAAATGGCATGCGTAAATAGCTTATAACTAGGCGAGCACTTTACAAAGTGCTTAATGCAAGTGTAAAGTGCAAATGGGAACACTTTAATCTCGTCACTTGGCCAGTTCGGAACATTATGTCCCCACGTACCATACTCGACCATTCAAAATGAAATACAGCTCAAAGTTTGCCCGCCTGATCTAGACAAATGATCACACACCTAGTGCCAACGTTGCCGCATCCAAAGTAGGTTTAGTTATCGCTCAACGTCGGTTGCCATGGTTACTGAAGGCCACAGTAAAATTTAGACAGTATGAAATCTCAAGTTTTTTTTGCTAAAAATCATCAAGCTGATCAGGATGAGTTCAAACACCGTTAATTTACTGATAGTCATAGGAGTTCTATTTTCTACCTTCCGTCTCTATCATTAGGTAGTACGTGGTACTACGCGCTCTCATGTCCGAGATTATCAAGCTGTCCAAAGGCTCCTAACGTGCCCTAATGACTACCTAACGATGAATACAAGAAGAACCAATGGCCAAATGTACTCGCCGAAGTACGAAACGATGGAACCCGCACATAATTACGAAAGTCATTGGTCATTGGTGTGTGTGTGTAAAATCACCCAAATGTCATTTAACAGATCAAACAACTAAATTATAGAGGCGTCAGGAAGTCCCTTCCGCTAGTTTTACACTAGAGCGCCTCTATAGAGTAATTGTAGAGGCGAAATAAGTTCGCGCCTCTCATTTCAACTCGGTCCCTTTGAACTCTACATTTGTTAACTTACAAACGAAGGACCGAATAACCTAAAATTTAGATGGTATCTAGTTAACAATTCGTCTATATCAAGACATAATTTTATTTACCTGTTAAGAATAAATAATTAAATATATTTTAATTAAAAAAAACGTTTTTTGGTCGATTTTTCAACCACTAAAAGCATGTAAATTTGGGTTGAGAAACTTGAGAAATTTGTCTAACATATCGGTTAATTTAAAAACAATCTGGTCGATGTTTCGACCAAATAAAATGGCTGTAAGTTCAGGTAATAACATCGATTTGTTAGCTAAAGCGCGACGGCACACTGAAACTCCCGTACATTCGAGGAATAATAGGAATTTATTTTTCTCTATGTAACATATATGAGGCTTGACTTGACTTGTAAAAGTACAATAAATGATTTAAGTTTTTATTTAATTTAATAAAAAATGTCACCCGGTAAGCCCTTGCACTACAAAGTTGAAAATAATATTTTATTTTGCGCTTCATCATCATCATCATCATCAACCCATAACGTCCCACTGCTGGGCACGGGTCTCTCCTCACTTTCGTGAGGAGGGTAAGGCCATAATCCACCACGGGGGCCCAGTCCGGATTGGTGGATAACATACCTACCTCCGAAATAATTCTCGGGTAGGTATGTGGGTTTCCTCACGATGTTTTCCTTCACCGAAAAGCGAGTGATAATTACGTACATATTTTATTTTGCGCTTAATACTAATAAATAAATATAATAAATAAATAAAAAAATAAATAATAATAATAACTTAATTCTATAAAAATTTAGAGTACGGCATTCATGTTATAAAAACTAATCAAACTAAAACCGAGATTTAGTATTATTTCTCACTAGCTGCGCCCCGTGGTTTCACCCGCATAACTCAAGTTTTCCTGCAATAATTCTCTTAAAAGCAATATTTTTATCCCGTTTTTGCCATTTTCTTCATTAATGTTCCGCTCCTATTGGTCGTAGCGTGATTTTATATAGCCTATAACTTTCCTCGGTAAATGGACTATTCCACACAAAAAGAATTTTTCAATTTCAATTCCAATATCCTAACGTTCAAACAAACAAACAAACAAACTCTTCAGCTTTATATATTAGTATAGGTTACTTGTAGTACAGACTATTAATTAAATAAAGAGGTAAAGAAAAACAGTTTTTGCGCAATAAAACACAAAATGTTACAATTAATTAGTATTGCCATAAATAGTGTGCAAAAAAGAGCAGTCTAAAAAGGGCAATACCGCGAACGGATAGGTATAATTACAGTGGCAACATAATACAATACCGGAAACCCGTTTAATTTATACCGTTTTCAGTCTCCATTTAGAATTCTACAAATTATTTCGGGTTGAACTTGCAAATGTTATTTTAGAGACAGTCGCCTGAGGCGCTCCTTTTATACCCGTTTATTTATAAAAGCGACATTTTCCCGGTATTCCGGTTTCCCGGTAAAAATTACCTGTGTCTGAATTAAGAGTCTCTTACGGAGAGCAAATAAAAGGTTTCAGCTATTTAAAATTCTTCACATTAACTTCCATTGAAACGAAAATAAATTTAAACAATTCAAGGCCTTTGTAATTGCAAAGAAGGTATCTGTTTTTGATCGCTATTAAAAATGGCGCTATTAAAAATAAAAAGTATTTGATTGTGATTTCTTATACTAATTGATTTTACTCCAGGGACGTTGTAACAAATAAAATAATGATTTTTCTGCTACGAGTAATAGGTAGATATGTGTTGCGTGCATTGGCGCTTACCACTAAGTGAACGACCTGCTCGTCTAGTGACTAAATCATAACAAAACAAAAACAAATTCTCACCGAACCTAGTTAATTCCGGACTCACTTTCGAAGGCAATCACTTTCGAAGGTGTTTCATAAATATTTTTCTCGCGATATTTACGAGATATTAGATATTAGCCCCGGGATATATTGCCGCCATAACTTTATCCCGGGGTGAGCATTTAATAACGCATCCCTTTTCCCTCTATCCACCCCTTTATTTAGTAACAGTTCATTAACAACAGTGCTTGATTTACAATACTTTCAATGCTTTGAAAGTATTTTATTTTTTATAAAACATTAGAAATTCATACAAATAAACATAAACATAGGTTGTCTGAAAGAAATCGCCGTCAGCGATAAGACCGCCCATTGTACTATCCTTGTTTAGCCATTGCCATTTTTCTGAACTGTGTTTATTTTTTTGGTGTACAATAAAGTGTTTTCTATTCTATTCTATTCTATAAATAAGTAACGGTTGATAAAAACCAAAAGGAAATAAAGAAGCAAAAATATAATTTTCTCTTACTACGCGTCTAGCCTAATTACGGAGTTATTTGCCTTTATAGCAATGTTCAGTCTGACAAAGAACCAAAAAAAATAAACAACCAATAACACAACTAAAAAAACATAAAAATGCTTAGAGAATACGCTATAACGTTAGGTTAGCATGTAAATCAAGACAAATAAAAAGCAGAATAAAAAAATTCAAAATTACATCCCTGTAGAGTTTCTTGGTGCTTTCTTCTCTGACGGGCGTATTTCTGAAGCACTGGTAGAGTCAATGAATTTCTTTTTCCTGTGCGAGATTCAGGTATGAATCACCACTTGAAAGGGATTTTTTACTTCTAATTCTTGATCGTATTTTTACAGTAATAGATGAAATAAAGTCATACATTATTTGAATTATTTAATATAATATTCAGTCACGCTTTTCTCCCAATAGGATAGATAGAGGCTACATCTTTCCACATGCTGCGATCCCAGCGGAAAGCCGTACACCAACTCCCTGACACCCTTTACTGGTTTCTGGAACTCCAGACCAATACTAATCAGGGGCCTCACCACGAACAGTTAAATCCATCCAGTTTAAGGCCTTAAACTGAACTGCCCTGCTAACTGTCACCACCAATATCGCTCAGCGTTCATAAGTCGACCAGAGACATCTATCCAAAGAGATCGGAACAATTTGTTTGCGTTTTTGTGAGTTTATATAGCTCCATCTCATTCTCTTTCTCTCTCATTCTCTGCAGTCTATTTTTGAGTGACGTCGCGTCACGTTTGTCATTTATGAGTGTGTGGTGCCAATACAGGCCGTTCATTTTAAGGCCTTAAAATGAACTGCATGGAATAAGAATAAGTACGTGGTGACCCCCCAGGATTGTTTTGAGCTATAATATTTTTGCCTTGGTATGCCCATTTTGGGAAGTTAATATAATATCCTCGTTGCTTCTGACATCTCTATTTTGTATAGGAAACTCGTTGCCAGTAAGTTCCAAATCTTTTGGCCTGAAAGAAAATTACAAAAAATAAAAATATAAAACGAAATCTCAACTACCAATGTAACCTATGCACTTTCGTGATTAAACAAATCTATTCATATTTCATTTATCAAAATGTGTCAAGCAGTTTAGACTGTAGAACGCGCCAAAGGACCGATTCCATACACCAGCAGCGCCCTGCAGTTTCACCCGCTTTAACTATTGTCCCACAGGAACCGTGCATTTTTACGGGATGATAAGTATCCCATGTTCTATACTACTACTTAAAGTATCTGTACTAAATTTCATCAAAATCCGTTGAGCCGTTTCGGCGCGAAGAGAGGACAAACACACAAATACACAAACTTTTGCATTTATAATACTGGTGAGATGCATACATACAGAGATTAACTAGAATCGAAACTAATGAACGGATTTTGATGAAATTTCTATGGGATCAATCAGAATTTATTTTATTTTAACTTTTTAATAAATTTAGAATTTTCTAAATCGGTTTATAAACGAGAGAGTACTGAGGCTACCAACGAAAAAAAAAGAACCGAAATTAGAACCCCTTTCTTTATTGAAGTTGGGTAAATCTGGTGCTTAAATTTCACTATAGGAACTCAATCTCTTGAGATTTTTAACACTCGTGGTTAAAAAATCACACATCTGTGTTTTATAAATATGAAAACACACACATCTGTGTTTATATAATTTTACGGCAAGCTAAAACATGCTAACATGCTAACTCGCACTGCTGTATTGTCAATTTTATCACAGCAGTTGTGTGCGCCCGCACAGCTGATTGAGTTTAGTTACCACACAACGCCAGTAAACAGTAAACACACAGGTTGTGGAAGACTCCCAAAAGAGCTAAAAAAAGCAAAACAGTTCAGCAGTGAAAGTGTTAAGTAAATCTGACTTACTTGTCACAGAATAAACCGTTGGATATACTGATGAGAGGCGCTTCAAGTATCAGGTGTAGTATGAAGCTCGCAGCACAACTCACGACAAGAACCCCAAGTGAGTTCACCATCTATAAAACACACCCTGTATAAGCGTTTTAATCTCGAAAGCGACTTCTAAAATGTTTCCTGTGCCAAATGTGCCAAAAATAAAGTTGACAAGTAACGAGACGAGCATGTCGTTCACCTGATGGTAAGAGCCACACCTGCCCATAACAGCTACAGTGCCACCCCGAGCTTTCCATTACAAAAGCTTGCGCGGCACGGCACTGCGCTCGTCGCCCTGAGACATCGGTTCTAAAGTCTCATATGCCCAGTAATTTCCCTGGAAACAGTGCCCTTCAAACCGGAACACAGAAATATACACAATCACAGTCAGACTCTTGAATTTTATTATTGGTATGTATAGATTATTAATTTTTGCAATGAAAAAGACCCGTTCTTGTCTAGTAAATAATTATGTATAATAGAAATTTTACCGTAGAATAATATTGAAAAGTTGCTGGAGCTCTTGCTGTGAATTTCTGCTGGTAAATGATGAACGGATGAAGAAGATATACACAGTAGGAGAGCTTGCTCAGGGGCACGAAGCCTGGCCAGCTTAACAAGCTGGTGACCAGCGCTAGAACATGAAAACAATGCTACTCTTAATGCTAATGTACACCAGGAAGAAAAAAAAACAAAATAACAAAATATAAATAAGCTCAAAGAAAAAACTTCTAGCAAACCCTAACTAAAAAAAAAAAATAGAAGTAGAAAAAAGAAGAAGAAGAAAAAACAAGGTTTTGGATACAAAAAAGTATCCAAAGTCGCATCAGCCATAACTACAAACTTTTTTAAATGTTACCAAGCAACTAGACGAGCAACGCATTCAGCTGTTTTTACTTTTGGGTACGGAAACCTATAAACTATACCTATAAATTTTGAAGATACTCACGCACACTACCGTATTCACAGACTCCTACAAGACAGCACACAGCGACAGCCCACGCCACCCGGTTGGTGGCGACCGCCACAGCCGCCTCCAGCGGGTCATACGGTCTACAGCCGAGGATGGCGCCGATGGACAGCATCGCGGCCATGGTTGCTAGAGAGGCCAAAGTGATCAAGCATGACCACTTCTAAAAATTATGAAAGCTTATCAGAATGAAACCAAACACCATCCATTTTTATTTTTTCGTATGACTGATTAACGAGATGAGCAAGCCGTTTACCTGTTGGTGAAGGCTAAGCCTGCCCACAACAGGTACAGTGCCACCCAGAACTTTGCACTCCAAAATCACTGCGGCACTGCGCTGCGCTCGTCACCCTGAGACTTCGGTTCTAAAGTCTCATATGCCCAGCATTTTGGCTGGGAAAAGTGCCCTTCAAACCGGAACATAGTATCATCTATTGAACTGTTACAGTCACTGAGTATCATGGTGTTATGTTTATCAATAAGAAAGAATGAAAGAAAGAAAGAAAATTAATTTATATGCAACACAAAATAACAAATAAACAATTGGAAACGTGTCACAAATTGGCCACAACTCAGCATGATGCTGGTTGCGAACAACCAGCGCTGGTTTTCCCCTGGGACCAGTCGATGTGGTCGGATGGATCAGCTAGCTGACACCATAATATTGTATTTTCATCGGAATTTGAAAAAGATTTAAAATTTCAATTCTATTGAACAACGGGCCATGAATCAAAATTGATTTAGTAGGCATGGGTGGATAAGTAGTTATTGAGAACTAGACCAGAAGCGGAAGGAACCGCCTTCAAATTAGGTCGACGTGCCTTAAATTGACTTTGGAATGTTAAAGGTCTATTAGTAGCCATAACCTCTACTCTCTACTAATATATAAAGCTGAAGTGTTTGTTTGTTTGGTTGAACGCTACAATCTCAGAAACCACTAGTTCGAATTGAACAATTCTTTTTGTGTTGGATAGTCCATTTATCGAGAAAGGCTATAGGCTATATAGCATTACGCTTCATCTAATAGAAGCGGAGCTTCAATGAAGAATATGGCAAAAATATAAGATAAGATAACTCTTTATTGCACTCAAAGACATAAACGGAGCCAAACATAATATCAAAAATAATGCACTTTGTTAAGTCAAACACTTAAGCCTCATATAAAGAGAGTATAACAAAAAAGAGTGTGTGTACTTATGTACACGCGTTAGAAGTTATACTTCTAATTATATTATATATATTATTTTATTATTATATTCTATTATATTATTTTCTTCTTTAAATACAAAAGGATTGAAGGGGTTATGCCACTTTTCGCTAGGTTGACGTTTGACAAACACTCTTGGTCGTTTAATTCCAGCTCGAAGAATATTGTTATAATCTTCATCACAAGTAATATTGTTATGTTTATAAAAGGAATCTATATCAGAGTTATCATTATTTTCAAGGTTAATTCTTACATTTTTATAACGTTGAGCATGTTCTTTAAAATTTGGTTCATCTTTTTGCATCGGTGATAATATTGTAGTGGATCTACTAGGCATGAAAGGTGCTTCAAATCTGCATTGTTGAGGTTTATTTGCAACTATTTTTTTGTAGCATGTAAACGTATGCTTGTGTGTTTGTAATTTAATATTGTTTGATGCTTCTTGAGATGAGACAGATATTAAATCATCAATTAATTTGATAGCATCCAATTTATTTTTGTCGAGTGCATCCAATGGAGCATTAGCTAACCACAGTAGTGTATGAGCATGTGGACTACCACGATGCTGAAACTCAATCCGTTTAAAGTAGAGCAATTTTTTCTGTGAATACACTTGTTGCTGGCTTGCATGTCTTGTGCGGCGGCCGATGTTCGCACGTCGTCCTCTAGGCATTTTGGACTATGGACAGAGTGGTGAATTTAACCTCAAATGCACGATCCACATAATTTACACAGTTCAACTTACCACCTTAAAGACAAATGCCTGCTGTTGAAATTGAATAAAAATTTGCCCAATACACGTGATTGATTTGACGGTTTCCAATCGAAATGTTAGGAAACGAATAACTGTAGCGCGCGCGCAGAACCACCGTCGCGCCCTTCGGGCGGCGCCGGAAACGCTCGCCCATCTTCGGTGGCGGAGGCTTCCCCAAGCGCGCGCGAGGGAGAGCGGTAGATTAGTCGGGATTGCATCATCCGCCCGTCAACAGCTTTCTTCCGCATTTTTACTTCCGACTCACAATTTCTTTTGTTTTATATTGTAAATCTTATTATAATAATGTTGTGGTGAGGAATAAACGCTTACCAAGCATTATATAACTTAATTTTTTTACTTTTTTTTCACAATTTCACAGTGAACACAATACCGGTTTGTCTCATGAAATTAACTGAGCAGAGAAATTTCTGTTGAAATTTTTCCTGAATTTTCTTTGCTATAAACCTCACGGAGCCCGATACCTTTCCAACGAATGCAAAACCGTGGAAATCGGTTCGTGCGTTCTAGAGTTATAGCGTCAGGAAGGAAAACCCGACTCGTAAAAATTCACTCTCATCATTTTTCTCCATCGCGCCAAAAGAAGTATAACTTCAAAAAAATATCAAATATGAACAACTAAACTAATGATTAACTGATTAATGTTTGGTTTGAATTTCCTTTTTCAGTGGTGATTCATGCCTGAATCTCGCACAGGGAAAGCAAAGTCTCACCTTACTGATAACGTTCCTGTAATCACTGGGCCTGTAAGCAGTGACGAGGTACCCCATAACCATCCCGACCATGTAGGCGCCCGCTCGGCTATGAGCCGGGAAATATGTTAAGTCTAAATATATGGTCTTCCGGAGTGTGAAGAAGGTTCTGAAAATATTTTATTGTTTTCTATCAGTTAACAGAACTAGAAGTTCGTTCGCGGTAGTATTTAGTAATAGTAAGCCTGCCCATAACAGTTACAGTGCCACCCAGAACTTTCCATAGCATAATCGTGCGCAGCACTGCACTGCGCTCGTCGCCCTGAGACATCGGCTCTAAAGTCTCATATGCCCAGTAATTGCGCTGGAAACAGTAGCCTTTAAACCGGAACACAGTAATGTTTGCACACTACTGCATGGCGGATGAATATCTGGCAAAATTGTGGTACTTTCCAGCCTTTTGCAGAAGAAGCCTCCCACGACAAGGTCATCGTGCCTTACTTACTTTAGACTAAAAGGTATAATGTCCAGGTTCTTGGAATAGACGAGCCAGCCAAGGTTGAGAGTGAGACCCACAGCACCCACCACGAAGACAAAGAGGCCAAGTTTCCTATTCTTCCTGACCAGCCAGAATAGGATAGTGGCCAGTATTGCCATCTGGAAGTCGCAGGACACGTACCAAGTAACCATATGACACTGTAACAGAGATGATCCGGTTTTTTAGTACAAGCAATTTCAATAGTTCGGATTTGAATTGGAATATCAATAAAAAAATAGCTTTAAAATCGGCAATTTTTCTTTTCCATTTCGATGGAACTAAGTAATTATGTATTGTGTTTTAATATCACTAACAAATCAAGGTAATTTTTTTTCGGAATATTTACGGCATCAATTGAAAATATATCATGATTTAGAAAACATTTTATGTTATTTATGAATTCGCATATTAAGGTAGTATAAACGAAAACAAAATAATTTTCTCGTTTTACAAAAAAAAAAAAACTTATGTACATTTTATAATATCCAATGACAAAAGTGATCTGTGTGCTTACAGACATCTATATAGAATCTTTTAAAGCTTCAATCGGTCTCAATTCTCGGTAAAATACAAATCCTGTAAAAAATATCTATATTTGATCATATTTTTCTCTGCTGAAAAAGATAATCAACGGCGTAAAAGCCTTGACAAAAATAATGATTACTTGGCATAATAATATGAGACTTTAAAGCCAATGTCTCAGGGTGACGAGCGCAGTGCAGAGCCGCGCAGGATTATGCAATGCAAAGTTCTGGGTGGCACTGTAATTGTTATGGGCAGGCGTAGCGCTTACCATCAGGTGAACGACTTGCTCATCTCGTCACTCCGTCAAATAAAAAAAAAGATTATGATAATTGAAATCTAGAAAATTAAATATCAGTTTCAAATGTTTTCTATATCCTGAGAAATACTGCTGAATAATAAGATTCTTGCGACCCATATTTTCAGCATACCATACTTACAAGTGTGTCTGATGCAGTATTTATCATGAGTAGATTCTTCCACCAGTGCTGGGCGCAGGTGTCCGCCTCGTCCCTCGTCAACCGCTTCCAGAGCGGCCCGTGGCCGGTAGATACCATCGCCGTTGTTGTTATATAGAAGGTGCATAGTGCAAACGGTCCAATTAGCCTGAAAGAGATAGAATAGAATAGAAAACTCTTTATTGTAAACCAGAAACAAAAAATAAACACAGTACGGAAAAATTACAATAGGTAAACAAGGGTAGTGCAATGGACGGACTACCATGGGGTGCGGGCCAGGTAGCCTCCACGAGTGCCCGGCTGTTGTTCATCCCTCTTGATGCGTTGCATCCGGAGGGAAGGGCAGCAGCTGGGACGGTGCACCCTGGGGTTCGGTCAGCAATTCTCTTAGGGAAATTGGTGGCCGTAGCAAATAACCTGGCGGGAAGAGGTCCTTCGCGTGTCCCCCTGATCAGCAGAGGGCACAGTGAAGGACCACAACGGGGACTTTTGGGCCGCGGATCGGGGGATCCAACGCCCAAGTCTAGAAGTCCCGAGATGAGGTGCGGCCCGTGTGTTCCTGGACGCACCCAGCAGAGAACGAGGCCAAAGTCTCAGGAGGCGAGCCCGAGAGGGCGCCCGCAGAGGTGGTTGCGGAAGCGCCGAGCGAACCCGCGACCACCTCCATAATGCGGAGAGGAGAACACCCCGGGGTTTTAGCGGGGGAGTCCCACATAACCCCCCCCCCCCCCCTCGGGGGGGGATGGTATGCCTAATGTATTTCCCCGGGAGAAAAAAAAATGTGCGAACTACTATAAATTTAAATTAAAACAAAATCCAACACGCGAAACAGTCCCAGAACACGTTCTACCCATAACCACTGAGACAATCCCAATGAGCCCAAACACGATACCGCTGCTGTCAGTTGGCGAGGAGTTTGGTGTCTTGCAGGTTCCAGCTGATGCTGCAGCATCAAGTCAAGGTTAGCATGATCTTGCAATATCATTGAAGTAACAGGATACCAAATTTTGAATCGATCTGACCTGTGGAAGTTGCTCACATTCCTTCATCAGTGAGAAAAGAGCTGATGATCTTCAAATGACTGAACAGTTTTTCTTAAAACATACCTAAGAAAACTCTACGAGTTTTAGTTCCCTATCTCTAAACGTCAAATTGAAGATTGTGGCTTACCTGATGTACCGCTTGACCAGTGTGTATAGGATATTCTTCTGCTTCCCCAAGATCAACCCTCTGATGAGGAGCAGCCCCGACATAGCGAAGAAAGTGTCCACTATTATTTCTACATGGAACAAAAGTAGCCCCATCACACCGCTCATTGTCTGTAAATGTAATTCGATAATTGTTTATTTAGTGTAAACTATCTATGTATAGGACCACGCACGCTCACGCCTAACCCCTCAATTAAAGTTACATAATCGACTGAAGGGCACAAGAAAATAGGAGTGTATGATGGAGTTGCACAACTTGATTCCTCCATCACCTTTCCCCCATCGGACAACAAGAGGCACGGAACCACGGCATCCGTATATGGTTGACATTCCTCCAATCCGCACGAAGCGTTTTGCATCTAAATTTATTATCCGAACAGCATAGCAATGGAATGCGGTGGTAGTCTAGTGGGAGAACGTCCGCCTTCCAATCAGAAGGTCGTGAGTTCAAATTCCAGTGCAGGCACGTACCAATGTGTTTCTGTAAAAACATATGTACGTAATTATCACTCGCTTTTCGGTGAAGGAAAACATCGTTAGGAAACCCCCATACCTACCCGAGAATTATTTCGGAGGTGTATATATGTTATCCACCAATCCGGACTGGGCCCCCGTGGTGGATTATGGCCTAACCATCCTCACGAAAGTGAGGAGAGACCCGTGCCCAGCAGTGGGACGTTATGGGTTGATGATGATGATAGGAATGGAACACCTTACCAGCGTCTGTTTCCCGAAAACTATAATCTGAAAGTCTTCATGTCGAGAGTGAATAGATATCTAGGCAAGCATGCTCCATCCTCGACCGCGTCGACACTTACCACCAGGTGAGACTGCGGTCCAATACATGTCTATTATGCAATAAAAAAAAAACAAGGAATGTCCTAATTAATGTTTTTTGAGAAAAAGCAATATGAAAGTTTAAAAGTTAAATTATTTTTATTCAGATCAATGCATGCAATTGATTTTGCTTAGAACTAACTAAGTGCCAAAAAAGCCATTATGGATGTTTTATTCTTCTGTTTGGTAGGTTAGAAAAATATAATTTAGAACAAATAGTTCATTTGTATTCTTACCTTCTCAATATCCAGAGCATTTGCAATAGGAAACATAATTGCAAAGAAGACTTCATGTAGACTAACCACCGAAACGGAGGTTAGGAACCTCATCCCGTTCATCACTCTAATATCATCTCTATTCACTATGAACAAAGAGTTGAAGTTCCTCTTCAGACAGAAAGATTTTGTGATCCAGGCTGGAAAAGTTAATTGTTTGCTTGATTATCGAATATGTTACAGCCAGCCGTAGATGCGTAATTCTCGCTCACTTTTCGTTGAAGGGAAACATCGTGAGGAAACCCACGTGTAAGAGAATTAGTTCGGTGGTATGTGATCCACCAGTTAGTGGATCAAGGCCCAAGAATCCTCACGAAAGTGTGGGGAGACCCAAGCACAGCAGTGGGCCGACATAGGTTGATATGGGGGGATGATAATGAAGCGATAAGACCGCCCATTGTACTACCCTTGTTTACCTATTGTAATTCTTCTGTACTGTGTTTATTTTTGGTTCTGGTGTACAATAAAGAGTTTTCTATTCTATTCTATTCTATTATGGCGCTGCTGATAAATACTCTTGCCTAAGTTTAAATTTATGTTTACCCAGTGATGTGTGTGTTGTATCTTCTTTATTGAAGAGTGTTGAAAAGACAGTGGTTGCAAGGAGCATCCCCACAACTGTCCTGAAAATATTACACCCCATTTAATATTAAAATGCGAAAGTTTGTGAGAATGGATGGATGGATGTTTGTTCCTCTTACACGCAAAAACTACTCAACGGATTCGAATGAAATTTGGAACACAGATAGTTTATAACTAGGATTGAGTAATAGGTTACTTTTTATCCCGATAGTATGTTCCCGTGGGACAAAACGGGAAAAACGCGGGTGAAACCGCGGGGCGCAGCTAGTGAATTATAAATGGGTAAAAACAATACAGAACACAATAAAACCGAATGTGTGCCGGGCCACAAAGTTGAAGTTAAACTTCAAGTAAAAAAATCCAAAAAAATATATTCATAAAAGATATTTAAAAAATATACGAAACGTATCTCTCACTTTCTATCTTATATCTCCCTCTCAAATTCCGTTCGCCTCGCCTAATCACACTTTTCGTAACGCTCTCGTCACGCATTCACCAGCTTACTTCCCAAGTCAAGCGTGCGTAAAGAAGTTTTACTTTAAAAAGTCCCAAACTTAACGGGTAACGATTCGATATAACGCCAGCCTGCGTGATCCAGGACGTGTGGTGGATCGATGACTGCCATTACAACCAATATGGTGATGATCTCTTACCAAAAGATGTAGAATCCCCAAGTATACTTCATCAGCTCCCCAGCTTTCTGGCAGTCCCTGGGATCCACGTACACGTTACCATCAGGAAGGTGCGTCAGCTGATGCATATGCTGGAAAATCCTGGCGACTGCTGATGGACTGCAGACGGCTGGAAGACAGACTCCGAAGAAGTGCTCGTTGAAGTACCGATCTTTGGTTGGTGTCTAAAGACGAAAATGATGAAAAACTATTTTAAGTTACATGAATTTAATAGGAAAAAATAATACGGTAAAATATTCCTCATAAACTCTTTCTATTTATCATATTTATTTAACACTTTGATTGCTGAGCCGGGAGAGCTGATTTATGGGCAGGCGTAGCGCTTACCAGCAGGTGAACGACTTGCTCGTCTCGTCGCTTAGTCAAATAGAAAAAGAAATCGGGAGGAGTATTTAGGCAATAATCCATAACAGGAACCTCAGTCTGAAAGACAGAAACAGGAAGTTGAGTCCCATTCCTAACAACCACTATTTTTGCATCAGGAGTTAAGAAAAGGGTAACGAAGTAAATGCCGCCAAGTTAATTCTTCACTCACTCGATAATACGCTTCAGCGCTTTCAAACGGGTCAATCTCTCTGATTTCTTCCACGACAGCGGTTTTAACATCGACGATGCAGTACTGCGTCTGAAGCCCAGGGCCCGCACGGCCCCTGGACCAGGGTGCCTGGAGACACTGGTCGTAGTTCCCGAGGTGGTGCCGCACGCCGTATAAACTCCCTACTGGTGGTTGCATTGAATCCCATACTGCTTGGAGAATAAAGCATTTAGAAACACGAAGTAGACAAGACAAGCATAAAATAGGTACATAGTCGCTTCTGTAAAGTCATCAGAAGGACTTCAACCACTATGATAAATAATCTACTATTAATCACTGAGGAGTTCCGTCGTCTATCTTCGAAAGCTCGATCCTGAACCAGCCTTTGTTAACACGTTGACTGCTAAAACACATCTGTGTTTTTATAATTTTACGGCAAGCGAAAACACACCTGGCATGCACACCAGTTGTATGCGCCCGCACTGCTGATTGAGTTTAGTTACGACACAACGCCAGTAAACACACATTTTGTGTGAGGACAGAAGAACAAAAAAAAGTTTAACGGTTCATCAGTGAACGAACGTGTTAAAGGTGTCAAGCCAAACCTCATCTGACAAACAAAGGTAAAAGACTTACCCCATGTAGCCCACAGGGTGTTATTCTTCACCCCTCGTAGTATGTCCAGGGTGGTTCGCAGACAAGTCTCATCATCTGGTCTCCACGGCTCATCTTCCAGTCTTGTGATGAGAGCGTCCACTGCTGGGAGGCTCTTGGTGCTTCCTTCATTTGATACTTGGAAGGTGCCTTGTTTCGCATTTACTAAAATTTTTTTTTATTTGACTGAGTGACGAGACGAGCAAGTCGTTCACCTGATGGTAAGCGCTACACCTGCCCATAATAGTTACAGTGCCATCCAGAACTCTGCACTCTAAAATCTTGCGTGGGCACTGCACTGACCTCGTCACCCTGAGACATCGGCTATAAAGTCTCATTATGTCCAGTAATTTCGTATGGAGCCCACCTACACCCACTAACAAACCAAAACTTTGCCTTTTAAATTTCAATTTTCATAGTTAAAATAAAAAAATAACTTATGGCTTTACATACCACAGGCAATAATAAAGTAAACCAAAATAAATTGAGCACCCATAACAGACAACTGTCTTCCGTGTAATCACAAATAACACTGGATTTCATATATTAGGGTATTACATAACTGACTATAAAATTTAATATTAATAATCAAAATGGTGCTAAATGTGGATTCACTCGAGCGTCACGCAAACCTTTTCGATTTGGTAGATTAGATGATTGGCGTTAAGTCCGCCATTTGTACTAGTTAGTTAATCTGTGGAAAAAAGTATTAAATAAATAAATAAATTATAGGAAGAATAAATTATCCTATAATGCTTCCACTTTCAATGGGGAGTTCCAATTTAAACTGACTATGAGAGAAAGAGAGAAACCACCTACCCTCTACCCCCTACCTTTTAACCTAATTTACCTCTTAACTTCCATTCGCCTCGCCCGGTCACATTTTTCGTAACGCATTCACTAACATACTCCTCAAGTCAAGCGTGCGTAAATATGTTTTATTTCAAACAAAACCAATGAACGACTAAATTATAAAAATCTAAAAATGCCTACACTAAAATATTTAAATGACCTATAGTTAAATAACATATTAACGTACGCTTACAACCGGACCAGAGTCGTTTATATAGTGATGTGAACGGTATAGCTGGTTTACCTTCGCAAACTAATATCAAACAAAAAATTACTTACAAACGGCGGTGCTTACATTAATAATAACAAAACCGGAACCCGTATCTTAATTAATAATAGTAGGTAGATACAACCATATATACCATATAGTGTTTCTTTAAAAAAAAACGTGTGTAATCGCTTTTCATTCATCATAATATCACTCGCTTTTCGTTGAAGGAAAACATCGTGAGGAAATCTAAATACACGAAAATTATTTCAGTGGGACGTGATTCTCTAATCTGGACTAATCTGGACCAATCCTCTCATGAAAAGACAGTTGGGTTAAGCACTGGGCGGATATGGGCTGTGATGAAGATGCTGAGTTCCAGCCAGCGAGACCGGTCTAAGCATGATAGTAGTTGAAACAGTATAATTTAACAACAGGAGCGAAAACAACCTTGCTAAAAGTGGTACCATGTACGCCATCGTTAAGGAATTTCCTTTCACCCTATTACCTCATCCCAATCACCCCCACACTCATAATCAGCTAATCGGGAAAATTTACGCGCACCCCTCCAGAGATTTAATTACGGACGTTTTTCTTGGAAGTTGTATCATCACTCTCTACGCTTTGAGTTATAGGAGGAGAGGCTGCGGTCAGTTTGACTGCGGTGCTTATTATTTTTTTTACGGCGTTACTCTTTTATATTATGTAGGTACCAAGCTTTGATTACCAAGCACGTCGGGATTGAATGGATGAGACTGGCACAGGACCGGAACAAATGGCGTGAAACAGAGGAGGCCTATACCCAGCAGTGGGTGGATACGGGCTGAATAGACAGGTAGGTAATATTGGAAACCAGACCCGTTTTTTTTTTTGGGAACTATAAATTTATACGCAAAATAGAGATCCCCTAGTAATTCTTAGCAATCCTGTCTATTTTATCGTCAAAACTGTCAATAAAAAAAAAAACTAGCAAAAACGGTATAATCGAATTTGGCACACATATTATTTATTATTTCGATTAAAACATAAAGTTTGTATTATCCCGCGCGAAGAACTGCAGGGCACTCTATGTACAGAAATACTAATTTATAGACGTAAGTTAATCAACTTCGCGTAATCTTTTGCTAAACAGTTTTTAGTATAATTCATCAGTCCAATCACATAAAACGACCGCCAACTCCCCGACTACAGTCCTTTCGTGTACAGTAATGAAAGCCGAAAGTTTTGGCTAACTCTCTACAGGTAGCTCTTATTAATTGTTGGAAGTTTCTTCTTGTTACAACGAGCTTGTTTTTGTTTTATTTATAAGTTTGGCCTTCTTGGCTACAGGTAATTTATATCGCCAATTCAACCGCCAAGCAGTAGTGTGCAAACATTACTGTGTTCCGGTTTGAAGGGCACTGTTTCCAGCGAAATTACAGGGCATATGAGACTTTAGAGCCGATGTCTAAGGGTGACGAGCGCAGTACAGTGCCGCGCAGGAGTATGCAATGCAGGGTCCTGGGTGGTGCTGTGACTGTTATGGGCAGGCGTAGCGCTTACCATCAGGTGACGTGCTCGTCTCGACGCTCGGTCAAAATAAAATTAAAAAATACAAAAGCCACAACTGTCGAAATCGGTGACTTTGCAGCAACAACGTGGTTCAATACCTAACATCTTGTAGGAAGAACGTGTTAATTAAATATGCTATAATTTCATGACCTAGATAACAACACCAGGTGTACCTACCACAAAGCGTAATCTCTCTCATATACAACATAGTTAGATAATACTGCTTGTCTTCTAGGCTCTAAGTCCTAATCTAGCATACTTAAGAACCATCCTTACGTTTCCATCTTTAAAGAAAACAGCCCTTGACCCATCCGATTAAACTCTATGCGAACCGCACGGTTAACTTTGTCTAGGTTTTCATCACAGGGCGATACCAAGTTACATTTGCGGTTGTGGTTTTAGAGAAGTAACTTTAAGTCTGAGGGTTAAGGATTAAAAGAGGGGTAAGTGAAGGTTGGTAGATACGGACAAAGCCTCGCGAAGGGCTGGTAATGAAGATATCAAAGACGTGTCTTCCGGTAAGACTTGTTGAAGTTCTTATGTTAATTTTTGTTGGTCTTTACTTTGGCTCTAGCTAAGTTTTGCCACTTTTACCCTTACCTTTTACTTATCTTTGGTAATTTTCAACATTCTGTATCTACCTACATCCTAAGATTATTTGCATAAGATATATATTATTATACTGTGTACTTCTTTACTTAATAAAGCCATATCCTAATAAATTCTAGACAAACTTTGTGAGTTAGTTAGCTTGTGACTTTGAAGGAGGAAATCTCCAGAACCACTGATTCGATTTGGATCATTCTTTCAAAATTAGAAAAGTAAATTATCCCTAATTGCTATGAATTAAATTTAATATAAAGAAAACGGCAAAAAACCGGGAAAACGGGAAATCCGCAAGTGACAAGGTAGCCTCTACTGATCCGATTCAGATATTTTTTTACTGATAGAAACTATACTATTCTGCAGAAAAAGAGTTCCTCCGGCATTGCAACTGCAGTGCAGTCTTTAACGCTTACCATCAGTTAAATAACATGCTCGTTTCATTACTGTGTAGCTGAAAAACAAATAAGGCAGAAAACTATCAAGGAGAATGATATTCAAAAAAGAAACAGTTTTTCATTCAGGATTAGTTTTTGTTTTTTTTTCCCTTTTAGGATAGAATCTCGAATCCACATAATGTAGGACCGTATAATTGAGGCTCTAGTCTAGTGGCGAACGAGACAAAAGGTAAACTTTCAATGTATGCGTCAGAAAGGTGTTGACGTCTGACGCCGTAGTTTTTGCTGACTGTTTCAAAGGTAAGCTATGCTTTACATTAGTATTCTAGACTTAGGAGGGTTAGGCCATAAGCCACCACGGGGGCCGAGACGAAAAAAAAAAGATAATTACAAGAGTAAAGCATGGTACAGGCACGGGGTTATTAATTATTGGTACAGACTAAAAATGCTTAGACCATAGCCCCATTTTTTACTAAAACCAGCATCTCATACTACTGAGAAGTGGTGCGGCGGTCGGAAGTCTTTTAATAATATGAATTTATTTCAATTAACTAGAATCATATAAAAAGTTCATTAAACTTTTAAAAATAAGAAAAAATATATCAAAGAACAATTTATTAAAATTAAAATATTCTTACTTTCAAACTAAAGCTCTAATACACTGACTTCAATTTACTGAAGCTACGAACTCCGAGAAAGTGTATGCTGTCCGGTTGATGCGTGCCTGCTCATGAAATGTCCTATAATTAGCGAGATACATTGTCGTACATGGAATCGTATTAAAAATTATATAGAAGTCTGAGTCTCCCCTAGCGATGGGGTAGGTGGCGTCACTGATACTACCTCCTGACGCGTGAGTGCCTGACGCCGACGTGTAGTTCGGAAGTCTACCTTTACGCGCCGCTGCGTCACCTGAGAAACCATCGATAATTCAGCGCGGCGGAACGCTCTTTAAGCCGTACGCGGCTGGCGTTTGCACCGTGTCGTTACAGTCTTTTCCTTTAAAAAAAAAAAGAAAATTTGTCCCCAACTTCCGAGTACATCTTACACGTTTTCCAGTAAATCAACGATCGTGACGAGCCCAAGCACCATTAATCTATAGTTAATCACTGAGAAGTTCCGTTGTCTACCTTCCATATCTATCATCAGGTCAGCTCGCTGTCACCATAATATTGTATTGTTTTTAGAACAACTGCATGCAAAATTTTAAGATTCTAAAAATTTTTTTTTGACTGTTTGACGAGACGAGCATGTCGTTCACCTAATGGTAAAAGCTACGCCTGCCCATAACAGTTACAGTGCCACCCAGAATTTTGCATTGCATAATCCTGCGCGGCCAGCACTGCGCTCGTCACCCTGAGACATCGGCTCTAAAGTCTCATATGCCCAGTAATTTCGCTGGAAACAGTGCCTTTCAAACCGGAACTCAGTAATATCTGCACACTACTGCTTTACTTCCCCAGGCGGTTCTTGCAGAAGAGGCCTTACATACATACATACATTGCAAGTTAAGTAAAAGCTTGTAAAAAAGCTTTTAACAAGTTACAGTACGGTGTAACACGCTTCCAGCTCGCATGTTTGAGTTGAGCACAGTTTTAGAGCGTACTCTAATCCGCGGTCGGTACGCTAGATCCGGCGATTTATTAGCGGATATAGCGCGTGCACCGTTATTCAATTACTCGGCGTTTAACGCCCTCATTAGTGGGGGTAATTGGGGGGATTACGAAGTTTTTAGGGTTATATGAAGGTGTTAAGGGCTTACACGAGTTGTGCTGTCTTTAAGTAGATTGGTTGAGAAAAGGTCGTCATTAATCTTACGGCCCTGAAAGTATTTTATTGTCAGGTAAAACTGTTTGGTGCGTAAAATAAAATTGGAAACTAGGACTAATGGCCAGCTGCTCCTCAGGCCAAGCTGTACTTTCAGATTAAAATAAATCAGTAAAGGACAAAATGCCAATAAATTAAATAAGCTAGGTACTAAACAAGAACAAATGTTTATAATAGACAGAAAGAAAATGCCTTGCCTTCGTTTGTCTATATAAATATAACCCTGGTATCTTCAAGTCGAGAGGGTATAGGTATCTCTTAGGCAGACGTGCTTGACCTTCGGCCACATCGTCCCTTGCCACCAAGCAAGATCGTGGTCAAAATCTATCCGATAAAGTCATAAAAAAACAAAGCAACAAACGAAAAAAAAAAACAAAAAAAAAAAGGTTGGTATATACACGATATTTGGCTTTCACTGTGACCTTAAATTTAAAATCAACATAAATAAAACTTATCTCACGGCCTAGGCATTGCGTAATATGCTTATTTAGCACTGAAATCCAGGACATTTTTCACTGTTTGATAATAGAGATGGGACTACATAAATCTAACTATTATTCAGTATCGATTTAAAAAAAAAACTCTTAAGACGGTCTCCCACGCGTCTTTTGGTCTACACGCTACACAGATAAAACTAATAATTATAAATCCAAAACAACAAACAACTTTAATTCTTTGAACATAGAAACCGACATTAAATGTATTTATTAAAAACCAAACTAATGAACCGATTTTGATGAAATTTCTAGGGGACCAATCTGAAAGTATATCCTTTCAAATAAAGAAATAATTTTGTAAATCGATTTATAAATTTCGGAGTTCTGATGTAGCATACATCCGAATTGAAAACCTCGTGCTTTTTTGAAGTTGGTTAAAAATACATTCATACGTTTGTATGAAAAAAACACATCCCTGTAGAGTTTCTTGGTGCTATCTTTTCTGACGGGCGTATTTCTGAAGCACTGGTAGAGTCAATGGATTTCCTTTTCCTGTGCGAGATTCAGCTATGAATCACCACTCTAAAGGGATTTTTTACTTCTAATTCTTGATCATAAGTTTACAGTAATTGATGAAATAAAGTCATACATTATTTGAATTATTTAATATAATATTCAGTCACGCTTTTCTCCCATTAGGATAGATAGAGGCTACATCTTTCCACATGCTGCTATCCCAGCGGAAAGCAGTACACCAACTTCCTGATTCACTTAACTGGTTCTGGAACTCAAGGCTGTGTAGCAAAAATAGCACGTTAATATTATCGATGTTTGAAAATCCGTGGGATCCCATCCCTAATCTTTATTTACATAGGATCGTATAAATATCCCGATTCCAATCTATAGTCGGCTGATCGTATAGGCAGATTTTGTGAAATCTCACTTCTGAATTGGCAGGTAACGAGAAAAAACCCCTTTCGCAAGCGATAGAAGGACCATTTTTCCGATGTTATTTAATTTTCTTTGCAGGGCTTACTCACGATTTTTTTGCGGTTGCAGAGCTATCTACTAAACTATCGCTCACATGCATAGATCCTGGCCCCTAACTAAGATTCCCTGTATCTAGAGAATCATGGACTACGAGGACCATGGTCCTACAATTACCCAGATTCAGAGCAAATTTTATTTTTCTAAGTACCGAGACGGGCCCGTCGTTCACCTGATAATAAGAGCCACAACAGCTCCAGTACAGCCGTAACAGCTACAGTGCTACCCAGATATTTACATTACAAAATCTTGTGCGGCACTGCACTGCGCTCGTCTCTCTGAGAAATCGGCTCTAAATTCGCACATGCCTAGTAATTTCGCTGGAAATAGTGCCCTTCAAACCGGAACACAGCTTACACACTATTGCATGGCGGATGAATATCTGGCAAAGGTGGTACTTCCCCTTGCAGATTCTTGCAGAAGAAGCCTACTACTACAACCTGTGGTTCACACACATTTTTATCCTGTGTGTGAATCAAGCTTACAATCTCACGCTTCGCAGTCGATTCATCACCCATCACCCACTTACGTCACGTAGGCCGTATAGTTATGTCGTAAGATGATGGCTTAAACCGAATCTTTATAAAGACGGCGCGTTTCGTGAAATATGGATTATACTACGGAAAAGATTGATGGATTACGTAACAGAAGAAGGTTAAATGTGTTACAACAGCAACTGGTTTGATCTCTCATCTTATATTATCTCGTTTTACTTTGCTTTAAGTTATCTTACTACCAATCATCATCACCGTCATCTTCATCATCAACCCATAACGTCCCACTGCTGGGCACGGGTCTCTCCTCACTTTCGTGAGGAGGGTTAGGCCATAATCCACCACGGGGGCCAAGTCCGGATTGGTGGATAACATACCTACCTCCGAAATATTTCTCGGGTAGGTATGTGGGTTTCTTCACGATGTTTTCCTTAACCGAAAAGCGAGTGATAATTACGTACATATGTTTTTACAGAAACACATTGGTACGTGCCCGCACTGGGATTTGAAGTCACGACCTTCTGATTGGAAGGCGGACGTTCTCCCACTAGGCTACCACCGCTTCCGTCATCCGTCACCGTCATCTTAATTACCCACATCGGCCTACTGCTAAGCACAGGGGGGTCACCACGTACTTATTCTTATTCCATGCAGTTCATTTTAAGGCTTTAAACTGCACGGCCTAGATTGGCACCACACACTCATAAAGGACAAACGTGACGCGACGTCACTCAAAAACAGACTGCAGAGAATGAGAGAGAAAGAGAATGAGATGGAGCTATATAAACTCCCATAAATGCAAACAAATTGTTCTGATCTCTTTAGATAAATGTCTCTGGTCGACTTATGAACGCTGAGCGATATTGGTGGTGACAGTTAGCAGGGCAGTTCAGTTTAAGGTCTCAAACTGGATGGAATTAACTGTTCGTGGTGAGGTCTCATCTCTGTCCTCAATTTCAAGTTCTCGCTTTTGTACCTCAATATTACATTGCCTTATAGTACTTTATCTTAATCTTACCTTATTTTCCATTCCTTACAACGTTCACTGCTGAAAACACAACTATTGTGTATTTTTAACTTGCCGCTAGTACGGGAAAACACATCTGTTGTGTTAGCGCAGCTTACGTGCCGGCTGTGTGGCGAAACACAAACGCGTGTGTGTAACGCGCTCTACTACAGTGCGGCTCATACAGACGGCACGCCAGTGCTGGAAAACAAACACGTTCCGTACCGGTTTCTAAATGTAAAACCCAATGGTCAACGTGCTAAATATTACATTACCTTGTCGTCTTAACAGTTCGCTACTTAACAGTTTGTTCGCACCATAATCCCTACTTTATATTATAAATGCGAAAGTAACTCTGTCTGTCTGTTGCTCTTTCACGCCTAAACAACTGAACCGATTGAAATGAAATTTGGTACAGAGATAGTCTAGAGCCTAAGAAAGGACATAGGGTACTTTTGAATGCGAAAAAAGCATTGTAAGGGTTTGAAATAGGGGATGAAAGTTTGTATAGAAGTTTCGTAATTTTTGAAGCTAGAAGCTATAAATTTATTTTTTAGGCTTTAATTACTTATAAATAAATATGACATTCAAATTTAGCAAAATTTTACCCTTGATGGGGTAAAGTATAAATAGGAGATGAAAGATTGTATGGAAATATGTAAGGTTACAGCTAAACCACTGCACCGATTTACACTAATGGAAAGCTACATTGACAGCGAGTAACATAGGCTATATTTTATACCCATATTCCCGCGGGAACAGGAACTACGCGGGTGAAACCGCGGGGCGCAGCTAGTAGGCTATATTTTATATCCATATTCCCGCGGGAACAGGAACTACGCGGGTGAAACCACGGGGCGCAGCTAGTAGGCTATATTTTATACCCATATTCCCGCGGGAACAGGAACTACGCGGGTGAAACCGCGGGGCGCAGCTAGTTAAAGATAATTAAACTGTTTACTAATTGAATCTACACCAGCAAAGAGAACTGTTTGCAGTGCAATGCAAGTTGCAACTCAATCAGCACTGTAATAATCAGCAATATTATAATGTAACGACTAATGATGGACAAGTCAAAAATGTTCTAATCAATTGTTTCGATTGTTCAAACGTCTCGATGGTTAAATAGCGAGAGAGAGCGACATTCGACTCGGAACAATTCAAAAACACCTCGATGATTCAGTCGGGGAACGATATGTTTATTAATTCGATTGTAATTTTGCACCGAATGCGATTCATTCGATTGTCTAATCGATTTGCTCATCGCTAGTTACAGCTAGAAATCACAGAGCAACAGTGACTGTTAATTTTGCTATTCACTGTAATTCGGTGGTAATTGCTTTCATTGTTTCTGTTTTGGTACAATTATTGACACAAGTGGAAATGTCATCACATCCAATTTTAGCTGTACTGACTATATTTAGACAGGATTTAGAGGTCTTTTTAACTCCGACGCAAACAGGGGGGAGTTTTATGTTTCACGTGTGTATTTGTCTCAGCTTAGCTTTAAAATGGGTGAACCGATGTTGAAATCTTTTTTATTTTATTTGAAAGGTGGCTTGATAGAGTGTTCTTAGATAATATTATGATATAAGAAAGTGTATTCAGGTGCTCTTTTCTGGTTCAGGAAGGTGTTTTAAAATTCATTTTTTTTAATATGATCTCTAATAAGTAGATTTAGAAAGCTATATTCCCCGATGAGTATATTTTCGAAATTCTTACTGGTAGAGTTAAAAGCATTTCCTTTTGTATAAAATGTATTTTTTTTCCTATCCCCCACCACCATCATCAACCCATATCGTCCCACTGCTGGGCACGGGTCTCCCCTCTTTTTTGTGAGGAGGGTTAGGCCATAATCCACCACGGGGTCTCGGTCCGGATTGGTGGGTAACATGCCTCCCTCTGACACAATTCTCTGGTAGGTATGTGGGTTTCCTCACGATGTTTTCCTTCACCGAAAAGCGAGTGATAATTACGTACATATGTTTTACAAGAAACACATTGGTACACATCTTTTCTTATCGTTGGTTAAAAATATAACAACAAAATAAGAATTGAACCGGCAACTATGGGAATTCAGTATCCTGTTTTAAATTCGAAGAAGTTAGCTCTGTAATGACACCCTTGGGTCCGGCGGCATTAAGGGTGGCTTAGTAACTAAAGGGATGAAAATTGGATTAATGTATCGAAGGAAGATTACGGTTAATCCGGTGGATTTCCGGGTTTTAATCTGTACATAAACAGTGAAAGCGTCAGTGGATGATGAGCCTGCGAAATGGGAGGTTGTGGGTTCAAATCCCGCACAGGGCAAATATTTACACCTATAAAAAAAATGGAGGTAAGTAATTATGTGCCAAAAAAGACATCGTCTCAATAATAATTAATTCTAGTATTAATTAAGTCGTCTAATTATTATTTTTGTGTCCTTTAGAAGGAATTTAGTGGCGTAACAGTTTTACCCGCGTAAGCTTTTATTTCACACGAACTGTATTTTTTACGGTATAAAAAGTATCCGGTAAGTAGTATGTGTTTCTGTAAAACATATGTACGTAATTATCACTCGCTTTTCGGTGAAGGAAAACATCGTGAGGAAACCCACATACCTACCCGAGAATTGTTTCGGAGGTAGGTATGTGATCCACGAATCCGGATCTGGCCCCCGTGGTGGATTATGGCCTAATCCTCCTCACGAAAGTGAGGGGAGACCCGTGCCCAGCAGTGGGACGTTATGGGTTGTTGATGATAAAAAGTATCCCATGTTATATTCCAGGACATACAGTATCTGTGTACTAAATTTCATCAAAATCCGTTCGGCCGTTATTGCTTGAAGAGTAAGAGTGAACAAACACATTTCGCATTTATGATATTAATTGAGAATTAGTGACATGGCGATTTCACCTAAATAGGTTCAGTAGCATTTTGGTGTATCGTGTTTTATTTTTTGTTATTTATTATTATTCCAGTTTGTTAATAAATTTGTCCATTCATCATCATCATCATCAACCCATAACGTCCCACTGCTGGGCACGGGTCTCCCCTTACTTTCGTGAGGAGGATTAGGCCATAATCCACCACGGGGGCCAGATCCGGATTGGTGGATCACATACCTACCTCCGAAATAATTCTCGGGTAGGTATGTGGGTTTCCTCACGATGTTTTCCTTCACCGAAAAGCGAGTGATAATTACGTACATATGTACTATGATGTATTAAAAATAAATAAATTTTAATTCATTTTCAATCGATTTCACAAAATCTTACTAAAGCCCTGTCAAAGTGAAATGAAAGTATGAAACTCCAATTTCCCAAATCCCGGTAAGGTGCGAGAATTTTCAAGGAAAATGCTAATTTCTTTATTAAAAGGCGGCGTGCGGTTTGTAACGTAATTTTTCAAAGTTGACTCTGATTGAGACTTGTCTTTGTTCCGGGGGGATGAAAGAAAGTATTTTATATTACACTTCAATTAAGTTTTCAACCCTGCAAGGGGTGATTTTTGGAAAAAAATCTATTCCTTCAGGGATTTAAGCTGTGACTACCAAGGCGGTCTTCCAAATTGTAGGGTAGTCTGTGCGTAGCTAAATCCTAATTTAATGCAAAAACTAGTCGCGCCCGCGTGGATAAAAACTTTCCTATCTACTAAAAACACCTATCTTTTTTTATATGACTGAGTAATAAAACGAGCTATACGTTCATCTGATGGTAAGCGCCACGTCTGCCCATAACAGTCACAGCATCACCTAGAACACTGCATTGCATAAGCCTGCGCGGCAATGCACTGCGCTTGTCACCCAGATACATCGGCTCTAAAGTCTCATATGCCCCGCAATTTCACTGGGCATAATTAATGTAACACGTGTAAAGGGAATCAAGTCTAAGTTTGGGGAAGAAGTAGGTACCTACCGCTCTATACAGAAAGAGCCAAATCGCAGTGCCGCGTAAAACATTACAGTTCAATGGTCTTGGTGACGCTGCAATTGTCATGAGCACTCACCACCAAGAGAATTATCAATTTCCATTAAAAATAAAACACATAACAGCCAATATTAGCTGTTCCACAGAGTTCAAGTACAAATTCTCCATACAGAAAGTTCCTAACGAAAGGATTAGGCAAATTGTATATTAATGAGCTGAAATTAAGCCGAACAAGTTCTCTGTCTTAGCCGATCTTAGGAAAGATGAGTATTTGGATTACCGCCATCTTTTGTATGAGCTTGGAAGTAACTTGTAATGTTTGCAGTTGAATCATTTTCGCTTACATTATACAAGTGGTAGACTATTTCTATAGGCCAGCTATTACTATTCCAAGTACTCCAACGTTGATAAGCTTTTCTCATGCAATTCGATACCATGCCTATCGTCTCCCGGATGTATAAAAGGACTACTTCACAATTTTTTATTGTTTATTTGATTGAGTGACGAGACGAGCAAGTCCTCCACCTGATGGAAAGCGCTACGCCTGCCCATAACAGTCACCGAACCACCCAGAACTCAGCATTGCATAATCCTGCGCGGCACTGCTCAGCGTTACCCTGAGATATCGGCTCTAAAGTCTCATATGCCCAGTAACTTCACTAGAAACAATGCCCCTTAAGCCGGAACACAGTTATGTATGCACACTACTGCTTGGCGGATGAATATCTGGCAAAAGTGTGGTTAGGTATTTTTGTAAATAGCCCTTAAGTTCTTTAACCGTTTTCATCTAATTCAATGTTTAAAGCAAAAGTAAAAACAGTCATGTCTAATAAGAGTAGGCTGTTGCCGGTGTGTTCACCGGCAATGCCCCTGGCGTTGCAGATGTCCATAGGCGGCGGTGACCGCTTATCATTGGGTAGATGCTATGCTTGTTTGCCACTTATTATATAAAAAAAAACTGCGTGTAACTGTCAGTCAACTAACTTCTTCTCTAAAAATAATAATACAATTCCGTAAAATCCAAACACTCATCTGAATAATAAATTCAGCCCATTTAGTAGAACGCGGTCTTTTTACTGCTCAATGTTCAGAACTTGTTGTTTATGATCCGAGTTTTGTTTTGGGCAAATGAGGGTACTCTCGAGTTATAATTTAGATTTAAAACTGACGTCTGTTGGGATTTGTTAATGTTGTAGTGTTTTCTGTTAGAGCTGCACTAGTTTTTAGCCCTGGCATGGCACGTAGAAAATAGTCTATTTAAACTTTTTACCCTTAAAGGGTTGGATTTTAGGAAAAAAAATCTCAAGGTGTCCTGTTACAAAAGCAGCCTTTTTCGTCTTTTGATTGAGTTTTACTAGCCGTTACTTTTAGCTTCTCTTCAATATACTTTTATCCTTTTAAACGTATTTTTTCATAAAATCAAACTCTTGGATTTAATTCCTTCAATATACTGCATTCCCTTAAGGTTTGATTTTTGAAAAAAATAAAACGTTTCTTTGTTGTCGATGTTAGAATAAACCAGACTTTTTCGTTGTCGTTTTCTTAAATAGATACATACATACAGTTACGCTTTTCTCCCGTTGGGATACGCAGAGACTACATCTTTCCACATGCTATGATCCCAGCAGCACACCAACGAAAGCAGTACTCCAACTCTCCGACACCCTCTCCTGGTTTCTGGAACTCCAGACCAATAGGCTGGGTAGGATCCATGCGTGGCCCAATATTAATCGTAGCCAAATGGATTTCTGTAGCCCGCTTTTCACCTATTCGGGAGATGCGCGTTTTTTTGTCACTCTCAAAGTGTATATTAGCATATTACATAGGGCACTGCTTGCCGCCGCGATGCGCAGTCGAATCGATCGCTCCTGTAGAATGTCCTCTATAATTACCTCATGAAAATTGCAATTTTTGACGGAATAACGCACAAAAAGCTGTTTAATACATCTTATACATAGTTGCGAAAAATAAAGTTTTTTTAACAATTACTTTCTCGCCCAGCCGCTCCTGTTTGTTAACTTTGACAAATTGATTTTCTAATGAACAGATGTCTGTCACAGTATTCATTTTGAGACGGGTTGTGAGGCTGTAGAGCCTTAATATGAAACTGAGTTACAGAATGAGTCAGTCTTTCGCCTGATGGTAAGCGCCACGTCTGCTCAAAACAAAATACAGTGCTACTATTTTTTGAAGTAGAACTTCTTTACGCACGCTTGATTTGTGGAGTAAGCTGGTGAATGCGTGACGAGAGCGTTACGAAAAGTGTGATCAAGCGAGGCGAACGGAAGTTGAGAGGGATATATATATAAGTTGAAGAAAGAAAGAGAGAGAGTTACGGGTACTGTACTTTATCTCTTTCTCTCATAGCCAGTTATATACATATATATAGATGGAGCTAAAGATGTTTTACTCCACTGGCGTAGTCTAAAGCACACTCAGTTTTTTTAATATATCACTGAGTGACGCAACAAGCAAGTCATTGACCTGATGGTAAGCGCTACGCCTGCCCATAACAGTTACAGCGCCATCCAGACCGTTGCATTGCGTCATGCGTGGCACTGCACTGCGCTCGCCACCCTGAGACATCGGCTCTAAGGTCTCATATACCCAGTAGTTTATTATATTATATTTATTTAGTATTTTCGCTGGACACAGTGCCCTTCAAACCGGAACACAGTAATGTTTTCACACTACCGCTTGACCGAAGAAGATCTGGCAAAAGTGTGGTACTTCCCCAGGCGGTCTCTTGCAAAAGAGGCCTCCCTCTACAATCATCATGTGCCCACTATTATCAATCAACGCTTTTTTATCTACCTCCTCATTTTAGGTAGACACTGGAAAACATTGAGTTTTAATTTGACACCGTCACATTTTTATGATTTCAATAACAATCTGTTTTTTTCCTTTCCTCGACATTTTCAATGCTTGTTTTCCTAAGTATGCTTTGTTGTTCCTTTTGCCGAAGAATTCATTTCCATGATTCCGTAACCGATTATTGAAAAAAACATAATATTGAACAGACAGGTATTTTTAAGGATTTTCCTTTGACGTATTTTGCAATGTAACAGTACAGGAAATTGAGATTTGATTTTCGTATTTGAAACTGGTGTTCGCAAATTTGCTTTCAGCTTTGTTTGGTAATATAGCTAACTGGAAAACATTAACATACCGTTATTTGCTAGCTATATTATAAATACTAAATTAAAATGAAATTTAACAGTTCTTTGAAATTGCTATTCCTTTAATTTCCATTAAAATTAGAAATGTCTACAATCACGTATCCTCCAAAGCATGGGGCGATGGAAATACTCTAAAATTTTTGATATAAGTCATTCTTACGCGGTCGAGAATCAAGCTCAGTGTCATTAGATATCAAAGCGCACAAGCAACCGCTCAGCCACCGTCTTTTGAAAATGGTAAACAAGGTAATGGTGTCTCACAAAAAATAGCTTCCCCGGCAAGAGATCCCTAAGCATAAAAAATCATTAACCACTAAACTTCCGCCAGATAAAAGCAAAACCTTTAAGACCCTCAATCCTTTTTCAAAATATAGTGGTCAATAAAGATCCTATCAGCAGTCTAACGGTGACACACGAGAGTCCAAAGAAAACTCCCGGCCACGACCGGAAGTGAGCCTCGTGGCCACGTCACTTCCGGTGATTAACGACCCTAACCCAATTTCCTTTAAACTTGGAGGAAAATATTGGTCGTGGTGCAAGATATAAGTAACTCGAAGCTTATACATTAACGGCTATGACTTGAGCTTTTAATATTGATATTATAATACACAGTTTCAGTCGTAAACTGATTATTATAGCTAGGCTATAAAGATAACCGACTAAAGGTATGATATAATATAACGGACTAGGTAAAGGCCAATTTCATCCCTAGTAAAACTTTAGAAGCAATGTCTCATGGTGATGAGCGCAGTGCAGTTCCGCGTAAGATTATGACAAGCAAAGTTCTGTGTGGCAATGCAACTGTTATGGGTTCTGGGTACTGTGTACTGGGTAGTTTACCATCAAGAGAACGACTGAGGCGTCTTATTACTCAGTTACATAAAAAGCTATCTTATGATCAAAATAGTGCCTAAAACTACAGACCTTTTGACTATAGTTTAACTAGAGATCATACAGTTGGCTAAGGTTAAAAAATCTTTACTTAAGAGTAAATATTTCACAAAAAATATCCCCTAAAGGGGTATAACTTATAAAAAATACCCCTTAAACATGAAAAATATCATTTTAATCTTTAAAAGGAATCTCTTAAATAATCTAAGAAAATCTTTACTTAAGTGTAAATATTTTACAAAAATTATCCCCTGAGGGGTATAACTTTAAAAAACTCCCCTTAAGCATGGAATATATAATTTTCAATCATTATAAAAAATTGCTTAGGCCGACGAAGCTAGGCTATAGGTAGGTATAAGTAAGTACGTATTGTTACCGGCGATTATCGATTCCCTATTGCAAGGCACATCTCTAATGGCGCGACTCTATGGTGACTCCATACGCGGCTGACAGGTGACGGTTCGGTTTTATTGCCACCAAAATGGCGTAAGTATTGCAGGGTTAAATAAAAGTGTTTTACAATATAATTGCATGTTTGTAATTCTCTATTTAACACTATAAAAGGAGATATTCCGTTTTCTGGTTGTCTTCTTTAAATTGGACGGAGGCGATGACTCATAGAACGCCTCCACAATTGATATGATTTATTAACTAGAAATAGATCTTACACTTCTGCTCGTGATTTGGTAAGAACATTTTCTTAGGTCGTTCCATTGTTAGATAATATCAATGGCCGCCTTATCTCGTCTGATGAATAGTTTCGGGTTTATGTTAGATTTTAGGGATAAAATTAATTTGTAATAGTGTAAATTTGTTTAGTGGCTCCTATATTGTGTATACCATGCATGTGTGTAGTGTGTGTGTGTGTGTGTTTTGGCGACTTTAAGTAAACTTACTATTCGTCTATTTTGAATACAATTTAAATGGTATGATTCGGAAGTCATTATTTTTAAACCGACGTCAAAAAACTTCATTCGTTATCACTTCGACTGTATTTTTTTTATGTTTGTTACCTCTGAACTTTCGACTGGATGAACAGATTTTGAAAATTCTTTTTTTATTTGAAAGCCGATGCTTCCCGTGTGGTCCCATTTGTTATCGTATCTACTTAAGTGTTTAGAGAGCACTTTATATTATTTTTTTTATATAATGCTAGTCCGCTTTGTTCATTCAATCACACAATAGATCCTGAATCTGACGCCTAAATGATATTTGATGGCTCTAGGGAATCGGGAACTATGAGAACAATAGATTAATTACCCAGGATTATAGCAAGTACCTACTTGTAGTTGACACAAATATTTCCCTGCGCAGGAATTGAACCTGCAATCTGACTATTTGCAGTCGGCTCATTGCCAACTTACGCCGCGGTGCAGTTTAACCAGTTCACTGCTGAACCGTTTTACTTTTTTGGGCTCTTTGGCGAATCTTCACACAACGTGTGTGTTTACTGTTTACTGGCATTGTATGGTAAAACAACTGGTGTGATAAAATTGACAATACAGCAGTGCGAGTTAGCATGTTAGCATGTTTTAGCTTGCCGTAAAATTATAAAAACACACACGTGTGTGTTTTCTGCAGTGAACGTGTTAAAGTCTGTGGCAGAGCGGTGATCATTATTTTTCTTTTGCAATCTGTGTGTTCACCGTTCATTCATAATTCATTTCGGTCATTTGCTGAAATAACAATGATAATGTACGGAATTCAACCGAAATATCCATTAAAACGGAGATAAAATCACAACTGCACCGATAGCCGCCATTATTCTGAAACAGGAGAGCTTTAATTACTACCGCTAAATGTTACAAATCATTTCGAGCTCTCGCCAATTCTGTTGAAATTTTACAATTTATCCACTTATCTTTACTTTTTTTTTTCATTTTACTAAGTGATGAGACGAGCAAGTCGTTCACCTGATGGTAAGCGCTATTCCTGCCCATAACAACACCTAGAGCACTGCATTGCATAATCCAGCCCGGCACTGCACTCCGCTCCCCACCCAGAGACATCGGCTCTAAAGTCTCATATGCCCAGTAATGTCGCTGGAAACAGTGCCCTTCAAACCGGAACACAGTAATGTTTGCACACTACTGCTTGGCGGATGAATATCTTGAATCGGCTTATGTCTCTGCGCTCAACGAAATTGTTCCAATTAAGCTCCATTAGGACCATGGTCCTCGCAGTTCCTGGTTCCCTAGACACAGGCGGTCCTAGTTAGGGGTCAGCATCTATATAAGTGATCGTAACACGTTATTTAGTCGAACTCAAACTAAAAAAAAAATTCACAACGGCCCAGTAAAAAAAAAATATATTTGACTATCACTGGCTTTGGAATATAAACTTTCACTGTACCTAAGTTCTTCTCTACCAGTAGGGATAGATCAGTGATATGTGATCGGGGATATGTGGATTGTGGAACTGCCGAGTTATCTGACCTGTTTTGTCTTGCAATTCAGATTTTGTATCATTTAACGGGGACAGTGGGAATAATTTTTTCCCAGTGTCTTTCTCGATAAAATAGGTAGCAGGGCCGTTGGAATCTAAATTCCCAGCGCCTCTACTAACATTCTTAGCGGAACGCTTAGTGCAAAACAATTCCCATTTTTTCCATTGGTAGGACAGTCAGGAATATGCCTAAAAACCGACATGAAAGCCGTAGTCTCATGTTTTTTTAAAATAATATTGCATTGTTTTACCTAAACTTGGTACATTAATTACAGTGAAAACTTCATTAAAATGACCAGTTCAAAGGTAAATTAGATAATTAAACTAGTATAAATTCGGAGCTACACCGAAGCAGCTGTCCAATTTCCTGCTTGGAAGGTGTCTCGGCACTGGACACCTTGTGGCTTCGGATCACACGCTTCGATTCTTGATTCTATGTTCTTCTCGTACAGTGCAGAGATAAATATGGCACACTGTGACACTATAAAACAATAATAATAAGAACGCTTTCAGCGATAAGACCGCCCATTGTACTACCCTTGTTTACCTATTAATTTTTCTGTACTGTGTTTTTTTTCTGGTGAACGATAAAGGGTTTTCTATTCTATTTTATTTTATAACGCGTCACGATCACCTGATGGAACCTGACCCCTAACTAGGATTCTTAGAATCAAGAATTACGAGGACCATGGTCCTACAAATACCCAGACTCAGAGCAAATATTTGTGGCTCACAAAAATCATTGCCTTGCACGGGAATCGAACCTGCAACCTCACGCTTCACAGTCGGCTCAACACCTACTACGTCACGGAGGCCGTCAAACTGGTTCGTTCATCCGCCAAGCAGTAGTGTGTAAACATTATTGTGTTCCGGTTTGAAGGGCACTGTTTCCAGCGAAATTACTGGGCGTGTGAGACTTTAGAACCAATGTCTTAGGGTGACAAGCGCAGTGCAGTGCCGCGCAAGATTATGCAATGCTAAGTTCTGGCACTTTGACTTTTATTGGTAGGCGTAGCGCTTACCATCAGGTGAATGACTGGTTTGTCTCGTCACTCAGTCAAATATGAAATAATGTGTGTAATAGTGTACACACGTATCTAAGAAGTGAAATTATTTCTTCTTTGACTCTCATTCCGACCCGTCAAATATGCGATGACATTCGTTTGGTATCATGGCGCGTGACGGTCGAGCGTAATAAAAAACAGTGCTTTCATACCTCCTCCATGGCAGCGTTAAACGATTAACGCAACCTTGCTGGAAGTCGCATTAAAAGTTTCACTCCAAAAAAGTACGTCATCTTGAAAAATTTTTAACGTGTCATTAAAATGCCAAGCACTGTACGTTAACTGTCGCCTACCCAAAACCGCAAGATGTCCACTCCATTCAATACAGCCACTGCGAATATAGTACCAATGACACACACTAGGGATGTTACGGAGTTGGTTCAGTCGGAACCGAAGTCGGAGTCGGAGTATTTAAATTTGGTTTGTCGGAACCGGAGTCGGAGTCGGAGTCGGAGGTGGTGGTAGAAGAGAGATGTGTTAAGGGCATGATTCATAAAATAAAACAGTGCAAACATTATTCAATCAGCCTGTTTAATTTCAATTAAACAATAATAAACTTACTTGACATGAGCAAAAAATATTCATGTTTTCAATAACAGTTAGCAAATTAAATCAAATGAATCGTCCATCGAAGTAGCAAGACCTCCGATTAAAACCTCCGAATTAAAGGTGTCGGAGCCGAAGTTGGAACCGGAGTCGGAGGTGTAATATCAATCGGAAGTTCCGACTTATCGGAGTCGGAGTCGAAGCTCCGTAACATCCCTCACATACACAATAGGTTCTAAAGGACTGGGTCGCTGAACACCTATGTATTGTGTATATATACCTATGTTTACTGGGTTACACTACATTTAGCTTGATTTGGAATAGGTGTGCCGATTGAATATCAATACATCGTAATTAGTATCGCACGCTTGACTTGAGGAGTAAGCTGGTGAATGCGTTACGAAAAATGTGATCGGGTGAGGCGAACGGAAGTTGAGAGGGAGGTATAAGTTAGTGAAGATAGAATAGAGAGAGTTACGATTCATATATTTTTTGAAATATCTTTTACTAGATTTTTTTTTTTTTTTAATAACTGTTTAGTTGAAGTTTTACTTCTATTATGTGTCCCAGCACACATTTAGTTTCTTTTTTTTACATACTTTTGTTTATTTTTGTTTTAAAGAACATAGAAAGAGTTGTAATTGGAAAAATATTATAAAATAAAGTATTATTTTACAACATAAGCACTAGCATTGGGTATAAGCGTAGCCTTGATCAGGCGCCCAGACCTTCAGTTATTAAAATGATTAAATAACAAATTCAAGTCATGATGTCCCACTCATAAAGTTTACTTTTCTTTGATCATTCATTTTCTTTGATCACAAAGTCACGCCCGTGTTCCGAAATTGGACGAAAAAGTGCAACGTCCGACAGTTCGGAAAGTGCGATCGCACGGCGCACGTTTGTCATTCAATCTCGAACCTTTTTGGAATGCACGGCTGGAAAAGTGGAATCGAGAGTTGGCGTAAAAAACGGACTTTTCAACCTTTTTTCGAGATTGGAACTTTTTAGTTGGACATTGGGAGAAAGATACGTAGAAATGTTCACAAAAAGATTTTAGTACGCGTAAATTTGATTAAAGAAAACAAATGACGTATTCAATTCTAATTAAGTATATCAGTTATTTATTTATTTCAAGGCGAAGCGAAGCAAGGATGCTGAGATTTATATTAATAGCAGGATCAGCTCAAAATCCAATATAAAAATGTCCTTTTCTAAATTAAAAAAATATTAATTGGACCCCATTTCCGTAGTTCAATTAACACACACACACACATACAATCTTTTGTACACACATATTATTATGCCTTTTTCCCGTTGGGATAGGCAGAGACTACATTCAAATAGAGAAAGAGGAGAGACAGAGTGAGAAAAAAAGAGATAGAGTCAATTAATGCTACTGCTGCCGGGGCGTCCGAATGATCCAAACATCTTGTGGCACCTGTAAGTTTTGTTGTTATTTTGTTATTATTTATTTCGTCTGGACAATGTGCCAAATAGTTTTGTTTTTTATTTTTTTCTCATATCGTTTTTATTATAAAGCTTTAGTTTAGTACTTTGTGCTGTACGCTCGATATGTTAATATTTTGTTGTATGTACATACTTTGAATTACAATCCAGATTTTAAACTACTTTAATTAACTCATAAGTTACAACGATTGTAATTTGTTTTGTGCATCAAATAAATATAATAAAATAAAATAAAATTAAAAATATATTTAAAATTTTACATGGCTTGAAAATTTCAATATAAACTACATTGATAGTTGTAAAAACAAACTAACTTAGAAACCACTTCGATAAAAGCAAGTGAACGAATCCGGAGATTTCCTATCTATATGTAAATTTGTCGACGGGTTTTATGTTACTTTTTAAAAAACAAACCGCGTAAACGCAGGTGTAGTTTCAATAGTAATTATGTTTGGAAAAAGAGTTGCATCTGGTATTGGAATTAGATATACTTCTAATTTTTTTTTTACTTATTTTGCTTATTATGCTTGAAGGATAAATTTTCCTTTTCAAACTCAAACCATAATCAGTTAGTCATTAGTTGAGTTGATTATATTTAATTTATTTATTGTTTTTCTCAACGTATACGAGACTTAAGTGTTTGACTTGTAGAAGCGCTTTATTTTTGCCTACTTGCAAGAGATAATTTAAGTTTTGAAAAAAAAATCCAAAGGTAAACGAAAAACAACAAGATAGGAAAAAATATAGAAAACGAAATCCATATGCTAATCTATCTCTAATTTTATCTTATTTGTACAAATTGGATAGCTGGCGAAAATGGCGGACTTAATGCTACGAACATTTTCTACCAGTCAACCACCCATAGTTGCCGGCGCGCCGGTATAAAGGCCATCGGTGGCTTTCGTGGCAAATTTTATCGGTTCAAATATCGATTACCTCTAAAAAATACCGTGAACGCAGTCGGGGGTAAAAACTAGTCTATAATAAACATAGAATGTGAGAAACAAAACCCTTCAAAAACCACATATTACTTCGTACTGTAACAAGATATGGTTGCGCAGATTTCTGTATTACTATATGTTTGTTTCTCACTTTATAGTCACCTAAACTCTGTTAAGTAAGTATAAAATGAGAACCAAGTGACTTTAATAAAGTTTAAAGTTTGCCGCCAAATGGCACTGGATAATTTCCTGAGTTTCTTCAACTTTATTTTAAATTATAAGTAGCTTAAAGTGCTACAACCTCATATTAAGGTGTGAGACGATAACAAAAAATATGGGACATTATCTAAAAGACTTCTGGTATTCTTGGCTCCCATGTCAGTATAACACACCGTAGATGTAAATCGCAATATAATATATCTATAGATCCCTATAGATTGGTGTTCCATAACCGTCGTAGACAAGGTTGTACTTAGAAATAATGATACGACGACCTTTACTCTTTTGAAAAAAAAAATGGATGTAGCTAGGACAGGACAGGTTAAAAAAATAACCTAACCCCTTACTTATAAAAAGTAATTTAATGACACTTCATCATCAACCCATATCGTCCCACTGCTGAGCACGGGTCTCCCCTCACTTTCGTGAGGAGGGTTAGGCCATAATCCACCACGGGGGTCCCAAAATATCACTTAGTATTAAAATTATTAGCAAAACACGACGACAAAAGCATTTTATGGCAGTACCAAATTGTACTCTGGAATTTTATTAAGCTTCAAATAACTTTATGATTTATGAGATAAAGTATACGTTCGAGAACTAATAGTAGGGCCCTCGTTGTGGCGGAGCACTCGACGATCGCAGAAGCTAACGACCACTCCAGTGCCTTCGTGCTTTGCGCGAGCAAATGTACTATTGTGTTACCGTATGTTATATCTCCACCTCTGTGAATACTTCCCGCAGTCTCATCTCTAGTCAAGAGATGTTCCAGCAGAAGTTTTCCGGTCACTTTAAGATTTACTAAAAAAAATCAACTTACTAGTAGAGTTTTGTTTAAGCTAAACCATTTTTTGTTACCCGAGAATTGTTTCGGAGGTAGGTATGGTATCCATCAAACCGGACCGGGCCCCGCAGTGGGTGGACATAGGTTGTTATGTTGAAGATGACCATAAAGCAAGCTCAGAAGTTAAAAGTAACAATCACCAATTAGATTCAAAACTATTCTTAAAAAATTTAAAAAACCCTGCGCTATTAGAAGTCTGAAGAATTGATGGTCTTAGTTGCTTAGGAAGTCACCCACGGCATCTTATAGTAGCGACTTAAAAATGATACAGTCGCAAACCGAATTCGTTGATGTCGCTGGACTTTCGTCCTCGTAACCACGATTTTGCATCGTTACAGACGCGATACAGCATCGATACAGTCGTGATACAGCATCGATACAGTCGCAATGCGGTATTGATACAGTTGGTAAATGCGACAAACGGCCTGAACGGCATGAAAAATAAAGCTATTGAGTCGCTGCTAGAAGCAGCGGTGGGCAACCTCTCAAAACTATCAATTTATTTATGGAAGTTGGTTGGAAGAAGTTGTTCCATCCTTACCACAGTCTCGCGTCGGCAAACTTATAATTTACTTCTGGAAACTACCAACAGCTGTTATTTGTGATGCATCAACTTGTAACTCTTGGACTAGGGATGTTACGAAGGTGGTTCAATCGGAACCGAAGTCGGCGTCGGAGTTTTTAAATTTGGTTTATCGGTACCGGAGTCAAGTCGGAGTTTTTAAATTTGGTTTGTCGGAACCGGAGTCGGGTCGGAGGTGGTGGTAGAAGAGAGATGTGTTAAGGGCATGCTTCCTAAAATAAAACAGTGCAAACATTATTCAATCAGCCTGTTTAATTTCAAGTAAAAAATAATAAACTTACTTGACATGAGCAAAAAATATCCATATTTTCAATAAGTTAATTGTCAAATTAATTGTCTATCAAAGTAGCAAGACCTCCGATTGAAACCTCCGATTTAAAGGTGTCGGAGCTGAAGTTGTAATATCAACCGGACGTGTAATATCAATCGGAAGTTCCGACTTATCGGAGTCGGAGTCGAAGCAGCTCTGTAACATCCCTATCTTGGACTATTTTACATCATAGAAGCTCTATGACTCAACTCCTTATTAGGTATTTTTATATTATAGATTACTAGCTGCCAGGCCCGGATTATCCATAAGGCGGATTAGGCAACTGCCTAGAGGCCCTGCACCGACTAGGGGCCCACGGGGGCCTAGCCTTTGCAGCCGATGCGGGCCAAGCACAAAGAAAAAAAACGTTTCATCCAAACAAAATATTTTTTTGAGAATTGAATTTGTACGCTTCCCTAATATTATACTTTCTGCTTTTCAAAACTGAACGAGATGCTTTGTTGGTGATTGACTCGAATTTTGTAAAAGAAAAAACATATTTTAAAAAGTAAGACAAGGGTAACGTAAAGGGGCCACGAGAATTGCATTGCCTAGGCTCGACATCCGAGCCGGTCTATACCTCTAGGCTTAGTCCAGGTCGTCGACGTTTCGGATAGGATCAGCAACTATTGCAACGCCGCAGCGTTGCGGCAACATCAGTAAATTGTCAATTTAGCTGAGCTCTGCCTTCACACTGTCCGCTCTGATTACATAAGCGACGGCGGTGGTCCAAGGCATAGGACATTGATAAAATAATAAGCGGCTTGTTGGTCGGTGCAAATATCGAAAAAGATTGCATTGTAATAACGTCCAGATCTGCTCGCCGTAAGGCTGTTACTTTAGCACTTGTAAATCTGATGTTATAATATTGGTATTAGTATAGATTTTTTTTATATTGTTGCTTGTGGCATGCATAAAAAAATGAATGAAAAAAATTTAAACAATGACATGCCCGTAGAGTTTCTGGTGCTATATTCTCTGAGGGGCGTATTCCCAAGCAATGGTAGAGTTGATGTCACTTGAAAGGGAAATGAACTTTTTCAAACTCAAACTATAATAAGATAATCATTAGTTTAGTAGATCATAATTTAATTTGTTTTTTATTTTTCTCTATGTATATGAGACTAAAAAAAAGCAGTGGTAGCCTAGTGGGAGAACGTCCGCCTTCCAATCATAAGGTTGTAAATTCAAATCCCAGTGCGGGCACGTACCAATGTGTTTCTGTAAAACATATGTACGTAATTATCATTCGCTTTTCGGTGAAGGAAAACATCGTGAGGAAACCCACATACCTACCCGAGAATTATTTCGGAGGTAGATATGTTATCCACCAATCAAGACTGGGCCCCGTGGTGGATTATGGCCTAACCCTCCTCACGAAAGTGAGGAGAGACCTGTGCCCAGCAGTGGGACGTTATGGGCTGATGATGATGATGATGAAAATACTACATTTAGTACTAAAATATTTAGTAGTGGGAGGCCTCTTCTGCAAGAGACCGCCTGGGGAAGTACCACCCTTTGCCAGATCTTCATCCGCCAAGCAGTAGTGAGCAAACATTACTGTGTTCCGGATTGATGAGCATTGTTTCCAGCGAAATTACTGGGCATATGAGACTTTAGAGCCGATGTCTCAGGGTGACGAGCGCAGTGCAGCGCCGCGCAGGATTATGCAATGCAAGGTTCTGGGTGGTGCTGTGACTGTTATGGGCAGGCCTAGCGCTTACCCTCCGGCGAACGACTGGCTCGTCCCGAAATAAAAAAAAACCCCAGTGTTAAACTATACCGCGTTCAGGTCATTCCTTGGCTCATCTCGTTAGCAATGTAACGCAAACTAATCCAAGCTACGAGGAAAAACCCGGCATTATGCCCCCTGAATATCACCTTACCGATTGGGCCCACAGTGGGCCACTTCATTAATGTGGACCCACTCGACCGTGTGAGATAGCTATTGCGTTTCGGCTAAGTAATTTATGTAACTTGACCTTTTCACTTACTTTTTGGTTTTTGCCTTGGAATTATAATTTTGACCACTCAAAGCTACGCTGAGCTGAAAAAAGGTTTTGATAGTTTTTTTTTTGTTTTTGTGAAATACGTATTCGGTACTGCAAGCTGATCAGAATGAGTCCAAACATCATCAAACTACTGTTAGTCACTGAGGAGTTCCGTCTTCTACCTTCCGTCTCTATCATCAGCTCTACCTTCGCTAAAGGACAATAAAACATCATAGCTTATGATTCTGAACTATTCTGATTCTGATCCTAATTCTGATTCTTAGACAACGAAGGTACGGAACCATGAAACATAGAAAAAATTTGGTAGATTACTTAAAAAAAAAACTGAACAAAACCAACCAGTGGAATAAGTTAAACTAAATTATTAGAATTGAGGGTTACGGGTTCCATTATCGGCTTAACTTGTGACTTCCCTTTGTTACATCACGTGATCAAAGTCTTTTAATAGTCTAGGAGCGAGCGTCATAAATGTTTACAGCAGGTTTGGCGCACTCCGCACATTAGATATAAGTACATCTTGGTGGTAAAACGTAGGCGTCACGAGATATAGAGTATGATAGAGACTTGTGAGTTACTAGACAATTGACTTGTGAGTAAATATATGCCGCGCTGTGCGCACTGAATTGAGACTTTATTGCGTCGACACAAGAGTCGCTATTTCTTTAAATGTCCTTGCGGAATGAAGTTTCTTTGTTGGTATTAGTTAATACTATTTTAGTTATTTGTTGTATCAATAATTGTAACAGTACAGTACAATGAAGTGACGTTTTCTGATTTTTCCCCTTACGGTGTTGTAAGATATTGTTTCTTGCCAAGTTTCATGATTCTAGGTCAACCGAAATTTGATATTTTTACAGCTAAAAGGGACCGTAGCCGTAGACCCGAGTATTTGATATTTATTTCAATTTGACACACTTACGCGTTCTTGAGAAAAAAATGTCTTGACAGACAGACAAACAGACCGACGGACAACAAAGTGATCCTTTCTCCTTTTGAGGTCCGAAACCCTAAAAACTACTTTTTACATAATTAGGTAGAAACTATACGGCCAGTCTGCTGAGCTAATATAATATAATATTTATTCGAAGAATAGGTGCAATGGCTTGGTAGAAACCATCTTCTAATACCGATATTAAAAAGTAAATATCACTGCTAATTAATTTACGGATAGCAAATAACAAATCAAAAACAGTTTCAACATAAAAAAGTCCACACAAAATTAGGCCACCAAAACTGTTTCCAAACTAATATCAAATTCAATTAATTATGTAAATAATCCAACACACACCATCATCAGTACAAACTAAATCAATTATTATAACCAAGTTGAACCTTAATTAATTTGATTTAATTACACCCTGACTCCTAGCCTACAATACAGGGTGTTCTAGGAAGCAGATCACGTAACTTGCGAGAACAAAACATATTGAATTTTGGTCACGTATAATCTTTGTATTTTCTACCATTCGTGTCTCTTTTTAGAGATCCGCAGGACCGAAGTATAATTTAATTTGGTTTCAGTGAGGCGGCTGTGAACTAGTTGCAAAATTATTATAGTACTCCATACAGAATGGACACTATTGGACACTCATCCCTACGCAAACCGCTTCCCCCAACCTCTACCCACAATCAAGGAGACCTGGGAGGTAACCACATACTTATTCTTATTCCATGCAGTTCATTTTAAGGCCTTAAGCTGAACGGCCTATATTGGCACCACACACTGATAAAAGACAAACATGACGTGACGTCACTCAAAAATAGACTGCATAGAATGAGAGACAAAGAGAATGAGATGGAGTTATATAAACTCCTATAAATGCAAATAAATTGTTCCGATCTCTTTGGATAAATGTCTCTGGTCGACTTATGAACGCTGAGCGATATTGGTGGTGACAGTTAGCAGGGCAGTTCAGTTTAAGGCCTTAAACTGGATGGATTTAACTGTTCGTGGTGAGGCCCCTATGAATATTACACGCTCAAATATAATAGAGAAACAGTTAGTATGAACCTACATACTAGCGGGTTCTTTTGTTTTGGTCGCGTTGTATAATTCTGTACTTAACTTAAATGTACGTACAAACGTCCTATCCTATTCTATTGTCCTAATTCTAGCTTATCCCTTATTCACCAATCCGGACCGGGCCCCGTGGTGGATTATGGCTTAACCCTCCTCACGAAAGTGAGGGGAGACCCGTGCTCAGTAGTGGGCCGATATGGTTTGTTGATAATGAATTTAATATTATAAATGCGAATGTGAGTTTGTTTGTTTGTTACGTCTTCAGCCGACTAAAACGACTAAACCGATTTTAAAAATTCTTTCAGCAATGGTAAGCTACATTATCAGCGAGTAAAATTAACTATATTTTGTCTCCGTATTCTTACGTGAACGGGAACTATGCGAATGACAACAAATGCAACAAAGGTTCATAATTATGTTAGAAGCAACATGTTATAAACTTCAAAATGATTAGTAAATTAACATGTTCACTGCTGAAAACACATCTGTTGTGTTTTTTATAACTTGGCGCGAGTGCGGGAAAACACAACAGTGTGTGCAGATCCGTAACTGTGGCTAGACGAGACAATCGGCTCAGCAGTCAAAGAGTCAAAAGAAAAAAATAGCACTCAACGCGATATAAAACACGAAATCATAAAATCAAATACAGAACCCTCTAACCTAATATACGACTCCATCTTGGCAATCCGTTTACTTATCAAAGCCGAAACTTTCAAGGGTCCTCGTAATAGAGATCCCCAAACAAAATTAGGTATAAAAGAACCAATGGTTGACCCACTTACTTGGGATAAATGTTAAAATAATATTCTATTTTATTAGTTAAGTAGAATAAGTAAAAGGGTAAAATTACTCCACAAGGGATTTTTGAAGTAAAACTTCTTTACCCACGCTTGACTTGAGGAGTAAGCTGATGAATGCGTGACGAGAGCGTTATGAAAAGTGTAATCGGGCGGGCCTATGCACTCCTGCGCCACTCGGGGCGTTGTCGATGCGTTGCTTACTCTCTGGAGCTCTTTCCACTCTTCCCTTGAAGAGTCCCATATTATAGTCATCATCATCATCATCATCTCAGCCCGTATCAACCCACTGTTGGGTATAGGCCTCCTCTCCTTCACGCCACTTATTCCGGTTCTGTGCGAGACGTATCCACTGCTTTCCGACTAACTTGACAAGGTCGTCCGACCAGCGAGCTGGTGGTCTAACTACCGGTCTGCACCCTTTTCTCGGCCACCATTCCGTCACCGCTTTTGTCCATCGGCCGTCCTCCCTTCTGGCCAGGTGGTTCATTATAGTACTCCGGAAAAATGTCTGATGGTAGCTTATTAATAATAATATACAAAAAAAATAGTAAAAACAAATAAAATAATCATCATCATCCCATATCGTCCCACGGGTCTCTTTCTCGTGAGGAGGGTAAGGCCATAATCCACCACGGGGGCCCGGTCCGGATTGGTGGATCACCTACCCACCTCCGAAATAATTCTCGGGTAAGTATGTGGGTTTCCTCACGATGTTTTCCTTCATTGTAAAGCGAGTGATAATTATGTACATATGTTTTTTACAAGAACCACATAAAAAATAAAATAAATAATGAAACTTTAAAGCCGATGTGTCAGGGTGACGAGCGCAGTGCAGTGCCGCGCAAGATTATACAATGCAATGTTCTGGGTGGCACTGTAACTGTTATGGGCAGGCGTGGCGCTTACCAGCGAACGGTTAAGTGAACGAATTCATCGTCCCGTTACTTAGTAAATAAATAAAAAATGTAACGCTTTTTTTTTGTCGGGGGTTAAAAAGAATCCTATTCTATCCCACTTCCTATCCTACCCATCATCAACCCATAACGTCCCACTGCTGGGCACGGGTCTCTCCTCACTTTTGTGAGGAGGGTTAGGCCATATTCCACCACGGGGGCCAAGTCGGGATTGGTGGATAACATACCTACCTCCGAAATAATTCTCGGGTAGGTATGTGGGTTTCCTCACGATGTTTTCCTTCACCGAAAAGCGAGTGATAATTACGTACATATGTTTTACAGAAACACATTGGTACGCGCCCGCACTGGGATTTGAACTCACGACCTTCTGATTGGAAGGCGGACGTTCTCCCACTAGGCTACCACCGGTTTCACCACGTATCCTACTAATATTGTAAATGTAAAAGTTTGTGTGGATGGATGGATGGATGGATGTTTGTTACTCGTACACGCAAAAACTACTGAACGGATTTAGATGAAATTTAACACACAGATAGTTAAATACCTGGTTAATGATCTAGAATACTTTTTACCTTTTTACGAATTTATACGTTTGATAAATGTGTTTGTCTGTCGATTTGTTTTTGCATTACGTAAAAACACATTTTCGGATTACACCCAAACCTCTCACCATAATGGCGGAACATCTATACCTCTTACCTGAAGTGTGTGCATCTACACCGCGCTTCCATATGGGTACTTTCCATTGGTACTTACTCGAATTTCTCACGAGTGTTTCCAACCGTGTTCCCGGGATCGTCGGAGCGGGTAATGTATTCCTGGCTCAAACGTTCCTGCACAAAATATAGCTACCTACGCCGAAGAGTTATTGTGTAAAACAAAAAAAGCAACGTAGAAACAAAACAAGATGCAAAAAGGTTGTATTATGTTGAAAAAAATACAGTTATATGTTAGATTTAGATATGGTTAAACTCTCTTACTGATTTTTTGTCCGTAAGTCCAGTAAATCATAGTAAATAAAAAAAAAAACATATTATCTAGTACATAACGCGTCACGTTCACATAAATAGATCCAGACCCCGAATAGTCAGGAACTACGAGAACCATGGTCCTACAAACACCCAGACTCAGAGCAAATACTTGTGTTTCATAAAAAATTTTGCCCTGTGGGAGAATCGAATCGCATTTTGACACTGATGTCCACCGACCCAACCCTACTCCTGCTCTCAATCTTGTCCACTCTAAGGTTGTCTGGCAGAGATCACTTTGAGCAATAAGACCGCCCACTGTACCTAGGGATTATTCAGTTATTTTTCTTTTTTCTCTGTTTTATAAAATTATCTTAAGCATTAAGTACTCCTTGTACTCCATTTGTGTGTTAAAGAATAAATAAATTAATTAATCTTGGTGTAAATAAAAAAATATCTATAAATCATATCGTGCGGCTTCGGCAAGGAATATCATGGCCATAAGTACATTACCAACTAGAATTTCGCATTGCCTAATCCTGCGCCGCACTGCACTGACTCGTGACCCTGAGACATCGGCTCTAAAGTGTCATATGCCCAGTGATTTCGCTGGACACAATGCCCTTCAAATCGGAACATAATAATGTTTGCACACCACTGCTTGGCGGATGAATATCTGGCAAAGGTGTGGTACTTCCCCAGGCGGTCTCTAGCAGAAGAGGCCTCCCACTACAACTCTTCTCTCACACAGAGAGAAACCCATTTTAAAACAGAGTATTTTTAGCATGTCGAAAAGGCGATTCCACTCCAAGCAATCGTGTTCATTGGAATCCAAAACCACTACGCTCCATAGAATCGTACCACTTGGCTCCATGGTCTGTTAAAAAAATATTATAAATTGTAAAAGCGTTATATTTTAACGGCGTACCCACCGTTATCAGTCGGCCGTTAGGCCGTTAGCCCGTTACCGATTATAATATGCTCGAGTGAACTGCTATCCATGGACCGTGCGTAGAGATGGGATCACATTGAGATATGAAAGTGGGTTCTTATCGATAAAATCAATAGAAAAAATTCAAAATTCGCGGGAAAATTCAAAATATTTATTATAAGTGTTTAAAAGTTGAAAATCTTAGTTTTTAATCTAATTATAGCATGATGTAAAACTTCCTGAGGAAACCCACATTACCCTACCCGAGAATTATTTCGAAATTAGGCATGTTTTCCACCAATCTGGAGCGTCCTTCCGTGGTGGATTAAGGCCTAATCCTACTCTCGAAAGTGAGGGGAGACCCGTGCTCAGCAGTGGGACGATATGGGTTGATGATGATAGTAGTTTTGGGAATTGAAATTTCATTGAGAATAATAACATTTTAAACTTGACTAACTAAATAATATAACTTTATATTAGATTAGGAACTAAACGGCAGCACAGGAAAAGAACAAAAAATACGATAAATATCCACAGATATATATCGACAACTTCTGTTCAACTACTGTTAAAAATATGGCAGCGATGGAATAATAATTAAGCTACGATTTTTTTCGTATGTGGTATTATCGATAACGTCTCATCTTTAATGAATTCAACCACAAAAGTATGAACTCTTTGCTAAGCGCGGTCGACTGCACAGGACCTGTGTGCGTCAAACGGAAGATCACATATTTGTATAGAAAAAGTGGGGTTTTATCAGAAATACGGCAAGAAAAGAATTGGCATATGTACAGTGATTTTGGAAAGCTTTAGAGAAAACAGCCTATTGGTATGGAGTTCCAGAAACCAGTGGAGGGTTTCAGAGGTGTACTGCTTCCCACTGGGATCGGAGCATGTGGGAAGATGTAGTCTCTGCCTATCCCAACGGGAGAAAGGCGTGACTGTATGTGTTAGAGATAAATGTTTTTGACATGACGTGACTCGTGACGTGACACGTGACGCTTGACTAAAATCATCATCATCATCATCCATATCAGCTTACTGCTGAGCACGGGTCTCTCCTCATTTTCATGAGAAGGATTAGGCCATAATCCATCACGGGAATCCAGTCCGGATTGACGGATCACATACCTCCAAAAAAAATCTCATTTAGTCGAATCCGAAAGCTTTTGACCACGGCTCCACCTGTAACCGTAGGTAGGTGTACCGTCAAAAGAGTTAAAATCGAGTTAAGAAATAACAAGGTTACCGTTTGGCGACCGATATCTGAGCATCAGGATCTGACAGAGACGAATTCCGATTCGGCAGGGGGGGGGGGGGGCAGGTCCAATTGCCCCTCTACTGCAAAATGTAAAAAGGTTACTTCTAGGTAAGCGTGCCTACCTACTAGACAAAGCTAAGTGTAAATCACACACAGGTCTAGAAACCCGGTTCGGATACCGTTTTGTCTGTTCAGTGTAAAGACATTTTTTTTTCATCACACACAAATCACATTTCATTATGACCATGAACCTAACAACCTCCAGACTCAGCAAATATTTGTGTGTCACATAAATCTTTGCCCTGTGCGGTAATCGAACCCGTAACCTTACGCTTCGCAATCGGCTCCAGAAGTTTAAGAACTTCTAAAATACCTGTTTACCAAATTTCATCAAAATCCGTTTAGCCGATATGCAGCAGAGCTACAACAAACACACCTGATAGAATATGATAACTTCTGTGTGTTAAACAGTGTTAATCATAATTCCCACACCTTGGGTCAAAGCGTCATCCTAGTTAGTCATACCCGTTTACAAGGACCACGCACGTGCGCTCACCCCTCTGCTAAACTTAAATAATCGACTGTTCGTGTAACGGTATTCAACTCGTGATCTCCGACCTTTGTTTATCGCAATCACAAGTGTAATGTCTTCCTCGGACCCGTTCCCCCGCCATAACTGACAGAATTTGTTGTTAGCAGAGTCAGATGCGTGCCCGGTCCAAAGAGTACCTACATATAAAAAGTCCTTGCCCTTGCCGGTCTTTCAAATTGCCCCTTCTAGACAGATTCTAGATACGTCCCCTGTACACCTGGATTAAATTCAAACGTCCTGGGGTGGAATTTCTAAAGGTTTTTCATGTGTGCTCAGCCGTATTCAGCTTGGGAAGGCAACCAGGCGTGTTTTAAATTATATTTTACTACCTGTGCCTCGCGGTTTTACCCGCGTTGAGTATTATCCCACGGGATTTAAGTATTATACCTCAGAAATATTTACTTTATTCGGGATAAAAAGTATCCTATGTGTTAATTCAGGTTAATAACTATCTGTGTGCCAAATTTCATTCAAATCCGTTCTGTCCTTTTTGCGTGAGAGAGAAACAAACATCCATCTATCCATACTCACAAACTTTCATATTAATAATATTGCTAGCTTCGCCCCGCGGTTTCACCCACGTAGCTACTGTTCCCGTGAGAATACGGGGATAAAATATAGCCTTGTGTTACTCGCTGATAATTTAGATTTTTATTGATGAAGGAATTTCTAAAATCGGTTTTTTGGTTTAGTCGTGAAAGCGTAACCAACAAACAAACTCACATATGCATTTATAATATTAGTTAGGATATAAAGTAGGATTACCTGAGGTTTAGGATTGAAATCAAAACATTGAAGCCAGTGGCAATATTACGTATAGCCATTGGATTTAAAATTCAAATATCTTTATAAGCATAGGACATCCCACTTAGGTTGTCAGTGCGAATGTTTGTGTGTGCCTATGTATGTATTAAAAAAAACCCGACTGCGAATAAAACTGAAACGTAACGTAACAAAATATCGTCGTAGACATTGCAGTCAAAAGTTGAAATGAAATGGTGATGCCTCCAACTGCATTTCACTTTTCAGTATTCATTGGAGTCGGGTTTTAGAAAAGAATAGAATAGAACAGAACAGAGCAGAACAAAACAGAACAGAACAGAACAGAACAGAACTGAACACAACAGAAAAGAATACATTTATTGTCAAAAACTGTGTAGTTACATTTATAGATGGAATTGCATTTACCTTATTCTTATTCTGCACTGTGTTTAATTTTGGTTTACAAAGAATAAGAGAGAGTTTTCTATAAAGAGTTTTCTATTCTATTCTATTCTTACCAAAATGGAACAAAATACAGTAAAACCACAAAAATTTAACGTTAACATAGATGAACAGACAAAAACTGCGAAGGTGAACGTCGTAGTGGTGGCGATGGTCATGGTGTTTGTCCAACAGTGGCTTCAAATTGTGTAAAAAAAAGCATAATTTAAAATATGCTAAGCCATGCCTCGTGTTTATATTAAGCAACACTAGAGAGTGCAGTTATTAGATGCCCCACTCCAGTTCCTCAGCTCACAGGCCCGTATCTATAGGTGATATGAGGAAGGTGTAAAGCGATGTCTACACTCCATAACTCAGTAGTGATAGGCCTCTTTTGCAAGAGACCGCCTGGGGAAGTAGCCACACCTTTGCCAAATTTTCATCCACCCAGCAGTAGTGTGAAAACAGCGGGTACTGGGACAAAATTGACTTGCAAATTTTGACCTGAACGTACATCTACGAACCATCTAACGCGGTGGGTTAAATATAAAGCTTGTAAAAGCAGTCTTTATTTTAATAAGCCTTTTTAACGATAGACGGAACGAAGATGTGCACGGAACCAAAGTGATCAATATCACCTTACATTTCTATTAAATGTAATAACATACTTTTATAGCTCATAAACACACACACATTCACATTTTGGTGCATAATGTAATGATACGGACAGACAGAAGGACAAAGTGGAAGAGGCAAACCTCAATCACAGAGATGAAATCTCATTGAGGATAAGTTGGAACCTCTTTGGCTGCGATGCATCGATGAAGGCTAGACTTCAAAACGTGGAACATCATCACAAACTATCCAGTATTTCAGTCTTCTGCAGAATATATTTCAGAGAGTGTGCGATGGAGTTGCGCAACTTAATTCCTCCATCTCATTTCCACTATCGGACAACAAGACGTACGGAAACACGGCATCCGTATATGGTTGATATTCCTCCTACCCGCACAAAGCGATTTGAATCCACTTTTATAATTCGGACAGTGAAGGAATGGAACACAGCGTCTGTGTTTCCCGAGAGCTAAAATCTGGAAGTCTTTAAGTCGAGAGTGAATAGGTATCTTCTAGGCAAGCATGTTCCACCGTCGTCGGCCGCGTTTTTGCCATCAGGTGAGACTCGACTCCTTGTCTATTAGCAATAATAACCTTCTCCCTTTTTGAAGTCTTTTAAAAGAAATGGCCAAAAAAAAAAAACACGTTTATTGTATGGGAGCCCCTTAAATATTTATTTTATTCTTATTTATACAGACAGACAGACAGCGGAGCCCGGTCAACGGTCCCGTTTTACCCTTTGGGTACGGAACCCTAAAAAAGAGGCCTGGTCGATGAACTACCCAACCCGATCTCTAAGTCATGTCTAAAACTCTTCGTCTAGTTCTTACCCAAACTTAGCCTATAGATACAGGTCTCATAGTTATGCAAGGAATTCCAGAAAGTGGGACAAAGCATTTTTCATCGTTCGCCAACTTCAACCAAATGAAATTTCATCCCCCACCCTCGACGGGGTCGCTTAGTGGTATTTTATTAGTTTTAGTTTATTGTTTGGGTAGACGCCATGGTGTTAGTGCACTTTCTAGTTTTTTCCTAACTGGAAACAAGTTTATAAATAACTTGTTTTATAGTTAAGACCTAGTACTATATAGCATATTTATAGTGGAGTTGAGCGGTGGTAACCTAGTGGGAGACATCCGCCTTCCAATCAGAAGGTCGTGAGTCCAAATCCCAGTGCAGGCACGTATCAATGTGTTTCTTGTAAAACATATGTACGTCATTATCACTCTCTTTTCGGTGAAGGAAATCATCGTGAGGAAACCCACACCATAATATTGTAAAGTAATTAGAACTTGACAGGTACGCAAAATTCGACTTAATTCAGTAACGAGAACTAGGTCAAAATTGACTTGCGAAATTCCAAGACATACAAGTGAAGTTAAAAAAAGCTTTTGTAAAGTTATTTATAAACTCGGCCTCGGTTGTATTTTAGGACTGTCGGGCAAAATTTTTTCAGTCATGTTTTACATCTATGTTAGTAAAGAATTCTGTAGTGTAGATAGAAATCTACTACAGTAGTAGTGGGAGGCCACTTCTTCAAGAGACCGCCTGGGGAAGTACCCACACCTTCGCCAGATATTCATCCGTCAAGCGGTAGTGTGCAAACATTACTGTGTTCCGGTTTGAAGGGCACTGTTTCCAGCGAAATGACTGGGCATATGAGACTTCAGAGCCAGTGAAATGCTTTAATGCCATTAAACAGTGAAATGCTTTAATCTGTGCGAGGCCGCAGCGCCCGATAGAGTCCGTTTGATTTATTTGGACCGGACCAATAAAAGCCTTTAAGGGTAGGGAGGGGACCGAGTCTTGCTTTTTAACTTTTAGGCCATTGTTTCCAGCAAAATTACTGGGCATATGTGACATTAGAGTCGATGTCTCAGGGTGACGAGCGCAGTGCTGTGCCGCGCAGGATTATACAATGCAAAGTTCTGGGTGGCACTGTAACTGTTACAGGCAGGCGTCAATCAGGAGAACGACTTGCTCATCTCGTCACTCAGTCAAATAAAAAAAGGATTGTAAGCTTCTACACTAGAATTGTAATTTGAAGTAAACAATTTCCCAAAATCATACATAGACTGATAAAAACAACACCTTCTTTTGCGTCGCGCAGTCAAGTAAAAATTGAACGCACCATTGGCACGAAAAGAAATATTAACTACGTACTAAGAATGGCTTAAACAAATACCATTGATGATATGAATACATGACATTGATTATGAAAATGGTGAATACAAAGATTTCATAAATTGTTACCTAACAATGGATTTCGAACGGTCATTAAACAGCTATTATGTTGATATGATATGATGTTGAAATGTATACAATTGGTAAAACGATAAACGCGCAGTATTACCATTACTTCACATGATATCTTATCAATTTCATTTAAAAAACCATTAAAAATTACCCATAATATGCCTAGGACGTTTGAATATACTCTATGGACCTAGCGGCCATCTGACTGTACAAGCGAAATGACTGTCAGTTATGGCCTCTGTTAAGATAGACGAGGAAAACACACTAGTGATTACGAAAACATATAAGTGATTGCAAAAAGCAAAGGCCTAGTTTACTAGATAGATATGTAGGTAGATAAAATTTTTGACGCTCCATTACTTCTCTCCATCCAAAGGTTGAATTGAAGAGATCGTTTTTAGCGATAAGTCAACCCATTGTGCTATACCTATTTATTTCAATAATTTCTATTCTATAATATGACCCTTGTGTATTTCTGAACTGGTGTACAATGAAGTATTTTCTATTCTATTCAATTCTATTTTCTTTATGGAAACACCAAATGGAAAACTCAAAAACTAGAAAAAACAAACTTAACAATTAGTGTCACCGTGTACTACCATTAGATGAACAGTCGGTCATGTAACTTTGGTAATGGGCACGCGTGGTCCTTTAATTAGATAGTTAAAGTTTAAACGTAATAGTTGTAAAAATTATGAATTTTCGTACCATTAGTATTTTTAATCAGTTTAACAACTCAAAAACCACTAAAAAAAAAAACAAGCACCATGAATACAGACGTTGCAATATGGATAAACATATTACTGCCATGTCCTATAATTTTGCTAATGTCATGGTGCGTGATACCACAGTGGAGAACATTGCAGAATTACATCTTTCTGAACCAAATTACTTTCGGGACATTACACCTGTATTACATGACCAATGGATTTTCTAAGTGGCATGTGCACGGGCAGATCCGCGTTTATTTATTTGTACCTTCAATATGCTGGTCGTTGCAAGGCATGCTACTGGGTTATAGAAGATTGACTGTGGGATGTGATGCCAAGTCCGGCTATGGGAAAAAGACTGTGACTCGTTCGGTTATCGTAATGACATTAACTATTATTTTTTGTTGTGAAATGGTCGATGTTATGTTTAAAACTCGGCACATATCGCAAATCTTAAGCGTCTGCCTCATAATGTCTGTCACAATGTTATTGTTCCTGAGAATTCTGATATCGGTGTTAGCGTCGCGCAGTAAGTTTGTTTTGGAAAAGCGTTTGTGTCACGTCATGGTGTTAGTTGGCGTACTGGGACTTGTGTTACTCTGTGACACGTTAACTGTGTTGCATTATCTGTGGAATGTAATGTTAATCGATTATTTTATTTCCCATATAAGTCCTTCGAACGTGAGTATGGTCCTATTTATATTCAAAATCGATTATTTGCTTAAGCTATGGTTTACGTACCGACTCATTTTAGTAACGGTTGTTATTTTGCTTAGTAGCCATTCGAGAAACCTTATCGAGAACCATTTGAAGAGAAACAATCGTAATTGTATATCGCAAGCTTAAGCCGTAAGGGGTTTAACTACTTAGGACATTGTTAATTGATATTTGGAGCTTAAGATAGTTTCTCTATTGATGGAATATATTAATTAGTACATTATTTTAAAGTATTTGATATGTTATTTATTATGTACTTACCAAATATAATAAATTAATGATTATTGTAATGAGAAACAAGTCTTTTAATTAGTTTTTCGTATATGTTATATGAGATGTAAATAAAGGTGGTAGGTGAAAAGGCCAGACGCCTACACTCACGCCATACCTACCCTACACCACGCTACACCAACCTACTTCCCACTACACCACGCTACGCCACGCAATCCCACGCTACAACCCGCTACGACTCGCTACGATACGCTACAACATCCCGCACCACACTACATTGCACTCACCGTAGTTTCTTAAAGGGGTGAAAAGAAAGTTATAATGTCCTTTTTTAATTCTTAATCAAATCATCGTACTGAACACTATAAAATTGATTATAAATCATGTTATTTCAATAGAGACGAGCGCTAATGAAATAAGAGCGAGATAATAATTATTCTCCCAGATTTGATGCCATAAAAACCCTGCCTTTCTCCCCCGGGCAGGGTGATTTATCATTCGGGCAAATGTTGAGGGTTTTCAGCGTGTTGATGCGTGAAACTGGAAGATTTTCATGAGTTTCTAGTTTGATAGTTGCTATTAAAGATTAAGACACTCTCAATTTATCAAGTTTGGAGCCTTACGAGTCTTAACACGTTAACTGTTTTACTTTTTTGGCTCTGGCGAATCTTCACATGACGTTTGTGTTTACTGTGAACACGTTCACTGCTGAAAGCACAACTGTCGTGTTTTTCATAACTTGTCACGAGTACGGCAAAACACAACTGCTGTGTTTGTTGTATGGGAAAACACTATGGCGCGTGCAGAGCTGCACCCGTGGCTAGACAAGCAAAACGGCTCAGCATTGAAACTGTTAAGAACATATATCTCAGGGTGACGAGCGTAATGCAGGGCCGCGCAGGATTATGCAATGCAGGGTTCTGGGTGGTGTTGTGACTGTAATGGGCAGGCGTAGCGCTTACCATCACGTGAACGCCTTGCTCGTCTCGTCACTAAGTTAAATAAAAAAAACACTTACATAGACTGTTGAAACATAACTCTTTCTTTTGGCTTTGTCGTAGTCGGATAAAAAAGGTCTGATGAAATCCATATAATAGATTTCCGGATCTTGGGTTTGAAGGCAGGAAAAACTGTTTTTGAGTGACTCGTGTTTACAAAGGTGGCTTGAAAAGGCCATGCGCTCAAGAGGCTTAAGTAAGAAAAGGTCATTTGTTCAAAAGGTTTAAGTAAATGCAGCTAGCTTATAGAGGGTATGAATACTTCATTCAATTTCTTATTTCTTTCTATTTGTCTATATGTTTTTTATTATTTAACTGAATGACGAGACGTGCATGTCGTTCACCTGATGGTAAGCGCAAGGTCTGCTCATAACAGTTACAGTGCCACCCAGAACTTTGCAATACAAAATCTTCCGCGTTACTTGCACTGCGCTCGTCACCCTGAGACATAAGCTCTAAAGTCTCAATGCCCAGTAATTTCGTTCGAAACAGTGCCCTTCAAACCGAAATACAGTAATGTTTGCACACTACTGCTTGGGGGATGAATATCTGGCACAGGTGTGGTACTTCCCCAGGCGGTCTCTTGCAGAAGAGGCCTCCCACTACACAACGTTTCATCTAAATTCAAAAAACTTCTATTCAATTACCACATTCAAATTTTACTTTTATAATATTTCAAAAACAGAACATACAAAAAGGCACCCTACTTCCGCTTCCGTTAAGGAAAGTAATTAACCCTCTCTAACACAACAGGGTGTTAAATAAAAGACCGTTCCACCCTCGCGGGCTTTACACAATATTATTTAATAACAGTTTAAGAATAGGGGTGCGTAAAATTTGACCTTTTTGAATGTTTGAAATTACCTATACCAAAAACAAAATTAAAATGTTTATCGGTGACTTCAAAATAAATACCAACATTTCAATCAAAGCTGCAGTTAATACGATGCCTCTTTTATTTCACTGAGTGACCTGATGGTATGCGCTACGCCTGCCCATAAAAACCTATGTATCGTGCCAAAAACTTTTTAATATCATTACTTAACTATGCTAAAGGAGCTTGGACTCATATTATTTAGACAGCACGTTATTTCCCAACTTAATGGCAATGTTGTCTGCTAATGCCAGCCTATTTACTAAATTTGGATAAAGGAGACTTCAGACCCACCAGTGAAATTCTGGATACATAATCCGCTAACGGTGATGGATATAAATTTACAAATTCTTTTGACTAACAGCTCATTCCCCGAAGAACAAAGTATGTAAACAAAATGACTTTCGTGGTAGATTTTCCTAATGCGCGGCTTTCGCAATAAGTTCGAATAAAAAATATTCTATCGTAAGGTGTCAATATTTCTTTTTTATTTGGCTGAGTGACCAGGCGAGCAAATCGTTCACTTGATGGTAAGCACCACGCCTGCCCATAACAGTCACAGTGCCACGCAGAACCTTGCATTGCACTATCCTGCGCGGCACTGCACTGCGCTTGTCACCGTGAGACATCAGTCCTAAATTCTCACACGCCCAGTAATTTCGCTGGAAACAGTGCCCTTCAAACCGGAACAGAGTAATGTTTGCACAATACAGCTTGGTGGATGAATATCTGGCAAAGGTGTGTCAATTACTGTGTTTTGATCGCACAAGCCCCAAAAAGGAACATAAAAATTAAAGTTCACTTACTTTAAAAGAATTACATTTTTCCATAGCTCTATCCCTTTCTGGCACTCATAGCTGTTTTTCCTATAGTTTAGTGTCCCAAAAAATCATAAAATATTAAAGAAGTCTGTTCTAAAGTTATGAGTATAATATTTGACAATATGTAAAAAATGTGGTCAAATTGCAAATTTTTACGGTACGCTCTCTTCTAAAGCCTACCATGACGCATTAGGCATTCTAAAGCCGCAAAGCTTCGAAATCTACCTGTTTCACTCCGAAATGACGCCGTTATTACAGTTTTATACAAAGTTGTATCATGTAACTAGGGATATTTTATGACGGGGTTTTCTGAAAATTGGACGAAACGGGCGAGCCTAGGCTATAAATCATGGAGAAGTTGAGATAAAGAGGTGTGTTAAGGTATCAGCTGTAGCGACAGCGGAATATAGATTTGTTATGACTGGATAAATCATCAGCCCACACTCGTCCACTGCTGGACGTAGGCCTCTCGCAATGAACGCCACTGAGCCCGATCTTCGGCTCTCCTCATCCAGTCTTTGCCAGCCGTTTTCCGCAAGTCGTCACTCCACCTGAAATAGCAATGTGCCGGTCACATCTCTAGAAAACTGAGGACCGCTGGAATAGACGAGTTCTAGAGTGGAGACCGCGTTTAAGGCAAACGTAGTGTAGAACGCGCACCCTGCGGTGGACTAACTGGATATTATAAACACTTAATTTATTAAAAAAATTAGTTTACAATCAAAACGAGGACGTTCTAAAGAAAGGCCAAATCAAAAGCAGCTATAACCGACGAGCATGTATGAAGGGACTCATGAAAGTGGAAGGCGTTAAAGAGGTGTGTCAGGATCGTAGCATTTGGAAAGATGTAGTTTCTTTCTACTTCTAAGGCGTGATGCAATCAGTTGATAGTATTCAATTTAATAACACTAGCGATAAAGATTTTCTGGCATATTGTCTCGATCAGGCTCGATGGTTCCGATAGGTATAAAACTTGACTCAGAACAACTGCTATTATTAATACAGGCAACACATCGGTAATTCCCTAGGCTAAGAAATTTTGATGATAATGGCACAACAACAAAAAAACGACATCTATCTACATATATACAAATGTTATGTTGGTTTGTGTACGCTTCAAAAACTCAAAAAGTTCTGCACCGATCGAGCTGAAATTTTAGCATGATATATAATCCGCATCAAGGATTGTTTTTATCTATTTTTTCATCAGTGATATATCAGCGAATGTGCGAATGTGCCACAGCGAAGCGTGGCAGGGCACAGCTAGTTAAGTAATAAATTTGCGTACCGCCAAATTACACTCAATGTACAAACCTAAAAATGTGCGCCCAAATTTCACTATGAACAAAATACCCTAACTCCTGCAGCTGTCCATAAATGCAGCAGTGACCACTTACCATGAGGTAGGTCGCATGCTTATACGCCATAGCATTTAGAAATTCATCATATATATTTTCTTAACTTGGTCCACGAGTACCGGTGTGAACTTGGCAGCCAAAAGTAGCAGCCTATAATACGACTAAATTACGAAGGTCTTTTTTTGTCATTATGTTTTAAACCTCTGAAAAGCTATAAATATAGCTCTTATCGAGTAAATAATAATAATTGGTATAAAAGTCGTTTTGATAAGAAACGAACTTCATTGTTTTACGCAAGAAATATTGAAGGGTACAAAAAATTTTAAAGGGTATTTTATGATAACGCGTCTAGTTACTACTATCTATCAAAGAAATCAGATTGTTTCAGCATCTTACTTTATGCTCCGATAATGTGTCTTTCAAATAAATGTATAGGTAACGTGGTTCAAAAATATCTTTACCTGAAAATTTTCACCTGAAAACGGAATTATAAATTTTTTAGACACCATTTTTTGGCTGCTGGTATTTTCCAACCTGTAGACCTATGAAATTGTTTAATAACCAGCCCGCGATATGTTCACTGATAAACAGGCTATCATAAAAGCACAAATTGGAAGTGGCTAAAAGCCTATTTAACCCTAAAATGATCACACAAATGTTACGGTAAAATTATTTTTCATACAAAATTTTCAAAGTGAAAATCGTCTTCCCGGTTTCCCCTGAAATATGCGATTTAAGTCAACGAAACGTAACAGGCAGATCATAAACTTCAAAATAGACCTTGCCAAAAGTTGGCTAAACTTCTATTTAACCCTAAAACGTCTCCGAGAAGACAATCGAAAAATTATCAAAAAATATTTTACTGATCGTGCGTTCAATTCTACATATCTGCTTCTGGAATGACATTGCACAAGTATCTTATTTTATGCTCTGATAACTTATCTATCAATTGAATGTAACGATAACGTGGTTCAATGATATCTATAACTGAAAATTTTCGGCAGAAAACAGAATTATAAATTTTTATAGACATGATTTTTTGGCTGCTGGTATTTTCCAACCTGAAGACCTATGAAATTCTTTAATGACCAGCCCGCGATATGTTCACTGATACACAGGCTATCATAAAAGCACAAATCGGAAGTGGCTAAAAGCCTATTTAACCCTAAAATGATCACACAAATGTTACGGTAAAATTATTTTTCATACTTATTTTTCAAAGTGAAAATCGTCTTCCCGGTTTCCCCTGAAATGTGCCATTTAAATCGCTGAATCGTTACACGCAATACGTAAACTTCAAAGTAATATGGACCAAAAGTTGGCTAAAAGCTTATTTAACCCTAAAATGATCACACAAATGTTATGGTAAAATTAATTTTCGTACTAAATTTTCAAAGTGAAAATCGTCTTCCCGGTTTCCCCTGAAATATGCGATTTAAGTCAACACAACGTAACAGGCAGATCATAAACTTCAAAATAGACCTTGCCAAAAGTTGGCTAAACTTCTATTTAACCCTAAAACGTCTCCGAGAAGACAATCGAAAAATTTTCAAAAAATATTTTACTGATCGTGCGTTCAATTCTACATATCTGCTTCTGGAATGACATTGCACAAGTATCTTATTTTATGCTCTGATAACTTACCTTTCAATTGAATGTAATGATAACGTGGTGCAATGATATCTATAACTGAAAATTTTCAGCTGAAAACAGAATTATAAATTTTTATAGACATGATTTTTTGGCTGCTGGTATTTTCTAACCTGTAGACCTATGAAATTGTTTAATAACCAGTCCGCGATATGTTCACTGATAAACAGGCTATCATAAAAGCACAAATTGGAAGTGGCTAAAAGCCTATTTAACCCTAAAATGATCACACAAATGTTACGGTAAAATTATTTTTCATACAAAATTTTCAAAGTGAAAATCGTCTTCCCGGTTTCCCCTGAAATATGCGATTTAAGTCAACGAAACGTAACAGGCAGATCATAAACTTCAAAATAGACCTTGCCAAAAGTTGGCTAAACTTCTATTTAACCCTAAAACGTCTCCGAGAAGACAATCGAAAAATTATCAAAAAATATTTTACTGATCGTGCGTTCAATTCTACATATCTGCTTCTGGAATGACATTGCACAAGTATCTTATTTTATGCTCTGATAACTTATCTATCAATTGAATGTAACGATAACGTGGTTCAATGATATCTATAACTGAAAATTTTCGGCAGAAAACAGAATTATAAATTTTTATAGACATGATTTTTTGGCTGCTGGTATTTTCCAACCTGAAGACCTATGAAATTCTTTAATGACCAGCCCGCGATATGTTCACTGATACACAGGCTATCATAAAAGCACAAATCGGAAGTGGCTAAAAGCCTATTTAACCCTAAAATGATCACACAAATGTTACGGTAAAATTATTTTTCATACTTATTTTTCAAAGTGAAAATCGTCTTCCCGGTTTCCCCTGAAATGTGCCATTTAAATCGCTGAATCGTTACACGCAATACGTAAACTTCAAAGTAATATGGACCAAACGTTGGCTAAAAGCTTATTTAACCCTAAAATGATCACACAAATGTTATGGTAAAATTAATTTTCGTACTAAATTTTCAAAGTGAAAATCGTCTTCCCGGTTTCCCCTGAAATATGCGATTTAAGTCAACACAACGTAACAGGCAGATCATAAACTTCAAAATAGACCTTGCCAAAAGTTGGCTAAACTTCTATTTAACCCTAAAACGTCTCCGAGAAGACAATCGAAAAATTTTCAAAAAATATTTTACTGATCGTGCGTTCAATTCTACATATCTGCTTCTGGAATGACATTGCACAAGTATCTTATTTTATGCTCTGATAACTTACCTTTCAATTGAATGTAATGATAACGTGGTGCAATGATATCTATAACTGAAAATTTTCAGCTGAAAACAGAATTATAAATTTTTATAGACATGATTTTTTGGCTGCTGGTATTTTCTAACCTGTAGACCTATGAAATTGTTTAATAACCAGTCCGCGATATGTTCACTGATAAACAGGCTATCATAAAAGCACAAATTGGAAGTGGCTAAAAGCCTATTTAACCCTAAAATGATCACACAAATGTTACGGTAAAATTATTTTTCATACAAAATTTTCAAAGTGAAAATCGTCTTCCCGGTTTCCCCTGAAATATGCGATTTAAGTCAACGAAACGTAACAGGCAGATCATAAACTTCAAAATAGACCTTGCCAAAAGTTGGCTAAACTTCTATTTAACCCTAAAACGTCTCCGAGAAGACAATCGAAAAATTATCAAAAAATATTTTACTGATCGTGCGTTCACTTCTACATATCTGCTTCTGGAATGACATTGCACAAGTATCTTATTTTATGCTCTGATAACTTATCTATCAATTGAATGTAACGATAACGTGGTTCAATGATATCTATAACTGAAAATTTTCGGCAGAAAACAGAATTATAAATTTTTATAGACATGATTTTTTGGCTGCTGGTATTTTCCAACCTGAAGACCTATGAAATTCTTTAATGACCAGCCCGCGATATGTTCACTGATACACAGGCTATCATAAAAGCACAAATCGGAAGTGGCTAAAAGCCTATTTAACCCTAAAATGATCACACAAATGTTACGGTAAAATTATTTTTCATACTTATTTTTCAAAGTGAAAATCGTCTTCCCGGTTTCCCCTGAAATGTGCCATTTAAATCGCTGAATCGTTACACGCAATACGTAAACTTCAAAGTAATATGGACCAAACGTTGGCTAAAAGCTTATTTAACCCTAAAATGATCACACAAATGTTACGGTAAAATTAATTTTTGTACTAAATTTTCAAAGTGAAAATCGTCTTCCCGGTTTCCCCTGAAATATGCGATTTAAGTCAACGAAACGTAACAGGCAGATCATAAACTTCAAAATAGACCTTGCCAAAAGTTGGCTAAACTTCTATTTAACCCTAAAACGTCTCCGAGAAGACAATCGAAAAATTTTCAAAAAATATTTTACTGATCGTGCGTTCTATTCTACATATCTGCTTCTGGAATGACATTGCACAAGTATCTTATTTTATGCTCTGATAACTTATCTATCAATTGAATGTAATGATAACGTGGTGCAATGATATCTATAACTGAAAATTTTCGGCTGAAAACAGAATTATAAATTTTTATAGACATGATTTTTTGGCTGCTGGTATTTTCTAACCTGAAGACCTATGAAATTGTTTAATAACCAGTCCGCGATATGTTCACTGATAAACAGGCTATCATAAAAGCACAAATTGAGGGTGGCTAAAAGCCTATTTAACCCTAAAATGATCACACAAATGTTACGGTAAAATTATTTTTCATACTTATTTTTCAAAGTGAAAATCGTCTTCCCGGTTTCCCCTGAAATGTGCCATTTAAATCGCTGAATCGTTACACGCAATACGTAAACTTCAAAGTAATATGGACCAAAAGTTGGCTAAAAGCTTATTTAACCCTAAAATGATCACACAAATGTTATGGTAAAATTAATTTTCGTACTAAATTTTCAAAGTGAAAATCGTCTTCCCGGTTTCCCCTGAAATATGCGATTTAAGTCAACGAAACGTAACAGGCAGATCATAAACTTCAAAATATACCTTGCCAAAAGTTGGCTAAACTTCTATTTAACCCTAAAACGTCTCCAAGAAAACAATCGAAAAATTTTCAAAAAATATTTTACTGATCGTGCGTTCAATTCTACATATCTGCTTCTGGAATGACATTGCACAAGTATCTTATTTTATGCTCTGATAACTTACCTTTCAATTGAATGTAATGATAACGTGGTGCAATGATATCTATAACTGAAAATTTTCGGCTGAAAACAGAATTATAAATTTTTATAGACATGATTTTTTGGCTGCTGGTATTTTCCAACCTGAAGACCTATGAAATTCTTTAATGACCAGCCCGCGATATGTTCACTGATAAACAGGCTATCATAAAAGCACAAATTGGAAGTGGCTAAAAGCCTATTTAACCCTAAAATGATCACACAAATGTTACGGTAAAATTATTTTTCTTACTAAAATTTCAAAGTGAAAATCGTCTTCCCGGTTTCACCTGAAATGTGCCATTTAAATCGCTGAATCGTAACACGCAAAACGTAAACTTCAAAATAATATGGACCAAAAGTTGGCTAAAAGATTATTTAACCCTAAAATGATCAAATAAATGTTATGGTAAAATTATTTTTCATACAAAATTTTCAAAGTGAAAATCGTCTTCCCGGTTTCCCCTGAAATATGTGATTTAAGTCAACACAACGTAACAGGCAGATCATAAACTTCAAAATAGACCTTGCCAAAAGTTGGCTAAACTTCTATTTAACCCTAAAACGTCTCCGAGAAGACAATCGAAAAATTTTCAAAAAATATTTTACTGATCGTGCGTTCAATTCTACATATCAGCTTCTGGAATGACATTGCACAAGTATCTTTTTTTATGCTCTGATAACTTACCTTTCAATTGAATGTAATGATAACGTGGTGCAATGATATCTATAACTGAAAATTTTCGGCTGAAAACAGAATTATAAATTTTTATAGACATGATTTTTTGGCTGCTGGTATTTTCCAACCTGAAGACCTATGAAATTCTTTAATGACCAGCCCGCGATATGTTCACTGATAAACAGGCTATCATAAAAGCACAAATTGGAAGTGGCTAAAAGCCTATTTAACCCTAAAATGATCACACAAATGTTACGGTAAAATTATTTTCATACTAAATTTTCAAAGTAAAAATCGTCTTCCCGGTTTCCCCTGAAATATGCGATTTAAGTCAACGAAACGTAACAGGCAGATCATAAACTTCAAAATAGACCTTGCCAAAAGTTGGCTAAACTTCTATTTAACCCTAAAACGTCTCCGAGAAGACAATCGAAAAATTATCAAAAAATATTTTACTGATCGTGCGTTCAATTCTAAATATCTGCTTCTGGAATGACATTGCACAAGTATCTTATTTTATGCTCTGATAACTTACCTTTCAATTGAATGTAATGATAACGTGGTTCAATAATATCTATAACTGAAAATTTTCGGCTGAAAACAGAATTATAAATTTTTATAGACATGATTTTTTGGCTGCTGGTATTTTCTAACCTGAAGACCTATGAAATTGTTTAATAACCAGTCCGCGATATGTTCACTGATAAACAGGCTATCATAAAAGCACAAATTGAGGGTGGCTAAAAGCCTATTTAACCCTAAAATGATCACACAAATGTTACGGTAAAATTATTTTTCATACTTATTTTTCAAAGTGAAAATCGTCTTCCCGGTTTCCCCTGAAATGTGCCATTTAAATCGCTGAATCGTTACACGCAATACGTAAACTTCAAAGTAATATGGACCAAAAGTTGGCTAAAAGCTTATTTAATCCTAAAATGATCACACAAATGTTATGGTAAAATTAATTTTCGTACCAAATTTTCAAAGTGAAAATCGTCTTACCTGTTTCCCCTGAAAATATTTTTACCGTAACATTTGTGTGATCATTTTAGGGTTAAATAAGCTATTAGCCAACTTTTGGTCCATATTATTTTGAAGTTTACGTTTTGCGTGTTACGATTCAGCGATTTAAATGGCACATTTCAGGGGAAACCGGGATGGCGATTTTCACTTTGAAAATTTAGTATGAAAAATAATTTTACCGTAACATTTGTGTGATCATTTTAGGGTTAAATAGGCTTTTAGCCACTTCCAATTTGTGCTTTTATGATAGCCTGTTTATCAGTGAACATATCGCGGGCTGGTCATTAAAGAATTTCATAGGTCTTCAGGTTGGAAAATACCAGCAGCCAAAAAATCATGTCTATAAAAATTTATAATTCTGTTTTCAGCCGAAAATTTTCAGTTATAGATATCATTGCACCACGTTATCATTACATTCAATTGAAAGGTAAGTTATCAGAGCATAAAATAAGATACTTGTGCAATGTCATTCCAGAAGCAGATATGTAGAATTGAACGCACGATCAGTAAAATATTTTTTGAAAATTTTTCGATTGTCTTCTCGGAGACGTTTTAGGGTTAAATAGAAGTTTAGCCAACTTTTGGCAAGGTCTATTTTGAAGTTTATGATCTGCCTGTTACGTTTCGTTGACTTAAATCGCATATTTCAGGGGAAACCGGGAAGACGATTTTCACTTTGAAAATTTAGTACGAAAATTAATTTTACCATAACATTTGTGTGATCATTTTAGGGTTAAATAAGCTATTAGCCAACTTTTGGTCCATATTATTTTGAAGTTTACGTTTTGCGTGTTACGATTCAGCGATTTAAATGGCACATTTCAGGGGAAACCGGGATGGCGATTTTCACTTTGAAAATTTAGTATGAAAAATAATTTTACCGTAACATTTGTGTGATCATTTTAGGATTAAATAAGCTTTTAGCCAACTTTTGGTCCATATTATTTTGAAGTTTAGGTTATGCATGTTAAGTTTCATTGACTTAAATAGCATATTTCAGGGGAAACCGGGAAGACGATTTTCACTTTGAAAATTTAGTATGAAAAATAATTTTACCGTAACATTTGTGTGATCATTTTAGGATTAAATAAGCTTTTAGCCAACTTTTGGTCCATATTATTTTGAAGTTTAGGTTATGCATGTTAAGTTTCATTGACTTAAATGGCACATTTCAGGGGAAACCGGGATGACGATTTTCACTTTGAAAATTTAGTACGAAAATTAATTTTACCGTAACATTTGTGTGATCATTTTAGGGTTAAATAATCTTTTAGCCACTTCCAATTTGTGCTTTTATGATAGCCTGTTTATCAGTGAACATATCGCGGACTGGTTATTAAACAATTTCATAGGTCTTTAGGGTGGAAAATACCAGCAGCCAAGAAATCGAGTCTATAAAATTTATAATTCTGTTTTCAGCCGAAAATTTTCAGTTATAGATATCATTGAACCACGTTATCGTTACATTCAATTGATAGATAAGTTATCAGAGCATAAAATAAGATACTTGTGCAATGTCATTCCAGAAGCAGATATTTAGAATTGAACGCACGATCAGTAAAATATTTTTTGAAAACTTTTCGATTGTCTTCTCGGAGACGTTTTAGGGTTAAATAGAAGTTTAGCCAACTTTTGGCAAGGTCTATTTTGAAGTTTATGATCTGCCTGTTACGTTGTGTTGACTTAAATCGCATATTTCAGGGGAAACCGGGAAGACGATTTTCACTTTGAAAATTTAGTACGAAAATTAATTTTACCGTAACATTTGTGTGATCATTTTAGGGTTAAATAATCTTTTAGCCAACTTTTTGTCCGTATTATTTTGAAGTTTAGGTTATGCATGTTACGTTTCATTGACTTAAATAGCATATTTCAGGGGAAACCGGGAAGACGATTTTCACTTTGAAAATTTAGTATGAAAAATAATTTTACCGTAACATTTGTGTGATCATTTTAGGGTTAAATAGGCTTTTAGCCACTCTCAATTTGTGCTTTTATGATAGCCTGTTTATCAGTGAACATATCGCGGACTGGTTATTAAACAATTTCATAGGTCTTCAGGTTAGAAAATACCAGCAGCCAAAAAATCATGTCTATAAAAATTTATAATTCTGTTTTCAGCCGAAAATTTTCAGTTATAGATATCATTGCACCACGTTATCATTACATTCAATTGATAGATAAGTTATCAGAGCATAAAATAAGATACTTGTGCAATGTCATTCCAGAAGCAGATATGTAGAATAGAACGCACGATCAGTAAAATATTTTTTGAAAATTTTTCGATTGTCTTCTCGGAGACGTTTTAGGGTTAAATAGAAGTTTAGCCAACTTTTGGCAAGGTCTATTTTGAAGTTTATGATCTGCCTGTTACGTTTCGTTGACTTAAATCGCATATTTCAGGGGAAACCGGGAAGACGATTTTCACTTTGAAAATTTAGTACGAAAATTAATTTTACCGTAACATTTGTGTGATCATTTTAGGGTTAAATAATCTTTTAGCCAACTTTTTGTCCGTATTATTTTGAAGTTTAGGTTATGCATGTTAAGTTTCATTGACTTAAATAGCATATTTCAGGGGAAACCGGGAAGACGATTTTCACTTTGAAAATTTAGTATGAAAAATAATTTTACCGTAACATTTGTGTGATCATTTTAGGATTAAATAAGCTTTTAGCCAACTTTTGGTCCATATTATTTTGAAGTTTAGGTTATGCATGTTAAGTTTCATTGACTTAAATAGCATATTTCAGGGGAAACCGGGAAGACGATTTTCACTTTGAAAAATTAGTATGAAAAATAATTTTACCGTAAATTTTGTGTGATCATTTTAGGGTTAAATAGGCTTTTAGCCACTTCCAATTTGTGCTTTTATGATAGCCTGTTTATCAGTGAACATATCGTGGGCTGGTCATTAAAGAATTTCATAGGTCTTCAGGTTGGAAAATACCAGCAGCCAAAAAATCATGTCTATAAAAATTTATAATTCTGTTTTCAGCCGAAAATTTTCAGTAATAGATATCATTGCACCACGTTATCATTACATTCAATTGAAAGGTAAGTTATCAGAGCATAAAATAAGATACTTGTGCAATGTAATTCCAGAAGCAGATATGTAGAATTGAACGCACGATCAGTAAAATATTTTTTGAAAATTTTTCGATTGTCTTCTCGGAGACGTTTTAGGGTTAAATAGAAGTTTAGCCAACTTTTGGCAAGGTCTATTTTGAAGTTTATGATCTGCTTGTTACGTTTCGTTGACTTAAATCGCATATTTCAGGGGAAACCGGGAAGACGATTTTCACTTTGAAAATTTAGTATGAAAATTTATTTTACCATAACATTTGTTTGATCATTTTAGGGTTAAACAATCTTTTAGCCAACTTTTGGTCCATATTATTTTGAAGTTTACGTTTTGCGTGTTACGATTCAGCGATTTAAATGGCACATTTCAGGGGAAACCGGGATGACGATTTTCACTTTGAAATTTTAGTATGAAAAATAATTTTACCGTAACATTTGTGTGATCATTTTAGGGTTAAATAGGCTTTTAGCCACTCTCAATTTGTGCTTTTATGATAGCCTGTTTATCAGTGAACATATCGCGGACTGGTTATTAAACAATTTCATAGGTCTTCAGGTTAGAAAATACCAGCAGCCAAAAAATCATGTCTATAAAAATTTATAATTCTGTTTTCAGCCGAAAATTTTCAGTTATAGATATCATTGCACCACGTTATCATTACATTCAATTGATAGATAAGTTATCAGAGCATAAAATAAGATACTTGTGCAATGTCATTCCAGAAGCAGATATGTAGAATAGAACGCACGATCAGTAAAATATTTTTTGAAAATTTTTCGATTGTCTTCTCGGAGACGTTTTAGGGTTAAATAGAAGTTTAGCCAACTTTTGGCAAGGTCTATTTTGAAGTTTATGATCTGCCTGTTACGTTTCGTTGACTTAAATTGCATATTTCAGGGGAAACCGGGAAGACGATTTTCACTTTGAAAATTTAGTACGAAAATTAATTTTACCGTAACATTTGTGTGATCATTTTAGGGTTAAATAATCTTTTAGCCAACTTTTTGTCCGTATTATTTTGAAGTTTAGGTTATGCATGTTAAGTTTCATTGACTTAAATAGCATATTTCAGGGGAAACCGGGAAGACGATTTTCACTTTGAAAATTTAGTATGAAAAATAATTTTACCGTAACATTTGTGTGATCATTTTAGGATTAAATAAGCTTTTAGCCAACTTTTGGTCCATATTATTTTGAAGTTTAGGTTATGCATGTTAAGTTTCATCGACTTAAATAGCATATTTCAGGGGAAACCGGGAAGACGATTTTCACTTTGAAAAATTAGTATGAAAAATAATTTTACCGTAACATTTGTGTGATCATTTTAGGGTTAAATAGGCTTTTAGCCACTCTCAATTTGTGCTTTTATGATAGCCTGTTTATCAGTGAACATATCGCGGACTGGTTATTAAACAATTTCATAGGTCTTCAGGTTAGAAAATACCAGCAGCCAAAAAATCATGTCTATAAAAATTTATAATTCTGTTTTCAGCCGAAAATTTTCAGTTATAGATATCATTGCACCACGTTATCATTACATTCAAATGAAAGGTAAGTTATCAGAGCATAAAATAAGATACTTGTGCAATGTAATTCCAGAAGCAGATATGTAGAATTGAACGCACGATCAGTAAAATATTTTTTGAAATTTTTTCGATTGTCTTCTCGGAGACGTTTTAGGGTTAAATAGAAGTTTAGCCAACTTTTGGCAAGGTCTATTTTGAAGTTTATGATCTGCCTGTTACGTTTCGTTGACTTAAATCGCATATTTCAGGGGAAACCGGGAAGACGATTTTCACTTTGAAAATTTAGTATGAAAAATAATTTTACCGTAACATTTGTGTGATCATTTAGGGTTAAATAGGCTTTTAGCCACTCTCAATTTGTGCTTTTATGATAGCCTGTTTATCAGTGAACATATCGCGGACTGGTTATTAAACAATTTCATAGGTCTTCAGGTTAGAAAATACCAGCAGCCAAAAAATCATGTCTATAAAAATTTATAATTCTGTTTTCAGCCGAAAATTTTCAGTTATAGATATCATTGCACCACGTTATCATTACATTCAATTGAAAGCTAAGTTATCAGAGCATAAAATAAGATACTTGTGCAATGTCATTCCAGAAGCAGATATGTAGAATTGAACGCACGATCAGTAAAATATTTTTTGAAAATTTTTCGATTGTCTTCTCGGAGACGTTTTAGGGTTAAATAGAAGTTTAGCCAACTTTTGGCAAGGTCTATTTTGAAGTTTATGATCTGCCTGTTACGTTGTGTTGACTTAAATCGCATATTTCAGGGGAAACCGGGAAGACGATTTTCACTTTGAAAATTTAGTACGAAAATTAATTTTACCGTAACATTTGTGTGATCATTTTAGGGTTAAATAATCTATTAACCAACTTTTTGTCCGTATTATTTTGAAGTTTAGGTTATGCATGTTACGTTTCATTGACTTAAATAGCATATTTCAGGGGAAACCGGGAAGACGATTTTCACTTTGAAAATTTAGTATGAAAAATAATTTTACCGTAACATTTGTGTGATCATTTTAGGGTTAAATAGGCTTTTAGCCACTTCCAATTTGTGCTTTTATGATAGCCTGTTTATCAGTGAACATATCGCGGACTGGTTATTAAACAATTTCATAGGTCTACAGGTTGGAAAATACCAGCAGCCAAAAAATGGTGTCTAAAAAATTTATAATTCCGTTTTCAGGTGAAAATTTTCAGGTAAAGATATTTTTGAACTACGTTACCTATACATTTATTTGAATGATACATTATCGGAGCATAAAGTAAGATGCTGAAACAATCTGATTTCTTTGATAGAGAGTAGTAACTAGACGCGTTATCATAAAATACCCTTTCAAATTTTTTGTACCCTTCAATATTTCTTGCGTAAAACAATGAAGTTCGTTTCTTATCAAAACGACTATTATACCAATTATTATTATTTACTCGATAAGAGCTATATTTATAGCTTTTCAGAGGTTTAAAACATAATGACAAAAAAAGACCTTCGTAATTTAGTCGTATTATAGGCTGCTACTTTTGGCTGCCAAGTTCACACCGGTTCCACGAGTTATCAAGTGCCATAGACCTTGGGGACAGAGCTAAACGATATGACAAGCCATCGGCTTAGATTTCACGGGTTTCGGTGAGGCCCTATATGGGTTAACTAGTTATTATATATACTAGCTGTTACCGACGACTTCGCTTGTGGTGGGAGTGTCTTTTTTAAATTCGATAAAGATCTGCGGGGGGGGGGGGGGGGGGGTCGTAAACCTCACCACGTATCACCAAGGGGGAGGGGGTTAAAAATGCTTGAAAAAAAATATGTGATCCACCGATCCGGACCGGATCGCCGTGGTTAGTTATAGCCTCATCCTCCTGATGGAAACGAGGGCTCATCCTTGCTCAGCACCGGGCTGATATGGGTTGATGAAGATGATGATTCGACTATTACTTCACCATGCCCTGGTTGAAGATGGTAAACACGGTTACCCTATAGAAGGATTGGTTCATTTTTTTTTTTAATAATACAGCTTTACAATTTATGTTAAATCCGCTGACCTACAAACCCAGTCAAGTAACAAGGTATGTTTTGCCTAGAACCACAATATAACTAATCGCACTAGCTAGAACTCGAAGCTCAACGACTTGTTTTGTGTAGCTTTTCTTCTTACATGTAATAAGGGTCAATATTGACTACTTTAGTTGGCTATTCGAGAATAATTTTTATCACAAATAGAAGTCATATTTGACGGCCGTTGGTGTTAGTATGATGTCTGTCTGTCTATATGTCTGGCTTAAGGATAATGGCATAAAATAAATCAGTCAAAATAAAAAATAAAAGAAAATTAGGAAGTAAAGGAAAATTTGAGTTTAAAAGAAGTCGCAGATAACATCTGAATAGTAATAAAGCTTTTGGTATAATTAAGTATTTAAAACTAGGTGCACCCCGCGGTTTCACCCGCGTTAAGTATTAACCCGCAAAAACTTTTCATTTTCACGGGATTAAAAACTATTTATGTGCCAAATTTTATCTAAATCTGCTCAGTAGTTTTTGCGTAAAAGAGTTTTACCCGCGTAGTTCCCGTTCCTGTAAGAATAGGGGAATAAAATATAGCTTATGTTACTTGCTGATAATGTAGCTTTCCATTGGAGAAATATTTTTTTAAATCAGTTTAGTGGTTTAGGCGTGAAAGTTTTACGAACAAACAAACAGACAGACTCACAATCGCATTTATAATATTAGTTACAATTATGACATAGTAGGATAGGATTTCATTCATGTATTGTAGTAGTATAAATAAAAACAATAAAAAAAAGAAAAGTGTGCTGGGACACATAGTAGAAGTAAAACATTTAATAAAAAATTATTCCAAAAAAAAAAAAAATTTTTAAAAAAAATATAATAATATGAAACATAACTCTCTCTCTTACTATCTTTACTAACTTATATCTCCATTTCAACTTCCGTTCGCCTCGCCCGATCACATTTTTCGTAACGCATTCACCAGCTTACTCCCCAAGTCAAGCGTGCGTAAAGAAGTTTAACTTCAATAAGCCGCTACTTCACTTGGTAGTGTATTTGCTATATTTACCCAAGAACAGAGACGTGTTGAGAAAGCTACTCGCTATATGCGAATAATTACGCAATTAGCATGAACACGCCGCTTCATAATCACACATCAATTGATTTAATTCAGACCTTGGTAAGTTCCAACCCTAACTTTGGAGAATTTATTTACCAGCTTGCGTCCTAAATTTATATCCGCAATCTAAAAAACCGGGCTAAGCTGAGCTGCGCTATAAATAAAATATAGTGTCAACTGTGGAATATATTATAATTAACACGTTCACTGCTGAAAACACAACTGTCGTGTTTTTCATGACTTGCCACGAGTACGGCAAAACACAGCTGTTGTGTTTCTTGTATGGGAAAACGCTATGGCGCGTGCAGAGCACCCGTGCACTCGTGGCACCCGTGGCTAGACAAGAAAAATGGCTCAGCAGTCAAAGTGTTAAATGCTTCATTGGACGTATAACCTACCAAAGCCGAGCAAGTCGTTCGTCTGATGGTAAGCGATTGTAAGCACTACCCAGAACACTGCATTGCATGATCCGGCTTGGCAATCCTGATTGGCTCTAAAGTCTCATATGTCCAGTAATTACGCTGGAAACAATGCCCTTCAAACCGAAACAGTAACGTTTGGCGGATGAGTAGGTATCTGGCAAAGGTGTGGTACTTCCCCAGGCGGTCTCTTGCAGAAGAGGCCTCCCACTAGAGCTATCTGCATACCAAATTTCATCAAGATCGGTTAAGCCACTTAGTGGTAAAAGTGGGCTTAAATGACAGAGTTACTTTCGCTTTTATAAAATAGAATTTATGACGACAGTAAAACCTAGGGGTGGTTAGAGAGATGGAAAGGCCAACCCCTTTTCGGGGTCTTACACCCTGTCACATTCTGGACACTCCATACAAAGGCTGATTTGACAACTGTTTGTAGACGTTAAATGTGTGTGTAAGTACACAAACTCACAAAAATGACATCTCCGTGGAGTTCCTCGGTGCTATCTTCTCTGACGGGCGTATTTCCGAAGCACTGGTAGAGTTAATGGAATTTCCTTTTCCTGTGCGAGATTCAGGCATGAGTCAATGTTTTTTAAACTCAAACCAAGATTATTTAATCATTTGTTTAGTCCTACTAATATTACACCAATCCGGACTTGGCCCTCGTGGTGGGTTATGGCCTAACCCTCCCCACGAAAGTGAGGAGACACCCGTGCCCAGCAGTGGGACGTTATGGGTTGATGATGAATATTACAAATGTGAAAGTTTGTGAGAATGGATGGATGGATGTTTGTTACTCTATAACGCAAAAACTGCCTGATGGATTTGGATGAAATTTGAGACACAAATAGTTTATAACCAGGTTTGAGTGATAGGGTACTTTTCATCCCGATAGTTCGTTCCCGTGGGACCGAACGGGAACTACGCGGGTGAAACCGCGTGGCGCAGCTAATGGATCCATATTTTTTGTGGTCTCTATGTATATGAGACTCAAGTGTTTGAAGGTAAAAGTACAATATTTTTGCCTGCTTGCAATAAATGATTTGATTTTTGAGGTTACTATGTGACTAAAACAAAAAACAACCGCTAAGACGAAGGTTCAAGCAAACCGTTGTCTATTACAATTGGACGTGTAAACTAACTTGGCGATAGCAGCCAGCGGTGCGGACACGGACTGCGCGGGCGAAGAGTGTCCATTCTGTATGTAATACTTTAGTTATTCTGTGATCCTGTCAAGGACAGAAGTCTTAAGGGTAGTTCTTGTAGTCCGACGCTAAGCCTCTTCTGAGATGTTTCAACAGTAGTCCTTGAGAACCAACCCCTCTCTTACAGTGCTTATAGTCTTTGACCAAGCTATATAATTTTCTTCATCAGCTATTGTATTGAAAAAAGCGTCGCATTTTTTTAATAGACAGATTTATTTATTTATTCATTTATTCTTTAGCACACAAATGGAGTACAAGGAGTACTTAATGCTAATTAGCATTTTCTACCAGTCATCCACCGAGATGAAACCGTGGTAACCTAGTGGAAAAACGCTTTCCAATGTGTTTATGTCAAAAGAATATGTACATAATTATCACTCGCTTTTCGGTGAAGGAAAACATCGTGAGGAAACGTAGGTATGTTATCCACCAATCCGGACAAGGCCCCCGTGGTGGATTATGGCCTAACCCATCTCACAAAAGTGAGGGGAGACCTGAGCTCAGCAGTGGGACGATATGGGTTCATGATCATGATGATGATGAAGATATATAAAACACATGTTTGGGTGAGTTCCTTCAGTTGTCTATTTTCATGTGTGACGCGGGCTTTTTTTAACTTAGGAAATGCAACATTCTTGCAGGAAATCTAGAAATAAACCGTGGGGCTTAGCTAGTATTAGATAAAGCCAACTCTACACCGTCATGCTAAGGTTTAAAATGACCTGAATGTTTCTTTATTTAAGCTTTATAGTGAAAATTCATTGAAATTTAATCTAAATTCAGACGGGACCGTGGACATAATTATTAAATTGGCTCTAATGAAATTCCGCTGGATCTTTTTGACAATGTCTAAGATTATAGTTATAATTATGTAATTATGTATAAATACCATGTTTATCATCAACCCATAACGTCCCACTGCTGGGCACGATCCTCTCCTCACTTTCGTGAGGAGGGTTAGGCCACAATCCACCACGGGTACCCAGTCCGGATTGGTGGATAACATACCTACCTCCGAAATAATTTTCGGGTAGGTATGTGGGTTTCCTCATGATGTTTTTCCTTCACCGAAAAGCGAGTGATAATTACGTACATATGTTTTATAGAAACACATTGGTACCTGCCCGCATTGGGATTTGAGCTCACGACCTTCTGATTGGAAGGCGGACGTTCTCCCACTAGGCTACCACCGCTTATGTTTATGTCGATACTGAATGTGACTGATGCATCATGCTCTTTCATGTAACGCTGGACGAGCGAGTATAGCAGTGACGCGTTGACTATATCTCTCTCACACCCTTAGCCGAATCGAGCCGACTTTACCCGAACGAGCGTTGCATAGCCGAACGTGACGGCTCAGTCTAATTCAATACCTACAAAATAAACTACTCAGTATTTACGGATTTCAAATGTTTTCCTTTACATGTGCTGTAAGACATTGCTTCCTGACAAATTTCATGATTCTACGTCAACGGGATGTAGCCTATAGGTTTTGATTCTCTTTTAAAATCGCGAATTATAGGAAAACATGCGACATAAACGGTCATATCGTTTGATCGCATTGACTTACAAGTTAAATTTTTTTACAGCTGAAAGAGACCGTAGTATTTGATATAAATTTGAAGTTGATACCTTTACGCGTTGATGAGAAAAAAGATCAGAAGGCCTACCATGACGTCTTATAGCGATTCAGTTCAGGACCTAAACTGAGCCGCGTCGCATAATCGTACCATGACGTCTTATTTTTTATGTTGCTTCCATTTTCAATCTTAACTATATCCAGTTTAGGTTGAAAATGGCTTATTAGCGACTCAATTTAGGTTGCTGCCATTTTCAACCTTAACTGGATCCAGTTTTGGTTGAAAATGGCAACAACATAAAAAATAAGACGTCACGGTACGATTATGCGACGCAGTTCAGTTTAGGTCTTCAATTGAATCGCTATAAGAGGTCATGGTATGCCTCCTGGACGGACAGATAGACAGATGGACAACAAAGTGATCCTATAAGGGCCCTTTTTTCCTATTGAGGGAATACCACCGCGAACAAAGTCGCAGGTAACAGTTAGTTTCATAATATATATTCCACAAACTTGCGCTTAACCCGCTAGGAGCTATCAATACGAAGCAGGTGGGGTAAACACCGTCGTTCTCGCCCCGGGTAACCGGTCTTATATTGGCCGGTACGTTTCATAGCGTCCGGTATAGTCGTTTTAGAGCCATATGTTATTTTATGAAATAGGTTTATAGGCTATCCAAGTAGCTATACCTTTCTACCTTATATGTACAGTGTTCTAGGTGGTATTGGATACATTTTTGAAGTAAAACTTCTGTAGGCACGCTTGAATTGGGGAGTAAGCTGGTGGATGCGTTACGAAAAATGTGATCGGGCGAGGCGAACGGAAATTGAGAGGGAGATATAAGTTAGTGAAGTTAGAAAGAAAGAGAGTTACGTTTCGTACATATATTAAAATATCTTCAGGTGTGAAAGTGGTCGAACGCGAACCTTTATATTAATAATAAAAATAAATTACAGTCGAATTGAGAACCTCCTCCTTTTTTGATGTCGGGAAAATTAAAAAAATAAATCGGCCGGCATGCTACTTTGAGAATTGTTTGTTTTGACACTCATCATCATCATCAACCCATAACGTCCCACTGCTGGGCACGGGTCTCTCCTCACTTTCGTGAGGAGGGTTAGGCCATATTCCACCACGGGGGCCAAGTCCGGATTGGTGGATAACATACCTACCTCCGAAATAATTCTCGGGTAGGTATGTGGGTTTCCTCACGATGTTTTCCTTCACCGAAAAGCGAGTGATAATTACGTACATATGTTTTAACATTCATCCAATACAAGAATTATGTAGCATCCAGGGTTCCATACTGTAAAATTCTAAGCTGTATTATCTACAGACCTAACAATGTGCCAGTGGAAACCGAACCATAAATGAATAAAATGACCTCTCAAATTTGTACCCTGTGAGAGATTCATAGAGTACATATTCGAGAATTGGTATTCTACAGTTAGATATTGCTTTGAGCAGCAATTAAAAGTTTTAGTGAACGACGGCTTTTAACGGAAAAATATTCTGCCGCTGGTCAACTGAGTGGGTCAGATTAAAATCTATATCAATAATAAAATTGAAGTGTCTGTCTGTGTTTTCAAAATTAAGTGAAAATTGCTATTTATACGATACTTACTGTGTTCCGGTTTGAAGGGCACTGTTTCCAACGAAATGACTGGCCATATGAGACATAAGAACCGATATCTCAGGCTGACGAGCGCAGTGCAATGCGGTGTTATGGGTGGTGCTGTGACTGTTATGGGCAGGCGTAGCGCTTTCCATCAAGCAAACGACTTGCTCATCTCGTTACTCAGATAAATAAAAAGCAAATACCAACTCAACGCAGGTGAAACCACGGAGCGCAAGTAGTTTAATATAATTATTTTTTATCAACTACCCGTCCTGAATATTCAAGCATTTTGAATTTACTTTTTAAAATGTTTTTATATTTTATGTTAAACTGGAATGCGTTCACCGTGTGCAACATGAACTGACAGTATGCAGTGGATGACGTCTCGGTATTTCAAAGTTTGAAATTCCTAAGTAAGTTTGACAGTATGTGAGATTGAAACACTGCAAGTTGTACCAAGAATTTGGATTACGTTATATGGCTCAGCAGTCAATTATTAAGCAACATTATTACTGTGTAAAGTGGAGGATTTTTTATTTATATCTGACTGAGTGACGAGACGAGCAAGTCGTTCACCTGGTGGTAAGCGCTACGCCTGCCCATAACAGTCACAGCACCACCCAGAACCCTGCATTGCATAATTCTGCGCGGCACTGCAATGCGCTCGTCACCCTTAGACATCGGCTCTAAAGTTTCATATTTATTAGCACACATACACAGTCAAATAATAAAAAAAAGAAAGCGTTACTTTACTTGCAATTGCGTTACTTATTAAACACGTTAATTACGCAATAAATTTCCATGAAAGTCAACCAGTTTTCATAAAAATTTGTTGTGATAAATTTGCTTGGTTAAAAATAACGGTACTTTTTCTGGGAAGCTGCAATTTTCTCCGTAAACAAAGTCAGCGGAAAATTCTTTAGCTGAAGGCAAACCGATGGCCTTTTTTCCCGAGGAAAATCTTCGAAAATTACTCCCAAACATTAATCAAGCTCTAATCCATCTAGCTCTTTGTTTTGGAAACAGGATATTTTACCGAACTACGGTGAAACCGAAAAGAAGGATAAATGACGTAAATCTACAGTCTATTTTTTTAAATTTTTGTCAAAGTTTTACCTGAGTTGGAAATTAATTTTGCGATCAATTGAGAAGCTTTTACAATATTTTTCTGTACATTTCCTAATTTGGCACTCTCTTTAGAATTCCATAGATAATGGTTGTTTAATTATTTTTATTTACTACACCATTTAAAAATTAACGATTCTTTCATTTATTAAAATAACCGATGATCCATTTCATCGCAAACATTTTTGCAGATGGTTAAAATAATTCTCGAGCATATGGGTTTTCTCTCGATGTTTTCCTTCACCAAAAAGCGACTGATAATTACTTAAATTAGGTTTTTCTTGGTCCATACATTCCCAATAGCTTGTATCACTGAAAATCTTTACTGAATATATGAGAACCTAGGTCTCAGGGTGACGAGCGCAGTGCAGTGCTGCGCAAGACACCAACAACCAAAATACCATGTTGCGCAAGATTATGCAATGCACTGTTTTGGGTGGCACTGTAACTGTTACGGGCTGGCGTAGCGTTTACCACCAGGTAAACGATTTGATCGTCTCGTTACGCAGTTAAATAAAATAAATATTCATACCGATTCATCAACAACCCATAACGTCCCACTGCTGGGCACGGGTCTCCCCTCACTTTCGTGAAGAGGATTAGGCCATAATCCACCACGGGGGCCAGATCCAGAATGGTGGATCACATACCTACCTCCGAAATAATTCTCGGGTTTTGTGGGTATAATGTGGGTTTCCTCACGATGTTTTCCTTCACCGAAAAGTGAGTTATAATTATGTACATATATTTTACAAGACACATTGGTACGTGCCTGCACTGGGATTTGAACTCACGACCTTCTGCTTGGAAGGCGGACGTTCGCCCACTAGGCTACACCGCTTGTACCGATTATGGTTAGAAAAACCCTTTGAATGTCCACAAAGACAAAATCTAAGGCAAAAGCTTCTTAATTAATATCCAAGAGCGAAGTTAACGCAAAACACTACCTGGGGTGATTCCACGCTGAGTTTCATTAACATTAATCCATCATCGTAGGGGTGAACACGACGCTCGCAAAATTACAAAATCAGCCTAAGTAATTATCAAAATGTGTTAAGGCGAAGTTTCACCACTTAACTGTTTTTTTCAAGTAAAACTTCTTTACGTACCCTTGACTTGGAATCTGATCGGGCGAGGCGAACGGAAGTTGAGAGGGAGATATAAGTTCCTTTTTCTAACTCAAACCATAATTAGATAATAATCATTAGTTTCGTAGATCAGAATATTTTGACTTATTTTTTTGTATTTCTATACTTGTGTATAAGATATTATTTTTTTTGACGTGTAAAAGTGCAATATTTGCCTATTTACAATAAATGATTTGAGTTTGAGTTTAGTGAAGATATAAAGAGAGAGAGAGAGAGAGAGTTATGTTACTTATATTTTTTTTAATTATCTTTTATGAAATTATTTTTTTAATATTTTTTTTAGTTTGTTTTATTTCAGTTATGTGTCCCAGCACATATATCGTTTTTTTTTTTTTTAATAAGAACATTTCACTAATTCCACTAGATATAAATGAAAAAGTTGGTCTGTGAGTTTGTTTGTTTCCTCTTCACGCTAGGTCTGAACGTATTTTGATGAAATTCGGTATACGTAGATGCTTTAAGGCCTTGAATAAAAGATAGGATACCGTTTTTATCTGTTTTTTTTCATCAGGGACATATCAGCGAATGTGCGAATGTGCCACAGCGAAGCGTGGCAGGGCACAGCTAGTAGTCTATATTTAAGTGAAACAAAAAAATCTAGGTTCACATGAGTATTTTCTGCTAGGTACCTTTGTTATTAGGTTGCAGTACTTTACCTGTTAAACAAGTTTTATCAAAAATTCATCCCCTAAAATCTTTAGCCCCGAGGGAATTAAAATAAATCATCACATTATCAGCTAGATAACCCTTGGGCCAGGAGCTAATTACATCAGTTTTTGCCAAAGAAAAGACACTTACCAGACACCGCATAGCGCAGTAGGTGGCATGTCTGAGAATTATTATTGACCGTTTTGAGATTTACTCCTTTTGGGAATTGGTCCTTTTGCGATTAATTTTTCGCTATTTTGGAAATTAGTTCTTTTGAGATTCATATAATGCCATTTTGAGAATAAGTTCATTTGAAATTCATGTAACGGAATATGGAAAATTGTTTTTTTTTGAGAATCATATTAGGGCATTTTGAGAATTGGTCCTTTTGAGAATCATAATATTAGGCCATTTTGAGGATTAGTTTTTTTGAGACTCATACGCCATTTTGAGAACTGAACAATATGTGCTTGAACCATTTTTATCTACCACTAAGAGCTCTAGCATCGGTCGATAATGATGCTTGTCTACTGTAGCAGTTGTAATAGAGGTTTTTAACAAAATATTTACATGTTTGCAAAATTGCGGCCGTAGAATTAAGCATTTATAGAATTAAGAGTTTGACTATTACCTATTTAAAGATCTTCGTATAATCCATAACAACTATGATACTATTTTCGGGTGTCTACTGGGTGTCTAGTCCGCGGTTTTTATCAAGTCTTCATAAATCGGCTTCGTTGTAAGTAGGTTGGTACGTGACATTAGGTGCGGGTCATTATCCTGTTTTATGAAGGTCTAGCGATTAATGTAATTGAAGGTAAATCGAGGTGGAAAGATATGTTAAAAAATGGGACACTCAAAATAAGAAAATACGTTTTGAAAGTGTATCCAAATACTTACGTTACATTCAAAAAAATATCACATGTTTATTTTTTATTTGACTGGGTCACGGGACGAGCAAGTCGTTCACCTGATGGTAAGCGCTACGCCTGCCCATAACAGTTACAGCGCTACCCAGAACTTTGCATTGCATTATCCTGTGCGGTACTGCACTGCGCTCGTCACCCTGAGACATTGGCTCTAAAGTCTCATATGCCCAGTAATTTCGCTGGGAACAGTGCCCTTCAAACCGGAACACAGTAATTTTTCACACTACTGCTTGGCGGATGAATATCTGACAAACGTGTGTACGTATGTATGTAAGCATATGCATTTTTTTTTGTACTTATGAATAAAAATTACCTTTATCTTTATTAGAATTAAGGCCTGAGAATAAATGGTGAGATAAAGGTCAAACGCTTGAGATTATGCAATGCATTGCAATTGTTAAGGTGTGGCGCTTAAGGGATGGCGGTGAATAACTTTACTTGATTTTTATTTATTTTTTTGTTAAAAATAAAATATAAAATCGGCTTCCTCTTAACCCGCCACGCGTCCGCTTCATTACCCGCTACCGTTTGCGTGTAACAAGCGCGTCATGTTTCCAACTTTTTGCCGTTCTCACGTTTTTGAACAAGGGTTAACGTTATTATGTAACGTTTTGTTCATTTTTGTTCTACACGCTTAAGATTCCGTTAATTAAATTGTTAAATTAATTCCAAAGGGCAGATTAGGTCCCTAGCGCACGGTGGTCTTAAAGAGATTGCCCTGAGCGATAAGACCGCCATTTGCAACAGTAAAGATTAAGTTTTTTTTTAATGATACAGGTTAATCAAGCTTACGGTCCGCCTGATGGTATACGGTTACCGCCGCATATGGAGACCTGGGATATTGTCGAGGCTTTGCCAACTCTTTCTTTTTCGTTCCAGCTTTAAATTATCTTTGTTCTGTGGTGTTTCAGTAATTTTTTTTATACGAAATAGGTGGCAAACAAGCATGTTGATTTTGTGTATAATATGTATCTATTTATTTATTTATTTTATTCTATGTATATAAGGAGAGCCACCGTACGATGTCCTAATTACTCCTCTCCGTGCATGGTTGTCTGGAAGAGATCGCTCTGAGCGATAAGACCGCCCATTGTGACACTAATTGTAAAATTTGTTTTGTTCTAGTTTTAAGTCTGTGGTGTTTCAATAAAGAGTTTATCTATCTATCTATCTATCATGCAACCCCACTCAATGTTAAGAGGTCACCGCGGCCTATGGACATCTGCAACGCCAGGGGCATTGCTGGTGCATTGCCTACCCTTATTAAAGCAAGTTAGTTCTTTTGTCTAGCTTGCCGCTTAGAAGCACTAGATAGGAAATCTATCTCAGTCCTACCACAAAAAAAATACAACCAAAACCTAGACCGTACTTTAAAACGATTTATGTTACCCCCCCCCCCCCCACCTCTAAATCAGTGATGTCACGAAAAAAAGAAACAATACCGAAAAAAACCGAAAATAATGCCGAAAGAAGCGAGAAGCAAACGAAACAACGTATTATCGGTATCTTGAAAGATTAATCCCTTTTGCGGGTAGAAACAAGCGAAGTAAACGATGCGAACGTGTGACAGGTGTAACGGGGGTAGGGATGGGAAAACCTCGATACTTCAGCTATTGATAATCTAAGATAAAAAAAAGTAAAGTATATTATTATAATTTACCAAGCAACTGCTAAGCGGAAGGATTATCTTCGCCATCATCGTAGAAAATCTTTTATAAAATACATATTCGATACTGCAAGCTGTTCAAAATGAGGTAAAAACTATCAATCTACTGGTCACTGAGAAGTTCCTTAATTTTTCTGGGATAAAAAATACTTTATGTTCTATTCCAGGACCTAAAGTAATTACTCCTATATACTAAATTTCATCAAAATCCGTCCATCCGTTTCGGCGTGAAGAGATATTCATCAGCCAAGCAGTAGTGTCTGTTCCGGTTTGAAGGGCACTGTTTCGCGCGAAATTACTGGGCATATACTTTAGAGCTGATGTCTCAGGGTGACGAGCGCTGTGCAGTCCCGCGCAAGATTATGCACTCCAAAGTTCTAGGTGGCGCTGTAACTGTTATAAGCCAGCGTAGCGCTTACCATCAGGTGAACGACATGCTCGACAAGTCTGTATAATAAAAAAAATAGTGAGATGAGATTATATCCTTTTTGCTAATAAAGCAGTACATTTCTACCATTTTTATTTTTCATTTTTTATTTTATTTCTATTATAAAGCCGCTAAGAGCTGACAATAAAATCGATAACTTAAATCGATACATATCCATCACTTTATCGCAGATACTTAAAGTATGCGAGCGCAGATGCCCCTTCTCATTTGTAACGCGTCAGTCCTAAAACATAAAATCCACCTAACCAATTTCGTACCATGTCGTAATAGAAGCCAGCCTCCTTTACATTTACAACATAAGACAGTTGCAGTTTTCTTGCTGTGCAAAGGTTTTAAAGTGTTAACCTGTGTTAGTTACATCTATGTAGATGAGATTTCTAGCTATTTCTCACTGTCGCGGGCTGAATTGAATGATTTAGGCATATTTTTCTTACTTCTTACAAATAAAGGTGTTTATTCAGTAGATTGAAAATGTGGTTTGGACAAGCTAATTTGAATCTTGTATTATTATGTCAAAGTTTAAAATGCCTTACAGACGTAGATAGGATTGTCCCCAAAATTCATTAATTGTATTCGCATTTTCTCGGCTTGTATTTAGGCACTGAAAATTAATTCTCAAGACATTATAATTACTAGTGGTGTTATTTATAGATATCGATTTAAAAAAATCGATTCCAAATACGCAATTTCGGTTACTGCAATGATTTTTTTTGAGTTATTTTTATTTGAAAACTAAACTATTAAATCGATTTTGTAGAAATGTACATGACACCAATCTGAAAGTATATCCTATAAATTGATAGATAAATCAGTGAGTTCTGTGGTAATAAATATTTAAAAAAATACGACCTAATTAAAACCTCTTTTTTTAAATTTCAGCTAAAGACAGAGGAAAGAGTAACAAACAAAAAGCCACGACAATAATATTATAAAAGTTACATTCCCTTTTATCGAACGAGTAATAAACAATGCTGAAAATTGTACTCAATCCATTACGAACCAATGACGGGCCATCAAAATCCATCGCGAACGACAGAAGCTTTTAAATTTGCTGTTCAAACGTCATCATTTATGGATATTTACATCAAACGTTGTTTGAGTTATCTGTCAAATATAACGATCAAACATTTGATTACCATATCATTTGTCAAATATTCCATTGTTGACAAAATGGCGCCTAGTTATGGCGGCAAAGTGAAAATGGTTCGTGAATTTTGTTCACAAGCTTGTGTTTCTTTATGTCCCTACTATGCTATCCCATCCTACTTCCTTACTTATATTATAAATGCGAAAGTTTGTAAGAATGGATGGATGCTTGTTCCTCTTTCACGCAAAAACCATTAAACGGATTTGAATGAAATTTGGAACACAGATAGTTTATAACCTGGATTAGGTGATAGGCTACTTTACAAAGCGAAAAAAGGGTCGTAAAAGGTTGAAGTAAGGGATGAAAGTTTGTATGAAATTTTCGTCATTTTTGTAGCTAGAATCTTTAAAATTATTTTTAACGCTTTTGATTAGAAATAAATAAATATGACATTAAAAATTTTACCCTTAAGGGGGTGAAATAAAAATAGGGGAAGAAAGTTTGTATGAAAATATGTAAGGTTTCTCTAAGCTGCACCAATTTTAAAAATTCTCTCACTAATGGAAAGCTTAATTATCAGCAAGTAACATAGGCTATATTTTATCCCCGCATTTCTATAGGAACGGGAACTACGCGGGTGAAACCGTAGGGCACAGCAGTATGTGATTTTGGTGGAATATTAACCATTAAGTGTTTGTGTACGTTTACGAGTATGGGCAAATGACACAAATCCAAAAACGTGCCATTTTGTGTTTTCTTTATAACTCCTAGTAAATTTCAGTAAAGTCAAAGTGATGACTTTAGTGAGTCATGACTCAGTAAAGTGGTGGGTCACTTTCCTGAATCATGACTTTGACTCTCAGCTTTGAGTAGACTACCAACTGACTGGGATTCGACTGTTTGACTTATGGACTGCTTGATATCAAAGGGTAAGTAAAAATGTAAAGCAAAAAGCACCCCACGCTTTTTACCATAAAATTATTTAATTCTGTACTTTTTATTTCGTGATTAAAGCGTGTTTTTTAGTTTTTTTTTAAAATATTTATTTAGTATCTATGTTAATTCATATCTAATATTTTTTACTGTCCATCCAAAGGTTGTCTGGAAGAAATCGCTTTCAGCGATAAGACCGCCCATTGTACTACCCTTGTTTACCTATTGTAATTCTTCTGTACTGTGTTTATTTTTGTTTCTGGTGTACAATAAAGAGTTTTTCTATTCTATTCTATTCTATTCTAAATACCTCAATCAAAGGAAAACTTATGAAAGTGACTGCTTCTTAGAGAATATTAGGCACTTATTTCCTAGGGAACTTTGTTCTAGATGCTTTTTCCAACTTTCCGAACAAAGTTTTAGGAAAAAACAAATTGATCCCAATGGATGGTAAATCTTGAGTTTTATTTGTTCCCGCTGATTTATTTTTGGGCTCTAATCACTCCTTGCCAGTTTATTGGTTTATTTACGGGAGAATTTCTATTTAGCGAATTAGAGTATCGGGAGATTTTATTGTGAGATTGTTTCGGTGAAATTTATGACTTAAATTAACTTGTTTTGTGGGAAATGCTAAGGGAATTGAAATAGTTATTTTGGTGAGCTGTTATTGACGTGCTTGTTTATTGTTTGTTTCTATTATTAGTCTTGCTGGGGTAGGCTTTTCCTTCGAGGAGAAGTTAGAAATATAATTACACAATTGCTCTTTAAAATTTTTGAAAGATGAATTATGTTATATTATAATTTTCCACATTCAGTTTGAATAAAAAAGAAAGTTTGAAAGTTTGGTTGGTTGATACATCAAATTTGTGTATTCACTTAGGTATATTATACACTGTTGGTGTGTTAGATATGTGGTGTGTAAGCAGTAAGACAGGCAAAAGAGACGGGACGAGCGGCGTGCAGCATGTGTGTGCACGCCACTCGACACACTTTTTATACAAAATGAATCAAAGTTAATTGAGTGCGCCGCGTTGCGCGCCGCATTGATCTGTTTTACACCTTAGGTGAAAAATAAATCAAACAGCATGATGTACACTGTACAGTGCGTCCCACGGCGTTGTCACATTGATACGTTTCAATCTATCTATATATATATAAATGTTATGTTGGTTTGTGTACGCTTCAAAAACTCAAAAAGTTCTGCACCGATCGAGCTGAAATTTTAGCATGATATATAATCCGCATCAAGGATTGTTTTGCTCTATTTTTTTCATCAGTGACACATCAGTGAATGCGCGAATGTGCCACATCTAGTCATGTATACAAACATTATAAACACATTACAATTAAATTTTTTCTAAGTGACAATACCGCGCAGCGCGCCGCTCGCCACCTGCATTTATCTGACTTTTTTTTTGATTAAGTGACGAGACGAGCAAGTCGTTCTCCTGACGGTAAGCGCTATGCCTACCTATAACAGTTACAGTGTCACCCAGAAATTTGCATTGCATAATCCTGTGCGGCACTGCACTGCGCTCGTCACTCTGAGACATCGGCTCTAAAATCTCATATGCCCAGCAATGCCGCTAGAAACAATGCCCTTCAAACCGGAATACAGTAATGATTGCACTCTACAGCTCGGCGGATGAATATCTGGCAAAGGTGTGGTACTTCCCCAGGCGGAGGTCTTACGCATTCTATTACCTTATTTTTACGATAACAACCGGGACGGATGGCTTATCATTCCCTCCGAAGCACGAATTATTATACTTAACACGTTCACTGCTGCAAACACAACTGTCGTGTTTTTATAACTTGCCACGAGTACGGTAAAGCACAACTGTTGTGTTTTTTGTATGGGAAAACACTATGGCGCGTGCAGAGCCGCACCCGTGGCTAGACAAGCAAAACGGCTCAGCAGTCAAAGTGTTAAAATTAATCAAATAAATACTTACGAGTAGATACCAACATTATTTAAAAATAATGAGTCATCGACAACCCATAACGTCCCACTGCTGGGCACGGGTCTCTCCTCACTTTCGTGAGGAGGATTAGGCCATAATCCACCACGGGGGCCCAGTCCGGATTAGTGGATAACATACCTACCTCCGAAATAATTCTCGGGTAGATATGTGGGTTTCCTCACGATGTTTTCCTTCACCGAAAAGCGAGTGATAATTACGTACATATGTTTTACAGAAACACATTGGTACGTGCCCGCACTGGGATTTGAGCTCACGACCTTCTGATTGGAAGGCGGACGTTCTCCCACTAGGCTACCACCGCTTAGGAAAAATAATGAGTACGAAACTTTAATTATTATTTCGCCCACCACCGCAAACTGAAATCTGGAGATTCGTTAGCGTCTAACAAGGTTCCGACGTTAACACAGGAATTATAATTTATTCTGTTCATTTGCATAACAAACTTCCTCAAATCTAACGGTGGTGTTGGTTTAGGATCTCCAGGATTAGTTTGCGTTGGGATAGTTACTGGTTTGGGGGAAAAAATGGTCTTGATTGGGACCAATTAAGACGGGGGGAAGTGGTAACGAAGTTCTGTTGGTGGGGCGAAGTAGTCCTCTGGAGATCAAGATTGGTCCTTTTTACCCGACTGCCCGCAGGAGGGTTATGTTAACATTGGGAACTTAAAAAATAGTACCGTTTAGTATATTACATAGATAGATAGATATATAAACTCTTTATTGAAACACCACAGAACAAAGAAAACTTAAAAACTAGAACAAAACAAATTTAAAATAATGTAATGTAATGTAATGTCTTTTTTGTAATTTAAATTACATAATTATTATTATATTATTTTAGCATTTGTATGATTATGTATTTACGCCACCGAACATAGAATTATTTTTTTTCGTTTTTTATTATAATTATGTAATTATTTGTATTGTATTATGTATAACCATAATACAGTATAACATTACCGTTATTTTTTATGGGATAAAAAGTATCTATGTTCTAGTCCAAGGCTTAAAGTCTTTATTACACTAAATTTCATCAAAGTCCGTTAAGCCGTTTCAGCACGACGAGAAGACAAACAAACCAACACACTAAATTGCGCATTTATAATATTAATGAGATATTAAACATCTCGTGTTCGAGATTAATACTCTATCCAAAATTGTATTATTTATTATTATTAGACTGAGTGACGAGACGAGCAAGTCGTTCACCTGATGGTAAGCGCTACGCCTGCCCATAACAGTCACAGCACCACCCAGAACACTGCATTGCATAATCCTGCGCGGCACAGCACTGCGCTCGTCACCCTGAGACATCGACTCTAATGTCACATATGCCCAGTAATTTCGCTGGAAACAATGGCCTAAAAGTTAAAAAGCAAGACTCGGTCCCCTCCCTACCCTTAAAGGCTTTTATTGGTCCGGTCCAAATAAATCAGACGGACTCTATCGGGCGCTGCGGCCTCGCACAGATTAAAGCATTTCACTGTTTAAACTAATAAATTAGTTGGCAATTTATTGGAGGAAGTCTGGACGAGAATTGGGGAATAAGCTTAGAAAGGACTTTGTTAGCTCTGATGTAGTTAGTGTTAAGTCAAACCAAAAGTTGTTTTAACAAGCTTCTATTCTATTTTTTTGACTGATTGACGAGACGAGCAAGTCGTTCACCTAATGGTAAGCGCTACGCCTGCCCATAACAGTTACAGTGCCACCCAAGACTTTACATTGCATAATCTTGCGCGTCACCCTGAGACATCGGCTTTAAAGTCTCATATGCCCAGTAATTCCGCTGGAAACAGTGCCCTTTAAACTGGAACACAGTAATGTTTGCACACAACTGCTTGGCGGATGAATATCTGGCAAAGGTGTGGGTACTTCCCCAGGCGGTCTCTTGCAGAAGAAGAAGAAGAGAAGAAGAAGAAGAGGTCTAGGCCTCCTACTCATACTATGTACATTGTTAGAATCTTACAACATGGAACCTTGGGTATTACCGATTTTTTGTTCGAATCAGGGGTTTTATTCGATTCTATTGGATTTTAGACACTACATCATCATCATAATCATCAACCCATAGCGTCCCACTGCTGAGCACGGGTTTCCCCTCACTTTGCCGAGGAGGTTTAGGCCATAATCCACCACGAGGGCCAGATCCGGATTGGTAGATCACCTACCTACATCCGAAATAATTCTCGAGTAGATATGTGGGTTTCCCCAGGATGGTTTCCTTCACTAAAAAGCGAGTGATAGACCTCATAGTGACTATTAAGCCTCAGAATACTTCATCGAGCTTATTAACGTGTCAGCGTAAAACACGGATGTGTACTCCGATATAATATCCCAGACGTTGTCAAAAAGGTCCGGCTTAAGGAATTTCATTATAACTCCGACATATTGTCCCAAATTGTATGTCCACGGTCCCGTCAGAATTTTGATTAAAACTCAATGAAATTTTCCTATAAAGCAGGCAGATGAAAATATTCAAGTCATTTTAAACCTTAGCTGAAGGTGGTTAAGTTGGTTCTATGTGATGGAGAGGGATATTGAAGTTTTTAGTAAACGAGGTGGCAATTTTTGATGAGTGCATCAAACGCGATGCAAACTAAAATTAGATTGTTTACTTAATTTTAACACCCTCTGTGCCACGTTTATCATAAACGTACCTATTATAAAAATAAATCCATCGCAATAAAAAAAAATTGTAGTCATAGTTTTAGCTGTCTATTTTTTCCAATCCAGTAAATAAAATTAATCTTCTTACAAAAAAAAACTGCCCCATTTGCCTTGTCCCAGCCTAATTAAATCCTCAAAAACCGCAATTAAGTTTTGGAATGTTGCCCACTTCCCATTGCCTCTGGTTCAAACGGAAGTAGTCGTTTATTATCACTCAATCACACCATCTGTGAGTGCCGCAGTAATTAGTAATTAATCTCTGTTAGATAGATAGATAGATAAACTCTTTATTGAAACACCACAGAACAAAGAAAACTTAAAACTAGAACAAAACAAATTTTACAATTAGTGTCACAATGGGCGGTCTTATCGCTCAGAGCGATCTCTTCCAGACAACCATGCACGGAGAGTTATTCACTAATAACTCACTAATACATATTAATATAACAGCTGGACGACCTACCACCCATTACAGGCTCATCGAAGAAACTCAAAATTCAAATAATTTATTGCAAGTAGGAAAAATACCCTACACACCTACACCGCCTCTCCTTCACTATGGGTGGTTGACTGGTAGAAAATGCTCTTAGCGTTAAGTCCGCCATTTGTACTAGTAAGTTAATCTGTGCAATAAAGTATTAAATAAATAAATAAATAAAAATTACTACCACCAACCAGATGAATGGAGGGATGACCAAAGACGGACAAAGGAAATAACGGAGTGGTGGCCAAGAGGAGCGCAACGCCTGCGAGGCAGACCACCAGCCCGATGGTCGGATAACATCGCCAACCACGCTGTGATAGACTGGATGAGACTGGCACAGGACCGGAACAAATGGCGTGAAACAGAGGAGGCCTATACCCAGCAGTGGGTGGATACGGGCCGAATAGATAGATAGATAGAAAAAAAAAAAGCGGAAAAAAGCGCTTTTACAAGTCAAACACTTAAGTCTCGTATACATAGAGAAAAAAAAAACAAATATTATGACCAACTAAACTAATGATTTGAGTCTGAAAAAGGAAATTTCCCTTTCTAGTGGCGATTCAAAGCTGAATCTCGCACAGGAAAAGGAAACTCCATTAACTCTATCAGTGCTTCGGAAATACGCCCGTCAGAGAAGATAGCACCAAGAAACTCAACGGGAGTGTAATTTTTTCAATTTTCGTCTTTTTTTATGCCAGAAATCTCAAGTGTGTAGTTTTTATCCAAGTTTTGAATTAAAATATAATAATAATATGTTAATATTGCTTCACGATCACATACATTGATTTCTCTACCTAGGTTTCCCTGTATCTAGATAGTCAAGAATTACGAAATAAAAGAAGACTAAAAAAGTGTGATTAACAGAAGAGTCTGTCAGCCTCTTACAGTTAAAAGCGTCATTTAAGATGCGTGCTTTGCGTACTTCATATTTGCATGAAATTTAAAGGACGTTCTTAACTTTAAGATGCGTTTATAAGTAGGCCCCATATGTCTTCCATTTAACGACACTAAAACTTTAGGTCTTATTCCTATTGTACATGAACGGGAAATAAATCCTTGCAAAATTTAGAAAGTTGTTCTGCCCAGTTAAAACATCAATGTTTATCCCAGTTAATATTTATACGTCAAAAAGTTCGCTAACAATCCAACAAAACAAATTTATTCGGCACTGCAACATAAATTGGAACCAATCAGCTCAGTAATTAATTAAATTTAAATACAACTGTCAAGTAAATAACGATGCAATTCATCAATCTGATACGGTGATAAATGGGACGAGTGCCCCAATATTCCGATATCGCAATTTCATGATGTCAAGAGGACTTAAGGTGGAAACGGGACAGGTAAGTTTGTCCGTTGTTACAGGTTATTACGAATGTTCATTGGAGTCGAAATATCCGTCAGTCAGTCATCATCAACCCATATTGGCACACTGCTGAGCTCGGGTCTCCCCCCCTCACTTCTGTTCTGATTAGGCCACGAGGACCCCGTCCGGATTGGTGGATAACATATCTACCTCCAAAATAATTCTCGGGTAGGTATGTGGGTTTCTAGACGATGTTTTCCTGCACCCGAGGTTTTTTCAAACTTCAGGACCTTTTATTTTATGGGAAAATATTCTGTGTTCTACTCTATAGTATTAAATATACCAAATTTCAACGAAAATGGAAAGTTGTTTTAACCAAAAATATGGCACATTAATCTTTCCTTTTTTTGAAGGGGAATGCCGTCACGTTGTCCCCTCCACCTTAGGGGTGATACACTCCCTGTGTAGGGTTCAAACCCATAAAGACCCACCTGTTACCAGACCTTCGCCTGGGGAAAACTGTATTACAAACACCATCTAGCCCCGACGCGGCGGATGATAACCAGGCCTCTACACTTGTAGGGGTTACCTTGCTTACCAAGACCCGAGAAGTTCAGGCCGTGAAAGCCGGTTAGGACTCCCCACCAGTGAATATTTATCTTACCTGCCTAGAGGCACTAAGTAATCGTGTTAAGGGTAGACAAGTTTATTGAAGCGGCTAGACGCTCCATTCATTTAATTAACGAACGTGTTTCAGTCTATGTAGACCATTCACAACATAACTTGACTAGTGGATCACACTAGACTAGCCACGTAGATTTGTAGTAGATATATTTATGATAGAAGCTAAATGCTAGCTATGGGCGATTCCGAGACGTAAGACAGAGAAAGAGTTGCGAAGCAAAATTACAATCGAGTCTATAAGCATCTCGCTCCCCGACCATCGAGATTCCTTTCGATTGTTCCGAGTCGACTGACTCGCCGCTGTGTTTTTTGCTTTGTTCTGAGTCGACTGACTCGCCGCTGTGTTTTGTTCCGAGTCGACTGACTCGCCGCTGTGTTTTGTTCCGAGTCGACTGACTCACCGCTGTGTTTTTTGATTGTTCCGAGTCGACTGACTCGCCGCTGTGTTTTGTTCCGAGTCGACTGACTTGCCGCTGTGTTTTGTTCCGAGTCGAAAGACTCACCGCTATGTTTTTTTATTGTTCCGAGTCGAATGACTCGCCGCTGTGTTTTTTGATTGTTCCGAGCCGAATGACTCGCCGCTGTGTTTTTTGATTTTTCAGAGTCGACTGACTCGCCGCTGTGTATTTCTCTCGCTTCTGTCATATCGTGCGTGGTCTAATCCTCCTCGCCTACGTGAGAGGAGACCCGTGCTCAGCAGTGGGCCGATGTAGGTTAACGATGACGATGATGTAAACAATTAGGTTTGTCTTTGTAACGAAAAAACTGTGCACATTTACTTAGACAAATATTTTAAAAAGTTGTCCCGTTTTTTTTTTATACTAAAAGGCCTTCTGCATAAACTTATTTGAATTTGAAATTCAAAAAGTTGCCAGTAAATAGGTCCTTTTATGTAAGTAATTTAATAAAGGCTCCCAAAAATTGGTCTCATTTCGCCAACTACCGAATTTGATTATTAAATCCACTTTGGTTGTTTAAAAGTATTTTTCACGGCCTAAATTCCGCCTGAACGTACCGTTTCATATTCATATTTAGCCGTCACTTACATATATTAAACGAGCAGTCAACCGGAAATTGGGCCGTGGACTAAAAATGTTTCGTCTATATACCTATATTTTGGCAGTGGGTTTTTTTTAATATTTCTGCGTTCGGCACCTTTTTACTTTTTCTTTTTCATGGGGCTGTTAGCTGCGGCCCGCGGTTTCACTTGCGACAGCTATTATCCCGCAAGAACTATTCATTTTTAGGGGTTAAAAATTATTCGATAATAATATGTTAATCTAGGCAATAAACTATATTTGTGCCAAATTCCATCTAAATCCGTTCAGTAGTTTTGGCATGAAAGAGTAACAAACACTTATCCATCTATCCGCACAAAGGATTTCTTTTAGTCCGTACTTGTTATGTACATTTTGGTCCATAATGAATGAAATGAGTGAATGAATGAAATGAATGAATGAATGAACGAAATGAATGAGTGAATAAAATGAACAAAATGAGTGAACACAAAGAATAATGGATACATTTGATTCATTGATTGAAATCTGTCGTACCCTAGGGCCTGCTTTGTACCATTTTCGACCACAACACCCTAAACGACAATTGGTCTAAAGTCGAGGAATAATAACAAAAAAACAGCAGCGCAATTCCATCCCAGCGGCTGCGCGACCAATGGGTGATTACCGATTTTATTCATTGAAAACTGTCGCCCAGTCAGTTGAGGGATTTATTCGTTTTATTTGTGCCGTTAATTGCCTTCTCCCATTTTAGGCCGTTAACCGTTAAATTACGAACGGTCATTTCCGTCTTCGAGATTGATTCGGGGGTAATGGGACGCCCGTTTCTCTGCCCCCGAACTCAGAGCATCTTTTGTTTGTCAAGAAGTCGAGATAATTGGGTTTTTTTTGTAAAGACAAGATCACGACTCAAGCCTTGAACTTGAACACGCTTTTCTTTAAAAAAATATGTTCGTATTTTATAACCTCATTTTTTTTTTATTTCGAAATCATATTTTATCGCACGGAAGCTTATTTAAGTCTGTGATGAGAACTTTTGAAAGACATCTTATGTTTATTGTAATCATTATAATAAATCATTTTAAGAAGGTTTTTTTTGCTGAACATACTATGTAAAAACAGGAGATCGAGTCGCGTAGGCAAATGTGCTACGAGAACCTGGAGCGCTACGCAAAGCTGCTACGAGAGGCCTACGCAGGTGCTACGCGCCACTTGACCTGGGAGACTTTTGCCGAAGAAGTGCTGCTAAAAACGTCTACATTATATACATTGAGGACTACAGGAGGCATACCGTGACATCTTATAGCGATTCAATTGAAGACCTAAACTGAACCGCGTCGCATAATCGTACCGTGACGTCTTATTTTTTATGTTGCTGCCATTTTCAACCTAAAGTGGATACAGTTTAGGTTGAAAATGGCTTATTAGCGACTCAATTTAGGTTGCTGCCATTTTCAACTTAAAAAGTATCCATTTAAGGTTGAAAATGGCAGCAACGTTTATAATTATTACGGGTTTTGAATACAAATGTGAAATATTATATATGTACTCTGTTCGCGCCACTTACATTGGCACTCATAATACCTTCCTACCTTCCTATTCCTATCATTTCTTGGCGACTATCTCTGTCGCTCATATCGTGGTATCCACGAGAAAACTGCTTGCCGCCGCAAGTAGTCTGCGATCGACCCTCGTCCTTCGCGGCTGCCGCTCTCGCCGAATCCAAAGTACTGGATCTGCTGCTCTTCTGTGGTGGTCCACGTGAATTCGACGCGCAAATATAAACAAAACCCGCTATAAACCCGCCGCGTAAATGCTCCTTGCCGACACGCACCAACCGCCTAAAATACAGTCCACTACATCGAACGTCATAACATCCTGAAGGAACAAGCAGCTTGGAGACGGACCCGAACCGAGGTGATTGCAGTTGCATGGAGACCAGGTTAGTCGCCAAGTTCCTTTGTACTACTCTTCTACCAGCCATCCTTCCCCCGCCATTGGAGGCGCGCTCAGCCTATACAGCTTAGCTGCCGCGCTAACAAATTGTTGGTCCTCCGCCGCCGGATCTTCTTTGGTCCTCCCGCTATTCTCTGGCCCCTCTTAGGCCTCATATAGTCCTCTTTATAACCGCCCGCAATTTTATATTGGTATTTTTACCAACGATAATTTCCTATAATTATCGTGTTCCCGCCCGCAATTACAGTTCAGATAGTACCCTGTACTATCCTACTACGCTCTTATATACTTATTTCGTGTATTCCGCATTCCTAAATAGTAAAAATAACGATTTTTCCGTAATTCTTAATTTTTATTAAAAAGTGAAGGTATTCCTAACGACCGCCCGTGCGTCTCCACGTGGGTATTCAATACACCGCGCGCGCGGCAGGTAAATGCTGTAGGCAGTTGCAGTAAATTAGGAATTTCATACTTTATCTAGTTTTTTATACTTTGTTAAGATGGCTATGGCTACTCGTTCAAAAGACAAAGATAGTGAAGTATACGAGGACGCAAAAGCGCTCGATACGTTACAGATCGAACGTTTGACCTTGATAGGTAAACGTGACATTATATTTTCTCGCTTACAAGATATTTTTAACCGATCTTTAAAGGCTTTCACTGATGATACTGAGAAAGATTTATTTCTATGTGGAATGATCTCGTTAGACCGTTTACGCTCCGATTTCAATGAAATTGTGAACAAATTAAATGTCACCGAGTTGACTCTCAACGCTTCGTACACGGTAAACTACCAATCTATAAACGTCTTCGAAGATATGTTTTGCCGTTGTCAGTTTGTTTATAATAAACTTAACCCGCCTTTAAAAACCGCTGATTTCAATGTTGCCCCGCAACGTAAATCCATCAGAATTCCTGAACTCGATTTGATGGTCTTCAATGGAGATCCGATGACCTGGAGGATATTTTATGAGTCATTCAAACGCACGATTCACGAAAATCCCGATCTCACTGATCACGAACGCGTCCAATATTTAATTAATAAATTGTCAGGCCGGGCCCTTGCAGTTTGTTCTGGTATCGTACCTAACGGTGATAATTATCCGATCATATGGCAGACGCTCGTCGATAAGTATAACGACAAACGTAACCTAGCCTCCGCTTATCTTGATCAAATGCTTGGTTTTAAATCTTTTAACACCGCGACGAATAAAAACTTAGAACTATTCCTAGATAAATTCTGCACGGCTGTGTCAAGTTTGAAGTCTCTCAAGCTCGATAACATGTCTGATTTTATTTTACTATCGCTCGCTTTGAAGAAAATAGATTCAAGTACTGCACGGTCGTTTGAAATGCACATGCGAGGTAAATCTATGCCTACATACAATGAACTTTTAAAATTCATCCGCGAACAAAGCAAAATATTGGAACGCACTACGACCGATTCTCTTAGCCGCAGTGATAACAGGCCGCGTACTGCAAGGTCTACGCAGTCTTTTGCAGCATCATGCGTCACTCACTGTCCGCTTTGCAAACAAGCCGATCACGCTAACTTATATAGATGCCCTGCATTTGATAAGCTTTCTATCGACGACAGGCACACTTTTGTAAAACAAAGCAAAGGTTGCACTAATTGTCTAAGCACTACGCATATAAATACTGCTTGCAATTCTAAATTTAATTGCCGTTATTGTGGATGTAAACATCATTCTATGTTATGCCGCAAAGTATCATCTTCCCGTGAAGACAATCGCCCGTACCCTAGCGCTCCGTCACAGGCGCACGCGCCGCCTCCGCGCGCGCGAACTGGCAACTTCTCCGCCGCCGGGGATCACATGCCGCCTTCGGCATCGCCGCCGCCCGTCGCGGGCTCCGCTAGCGCTCAGCTGACGAACTTACCTACAACTGCTTATCAGTCATCACAACAACAGGTGTCGCTGTGTAATATACGCCCCGCTTCGCAGCCTAATGACACTACTTGTTTACTGGGAACCGTACAAGTTTATGCTACGGATTTAAATGGTCGCCGCCATGTAGTACGCGCCTTAATTAATTCGGCTTCCCAAAGTAACTTTTTAACTTCAAAATGTTGCGCTAAATTAAATTTAAAATGCAATAAGGTGACGAACACCGTTGTTAAAGGGATAGGTTCCGCATCTAACCCAATCAAGGGAGCAGTTTCTGCTACTTTATCTTCCCGCCTAAATGATAATTTTATTGCAATTGACGCCTATGTTATCGACCGCATAACAGACAATTTACCGGCAGTGAAAATTGACGTATCCTGCCTTTCATACCTGAACTGCCTGCCTCTGGCAGACGACAGTTTCGCTTCGCCTTCCGAGATCGACATACTTATAGGCGCGCCGCTCTTTTCTGAAATATTGCTATCAGGCCGCGCCGCTGGTCCGCCTGGTACTCCAACCGCTTTTGAAACCATTTTTGGTTTTATCGTAATCGGGACCGCTCCCGTTACTCCCGCTCATGTTACTCCCGCTCATGTTACGCCCGCTCATATTGGAACCGTTGTTTCTATCACTGACCCCTTGGTTGAAGATAGATGCCGCTCTCATATTTCCCTCTGTACCTTTACGGAAGGACCACGTTTAGATAATCTTGTCCAACGCTTCTGGCAGCTTGAAGAGGTGCAATGCACGCCGACTTTGAGCCCAGACGCTATAGAATGTGAACGCATTTTTACAAGTAACGTTTCCCGCGATCCTACGGGACGCTATTCTGTAGCGTTGCCTTTCTCCCGCGATCCCGCGACCTCTCTGGGTAATTCTTACCCTATCGCTAAAAAACGCTTCATGTATCTCGAACGTAAGCTCGCCGCGACACCTGCTCTGCGCTTAGAGTACGATGCTATAATCAAAGAGTACATTCAGAAGGGTTACATTTCACTGATCGACAATGATAGTCCTTTTACTGGATATTACGTGCCACACCACGCCATTGCGAGACTACAAAAAACAACAACTCGATGGCGTATGGTGATGGACGCCAGTGCTGAAACTGACTCAGGCCTCTCCTTGAATCAAGTTTTATATACCGGGGATAATTTACAAAACGATCTTTTTACAATCCTCTTGGATTTCCGCCTCTACCCAATTGCTTTTACATCCGATATTAAACAGATGTACCTACAAATTTTGATAAATAAGGACCACCGCAAATATCAAAAATTCCTGTATCGATTCGATCCCGTTTTTCCGCTTGATACCTACCAATTCAACCGCGTTTGTTTTGGTCTACGTAGCAGTCCGTTCCTTGCAATGCGAGTTTTGCGACAGCTGTGCGCCGCCGACGGTGCCCGCTTCCCACTCGCAGCATCTCTTATCAGCGACAACACATACATGGACGACGTGTGCTACTCCATGCCTACTCTGTCTGCTTGTTTACAACTCAGAGACGATCTCCGCGAGTTGCTCAAGGCCGGGGGCTTCGATCTCGTCAAATGGGCTAGTAACTCACCCGCGCTCCTTGACTCCCTTCCCGTCTCTGATCGTCACACCTCTAACATAAACTTTGAAGAGCCAGACACGAGTTTAAAGGTTTTAGGCTTGCAGTGGTCGCCCAGCTGTGACTCATTCATGTTCACAGTGAACATTGAAGACCGTCCAGCTACGAAACGCAATATGTTATCGTTAATTGCGCGTCAGTATGATGTTCTCGGTCTTATCGCCCCAGTTATTTTATACGCTAAACTGATTTTGCAAAAACTTCACATATTGAAACTCGACTGGGATGAACAACCGCCGTCAGATATAACTAATGTTTGGCAAAACTATACCCGAGAACTACCCTGTATTCAAAAGTTACGCTTTCAACGCCATCTAGACGTGAAAGAAAACTCAAAGGTTTCCATTGTGGCCTTTGCAGATGCCAGTCAGAACGGTTACGGTTCGGTTATTTATATTAGAACTCAGGCTGATGAGAACTCTTCACCAGTCACCCGCTTAGTTTGCGCCAAATCAAAGGTAGCTCCGCTAAAAACTATTTCAATTGCCAGACTAGAACTCTGTGCTTGCCTGCTTATGTCAAAACTAGCCCGCCGCGTTATCGATACGTATGGAAAACGTCATTCCATTGATAAAATATACTGTTTTACTGATTCCATGGTAGCACTACAATGGATCATTGCTTCACCGCATAGGTTCAAAACTTTCGTCGCTACGCGCATAACAAAAATTGTTACCTCAATTCCCGCTGACAGTTTCCGGCACGTCTCTGGCTCTCAGAATCCCAGTGACTGCTTGTCTCGTGGACTGTCGCCCGCTCAACTGCTGGACCACCCGCTGTGGTTCACGGGTCCCGCATGGCTGCGCCAAGACCCAAGTGATTGGCCAGTTACCTCAGTAGCTCCGTCTAAAGTAGACTCGGAGTTATCTGAGACAAAGAAAATCATTTCTTTGCCCGTGAGTCCCTTGACTCCTAAAATCGATGAGATTTGTAACCCATTGCTAGATCTCCCCGCCCGCGTATCTTCCTGGCTAATGCTCCTGCGCATAGTCGTTTTAATTTACCGCTTCATTAAAAAATTACATCGTGCTAATTGCTTTAACGCTGACGATATTAACTACGCAGAATTGCAAATATTGAAATCATTACAATATTTTTATTTTCACGACGTACTTAAATGCCTAAAGTCAAATAACAGCTGCTCAAGAGCAATCCAACGGCTTGTGCCATTTTTAGACGCTAACGGACTCATACGAGTCGGAGGCCGGCTCCGAAATGCTGACTTGTCCTATGACCAACAGCATCCTATTCTGTTGCCGCGCAAAGACCGCATTGTTGAACTAATTATTACACATTACCACCGTCGACACTGTCACGCTGGCCCGCTTACGCTTATGTCAATACTCAGACAGAAATATTGGATCATTTCCTGCCGCAATATAGTTCGTTCTGTTATACACAAATGTAACTATTGTTTTAAATCTAAACCTAAACCTACGTTCCCGTTAATGGGAGATTTACCCGCTTGCCGTGTGAATGAAGCCAAGCCTTTCATTCATACCGCCGTAGATTACGCCGGCCCTATATCTATAATTCCGTTTAGAAAACGCGGAGTCCGCTCGATAAAGGCCTACCTATGCATATTTGTATGTATGGTGGTTCGCGCAGTGCACGTCGAACTCACCACAGATCTGAGTACCAACTCATTTCTGTCCGCTTTCAAGAGGTTTCTCGCGCGTCGGGGTACTGTTCTGTTTATGTATTCTGACAACGGTCGGAACTTCGTAGGCGCGAAAAATGCGTTAACGGATCTTTTAAATTCCGACGAATATAATAAGTCTATCTCCGATGAGTTATCAGCTAATCGCATACACTGGAAATTCAATCCACCGCGAAGTCCTCACTTCGGGGGGAATTATGAAATATATGTGAAAGCGTTTAAAAGTCATCTTCATAAGACGATCGGTTCACAGTTACTCACCTATGAGGAAATGTTAACCGTACTCACACAGATAGAATGCGTTATCAATTCTCGTCCTATAACGTTATTGAGCGAAGATCCGTCTGAGCCGACCGCGCTGAGTGCTTCACATTTCTTAATGACCGCACCGCTGAAGCATTTACCCGCTTGCACGGTTCCCGATGAACCTGGACACTTATTGAAACGATACGCTTTATTGGATCAAATGGTACAATCATTTTCCAAACGGTGGAAGTTGGAATATCTTCACTTACTTCAATCTAGAGGAAAATGGAATACACCTTCGAATCCCATTACAATAGGTTCTATTGTTCTTATTATCACTGATAATATTCCCCCGCTATCCTGGCCTCTCGGCGTCGTCGTGGCCACTCATGTCGGCGGCGATGGCATCTGTCGAGTAGCGTCAGTAAAAACGGCGACCGGCGTCTACCAGAGACCCGTCGTCCGTTTATGCATCTTACCTACCCAATAATTTAACCCCTTGCTCCCCGGTCAACCGCTATGTTATATTTAACCCGTTGACTGCTTAAGAGTTAACTCTTATTTTTATTTTTTTTATTTCCCGCTTTCTTTTAAAAACCAATGGTTTTTAGGCCGGGGGCAAATGTTCGCGCCACTTACATTGGCACTCATAATACCTTCCTACCTTCCTATTCCTATCATTTCTTGGCGACTATCTCTGTCGCTCATATCGTGGTATCCACGAGAAAACTGCTTGCCGCCGCAAGTAGTCTGCGATCGACCCTCGTCCTTCGCGGCTGCCGCTCTCGCCGAATCCAAAGTACTGGATCTGCTGCTCTTCTGTGGTGGTCCACGTGAATTCGACGCGCAAATATAAACAAAACCCGCTATAAACCCGCCGCGTAAATGCTCCTTGCCGACACGCACCAACCGCCTAAAATACAGTCCACTACATCGAACGTCATAACATCCTGAAGGAACAAGCAGCTTGGAGACGGACCCGAACCGAGGTGATTGCAGTTGCATGGAGACCAGGTTAGTCGCCAAGTTCCTTTGTACTACTCTTCTACCAGCCATCCTTCCCCCGCCATTGGAGGCGCGCTCAGCCTATACAGCTTAGCTGCCGCGCTAACATACTCAATAAAACACATTATAATAATTGTTTATAGAACCTAATTTGCATCGCGACGCACATACGACCGCCAACCGCAGCGGTCGGGCCGGCTCATGTGTGATTACATTTATCGAAATAACGTGTTCATATTAACCGATATTGCAAAGAACTACGTTATTACATGTTGCATTGCGGTGATAATAGGCCCATTCAATTGACATAACATAGATCGAGAGTAGGTATTAACCAGGAGGGTAACCACGTGCTTATTCTTATTCCATGCAATTCATTTTAAGGCCTTAAACTGAACGGCCTAAATTGGCACCACACACTCATAAATGACAAACGCGACGTGACATCACTCAAAAGTAGACTGAAGAGAATGAGGGAGAAAGAGAATGAGATGGAGCTATACAAACTCCCATAAATGCAAACAAATTGTTCCGATCTCTTTGGATAAATGTCTCTGGTCGAATTATGAACGCTGAGCGATATTGGTGGTGGATTCGTATTCTACAAAAAAGGTGATTCAACGAGGCTGAAATCTCGAAGCTCCACTGCTATTTTAATGAAACTAACTAACACACATAGAGTCATACATACACTTTACACACACACAGTCGGTACTAGCTACCGCTTACGACTGTGTGAGACTCCGCAAATATCCAAGTAAAAACCAACACGTAGGTAAACACCCCATATGCCCTCACTCACTCGAGATTATAGTAGAGTTTTCTCACTCATAACGCCAAACTAGCTTCACGACAAATCTCACGAAGTAAAACAAAAAGCACGTATAAATATATAGCGGTAGAGGGGGACAAGGGACGTGGAAATAATCACGGTGCGCCCCCAACTTCGTCAGCTAGCGAACAGGAACTGGAAATGCGTGGAGTGGACATGGCAAAAACATTTCTGTAAAATTGTGATTAATTTATTTTTTTCTTGTTTTTTTTTTTTTAAATATGTATGCATTTGTAAAATTTACCGAGATCCGAAAAATGGAAATCGGACGCAGGTTACCTCTATACGGGCTTGCCTAGTGAGGTAGCCGTCATGTTTGCGGCTAGAATTGAATACCTTCCACTGCAATATTTCTAAACGTATCCAAACCATTTTCAAACATCTAGTTTTAAGATATGTTTTATTGTTTACTATTGAGTTTTTGAAGCATACACAAACCAACATAACATTTATATATATATATATATAGATAGATATTCACAAGTGCCAATAAAATGTAGCAAAACTAACAATTATTTTACTAAAGAAATAAATAAAAACAAAACAATGAAAGCTTACAGTTCCCAGCAATAGACGAAGACAATCAATCAATTAGTGCAAAATTGAAAGAGCATCGTCAGCACAATGTATAGATATCTCTACTCGAAGACTGTGTGGAAACCCCGTCGTAATTTTACAACGACAGCGAATGGATAGAGCAAGATATTTTCATTGGGCGTGATTAAAAACTTTAAGGTGTAGAGTTGTTGGTACAGTAGTAGTGAGAGGCCGATATTCAACCGCCAAGCAGTAGTGTGCAAACATTACTGTGTTCCGGTTTGAAGGGCACTGTTTCCAGCGAAGTTACTGGGCATGTGAGACTTTAGAGCTGATGTCTCAGGGTGGCAAGCGCAGTGCGGTGTAGCGCAGGATTATGCGATGCAAAGTTCTGGGTGGCACTGTAACTGTTATAGGCAGGCGTGGCACTTACCATCAGGTGAATGGCTCGTCTCGTCACTCAGTCAAATAAAAAAATTAAAAAAATTAAAGTAAGCGTCATATAAAGTAGAAATTAAGTAAACAAACGTTGTCGTTGCAATACAGTTTTATTATAAACTATCAACGTCCCGTGGTTTCTCCCGCGTAATTCCCATTTTCCCGCAAGAACTCTGCATTTCCCAGATTAAAAACAACCCATGTCACTTGGGAATAATTAAGCTAGGAAGTAATCACTGAAGATCGCAAAAAAATCGTGAGTTCATACAAAATCCCATAGAAAAAAACACATTGTTTTTTCTGTTTTTGAATTTCTCGAGATTTTTTTTCAATTATTCTCGTCATAAGAATGGCAGAATTAAAAAAAATAGCCTGGGTTAAAATAATCCTAGCCTAAAAATAGATTAGGCCAGCCGTTCACAAGCTTCGAGCTATAAGCCACAATTTTTTTTTCAAATAATTAATAGATAGATTAATCTCATATAATTTTTTGACGTTTAAACTATATACGAACACTTCTTCGATGGTGATCCGTGCTCGTCCTCCTGTGACACGCAACTGTGGCGCGGACGCGGACGGCGCGCGGCGTTTGCAGTAATTACAGCGGAGACGGAACAGAAAATCTATAGAGTAGTCTGCTACTACTAAAACTCTTTCTCTAAATTGACGTACCTTCCGAAACCCAGACCGGAAATTCCTACTTTTATATGACAATATAAGTTAATAGCCGCATCCGGTGGAATTCTCGTTTTCTGCAGAGGTGCTCTGTGCATGTCTCCGGAATAAAGAATAGGCTATAGCGTAATGGGCGATGATGCAATGGGCCAATCCGAGTAATATCGACTATCGAATAATTCAACTGTTGTAAAACTACTATCGTCTAGAAAATTTCCGACTTCCCAAGCTGACAATGTGTCCGAGCTTCGAGTCGATAAATTTATAATCAAAAAAAGGCCGACAAAAATGGGACACAGGGTCTGCGGAGAAGAGCTTTGAGGCTGAGGATCGAACCCGATGTCGTTCGATTGCAAAGCGCAGCCACGATCTCTCAATACAACCCATCGCTAGACGATAGACGTGGAAACTTCAACAATTTCTGAACCCGAACTTCTGGAACGGGCTACATTTTAAACTTTAAACTAAGCTCTGTTTGCATATTAAACCTGAGTTACCGAGTTTATGAAACTTGAAAGTCACAGGCGCAGTTACCGATCTCAATACAAATTCCTCGAAAGGCCAAGCTTGTCTGGAAGATATTGCTTTTTAGCGATAAGACTTCCCAATCCATATTTATCTATAAGTAAGTTTTACACCAATAATAAAACTTAAGTTTCTGTCTGTTTTAATTTAAGTTTCAATTTACGTATTGTAATAATATTTTATATATTTTTTTATAATCATCATCATCATATGCAGCTCATCCAACCCACTGCAGGGCATAAGCCTCCTCCCTCTTACGCCATTCATCCCGGCTTTGGGCCGATCTGGTCCATGCTTGTTGAAGCATTTCACTATCGGCTTCAGTTAGTATACTGTATTCTCAAGTAAAGGGCCTCGTCGACACTATCACGTAGGCTCGAACCGTCAGTGGGTAATTTGCAACTTTGTTAATTGTTAAACGGTGGCGCTGTCAATCTAAGCTTGCTTTGGAATTGAGGTACGCCGCAGCGCAGTGGGGTACCAGCCTTACAACTGATGTTGAGACAGAAATTGGGCTTTCCAATAAATATTAACGAATCGATACTTTGAGATGGGTTCGACTCCAGTTGCTTACGGAATTTTATCTATCACTGGTTTCAGAGCGGTGGTAGCCTAGTGGGAGAACGTCCGCCTTCCAATCAGAGCACGGGCACTGCTGGGCACGGGTCTCTCCTCGCTTTCGTGAGGAGGATTAGGCTATAATTCCACCACGGGGGCCAGATCCGGATTGGTGGATTACATACCTACCTCCGAAATAATTCTCTGGTAGGTATGTGGGTTTCCTCACGATGTTTTCCTTCACCGAAAAGCGAGTGATAATTACGTACATATGTTTTACAGAAACACATTGGTACGTGCCCGCACTGGGATTTGAACCCACGACCTTCTGATTGTAAGGCGGACGTTCTCCCACTAGGCTACCACCGCTTCTATACTAAATATATAAATAAATTTGTGTGTGTTCCCATTCACTTGACAATGTGTTCCTGACTTTAATCTTCCATCTGACACCAGCTGAATCCGTGTTGCCAGAATAATTATGACACATGGAAACTCAAAGGCCGCAGGATGGCGAAGGTCGCGCTATGACAAGTGAATGACAAGGAGCAAATATGAGTCAACTAGTTTGTTGTTGTCAGCTTTGTTTGTAAGATTGATTTATTAGGGAAGCTATACACTGACAGCTTTAAACTTTCCCTGCTGAGCCGATTTTCGTGTCTAGACACGGTTCCGGCTCTGCACACTCCACAATGTTTTCCCATACAACAAACACAACATTTGTGTTTTCCCGCACCCGCGGCAAGTTAGCAAAAACACGACAGTTGTGTTTTCAGCACTGAACGCAGTCAAGACCGCTCCAAGCAGCGACTGCATAGCGAACTACAGTTTAGGTTGCCAAGACATTCACGGAGCAGTCCATGTCAACTGCACGAGCATGAGCTCGTGCAGTTGACATGGACTGCTCCGCTGCTGTCATGCCGTCTGCTGTCATGAGACAGCTGTCAGTGAGTAAAACAGAAAACATTCCATTTTTTTAATTATTTCACGTAGGTATGGTTCGCGAGGTCAGGTTATCTTTGGGGTTACCTCTTGGCTATTAAACTATGGCGAGTGGTGGCGAGCGTAGTGCAGTGCCGCGCAGGATTACGCATGCAATGCTAAGTTCTGGGTGGCACTGTAACTATAATGGACAAGCTTAGTGCTCTCCATCAGGTGAACGACTTGCTCGACTAGTCACTCAATCAAATTTAAAAAAAAACTTCCGTGGGTGTAATTAGTCATTCACGCAGTATTCGCCTACTCAAAGGTTTCAAAGTTATTTGAGTAAAGCTTTGAAATCCCTACGCTCCGATTGGCATTTGTTGGTTAGCAAAATCTCTATTATATAGACCAAATAATTTGGGTCTATACACTTTACAGATCCAATTTCTACCCCTTGAAGTAGAGCGGTACGTACTCACCCTAAAGGATAACAAATAACCGAAAATGTTAGGAGACGAATCAATTAATTCTCCCGTCTTACAGCTCCTCCTATTTTAAGGTTATTTAGTAAACACCAACGGTTAATTAATACACCCAAATCCACCTGAATGGAGTAACATACTGAACCCTTTTGAAATGGTAAACACACGTTGGGTAAGTTTGCCGAACTGAGGCCGTGAGTATTTAGTCGTATCCTGGTGTCGGTCGTCCGTAGCTATTGCTATGAAAACCGCGCAGACGCGTCAGTGCGTCGATAAATGCACGCACAGTTTGCATAGTGATCATTATGGATGATCATATGAAACTAACTCCTAACGGCTGTACCAAATGTTTTCTCTAAGTCTGGGCTTCTGTAACATGGTCTTCGAATTCGTGGCTTCTGATGGTCTAGATTCTTAGTTCCCAATGGTCCATGTCGACCCCAGGAGTCCACGGGACTCGACGGGGGTCTACGTTGGCGTGACGAAAAATAATATATGGTAGGAAATAAATAGGAACGTGGCAAAAATGTCTGCAGGGGGTTCACCGGCACCGGCAAAATTTTGAAAGTGGTCTATGAGAAAAAGGGTCTGGGACCCTCTGGTCTAGATAAATCTAACTTTACAATCTATGTAGGTACATGGTCTAGGTACGTACAAAGGTTTGGAACAACAAGCTCTTCTGCAAGAGTCCACCTGGGAAAGTAGCCAGATATTCATCCTCCAAGCAGTAGTATGCAAACATTACTGTGTTCCGGTTTGAAGGGCACTGTTTCTAGCGAAATCACGAGGCAACTAAGACTTTAGAACCGATGCCTTAGACTGATGGACGCAGTGCAGTGTCAAACAAGATTTTGTATCAGAAAGTTCTGGGTGGCACTGTAGCTGTTTTGGCAGGCGTGGCGCTTAGGTACTATCAGGTGAACGACTTGCTCGCCGCGTTACTCAGTCAAATAAGAAAAAGTCAATAATCATTAATCTTATGAAAGTTCACTGAGTCAACGGCCAAAAAAAATTGGTTCATCCGTACTAGGTACCAACTTGTGTTCCATGTATCTCCAGCGAGGATGTCTCAAGGTGAACGCTCCGGTTTCTCCGGATCCTGCGACAGTGTAATCCCATATAATATACTGAAGGTCCTCACTTCAAATATCACGCAGTATTTATGCCGAGCGAGCTATAAAGCGAACCCTGCAGGGTCTGACCTTTGGGATTGAGTTTCGATGTAAGTAATTGCTTGATATGTTTTTGGACAAGCAATTATTTGTCAATGACGTTTATACTCGTACAGGGTGTCCCACGGATATGCCAAATGGAGGGAAAGTACCTTGAATATTGTAGATGGAACATTTTACTGAAAGAATAAATTATTTGAATTTAAAAAAATTTAAACTGCATTCATAGATATTTAAATAGTTACATGGTTGAACCGGGAATCGACCCCGTTACACGAGACAAATAATCACTCTGTAGCTTTATCATATCGATCGAAAGGCTTCATCATAAGGATTATTTTTTGCTAAATAACAGTGTCAGAAATAAAAGGAAGACCATGAATTTTAACATTTGATGTGAAATTTAGTTCAGAAAAATGAAAAGCTGACATTGCCGTAAGGACATAAAAAAGACATTTCACCTTTTTCTGAACAAAATGAAGCGCTACGCCTGCCCATAACAGTCACTGCACCACCCAGAACCCTGCATTGCATGATCCTACGCGGCGCTGCACTGCGCTCGTCACCTCGAGACATCGGCACTAAAGTTTCATATGAACAGTAAATTCGCTGGTATCAGTCATAAGTAAATACTTAACTACCTCCTATTCGTACTGCGATATCAGGAACCACTTAAATACCTAGCTCCAAGTCCTCAAAGACCCATTTAGGTCCTAAGTGTGTCCTTAACGCAAATGCCACGGCCCGTTTCCTGTCACTTTAGGCCTTACGCATTTAGATACTGTAGATCTTCATTTAGAGAGTTTCTGGTCTGTTAAATGCGAAGTTAGGGTGTTTTAAGTTATGAGAATAACAGTAGGTAAAGTCACTTTGAATAAAATGGCCTTTTAATGGGTAGGATAAAGAACGTTATGCATAAAGTTAGCCACATTTAATTACTCCCATCAGGGATTTAACTTTAACAATTTATAATGTTTAATGGGTATAATCGCTAATCACTTGTATCGGTGGCGTGCGGGGCGGGTGACTGCGCGGGTGAACCGGCGACGACTTCCTGTTGTCCGCGTTTTAACCCGAGATGGCGCTGGCGAGCGTAAATATTTTGGTGGGGAGGGACGGCGGCGGCGTGGCATTGGTCGCTTGGCTTGGTAGGATTGGAGGAATTAACGTCTGTAAGAGCGGGCGCTACAGCCTCATATTTAAACAAACGACTTACACTTGTGTCGATTTTGGGCGCACCGAACTAAAGTAGAGAGAGAGAAAAAAAGAGAACACATATATTGTGACAAAACTGCACACATCAACACACACGTAGACATTAGGAGCAAGTACGAATATGACACACAATGAAAAATAAAACAATAAAAAGGAAAGCAATAATATAATCATATTAAAAAAAAAAATAACACTTAACTTTTTTGGCAATTATAATTCATTTATCATTTATCATTTAAATAAAATATTATGTAAAACTAGGGGGATGAAATTAACTCTGTTCTGTCTGGAAGATTCATCATCATTATCATCAACCCATATCGGCCCACTGCTGAGCACGGGTCACCCAAACACAAACCCCAAACAGGTCAAACAAAACTGGTTTCCCGTAATATCGTCATTCAGGCTTGACACTCACGTATTTCCCGTAACCGACCTAACACCGATAATATGTCAGTTATTTACCTGCAGGACACCTATTAACTTGAACCGGAGTCTAGCAAAACCACAGACTTAGAGAGAAATAGATACCGGAATTTTGAACCCCCTCATAAAACAAAGCGTGTTTTGTACGTATTCTTCACTTCGCAAATTTGTATGAAGCCGAGCGTGTTTTGTTTCGTAACCCTTGGCAAACAATAGATTAATAGCTAAGCATACACGCACAGATGTGCCCGCGGATCTGCCTGCAGCACGGTGCGCCGTGCGCGCGCTTTCAGATTTATAGATTTAAAATTTATCAAGTGACGCTGTACAGCGCGCCGCACTTCTTCAGTGTGTGTAAGGTTTTCTATTTCTGTATACTTTTTCATATCTTTCTGTTTCTTAACCCTTGATCTCTTTTACTCCAGTCCTTGCGTGCCACTATTTATTTCTTATTCTTTACTTTTATTCGTTTATTAATTCTAAATTCTTATGTCTCTATTTTTATATTGTTTGTAAACATTACTGAAAGATGTCTAAATTTTACTAATGTCATTTATAATCTTATTTCTAAATTCTGATGTATTCTCGTAAAATTCAATAATTTTGTATACAGTTTTATTTTTAATTTTTCATATTGTATCAGGCAGCTTTTAACCTTATCTTTCTTAATTTTCAAATTTTCAAATTGCAGAGATACTTATTGACAGTTTTGGAAGAGATGCCTGTGAAAACGGTCTGACATTCGGCAGTACTTGAATGGCTTTGGTCTGAGCCTCTAAAACCTTGAAAATTGCAAGAAGAAGTCCTCAAGCACTTTTGAATCTTTACTTAATTGATATAGTGTTGAAGAAGTCTTGAAGTTTAAAACATCGGAGCCCTATAACCCTCCGGTGAAGGCCGCTCTCCACGAGCGCCTCCCCGCCTTTGGTCACCAGCCTTCTGCCAGTCCTCGCCTGCCCTAGCCTGGGCTCTCTCTTCATAAGTATCTTCATGAAGAACAATTACATCTTTACCGTCTTAAACAGTGCTTCATTCTAGACCGACTATTTCTAACCATTTATTTCTAAAGACTTAACTTCCAGTTTATTATCGCGAGTGACCACTTTTTCTCTTTCTATCTTCAAAGACTTTAATCCCTAATTTTAATTTCTTATATTAATATATATATTTTAAGCTGTCTCCTTTTTTTTTCCTCCTTTTGGGTCCTTCTCATAGGAATAGGGAGGTAGCCTTGATAACGTGTACTTTACACTCTTTTGCCAAAATTAGTAAAGGGGTGTAACGTTACATGTGGCGTACCGTTTAGATAAGCTACGCACCTTTAGTAGTCTAGAGATATCACAGGTAAGTTAGGGGATACCGAGGCAGAACCCGGGACATTTTTTCTCAAGTAAATGAGTACTTTATTGGTGGTACTGTTTGTACATCCAAGAAGCGATTTCTATATCCCAAACTAGGATGGATAATGAAAAATCGATTTCCTGACACAGCTACAGGTAACAAACAAAAAGCTCTTATTTCAGGAACGCGTGAACCGGATCTATTTCCTCAAAATCTGTGGGCAAAATCGATTTCTGAAGGGAAATAATATTTGATGCTATTGAGCATTATCCGGGTGATTACTATCCGGATGTGATTGTGTGGAGGGACCTTTATCCCATTAATTTAATGCTTCGTTCAATTTCCGGTTGTAATCGGTGTAGGAATTTAGATGTTCGTGAGGAAAATCTCTACAACTATAGACCTTACAGATAAATAACCAAACTGAACTCCTTATGTAGGTGCATATTATTATTACTACTTACAAATATTGAAAATAAAAAAAAAATATTTTCTAGCACAGCTTTTATAAACAACTAGCTGTGCCCTGCCACGCTTCGCTGTGGCACATTCGCACATTCCCTGATATGTCACTGATGAAAAAAATTGATAAAAACAATCCTTGATGCGGATTATATATCATGCTAAAATTTCAGCTCGATCGGTGCAGAACTTTTTGAGTTTTTGAAGCGTACACAAACCAACATAACATTTTTATATAAATAGATACGTAGGATTACATTATAAGTATTTTAATAAACCACGGTCTCTATTTTTTAGTGGGGGACAAAAATACTTTAGGGGGTTCGGGTCCACCCACGCACTTATTGGGACGCTTGCGTGAGATAAAAAACCTAAAGTTTAACGAGCTGAATGCCAGCACAATCGCAAGACGGAGCTATCAAAAAAACTACATCATACCACCAATAAACACTACATTCTAAGATGGTTGGTACAAACAAATCGTTCGGAAAACCGCGTTGATACATCCAGACAAAGGCGTTTGCTATTCGCCACCCATACAACGTCTAAATGTCTTCGGAGAGTTCTACGTGATTTGCGTCAGTAAGTGTCAGTTTAAGGCTTGTATGACGAGATTGTGGGGCGGGTGGCGGTGCGCGCAGAGATCATGGCAAAAATATTAGCAATCCACTTAATTGTACGGAGATGTCCTCATTGGAGACTTGTAGAGCGGCGGAGATCGTTCTTGTTTGCCTCGAGCGAGGCGGTTTATCGTAAGTCAAGGTACTACAGTAATTATAAGCTCAGACAAAATTATGTCAGCCCTAGTTTCAGGGCTATGTTCTCTAATTAAAGTATTACCTAATACTATAAATGAAAAGTCTAACAAAGGAACCCTATAAGAGATCCTTTTTCCTGTTGAGGCACGGAACCCTAAAAAGAAATGGCCTGCCTAGGAGATATATCCAGACAAGATTTTCGGATCACGTATAAACTATTGAATGAATTTAGGTCCTCTAAAGTTTTCTCTGGGCTGAGTAACATTTTTAGGTTTTCACCTGACCGACTACAGAAGCAATTCGGTTTCTTCAAATTTTCAGGCATTTTACCTTGACTGTCTAGCTTGATAGCAAACGCTGTTTCATCCGCCATACGCTCACCAATGTACAATTGTGCACCCTAGCGTCAAATTTATCTGAGCGCCATCTTATCCGGTTGTATCTTATTAGGAGTGCTTCTTATCCGGGTTTGAACTTTGAAGGTCATGCTTTGTTTGTGTAGGCTGTGTAGTTATTTGTGTTGTTGTGGTGTGGATTGACTAGCAAGAGCTAGGTTTAAGTCGGGGTTGGACTTGGGAGGTGAACGTTCGAGAACTACTTTTAAGTGCTTTACTGACGTTTGAAATCCTATCCGGTAATACACATTAAATAGGGAATCTTTTTTTTCTATTGCTTAAAACATTCTAGCGACATTTTATAGATTATTAAGTACCACTTTTTTGAAATTCAATATTATACTTACTTAAAGTTAAGGATGATTATTTTTTAAAGATTGATTTGAAGGGGTTGCTATAATTGTAGTAATAATTCCGCAGAAGATAGTTATAAATTGATAATTTTCTATGTATATTTTGTTTATTGTTAATTGTATTATGTTTTAACGTATTAGGCGAGCGCTTCACCATAACCTCACCTGATGGGAAGCTACCGTATACCTATGGTATCGATGTTCTGCGCTAATAGCTTTAAGCAAGAAAAAATAAATACCCCTTTAAAACAGCGTACGTCACAGTACTCTCGCTTTACTAAAGTTTGCATCATAGAACAAGAAGCTCACCTTACAAAAGTTCGAAAAGTCGTTACTCCTATTTTCTTTTCTAAAAAACCGCATAACCCAGTTTGTTTTATATAAAAATAGATGTTCCTTGACATCGGTTGTCGCATTACCTTCCCGCGTCAAAAAACATTTTGCTACACAAAACACACATCATTATTCCATGCACGCTTCGGGAATTTTACGCAACGGAAAACGTGTATAAAAATCCAAGAGCACTGTTTCGCTATTGTCAGTGTAAATCAAAGTTATGGGACTGTGTAACTGTAAGTACGAACAAGCACTTGGAAGGCACTTGCGCCATAAGTTGGTACCTACTTGAACGCTTTTTGTAAAACTACTTCACCTATGACTAGTCGTGGGCGTTTCAGCGACAAACGTTTCAAAACTGTTTACAAAATAAGCGCCAAAGCACGCTTACGAATATAAGCCGACATCGTTTTTAATATTTTATCTTTTTTTACTATACTATAATTCGATTCGACCATGAAAGTGACGGGATGTCGACAGCATTAAGGCCCATTATAAAGATTCTATAAAATTAAAATGCATGCAAACCCACACTGCTGTATTGTAAATTTTATCACACCAGTTGTGTGCATCCACACTTCTGATTGAGTTTAGTTACGACACAACGCTAGTAAACAGTAACTGTAGGTATTAACACACACTTTTGTGATGATTCGCAAAAAAAGTAAAACATTTCAGCAGTGAACGTGTTAAGCAATGCATTAAAAGAAACTCGTAAACTAGTAAAAGAAACTCAATCTGCCTTTTGACTTCAGGTGTAGTCGGTAAGTTTATTCGATTTCTGACCATATTGAATTTAATCTTTCTCCTTTGAATTTTCTGATTGATTTTTGTAATTGAATAGATTAACTTTCTTTTCAATTTGGCCTTTCATTTCCCTATTCAAATAAGTAAGTAAGTTAGAAAGAAAGCTCGTAATTTCAGTCGAGATTACTCCCACAATTCGGAAATACTCGTCTATTTTCGCGATCAGAAACAAAAGCCGCCGCCATTTTTATCCGGATTAGCACAGTGTGAATACACCTTAAGATCAGCCGGATGTAATCCAGCTTTTCGGCTTAAGCCAAGGTCAAATGGATGGATGTTTACTTTGACGGGATTTTTGGATTTAGCTGCTCGGCGGAGCAATAATTTCTACTAGGAACAGTCAGGTGACAAACATTTTAAGCGCTGGGTGCTCCCACACCCATAAAAAAAAATATCGGGCGAAGCCATCAATAAAAGTCGATCGATTGCTTGGGATATTGAATAACTGTCGACCGACGTCGATCAATAGCTTGGGCTATTGAGTAACTGTTGATCGACGTCGACTGATTTTATTCTACCATCGATAGCAACCGACTGCGAAGCGTGAGGTTGCGGATTCGATTCTGCACAAAGCAATTCCCTGAATATGGGGAATTTTAGTTAGGAATCAGCATCGAGGTTTGTAATCGTGATGCGATCTTAATTATACTTACTTAATTTAAATTTATTAGTTCACTTAAGTACCTACCTATTTGAAACTTCACAAAATTTTGCACTCAACTGTACCTTTCAAGGAAAAGTGAGGCCTTACTTGGATTATGGAAATCATTTAAAATTGAAGATTAAGGGAAGGTGGATGTTGTGTTGGTGAAAAGAGATGAGAATAAGTTCGAAGGCCTCCGTGGCGTAATCGGGTGACGAGCTGACTCCTAAGCGTGGGGTTGTTGGTTCGATTCCCGCGCATAGCATAGATTTGTGTGAATACAGGTGTTTGCTCTGAGTCTAGGTGTTTGTGGGACCACGGTCCTCGTAGGTCCTGGTTCCCTAGATACGGGGAATCCTAGTTAGGGGTCAGGAGCTATGCACGTAATCGTGATGCGTCTATGATTAAAGGACAAAAAAAACCAAACTCTGAATGCATTCACTCAAATTTTTTTTTTTATAATAGGAACTAAAACATACAATGAAATATAATAATTTAAATTTCTTTTTCAATGGATAAATAAAACTAAAAATTTAAAAATAGCAGTGTACCATTATACTAAAATTAAAGTGGAAATTAAGAGATGTTCAGTTACTTCCGGGCCTGACTGTACCTATTTCGTTTCAATAATGAATGAGCTCAGTACTTTTAAAAGTAAAATCTTACATTAAGGAAAAGTGAGCCAAGTTTTTGTACCAATTTAGCTACGTGGTTCATAATACTTATAAATACAAAAACTTGTTTAAGACCTTTAAATTATATTTTTGTTTACATAGAATAGAATAGAATAGAAAACTCTTTATTGTACACCAGAAACAAAATTAAACACATTACAGAAAAATTACAATAGGTAAACAAGGGTACATAATTTATAACAAATGGATTATTATGGAGCAAACATCGAAATTCACCCAAAACTTTGCAGAGTGGGAAGAGCTGTGTATTTTAACATCCTTATGAGTACGATGAAACCCCATTTCCAAAAAACAATAATATATTTACTCCACTAAAAATCTGAAATTTGTACTATTCTTCTGAGATCATCTGCATCGCCTTCCATGAATGTATTACCAGAGTTCATATTTGTATTTACTCGTAAAACATTTCCTTGGTCGTTCCGAGGAATTCGACATAAACTATCTACATAGCCTGTAGCTTCCTTCAACAGAGTATTATCCTGGGTCGGACTTTTATTAATCCTTACGACTTTCCCCTGTTCATTCCTAGGAATGCCGTGTTTAACCAACATATGTCTCCGTACAGTTTTGGCCATGGCGTACGAGACATTACAGATCTTGCATGAGAATACATAAACTCTATCATGTATGTTGTTCACGTGAGATAACATTTCTCCGCGCCGGTAAAATTTCCGAGGACAGTAATCACATGTGACAGTTTTCTCGCTGTGAGACTTTAAGTGGGTCTTGTAAATTGCCAGGCGGCGGAACGTGGACCCACATTTCTCACACGTGAAAGGTCTTTCGCCGGTGTGTAACCGAATGTGTTCTATCAGCTCCAGTTTTCTCACGGCCTTGAATGAACATTGGTCGCACTGCAACGTGGAACCGATACCGTGACGGTAAATCTGGTGTTGTGTTAACTCTGCATGCACAGGGTAGCTTTGCCCACATTGATCGCATATAAATCTGCAGGTTCCATGCCTTTGTATGTGGTTTTTTAAAGTCACACGGTTAGCTAAAACTCTCTGACAAACAGGGCATGTGAAGTCTTGTTCTGGAGCTTTCGTGGCTTGTTTCGGAAGGGGTTGCTCCTTCAGCGGTTCCATTTCTATATCTTGGGGCTTTGTTGTTACCAATTTCTCTACTGAGTTTAAAAATATATCAACATTGTCGGAAGGCGTTTGAGGCGTAGAGCTGCTGCTATTTTGATCATCACCACTGTCAGTATCAAGAGAGATTTTCTGCACTTCAATTTCAACTTTAATGTTTGGATATTTATTTTCAATTTTTGGAATGTGTTTCTCGGAGTAAGCCTGCTGCTCTTCATTATAAGTTGAGATACTTCCCCGGCTGAAGCTCGGCTTGGGTTCATCTGGAAAATTCTGATTAAACAAGGTGTATTGCCAGACAACCTCTTTCACCATGTCATCGTCTAAGTCCTGCCTCAAGCTAAAACTGATCACCTTCTCTAACTTTCTGTCGCTAACTTCGCTTTTATTCATGAATTTTACAATTTTTTCAAGAGATTTCTTGCATTTGTGGCATATTTTCGTCGGCATGTAGTTGTTTTGCTTTACAGATATTTTGGTCAACTCCTCAAAAGAAATACCGTAAGGGCTTAGTCCGTTTTCAGCGGAATTATCAATTAATGACACCATTTTGTCGGATTTTACATGATTGAGACACACTCGGCATATTGTGTTAAACGTTTTATCTTGGTTTTCCATTGTACATATACAAGATTCATTTATTTATCACTGTGTTGTTTCAGTTTTCAGTTTTCAACTTTTCATTTTCTAATTTTTAGTTATCTACGGACTCTGTACACTCTGACAGACTGTCAGATTGACAGCTTAACTATGTTAGTAGGTTTTGACTTCGCACGATTTGTGCATTTAAATAGTCTCAGTTCTAGGCCGAAAGCATAGTAAGCTAACTGCGTCCCGCGGTTTCACCCGTGTAATATATTATCCCGCAAGAACTGTTATATTTACGGAATAAAAAGTATCCTAAGTGTTATTCCCAGCTAAAAACTGTCTGTGTTCCGAATTTCATCCAAATCCGTTCAGTAGTTTTTGCGTGACAGAGTAACATACACACATCCATACTCACAAACTTTCGCATTATTTATACTATTAGGATACTAACCTATTTTGTCCTATGGTTAGATGCGCAAATAGTGCTAAGCTAAAACATAATTATTATAAGGAGTGCCATTGTCAGAGTGACATCATTCCAAATATGCCAACCACCAACCAGCCAACCAACCAAAACAAACCAAATTAAAAAAAAATACAAATCATAACAAGATTGTTTGCCTGAGCAAAATTAATCTATTCTAATTATTTAACAATGGGAAATTACGACAAAACATTCGAAACTATATGCCGTGTATGCCTACAACACGACAAGGTGGACAAAATGGTGTCTCTAACAGATAATTCGGAAGAAAATGGACTCAGTAAACAAGGTGAAATCTTCCAACAAATTACGAAACTATCTGTGAAAAACGATTATTTGCCGACGAAAATATGCAAGAAGTGCTCCAAATCTCTTCAAGAAGTCTCTGCTTTTGTGTTACAATGCGATACCAGTGACAAAAAGATTACAAAATTGGTGTCTTTCAGTACAAAACAACACCTTTCTGGTGAAATGGTGAAAGAAATGGTATGTCAGTACACATTGTTTTGTCAATACTTCCCTGAAGAGTCAAAGCCAACTTCAAGCTTAACCAGCACTGCTCATTTTGAAGCTGAAATGAAGTCGCTTACAGAAGAAGATCCACCGAAATTGGCTAAACTTGAAGACCGTTCCAACATCAAAATCGAAGTAGAAGTCCATAGATCTTATACGGATAGTGAAGATGAATTATTCCTCAACAATGCAAATAACGGATCCCAAAGCGATTCGGACAACATCGACCTATTTCTCGACTCCATTGAGAAGCTCGTATCATCCAAAATCAAGCATGACGATCGTCGGAGAAAAATCAAACAGGACTTAGTACGAGGCAGAAAAACGAAAGAGGAAGTACGTAACTTAACTTGTAATATTTGTCATAAAACTCTAGCGAACCCAGCTACATACGAATACCACATGCAACGGCACGGGGCTTGCCGTTACATATGCGAGCAATGCGGCAAAGGCTTCCCAGTGTTGGCCGAGATGACAGTGCATCAAGTGTATCGTCATGGCGTCGGCCAATGCCTCCAATGCGACCACTGTTCCTTCAAAGCGGCAAGGCGTGTTGAACTCATCGAACACATTAGACTACACACCGGTGAGCGTCCGTTCACATGTGAAAAGTGCGGCCTTAACTTCCGTCGGAAAGCAATCTACACTAATCACTTGAAATGTCATTACGAGAAGACCATACCTTGCGATCATTGTCCGAGAAAGTTCTATCGTCGAAGTGAAATGTTAGCTCATTCGAACAATATACACGATAGAATTTATCTATATCTGTGTCGTATATGTCATGTTACGTATGCCAAAGCACAGAGCGTAAGAAAACACATGGTGTTAAAACATAGCATTCCCCGGGAGATGCAAGGGAAAATTCATAGGATAACTAAGAATATGAATGGTACTTTGTTTAAAGATGCAAAGCCGACTGAAGGGGAGTATACGGATTTGTAAGCAGGTGGAGTGATTGGAATAGTGTAATAAAATCACTAGGAGGTTTGAAGTGTTGCGTAAAGGTTGTTATTTTAATATTGTTAGGTTCAATTCCAGTGCGGGCATGTACCAATATGTTTCTTGTAAAACATACATATGTAATTTTCACTCTCGTTTCGGTGAAGGAAAACGTAGGAAACCCACATGCCTGAGAATTATCTCGGATATGGGACCCACCAATGCGGACGGGGCCCCTATAGTGGGTGATGGCCCAATCCTCCTCAAGAAAGTGAAGCGATTTTCTAACGTACTGAGGAGAGGGTGGGTTGTTGATGATGATGATGAATTGTAAATTGGGGTTTTTTTTTATGTCTGTGAGTGCAACAGATGGCTAATAAACATAATTTAAAAGGAAAATATACATTTTAATTTACAATAAATAATTAATACCAACCTACTAAGGCCGCCCATTGTATTACCCTTGTTAACCTATTGTAATTCTTCTGTACTGTGTTTATTTTTGTTTCTGGTGTACAATAAAGAGTTTTTCTATTATATTCTATTCTATTCTACTTAAGTCTTTAAGTTGGTAGGTACCTAGTTCTAGGTATGCATGGATGCGAAGTTAAGGTCAAATTTATCAAGTCAATCGCTTTCCGTTGTCAATTAAATTGAAAGCCTGTTAAGTTCCGATAACAATACAATATTATGCTAGCTGATCTGATGATAGATATGAAAGGTAGACAATGGAGCTCTTCAGTGGTAAAATTTTATAGTCATTTAAATTTTTTTAACATGTCACATCACATGCACATTTGGTTTGTCATGCATGTTAGCCTGCGGTTTCACTCGTGTTATTTATTATGCCACAGGAATCGTCATTTTTACAGGATAGAAAGTATCCTATACAATAAATAACTCCTTATTTAACACCATCAAGCTTAAGTAGACACAGTGCAATATACACACTACATACAACATAATTATTATAATACACACACAACACACATACATAATACTATGTACAATCTATTTAATTATGTAGTAAATAGTTGTGCCCTGCCACGCTTCGCTGTGGCACATTCACACATTCGCTGATATGTGACTGATGAAAAAAATAGATAAAAACAATTCTTGATGCGGATTATATATGATGCTAAAATTTCAGCTCGATCGGTGCAGAACTTTTTGAGTTTTTGAAGCGTACACAAACCAACATAACATTTATATCTATTTATATATATAGATTTAATCAAAATTCGTGCAGCCTTTTCGACGTGAAGAGGACAATTACAAACATTTGGCATTTGTAATATTAGAGAGATTTTGTTTCTCTTTAATGTAAAATAAAGAGGTTTCCTTTCTTTTGATTACCATTATGCCAATGGTAATTAATAAGATAATATTATCCATTTAGGTCGTACAAATTTTAGGGTCTCACAAACACCATTAAGAAAAGTAAATTGCCTGATAATTTCAAACATTTAATGTCAATTTCGGGACGCTTAACCATCTGTTAAATTGTTCGGGAAATTATGGGTTAATTGAACACTTGAAAGTTTGGCCTCATTTCGGTAAAGGCGTGGCAATTAATTATTATGAACAAATCAAGTAACAAATTATTTTGTGACTTTTTAGACATTAATAATTTTGCTTAAAGCTACTGAACCGATTGTGATATGAATTTATCATGTTGAAACATTTAAAAAAGTAATGGAAACATCCACGTGTCGATATCCAGACTTCTTCGAATATTGTCTGATTTAAATGTACCTATCAATCAATTTAGTAGTCAACCAAAATTTAACGTAATTGTGACTTAAATGCAATCCACACGTGCTTTACACTTAACATACATAAATCAAGCTAAGTTTCCTACTTAACTACGGGAAAATCGGGAAGTTAAAACCTCTACGTGACCAATAAATACTTCTATCTATCTATTCAGCCCGTGTCCTCCCACTGCTGGGTATAGGCCTCCTCTGTTTCACGCCATTTGTTTCAGTCCTGTGTCCTGTGTGGGGGCAAGATGGGGTGGCGCTAGCAGTCACCATCTGCCCCAGCGGTAGTCCTGGTTGGTGTCCAGGCCTCTACACTTGTGGGGAGGTGACCTGGCTCACCAAGGCCACTTCCCGGACGTATGGAACCGTGCAAGCCGACAGAGAGTCCCCCAACTTCCCACCAGTGACTCCATTACGAGGGAGGTTGCCAAGTGTCCTGCCCATCTTCACTTAAGCCTTGCTATCTGTAAACTTACATCTTCAACTTTACTGCTACGTAGTAAACACTCACAAAATACCCTGCAGGGGATAGTGGCAAGAGATTTCTGGAATACGCCCTCAAAATATCGTAACTACTAATGTGTCAATCTAAATGTCCCTGTAGTTATAGCCTTTCAAACCCCCTTTCGAAATTTTGCATAACAATTCATAGCTACCCGTACCAAAACATTAAGCCAGTCATAATTCATTAACTATAAAACGTAAATGTACAATCTACAGAACGCGACCCTCGTACAATTCTGTACTGTAATTTGATGTTGATATTTGCCTCTAAAAGGGTCTGGAATGACCTCAAGGGTATTAGTGCGTCGTAAACTTACCTTTACGTCGTTTAAATTAAGGGTTTCCGGGCAGCCACGGCTGTCAAAGGGTTAATGTTAAATGTCTGTTGCTATGTTATACAGTGAAAGGGCTTAGTTCTTACAATGAGGTTTACTAGCTGAGCGTTGCGGTATTCTTGTCTTGTAAACTTTGAACCCCCTTTTCGCCATTAACACGTTGACTGCTGAAAACTGACATTAGTGTTTTTATAACGTTACGCGAATGCGGGAAAACACACCTGTTGTGTTAGCGCAGTTTACGTGCCAGCTGTGCGGCGAAACATAGACGTGTGTGTTTAACGCGGCGCTACTACAGTGCGGCCTATACAGACGGCACGCCAGTTCTGGAAAACACGGTTCTTCATGGCGCCCAAATGTAAAAAACCGGTTCAGCAGTCAACGTGTTAAAAGAGTAGATTTTTGAAATAAAAGGTTCCCTATGTTACAACCGCAATAATAGTCTATTTATGTACTAAATTTAATTAAAATCAGTTCATCCTTTTTGCCGTGATTAGGTAACAAACAAACGAACAAACATCCAAGATTCGCATATTTATTTTAGCTATAGCGTTGTCTAAATCGACTAACGCTTGGATTCCTGCGGGGTTAATTTCGTGGGTTGTTAAGTCAAAAGGGAGCTTAAGTAGTTATACAATTTTCTACCTTTAATTCCGTAGCCTAGGTAGCTATCTTATCATTCAATTGTATCAAATAGGTAAAGATAAACTAACCTTGATCTTGAATAAATCGATTTTAGGAGACCTCTATAACTGTGCCACTATCTAACAAATTCAATCAGAAGGGTTACTTCCTTTTTCAAAGTATTTGACTCAAGAAGAACCGACAAGAGAATCGACGACAAATGTTCTGCTGATAATATAATGTTCTTGTTGCTATCTCGAATTTCGTATAACCTTTTCCAAGACTATATTTTTTTAGAGATTTCGCAAAGCTGTCACTACAAATGACTCTGATGCCACCAGCCACTGATCTATCGATTTGTCAGGACAGTCAACGTGATACACAAAAGGCTCGAGAATCTCATCCCATTTTGGGAACGTTACGGAATCCGGCATTAGTCCTAAGTCGTTATGTGCCATTGTACAAAGCAAACAATCTCGTCCATACAAAGCAATTTGAATCCCTCCAGGGTCCAAATAGACACACATTATCTAAAAACACCGGTGCGTTGCGTCAAGCGTATATTTAGGTATACCGGTATTCCCGGGTCTCGGTTCTGTCAGGGATAGTTCTGGTCCGCTGCCCATGGGATTTGGGACAGTAGGTACCTGGAAATGTCCACGTATTTTTTCGATATTCTTCAAGGATTTCTTTTATGCTAGGTACCTACCTACTGTAGAGAGAACCGAAGAGACGAGGAGCTGTGCCACGCCCTCCCATAACAGTTGCAGTGCAATCTAGTACTTTGCATTGCAAAATCACTGCTGAGTCACCCTTAACAAGTTGACTGCTGAACCGGTTTTTACATTTGGGCACTGTTACGGAGTGAGTGTGTTTTCCAGCAATTGCGTGCCGTCTGTGCCGCACAGCCAGCACGTAAGCTGCGCTACACAGCAGGTGTGTTTTCCCGCACCCGCATAAAGTTACGTTCAATACACAACGTTTGTGTTTTTAGCGGTGAACGTGTTAACTTACGTGGGACACCTGAAGATATTCCCATTTTCGCTGGAACACTGACCTTTACTCCGAGCCACAGTTCTTTTAGTACATAGCTTATGTGCTTATCTACATTTTAGTACATCATTTATTGTACATATCGGATAAATATCTGGAAAAGGTGCGGTACTTCCCCATGCGGACTCTTGGCGAAGATACCTACCAGAACAATATTCTGGGTTCTCTTGAAGAAGTCGCGGGCAAAAGCTAGTCAACTAATAATTTTCCTTCCATTTATGTATAAAAAGGTCCAACTTTCGTACAAATCCCAAATCGGCACGCATTACTTGTAACACCGGTGGGCCGGGAATCCCCGAAACCTTCGCCTTTTAGAGTACACATTTAACCCTGTCACAGGGGTGGTTCAGGTACGCTGCACAGGGGGTGTAACGGATGATGGCGGGGCGGGAAAATAAACATGAAATAAGACTAATTTTGGTTGATTCCCCAATGATTGTAGATAAAACAAAACCATGAAGCATGTGTAGGTAAAGGCACGACCTTTAAATTTTGTGAGGCATCTTAAATTATACATTTACTAGCTGCGCTCCGTGGCTTTCTTCTATTCATTTAAACTTTGTAAACCCATTTCACCATAGTTTTCTGGATGGTAAAACCCCCTTTCACTGCTGAGCCGATTTGCTTGTCTAGCCACGGATGCGGCTCTGCGCACTCCATAGTGTTTTCCCATAGAACAAACACAACAGATGTGTTTTCCCGCACTAGCGGCAAGTTGGCAAAAACACGCGCGTGTTTTCAGCGCTGAAGATGTTAACATATAATTTGTATCATTCATAAATTCGGTCAGGCATTTTGGCGTGATTGGGGACAAAAACAACTAACTTTGCATCAATTGTTATTTTAGGTTAAATCCAGAAACATAAGATTTGATTATCTTAACACTGTATGTGATCTTATGCCAGATTTTTTGGAAATATAACAACGAATTATATTAATATAAAAATTAAGTAAGTATATTATAATTATCATATAATAGAATAGAATATAAAATGCGTAATTGTAGGTACACCGGTTCATAAATACACAAGGTATACCTACATAAGGAATAGAACTTATTCAAATAAATATAGTACAATGGGCGGACTTATCGCTAAAAGCGATCTCTTCCAGTCAAGCTTTGGATGGACAGAAGCAATGGAGCGTCACAGGTATCTTATTAATTATTATTATTTTTTGTATAAAAATACATTTGTTGGTCATAGTCACCTAGGGCGGGTGGATTGGGGAACTGCAATTCCCACCCAACCGTATTTTATTTAATAAATAAAGAACAAGTTACTAACACCACTCCCCATTAACGAAAATCCCCACGTGCACCTCAAGAATTGGTTGAAATATTATATTATTATATTCTGATAGAAATTTTTCAAATCAACCCGATTAACAAAAACTGGTCCGTCGAATCGGAAGCCATTGAGGCAACCCTCGTGGGCACACATTTAACCCTGTCTAACAGGGTCGTTCAGGTACGCTGCCCACGGGACTTTCAGGGGATGGATGCAAGGGATGAGGGTGGAGCGGAAATATATACAAACTACCCGGACCCTACAGTAACTCGCGCGTATTCCAATTTTTCTTCCTGGAACTCTCTATTTGTCAAAATAAAACTGATATTTCCCTTTTTTATGTTACGAAGTAACGAGACGTGCAAGTTGTTTACCTGATGGTAAGCGCTACATCTGCCTATAATATTTACAGCGCCACCCAGAATTTGCGATTACAAAATCTTGCGGCAGTGCACTGCGGCTCTAAAATCTCATAATGCCCAGTAATTTCGCTAGAAACATTGCCCTTCAAATTTCCCTTTCAAGTGGTGATTCATGTCTGAATCTCGCACAGGAAAAGGAAACTCCATTAACTCTACCAGGGCTTTAGTTCTGCCTGTATAGTTACCGCTTGGCCTTCTCACTATTGAAGTTGGAATTCAAGATTCGTCCGCTTCAGCAGCTAACTTCCCCCACAACGAACAACAGATGTTCAAAAGGAAATTATTTAAGATCTCTTCACAGACAGATTTTTTGCAGTCATCGTCTGACGTGATAGCTTGGAAGGAACGCTTAATGCGGCCGAAGGGCGAATTAGGGCGGTTTTTCCGGTACGCCAGGCAGGGCTTTTAGGGGAGGCATGGAGAGTTTCAACAGTGATTAAGGTGTAGGTATGCAAAGTTGTGACGTGTATGGATTAATAGGCTATGTTGGCTATGCGTGAGGTTTGGGTTGTCTAATAAAAATAAACGTTTTCCACGAGGTCAATCTAGCAATATCTAAGTTGTCTTACCAATCAGCGGTGGCGAGCTGGGACTCCAAGGAACACTTTCACTGCTGAGCCGATTTTCATGTCTAGCCACGGGTGCGGCTCTGCACACTCCATAGTTTTTTCCCATACAACAAACACAACAGTTGTGTTTTGCCGCACTCGTGGCAAGTTGTGAAAAACACAACAGTTATGTTTTCAGCAGTGAACTTGACCAAAAACTGTTTTGGGAAATACAATTTTTCACTCATTCATTCGTTTATTCATTCATTGGTACACTATTGCTTGTCTAAAATCAGTCGGTTGGCGTAAGACAGGGACGGATTGAGATTAGTGGCGTCCTTTTTTATTGTGTCTTAAAAAGGCATTCAGTTTTCTGATACTTTTCCTCAGTCCATTGCAATGTTGTGATAAAATGCTTTCACTTTTTTTTAGGTTACCAAAAGCCTAAATAAAATACTACCCACACACAAACGCAAAACTGTGTGGGCAGATACGTTATAGACACAGACTAAATAAATTACTTTGGGTTATATATTAGAGCTCTCTCTTAAGTGAATAACGTATGGGAGTAAGCCCACAAAGACCGTTCTATTTTAAAGTTGATAAATTATAAACTTCAAACTATATTTCAAATAACTTTTTTTTTCAAACGTTCCGGAGCCGCGGCGGAAGCCACAGAAGAAGCCAAGCGGCACAAATACGTGTGTAGTGATTACGTGTTTGTGTCGCTTGGCTTTGAAACTTTTGGTCCATGGGGTCCAAGTACGAGGAAATTTTTTAAGCAATTATTTCCTCGTTTAGTCGACGCCGCTGGTGACAAGAGGGCTGGCTCATTTCTCGCACAGAGAATGGCTATTGCTATTCAACGTGGAAATGCAGCCAGTGTTCTTGGCATCTTGCTTCATGGACACCCACATTTGTTAGATTTTTAAGTTTTAGTACTATTTAGTTTTAGTTACTTTTCTATTTAATTATTGTTATTTAAGTTTTGTTATTAAAATCATTTTCTCTAGTAACTTTATTTATTCAGACGCTGAAGTCATAATAATACCTAAAGTCCGTTAGCAAAACCCTTTAACACAAATTAAATAACCGAGTAGGCAGGTTCATATAAATGCTCTTCCACTGAACTAAGCAAAGAGTTTGTGCTGAAGAAAGATCAAAGGCTCCGAACTACCACAATTAACTCTACAAGTTTATATTTAATCACGCGTTCATAAGCGTAGTAAGCTGGTGGTTTAGGCCTTAAAGACCCTTTAGAGGTTCCCCCTCATACTTTACACGTTCATTGCAGAAAACACAACTGTCGTGTTTTTCACAACTTGCCACGAGTACGGCAAAACACAACTGCTGTGTTAGCGGTACGGGAAAACCACGGTGTGTGCAGATCCGTAACCGTGGCTAGACAAGCAACACGGCTCAGCAGTCGAAGTGTTAAAACTCAAATCTCAGAGTGACCACGGCAATGCAATATTGCAGTGCCACGTCGGATTTTTCTAAAGTGCTTAGTTTAGTAGAGCTTGTGGTGGTGGCCAAGTGGTAATTTGTGCGCTTTATGACTTAAAGTCACCGGGATCAAAACCTCGGCCAAAAGAAAAAAATAATGTAACATAATAATTAAAATAATTGGTAATTTTTCAGATAATGTGATCTAGAAATAAGACAAAATTATATTTCCACTTAGACATAGACAAAGACCGAGTCGCAAGCGTGATATCGTGGGTTCGATTCCCGCACAGGGCAAAAAATTGTGTGTACCACAAGTAGTTGCTCTGGGTCTGGGTATTCATAGGACCGTGGTCCTCGTATTTCCTGATTCTCAGGCAATCCTAGAGGTACGGATCTATGTTTATGATCGTGACATGTTATAATCTATATATATAAAAATGTTATGTTGGTTTGTGTACGCTTCAAAAACTCAAAAAGTTCTGCACCGATCGAGCTGAAATTTTAGCATGATATATAATCCGCATCAATGATTGTTTTTATCTATTATTTTCATCAGTGACATATCAGAGAATGTGCGAATGTGCCACAGCGAAGCGTGCCAGGGTACAGCTAGTTACTAAATAAAAACAAAAAAAACTACTTACAAATAAAGCTTATAACAAACAAATAAGTGGTGAGTGGAAATAAGTACCTATTCGAGTATAGTGGGGATACGGAAACGATAAGTACAAGAGTTTGTAGGATAGTTCACATCATTATTTTTCAAGTGTTCGCATGAGAACTAGGTTCCAAACTAAACCGTACGGGATTATCCACTCTATAAGTTGGCTTCCAATCTTCCAGTATTCAGTAAAAGTGCATTGTATTGGCGGAGTTCTGACTACTTTTTCACGTGAATACGACTATAAATTAGGCACAATTATCGAATAGAGCTCAAATTCAAACTTCAAGGACACAACTGTCGTGTTTTTCACAACTTGCCGCGAGTGCGGCAAAACACAACTGTTGTGTTTGTTGTATGGGAAAACACTATGGAGCGCGCAGAGCCGCACCTGTGGCTTGACAAGTAAAACGGCTCAGGAGTCAAAGTGTTAGACATGAATTACCTAATCCGAAATTGGGTATTTACCATGCATTCACCTTTTTATTGTGATTGTCCTGAGTTCTTGATATTCCTATATTCGTTAGTTTTTTTAATTCTTGTGTTAATTTGCGTGTTTTTTTTTTAAATTCAATTCAATGTAAGCGCCAAGCCACGCTGAGAGGTGCCGCAAGACGTAACTTTCCAACGCCGTGTGGCGCTGTGAAAATGTATCAAACTGACAGCGCCACACGTTGCATCTAAACAACCTAAAAATGCCCAAACCTAAAACATGATAGAATAGAATAGAAAATACTTCATTGTAGTTACATCAGAAGATAAGGAAGAGAAGAAATTTTAAGTAGATTATATAATTTTTTTTTATTTGACTGAGCTACGAGACGAGCAAGTCACCTGATGGTAAGCGTTACGCCTGCCCATAACAGTCACAGAACTTTGCATTACATAATTTCGCGGTATTACACTGCGCTCGTCACTCTGAGACATCTCATACGCCCAGTCATTTCGCTGGAAACAGTGCCCTATTTTTTTTCTTTTTTTTTCTTGGCGGATGAATATCTGGCAAATTTATCTGTAACTGGTTGTAGTTTGTGAAAGAACCATTATAAAAGAAATTTCCTTTTCATGCACTAATTAATGACTAGATCTAGTACAGGGAAAGGCAACCTTTTAACTCTACCAATTCTACGCATTACCAAGGCATAGTGGACGATGTTGCTCAACGGAGCGAGAATGAGATAAACTCCAACTCTAGTTCTGGGTGGTGCTTTAACTGTTATGGGCAGGCGCTTACCATCGGGTGAACGACTTGCGCGTCTCATTACTCATTAACACAAAAAGCTGTTCTAAAATCTAGAATCATTCGATGGATCAGTTCGGAAATATACAGAAAACTTTTAAAATAAATGAAACATTACTTTGTTATTATTAAGTTAATAAATATTGCCAGGTGAGAATAAAATCACAAACAAAACACAGTTAATTTACTCTACAATAGGCACTAAATGTAGAAATTCAAATTCAGAGCCAGTTAATTAGTGAACTCAACGAAACTGACCCTCACTTCCGTTTCCGGTTGCGTCGGTCTTCGCGCGCTTCCGGTGGCCATTTTTTTCTTTCCCCCAAAAGCATATTAATTCACCTCTCTGTTCTGTTTACTTAATTAAAAGGCAATTTAGATGTTTGTTTGTTCGGTTTACGTATTTTTTCGTGGTTGGTTTGATTTTCTTCGTTTTCCGTTTTACAAAATTTTTATATCCTACCTAAGTATTCATAAAAAAAAAACTATATGTGTGCTGGGACACAATCATAATAGAAGTAAACCTTCAACAAAAAAAATATTTCATAAAATGTACGAAACTTAACTATTAACTATAACTCTTTCTATCTTCACTAACTTATATTATTATCTCCCTCTCAACTTCTGTTCGCCTCGCCCGATCACACTTTTCGTAACGCATTCACCAGCTTACTCCCCAAGTCAAGCAAGCAAGCATGCAAGTCCGTAAAGAAGTTTTACTTCAAAAAATATAACAAAATATCCACTGTGAAAATATTCTTTAAAGAATTCCTAAAACGCGTTTTCGTTTCAATACCGTTTTTAATTATTAACAATATTTTTAGAAATTCTGAATGTTTTATGATATTCCTTATATTTTTATTTTTAATATTGTGTTACATTACGTTAGAAATATATTCTTACTTTCAGGGCTTCGCTGTACAGGGTGATATTTATTGGAGCTATAACATGCGCAAATGAAAGTAAGCAATTTACGTATGTAAAACATTATTAATGGTTGTTTTTTTTTTTAATTCGTTTGACTAAAATCTTACCTGGTTTAACCGACAATGTGGCTGAAGATAAGCATGTTAAGCCTACAATGGGACGTTTTCACTGGAACACATATAAACAACTGAAGCAACCAACATTTCCAAAAAGGTTTATGTGCTTTTTAATGACTTATATCTTTTGTCGTAGCCTTTTTTTTTCCAATATACGCTTAGGTACTTTCTTTATTTTATGTAAACGTTTACTAAAATTATACACACCTCTGATTAAAAATTTCATCATCAACACTCTTGTCCTATGTAATCGAATAAATAATCACCCTGTACATTATATTTGAAATCCGTTATCTGATACACGAGCGAGGAATTCTCAAAATAGGCATTATTAAAGAAAACGTAACAAAACAGTACAGTTTTTTTCTATAATATCATGTTCTTAGTTAGTGCAGATACATTTAACCTGTGCGGGAATCGAACCCGCAACTTCGAGTTTCGAAGTCCAATGTCCAATGAGACAATGTCTCAGGTTGACGAGCGCAATGTTCTGACTGGAAATGTAAATGTTAAGCTTACCATCGGGTGAAAGACTTGCTTGTCTCCAACTCAATAACATAAAACAATTTTCACAAAAAAAAAAAACACTCTTGGCCCTCGCGATTTCAGCACTTCAAACCAATCAATTACTAACCCCTATTTCAATTTCAATTGGAACAATTTTTCAATGATTTTTATTGCTAAATTGAGTGTCCAGAACTAAGTGAGATTGGAGTAAAAGTGGTATTGGCTAAATGTATTTTGGACCGATAACGGACTGGTATCCGAGAAGGTCGAAGAGATCAGTTGGCAGACCACCTGCTTGATGAACAGATGCTATTGTCCGCATACTGGGTCAAACATGGAGAAGGAAAGCTCAGGGCGGTTACCACGTACTTATTCTTATTCCATGCAGTTCATTTTAAGGCCTTAAACTGAACGGCCTAGATTGCCACCACACACTTATAAAGGATAAACGTGACGTGACGTCACTAAAAAATAGACTGCAGAGAATGAGAGAGAAAGAGAATGAGATGGAGCTATATTAACTCCCATAAATGCAAGCAAATTGTTCCGATCTCTTTGGATAAATGTCTCTGGTCGACTTATGAACGCTGAGCGATATTGGTGGTGACAGTTAGCAGAGCAGTTCAGTTTAAGGCCATAAACTGGATGGATTTAACTGTTCGTGGTGAGGCCCCTAGACCGTCAAGTTTGGCTCAATAAAGAAGAAGCCTATGTCCAGCAGAGGATTAACAAGGGCTGTTGATGATGATGATTCTACTTTTTATCTTGTGTTCTTTAATATCAAATAAAGCATTTTCAAAAAACTGCTTTATTTGATATTTTTAATTAAATGATATTTTTTGGAGGGATAGTACTAATTGTAATTGTGTGTACTTGCAAACCCTTTAGTTATATAACAAGGTTTTTGTTATACCCTGTATACACAATTTAGGTAGATAGATAGATAGATAGATAAACTCTTTATTGAAACACCACAGAACAAAGAAAACTTAAAACTAGAACAAAACAAATTTTACAATTAGTGTCACAATGGGCGGTCTACCGGTCTGGCGGTAGGTATAGCAGGAAAGAAAATCGGGTTATCTCTGAGCCTGTAAAGGTTTGTAGGTTGTCCAATAATAATTGTAGTATGCAGCAGTTACGTTTTTTTTATTTGACTGAGTGACGAGACGGTCAGGTCATTCGCCTGATGATAAGCGCTACGCCTGCCCTTACCAGTTACAGTGGCAATCAGCTGCACGGCGCTCGTCACCCTGAGACATCGGCTCTAAAGTCTCATATGCCCAGTAATTTAGCTGGAAACAGTGCCTTTCAAACTGGCAAAGGTGTGGTACTTCTCCAGGTCTCTCCAGGTACCCGACAGAACCATCGACTCTCACGATGGTTTTCGCCGCTCCATTCTTCAGTGGGACGTTTAATAACAACTCATCATCCCATATGGTCCCACTGCTGAGCACGGACCTCCCCTCACTTTCGTGAGGAGGGTCAGGTTAGGTTAACAATCCACCATGGGGACCCGGTCCGGATTGGCGGCTAGCATACCTACTTTCGAAATAATTCTCGGATAGAAATGTGGGTTTCCTCACGATGTTTTCCTTTACCGAAAAACAAGTGTGATAATTACGTACATATGTTTTACAGAAATACATTGGTACGTGCCTGCACTGGGATTTGAACTTACGACCTTCTGATTGGAAGGTGGACGTTCTCCCACTAGGCTAACAACTCAAATCCACTTAAATTCGACTGCGGAGTAAAATCAACTAGACCTTTCAACAACCGGAACAATCCATTTAAACATCTTGGACTCGCCTATCGCTTCTCTTCTAAGCCTTTGGACCTTGGATGGCTTAATTCTCGGATGGTTCGAATCTTAATAAACTCAAGTACCATCCATACGCAAACCAGCCTCAACTGGGTACTTACTTAACCCAATATCATCTTGTTTACATACGCGAACCTATAAGTAGACTAAGCAAAGATGTTTATCTTACGTACAGTAGTTACAGATTGGATATAGACTTTGTTTTCAGTGACTGAGGTCGAGCGATTGTTATCGGATTAACATAGTTACAAACTAAAAAAAAAAATATAACAGCTGTTTTAGTTAAGGGTAGCGCTGTTATGGGCGCGCGTAGCGCTTACATCAGGTGAGTGAGCTGCTCGTCTCGCTACTGAGTAATTTAAAAGATTCCATCACCCAACTACTAACCTAGCGTGACTTTTCGTACGTACTGCACAGTGGGACTTTTCGCTGTTATGGGCACGCGAAGCGTTTACCATCAGGTAAATGACGGGCTTGTTTTGTTCACGCCTCATCTTTTAGGTCTAAAGAAAGTTTCGAAAATTAATAAAAGTACCATGAAGTAGGCTTAAGTATAATATAAAAACCGATCTTTTTTCAATTACTACTTGGGATTACAACTTTGATTCTTGTAGTACTTTTTAAATAAGACAAGACGTCAAGAATCCACCCCTAGCACCTAAAAAATCGTGAATCTGAAGAGTACAAATTTATGTATATGTGATTAGGCCATTAAAGCTTGCGAGTTTGCGTACTGTTCTATTATTCCATAACAGCTCGGGTCAAAGTAGATATATCGTAATCTAGTTTCCTATAGATACAGATGTATGTGCCTATTATATGCCTTGGATACGATGGTACTAAGTATTATTTATTTTGTTGCTTAACATAGATCAGCATTGTTTGTGTTACCTATTTTAGGGCCCTTTCCTATGTAATTGGATAACAGTAATCCAAATGGAGGCCTAGTTTTACTATAGCGTGTTAGAAGTGGGAGGCCTCTTCTGCAAGAGACTGCCTGGGGAAGTACTACACCTTTGCCAGATATTCATCCGCCAAGCAGTAGTGTGCTATGTGTTTTACATTTTAACATTGCTGTGTTCTGGTTTGAAGAGCACTGTTTCCAGCGAAGTTACTGGGCATATGAGACTTTAGAGCCGATGTATGCCCAGTAATTTAGCTGGAAACAGTGCCTTTTAAATCGGAACACAGTATTGTTTTCACACTACTGCTTGGTGGATGAATATCTGACAAAGGTGGTTCTTCTCTTCTCTTTTTGGTTGGTCATAGATGTTAGCACCACAAGCGACAAGACTGCAGTAGATGTAAACACGCATTTTTTTTAGAAGCTTATAAAAGTGACATTTGACAGCAAAGATCGTGTCATTTAATTATGACTGTCGCAAGTCTGTCATGAGATTCGTAATAAGGCAGTCTATCAATAAGTTTCACGTATAATACTGTCCCCTGCAACATTGGTATTTTTATTACTAGATATCGCCTCATTATGATTATTGTATTCTCTTTCATTAATAGATTTTCCTTGTACACTACAGTGGGGAAAAGGGCAAAACAACGAATGGAGGGAAAAACGCCAGAAACGAGGATTCCCTTTTATCCGAAGAATGCATTGTGGTTGGAATTCGGACGGGTACCCGAATGGGCATTTTTGTGTTGGGCAAATTAGTTTTTGATGAACTGGCGAGTAAGGAAGTAAGTATTTAGTTACGTAGAGATTTTTGTAAGGAGCCCCATCGCCCCAATCGCTTTTGGCCGCAGTAGTGCAGGATTTTTGGGAAAGTTTCCTTTGAATTCCGTCAATTCAACCAATTAATCTGTAGAGCTGTGTTTTGGCTAAGAAACATCTACCCATCTTTGCATTGAAGGAAAATTTCGTGAGGAAACCCACATAAACACACATGAGAACTAGAACTAAAACTCGGTGGTACGTGATCGACCAATCTGGATTGTGGCCTAATCTACCTCACGAAAGTGAGGGGAGGCCCGTGCTCAGCAGTGGGACGATATGGGTTGACGATAATGATGAAATTTTAGAAACGATATCTCAGGGTGGGCAATACCAAGCAAGGATAATACACGTGCAGTGCTGAAAACACAACTTTTGTGTTTTTCACAACTTGCCGCGAGTACGGGAAAACACAACTGTTGTGTTTATTGTATGAGAAAACACTATGGAGTGTGCAGAGCCGCACCCGTAGCTAGACAAGCAAATCGGCTCAGCTGTGAAAGTGTTAAGGGAACACAAAGTTTTGAGTGTCACTGTAACTGTTACAGCCTATAACAGTTACAGTAACTTACAGGCGATTGTTTACTATGAGTTAATGACTTAGTGGCCTTGTTTTCAGTAATATAAAACACTCATTTTATTATTTCGATCTAAAGATGTTTTCCAGATTTCAAGAAAAAGACACCCCAACCCAACCATATTTATGAATGACTAAATTCTTATTCTTCTAGTAGGTACTCTCCTAAGAAGTACGACCGTTTCTTCAGCCCACAGATATTGCTTTCCGGACATTTAGGAAATGGGGGAGATTAATATTTATTTCTTGTTTTGTGAGGGTGATGGAATTCATTATGGTATAATGATGCCTACTCTTATTATTTGTGGATTTACTTGAATAAACATTGCCTACTTTGCAGCGTATCACAGACTCAAGCTCGAATCGTTTATTGTAAGTAGACAAAAATAATGCATTTTTACATGTCAAACCCTTGAGTCTCCATTATTATTAGCCGTGATTATCCCACTGCAGGGCAAAGGCCTCTCTTCCCACTTTCCATTCTTCGCAGTTGAGAGCTTTAGTGGTCCAGTCCTTGCAAAAGGAGTCAAGCTCGTCCCGCCATCTAAAAGAAAATAAAGATAATAATAATAATTAATTATTAATTATCGAGTTATAATTTTATCATCCATTTGCGTATAAATAGAGAAAATTAAAAATAAATTAAGTATAATCTATACCTACACCCTGGTGGACTAACGGGTCTGCGTCTTTATACGTAGTTCACCCAGGTGTACCAAAGGGTCTGCGTTAGTATCCGTAGTTCACCCAGGTATACCAAAGGGTCGGCGTCAGTATCCGTAGCTCACCCAGGTGTACCAAAGGGTCTGCGTCATTATACGTAGCTCACCCAGGTGTACCAAAGGGTCTGCGTCATTATACGTAGCTCACCCAGGTGTACCAAAGGGTCTGCGTCATTATACGTAGCTCACCCAGGTGTACCAAGGGTAAGAACAAGTCTCCTAAGAGTCTTTAGTCCACCCAGGTGAACTTGTTAGGTGGACGACGGGTAAGAAACCCTACTACTCACGATTAAGTGCTGGGTGGCAGTGCAACAGTTATGGGCAGACTTGGGACTTACCATCAGGTTAATGTCCTGCTTATCTCGATAATGAGCAATATGGAAAATGCAAAAACTGAACTCCATGGTGCTTTTACTACAACCATTACCATATTCTGCGTCTCAATCGACCTTTTTACTTCACACCATTAAAAAATAACCGTTTTATTATAAACCAACTTTCAAGTCAAATACTTTTCTCAACAATACACTTCTAATTAAATAGACTAAAATTAACCTAAGTTTCTTTAATATCTCTATAGAACATAACCATTCTCATCTTGGCGTTATCTTTTATGCTACTTTAGACCTTGAAACCTTAGTTTCAAAGGTGTAAATGGGCTGGAAGTATAGAGATTCTCCTTCGCCATCCGACCCCATGGAAATTACCGTTAAATATAATGACTTTTCCACCGAGATGCCTAGAGTCACAGTATAGAAATTGAAGAAGGTCAACTGTGAACAAATCTATAGTTTTTACTTAGGTATTCAAATTAGTCGGAATATTACAACTATTATACCTGTCAATGATATTAAGCACCGTCAGCCTGGAATGGGGCCTTAGCTTAGTCTCAGATAAATTAATTTATATATTTATTAATGAAAAAGATTACGAGACTTATCTGAAACTTATTTCTGAACGAACCAAAGTCTAATGTGGAGTACACAATTTTACCAACGCAATAATAGTAGGTAGTATTTAAAAAAGAAACCAAGATATTTGCCATGTAGCTCTCTACCTATCTATCCATTCCTGATATTATGGCATAGTTGCAAACGCTATGACATCAGGTAAACCCACGGCCTTGCAAAAATATCGAGAGCTCAAAACCAACATAAATCATGATAATTCTACTGTTTCTGACCATTTTAATCCAAATACTTAAAAACAAAGAGAATAGCTATTGCTATTCAACGTGGAAATGCATATTCTTGGCACCATGCCTCAAGGACACCCTTTTTTGTTAGATTTTCAAGTTTTAGTTTCCTATTTAATTTTATATACCTAATTGTTTTTTAAGTTTTGTAAATAAAATGTCAATATATTATAGTAAAACATAATAAATAAAAGTAAAAAAATCAATTTTGCTAAAACGAGCAGACGTGTCGCGCGAAACGATTCGAAGTTAACCTTTTAGCTTCCTTGCACTGTGGCCCGACCCAAGCCAGATACGTGACGTGACGTGCTTTTCTGATAAGTCAGATCAATAAAGTCTCCTTCAGATTCTAACTTATGAATATTAAGTCATATTTCGAATTACCGTAGACCGCAAGTAGAATTCATATTGAAATTTGAGTAACTCAGAGCATTCATATAATAGAGTATTTTAAGGACGGCCTTATTAAATTTCATGGATCCTTTTATGCCTTGGAGACAGTGAGGGGTTAAGGCGGGTTTTTATTTCGAATCTTTAAGCGCTTAAAGCGGATAAGGAAAACATCGTAAGAAAAATTGAAACAATTTTCCGAATTTGGGTACTTCATGGTGATCTTTAAAGAATATTGCAGCTTCGTTGTTAGAGAGGGCAAAATTCGTTTTACGATTAATTTTCTAGATTATCCATGTTTCAGGCTAAGTGAAATGAAAAATAGATTTGTAACAGTTTTCTCTATTCTGAAACTATAGTCTGGGAGTTGTTCCTCAATTTGTTTACTAAAGCAAGGAGTTTGTAAGTATACTGAACTTATATTGGCACTTGGTACTGTGCTGTATTTTTTAATTATTATATTATGAAACTAAGTAATCAATTTCGTATTATTAATGTAATGTTTTTTTGTTATTTTTATTAAATAAGTTTTTTTATTATAAATCTATATATATAAAAATGTTATGTTGGTTTGTGTACGCTTCAAAACCTCAAAAGTACTGCACCGGTCGAGCTGAAATTTTAGCATGATATATAATCCGCATCAAGGATTGTTTTTATCTATTTTTTTCATCAGTGACATATCAGCGAATGTGCGAATGTGCCACAGCGAAGCGTGGCAGGGCACAGCTAGTGCTAGATAAAAAATATAAGTTAACTAGCATCAATTTTAAAGTAAATTATAGTATTTCATACTAGATACGCGTGGATAAGATAATCCATTTTAATCAAATTTATATACCTACACATAAATATACACCTATCGCCAAAAAAGCTTCCTGAATAGACAAAAAGAAAGGCTAGTTCATTTGACTGATTGATCAAATCATTCCTTCTTTTGCTTTACCAGTTCTGTTTACGACCCCATCCGTAATAACATCCGCCCGTAGCTCCCAAACTACTTCCTTTGTGAACATTACCAGTTATTACTAATCCATGCCGGCTTTCAGCTAATGAACGTTGTTTGTCGATGCGCTGTTTTGCTTTAGTGTGTGTGTAATGGACTCCAGAGGCGGTCAATTGCTATTGTCAAGTGTTTACGTAATTGATTTACTCTCGCTCGAACCACAAGTATTTGCTCAAAGTCCATGTCTTTGTGGGACCATGGTCCTCGTAGTCCTTGATTCTCTAGATACAAGAGGTCCTAGTTAACACTTTCACAGCTGAGCCGATTTGCTTGTCTAGCCACGGGTGCGGCTCTGCACACTGCATAGTGTTTTCCCATACAACAAACACAACAGTTGTTTTTTTCCGCACTCGCGGCAAGTTATGACAAACGCGACAGTTGTGTTTTCACCACTGAACGTGTTAGGGCTAAGGAGGATTTTAGATTTTTTTACCTGTTATTTTGTACAGTTGAAGCTTAAAAGGTAAATAAAACAATAAACTAAACATTAATTATATATTTATACGTCTTATGACTTACAACTAAAGTATATAATATTTACAAAATAACAGTGACATGAGTTTTTATTTATTTATATCACAATAATACTAGTATAGATATTTACAATGAGTATTTTTTAAAGTGAATTTCACTGTTTGGGGGAAACTTAACACGTAGCTATAACAATTTCAAAAGTCGATAATGGTATTTAATAGGCATCGAAAGGCGAATCTCACACGAAGATGCCCGGCCGCTGCGGTGCGCGGTGAACCTAACAATTTTGACGCACTAAACTGTAGAAGTGGTTAATCCACCGGGTGATAGATGAATTGAAATAACAGTTTATAGTTTGTTGATTCACATTATTTATCCTGATATCAATCGTTCGTGTGTATAAGGGTGATACATCGCATGGACGTGTGGTTTGTGCACGGTGTATCAACCAATTGACATAAAATTCCCATTGCAACAAAAACTTTTATATTAATAATTTAATGTCATAATTATCGGGCCCCCGTGGTTGATTATGGCTTAACCCTCATCACAAAAATTAAGAGAGACCCGTGCTCAGCTGTGGTCGATATAGGTAGTTGATGATTAATTGATTGAAATATCTGTTATAAGATTATCATTAATCATTATTATTTGAGGCCTATTAAATCCACTTTAGACCACAGTTAAGTTGTGATTGTTTAAGAAACAATAAATCACTGGTTTTTTCTTTAAATGTGAGCCTCTACATAATATATAATACATTGGTATAATGACGTTAGCATAACTTCGGAAATGCCTATGTATTTTAGTTTTAGTGTATTAATGTAGAACTAAAAAAATCTCCCGCTCCGCATCCGTTGACTGCGACGTCACGGTGCCGTGTGAGATTTGCCTTACAATAGATTGGTGTTTTGACACAGTTTTAAAAAAATAATCACTCCTAAATATATTTTTTAACTAAAAAAAACTTAATGACACAACAAATATTTTGTGTAAAACTGATTTTACCATTATTTTACTTACCAATACAATTTTACAATTATTTAGCTAATGATCATACAAAACATACGTCATCGTTCACACAATTTTATGACTTATATTCTGTGTTTTGTAAAAGTAAGTACACCAATTTCGCGTGACAAGAACTGTGATCAAGCTTTAATCCTGGTACGAATTAGTGTCAGCTAGCTCTAAATAAATAAATGTTAGCTAATACTGTGATTTGGTAACGGAATTGAAAATTATAGGGTCGGTTCACATCTGACGGAAAATGCGACAAGCGTACGAGATAGTGTATGCTTGATGCACTTTTTCTTATTTTTCTTTAAAAATGTTGTTTTTTTTTATATACTAGCTGCGCCCCGTGGTTTCGCATTAAGTTTTATCACGCAAGAACTATTAATTTTTACGGGATTATAAGTAAAAAAACCCTTGTTACATCAGCTATCTGCCAGTGAAAGCCTCGTCAAAATCGGTCCAGCCGCTCCGGAGATTAGCCGGAACAAACAGACAGACAGACAAAAATTATTAAAAAAAAATATTTTGGTTTATGTACCGTATAATATACATTAATTATGCATGTAGTAAAAAGCGGTTATTTTAATATTACCAACAGACACTTAAATTTTATTTATTTGTATGTATGTTTATAGATTTGTCTGTTCTGGCGTTACGCGACAGATAATACAAGACGCATTTTCCGTCACATATGTAGCGACCCTTAGCGCTTCATTTTAGACCGATTCTAAAAAAAGGAGAAGGTTCCATGTTCGACGGTATGTGTCTTTTTAAAATAATCATGTTACTTTACGCATGAACCTTACACAGCCCACGGTCTGGGGTTCCAGAAACCGGTAGAGGGTTCTGGTTCTACTGTTCTGGATTATCTGATTACAAAGCATTGCTATAACCATACAAAACCAACCAACTTAACATTAAGGTAATATTCAAAAATTCATATTCATTAAGTTAAGACGTACTTGGAACACCGACGTCCTTAAGTTCTCAAGCGTCTCCATTGTTCTCAAACCTCTCGAAAATTAAACCCCAGACACATTAAACATTTCCATACGAAAATCTACTGCAATAAAGGCTATATACAAAGCTGGGTGCTTAAAACAATACTCATGTCAGAAATGCCTTGGCTAATTCCCTTTTCTTGTCACGCGGGATTCTCCGCTGTTCCTTAACTGTTAGGGTACGTTTTTGGGTGTGGGGTTAAAGCTAGGGTTGTTACGATTGTCACCGTAGTATGATATTGAGTGTCAGGAGTGGTAACAAGTATGTGTTGATTGTGTAAGGGTATCTCGGCGATGATGACTGCATGGCCGCTGGGTTCTCGCCTGTGAACAATGAAACGTTAATTTTAATTAATTACGAACAAGATGACGGAAGACGGAGTGGGAGAACGTCCGCCTTCCAATCAGGAGGTCGTGAGTGCGGGCACGTACCAATGTGTGTCTGTAAAACATATGTACGTAATTATCACTCGCTTTTCGGTGAAGGGAAACATCGAGAGGAAAACCCACATACTTAACCGAGAATTATTTCGGAGGTAGGTATGTTATCTACGAATCCGAACCGGGCCACCGTGGGTGATCATGCCCTAACCCTCCTTACGAAAGTGAGGGGAGACCCGTGCTCAGCAGTGGGGCAATATGGGTTGATGATGATGATGATGATGATGAAGATAGATAGATAGATGGATAAACTCTTTACAACAACAACAAGGTTTTGTTGTTTTTGTTCTCCCAATAAAGTAGATAGATAGATAGATAGATAAACTCTTTATTGAAACACCACAGAACAAAGAAAACTTAAAACTAGAACAAAACAAATTTTACAATTAGTGTCACAATGGGCGGCCTTATCGCTCAGAGCGATCTCTTGCAGACAACCATGCACGGAGAGGAGTAAATAGGACATCGTACGGTGGCTCTCCTTATATACATAGAATAAAATAAATAAATAAATAGATACATATAAAGTATTCATATAATACACTGTATAAATCTATTATTATTGCACATGGAAAGCGTTCGCTGACAATGACGCGAGTTCCATGATTTTTGTTTAACAAAAAAGAGCTTAACGCGCCTAAAAAAGTATTCACTTAAAAAATGTTAAATATAGAAATATACATCTCATATCTTTTTATCTCTCTTTTATCTCTTCTCTTCTCTCTTTATATATATATATATATATATATATTAATATATATATTTAATATGTATATTTCTATATTTAACATTTTTTATATATAAAAAATTAAATTTAATTATATATATATATATATATAAAGAGAGAAGAGAAGAGATATATATATATATATATATATATATATATAATTGGAATATCGGAATCGGCTCCAACGATTTTCATGAAATTTAGTATATAGGGGGTTTCGGGGGCGATAAATCGATCTAGCTAGGAATCATTATTAGAAAATGTCATAAAAAAAAATAAAAATACCGAGCAAAGCTCGGTCATCCAGGTATTATATATTATACATCCAGATAAACCCTAACACTTCCTAAGCCATACAATTTGTCTCCGCAAACATCTGAAAACATCCACGGGGCGTAAGAAAGGCACAAATGGAAGATATTGCGAGTGTTGGAGGGATCGAGTCAATCAGGGCCTATTCAGCTGAGAATATTTTAAACATTTTGGGAAAGTGTACGCACTGGGTGTTTCGACGCGGCGTTTTAGACGCCGTCGTAGGTGATGGATAAAGTTGCCAGTAATTCATAGACCGTCTGGGAGAGTACCACACGTTTGCCAGATATTCATCCGCCAAGCAGTAGTGTGCAAATATTACTTTGACGGTTTGAAGGGCAGTGTTTCCAGCGAAATTACTGGGCATGTGAGACTTTAGAGTCGATGTCTCAGGGTGACGAGCGCAGTGCAGGATTATGCAATGTAAAATTTTGGGTGGCAATGTAACTGTTATGGGCAGGCGTAGCGCTTGCCATCAGGTGAACGATTTGATCGCCACTCAGTCAAATAAAAAAAAAGTTTACCAACGAATTCATTCCCGATCAAGACGTATTTGAAAGACGTTCATAATTTCGACTGGAAAGTCCTTTTTTGAATGCGTCGGATGTTTGTTCCCTCTTCATGCTGAACGGGTTTTGATTAAATTTAAAATACCAATCTTTATCTTTTTATTTCGTAAAGTGGCCGGTTCCTGTGGGATAATAGTAAGCGCGGGTGAAACCGCGGGGGCGGCAACTAAATAAGAGTAAGTCGTTATACTGAAGCGGTCCCATTAGGTATGTCTTTATTGCCATTGCGGTCATATTACGTAAAATATAATGTAATTATGATTTTTATTTAATAATTCATATCATATTTAAAACTTTATTGACCAGATTAAATAACTAGTACAAATGGCGTACTTCTCGCTAAGAGCGTTTTATACCAGTCAACCACCCATAGTGGAGGAGAGAGGATTGTAGGCGTGCATCAAAATACTATTCAAAGAATTAGTGGACAAAAATAATCAAATAAAAGCAATTGTTTTATAAAAATGTAAAAACATAATGTAAATATTTATTTTATAAAATAGGTGGCAAACAAGCATGCGGCCCACCCGATGTAAGTGGTCACCGCTGCCTATGGACATCTGCAACGCCAGGGGCATTGCTGGTGCGTTGCCTATCCTCATAAGTAAGGCCTCTTTAAACTTTTGCTTTAAAGTTCCGCATGCTGTACATCTGAGGGATAACCATGGGGGGACTATCATTCCACATCTTGCTGGTACATGGAAGAAACGTGGTACGTGGTATTGGTTGTAATACATTTCCATTTATTTCATTTTTAATTCATTAAATAAAACTGCAAACGTCGCGGTCCAGTGGCCCAGTGAGTACGAAATCTCACTTTGATTTTTCATAATATTGCGATTTGCCTTCAAAAGGGTCCTTTCTTATCGGCCCAGGGTTTTATTATGTCACTTTATATTGCTTTTCAATGGCTGCCTGAAGAAATATTATTTTGGAGAGTAGACGGCACTTGCTCGTTGTGTTGTTTGTTAAATAACTTCGTTTCTGCTTATCTACGTCAGTTTGTCTTTGGAAAACGTTTTTTTTTTTCACTGGATGAGATTCGTTTAGAATATTTTTTTAATAGAGAGTTTTTCTTCTTTAAGGAAATTTTAGGGGAGATTTTTTTATTAGACGGTATGACGAGATGAGCAAGTCAGCTGATGGTAAGCGCTAGGCCTGCCCATAACAGTCACAGCACACTCAGAGCCCAGGGGCCTCACCACGAACAGTTAAATCCATCCAGTTTAAGGCCTTAAACTGAACTGCCCTGCTAACTGTCACCACCAATATCGCTCAGCGTTCATAAGTCGACCAGAGACATTTATCTAAAGAGACCAAACAATTTGTTTGCATTTATGGGATTTCTTTCTCTCTCATTCTCTGCAGTTTATTTTATAGTGACGTCACATCACGTTTATCACCTATGAGTGTGTGGTGCATTGGCACCACAAAAAACTAGAAACTAAAATAGAAGTAAAAGTTCAACTAAAAATAATTAAAAAAAAACAATATAACTAAATAAAGTAAGTCTATCTTCACTAACTTATATCTCCCTCTCAACTTCCGTTAGCCTTGCCCGATCACACTTTGCGTAACGCAATCACCAGCTTACTCCCCAAGTGAAGCGGGCGTAAAACAAGTTTTACTTCAAAAACGCAGCGGCGTAACAGTCAACTTGGAACAAACAAAAAACTGCTCGAAGGTTCAGTTGGGGTAGGAGATCTCAGACTCGATTGCGATTTCGCACCAAATGCGAATCATTCGATTGCCACATCTTGGACGCGCCCATTGACATTGGACAATCCCCTCTCCTCTCATACAGTCTTTGCCAACCCAACTGCAAACGAAGATTAGCCTCTGCCACATGCATAACCTACGTCACAAACACAACACACACACAACAGAAGTGTTATCCAGCTATATAAGCAGTAATTATGTGTCGCCGTGAAATTTGGGAAGGATTACGTTTGTCGCTCCTGTGATCAAAGTGACGAGTAAAGACGCAAGAATCCAAGGTGACAGTGACAGCTGTCAAATGAGCTTTGTGTGATGATGGGGCGGGATCTCGTAAACATTTTGAAATTCCCAAGAATACTACTAAAAAGTAGGTCATTTTTATTCTCTAAGTAAAACTTCTCTACGCACGCTTCACTTGAGGAGTAAGCTGGTGAATGCGTGACGAAAAATGTGATCGGGCGAGGTGAAGGGAAGTTCAGAGGGAGATATAAGTAAGTGCATTAATATGTATAATTTTTAGGTGAACAAAGAAATTGTCTGTCTGAAAAGGTCTTAAAACAAAATAAATCTAATAGTTTGACGATACAATTCACAAATTACTTAGTTTTCACACTCCCTAAAGACTGACCCGCATGTTTTTTTGAAATGAAACTTCTAATGCGACTTCCAACAGGTTGCGTTAAACTATTAACGCTACCATGGAGGGGGTATGAAAGCGCTGTTGCGTTAAACGTTCAACGGTCTTTAGTTATCATAATCCCATTGTAAATGTTATAGATTTGGATATTTCTCCACTCAGAAATGATAATTAAAAGATGCGATCTAATGTGAATTGTAAGCAATGTTAATAAAGTTTGTCTTAAAGAAACAATATGATTTCATTAAAAATCAATTTCTACCCCTTCCTATTTTCATTTCAACATTACGAAGTTTCACTTCTTCCGCGCGGAGGGACTCCACGCACTATTTTTTTATTTCGATTAGTCATGCATGCAGTTGCTCAGAAATCAAAGACATAAATTTCAATTTATTAATTAGTAGAGATAAATATTGTCATTAACCGACTTCGAAAAATTCGGATTATTTTTCTATCCGATTAGATTATTCTAGAAGCATTTATTGAGTCTGGCAGACGTCTTTCATTTCGTATTTATGTGACGCAATACACTTTTGTTTACCAGATGTTTCGTAAGTGTTGATCAAGGAATAGTGATCGAACTAGATTTTAAGCCGAAACCGAATTTCGGCTTCTGTTTTATTTTCGGCTGAAATCTAAACATATTTACATATTTACATTTTTATTTCAAAATAATGCCCGAACAATAAGTGATCATTGTGTTGAATATGCTTTTAATTTAATTGGCCTTTCATACTTTAATTCATATTTTTATAATTGTACCTAACTAGCTGTTAGTTTTCCTTTGATAATAAAATCAATATTTTTTTGGGGAATATTTCATTGACTTTTGTTTATTTTAACTGACCACGTGACATTTAAGGCCAGTTTCTGGAACGTGTGTTAACTTTGACAGCAGATTAAGTCTATCGTTGTCTCTATCTTGCACTAAACAAATGACAAGGACAGTAACATATTTAATCTGTTGTCAAATTTAACTTGCGTTCCAGAAACTGTTTGTTAAGGGATTAAAAGCTTGAACTGATATGGCTCTAGCCTATGTAGAATTTTATGTGAAATGACAATGACTTTTTCTAGCAATACGAATCAAAAGTTAACCCAGCTGACACCGAACACGCCCGAGTAAAGTCGAACGTGATGCGTCAATTAAAGAACGCTCTGAGTGAGATAACATTTCGGCTGAATTTCGGCCAAAACCGAAACAGTTATTTTTCGGCCTGAGTAGGCCGAAACCGAATCTTTTCCATCACTAATCAGAAAGAATTGCTCCGTTTTATTACTCAATAGGAGAGAATACGCTTCAAGGCATTCATCTAATAAATTACTTGGCTATGAGAATAATCTAACTCTGTGGGAGATATTTTTAGTTTGTCGCTATAAGGCTGGAAATAATGGGATAATTAGAAATAATAGACGAGAGGCAAAAAATTATCCCGGAAATAATAATTGCTGTTCTGATGGAAAATCACTACAATGAAAAATTGGTAGAGATGGCTTGAAAAAATAGCATCATCATCATCATCATCAACCCATAACGTCCCACTGCTGGGCACGGGCCTCTCCTCACTTTCGTGAGGAGGGTAAGGCCATAATCCACCACGGGGGCCCAGTCCGGATTGGTGGATCACATACCTACCTCCGGAATAATTCTCGGGTAGGTATGTGGGTTTCCTCACGATGTTTTCCTTCACCGAAAAGCGAGTGATAATTACGAAAAAATAGCAATTTATAGATTTTTTTTTTGCATTTATGGCAAATTATTACGCACTTTTTTACCTTTTATTTTATAACGGCTGCTTTAAGTAGCTCTAGTGAATTTTTTACCCTCAACAAGTAGGTTGTCACTAATTATGTATATAATATATTTGTATTAGTATGTATGTTTATTATATTATGGTATATATTAAGTTTATCTGTTATGTTACTATGTATTTAAGTTTATTTTGTGTATAATATGTATCTATTTATTTATTTATTTATTTTATTCTATGTATACAAGAAAAGCCACCGTCCGATGTAAATAATTGTAAAACTTGTTTTGTTCTAGTTTTTTAAGTTTTCTTTGTTCTGTGGTGTTTCAATAAAGAGTTTATCTATCTATCTATGGACCTTTTGTAACAATATTCAAATCATTTATAAGATCTTGCATGCATTGTTATTTAATTACTATACCTATGCATGTAATCGCACGTGTTTATGCAAATAAATGAATCTTTATCTTTATCATTTATTTGTCATTTTGTGTTAATTACGTTCATCTTTACAAATAAATACATTACTTTCTTTTTTCGTTTTTATATAAATGTTATGTTTGTTTGTGTACGCTTCAAAAACTCAAAAAATTCCGCATCGATCGAGCTGAAATTCTAGCATGATATATGTTCGCGCCACTTACATTGGCACTCATAATACCTTCCTACCTTCCTATTCCTATCATTTCTTGGCGACTATCTCTGTCGCTCATATCGTGGTATCCACGAGAAAACTGCTTGCCGCCGCAAGTAGTCTGCGATCGACCCTCGTCCTTCGCGGCTGCCGCTCTCGCCGAATCCAAAAAGTACTGGATCTGCTGCTCCTCTGTAGTGGTCCACGTGAATTCGACGCGCAAATATAAACAAAACCCGCTATAAACCCGCCGCGTAAACGCTCCTTGCCGACACGCACCAACCGCCAAAAATACAGTCCACTACATCGAACGTCATAACATCCTGAAGGAACAAGCAGCTTGGAGACGGACCCGAACCGAGGTGATTGCAGTTGCATGGAGACCAGGTTAGTCGCCAAGTTCCTTTGTACTACTCTTCTACCAGCCATCCTTCCCCCGCCATTGGAGGCGCGCTCAGCCTATACAGCTTAGCTGCCGCGCTAACATATTGTTGGTCCTCCGCCGCCGGATCTTCTTTGGTCCTCCCGCTATTCTCTGGCCCCTCTTAGGCCTCATATAGTCCTCTTTATAACCGCCCGCAATTTTATATTGGTATTTTTACCAACGATAATTTCCTATAATTATCGTGTTCCCGCCCGCAATTACAGTTCAGATAGTACCCTGTACTATCCTACTACGCTCTTATATACTTATTTCGTGTATTCCGCATTCCTAAATAGTAAAAATAACGATTTTTCCGTAATTCTTAATTTTTATTAAAAAGTGAAGGTATTCCTAACGACCGCCCGTGCGTCTCCACGTGGGTATTCAATACGCCGCGCGCGCGGCAGGTAAATGCTGTAGGCAGTTGCAGTAAATTAGGAATTTCATACCTTATCTAGTTTTTTATACTTTGTTAAGATGGCTATGGCTACTCGTTCAAAAGACAAAGATAGTGAAGTATACGAGGACGCAAAAGCGCTCGATACGTTACAGATCGAACGTTTGACCTTGATAGGTAAACGTGACATTATATTTTCCCGCTTACAAGATATTTTTAACCGATCTTTAAAGGCTTTCACTGATGATACTGAGAAAGATTTATTTCTATGTGGAATGATCTCGTTAGACCGTTTACGCTCCGATTTCAATGAAATTGTGAACAAATTAAATGTCACCGAGTTGAGTCTCAACGCTTCGTACACGGTTAACTACCAATCTATAAACGTCTTCGAAGATATGTTTTGCCGTTGTCAGTTTGTTTATAATAAACTTAACCCGCCTTTAAAAACCGCTGATTTCAATGTTGCCCCGCAACGTAAATCCATCAGAATTCCTGAACTCGATTTGATGGTCTTCAATGGAGATCCGATGACCTGGAGGATATTTTATGAGTCATTCAAACGCACGATTCACGAAAATCCCGATCTCACTGATCACGAACGCGTCCAATATTTAATTAATAAATTGTCAGGCCGGGCCCTTGCAGTTTGTTCTGGTATCGTACCTAACGGTGATAATTATCCGATCATATGGCAGACGCTCGTCGATAAGTATAACGACAACCGTAACCTAGCCTCCGCTTATCTTGATCAAATGCTTGATTTTAAATCTTTTAACACCGCGACGAATAAAAACTTAGAATTATTTCTAGATAAATTCTGCACGGCTGTGTCAAGTTTGAAGTCTCTCAAGCTCGATAACGTGTCTGATTTTATTTTACTATCGCTCGCTTTGAAGAAAATAGATTCAAGTACTGCACGGTCGTTTGAAATGCACATGCGAGGTAAATCTATGCCTACATACAATGAACTTTTAAAATTCATCCGCGAACAAAGCAAAATATTGGAACGCACTACGACCGATTCTCTTAGCCGCAGTGATAACAGGCCGCGTACTGCAAGGTCTACGCAGTCTTTTGCAGCATCATGCGTCACTCACTGTCCGCTTTGCAAACAAGCCGATCACGCTAACTTATATAGATGCCCTGTATTTGATAAGCTTTCTATCGACGACAGGTACACTTTTGTAAAACAAAGCAAAGGTTGCACTAATTGTCTAAGCACTACGCATATAAATACTGCTTGCAATTCTAAATTTAATTGCCGTTATTGTGGATGTAAACATCATTCTATGTTATGCCGCAAAGTATCATCTTCCCGTGAAGACAATCGCCCGTACCCTAGCGCTCCGTCACAGGCGCACGCGCCGCCTCCGCGCGCGCGAACTGGCAACTTCTCCGCCGCCGGGGATCACATGCCGCCTTCGGCATCGCCGCCGCCCGTCGCGGGCTCCGCTAGCGCTCAGCTGACGAACTTACCTACAACTGCTTATCAGTCATCACAACAACAGGTGTCGCTGTGTAATATACGCCCCGCTTCGCAGCCTAATGACACTACTTGTTTACTGGGAACCGTACAAGTTTATGCTACGGATTTAAATGGTCGCCGCCATGTAGTACGCGCCTTAATTGATTCGGCTTCCCAAAGTAACTTTTTAACTTCAAAATGTTGCGCTAAATTAAATTTAAAATGCAATAAGGTGACGAACACCGTTGTTAAAGGGATAGGTTCCGCATCTAACCCAATCAAGGGAGCAGTTTCTGCTACTTTATCTTCCCGCCTAAATGATAATTTTATTGCAATTGACGCCTATGTTATCGACCGCATAACAGACAATTTACCGGCAGTGAAAATTGACGTATCCTGCCTTTCATACCTGAACTGCCTGCCTCTGGCAGACGACAGTTTCGCTTCGCCTTCCGAGATCGACATACTTATAGGCGCGCCGCTCTTTTCTGAAATATTGCTATCAGGCCGCGCCGCTGGTCCGCCTGGTACTCCAACCGCTTTTGAAACCATTTTTGGTTTTATCGTAATCGGGACCGCTCCCGTTACCCCCGCTCATGTTACTCCCGCTCATGTTACGCCCGCTCATATTGGAACCGTTGTTTCTATCACTGACCCCTTGGTTGAAGATAGACGCCGCTCTCATATTTCCCTCTGTACCTTTACGGAAGGACCACGTTTAGATAATCTTGTCCAACGCTTCTGGCAGCTTGAAGAGGTGCAATGCACGCCGACTTTGAGCCCAGACGCTATAGAATGTAAACGCATTTTTACAAATAACGTTTCCCGCGATCCTACGGGACGCTATTCTGTAGCGTTACCTTTCTCCCGCGATCCCGCGACCTCTCTGGGTAATTCTTACCCTATCGCTAAAAAACGCTTCATGTATCTCGAACGTAAGCTCGCCGCGATACCTGCTCTGCGCTTAGAGTACGATGCTATAATCAAAGAGTACATTCAGAAGGGTTACATTTCACTGATCGACAATGATAGTCCTTTTACTGGATATTACGTGCCACACCACGCCATTGCGAGACTACAAAAAACAACAACTCGATGGCGTATGGTGATGGACGCCAGTGCTGAAACTGACTCAGGCCTCTCCTTGAATCAAGTTTTATATACCGGGGATAATTTACAAAACAATCTTTTTACAATCCTCTTGGATTTCCGCCTCTACCCAATTGCTTTTACATCCGATATTAAACAGATGTACCTACAAATTTTGATAAATAAGGACCACCGCAAATATCAAAAATTCCTGTATCGATTCGATCCCGTTTTTCCGCTTGATACCTACCAATTCAACCGCGTTTGTTTTGGTCTACGTAGCAGTCCGTTCCTTGCAATGCGAGTGTTGCGACAGCTGTGCGCCGCCGACGGTGCCCGCTTCCCACTCGCAGCATCTCTTATCAGCGACAACACATACATGGACGACGTGTGCTACTCCATGCCTACTCTGTCTGCTTGTTTACAACTCAGAGACGATCTCCGCGAGTTGCTCAAGGCCGGGGGCTTCGATCTCGTCAAATGGGCTAGTAACTCACCCGCGCTCCTTGACTCCCTTCCCGTCTCTGCGTTAACGGAATGCGTTAAAAATGCGAAAAATGCGTTAACGGATCTTTTAAATTCCGACGAATATAATAAGTCTATCTCCGATGAGTTGTCAGCTAATCGCATACACTGGAAATTCAATCCACCGCGAAGTCCTCACTTCGGGGGGAATTATGAAATATATGTGAAAGCGTTTAAAAGTCATCTTCATAAGACGATCGGTTCACAGTTACTCACGTATGAGGAAATGTTAACCGTACTCACACAGATAGAATGCGTTATCAATTCTCGTCCTGTAACGTTATTGAGCGAAGATCCGTCTGAGCCGACCGCGCTGAGTGCTTCACATTTCTTAATGACCGCACCGCTGAAGCATTTGCCCGCTTGCACGGTTCCCGATGAACCTGGACACTTATTGAAACGGTACGCTTTATTGGATCAAATGGTACAATCATTTTCCAAACGGTGGAAGTTGGAATATCTTCACTTACTTCAATCTAGAGGAAAATGGAATACACCTTCGAATCCCATTACAATAGGTTCTATTGTTCTTATTATCACTGATAATATTCCCCCGCTATCCTGGCCTCTCGGCGTCGTCGTGGCCACTCATGTCGGCGGCGATGGCATCTGTCGAGTAGCGTCAGTAAAAACGGCGACCGGCGTCTACCAGAGACCCGTCGTCCGTTTATGTATCTTACCTACCCAATAATTTAACCCCTTGCTCCCCGGTCAACCGCTATGTTATATTTAACCCGTTGACCGCTTTAGAGTTTAACTCTTATTTTTATTTTTTTTATTTCCCGCTTTCTTTTAAAAACCAATGGTTTTTAGGCCGGGGGCAAATGTTCGCGCCACTTACATTGGCACTCATAATACCTTCCTACCTTCCTATTCCTATCATTTCTTGGCGACTATCTCTGTCGCTCATATCGTGGTATCCACGAGAAAACTGCTTGCCGCCGCAAGTAGTCTGCGATCGACCCTCGTCCTTCGCGGCTGCCGCTCTCGCCGAATCCAAAAAGTACTGGATCTGCTGCTCCTCTGTAGTGGTCCACGTGAATTCGACGCGCAAATATAAACAAAACCCGCTATAAACCCGCCGCGTAAACGCTCCTTGCCGACACGCACCAACCGCCAAAAATACAGTCCACTACATCGAACGTCATAACATCCTGAAGGAACAAGCAGCTTGGAGACGGACCCGAACCGAGGTGATTGCAGTTGCATGGAGACCAGGTTAGTCGCCAAGTTCCTTTGTACTACTCTTCTACCAGCCATCCTTCCCCCGCCATTGGAGGCGCGCTCAGCCTATACAGCTTAGCTGCCGCGCTAACAATATATAATCCGCATCAAGGATTGTTTTTATCTATTTTTTTCATCAGTGTCATATCAGCGAATGTGCGAATGTGCCACAGTGAAGGTACAGCTAGTAGGTTATAATAATAAAATTTATCATCCAAAAAACTATGTACATAGAAAACTTTTGTAGTGGAAGGCCTTTTCTGCTAGAGACCGCCTGGGGAAGTACACATGGAGAAGTAACCCTTTAAAATTATTATACATTTTTTTTATGGACTTACCATTAAATATATGGACGTATATACTAGCAGGGACCGCATTGTTCGGCACGCACGTGTAGTTGCCCGCATGCGTGACGCTGGCGGCCGGTATCAGGAGGTCAGACAGACGGAGCGCGGGGTCCGTTGTCACGTTGATACCCCTCTCGGCGTCGTAGTTTATCATCCTGCTGTTGTGGTACCTGTAACAATAAGATAAGATAAGTAATGATAAGATACGATAAGATGAGACGAGAGGAGACGAGAATAGAATAGAATAGAAAACTCTTTATTGTACACCAGAAACAAAATTAAACTCAGCACAGAATAATTACAATAGGAAAACAAGGGTAGTACAATGGGCGGTCTTATCGCTGAAAGCGATTTCTTCCGGACAACCTTTGGATGGACAGTAAAAAACATTTTTCGATAATAGGGTCGACGAGATGAGATGATATGAGATAAGATAAGATAAGATAAGATAACAACTCTTTATTGCACTCCAAGACATACCAGAAAAAAGATCTTGTAAGTATAGGTACAATGGGCGGCCTTATAATAATTTGAATAAATAACACATACACAGATGCCGACCTCTAGGATTACCTAAGATTATCTAGAGCATCAGAACCTACGAGGACCATGGTCCCACAAACGCCCGAACTCAGAGCAAATACTTGTGTTTCTAACAATTTTTTGCCATGCGCGGGAATCGAACCCGCGATATCACACCTCACAGTCGGCTCATCACCCACTACGCAATGGAAGCTGTTTATCTCCGACAACAACTCCCGACACTCCAAAACAATATACCAATTCTTTATCTTTCAAAGCCCTCATTTGGCTTCGAACCCTAAAATCGATCCAGTTTATTATTTTCCTTATTCTCTAAGAAGCCATTCTGCGAATAAAAGACAGAGTAACAGTAAAATGAAATAAACATTGCCAAGAACCAGTTATACTCAAATATTACCAGTCTTACTCAAATATTACCAGTTATACTAAAATATTACCAGTTATACTCAAATATAATATAACAAGGTCGTAGAGTTCGAAGGGGTTAGTATCTCGTAGCAGTTTCGTAGCATATAAAGATTTCGTAGCTGTACGTAGCCGTTAATGTCGTAGCTCTGCGACTGTATTGCGTAGCACTTGCGTTAGGGAAACGGCGCGTTTTCGTTAATTTATATCGATGATAAATTTAGCTTAAGCTGTTGATTATTTATAGCTTTGTCCGTGACAACTTGAAAACGAGAAAATACAATAGATTAAAAAGCTTTCTTTTTCCCATTTTTGCTTAATGTTATATTTTTTTTCTTTCTTTCATCATTGCCGTAGTTATAGTCCTTAAAAGTTTGAGATTTTGAGTTGAAATCAGAGCTTCCGATTACGTATAAAACCTCATCAAATTTCTACCCTCAACACTAATAGAGTTTACCATCATATCAGCTCATTTTCACCATAATATTGTATTGTCATTAACACTTGAAAGCAGTGAAAAATTTCAACTCCATTGAACAACGGGAACTGGGTCAAATTAGACTCGATAGATTTGACCTTCACCTAAATTTAACCGCATGGACAAACAGCGAGTTAAGCAAAAGCTTTATAAAATCAGCGTTTGCTTTGACGAAATTAAGTTATCACCCTCAACCTACGTATACCTATGCTCAGCAGAAGGACGTTATGGGTTGATGATGATGATGATGAACATAGGTTCATATAGGAACATAGGTGTACATACTGAACACGGGCCTCCCCTCACTTTCATGAAGAGGATAAAGCCATGATCCACCACTGAGGTCGAGTCTGTATTGGTGGACAACATACCTCCGAAGTGATTCTCGGGTAAGTATGTATGCCACTCACTTTTCAGTGAAGGAAAACATCGTGAGGTAACCCACATGCCCGAGAATTAAAATATTTCGGGGTTTGCGATCCATCAATTCGGATCGCCGCCCAGAATGGATCATAGCCTAATCCTCCTCATGAAACAAAAGAACCTTTGTAAAGAAATTTTACTTAAAAAAAAATTGGTTGTCTATAAAGTTGGTTTAAGGACGACATTTTAACGTGACAACGTCATAACAAAACATCGATGAAATGATTGCATACTTTTACGAATAAAATTTAATCATTTTTTTTAATAATAAAAGGATAAATACTTGAAATTATACTAGTAATCAGATTTTTAAAATGCAATAATAATTAACCTGTCAAGAAGAGAAGAGAGATGCGGCGCAAGCGTACAATGAGCGTAACGGGACAATGTGTCAACTTTTCCGTGCATGCAGCCGGCGTTCATCGATTTATTAGACGTTGTCACGTCAAAAGATGCTTAAAACAAATATAGAAACAAAGGAAAAACACGTTTATCGAAACAACAGTTGTTCTTGTTGTGTATAACTAGTTCTTATTTCGCAAACTAGCGTCCGTGACACTTCAAAGTTAAAAGGCCGCGACTTGAATGTCAAAAAGTCACTTCTCTGAAATTACAAGTTTACGGAGCGACTGTGGAAGTTAGCGCTGTGTATTGCTAGCTGCTTAAAAACTAAAAACTCAAATAATATATTGTAAATAGGCAAAACATTAACTAGGCAAAACAATAAATATTTGTCTAGTAAAAGTGTATTATTTTTGCTTACTTGCTATGAGTGCTTTGTGCTTTGGTTTAACGAAAACATAATGGTTGATCATCCAACAAAACTTAAGGCATTCCAACATCATCATCATCAACCCATAACGTCCCACTGCTGGGCACGGGTCTCTCTTCACTTTCGAGAGAAGGGTAAGGCCATAACCATTCCAAATAATTCTAGAAAAAAAAAACTTTAAAATCGGTCCACCCAATCGAAAGTTATAAGGTAACAAACATAAAAATAAAGAAGAAAAAAATACAGACTAATTGAGAACCTCCTGCTATTTCTTTTTTAAGTCGATTTAAAATAAAAGAATATTCAAACACAACTTACTAATAGTGTTACTGTTAGTGCTCATTGTAAAAAAAAAGTTACAAACATTTCAAAAAAATTGCATAAAACAAAAAATCAACGCCACATTTTCATTTCCCCGCCAAAAAACTCTAAACTAAAGTTAACTTAATCGTCGTCTGACAGTTCAAACTCTAAAATTTACATTTCGCCGAGAGCTGCCGCTCCCACGTCAATCTCATCGCTGTTGTCAGCTCGTGCAGTTGCCAAAATGGCCGCTAGCCGCTGCGAATTTCATTTCTACTTCAGGCTTGCGATGGGCGAGTCCGAAATACTCGTATTTAAACAATCGATAGAATTGCAATCCATGCAAAATTACAATCGAGTCAATAAACATCTCGCTCAGCGGCTGAATCGATTTTCGATTGTTCCGAGTCGAGTGACGTCGCGCAAAGTTTAGTTAAACTCGAAAGAACCACAGTCAGCGGTTATTTCCTTTTGGATATTTTTTTTTAAATGTGAATAGATAACCACTCGACCACAGTATCACCTGATGCCTATTCACTGTCGACTTGAAAAACTTCCAGAATATAGCTCTCGGGAAACAATGACGCTGAGAAGGTGTTCCAATGTTTCGCTTTCCGAATTATAAAACTAGTTGCAAATCGCTTTGTGCGGACAGAAATATCAACCATAATATGGGTGCCGTATTTCCGTAAGTCTTGTTATCTGATGGTGGAAAGGAAATGGAGGAATTAAGTTGTGCAACTCCACCGCCCACTCTCCGAAATGTATTCTATAAAAGAATGAAAGACTGGCCCCTTTGCGTTTAAGAATGATTCGGATTCACTTAAATTCGACTGCGAGAGAAAATCGCGCAGAACTATCGAGATGTTGGAACAATCGAGACAATCGACTAAATCATCTCGGACATTGCAACTTTAGGTCTGTATTAATTTCGTTATCTATTTGCAATTTGTAAATGTAGCATTAATTACCCAGGCTAGTTGGAAACGAAATTATTTAATTTGGGTTAAAATTGTTCAGTGAGCGTAATGGTTTTAGGTTGTAACACTTCAGCGAATCAATTTGATTGATTGGCAATAAGCTAATTTTGATATGAATGTCGTTTGTTGACCGTTGCTCACTTTTGTGTGTATGGATTCGTGTATGACATTAATCACTTTAGCTTTTTGTACACAATCGGTAAAGTAACGAGCAGGTAATTTGCATGAATGGTAAGCTGTATTCATTACATCTAAATCTAGAGAGTAGAAAAGGAGCTGTTTGGGTTGATGATGATGATGAATGTAGGTTGATTATTATGTTCTTTTCTTTCTGGAAATTGAAATAAAAATTACAAAACATATTCAAATACAAAACTGATTGTTGGTGGCGTTGATGATGACAATATTAAATTAAAAAAAAACATCACTGCGGATAAAGTACCTGGATGTTTGAATGTTAATATTATGTTTCTTACTCAATTACGCAAAAATGGCTGAACGAATTTTGATATTTGAAACAGATAGTTTACGACCAACATTAACACATAAGTTCCTTTAAACTCGTCAAAATTAACGGACCGTGTAGAATAATACTCAACGCGGGTAAAACCGAGAACGCAGCTAGCGTAAGATAAATTATTCCAATATTCTGTTCAAATCCATCAGTTGATTAATATTCTTTGCCAGGGGTATAAAAATAACCAGCTGAGCCCTCTTCCAAAAAACAGTAAAACAACTCTTCTGATTGCTATTGATCATTAAATTGAAATTTGCAAATCTACAGAAGAATTGCATTTTCTACTTAGAATGAAATAAAAAAGGTTTTATTCGATTGGACCTTCGGAATCTTATCTTGGCTCTTCGGGTTATTGTCTTTCTACAGATTTCGTTATTTCAATCGCCCTTGCCTTTGCTTTGCTTTGTTGGGCTTTTTAGTAGGGCGTCCTTTCTAATAAGGGTAGGCAACCACTGGCGATGCAGATGTCCATAGACGGTGGTGACGACTTACCATCAGGTGGGCCGCATGCTTGTTTCCTACCTATTTAATAGGCACCTATAATATGTCTGCAGTCTCACCTGATAGTAAGTGACGACGCGTTTTACGATAGTACACGCTGACCTAGAAGTACCTTATGCACTCGTGACTTGAAGACTCCCAGGTTGTAACTATCGGGAAACACAGAATCAGGCCTAGAGTAACAACTTACCAGAAGACGAAAGCTGGCGCTTCTGTAGTCTGAACCACGGAACACTGTAGTCGCAACGTCGACCCTGGCTTTAGGTATTTCTCCGTAGGGCCGGATATCTGCGCTCTTGCCTCTGCGGACAAAATTGTATGTGAATAAAAATGAATGGTTAGAATTGGTTATGAATTAGTTGCTACGAATAGAATAGAATGGAATGCGTTTATTGTTAAAAACTGTGTACAAAACAACATTGTGGTCTTAAATTTTAAAAAAGGGTCCAACAGCCTGTCCATTTTGAAGATATAAGAATTATTTTAAACATGTGGTAACATTATACAATATTAATTTACAGTTAGGCCAAAGTAGCAATACCTTCTTTAAATTCTTAATAAATACGCGCAAACTCGAGGGGAGCTGGACCAATTCGGCACATCGTTTTCGGTATCTTTGTAATTGTTAGTATAAAGTTCGCATTAAATAATAATTGGAAAAATAGCACGGAAAATTGGAAATGTTGGGAAAATTGAACTTTTCCATTTGTTTTTACTATTTTTTAACATATTCAAACATTGAATTTACTATTAACTTCCATGTTTTAGTATTTGGCGTGTGTACATTTAAAATTTAATTTGGAAATTTCAAAAGCTTTTTGGCTGTATACACTGAAAAAACTATCGAACATTTCTCCATTACGAGTTAATTTTCATTTTCTATACAAAAAAACCGACGAATGCTTGTAACTCCCCCCCCTCTCTATTTTACCTTCCCCTTTTTATATACTCTATCTCATAATATTTTTTTCAAAATTAAAATAAATTAAACTTAAATAAATACTAATCTCCACCTTCCGTCTCACCCTACTCTCTCCTACTCTCTCTTCTAATAATAATAATAACGTTCAGTACAGTACAACTCCACTAACTCCGCACCTAACTCACTCTCCTCTATTTTACCTTACTTTGTTTTACTTTATTTTACTTTACTTTATTTTGGCCCGATGATCGTCTAGTAACCCTTCGTTGTGATCCGCGTGTAGCAACCTAAATCCTTTGAATGTTCAGTATGGCTTCACAATCCGTCAGTAGTCAATATCACAAGAGATAAACAATTAGAAGTTAGATTTCGCTGAAGTAATACAATTTGTTTTCCACCGTTCCTAAACTATTATAAGGCAGCCCTAAATAAATTCAACCTAATATTCTCGTTCCGTTCTACCTCTCATCAAATCCGTATTATCTAAATATCTGACAAAGTAGATCTTAATCCTAGCCCTTCGTTGTCCCATATATAACCTTTCATTCAAAATTATAAATTAATAATCGTCAACCTTCCATCAATTTTTCATCAACCTTACATTTTTCGTAACTCATCAACCTTTCGCTCGACCTTATAAATTTGTAATTATCACGAGAGCCTATGATTAAAACTTCCATTCTGAATCTACGATCATGACAGCGGCTATGACTTAGAGCCCCGCCCCGCCCTAAGTTGTGAATTTCGTCGGACCAGACTTGGATATTCTCCACCGCTTGTCGGGATTAAGTACCGCCTCGCAGTTACGAAATCTCGACGGAAAGTATTTACTTTCATTTAATTTACTATGTTTGTCTATCTGTGGTCTTCCATCAAATTTCAATTCATCGTTCTATTATCCGTCACTCTCACAGGACAAATGACACTGACAGCAGCTAACATCGCTCCATGACAATAAGCTTACTTGTCAAAGTCACCCGTCCGAACTCATTTAAACAGATGTGAAATCTTTATGTTATCGCTAGAAAATACCGTGAAACTCGCCTATTACTATAAGTCTAGTATATCTAAGCAAGAGAACTTCATAAAGAGGGACTTCTTTTCTTTTATCTAGAGAGTATTCACGGTTCGATCTCATTCATACCCGGTTTGTAAACAATCTCACAACCTCCATTCATGATTCAACGAGGATGAAGGGTTATCAGCGGGCATAACCCCCGCCATGGTCGAATTTCCCATCCTTCTTATCTAGTTCATGCGGTTCCTCAATCCCACTTACTTACTTTAGCAAAAGGGAAAGAGGCCCCAATATTTAGAGATCTAAAATCTCGTTAAACCTATCCTAGCTCTACCTACTAGGAGCAATTACATAATACATTAGGCTTTATTTACCCATCTGTACATACGCCTAGCTTATTTAGCTTAATATGGGACTATTGTCCAGGTTTCTATTTGTAGAATTATATTATGTGGCAAGAGGTCATATTTTTCCCCCGGTGTAATAATACTGGTTTTATTTAGTTAGTATTTCAGAAGCATTGTTCTAAGGTTTAAGGATATTTTTCCTTTAGGTGTAGGTAACAACAATTATTTATTGTTTCAGGTTATTTCTCATTGGAAAACCTAGGAATTGTTTTAATTCCAGAAAGTGACAGTTCGTCTAGATAATTCTGTAACACTAAGATTTCTAGTGTGGAGCTGTAGTTCTTTCCATATCTATTCATGGAAGAGTTCAACGATGGAACGATTCAAGTCAGAGGTAGGTCCCAGTTAGTGACTTTCGAAGAGCCTTATGGAGAATCTCACTCTTTTTTAGTCATAAGAAAATCCAGGGAAGGTAATAGGTCATTGCCCATAAGTAGTCAATCTAACAGAGACGAACTCATTCATATTTGTCGTTCGTTGTTTCTTGTAATTAATGTTAAGGACAGAATTATTCCTTTCGAACCATTTTTCTGGTGTAGTACTAGTTTTATTTAAATAGTATGTTAAGAAGCCTTGTTCTAAGGTTTGATGGTAGTTTCCATTAAGTATAATGTCAATTCTTTGTTGATTTCAGGTTATCTCTCTATCGGAGGATTTTTAGAAAGTTCTTCTAGATAATTCTGTAACACTAAGAATTCTAGTGCCATAGTTAATACCATATCTATTGCATGGAAGGATTCAACATTGGAGCGATTCAAGTTGAAAGTAAGCCTCAGTTAGTGACTTTCGAAGAGCCTTATGGAGAATCTCACTCTTTTTTAGTCATAAGAAAATCCAGGGAAGGTAATAGGTCATTGCCCATAAGTAGCCAATCCAAAAGAGACAAACTTAGTCATATCTGTCGTCCAGTGCCTTTGTGCAATTAACTAATCTTGAAATCAGAATTATTCTTTCCGAACCAAGCCTAAGTTAAATTATACTTAATTTGTCCAGATTATTACTTTATTTATAGGTAGGTTATATTTAATCTTTGCAGTTTCATTCAGTAGTCCTACTTATTGTGACTTAATTGATCATTTATCAGTTTTGTTCAGCTTTCATCGTTCGTTTTCTCTCCGTCACAAATTATATTAATTTCTTAATTGTTTTCCCAGATGTTTACTTTATGAGTATGTAAATTTATATTTAGGCTCTATAGCATTGTTATGATGTATAATAAAATGATTGAACCGTATTACAACTTCTTTCATTCAAAGTAGGTACATATGTAATGATTAGTCTTATCAATTTGATTGCCGGATATAACATTGTTTAGATGTTTGCTTGTTCATGTTTGACCTAATAACTCTGTAAATCTATTACAATATAGTCTGTAGTATTACAATTGATTCCCAAGGAAGTTTATGTTTCACCAGTTCATTTCTTTGTCATAGTATTAAACTTTTAATGTCCCCGAGTGCTTGTTTTACATTTGTATTGATTTTATGTAGTTTCCTATAGTTTAAGATGACCCTGTCCTACAGTATGAATTCCTTCCTGTCAGAAGAACCCTAGGCTAAAGGTGTGTGTGTGTGTGTGTGTGTGTGTGTGTGTATATGTGCCTACCTGTCAATTCCTCAGGGCTGTCCGGAGTCCACATTTAACTTTACCTATCGAAATTGGTGTCTGTGCGTTCGTTTGTATGTTGTATGTTATGTGTGTGTGGCCCTACGCTCTTATAAACTAGCTAGCTCATAGGGACTTACGAACTTCCTATGGCTAGTAACCCCTATTGTTAACACTATAGACTAGCTCATAGGTACTTACAAACCTCCTATGGCTAGTGACCCCTGTTGTTAATTATTATGAGCCTATGCCTACTTGCCCTAAGTTTCTTATGAACTAAAACCTGTCTAACTTCTAATAAATAGTGTGTGTACCTAACAGAAGCAAGCCTGATTGCGACAACTTCGGAGTCGTGACAATCAGATTTTCCAAGTTAATTGTGCATGGAGAAATCCCACAGGGAAGTTCCAAGAATGTCCTTTTCTAACTAGCTATCTAAAGTCCGGAGGCACCGGGAGTTTTGCTTATTTCTAAGCCCTAGGCCGCCCTAAGATTTCCAAACGGCAACCTATCGTCGTAGTTTGTCGCCCCGTCATGTCATGCTGGGAAGGGAGTTTATGTCGTTGGAAATCGCCCTGACGGTAATAACACCGTGTGCGTGCGGGGACCATTCAAATCGACTTTATGTACAGGAAGAGATATCTTCGTCACTGTCTAGAGGAATCACCCCGCCCGTACACAAAATACGATCGAAATGGGTGGTCAGGCGCTTCTAGCCACCCATGCCGGAAGACGCCCCTGAGGTCACCACATTCCTCAGGCTATCAGCTAAACTCTTGGCAAGCACCGTTTCAATTCGCCAACCTACGCGCCCTACCAGTGTCAACAAGAATCAGAACATTCGCAGTTTGACTCAAGCTAACACAGGCCCTAGTATCACTTCCTATCTCCCCAGAATCGCTTTTAAGGATCACTAAATCCCCTTTGGAAGAGACCTAGCGATCCGTAAAACATATTCCTACGCGCTTTTCACTACTTCGCCATTTTGGTTTTCTCACTTTCCTCGGCACGTCCGTTCTCTTCGCAAATTCGCAAGCCAAGCCCCGACTCTCGCGCCTCTCTTTTCTCCCGCTCTAAATCTTTCGTCTCCCTCTAAGCTCCTCATTGGCAAAATTTATTGTAGTGTTATTGGCCCATATCTTCTAAATCTACCATCATGTCGAAGTCCTTTTCGTACTTTTAAGCTATTCCCTTTGAATGTCATCATTATTAATTATTTAATTGATCCGTTTTCCATTTCCGCCTTATCATAGATACGACTTGGCCTTTTAATCTCTTACCATAGAGTTTCTACCTTTGCAATAATTAGCTTTTTTCCGATCGAATGCAATATTAATGTGTAGCCAAAATCTCACTAATTTGTCAATGCAAATCTCAGTATTCTGCCAAAAATTGATAAATGTGTATTTTTATTTTGTGAAATGTAGCGAGTCCAATTCGGGACCGTTACAGCCAACCCCCAAAATATTCGCAGGTGTATTTATTTAAATCACCGAAGTAATATTTTTCCCTCTCTAGAATTACAACAGTAATTATTTCACAAACATAAGAATACCAAACAACCCCCATTTTTCCATTCTTTTATTCAGTCAAAATCGATAAATGTGTAACCCTCATCTTGTAAAATGTGGCGAGTCCTAGTTGGGACCGTTACAGCCAACCCCCAAAATATTCGCAGGTGCATTTATTTAAATCGCCGAAGTAATATTTTCCTCTCCGGAATCACAGCAGTACCTATTTCTCAAACATAAGAATACCAAACAACCCCCATTTTATTCATTCTTTTATTCAGTCAAAATCGATAAGTGTGTAACCCTCATCTTGTAAATGTGGCGAGTCCAAGGTGGGACCGTTACAGCCAACCCCCAAAATATTCGCAGGTGCGTTTATTTATATCACCGGAGTAATATTTTCCTCTCCGGAATTACCACAGTACCAGTTTTACAAACATAAGAATACTAAAAGGCCCCCTTACTTATTATTCATTCTAATTTGCTCGTATTTGACTTCAATCGTGTGTGTGTGTGTGTGTGTGTGTGTATAAATTGTAACAAGTACAATTGTGTATATGATAAATAGATAAATAAGTGTGTGTGTTTTTAAACTGTATACTAAAACTTTATTATTAGAACCAGTACGTGAACATTCCCCGCATTGAACATCCCCAAAAATCGCTCTCATCACCTGGACATCCCAAAGCCCAGAAGAAAAGACGGTTGTGAGGCGTCTCTATCCTAATGATATTATGTAAGCGCTTATCCCCCAATCTACTTATTTTTCGATATAAGAGATACATACTTACATTACCCCTCTAAACTCGGACATGCCGTGCGCGGCTTAAGGTACATAAATCGTCGATGTTCGCAACTTTCCAGTTCACTCCCGAATTCTTGATAGTAAAGCTTATGATTCAGAGCATGTGTAGTGTGCCTTGGTCTTAGCCCCGGGACTAACGTGTGGAGTGGATTCTTTATGAAATCGGCTTATACCGATGATTTTATCAGCTGATCTAACCTAACACCAAATTCTCCTTCATAAAGAAACGTTGTAAGTGTAGTGTGTCGATTTGAAGTCAAATCGTGACAAACCGTCTCAAACCCAGGTTGATGGTTTACTAGAGTCCTTCATTCGACTAAAATCCTTTTCATAAATCTCTCAGCGGTTTCACGCTACTCAAGCAAAGCACCAAACCCGCACGGATTATAAGACACGAATTATGAATTTATTTCAACAATGTAAAACAACCCCCCGAATTTAAATTTATGCAATAGTATTCTATTATGTTTGTTTCGTTTTATTACCATTACCTTTACCTCCTTTCATTTACCTTTACCTTTTTCAGTTACGTTTACCTTTTTCAGTTACCTTTACCTTTACCATGTTTTTTTTTTTTTTTTTTTTTTCAAATAAAACTAGATATATAGATTTTTTTTTTTGTTTTTATGATTATTTCATATTATTTTCTTACAGAGTTCTTTCAAACAATATTTCAACATCAACCTATCACATCCCACCGCTGGGCACGGGCCCCTCCCCTCACGATGCTTTCCCTCACCGAAAAGCGAGCGACAACCACGCACATATGTTTCGCAGAAACACACCGGCACGCGCCCGCACTGGGATTCGAACCCACTATCCCCCGACTGAAAGACGGACGCTCTCCCACTAGGCTACCACCGCTTCCATCTTATTAAATCTTATTTACCATCAGCTCTTATGATCCCTTTCTATATCTATTACAGTAATTATATTTTTAAACAATATCCATTAGAATATTATTAATAAGTTGTTAAAAGTTTGCTTTACAATCTTCTATTCCATTTTACATTTATGTTTCTTCTCTTTATGTTTATATTCCTTCTTCATTATAATTAATCTGTGTAATATTTTATATTTCCTGCAACAGTTAGGTTAGATAAGTTACCACCAAATCGTATTTATAGATGGTGACAACCCCCCGACATTTCCCCTCCTGGTTACTCTTATAATTTCAATGTTTTTTTTTTTGTTTCCATAGCCTGCCTATTTTCCTTACTAAGATTTGTGTATCCTTTAAGTCAGCCCTTTATTTTGTCTTTTTCCTAATTATTTATTATATTATGGTATATATTAAGTTTATCTATTATGTTATTATGTATTTATATATCTATTTATTTATTTATTTTAATCTACGTATATAAAGAAAGCCACCGTCCGATGTCCTATTTACTCCTCTCCGTGCATGGTTGTCTGGAAGAGATCGCTCTGAGCGATAAGACCGCCCATTGTGACACTAATTGTAGAATTTGTTTTGTTCTAGTTTTAAGTTTTCTTTGTTTTGCGGTGTTTCAATAAAGAGTTTATCTATCTATCTATCTATTTATTCTATAATAATATATTACCCTCCATAAACATCAACCACCTTCCGGATTACAATGCCATACCGAACACCATCCTATTTCACGGCAACAATTGTGACTAATTACTTAGTCACCGAAGACGAAGTTATACTGAACCTAATTACTTTCTAATAAATTTTCCTTTAAAGATTCTAATCTAGGTTGCATCTAATAATAATCATAACCAATAAGCTAATCCTAGTCATAAATACAAACGATCCTGTTATTAAACTATCCTGATTTTACCTATCCTGGTCTTGACTACCCTGGTCACGCTATTCTGGTTGTGCATATCCTGGTCACGGCACCAATTGTAACTCCCCCCCCCTTTCTCTTTCCTCTCTCTCCTTCCCCTCTCCCTCTTTTAAATTTTTCAAAATAAAAATGAATAAAACTAAATTAAACTTAAACTAATCATCTAAACTCAACCTTCCGTCTCACCCTACTCTCTCCTACTCTCTCTTCTAATAATAATAATAACGTTCAGTACAGTACAACTCCACTAACTCCGCACCTAACTCACTCTCCTCTATTTTACCTTACTTTGTTTTACTTTATTTTACTTTACTTTATTTTGGCCCGATGATCGTCTAGTAACCCTTCGTTGTGATCCGCGTGTAGCAACCTAAATCCTTTGAATGTTCAGTATGGCTTCACAATCCGTCAGTAGTCAATATCACAAGAGATAAACAATTAGAAGTTAGATTTCGCTGAAGTAATACAATTTGTTTTCCACCGTTCCTAAACTATTATAAGGCAGCCCTAAATAAATTCAACCTAATATTCTCGTTCCGTTCTACCTCTCATCAAATCCGTATTATCTAAATATCTGACAAAGTAGATCTTAATCCTAGCCCTTCGTTGTCCCATATATAACCTTTCATTCAAAATTATAAATTAATAATCGTCAACCTTCCATCAATTTTTCATCAACCTTACATTTTTCGTAACTCATCAACCTTTCGCTCGACCTTATAAATTTGTAATTATCACGAGAGCCTATGATTAAAACTTCCATTCTGAATCTACGATCATGACAGCGGCTATGACTTAGAGCCCCGCCCCGCCCTAAGTTGTGAATTTCGTCGGACCAGACTTGGATATTCTCCACCGCTTGTCGGGATTAAGTACCGCCTCGCAGTTACGAAATCTCGACGGAAAGTATTTACTTTCATTTAATTTACTATGTTTGTCTATCTGTGGTCTTCCATCAAATTTCAATTCATCGTTCTATTATCCGTCACTCTCACAGGACAAATGACACTGACAGCAGCTAACATCGCTCCATGACAATAAGCTTACTTGTCAAAGTCACCCGTCCGAACTCATTTAAACAGATGTGAAATCTTTATGTTATCGCTAGAAAATACCGTGAAACTCGCCTATTACTATAAGTCTAGTATATCTAAGCAAGAGAACTTCATAAAGAGGGACTTCTTTTCTTTTATCTAGAGAGTATTCACGGTTCGATCTCATTCATACCCGGTTTGTAAACAATCTCACAACCTCCATTCATGATTCAACGAGGATGAAGGGTTATCAGCGGGCATAACCCCCGCCATGGTCGAATTTCCCATCCTTCTTATCTAGTTCATGCGGTTCCTCAATCCCACTTACTTACTTTAGCAAAAGGGAAAGAGGCCCCAATATTTAGAGATCTAAAATCTCGTTAAACCTATCCTAGCTCTACCTACTAGGAGCAATTACATAATACATTAGGCTTTATTTACCCATCTGTACATACGCCTAGCTTATTTAGCTTAATATGGGACTATTGTCCAGGTTTCTATTTGTAGAATTATATTATGTGGCAAGAGGTCATATTTTTCCCCCGGTGTAATAATACTGGTTTTATTTAGTTAGTATTTCAGAAGCATTGTTCTAAGGTTTAAGGATATTTTTCCTTTAGGTGTAGGTAACAACAATTATTTATTGTTTCAGGTTATTTCTCATTGGAAAACCTAGGAATTGTTTTAATTCCAGAAAGTGACAGTTCGTCTAGATAATTCTGTAACACTAAGATTTCTAGTGTGGAGCTGTAGTTCTTTCCATATCTATTCATGGAAGAGTTCAACGATGGAACGATTCAAGTCAGAGGTAGGTCCCAGTTAGTGACTTTCGAAGAGCCTTATGGAGAATCTCACTCTTTTTTAGTCATAAGAAAATCCAGGGAAGGTAATAGGTCATTGCCCATAAGTAGTCAATCTAACAGAGACGAACTCATTCATATTTGTCGTTCGTTGTTTCTTGTAATTAATGTTAAGGACAGAATTATTCCTTTCGAACCATTTTTCTGGTGTAGTACTAGTTTTATTTAAATAGTATGTTAAGAAGCCTTGTTCTAAGGTTTGATGGTAGTTTCCATTAAGTATAATGTCAATTCTTTGTTGATTTCAGGTTATCTCTCTATCGGAGGATTTTTAGAAAGTTCTTCTAGATAATTCTGTAACACTAAGAATTCTAGTGCCATAGTTAATACCATATCTATTGCATGGAAGGATTCAACATTGGAGCGATTCAAGTTGAAAGTAAGCCTCAGTTAGTGACTTTCGAAGAGCCTTATGGAGAATCTCACTCTTTTTTAGTCATAAGAAAATCCAGGGAAGGTAATAGGTCATTGCCCATAAGTAGCCAATCCAAAAGAGACAAACTTAGTCATATCTGTCGTCCAGTGCCTTTGTGCAATTAACTAATCTTGAAATCAGAATTATTCTTTCCGAACCAAGCCTAAGTTAAATTATACTTAATTTGTCCAGATTATTACTTTATTTATAGGTAGGTTATATTTAATCTTTGCAGTTTCATTCAGTAGTCCTACTTATTGTGACTTAATTGATCATTTATCAGTTTTGTTCAGCTTTCATCGTTCGTTTTCTCTCCGTCACAAATTATATTAATTTCTTAATTGTTTTCCCAGATGTTTACTTTATGAGTATGTAAATTTATATTTAGGCTCTATAGCATTGTTATGATGTATAATAAAATGATTGAACCGTATTACAACTTCTTTCATTCAAAGTAGGTACATATGTAATGATTAGTCTTATCAATTTGATTGCCGGATATAACATTGTTTAGATGTTTGCTTGTTCATGTTTGACCTAATAACTCTGTAAATCTATTACAATATAGTCTGTAGTATTACAATTGATTCCCAAGGAAGTTTATGTTTCACCAGTTCATTTCTTTGTCATAGTATTAAACTTTTAATGTCCCCGAGTGCTTGTTTTACATTTGTATTGATTTTATGTAGTTTCCTATAGTTTAAGATGACCCTGTCCTACAGTATGAATTCCTTCCTGTCAGAAGAACCCTAGGCTAAAGGTGTGTGTGTGTGTGTGTGTGTGTGTGTGTGTATATGTGCCTACCTGTCAATTCCTCAGGGCTGTCCGGAGTCCACATTTAACTTTACCTATCGAAATTGGTGTCTGTGCGTTCGTTTGTATGTTGTATGTGGCTCTTTTTATGTGTATATTCTGTGGCTAATAGACAAAACGCATCAATTTACGCATCTGTGCCGGAAGAGTGAAGTGCATCGTGTTGTGTCACTCCAACGGTCAGTTCGAAATCCACACGCGCCGCATCGCACATGCTCCGCTCCGCGACGACGTAATTTAACATTAAACGTGTCGTGTTTTCATCCCCCGCATTTATTATAATAGGAATCTCGTTTGTCGAACTCACCCCCGCTCGCTTGTGTAAACAAACCGCAACGATAGTGCAGTGACGTGATTTCACGTGTGCCGGCCGGCAAAACGGAACTGTGGGTGATAACTTGGATGGACAGTAGCTGGAGACGGACCCCCTTGAGGTGCTAGATTGGTACGTAGTCTTTTTCCGCATTTTTATACACATAATTACTGCTACCCCTCGACAACCTCAGGAGACCATCCGATTCCCGGCTGAAACAGCCCGTATTTTCACTGAGGCCAGCCCGCACCCCCCCGCAGTGTAGGAAAGCAAATTTTCTACCATTTTATGGTCCTTCAGCAACCGGATTCTCCGTGAAAATTAGTTGTTTCTAACAAACATTTCAAGTTAGACACCCCCGCCATTTTTTTTTGCCCTTGTTAGTGCGCACGCGTCATATTGCCATCCGCTAAAATCTCTTCGAAACTTTAATATTTTTAACTAAAAACACTAACTACGCTCCTATAACAACCGCATTACATTTATTTCCGCATATTTCGCTAAAAACTTAACCTACATAAGCATATTCCAATTTCAATATCTCTGTACGCCACTACGAACATTAGGTACATACCTACATAATAATGGCCGCGAATGAACAGAAGTTGAAATTGTTAGAATCTCAACGGGAATTATTTTTCCAACGCCTTCAAACAATTTACGACTATTCATGTTGCGATTTAAAAGATCCAGAAGCCCTGGATAATTTTCTATGCTCCATTGAAAGTTTAGAAGACGTAAGAACTAACTTCCAATCAACCGCGAAAGAATACAATATAACCTTGTTGAAAATAGATAAAGAAAGTGTACCTGACTCTCAAAGCTGGTTATCATTCGAAGACATGTATTGCCGCATTAAACGTAAATTATCCATGTTTACACCGCCAAAAGCAGAATTTAAACCTACCCCCGCTAAATCTTTAATTAGGTTAGCGCCGATAGAAATGCCAGAATTTAATGGAGATCGGCTTCAGTGGCCATTGTTTTATGCCACATTCCATAACGCTGTACATTTAAATGCATCTTTAACTAATACCGAAAGAATGTATTATTTGGTTGGTAGACTAAGTGGTAAAGCCAAATCCATCTGCACAGGTATTGTTCCTTGCGCCGAAAACTACAACGCGATTTATAGCGCGCTTATATCGAAATACGAAGATAAACGCAGTCTAGCCGTTACATACCTAGATCAGATGTTCTCTCTTAAACCGATCGCTTCCGCAACCGCCAGTAACCTTGAATCTTTCATAGATCAATTCGCCAATGCCTACTTAGCATTGAATAACTTAAACATACCTGATCTATGCGACTTTGTTGTGTCTTACACCCTTTTGCAAAAGTTAGACAAAGAGTCCGCGCGGTTATTTGAAATGGAGAATCGAGGTGTAGAATTACCTAACTTAAACGGGTTAATTTCATTTGTCCGCGACCGCGTAAAGGTCCTCACTCGTACTGGTGACCAATCGGGTTCTAAGACCCAGAATACAATTGCATCAAAAACTAATGTACGTTCTTTTATTGTAAACAACAACACCGCTAACAAATGTTCTTTGTGTGAACAACCTGATCACAGTAATCTCTATTTATGTTCGACCTTTAGAAAACTGTCGCCCCGCGAACGTTTCAAGTTCATCAAAAGTTGTAACGCCTGTATTAATTGCCTTAGTAAAACACACACCGCTCAATCTTGTAAATCCATAAACACATGTAAACAATGTCAACAAAAACATCACAGTATGTTACATTTTCTTGAATCCGATTATGCAAACCCGCATTCCTTATCGTCGAAGCTCGATACAAATACCTCCCGCTGTAGTGAGGGAGCTAACGGAAGGGAAAATTCACGTAACTCGACTTCTTCTAAGTCAGACGATAGAACCTTATCACTTTGCAGTATGAATACCTACTCGCATGCTAGTCACGGGCGGAAATCACAAAATGTACTACTAGGTACAGCCCTCGCTGACGTAAAATCAAATGATGGATCTGTTAGGAAAGTTCGTTTTTTGATCGATAATGGTTCTCAAAACCATTTTATAACAAAGCAGGCCTGCAAACAGTTGGGTCTCCGTGTCTTTAATGATTCCAGTAATCAATCAGTAATGGGAATAGGTGACACCTCCCAGCCTATATCAGGCATTACTGACCTAACATTGTACTCACGCCTTGATCCGAACTTTTGCTTGAAGATTCAACCGCTAGTCATTAAAACAATCTCTGGAGATTTACCGAGCTGTTCTCTAAACACTTCCGCGGTCACGCACCTTTATGACCTACCGCTCGCCGACCCGCATTTTTACGCGCCCGGACCCATCGACGTTTTATTGGGTTCCGAGGTCTTTGTCGAAATCTTGCGGCCTGGAAAATCGCTGGGCCCTGCAGGACAACCTGACGCGTTAGAAACCGCCTTTGGATATATAGTAATGGGGTCCACGGCCTCAGTGCCCGCCGATAATCATAAACCCGCACATAATCAAACTCACCGCGCGTTCTTTACATCGAGTGACGAGTCAATTGAGGCTTTAGTTACTAAATTTTGGCAGCTCGAGTCGGTACCTACACAAAAACATATGTCGACAGCTGACCAAGAATGTGAACATTTCTATGTTTCTAATACGCACCGCGACGTTAATTCAGGACGTTATGTAACCGCATTGCCATTTTCGAAATCCCCGCACTTGTTAGGAGATTCCTTGACGACAGCCACGCGCCGTTATTCTTATCTTGATCATAAATTCCAGACTAACAAAACATTAAAGAGCGAATACGACAAGGTAATGACGGATTATTTAAAAGGTGGTATTGTTTCCCCCGCTCCCGCTTTGAACACCGATAACAAATATTATGTAATCCCTCATCATGGAGTCTGCCGACCAGAAAAGCCGCTACGACTTGTATGTGACCCTAGCGCGAAGTCAAGCACTCAAGTAGCTTTAAACGACATTCTACACTCGGGGCCAAACTTACAGGCAGATTTAACCGCAATCATTTTAAAATTCAGACTTTCTCCCGCTCAACTGTTGAGTCATCCGCTATGGCTCCACGGTCCGCCCTGGGCACGTGACGATCTACGTACGTGGCCTATTAATCGCTTCACTTTCGACTCCACAGCTGATGAAAAGCTGTTGGAAATCAAAAAACGCGCTAATGTTTTCATCACCACCGATGAACAACCGCAATTTCTATGCACGCTTGCTAAGAAAGTATCGTCTTGGTCCAAGCTTCTCCGCATTATAGTATATTTATACCGCTTCTTAGGAAAAATTCCGCGTTCTAATAGAATCGAACTTTCACACTTACAATATGCAGAAAATATTATTGTAAAATCTCTTCAACAACAATATTTCAAAGACGATATAAACGCCCTCTCAAACAATCGCAAGGTTTCAAAATCGCTAATCCCGCTTTCACCATTTTTAAAAAATGATTTGCTTCGCACCGGGGGACGTTTAGAAAAATCTTCGCTTTGTTTTGACGCTAAACATCCGATATTGCTTCCTAAAAAGGATCATATCGTTAACATTTTAATAGATTATTATCACCGCAAATATTTACATGCCGGACCACATTTATTACTATCTTTGTTGAGACAAAAATTCTGGATAATTTCCGGACGCACTACAGTAAAACAACGCTTTCGACTTTGTAATAAATGTTTTAAAGTAAATCCCCGTAATGAGGCGCCTTTCATGGCACCCCTCCCCGCTTCTCGCGTCACCGAGGCTAAACCATTCTTACGAACGGGCGTCGACTACGCTGGTCCAATAAACATATTGATAAGCAGATACCGCGGTGCCCGCAAAGAAAAGGCATATATCTGTTTGTTTACATGTTTAGTGACGCGCGCCGTTCATTTGGAATTGGCAGTAGACTTGAGTACGGACTCTTTTTTCCGCGCTTTCCGTCGATTCATCTCGAGGCGTTCCAATTGTCTGGAGTTGTTCTCAGACAATGGTGGAAACTTCTTAGGCGCTAAAGCCCAGCTGGACGAGTTGAATGGCTTTCTCAAATCCAAGGCCTTTTGTGATTCCTTCGCTGAGGAAACGATATCTCAAGGCATATCTTGGCATTTGAACCCGCCCAGTGCACCTCATTTCGGTGGCATTTGGGAAACTAACGTCCGCAGTGTAAAGTTGATTTTAAAGCGCGTGATCGGTGATGTTCTGCTTACTTATGAGGAGCTGCTTACCGTATTAACTCAAGTTGAATCGCTTCTCAACAGTCGTCCGCTAACCGCTGTTTTAAGTTCTGACCCCGCAGAGCCCAAGGCACTTTGTCCTTCTGACTTTCTGACTATGGGTCCGCTTGAGTCATTTCATGATGACTCACGTTACAAACCTACATTGACAGATTTAGTCCGCAGTAAACATTTGACTGACCAGGTTGTTCAGAGATATTGGAATCGTTGGAGACAAGAATATCTTAATACCCTACAAACACGCGCCAAATGGAATACTAAGTCTAATCCGGTGACTAAAGGAGCTGTCGTTGTGCTAAAAACTGAAAATTCACCACCGTTACAATGGCCTTTAGGCATAGTAGAGGATATACATCCTTCATCTGACGGAATCGTCAGAGTGGTAACGGTGCGCACTAAGAATGGTACCTATGTTCGCCCTGTTGTAAAACTATGTGTTTTACCTTCTCAATAACCTACATTCTTAACCCCTCCCCGCATTTTTCACCCGCAATTTTAGTCATAGTTTATTTTTATCTTTCAAGTTTTCCTATCTTTTATTAGACGGATTACTTCCGCGTCCGCTTCCGCATCCTTAGACATTAGATAACACAATTTAGGTGATCATTCTCTCTTTGTTGGTTCAGGAGTCTTCTTTAACTCCTGAAGGCCGGGGGGATGGCTCTTTTTATGTGTATATTCTGTGGCTAATAGACAAAACGCATCAATTTACGCATCTGTGCCGGAAGAGTGAAGTGCATCGTGTTGTGTCACTCCAACGGTCAGTTCGAAATCCACACGCGCCGCATCGCACATGCTCCGCTCCGCGACGACGTAATTTAACATTAAACGTGTCGTGTTTTCATCCCCCGCATTTATTATAATAGGAATCTCGTTTGTCGAACTCACCCCCGCTCGCTTGTGTAAACAAACCGCAACGATAGTGCAGTGACGTGATTTCACGTGTGCCGGCCGGCAAAACGGAACTGTGGGTGATAACTTGGATGGACAGTAGCTGGAGACGGACCCCCTTGAGGTGCTAGATTGGTACGTAGTCTTTTTCCGCATTTTTATACACATAATTACTGCTACCCCTCGACAACCTCAGGAGACCATCCGATTCCCGGCTGAAACAGCCCGTATTTTCACTGAGGCCAGCCCGCACCCCCCCGCAGTGTAGGAAAGCAAATTTTCTACCAGTATGTTATGTGTGTGTGGCCCTACGCTCTTATAAACTAGCTAGCTCATAGGGACTTACGAACTTCCTATGGCTAGTAACCCCTATTGTTAACACTATAGACTAGCTCATAGGTACTTACAAACCTCCTATGGCTAGTGACCCCTGTTGTTAATTATTATGAGCCTATGCCTACTTGCCCTAAGTTTCTTATGAACTAAAACCTGTCTAACTTCTAATAAATAGTGTGTGTACCTAACAGAAGCAAGCCTGATTGCGACAACTTCGGAGTCGTGACAATCAGATTTTCCAAGTTAATTGTGCATGGAGAAATCCCACAGGGAAGTTCCAAGAATGTCCTTTTCTAACTAGCTATCTAAAGTCCGGAGGCACCGGGAGTTTTGCTTATTTCTAAGCCCTAGGCCGCCCTAAGATTTCCAAACGGCAACCTATCGTCGTAGTTTGTCGCCCCGTCATGTCATGCTGGGAAGGGAGTTTATGTCGTTGGAAATCGCCCTGACGGTAATAACACCGTGTGCGTGCGGGGACCATTCAAATCGACTTTATGTACAGGAAGAGATATCTTCGTCACTGTCTAGAGGAATCACCCCGCCCGTACACAAAATACGATCGAAATGGGTGGTCAGGCGCTTCTAGCCACCCATGCCGGAAGACGCCCCTGAGGTCACCACATTCCTCAGGCTATCAGCTAAACTCTTGGCAAGCACCGTTTCAATTCGCCAACCTACGCGCCCTACCAGTGTCAACAAGAATCAGAACATTCGCAGTTTGACTCAAGCTAACACAGGCCCTAGTATCACTTCCTATCTCCCCAGAATCGCTTTTAAGGATCACTAAATCCCCTTTGGAAGAGACCTAGCGATCCGTAAAACATATTCCTACGCGCTTTTCACTACTTCGCCATTTTGGTTTTCTCACTTTCCTCGGCACGTCCGTTCTCTTCGCAAATTCGCAAGCCAAGCCCCGACTCTCGCGCCTCTCTTTTCTCCCGCTCTAAATCTTTCGTCTCCCTCTAAGCTCCTCATTGGCAAAATTTATTGTAGTGTTATTGGCCCATATCTTCTAAATCTACCATCATGTCGAAGTCCTTTTCGTACTTTTAAGCTATTCCCTTTGAATGTCATCATTATTAATTATTTAATTGATCCGTTTTCCATTTCCGCCTTATCATAGATACGACTTGGCCTTTTAATCTCTTACCATAGAGTTTCTACCTTTGCAATAATTAGCTTTTTTCCGATCGAATGCAATATTAATGTGTAGCCAAAATCTCACTAATTTGTCAATGCAAATCTCAGTATTCTGCCAAAAATTGATAAATGTGTATTTTTATTTTGTGAAATGTAGCGAGTCCAATTCGGGACCGTTACATGCTGAAGACCACACAACAGAATTGAAAATTTCATAAAGGCGAGGATAATAATACGAAATACAAGAATTTCTTTTTTTCTATACTCATAATGTAATAAAAATTACATTTACCATAATACATTACATACAATTGTATTTTTGTATTAATTACTCCAGTAAGTAACGCTCGCCGAGCGAGTATAGCAGTGACGCGTAGGCTATACCTCTCTCACTCCCTTAGTCGACCCGCACCGACATTACCCGAACGAGCGTTACATAGCCGAGCGTGACGGCTCAGCCTAATTCAATACCCACAAAATATTTCAGTTCAGCGCGCTTAAAAAAGTTTTTATCTCAAAAACTGGAGTGAAATTCCGAAATTTAACACCATAATAACGATTTCACCAAACAAAATGCTCTTTTAACTGCGTAATAAGATTATCATAATTATTGAAAATTAATCTGTAACGCACCGACACCCGTCCCAATAAAACTTTATTCACTTAATCGCTTTTAAGGTGCTGACACACGCGTGAAACGATACGCACGTCTATAAAATGCTTGTTTTTAATTTTATTTCGATTGAGTGACGAGAGGAGCAAGTCTTGTACCTGAAGGTAAGCGCAACGCCTGGTCATAACAGTTACAGTACCACCCAGAACTTTGCGCTTAAGACATCGGCTCTAAAATCACATATGCCCAGTAATTTCGCTGGAAACAGTGCCCTTCAAACCGGAACACAGTAATGTTTCCACACTACTGCTTGACGGAAGACTATCTGGCAAAGACTTCTCCATACGCTCTCTTGCAGAAGAGGCCTCCCACTACAAGATGTTATATTATTAGATTATGTTACTAGAACTTTAATTCGTTTAAATTATTCATGTAGCACTGGGAGAAGAGTATGGCAATACGTTCTTCACGATACGCAACGCAATGTAGCACCACCTTAACAACATAAAAACACGTTTTTACGTCTATTAAAATTCCAACAAATATTAAAACGTATATTAATGAAACAATGTGAATAATATTCATAAAAATAACTTCTGTACCAAATAATGCCATTTGCCGTTTCAGTGGCATATTTTAATTTAGGGGTAGGTTTTAATCAGGGGTTGGTTTTATTATTTTCGGGTTCGCTGTAGGCTATTGTGAGTGGTAATGGAATAGACTGAAAGGGTATTTTTCTAGTTTTTTTAGTTTGGGTTGGTTATAAAACGACTAGGTAATATAAATTTAATCGTTACAAACGGGTTATTGGTCGTTTATAATAAATATAATATTACTACTTGATTATTTTACTGTTTTTATGTAATTAATTAATCCCAGTGCGGGCTCGTACCAATGTGTTTCTGTAAAACATATGTACGTAATTATCACTCGCTTTTCGGTGAAGGGAAACATCGTGAGGAAACTCGCATACCTACCCGAGAATTAATTTCGGAGGTTATTTATGTTATTGAAAATTTATCATCAACATTAAGTGAATTATTGTTTATCATTTAAATGTTATCACAAGCTGACGAAAGTTTTTAAATGAATGCGTAATTCATTTTACGCTTTGTCCAATAAAAGTACAAAGGAGGATAGTCCATACCAATTTAAAAAAAAAGTTACCTCAGCCATTTTGTATTTCTCTAAGCCTTTCTCGTTATAACCATCTCAAATTACAATTTAGTTTCTCATATATAAAATACACAAACTAGAAAAGTGACATATGTATATATTTTTAATAAATTGTGTCGCCGACTGTACCAGCAGTAGCGCCAGGGTTGCCAGATTAGTATGTACCTGAAATCCTCCTGTTTATTCTCCTTCCCACATGCGACTCGCATATCACCCGTTTTTTATCCCAATCCCAAACAAAAATTGTACCCTTTGACAATAGCCATACATTCCTTTACACCGCCCGGTTTACCGCGGAGGTCAAAATTCCCATTGTAAATACCGCTGTAATACGGCACGGGTCAGCCACATTTGCATATAAATATGTTATTTAAGAAAACACTACCTCTGTCGCGGTCACACCTGAACGATCGCGGTGGCTGCAGCGAAATGAAAGCGAATTTTACGCGTTACATTATGCTGTTCGGCTTCGGGTTACATTATTTTAATCATCATCATCATCATCAAACCGTATCGTCCACTGCTTAGCACGGGTCTCCCCTCACTTTCGTGTGGAGAATTAGGCCACGGGGGCCTGGTCTGGATTGGTGGATAACATACATTGATTTTGTGGTGCCACCCGGAACTTTGCATTGCATGATCCTGCGCGACAATGCACTGCACTCGTCACCTTGAACCATTGGCTTTAATGTCTCATATGCCCAGTAATGTTTGCACACTACTGCTTGTTGGATGAATATCTGGCAAACGTGTGTATGTATGTATGTAAGCTCGTATGTCAGTTTTATTATTGGTTTATTTTTAAGCAGACTGTTTGCAGACTTACCAGCAGGCGAAAGACATTCTCACCTCGTCACCCAGTTGCATAAAAATATTTCATATATTTGATCACCTAGAAGTCCTTATTTGCCTAGAAGGCGGCACACTGGTCGTTTAGGTATGCCCTAAACTTTAATATAATACCAGAAAATGCCTTAAAATTTGGTTTAAAAGTAAATAAGGTTGACTATAATGAAGATTAAGCCCTGTTTAATTCTGTGCTCTCAACCCTACTCGGTGAGCGCTTAATTTCGTTGGGCTGTGGATAAATAAGGGTGTTGTGTAAGGGTGCTTTTGCCGTGTCGGAATTTGTGTATTTCAGTAACAGTTTTTGGGGTCCCTCTTTGAAATTTTAAAGTAAATTGACTTTTAAGAATAATTTGATGATGGTGATACTTTTTTATGAGGCTTTGGTAAGCTCTGTCCATGCTTAAAGGAGTTTCTCCTTAAAGGTTAAAGCTGTTATAAAATTCAAAGTAGCCATCATTTGTGTTTTTTAATATTATATACAAATACTCTGACGCGTTTGCGGTGGTGATGGCGGTGTGAACATGAATCTCATCAATCTCTCTCTCTCAGCTGTATCTCATGAACCGTGATAGTTAGACAGTTGAAATTTTCACAGATAATGTATTTCTGTTGCCGTTTTATTAACAATTACAACGGAATAAAGTAAATATTGTGGGCTCCCATACAGTAAACGTGATTTTTTTGCTTGTTTTGATATTGATAACGGCAGCATAAAATAAGTTTGCCGTTTTTGTAGATAATGGTACTGAACCCTTCGTGCGCTAGTTCGACTCGCACTTGGCCGGTTTTTTTTCTAGTTATGCATACCGCCACTACGAAAAGAAACTACTCGCGAAGGTGAGGAGAGACCCGTGCTCAGCAGTGGGATGATATGGGCTGTTGATGATGTTAGTGCCACTGTCGCCGCGCCTGTTTGCTTGCACCTTTATGAACTCACCGACTACGTCTAGCCTTAGGAAGATGCTAGTGGGCGGATGTGACGACACTTGGCACTCGTAGACGCCAGCGTCTCTCTTCTGCACAAACCTTACTTTTAAGGTCCAGTCCTGGAATTAAAATGTCGTTTAATTTTGCGTTAATTGGATTCGGAAGGTCAAGGGATCAAAGGGGAGGTCAAGTTAAAGGGCAAGGTCAATTGTTTAATATTTATTGTATTGTATTTTCAGAGCGTTAATTAATTACCTGCCGTATACCTATAGGTTCAGGGTGGATTATTGAAATAGACATAGTAACATTTATTATCATACAATTTGTACATAGTATCATTAATTATCTTTTGATACAAAATATCCACGATGGGTACAAATAATTATGACTCGTCAAAAACATACATGACATAAGATTTCTGAACAACAACTATGGTCTTAATAACCACTATGGCAGAGATGAGATAAGGTAGCACGGATATTGATACAGAAAAAACATTTTATTGAGACTGACCTTAAATTTTGGTGAAAATTGAACTTGAGTTCACAGATTTTGGAATAAAGTCAATTTACAATCCAATTTTTTTTTGATCTCGTTGGTTTTAGTTTCTCATAGGGGTTAAAATTCATTGCCATAACAATTGAAATCAGAGTACTAGAAGTGTCAGAAATCGGTAAAAACTTTTTCAAATGATTATCTGATATCAACATTACATTTAGTATTTTTTTCTTGAGACCGCCTGGGGAAGTAACTGTGCCAGATATTCATCCACCAATAAGAAGTGTGCAAACATAACTGTGCAAACATGTACCGGGTGGAAGTGTACTGCCTCCAGTGAAATTACTGGGCATATAAGACTTCAGAGCTGACGTCTCAGCGTGACGAGCGCAGTGCAGTGCCGCGAAAGATTATGCAATGCAAAGTTCTGGTTGGCACTGTAATTGTTATGTGCAGGGGTAGCGCTTACCATCAGGTAAACGACTTGCTCGTGCCGTCACTCAGTAAAATAAAAAAAGCTGGTGTCGAATGACATTTCATCGAATAAACTGACAATGTATTTAAATTTCAAATACCGAGTAATTTAACTAGATGCAGCTTTTTAAACCAAGTCACGGCTTAAAGCAACACGTTGCCTGCTGAAAACACACACGTTTGTGTTTTTTATAATGTTACGGCAAGCAAAAACACGCCTGGCTGTATTCACAATTTTATCTCAACAGTTGCGTGCGCCCGCACTGCTGATTGAATTCATTTACGACGCAATGCCAGTGCTGATAAACGCACACGCTGCGTGAAGATTCGCAAAAATGACAACTTAAATAACCCGGTTCAGCAGTCAACGTGTTGAATTAAAAAATGGAACTGCAGGAGACAAAAAACATTTACAAAGTTATTAAGGTCTCAGTTTTCAAATAAACGCCTAGTTTACGTAGGATTGGCAATTTTAGTTCCATGTTTTATAAAAATTGCCAGTTCGATGCATTTTATGTACGCATAGTTGTAGTTATGTATACATTTTATAGATTCTATCAGCTATTCTAGGCCACGAACACGCGCAGTTTTGCTGCATTGCTTAACAAATGTCAAGTTAACGCTGTTGAGAAGAAGGTTTATTTTAGAATAACTGTGACATGTGAACATTTTGTATACAGTTTACAATATTATTGTGCCGAACCTAGCTGGGGGACCACTGGAAAACTGTTTTGTTCATATTTTTCTTACTGAATAAACATACTTAAATGTTTTTCTTATTATGGAAGTTGCACTTAGTCTAATGGCATTAAGGTTTCTAATCGCAAAAAATATTTCTTCTTTCTGCGCATTGCTTTTTTAGCTATAATTCTAAATTGACACCAAATTTGTCAATTTTTTTTTATTCAATAAAATTACGAGACGAGCTAGTTGTTCATATGATGGTAAGCGCTACGCCTGCCCATAACAGATACACTTCCACCCACTTGAACTGCACTGCGCTCGTCACCCAGAGACATCGACTCTAAAGTCCCATATGCCCAGTAATTTAGCTGGAAACAGTGCCCTTCAAACCGGAACACAGTGATGTTTGCGCACTACTGCTTGTCGAATGAATATTATAGACAGATAACAGTCTTTCTATTAAAAAAATGACAAAATTTGAACTTACCTCTGAATGTTGCAAATGTATGGCTTGAAACCTCTGATCTGAGCTGTACGTGGTCAGCCCTACTGTCAGGAGATGGTAATCCTTTCTTCTGATCCAAGAAACCTGCGACAAAAGACAATCCACGCTTAAAAAATTAAAGAAAGAAAAAAAGAAAACACACAACCAAGATAATAGTGTACGCTGATAGCCGGCGCAGTGGTCAGAAAAGGCCTGGGGCCTCACCACGAACAGTTAAATCCACCCAGTTTAAGACCTTAAACTGAACTGCCCTGCTAACTGTCACCACCAATATCGCTCAGCGTTTATAAGTCGACCAGAGACATTTATCCAAAGAGATCGGAACAATTTGTTTGCATTTATGGGAGTTTATATAGCTCCATTTCATTCTCTTTCTCTCTCATTCTCTGCAGTCTATTTTTGAGTGACGTCACGTCACGTTTGTCCTTTATGAGTGCCTGTTGCCAATATAGGCCGTTTAGTTTAAGGCCTTAAAATGAACTGCATGGAGTAAGAATAAGTACGTAGGTACCCCCCTGAGCTCAGCATAATGCTGTGGTCAAACCACAACGCTGATTGTCAGCTCATGCCACATTATAATCACACTAATATCATAAATACGTAATTTTGTGTTCACGTGTTTGTCACTTCTTCACGGTGCAACAGATTTCATTGAGATATGGTATAGAGATATTCTAAATTCTGGACAAGGACACGAGATATTTTGGCCGTGTAAAAGTGCAATATTTTGTCTATCTATATCTATATATATAAAAATGTTATGTTGGTTTGTGTACGTTTCAAAAACTCAAAAAGTTCTGCACCGATCGAGCTGAAATTTTAGCATGATATATAATCCTCATCAAGGATTGTTTTTATCTATTTTTTTCATCAGTGCCATATCAGCGAATGTGCGAATGTGCCACAGCGAAGCGTGGCAGGGTACAGCTAGTTTATAATAAATGATTTGAGTTTTGAGTTTTGAGATACTTTCTGTCCCGGGAATCACGGGTGATCCAGCGGGAAATAGTAGCTATTATAAATGCATTACAAATATACTGTTATGGGCAGGCGTAGCGCTTACCATCAGGCGAAGAACTTGCTCGTCTGGTCATTCAGTCAAATTAAAAAAAAAAGTGAAAGTTAGTGTGTGTCTGTTCTCTCTTCGCGTCGCAACGACTGAACGGATTTTCATGACATTTGGTTTATGTATAAACCACTTAAGGTCTTTAATTTTCATTTTGTCAAATGTATCGGTTCATATTAATTGTTGTCAAGGCGAGTGAAACTACGTGACGCAACTAGTTGTTTATAAACAGACAAAGAGACTGTGCACAAAGAGAACTGCGACAAAGAAATAACTATTCTCGAGAGAGAAACTGTTAAAGTTTAATTTATTTTAAGCTAACGAACCTTGCATAAAATTAAACTATTAACTTCTTCGAGTCAAAAGCCAAAGTATTTATTGTTAGCCGGCAAGATAATTTAGCACTTTTTTAAGTGAAGCTTGGGATAAAATAAAAAAAAAATAATCAAAAATTTAATCGAATCGAATTAGAGTTCGTATCTTATCTTATCTTAAATCTAAGCTAAACTAAATTTTATAACTTAAACATAAAACTTAACTGTTTGTAGCGAAGCCCTTTATCAGCTTAAAACCTGGATGAATGGCGTAAGAGGGAGGAGGCTTATGCCCTGCAGTTGATTGAATGAGCTGTCTATGATGATGATGATTATGATGATACTGTTAAGGATATATCACGTTCTTGTCGAAATTCAAAAAAAAGGAGAAAAAGTCTGCCAAAAATTGCAAAAAAAACGCAATGCAGCATTGCGTAAGTCACCGTGTGGTATTGCAGTTTTAATGAATCCTCAAGCTTTATTGTTGGCTGACAGCCAATCCAAACTACCTAGTAATTAAAATATGCAGCTGAAATATAAAGGTTTCAGTCACAAATATGCATCATAAGGAATTATTAATTTGGTAAATAAGGTCTAATATTGCGGGCTAAAAATTTTGTTTTGCGGTTTTCTCGCCATCTATGCGAACTTTGACAGTCTTTCAAATTTTGGATCAAAAAGTACCATTGTTGTATTCAACTCCTTATATTAAAGTCGGTTTTTGAAGAAAACTTTACCAAACTCCGTTTAGTTATTTTAATGTGAATAGAAAAGAATAAAAAACTCTTTATTGTACATAAAACAAGAATACAACACAAAAATGTTCTTCCAGACATACTTAGAACAATCAGAATTTTTTATCTATTATAGTATAGTCGGTATAATGCGATTGAGTACAAAAAAAATCTAAACTTTCATATAATGAAATAGTTATCGGATACCTAAATGTTAAGAAATATTAAGATCCCTTCGGCCGATATTTTCAATCCGTCGCCTTAAACATTAATGTTTATAAAAAATACCGAAAAGGAAAAAAATAAAAGGATATTTCTCAAGGAAAAAGGGAACAATCATACACCACATCAATCAATCAATCTACACTTCGCTCCAAAGATATTTTGGTCGACACGTAATTGATAGCACAATGTTTTCCTTATCAGCCGAACGACCATAGCTTAGGATAAGGTTACGGAAATATTTGAAAATAAAAAAGAAAGAGGAAGAAAAAACATTTATTCTGACACAACTGCACACAACAGCGAACAACGTACAATACAGATCTATTCGAGAAAAAATAAAGGAATTGAGTTTTTTTATTCAGTTTTAAGCGGTAGCAGCTTAGTGGGAGAACGTCCGCCTTCCAATCAGAAGGTCGTGACGAAACCCACAAAACTAACTGAGAATTATTTCGGAGGCAGGTATGTTATCTACGAATCCGGACCGGGCCTCCGTGGTGGATTATGGCCTAGGCAAGAGCTGAAAATCAGCGTTGTGGTTTGACCACAGCATTATGCTGAGCTTAGGCCTTGTCTGACATCACTGCGCGCCGGCTATCTGCGTACACTATTATGTTCATCGTGTGTTTTCATTTTCTTGTCTTGTCTCTAAATAAGTACGTTGTTCGCTGTTGTGTGCAGTTGTGTCAGAATAAATGTTTTTTCTTTCTTTCTTTCTTTCTTTCTTTCTTTAGGATTCAATGTACCTTCCACTACTAAAAGAACATTGCATAACTGTGTGGTGGGGTCAACTCCTCAGTTGACTTAAGTCACTTTCTCAGCCTTCTTCCATTTACAGCAAATCCCCTTATTTCAAAGATATACGTCCGTAATTGATCGTCTCATTTATCCCCTATCAACATCCGAAACTTTCCGAGCACGACTCAGGACACAATCGTGTATCGACATGGAAAAATTCACGAAAAATCGTAACAATGTTTCAAACAAACGGCGGAACGGGCGTGAAAAAAGACAATATAACTTTTTTATTGCCCTGCTGTTTTCGCGGCGATATTGGGAATATTGTGGATTTTTTTCTGGGTCGCATAGATTTACAAGCCGAACAGTCCCTATTGGGCACATGTTATCCGAAAGTAAATACCATGAGGATTCCCGAGAATTATTTCGGAGGTATGTTACCCTTAACGTTCAAAGCTTCCTTTACATTACAAACACCCAAACCAAGCTAATGATAAAAGCGTAGAATGAATGGCTGAATTTTATTTTTTATTTGACTGAGTAACGAGACGAGTAAGTTCAGTTCTCTATTCAGCCCGTATCCATCCACTGCTGGGTATAGGCCTCCTCTGTTTCACGCCATTTGTTCCGGTCCTGTGCCAGTCTCATCAATTCAATCCCGACGTGCTTTGCGATGTCATCCGACCATCGGGCTGGTGGTCTGCCTCGCAGGCGTTGCGCTCCTCTTGGCCACCACTCCGTTATTACCTTCGTCCATCTTTGGTCATCACGCCTTACCAAGTGTCCTGCCCATCTCCACTTAAGCCTTGCTATCCGTATACCTACATCTTCAACTTTAGTGCGACGTCGAATTTCGACGTTTGGAATACGGTCTAGTAGGCGAATGCCTAACATGGCGCGCTCCATTGCTCTTTGAGCAACTCTTATAAGTAAGTAAGTTAAGTAAATAAGTTCAGTTACTAAGCTCAAAAAAAGAACGGTTGGATCAATTCGACTATTTTTTTTGTTGCTCTGTAATTATAAGGACAAACAAGGTTTATATGAAAAGAGAAGTTAAGAAAATTTAAAAGAATGGTGTTCTATTTTTCTATGGGATTATTCTATGAACTCATGATTTGAAATTGGATTTCACTTTCTTCTTTCGAAATCTTCTGTTCTTTCTGTTGTCCATCATACATTTTAACCTGGGAAATGCAGAGTTATTGCGTGAGACTGGTGTTACGCGGGTGAAAGCGCGAGGCACAGCTAGTATCCATTTAAATATTGACCCATTATACGAGTATGTATTAATCTAATTTTCTCTGCCTACAAATTAATACCTAGTCTCTAAAACAAACTAGCCTAACCTATATATTCGCAATAATTAAAAGCAAATATCTTCAAACACAAAACAAACAATAAAACATCCCTAGAATGTAAACACTTACCCTCACATAATAAGTACAATATAAAGCGGCGAACATAAATACCCTTAAGGGGTGGCTTTAACCCTTATTAATTGCGCGCGCTTTAGCGCCGACGCTTGGACAAACTAACGTGCTTCCAGTAACGTGTTAATTGGCTATACATCAGCGATAAGGCCGCTCTGTTTAGACTTTACGGCAAGGACTTACAAAGGTTCTTCTTGGCATTAAAAAGTTTATATATCTATTACCTAGTATACTTGTAAAGTAGTAGTAGCCTCTTCTGCAAGAGACCACCTGGGGAAGTACCACACCTTTGCGAGATATTCATCCGTCAAGCATTAGAGTGAAAACATTACTGTGTTCCTGTTTGAAGTGCACTGTTTCCAGCGGAATTACTGGGCATTTGAGACTTTAGGACCGATGTCTCAGGGTGATGAGTGCAGTGAAGTGCAGCTACAGATTCCGGGTGGCACTGTAGCTCTGATGGGCAGGCGTGGCGCTTAACAAAGTCCGACTTCTTCTAAAATTTAGATGAACATGCTTCATTTTTAACCATATCGTCATCTACTATCGGGAGGTCAAATATTTGCCTAACCGGCAGTAAAAAAAGTGAAAATAGTCTTGCTAGATTTCGTCCACATAAACATAAAAATTTATCCATCCATTATTACCCCAAGTATTTTGAAGTATCCCCGAAAAACAATTTACCATCAGCCGTCCGTCAGCTTGTTTGCCTATCTCATAGCAAAAGCAGAAATTCTGCCATTACGTGCCAACATTTCAATTTTAATTTCAAAATGGCCGCTTTATTCCAATAATGAGTAATTTATTCAGGCGACAGAGCCTGTAGGTAATAAAGCCATAGTTTACTAAGCGGCGTACATCCAGGGTAGGTATTCTAAACGAGCTAGATATCAGTTTTTACGACTCTGACCCAGTAATAGAGATTGTGGCGATGGAATGAACAGACAGTGTTTCATCTCGGATGATTTTGATTTTTGAGTAGAGTTTTTAAAGATCCAGCGGCGCCCCGCGGTTACACCCGCATTTACTATTATTCCCGTCCATATTTACTGGTTAAAAAGTATTCTATGTTATATTCCAATACCTAAAGTATCTATTCACAAGATTTTATGTACACTTCTTGATCCGTTGAGAAGTAAACTGGTAATTATTGATTTCATATAAACCCTTATTTTTACGGGATTATAAGTACCCTATGTTCTAATATTCCAGGACGTAAAGTATCTATATCAAATTACATCAAAATTGGTTGATCCGTTTGCACGTGAAGACAGGACAAACAAACATACAAATGCACAAACTTTCTAATGTATAATATTAGTCAGATTAATTATTATTTTTTTTAGTTCATCATCATCATCGACCCATATTGTCGCACCGCTGAGCACGGGTCTTTCCTCATTTTCATGATGAGAGTTAGGCTTTAATCCACCACGGGGGCCCGGTCCTGATTGGTGGATAACATACCTACCTCTGAAATAATTATCGGGTAGACATGTGCGTTTCCTCACGATGTTTTCCTTCACCGAAAAGCGAGTTATAATTACATACAGTCATAAAGTACGAACGTTATGGGTGGTTTTTAATTGAATCACAGATAAAATAGTGTCTACAGATCATGCGACCGGTGGATACTATTAACCGCGATTGTGGACTGATACCAAACTGATCGCGCGATCTGTCAATACAAACCCAAATTAAACAACCAAACAATTCCATAAAACGCGAAATGCCAACCGTATAAAACTAATTTCGACTAAAAAAACGAAACGCTCCCACACTAAATGATGTTATTAGGTCCAAGTCATTACAAAAAGTATCGCTTCTGCCCGCTTACACGGAAAAAAACCTTTTTCGGAATTAACTTTCGCTCTGAATAGGGATGTGACTTGTGGGTAGGAAATCGATTATTTGAGCGGCTTATTCGGGGGATTTTGTACGATAATTAGGTGTCTTTTTTTACAGGCCGTTTCTGTGGCATAATAAGAAGAAACAAAATACATTTTATTGTTTAAAATTGGGTGTATGAGGCTATGAGACAACTAAAAAGCTTGAGGTTGCGCTTTCAATGCTCACGTAGTAAAATGTATGTGTGATCTGAAGGCGATTCACATATTTGCGCAGAACTTTGTTTATTGAACATCGATTCTATTTTCTTAGTACAAGAAACTTTAAATCTGACATTAATTGTGTATTTAGGTATGTAAAAATTTAAGTAAAGGTAGTGTTTTTAATGTTTTTATGACCTAGAACCGTAATGAGTTGATGAATCCGAATCCGGATTTCGATGAATCTCTGTAACCAGTATAAAATAAAAACCTTTTAGTCCTAATCTCCTACAATCATTTCTATTATTGTCTACGCTGGCTAAGGTAAATAACACGAATAAATCGATCGGATAAACTAAAAAAACCGATTGAAATCGATTAAATATAAAATCCGATTCCTATCTCCCATCCCCACTGCCAAATTAAGTTATACAACTTTTCGCATACATGCAAATAACTTTTTATCTCTATGTTTCCGGTCGAAGTTTTTTCTTTTTCTGATATTTGTTGGCTAAGTTTTTTGTGCCCTATTAGAGTTGAGTAGCTTCTTTAGATCTTGAAGGTACTAGAAGTTGTATTTTTTTATTATCAATATAATATTTTTATTGATATTAACGGGAAATAGGGTTTCGGAGGGAATTGGAAATGTGACGTTAATTTTGTAAGTTTTTTTTCACACTTGTGTCAATTTATATTTTTTATACGTGACAACGTCTAATAAATCGATGAACGCCGGCTGTATGCACGAAAAAGATGACACATTGTCCCGTTACTCTCATTGTACGCTTGCGCCGCATCTCTCTTCCACTCGATTGGCCTATGCATCCGAGGAAAAGAAAGACAGCGGCAAACTCAAACTCAAACTCAAATCATTTATTGTAAATAGACAAAATATTGCACTTTTACACGTCAAAAAAAATAATATCTTATACATAAGTATAGAAATACAAGCAGCACACAACTTACAACACGTGAACTGTTTCGTTGACTGTTTATAAAGTGAAGTGAAAAGCTAATGTGGTTTTCATTGCTTATTACAACAACAATTTCGGAAATAAAGATTAGTTATTCTTGCCGTTTAAGAATCTGATTACTAATATAATTTCAAGTATTTATTCTTTTACTATTAAAAAATGATTCAATTTTATTCACAATAGTATGCAATTATTTCATCAATGTTTTGTTATGACGTTGTCACGTTAAACTATCATCCGTAAACCAACTTTACAGACGACCAATTTTTTTCTCAAACTCGTGTTCCATTATGTTCTATATTGTTGGAATATTAACCATTCGCGTCATATTGTGTTCTCTCTAAAACTTATTTAAAGTGTCTGTACCCAAATCATCCACCACGTAACTGAATCGTGACGCACACTGTGAGTAGATAGTCAACACGTATTCCGGCTCACATCAATCCAGTGTGGGAGGGCCAGTTCAATGGAACCGGGCCGGAACCGAGAGCGGATACCAACGGAACCGGATGCGCATAGTTCTATCCTCAGAAGTTCCTGAGATCCAAGTTAGAGGTAATTAAGAAGTTAGGTAGCTGATGCTAAGGGCCAAAGTACCTACTAAGCACAATTCTAAACTTAAACGCTCTAACCAAAGGACCACGCATGCTTACTATAACTCTAACTGACAAAGTTATATGATCGGTTGTTCATATAACGGTGGTAAACTGGTGATTTCTGAGCATTTTAACCGGTCTTTGTTTTTCACAATCACAAGTGTAATGTGTATTAATCTGTCCCTGCAACTGTCGCTAAAATTAACAGAATTTTTTTGCAGAGTAAGACGCGTGCCATGTCCATGGAGTTTAAAATGTTTTTGTTAAGTTATCTCACTAATATTATAAATGTGAAAATAGTGTATGTGTGTAATATGTATGTGTGTTTGTCCCGTTTCACGCCACTATTCAACGATTTTTTTATGGAATTTAGTATACAGATATATGTAACACGAAATAACTTAAGAATACTTTTTATCTCGTAAAAGTTTTTCACTTTATTAGTTGGTGTCATATTTTTTCCAGTTATTACACTTTCATCCACTTAAAAACGTCTGAATTATTAAATGTTTTTGCGACATAAGTTAAGACCCGATGACAAAAAAAATAATTGTTTAAGTGGTAAACGTGTTTATTTATTTTCCATCTTTTTTTTTCATCTTTATTTCACAAGGGGACATGGTAGATTGGTGGATTGGGTATTATTAGACAATCAAAGACGTCGAGCTCGTCCTCCGAGACAGTGCGAATGACTATTTTAAAATGACTGTGGGAAACTAGCCTGAAATAGAGGTAGAAGGAATCGGTGAACATAGGTCCAGCAGTAGAGAATACTTATAGAAAAAAAATTGTTACGACTCAACTCAACCGCTCAGCGAAGTCCTGTCTCATATTATCATGGTTCATCTATATTCATACGCAATATTTAAATTATTTTCCTTAGGCCATAAACCAAGCACATTTTCACAACATCTCGCTGCAGAACTTTATGAAAAACATAAAACCGTTCATTTATTTGATTTACTTTCGAAGTTTCACCGCAAACTTTCACATTCACTGTCCAAAAATGAGACTCGATTCAAAATGAATTCTCTTGAATGAAGGTTTTAGAAACAGTAAGAGCTGTTCCGCACTACATCATATCCGAATCCGATCTGAAAACTGCTGGGCGAGCAGCCTCGCAAGGCCTGCCGTACAAAGCAAATGCTCGCGCAGTCTGGACGTGCCGCGGCCCGAGCCTCGTGAAGTTGCCTATGCAGTCAGTACGTGCCGCAGGCTGAGCCTCGTAAGGCTGCTCGCACAGTCAGGGCATGCCGTGGGCTGAGCCTCGTGAGGCTGCTCGCGCATCCAGGATGTGCCGCGGGAGCAGCCTCGTGAAGTTACTCGCGCAGTTAGGACGTGCCGTGACTCTAGCCTCGTGAAGCTGCTGAAGTCAGTAAATGGCTATTAGCAAAACTTATCGTAACTTGTCCATACTGCTCAAAGAACTCGTCTGAGGGCATACCAAAAGTAATTTCTGCTTTGGACGTTACATATTTTCACGAAAACTTGAAATATCTACGCGGGGTCGCAATTTTGGAAGGGATTGCTCCAGAATTTAATTTAAGGTGGGTTTTCGTTTGATGTCTCTCGTGTTACCGTTCTCTTGGGCAACTGTTTCTTAACTAACCATACCTAAAATATCTATTAATATTAACAATTTAATAAAGCTAAGATTGCCATGGACTGGTTCGGCGTTCGGCTCTCTGTAATTTCTTTTTGTTTACCAAATTCTGATTTAAAAAACAGCAAAAGCTGCGTTACAACCAATTTACTAGTTTCTTAGAGATGCGAAAATAAGACAGACAACGAGACAATCATCACCATCAACCCATAACGTCCCACTGCTGGGCACGGGTCTCTCCTCACTTTCGTGAGGAGGGTTAGGCCATATTCCACCAAGGGGGCCAAGTCCGGATTGGTGGATAACATACCTATCTCCGAAATAATTCTCGGGTAGGTATGTTGGGTTTCATGATGTTTTCCTTCACCGAAATCGAGTGATAATTACGTACAAATGTTTTACAGAAACACATTGGTACGTGCCCGCACTGGGATTTGAACTCACGACCTTCTGATTGGAAGGCGGACGTTCTCCCACCAGGCTACCACCGCTTAATAGAGAGACAATATTAATATAAAAATATCTATTATGTTTATTCATAGATATACGGTTGGTCGGACGACCTTGTCGAGTTAGTCAGAAAGCAGTGGATACGTCTCGCACTGGACCGGAATAAGAGGCGTGAAGGAGAGGAGGCCTATACCCAACAGAGGGGTAGACATGGGCTGAGATGATGATGATGACGATAGATAAATAGACAAATTCTTTATTGAAAAACACAGGAACAAAAAAAATAAAAAAAACTAGAACAAACTAAAAAATATCAAGAAATTTCTGACATTGTTTTTAAAAATAATTAATATGTTCAACATGCCCTTTTCATCCTTTACTGCGATGTAATAAATAATAATAGATTTGACATTCAAAGTTCAAATTACCGATCGGTATCAATGAACTGACCCATAAAGATTCAATAAGGTCCGGTGCTAGCATTCCATAATTTGTCTTTATTCTTTTCTACGTATGTTATCCACCAATCCAAACTGGACCCCGTGGTGAATTAAAGCCTAATCGTCCTCACGAAATTGAGGGGAGACCCGTGCTCAGCAGTGGTCCAATATGGGTTGATGATGATGATGAAATTTCATATCATATAGGGAAATCAAAACACTAGCTGAAGATAGACAATGCTGACGATTACTCCACTATCGACAATGCTTTTAAATAATTAGAAAAATAAGAAGCTTATAAATTATTTCAGTTTTAAAGAATTAAAAATTTCGATTTAATTCGACATTTTGAAATAGGTCAAAGTCATGTTCAAATTTTCCGTTAGATAGGCTCATACTAACTTACTACAACACACATACCAAGCATACAACAACAAGCAAGCACACACACATAACAAGAACAACAAGAATAAATACCAAGCTAATAAAAGCATGCTAAAAATGGAGTACAAGCAGTCAATAAAAGTCCGAGCTATGACTTAATTAGCATAAACTGAAGGATAACAGAAGGACGTCTTAAAAAGTCAATTAAAAACTATTTAAGACCGAGATCCGTCTGGTCTTATTTAATAAGGCACTTGTTTTCAAATTACGGTCATGGCATTTTTATGTCGGAAAAAACTCGCAGAGATAGTAATAAAATAAATTGAAGTGCCACTGCAAAAACTTCTTCATCTTTTCAAGACTCCTTGCTCGAGTGTAAGGCTAAGATTTCACTGGAAAATTACAGTTTTATTTATTATACTTAATCGTGTATGTGTTTCAAATATATGTACGTAATTAACACTCGCTTTTCGGTGAAGGAAAACATCGTCCAAAACTCGAGAATTATTTCGGAGGTCTGTATTTTATCCACCGTTCTGGACTAGGTCCTTGAGATGTATTAAAGCCTAATGCTTCTCGCGAAAGTGAGGAAAGAACCGTGTTCAACAGTTGACTGATATGGGTGGTTGATGGTGTATTTCATTTGTTTATCTATTATTATAGTATGACTAGCGGAGGTAGCCTAGTGGGAGAACGTCCGTCTTCCAAGAAGAGGGTTGTAAGTTGAATAAGGCAGGCATGTACCATTGTGTTTCTGTAAAAATAATATTATCCACGTAATGATCACTTGCTTTTCGGCGAAGGAAAACATTGTGAGGAAACTCATATGCCCGAGAATTAATTCGGAGGTATGTATGATTCATTCCAACCAGGCTCTTGTGGTGGATTATGAGGAGCCGTGCTTAACAGTTGGCTGTTATGGGTTGATTATGATGATGATGATGGTGGCGATGATGATGAGGCTATTGCTAGCTGTACTGATGAGGTGTTGTCGAGTGGCGGGAAGCCGCTGGATGCGAACAGCTAGCAACTGCTCGTTGTGGCGTTCTATGAAGGAGGCTTATGTTCAGCAGTGGATGGTAGATGTCTTCTGGCTTAGGATTATGAGGCACTTTTCTATGTTTTCTATGTTTCTCGTCAATTTTTATATCGAAATTATTTCAGTTTCTTGCCAAAGCTTAGGCGTTAAAGGTGGAAAAAAAACATTTGAGAAAAATAACAATTTGGCCTAAATTGGCTCTATTTCCGATCAGAAAAACTTATCCCGAAGTAAGATTTGGGAAAATCTCGAAAAAATAACAAGATGGAATTCGTCGGATAACTGGTGTTTTTCTCATATTTCGCAGTGCTGTTTCACCCTTAGATTTTTTGCTGTGGATATTGAGAGCTAGTATTTCTTTTTGTTGTCTATTTTCTTTGATAACTCGAGAGATCTTTTCTTGTTGCTGTTTGTCAACTGTTGCGGGAAATTTCGAGTGGAGTTGGCCAAATTAGAGGTCGGTTTCTATCCTTTCTTTTTTTATTATTTAGCTTCAGAGGATACCTTCCTGTTGACGATGATGATGATGAAACCGTGGTCAATAGCATTCTATACAAAATCAGGCAGTTGATCTTAACATATCTATGCGCAAATAAACCCATTAATGTGTTCCGATTTGAAGGCCACTGTTTCCAGCGAAATTACAGGGCATTATGAGACAGCTACTGTAAGTGTTTTTGAGACTGTGTGTGTATGTGCGTGTGTGTGTAACATATGTGTGTGTGTGGGTGTTTCTCATCCTCGTTGAATAGGAATTACTGGGCATATGAGACTTCAAAACCGATGCCCCAGGGTGACGAGTGCAGTGCAGTGCCGCACTTTATAATGGAAAGTTCTGTATGACACTGCAGCTGATATGGGCGACGTGGTGCTTACAATCAGGTAAATGACGTGCTCGTCTCGTTATTTAGTAACATAAAACAAAGCAACGGTTTAAACGCGAAATGTACTTACAATGCCATCCCCAATATTCCTGATGACGCACGGCAACAGTGCCGTGGAACCGGTCTGCGAAGTCACCAGGGTGTTGTTCTCCGTCTGAAACTGCTTTTCAGGAGTTGCTCCGAAGATATCTTCGAGGGGTGGGAAGGAGACCGTCAGCTCATTGTGCTCCGGCTTGGAGGTAGGTGATGATGACGGAGCTGGTGATGATGGACCTGGAAAGACAATGATTTTAGGATTTGATTCACAAAAAAAACTTTTGGAAGTCAGTCCTTAATAGTTGAAGGATTCAGTTTTTTGGAAAGCCATATTCTAAAGCAGATGTTCCCGGACTTTTCTCTCATAGACCCCTTTCTAAATTTGGCTGGTTTCGGTGGACCCCCTGCAGCTTAATTTCTACCACATTCCTATTTATTTCCTACCATATAGTATTTTTGTCACTCCAACGTAGACCCCCGTCGAATCTCCCATTGACCCTTGGGGGTCCACCTGGACCACTTTGGGAATTAAAGTTCTTAAGTATGTAAATTATAACATAGAATATAATAGAAAGCTCTTTATTGTCATCATCATCATCAACCCATATCGTCCCACTGCTGAGCACGGGTCTCCCCTCACTTTCTTGAAGAGGGTTAGGCCATAATCCACCACAGGGGCCCGGTCCGGATTGGTGGATAACATAGATAGATAGATAGATAAACTCTTTATTGAAACACCACAGAACAAAGAAAACTTAAAACTAGAACAAAACAAATAATCAAACATAACATAACACATCTACAACATAACATAACAACATATCTACCTCTGAAATAATTCTCGGGTAGGTATGTGGGTTTCCTCACGATGTTTCCCTTCACCGAAAAACAAGTGATAATTACGTACATATGTTTTACATAAACACATTGGTACGTGCCTGCACTATTTAGGTATAACATGCAATAAAAGAGCAAAGTGAGGGAAGACCCGTGCTCAGCAGTGGGTTGATGATGATTATGATGATGATGATGATGCAATAAACAAAATAAATATTAACAAGTATCATGGTTCCAAAAATAAACATCAAAGAAAAGCTACGAAGCTTTCTTTGTCATGTAAATACGAACCAAAGGAGTTGAAAATATCCGGTTTCAGCTCTGTTTTGATTCAAAGGTGTGACGGTTTCAAACGAGCAGAGTTAAAATACAAGCCTTTATGTTATATTGATACGGCTGCAATAAAATGTACGGAAACAGATAACGATAGATAATACTAGATCATAGAATAAAATGCAGTTCTACATACAGAATGGACACTACATTCCGCGCAATCCATGTCCACGCATCGCTAGGTACCGTGACCATCGGGAAAATTGGCGGAAGATAAAAAAAACAAGAATGTCACATTTTCGGTTTCCCGCCAAAAGTTCCCACTTGTTTATTCTTAAATGTACAGTCAGAGATAACTTAATAACTCTTTGGTACAGTCTTTTAGTCATTTATTGATTTCACTCCTCGTTTATTTCATGTGATATTTTGATCGGACCCCCGTGGTGGAATCCGATCTTATTCTCCTCACGTAAGTGAAGTGGGGCCCGTGATAGATTTTTAATCGTTATATGGCAGGATACTTCACAAAACATACGACTAATAGGTATCCACTTGTAGGTTGTCATGGAGATCAAAATCCAATTTGCTTCCGCCATTCAATTGTTCCTACATTTCTAGAACTTCCTTACTCAACAGAAACCTATAAAAAGAGTACCAAAGAAATTTTCCACCTCGTCTAGCTACGCTCATCAATTTCCCCACAAATAAACAAGAGGGGAAAAACTACCCTTATAAACCACTACCCGAGCAGAATTTTGAGCACATTTTTCTATTAACCTAACCTCGTCTTAAAACTGGCCTAAAAGCCAAATATTCCATCTCTTTCTACCATTCCTATTTACTGGTGCATGTGAAAGGGATGGAGTATATTAAATGGGCTGGAGCATTTGTTTTTATTTACCCGGAAAACCTCTTCGGCGTTTATTGTAAGAGGTATTTTTAGGAGACTACTATACGTGCTTAAGCAGTACCTAATGTTTATACAAACTGAAGGCCAACTTAGGGGATTTGCAGGTGGCTCTTTTTTAGAAGTAGGTTTGTTCAAAGACACCTGCAAACACATTGAAGTTAAGGCACTGAAGACAAACAGTATTTACTACATACACAATGGACACTCCACCCCATGCGATCCACTTCCCCGCACCTCTACCCGCAACCGAAGGTAAATTGGGAGGTCAGTCAATATTACACGCCCAAATGACAAACGGTCTAGTTTCAACTTTCATACTAGCGGACTGTCTTTTGCTTTGATCGCGTAGTATCTTTTTACAAACGTCATTTATATGTGTGAAATGTCAAATAAGTTATTTGTATAGCGTGTCCGAGGTGTAGGAAGAAGGTGATGCTCTGCGGGGCAGCACGGGATTTGTCATTTCAATACGAATGACGAGGCCCGTGGCAATTAAATATCAAAATGAAACAAACTCGAGCTGATCCGCACCGCGCTGCATAGCCCAGCTGAGCAGTATACGCACTCGTACATCCACCAAACAGTAGTGTACAAAAATTTTGAAATTCCGGTTTGAAGGGCGCTGTTACCCTAAAACTTATTGGGCATGATTTTGCAATATTTTAGGTGGCACTGTAATTTTTACAATAACGTCATTTACTCACCATCAGGTGAACAAATTTCTCATCTCATTACACAGTCACATAAAACAATATGCCAGGCTGACGAGCGCAGTGCAATGCAGTGCAAGATTTTGCAATGCCAAGTGCTAGGTGGCACTGCAACTTTTGGATGAATGAGTGATCTTGTTTGGTATTCGTTCATTACACTAACAAGAAAACAAAGTTAATCAACTCAAATGTTTAAGTAACAAACCTAACTGAAGTGTACTTTGCTTTGACTTTAAGACCACCGTTGCGGGGGATATTGAATAAGCAAACAAAAATAAGAAAAAGAATTGGCTGCCCAAAGAATCTTATTTATTTATATTGTTACGTATATTGAAACTAGATTGAAGTAGCTGTGGTTGCCAAAATAAATAATATCGTGCACCATAAAATCTTAAAAGTAAATTTTGACCCAGTTCAGATTCTTAATGGCCATTGTTTAAATTTACTGATCTGTAGTTTTTAAATACAGACCATTTTAAGAAACTAATTTGAATATTTTGGTTTTCCATGGGATAATTATTTTTTAAATATGTTTTAAAGATTTCAACCTAATAAGTCACTAATAGACGTCAGCATTATACCATTTAGTGCCGACGTCTAAATAAAATTTCATCAAACAAAGATTAAAATTCATCTGTGGTTTAAAGACATGACAGATAACTTTTTATGAGTGGATAAGGCATGCTTGAGGCCGGGGTAAATTTTTACATAATGCCAACGCGTCATAGCCGGCAAATCAAGGTCAATGATATTTATTCAAAAATATTCGACATTTGCGATTCATTTTCAATAAAAGCTGCGAGTCTATTCATCGAAATTATTTTGCAATCACGATCTTTAAAAAATTAACAATGTCCATCGCGTTGAAATTTTGCATGCCTGTCAAGCTCCGATGACAATATGATACTATGATGACAATGAGCTGATCTCGTGATAAATACGGAAGGTAGACAGGGCCTAACAGTAGTGTTTGAGTTCTTTTTGGAACAAATTTTATGAAAACTTGTCGAAAAAGAAAAAAAACAACTTCAAAACCAAAAAAAAAAAATAAGCACTCAAAAGCGAAAAATAAATTAATATAATTATTAATGAAAAAAAAATACAGTCCAATTGAGAACCGCCCCCTTTTCTTAAGTCGGTTAATAAGAAATCAAACTACAAAAATATTATTAAGATTACATTACAGGCTGCGTATTATTGTCAGAAGTTGATCTACTGTTTGTACTGTCTATTGTGTAGCAGTAGAAATGAGAAAGACACTTACTGGCTAAAGTAGGATATTTATCACAGTGTAAGGGAAACACATGTAAGAAATAGTTTGATGAAGGCTCTGTAAGTCCAGTAAGTTTCAGATGGTTATTTTTGTATGTACTAAGCAGAAATCGAGTGCAATAAAGGATTTTACTAGGTCAAATAAAAAAAATAACTACGACAAAGGTCATTAATGAATCGTTACTGACGTCTTATGTTTTTTTTAATATGCTTTTTGTTTTATTTTTATAACCACCCTTTGATATCAAGCTTCTTTTACCATAAAGTTAATTATTTTTCTACATTTGAAGTAAAACTTCTTTACACACGCTTGTCTTGGGGAGTAAGCTGGTTTGCGTGGCAAGAACGTTACGAAAAATGTGATCGAGGAAGTTGCGAGGGAGATATAAGTTAGTGAAGATAGAAAGAGGGAGAGTTACGTTTCGTATATTACTGTAGGGGCAAGAGACAGAGGTCCGAGCACACATTTCCTTTCTCTCATAGCGAAGTTTAACTTCAATAGTGTGATCTAAAGCACACTTGTTTTTAAACTTTTTTAACCAACATAAAAATATCGTTAAATCCGCCAAAAAACAGCTTGTTACTCTATATAAATCCTTAACACAAACTCAACCGAACATGCAAACGCTTCGTACAATAATTCATTTTCAACACCACACGAGTGACGTATGAACGTACTAACCGAGGGGGCGTAGCCGCGAAATGCCCCCGACCTTAAACGATCTAACCAAAGGACCACGCGCTCATGCTGACACCCCCCTCCCGCCCCCACACCGCGGACACTCCATACAAGTAACTGATTACACCCTACACACATATAAATGACGTTTGGATACGCGCCTAATGCGTGGATAAGTACTTAATCATACTACGCGACCAAAACAAAAGACAGCGCACTAGTATGAAGGTTCATACTAACTCGTTTGTCTATTGTCATTTGGGAATTATAATTGTATTGCCTAACCTCTCGATTTTCCTCTGAATTGCGAGTAGAGGTGCGAGGAAGCGGACCGCGGGGGCGGAGAGGGTCCATTCTGTATCTAGTACTGTAAGTTTTATGTGATTTTTCTGCCAAAGCTATATGATCATCTGTTCGTATAATGGTTGCAAACACGCGACCTCAAACTATTTTAAATAGTTTTTGTGTTTAACTATCACTAGTGTGTAATGAACTAATGACTGTGTCCTTCTCGTCAAATCTGACCGATGTTTACGTTGCAGAGTTGTAGATGCGTGCCGGGTCCATTAAGTATAATATATAAAACGTCCGCGCCCCCGAATGATGTATGCCCTCTCGACTGCTCTATTTCGTGTAAGAGGAAAAGCTGGTAAATCTTTGAGAAACTGTGGGAAGTGAATTTTCAAGGGTGCGGAGTATTTACTTTTGGAATAATAATAGTGTCTTACTTGTATATGATAGTGCTCGTAATACTTTTTTTATTTGACTGAGTTACGAAACGAGTAAGTCGTTCACCTGATGGTAAGCGCTACGCCTGCCCGTAACAATTACAGTGTCATCCTGAACTTTGCATTGCATTACTTGCACGGTACTACATTGCGAAAATATAAAATAAAATCCCAATTTCTTTATGTTCTTTTAAGTGAAGAAGTAGAGTTAGAATTGAGAAACAATGCCTGTGCCCAGCAGTGGGATGATATGGGCCTTAAGTAAAAGAGACAAGAGTCTTAATTTAGATATTGTGTTGACAATACAAAATTTACAAGAAAAAGACAAAATCAGCAACATTGACAGCGAATTGCAGTGATTATCTAATATACTTAAGGCCATCGGCAAAATTTTGTGTTAATATTGTAGGTAATGATTTCAGTGAATGCTTTAATTAAAAAAAAATAAGATAAAACACAATTTTAGAAAATCATAGAAAAAAGAAAGATGAATCTTCCAAAAACTTCCATTCCCAACCACTAAAAAGTTCCCAGACGCGCTAACATCCCCCAAGGGCTGCTGCGAACAAATAGCATTCTCAAAGAGCCTATAAAAACTAACTTTCAAAACAATTTCAGTAGAATAACAGCTAAATTGAGCATCTGCACCGCGGTGCGGCTCTGAATTTTGTTAGCTGGCCATACGAAAAAACCTATGATTACGGGTAGATTTCCCCGATACCGCTGGTGCCTACCGCCGCAGTAACCTGAACCCCTATTCAAAACCGTCGAAAAGTTTCCGAATCCAATTCCAACGAATTCAATCCCGATCGGACGCATTCAAAAAACGATATTCACAGTTACTATTATAAAGTTGTTTTTTGAATGCGTCGGGGAATTAATTCGCTAGAATCAGATTCGTAAACTTTCCGATACTTGTGGACGTATAAGTGACTGCTAGCGTCACTCAATTTGCTAGGGGACTGCTCACGGGGTTTTAGTGGATTGGCGTCCCACACAACCCCCTCCGTTACCCCGTGGTGGAAAAGATAACGCGAGAGCATTTCACAATACAAAAAAATGGGTTCACATCTGTCACCGTGACAGTGACTACGTGACCGTGTCACGGTACTGACGACGCGAAATATGGACGAGTGTTTTGACATTTTACCGCAATCCCCCTGGAAACCCCCAAGTGGATCTCTGTGTCACAGTAGCTCGTGACCGTAACAAATACGCGTGACAAAACCAGTCCACATTTATGTTTTGTCACAGAGTCAAGGTCATAGTTAGTTGTAGACCAAGCTTAAATAGCTTGACAAATTGACATCTCGCCCCTAATTCGCTATGCTACATGAGATTCCTTGCCGATAAAGCGTGATGTCACCCTGTTATTTAGAACCTAAAAACTTTTCGAAACGCGCTAGTTACGAGTCTAGGTGGTCATGGCTCAAAGGACGTCACTATTTAGGTTACTCTTACGACCAAGTACAATGTTGCGATTTCATTTTAAATCATCATCATCACCATCAGCCGGCCCACTGTTGAGCACCCCTCTCACTTTCGTAAGGAGGCTTAAGCAATATCCACCACGGGGGCCGTATTAGTGGATAATTCTTAGGTAGGTATGTCGGCTTCCTCACGATGTTTTCCTTCATTTTAAATGCCTTCGCTGAAATGTAACGTTGAATAATATATATTTGAGGTACATAGCTTTTAGCAGCCATTTTAAAAACTGTCTGTAATCCCTTTGACCATAAAGCGGAATAATTAAAATCATCTCATGCGTAGATTTACGAAATCTACCAAAAAAAGTACAGACCGCATAAAAGTCCGCAAAAACGAAACTTTGTTGGTACCGACACCAAAAAAGGCTAAATAAATAAAAGAGAGGCTCTTTTATTTCCGAGTTGTGTGTGAACGGGGCTTAGTTTAAACATTTTTGAGGGTAGTTTATAGGGGTTGGGAGGTAACTTAAAAGGTACGCTAGAGAGTGTCAATTGTTTGAGTTGAAAATGGAAAGGGTCACTATTTGTCCCGTAATGGATGTTTGAATCCTCATCCAGTGATAAGAGCTTAGCCTCACTTTTATGAGGAGGATTAGGCCATAGCCCACCACGGGGGCCCGCTTCAGATTGGTGTATCACATAGAAATGAATAGAAAATACTTTATTGTACACCAGTACACACACACACACTTCAAATACTTCCGAAATAATTCTCGGGCGTCTGCAATGTAGAATTTTGAACACCGATTGATTATTATTACAATTTTTTAAATTATAAATGTATGGACTTTAAGATATTTATTCGTGGATTGTATAATCACATTGTATAATCCACTAACTTATAGCAGTTAAATGCTAACTTAATGTTGCAATTATAATAACAATTAAAAATTAACAACATTATAGGTACTTCGTAGAAAGTTATTCGAAGTTTAACAGCTCTTACAATGCATCGATTTTTTTTTTATGTTAGGCCGATTTTAGTGCTCGACCGACCGTCGGTCGCGCTTCTCATTTGTATGAAAATTCACAAGTCGTTACATTGCTCGAGCGGCCACAGGCACGCGTATATTGCGTGCTGTCGACCGACGCCCTATAGAAACATATTAACGCGTTCAGTGCTACACCGATCAGAAAACCGACCGTACGGATGCGCGTATCATCGACAGCAACAATTGAACTTACTAGTTCAAAACACTAGTAGGTTCGATTTGATTTTATAGATTTCGTGAACATGTTGGCTGTACCAGTCCGGCCAGTTTCATAGGTCAGGAAAGCACTGACTTACAAACGGTTATGCGTATCGTCAGGACCTGTACGCACTGACGATCGGTCGAGCACTAAAACCGGCCTTTAGTGCCAATAGAGAGTTATCCATCTATCTATCTACAAATGTATGACACTCGGGAGCGTCGCCAAACATTTGCCGTGTCGTGCACGCGCCTGTGGACGGAAGCACCCAGCCAATAGAGCAAACCGAAATGTATGACTACATAATATATATATATGTATGTATGTTTGTATGAGGTATGTATGTTATACATACCTTCGCCAGCGCCTCGGACTGTGTGTATGAGCAACACAACGACACAAAGACACCGCCGTCCCTCCGCCGTCATCGTTGCTCTCTGCCACCTCTGTAACAAAGAAAATACATTTAAAGGCAAAACCACAAAAAACATTTAGTATACTAACAATATCCCGCGATTCCACTATTATTCTTACACACAGACAGTCACGCCTTTCTCCCGTTGGGATAGGCAGAGACTACATCTCTCCACATGCTACGTTTCCAACGGAAAGCAGTACACCAACTCCCTGACACCCTCTACTGGTTTCTGGAACTCCAGACCAATAGGCCGTGTATCACATTCTTTCCGCCTGATCTCATTCACACAAAGAACATCAATCCGTCTTTACTCATCATCTCGCATGCTTCCTCAATCTCATCTTTCATGCCACCTCCAACATTCAACGTAGCAAAGTGGCTTTCTGTAGCCCCCTCTTCACCCCCTTGGGAAATGCTAATTATTATCGTATCATCATCAACCCATATCGTCCCACTGTTGAGCACGGGTCTCCCTTAACTTTCGTGAGGACGGTGAGGCCACGGGGCCCGGTCCGTATTGGTGGATAACATACTTACCTCCGAAATAATTCTCAATAGGAACAGTTAATTTTTACGGACCAAAAAGGTTTTCTATGTTCAATTCCATGACCTAAGGACCTAAATTATAAAAAAAATCCTATCTTTCTATGACGGACGTATTTCCGAAGCAATAGTAGAGTTAATGGAGTTTCCTTTTCCTGTGCGAGATTCAGCCATGAATCACCACTTGCAAAGGAAATTTAGTTTTTCAAACTCAAACCACAGTCATTTAACGGTTACTTTAGTATATCATATTAGATATTTTTTTATTTATCTCTACGCATAATATGAGACTTACCAACGTGTTTCTGTAAAAACATATGTACGTAATTATCACTCGCTTTTCGGTGAAGGAAAACATCGTGAGGAAACCCACATACCTACCCCAGAATTATTTCGGAGGTAGATAATTATGTTAACCACTAATCCGGACCGGGCGCCCGTGGTAGATTATGGCCTAACCCTCCTCACGAAAGTGAGGGGAGACCCGTACTCAGCAGTGGGACGATATGGGTTGATGATGATGATATGAGACTCAGGTGTTTGACAATAAATGATTTGAGTTTTGTGCATTTCGAGCGGTAACCGGTGCGATTTCCAACCGGGTTTGATTCTCGGGTCCGATGATTTACTTTCCTAAGTTATGAGCGGGTTTCCATCACTCCTTACTCCGGATGTCACGGTAAGCCGTCGGTTCCGGTTGTTACCGATTTATTGCTTTCGTTAAGCCACGTCAGGGGTTTGGGCAGTCTGACTAACTCTGGCACCGGGGCAGGCAATACCTCATTCAACAAACACTACTAAACTACAGATATCCAATGGATTTCTTAGTGAACGGAGGCGACGGAGTTTTTGTAGTAGGAGGCCTCCGCTAGAGACCGCCTGGGGAAGTACCACACCTTTGCCAGATATTCATCCGCCAAGCAGTAGTGTGCAAACGTAAATGTGTTTCGGTTTGAAGGGCACTGTTTCTAGCGGAATTACTGAGCATATGAGACTTTAGAGCCGATAGCCGAGATTACGATTGACAAGATTACGCAATGCAAAGTTCTGGGTGGCACTGTAACTGTTATAAGCAGGCGTAGTTGCTCGTCTCGTCACTCAGTCAAATAAAAGAAACGATGACGGCAGTCAACATTACATTTTGATATTAATCTATGCGCTAATAAGACCCATCTGTGTTTAGTAAATACATTATAGTAACAATAAGTTAAATATAACCATCTATTAAATAAAATAATAGAATTTCGACTTTATCCACGTGCAAATAGATCGAATAATTACTTAAAATCTTCAAAAGTAAAACCGGCGGTTGGTATAAGAACTAAACAGCGCTTTGTAAAAATGTTTACTAATCCCGGAAGTTATCCCATAAACCTTTTCCAAAACCCATAAAGCAGGTTAATATTCTAAAATCTTTTTCATATTCCACCTTCTAAAAGGGCATTTATCCTTGATACCAGCATTTTTCATTCAACAAAGCGAAGCGAAAAAGATTAATTGCACATAATGGCTATCTTTTCAGTTCACGAGTTTGAATCGGAATGAAAAACGCTTTTTTGCGAATTGTTTGCAATTTCGTTGGAGATTTGTTTTTATTGTTTTTGGAAAATGTGTTTGTTTATTGTTTGATCCCTGTGTCAAGATGGAATAATGTTTCGTCTCGTTTGACCTTTGTACGCACAATATTTATATCGAAATATTTTCAACTGATCTTAGTAAAAAAAAAAAAAAAAACTATATGTGTGCTGGCTCACATACTTAGTAGAAATAAAACGTCAACTAAAAAAATATATTTAAAAAAATAAACGAAACGCGACTCTCTCTCTGTCTATCTTCACTAACTTATATCTCCCTCTCAACTTCCGTTCGCCTCGCCCAATCACATGTTTCGTAACGCATTCACCAGCCTACTCCCCAAGTCAAGCGTGCGTAAAGACGTTTTACTTCAAAAATTGTTGTTAAATTTTAAAACACTTCTTCTGTGCCATATCGTTATTTCAAATACAATTTCAAATATATGGCGTTACTTAATTAAGCACTAAAATAATTACGCAGCTAGTGGCGACGCAGCGTAGGCTTAAAATGTAATTACCTATTGACTAACATAACTAGTAATGGGACCTAGGCATTTGCCGTAAATAATAGGTCGTCGAGCCTCTAATTATTTCGGACATTAATTAGGTCATTATACTGATTAGATCCTGAATTACTATTTGTATCCGTCGGATGTAATTAAATCTGGTCGAAAATAGAAACTGAAATCACAATAGATATCAGATCCTTTCCATCCAAAGGCTGTCTGGAAGAGATTGCTGTTTAGCAATAAAGCCGCCCATTGTACCTTTAGTTATATGATCTTTCTACTTTTACTTGTATGTCTTGGAGTGTAGTAGAGAGTTTTTTTATCTTATCTTATAAATAAACGAAGTTTACTGGTATGATTATCTATTTATTGCTTTAGAACGTAAACAGAACCAACTGAAGGTGCTACATTTCACTTAAGGCGGGAAATTCCAACTTTAAGTAGTATTTTTTTTTGTTTTTGGCCCTATTTCTTGTAACTAGTTTAAATTATAATGGAATTTTGCGGCAATATTCTGTAGAGATATTCAATACTAATGCACAATATGGCTTAAATAAGCCAATTAACCGTTAAACTGACCACTATTCTGTTTATTGACCTATTTGATTAATCAGAATAGAATAGAATATAATAAAAAACTCTTTATTGTACACCAGAAACAAAAATAAACACAGTACAGAATAATTACAATAGGTAAACAAGGGTAGTACAATGGGCGGTCTTATTGCTGAAAGCAATTTCTTCCAGACAACCTTTGGATGGACAGTAAAATCAATTTTCGATAGTACGGTGGGTGGCGTACTTACAGCGTTTAATAAACACGATACATTTAATACTTACGTTTTAATAATCAGCTATATTAGTACTAAATAATTATATTCATAATCATAAAAAAATAATTAAATCATATAATACTACTAACATATGATAATAATAATAATAATCTCTCTGCAGCCCTAACCATCGGTAGCCTGGGCCTGGCTCCGCTACCGGTGGTATCCTAGGTTTAAGTTTCTTTTATAATATTTTTACTAGTTAGACTGTATTTTTATTAGTTTTGTAAAGCATTGTAAAAGAAATTTAAATTTAAGAAGTTAAATGAATATAGTGAATAATACTAATAATAATAATAAATTGTTTATTGCCATTAAATGCTTTTACAATAAAAATCACAAAAAAGAAAAAAAATACAAAACTAGAGGCTTCACGATAACACGACAAACTGGTCAGACAGCCCGAAACAACCTGTCATGTGATCGCGCAGCACCCAGTACTTATCTAGTTATAGCATTGCTTGGCAACTGGGGTAAGCTCAGCACTGTACTGTGCAGACTAGTCTACACAGGGCTGGTTTTCAGCATACCCCATTGCTCGAGCTCAGCTGTTAGTCGAGCAGACAGAAAAATATTAGTAACAGCGGGATTACAAGTAAATACGAAATTACCAGGTACGTACAAATAACTATATGGCATACGATTAAAAATGTGTGTATGTGTGCGTGTGTGTTTGTGTGTGTGCGTGTGTGTGTGCGTGTGTGTGGTACTACCCTTGTTTACCTATTGTAATTTTTCTGTACTGTGTTTATTTTTGTTTCTGGTGTACAATAAAGAGTTTTCTATTCTATTCTATTGTATAATCAGAATATCGTTAAGAATAATCTATAATACTATTGTCGCAGATTCTATTAACATTTAGATTAGTATATTATAGTTACCCGGTCTAGCGCCAAACACGAAACAAACTGTTGGAACATTAAATATCCTGCCATAAACAAAACGTTTCACCTTAAAGTAAATTAATCATTACCATCTAAAACATACTGTTACGAGTCAAAATGCTGAACACGATTATCGGGAGCGAATCAAGCGAGTAAGCGAAATGAGCGGTTTACAAAATCGCTCGCTCTGTCAAAATACGAATTTCACGAGAATAGACGCGCTGGCGCTGGAATGTATTTACATCACTAAATAGGGATGGCGCTCCATTCATTGACTTTGGTGCGGTTAATCGTAACGCTGTGACTGTTAATTACTGTATATCGATTTACGTGGTTGCGGGACGGTGACATGGGAGCGGGACGGGACGGAAATATAGCTGGGTTATATGGTAAGTTTATGGTTATATATAAATCTGTATATTACTCCGACCTTGGTCTAAAATTACTATAGTTACGATTCTTGTTTGACACGTTGACTGCTGAACCGGTTTTTACATTTGGGCACCGTTACGGAACGTTACGTTTTCCAGCAATGGCGTCCCGCACTGTAGTAGCGCCGCGTTACACACGCGTCTGTGTTTCGCCACACAGCCGGCATGTGAGCTGCGCTTAAACAACGGGTGTGTTTTCCCGCACCTGCGTCAAGTTATAAAAAACACAACATCTGTGTTTTCTGCAGTGAACGTGCTGAAATCATAGTATTATCATCATCATCATCCACAACCCATAACGTCCCACTGCTGGGCATGGGTCTCCCCTCACTTTCGTGAGGAGGATTAGGCCATAATCCCCCACGGGGGCCAGATCCGGATTGGTGGATCACATACCTACCACCGAAATAATTCTCAGGTAGGTATGAGGTATAGAATTATACTTATACCTATATACGGGTTCTTAAATGTAGTTCTTAATTTTAAATCTTAAAGTTAATAGCGTAATTAAAAAAGGCTAATGTTATTTTACAATAATAATTTTGATCCAGTATTTATGACGTTGGCGGTCAAATAATCAGATTCATTAATGTATTTATTTATTTATAATTTTTTTTTGTACAAATTAGGCATTACTCTAATTTGTTTCAATTTTCACAGTGCTTGCATTATACCGGTAAATAAACCTACCTACCTTACCTACCCTCTTATCTTTCTCATTTTTTATTTTCCTTAATTTCTTTTGTTCTTTTGTTTTTTTTCTTTTTTTTATGCTATTTTACTTATACTAAAAATTAGAATTAAGTGCTAGCAAAGACGAAATACTTCATTTCCCACAGAGACTAGCGAGGAAATTCTACCACAACCAACTCTTTCGGTCCCTATTTGACTCGGAAATTTAAGGTAATAAACAAAATTTTTAATTTCCCCTGTAATTAATAAAGCCATTTACATTTAATTACCATCATCGTGTTTCATATACGCTCACTCATAAACACGAGTCTCACCTTACTTAAAAAAATATATTTAGGTACATTTTCCTAATACAATAAAAATATAAGCGTATTAATTCTCTCTCTTGCTTTCCCGGAAGCTCCTCGTCACTGACGCGTCCCGTATTATATAATTGGCGCTAATGAGCTTTGTTTGTCAATTAACCGTAGCTGCGACATGGCGGCTTCTGTACGCCAAAGACCCTATTTCATGCCGTAACTGCTATAATCATGTAATTAAAATTGTAGCAAAAGTTAAAAGAGGAATTACAAGTAAGGGTAGGCAATGCCCTTGGAGTTGCAGATGTCTATAGGCCGCGGTGACCATTTATCATCGGGTGAGCCGCATGCTTGTTTGCCACCAATTTTACAAAAAAAAATTGAAGACTTTTTCAGTATATTAGCTTTAAAGTGAAAGTCTAGCGTTTTTCTCAGATTACGTCCAACGGATTCAAAAGAATTTTTGTGCTCAGATTCGTCTGTCAAGATTTTTTTGTCTTTGTCAATCTGCGTCACTTTGTTTCTTTGTAATTTGTGTTATAATTCCATATCACAGTCCAGTACAAACATATATAACTGAATAAACATTTATAACTGAATGCCCGACACGATCCGTTTTGAAGATTTATTGTAAATAAAAAAACTTAAGAATTAAATAAAATAAAGAGGAATTTAAATCTAATTAATTATCATCGTCATCATCAGCCCACACTGGTCTACTGCTGGACGTATGCCCAATGAACGTCACTGTCATTAGCTATTTTTAATTAAACAATTAATGATTTCTATTTAAATATTACCTACCCAAGAATTATTTCGGAGGTAGGTATGTTATCCACCAATCAGGACTGGGCCCCCGTGGTGGATTATGGCCTAACCCTCCACACGAAAGTAAGGAGACTCGTGCCCAGCAGTGGGACGTTATGGGTTGATGATGATGATCCAAGAGGAATAATAAATATTTATTATATTTTATTTTTTCTTCGAATATGTGTTTTATGTTATTAGTACCTGGATGACCGAGGTTTGCTCGGTATTTTTTTTTTTATCACTTTTTCTAAAAATGATTCCTAGCTAGATCGATTTATCGCCCCCGAAACCCTCTATATACTAAATTTCATGAAAATCGTTGGAGCCGATTCCGAGATTCCAATTATTATATATATATATATATACAAGAATTGCTCATTTAAAGATATAAGATTCATTTGGAATTAAATGTAATGTTTCAACTAAAGAATGAAATTTCCATGCAATTTATAAGCTAAAATTATCAAAATGTTTAGGTAAGTCGTGCCTACAAGGGAATGAATTCTCTCTTAGAAACCCAAACAACGGAGGGTACCCTATTTGAAGTATCTTTTGTTTTATTTACCCGGCTCTTTGTTTGTAGAAATAGATCTGAAATCAGGTTTCAAAATGTTTGGACAACAAATGGTCTGAAACATAAAGAGGGTTTGGTGTCTTTTGGTAATTATTCTGGGGATAATGTTCTAATTTTAAGCAAAGTTTGAGGAGAGCACTTCTACCCAGTACAGTCAGTGACGAAAATCCTTTCCAGAATCTTTTCTATTTATATTTTTTTATGAGAATTATTTCGGAGGTTGGTATGTTGATGTCCATCCAAAGGTTGTCTGGAAGAAATCTCTTTCAGTGATAAGACCAACCATTGTACTACCCTGGTTTACCTATTGTAATTCTTCTGTACTGTGTTTATTTTTGTTTCCGGTGTACAATAAAGAGTTTTTCTATTCTATTCTATTCTATGTTATCCGCCAATCCGGACCGGGCCCCCGTGGTGCATTACGGCCTAACCCTTCTCACGGAAGTGAGGCGAGACCCGTGCCCAGCAGTGGGACGTTATGGCTTGATGATGATGATGATGATGATGTTTTATGTAGAATCTCATTCTATAGCCGTTTGATGTATTTGTTTTGTCTCATAATTTACGTTTTTTACGTACAAATAAGAATACTTATTATAATAGATGGAGTTGATTTGCACTAAGTAAATTTAATTTTGTGTCTGAATACCCCAAAGTCTCGGGGTGCACTGCAAAGTAAAGTTCTGGGTGGCACTGTAACTTTTATGGGCAGGCGTGGCGCTTACCATAGTAGTACAAATTGCGCATCTTAATAGTCAGTAACTTAAAAAATAGAAAAAAGAAGATAGAATAGAAATCTCTAAAAAAAAGTACACACACACAAAAAAAATTGAGTAAAACATGGGGTGATGTGTGTGTGTAATGTGTGTTATATTTTCTGAATAGTAAATTTAAACTTAAAACATGTTCAGCAACTTCTGCCGTTGACTGTTCGACTTTATTTCTTAGAAAACATACTTTAAGCCTAAAACTTTTTCGGCTTAAAAGGTAGGTATTTAATAACAGTAATTTACGTCGGCCTCGATTAAAAATAAATTGGCCAGACGTCTGACCTAGCCTCCAGTTAGTGTTACTAAATCGATTTTAGGCTATAGCATTTTTAAGTGTTCAATCACGCATCTTTTAGATATAACTTTTGAGTGGATTTTCGGCTTGCAAGTTATCACAAGCTAAATTGCGATAAGTTACGGATCAATAAGACTTAAAGTTGCTTGCGATGAAAGCTGCAATTAGCAATTTATATTGAATACTTTATTCAATGGTTTATTTAAGCAAAAAAAATCTCAAAGTAGACAAAAATGTAATCGGATTTTTCTAAATTGAAAATCTCTCTAAAATATCTTTGAGATTCATTTATTTATTTGACACTTAACCACTGGGGTAGTCCAATACTAGAGTGGTGACCGCGCTTAGGTAAAAGTAATGTGGGACACCACCAGCTAGGTGTGCCAGCGAAAAAACACTGGAAGAAACCCGAATGAGGAGAGCCGACGATAAGGCTCGGTGACGTTCATTGGGACAAGCCTACGTCCAGCAGTGGACGTGTGTGGGTTGATGATGATGATGAGTTGATAACTTCTGAGAGGGAACAGGGGGGTGACCACGTACTTATCCTTATTCCATACAGTTTATTTTAAGGCCTTAAACTGAAAGGCCTAGATTGACAGCACACACTCATAAATGACAAACGTTTCGTGACGTCACTCAAAAATAGAATGAAGAGAATGAGAGAGAAAGAGAATGAGATGGAGCTATATAAAAATGCAAACAAATTGTTCCGATCTCTTTGGATTAATGTCTCTGGTCGACTTATGAACGCTGAGCGATATTGGTGGTGACAGTTAGCAGGGCAGTTCAGTTTAAGGCCTTCAACTAGATGGATTTAACTGTTCGTGGTGAGGCCCTTGATTATCCTTTTATACCACCTAGCGAGATCGGAAACCATGACACTTAAAATATTCTACAGCAAACAAACTCATGCTGCAATCGTTAAGGCCCACCCACGCTGACATTTCAAGCTACTGTTCTCCAAACATTTTAAAACCTAGATTTTAGGTCTGTACTGTAGTGCTTCGAACAATGGGAACATCGTTATATAGAACAATAGATACTCTGTGGCTGGAACACCCTTTGTTGTTAGATGAAGTATTACCTATTCTTATGTCATAGAATAAATATATAATACTACGTATAGAATGACCAACCATTATCAGTGTCTTCGCATCTTTACCTGCCAGGGGCCTCACCACGAACAATTAAATCCATCCAGTTTAAAGCCTTACACTGAACTGCCCTGCTAACTGTCACCACCAATATCGCTCAGCGTTCATAAGTCGGCCAGAGACATTTATCCAAAGAGATCGGAACAATTTATTTGCATTGATAGGAGTTTATGTAGCTCCATCTCATTCTCTTCAATCTATTTTTGAGTGACGTCACGTCACGTTTGTCATTTATGAGTGTGTGGTGCCAATTTAGGCCGTTCAGTTTGAGGTCTTAAAATGAACTGCATGGAATAAGAATAAGTACGTGGTGACCCCCTAAGACAGTCAATACTACACGCCCATATGTAATAGACAACCGGTTGTATGAAACTACACACTAGTGGGTTGCCTTTTGTTTTGGTCGCGTATTATGTTTGTGTGCTTACACATGAATTCTGTGCGTGTGCTAACGTAATTTGAATGTGTGAGTTGTAAAAATAAAAAAAAAACGTTGGATGAAAACCCGATGAAAAGTAAAACAACACGCTCTATGCTTGTTACACTATTGCAAGTTGTGAAGGGTTAAAGAGAGATGCCATGATGTTTGACAATACGGTCTTTAAAGTGAAGTCTTCTATAAATTTTTGGTGAAATATTGCTTAATCCTCCTCACGAAAGTGAGGTGAGAGCAGTGCTCAGCAGTGGACCGATATGGGTTGATGATGAAAGTGGATAATTTTCTACAATTAAATTGACTTTGCTGACTTGAAAAAAAAACGAAATGTGTGCCGGGAAACAGTCATAGTAAAAGTGATTTGAGTTTGAGATTCTTCACTTACTTATATCTCCCTCTCAACTTCCGTTCGCCTCGTCCGATCACATTTTTCGTAACGCATTCACCAACATACTCCCCAAGTCAAGCGTGCGGAAAGAAGTTTTACTTCAAAAATAATGAGGTGTCCTCCACGTCACGTGTAAAGGTCACACGACTGCCAATGTTTATTAGGTAAGCGGGGGCGACCTGCTCGAGTTTTGAATTGTTCCACCCACGGTTTCGACCCACGCGTTTTCTAGATTTATTTCATTTCTCAACTCTATAATTGAGTTTGGAGATTTTATGTTACTGTTTAAAGAGAAGCTTAGGTAATTCGCTTGATGGTAAGCGTCACGCCTGCCTTTAACAGATACAATGCTACCTAGAACTTTGCTTTGTAAAATTTTGTACGATACTGGAATGCGCTTGTCACCCTGAGACGTTAGTTCTGAGTTCTACCTAGTAATTTCACTAGAAACAGTACCCTTCAAACCGAAACCTCAGAAGAGATATAGACACAGAATGGAAACTAACCACCTCTCACGATCCGCTTCCCCGAACCTCTACTCGCAATCCAGAGGAAAATTGGAAGGTCAGGGTCACCACGTACTTATTCTTATTCCATGCAGTTCATTTTAAGGCCTTAAACTGAACGGCCTAGATTGGCACCACACACTCATAAATGACAAACGTGACGTGACGTCACTCAAAAATAGACTGAAGAGAATGAGAGAGAAAGAAAATGAGATGGAGCTACATAAACTCCCATCAATGCAAACAAACTGTTCCGATCTCTTTGGATAAATGTCTCTGGTCGACTTATGAACGCTGAGCGATATTGGTGGTGACAGTTAGCAGGGCAGTTCAGGTAAGGCCTTAAATTGGATGGATTTAACTGTTCGTGGTGAAGCCCCTGTCAATATTACACGCCCAAATGACAAATGACGGTAGATAAACGGGTATTTGCCGCATGTACTTATGTCGTTCATATGTTCGAAATGTCATAATGATCAGTTATTTATATGAAGGGTTTTGGTGTTTAACAGCAATGTGCAGTAGAACTGAAAATAGAATAACATTGATAAACTTTTTTAATCTATGATTTCAAATTCAGAAAGCGTGGAGTTCTCCGGAACTATCCTCTACGGAAGTAATTATAACTTTCATGGATAACACCTGTTACACGGGAATTCTGATTGGAGATCCGACCGCACTGAGCGCTCTCGTGAATGCAGCGGTTAACAGTGGGTTAAACAAGTTTTAAAAACTTTAACGTTTATCCAATTGGAAAATGAGGATTTATTTTGTGCGAATTGTTTTAACACGTTCAGAGCTGAGAACAAAACTGTCGTGTTTTTCACAACTTGCCGCGAGTACGGCAAAACACAATTGCTGTGTTTGTTGTATGGGAAAACACTAAAGCGCGTGCAGAGCCGCACCCGTGGCTAGACAAGCAAAACGGCTCAGCAGTCAAAGTGTTAAGGGTACAGCCGTTTTTATTTAAGTTACCTACTACGAGTAGTAATTCTGGGAACATAGACGTCGCGAATACTTTTTTTATAAGAACTTATATATTCGATCAAAAATCCATGATTGAAGACTTATATAAAAACATGCGGGGCAGTTGGAGACGGACGATAGAAGTGAAAACTAAGTAACGTGTGAATTGTATCGTGGAGCTATTTGATTTTTATTTTCGAATTATTTTTGGTTAAATAAAGAAGTGTTTATTATGATCAAGGATTAATAAATACTGTGGACAGCCTTTTCAAAAGAGGTTTGATATATAAGAAGTTTTTTTTTTTTTTTATTGCAGAATAGGCAAGCATTTGACCGCAGTCTCACCTGGTGGTAAGTGTCGACACGGTCGAGGATGGAGCATGATTGCCTAGAAGATACCTATTCACCCTCGACTTGAAGACTTTGAGATTATAGATTCAGATTACTTGATTTAATTTTGTAATAAGAACTTTTTGTTTAGCACTCTCTTTTAGGTTTCCTCATGGTGCTTAAAAAATCTATTATACACAGAGAAAACCATAACATAATCCAAAATATGGTCATTAGTTCTAACGTCATAAAAGCCTAGTAAATTGGTTTTTTATAGTATTATTTTGCTGCTTTAAAGATAACTACGTGACAAATGGTTTCCATAATAGAATTTCACTGATTCCAACTATGCATTTGCATCCCGATCGACAGGTGCAGTTTAACTTTCCTAATTACGCTCGCGCCAAATACCATGAAGTTTTCAAATTCGCTCATTTCGCTTTCGGCAAATCCAACTAAGTTTTCGAATTCGCTCATTACGCTTTCACCAAATCTGACTAAGTTTTCCGTACAAATTACCAATACCACGTACGGATTGAAGCGATCTGACTAATCACTAATGATCGTTCTATCAAAGTGAACCATTGAACTTAGTTGAGTCGAGTTTGGTCTGAATTTGCAGTCGAGGGAACGTATATAACTTAGAATTTCGAAGTCGGTTTCCGTGGCGCAGTGGGTGATGTGCTGCGAAGCGTGATGTTGCGTATTCGATTCCCGCACATGGCAAAGATTTGTGTGAACAAAACTCAAAACTCAAATGATTTATTGCTAGTAGGCAAGAAATATGCACTTTTATAAGTCAAACACTTAAATCTCATATACATAGAGATAAATAATAAAATAATGATTTGGATTGAAATGATCTGTTGTTGAAATGATCTCTTAGTCTGGATATTTGTAGGAGCATCATCATCATCATCATCAACCCATAACGTCCCACTGCTGGGCACGGGTCTCTCCTCACTTTCGTGAGGAGGATTAGGCCATAATCCACCACGGAGGCCAAATCCGGATTGGTGGATCACATACCTACGTCCGAAATAATTCTCGGGTAGGTATGTGGGTTTCCTCACGATGTTTTCCTTCACCGAAAAGCGAGTGATAATTACGTACATATGTTTTACAGAAACACATTGGTACGTGCCCGCACTGGGATTTGAACTCACGACCTTATGACCTTTTTTAGGAGCATGCTCCTCTTAATTCCTGATTTCTTAGTCACAAGGAATCCTAATTAAGGTCAGGATTTAAAGGAGACTAAAGTACCTATATTTTAATTAGATGCTTTTATTGAAAAAAAATATAGACCAAAGGTTGACTGGGAGAGATCGCTATTAGCGATAAGTCCGCCCATTGTACTATATTTATTTCAATAAGTTCTTATGTACCTTGTGCATTTCTGAACGGGTGTACAATAAAATATTTTCAATTCTATTATATTTCTATTAATCAATTACAGCTTTTATTAGAAAAATGGAAATCCAATTTTCCAATTATAAAGACACAAAATCTACTATCTTAAGTTTTGGAAATAATAATTAATCCCTTATGGAACAGCTTTCAAATGGTTCTCACGATTTTTCCGAAACCGGACAGAAATATTTTAAGCCATTAAAGGTCGCTAGCGATAATTCCCCATGAGTTCTGATCAAAGTGAATAATTAAAGTGGTTATAGTGAAAGCGTGCTAGTTGCATATAGCATATCAGCTTGCAATTTAACCTGCGAATTGAATTTGTTTAGTGCTGACACAGAATTACTAATTGATAGTAATGTGATTATGCGATTTTTGAGGGTAGCTAATTAATTCAAATCACGCAACGTGGTTAATTAAATTGAACCGATTGTGCATACACAGGGTATCTCACGGTTATACCACATGGAGGGAAAGTACCTTGAATATTGTAGATGGAAGATTTTACTGAAAGAAGACATTATTTGAATTTAAAAAAACAATTTAAACTGCATTCATTGATATTTAAATAATTACATCGTTGAACCGGAAATCGAACTCATTACACGAGAAAAATAATAACCCTGTAGCTTTATCATACCGATCGCAAGGATTCATCATAAGGATTATTTTTCGCTAAACAACATAGTGTGAGAAATAAAAGGAAGGCCATGAATTTCTAAAAACTCTAAACTCTTTATTATACACCAATTAAAATAAACACATTACAGAAAAAATACAAAACGTAAACAAGGGTAGTGCAATGACAACAATTAATCACAGCAAAACTGAAAATTTTGGAATTTTTGGTATTTTACTAGTTCTCCGCAAGAACTGTATTTCCAGGTTAATAACCATTCATATTATACACGAAAATAAACAACCAAAGAAAGCGAAAAAAAAACAATAGTCAAATCGCGAGTTCATATAATACAAGAATCACAAATTAAAAAGCAAGTTAATTTTTTCCAAAACTTTCCAATTTTCCGGGAAATTTTCCAATTGATTTTTCCTAAAATCCTAATCAGACGTACTACGAACAATTTATGACAAAAAAATGGCAAATCAGTTAAGTAGTTCTCATGGCGTGACTAAAGGAAATAGTGAATTCCATTTATAACATACGAGTAGATAGATAAATTTTTGTGATAAAGAATCAATTGAAAAATCTGTCACGATGAATTTATGTTATATTGATTTTTTTGTGGTTTTAATACGACAATGACAGCGAAGCGCTGTCACTTTGATACATTTTGTATGAATAGGCATCGAGTAACGGTAAGCGGCGTGCCGCATGACGCATGGCGCCGCACCTATATCGCTTAGACAGCCCAACTTCGCCTACGAAATTGCTTATCGCGTAAATAAAATATTCCCCTTTCCAATCCAGTCAAGTCACATTTAATAAAACCGGAACGAGGACAGTAAATATCCTATGTTGTATACGAAATGAGTTTCTAATCTTATTTTTGTCCTAAAGGCGTGTGCAGGAAATGACGTAATCACTCTCTCGCTAAGGCAACATTTCCTCCAGAGTTTCCTTCGAATAAATGGTAGCACGTGTCACCTTAATTTAGATTGCGATCAGGATTACGAAATCCAGGATTGCGATTACTCGATCTTTCGTCTAGGAACACCTCTAGCACTAGACTCGAAGGCGGATTTGATAGCTTACACAAATATAATGAAGTATTCAAAGATATTAAGGGATCAAAATAAAAGACAAGGCGCTTGTATGAAAAGGTTCTTATTAACTCGTTTGTCTGTTGTCATTTGGGCGTGTAATATTGAGTGACCTCCCGATTGTCCTCCGGATTGCGGGTAGAGGTGCGGGAAAGCGTATCGCGAGGTTGGAGAGTGTTCATTCTACAAGTAGTACTATAATTTTGTCTTCTGTCCCTAGGAGACGGGTATGTTGAATAAAACTCGCTCGTGGAAACAACCCCTTATTGTTCAAGGCCTAAAATTGCTGTTTCGGAAGTTTTTTGGCAGCGTTTAATGAAAATAGCGATTGATTTATTCGGAAAGTTGTTTATTGAGTTGTATTTTTCCTTGTTTAAGGAGACAGGCATAAGAAAAGTAAAGAGGAAATTGTGTTCCTAGAAAACTAATTTCCATACTTTCTGGAGCTTACTCCTTCCAAATATATTTTTTTTTATATTTTTATTATATATGGCCTCCGGTATGAAAATTGTATGAGTGAACTTCAACTTCAACTGTTGGTTATGGCTTCTGTGGGTTGCCACAATTTTTTATTTTATTTGACTGTCTGACGAGACGAGCTTGTCGTTTACCTTATGGTAAGCGCTACGCCTGCTACTGCAATGCTAGTCACCCAGAGATATAGGCTCTAAAGTTTCATATACCCAGTGTTACGGGGAGATATTATGGCCTACGAACTTACTTGGGAAATCCGTCGATGGCCTCTCGGGTGTGTAATCAGCGCTGTCTTCGGGTTAGATGGGGAATGATGGTGCACAGAGATATATCCATAGGACGCCGATGGGGCGGTTTCTTCTGATCCCGTATCACCTTCCTCCGGGATAGAGGTGTGATCAGGCAATCCACACTACACTTAATCCTGGAGCTCGTCTCCGAGGATGGGAATGGCGTCCACGAAATGGAGCTACCGGTGAAAGCTCAAAACACCGCGACGCGACAAGTGCTCGCACGCGCATTTGAAGGACGACTGACTTCCGGTTGGCCAACCCAAAGTCGTGGGCCATAATAATCTCGTACCAACACAAAATATTAAGCGGAATAGTCTTTGTGTAGTTACGTTCGAAAACACTCAAAATAAAAAGAAAAGAAATCTGTTTCAGTACGAAACATGCCGCTCACCTTAAAAGACTGTAAGTTCTTTTAACACGAAAACTCCATGAACAGAAAGTTATTCAATCTATAAACTTAAACTTGATCTAAGGTTGTTGTAAACAACTAGTATAGGTAATTAAAACTTAGGAACTAATTTTACGAATTCGTAAACAATAATCATTCTAAAGGCAGTTTACAAATTTTTACGATCGCTCGTTTGAATAGACTCTTGCCCGTTTGCAAAGTCACAACTCGCACCTTATTATCGGAGCCCGGATGGAGTGTATGAACACGAGCAAGTTTCCATTGGAGTGGTGGAAGATTATCGTCGCATACCACAACAATGTCGCCTACACAGATAGGAGCACCGCGGTCCTTATACCATTTGCCCTGTTTCAAGGTTTGATAATTCAAAGCACATTGAACAGAGTCATTTTTTAAAAACTCGTACGAATCTCTCAAATAGTTATGACAACCCTGGAAGTTCTTTCCGCAATCAGAGTAAATGTCGCTGCACAAACCTCTGCGCGATGTAAATCGGCGCAGGGCTGCTAAGAACGCCTCAGTAGATAGCTCCGATACGAGCTCCAAGTGTATAGCCTTCACACTCATACACACGAACACGGCGACATAACATTTGATGATTTTAGCATTACGAACCCTATTAGCTCGCACGTAAAACGGGCCCGCGTAATCAACAGCTGTTTTCATGAATGGGCGCTCGGGTCGCAGCCGGACCGCTGGGAGCGGCGCCATCGCAGGCTGTAGACGTACCGGACGCACACGGAAGCGGCGCACACAACGAAAGATTTGTTTACGTATTATATCTCGGCTAGATAAAATCGCATATTTTTGTAAAAGTAAATATTGAACGGCTTGAGTGCCCGCATGAAGATGCGTAATATGGGCATCGTCAATTATTAAAATCGTAAGAGGATGTTTTTTGGGTAAAATTAATTGATGTTTTGACTCGTACGACAAAAGGGATTTATGTAGACGTCCGGAGACTCGCAAAAAACTCGAATCATCGATAAACGGATTAAGACGTCTCAATTGGTTTGAGGGCGGTTTACCCTGTGAAATGTTTTTAAAATCTTCGTGAAACACTTGGTGTTGCACTAAATAAATCAAACGATTAAGCGTGAGCTTATACTCGTGGACTGTAATGTGACTAGGATAGGAACTCTTTTCCTTGTTGACGCGCGATTTAAGAATATTGTAAAAGCGAAAAATATAAGAAGTAATTCTCAATAGTTTACTCAAGGTTGAAAACTGGTTTATGACCTCAACATCGTCGATCAGCGTAGCTGATGCAGACGCGAGCGGTGGATTACGTTTCTCCTCACCAGTGCTAGGGATATTTTTAAATACTGGCCACGCAGTAGGATCCTCACGGAGCCATGCTGGGCCGTGAAACCACATGTCGTTCTGTAAGAATGTGGAGGGTAAAAGTCCCCTTGAGGGGGCATCCGCTGGATTAGTGGGTGAGGGAACGTGTCTCCAATGACAACTCGGAAATCGGGACAGAATCTCACTGGTGCGGTTAGAAACAAACGTTTTCCACTCATACGGAGGGGATCGGAGCCATGCCAACACAATGGATGAGTCCGACCACGCATATACCTCTTCACTACTGATACGATCACTATAGGCTTGTAAAACCTTCTCTAATAATTTAGATAACATCACGGCTGCCATCAGCTCGAGTCGCGGGATGGACAGACACGGTGATATCGGTGCGACGCGCGTTTTTGCGAGGATAAGAAAAGTCCGAACGTGTTTGCTGTTGTCGTCTGTAAGACGGACATACACGCATGCCGCCATAGCCTTCTCACTTGCATCAGAAAAGCCGTGAAGCTGTATTTTACATCCCGAGTAAAACACAAAGCGAGGTATCGAAATTTGGGATAAGAGTGGTAATTCGTGGATGAACGCCGTCCACGCGTTCACAATATCGATAGGAGGCCGTTCGTCCCACGAAACACCCGAAATCCACAACAATTGCATGAGATGCTTGGCGTATAAGGTGACTGGGGCGAGCCAGCCCATTGGGTCATAGGCCTTAGCTATTTGGGAAAGAATGGTGCGCTTCGTAACAGTATCAGTTGAACACGTCACATTAAATGTAAACTGGTCCGACCGCGGGTTCCATTCAAGTCCCAGTATTTTGATTTGATGGTCATGTTCCATGGGAGCAAAGGGCACCTCTTCCCGCCGCTCACCATGAACCTCTGGCGCCTGAACCGCGGCGAGTATCGCCGGCGAGTTACTGTGCCATTTACGTAGTTCAAACCCAGCTGATTTGCAAATACCTAACAATTCCTGTTGTAGTACCAGAGCGTGTGATTCATCGCTCGCGCCCGTGACCACATCGTCGACGAACACTTGGTCGGTTAAAACCTTTGCCGCTAGGGGAAAATTAGATGCTTCGTCACAAGCCAATTGCTTAATGGTACGAAGAGCTAAGTAAGGGGAAGAACTTACACCAAATGTTACCGTCCGCAGACGATAATCACGGAGGGGTTCATCGGGCGACGTACGCCACAGAATGCGTTGCAAGTCCCTATCAGATTCTTGTACTAGTATATTTCTATACATTTGTTTAATATCGGCCGTAAGCGCCACGCAATGTACACGAAACTTGAGGAGTACGTCCACTATATCGTGGTGAAGCTTAGGACCTGTCAAGAGAATTTGATTCAGGGCAACTCCGTTAGAACTAGCACAACTAGCATCAAACACGACTCTGCAGCGGCTTGTTTCTGAAGAAGCCTTGATCACTGCATGATGGGCAATATAGAAGGAGTTACCAAGCACTGGCGGGTCGACGACCAACTCCATATGATCTGAATCTAAATAGTCCTGCAAGCACGCGTGATACTCGATTTTAAGACTCGGGTTCCGTTGTAAACGTTGCTCTAATTTATGGAACCGAGCGAGAGCAATATCTCGTGATTCACCTAGGGGCGTAGCATCAGGTTTACGTGGTAAAGCTACTGTGTATCGTCCCGTGACGTCACGATAGTGCGAACGTTCAAATATGGATTCACATAGACGTTCCTCGGGGGTGAGTGCCTTCACCTCAGGCACTGACTCCAGTTCCCAGAATCGTTTCAAGTCGCCGTCATCGGATAATGAGCTAAAACAAGCTTGAACTGAGGATGGAGTCAAAGAGTTGAACGCTATTTTTCCCAACAACAAATAACCGAAAACGCTGTTCATAGCGATCGGCGAACCGGGCGAACCCGTTATTACGTTTCCTAAAATTATGTGAGATAGTACATCTGCACCTAACAACATCTCCACCGGCTGTGGAGTGTGAAACAAAGGATCGGCTAAATTTAAATTTTGAATGTGTGCCCACCCCATATGAGGCAGTGGTACACTAGGCATTTTAGGAATAAGTTTCGGCAATACTAAAACTTCAATAGGTATAGAAGGTTGAAGTTCATTTCTCGGGGTTATGCAACACGAAATCTTTCCTTTTGGTCGTACCGGTTTGGTGTCACCTATCCCGTAAACAGGTACATTCGCATAACAACGCTTTATACCTAGCCGCTGTGCGCACGATTCCGTCATGAACGAAGCCTGGCTTCCCGTATCGATAAGACACCGGACAGTCGAACGCTTTTCATTACCTACACATACATCGATGAGTGCGGTCGAAAGCAACACAGTATTTGTCGTGCTAAAAGGAGCATTGGACGACGCGCAATTAATTTGTGTCGCTTGACTCGCGGACATAGCGTGCTGAGTACAGGTGCTCGGAATGTTCTCTTCCCGTTCCTCCGTGAGCGGTAAAGAAACACTTCTCTCACTCGCACGGCTAGTATCACCTTCAGAAGTAAAGTGAATCAATGTATGATGACGTTTTTCACACGAACGACAAACAAAACTCGACTTGCATTGAGAAACGTTATGACCTTTGCCTAAACAATTGAAACAAACATCTTTATTTTTGATAAACGCATACCTATTGCTTGGTGACAAATTCAAAAACTTATTACACTTTGTTAATGGATGTTGAGCATCGCAACATACACAATTCTGATTCTTGCGCGTATTGACAGAAGGTTGAGAATCGCTCGCACCCTGAGTCGAAGTGTGGCTGGCCACGCCGGCAGCCAACGCTCGACGGAACGTTGGAGCGACGTACTCTTTCCTCTGACTACCTACATTTTGAATCTTTCTACTGCCAGATTCAACTATTTCGCTGGCGGTTAATTCTCGTTCTAAAAACTCGATTAACAAGTCGACGTTGGGTACATCGGATGGTTTATGCAATGTTAACTCGAATCGCATACGAATGGAAGTAGGTATTTTACGTAGTAAAATATTCAACAACAAAAAACTCCACTGATTTGTAGGAAAATGCATTACTTGTAACGCTTTTATATTCTCATGGTAAATATTCAGCAAATTACGCACACTTTGATTTGATTTCTCGGCACAGGATTGAATATCCAGAATACGATCAATATGTTGAGAAGCTATGACTCGTTTGTTCTCATATCTTGAAATTAAAATATCTAACGCGACGGTATAATTTTCGTCCGTGATAGGTATCGATTTTATTAAGTTATAGGGCTCGTTTTTCAAGGTAAGAAGGAGATACCTAAACTTCTCGTTATCTGTGTAGGCGTCATTATTATCAACCATGGAGCGAAACAGGTCATAAAATGGTGGCCAATCGGTCAATTCTCCCCCGAATGACGGCAACGGAAGATTCGGTAACCTACTACTACAACCCCCGTGAGTCGGTTGTATTGTATTGTTATAGGAAACTCGACTCATGCGCCTACACTCCTCATCGTTTTTCTTCAGAACTTCGACATGGCTAACAATTACGTAATAAATATCATTGAATTGAGTTCGAATACGTAACTGTTCCTCTCGGTCAAATGTCGACAATTTCATTTGTGACTTCTCAATTTTAGTTTGCAATTTAAGGAATTTTCTCTGAATAGAATGAATATCTTTTGCTCGCGCTTTAAATTGCTGTCCATTGAGTTCGTAAAACTCTAAAGTACGTTTGACTTCGTCAAGTATAACTTCTCTTTCGAAACTATCTTGTTCCGCCATTTTTAATGGACACGTAATGTCGCACACAAAAAATCAAAATCGGCAAAATCAAGATGAAAAATGGGAAATATTGTCGGGACGCGTAACGCCGCTACGACAAACACTAAAATATACTCGGATGGTTTCCAAAAATGGGAAAATATGCACTAATAACGGGATTTGGACAACGTGACTACAGCAAAGAAAATCCGCAGATCCGGCTCGAACGGATCAAAAATGTTACGGGGAGATATTATGGCCTACGAACTTACTTGGGAAATCCGTCGATGGCCTCTCGGGTGTGTAATCAGCGCTGTCTTCGGGTTAGATGGGGAATGATGGTGCACAGAGATATATCCATAGGACGCCGATGGGGCGGTTTCTTCTGATCCCGTATCACCTTCCTCCGGGATAGAGGTGTGATCAGGCAATCCACACTACACTTAATCCTGGAGCTCGTCTCCGAGGATGGGAATGGCGTCCACGAAATGGAGCTACCGGTGAAAGCTCAAAACACCGCGACGCGACAAGTGCTCGCACGCGCATTTGAAGGACGACTGACTTCCGGTTGGCCAACCCAAAGTCGTGGGCCATAATAATCTCGTACCAACACAAAATATTAAGCGGAATAGTCTTTGTGTAGTTACGTTCGAAAACACTCAAAATAAAAAGAAAAGAAATCTGTTTCAGTACGAAACACCCAGTAAGTTAGCTGGAACAAGTGCCCTTCAAACCGGAACTTAGTAATTCTTGCAAACTACAGCTTGGCGGATGAATATCTGGCAAAGGTGTGGGCACTTCCCAGGCGGTGTCTTGCAAAAGAGGCCTCCCTTTGCAGAAAATTTTTGCCAGTGCCGCGTGGATAAAGTGGAAGATACACGATGGAGATTGATCGGGAATCGCGATTCGTCACGAAGGGGCATACGTGTTAGGGGAACTGTGAAAAGTCAACACGTGTAACCCGTGTGTGGGAGCGGGGGGCCTGTCACCTGAATGACAGATATAAATCGAATGATGTTTGGTTGAATAATGGATGTCAACACTTGTATTATAACAACAATGCCCTTATTTTTAGCAATAATTATGACAGCTGGCAATGATTGTACCTTCAAACTAAAGTTGCCACTAACTGGCTATGAGCGAAAGAGAGAAAAAAGTGTCAAATTGCACCTCTGTCTCACTCCTCCAGTAATATACGAAACGTAACTCTGTCTCTTTCTATTTTCACTAGCTTATATCTCCCCCAACTTCCATTCGCCGCCTCGAACGATCACATTTTTCGTAACGCTGTCGTCATGCATTCACCAGCTTACTCTCCAAGTCAAGCATGCGTAAAGAAGTTTTACTTCAATAATTATTACGTAACTGTGCTCGAAGCGGTGGTAGCGGTGGAGAACGTCCACCTTCCAAGCAGAAGGTCGTGAGTTCAAATTCCAGTGCAGGCACGTACCAATGTGTTTCTTGTAAAACATTTGTACGTAATTATCACTCGCTTTTCAGTGAAGGAAAACATCGTGAGGAAACCCACATACCTACCCGAAAATTATTTCGGAGGTAGGTATGTGATCCACCAATCCGGATCTGGCCCCCGTGGTGGATTATGGCCTAATCCTCCTCACCAAAGTGAGGGGAGACTCGTGCCCAGCAGTGGGACGTTATGGCTGTTGATGATGACGATGAACTGTGCTCGTACAATTATTATAACAAAGAAGATATGGTCGATATGGTACAGAGTAGACAAAAAAAATTGGTTGTCTGTAAAGTTGGTTTGCGGAAGATATTTTAACGTGACAACGTCATAACAAAACATTGGTGTAATGACTGCATACTTTTATGAATAAAATTGAATATTTTTTTATAATAAATAATAAATACTTGAAATTATACCAGTAATCAGATTTTTAAAATGCTAGAATAATTAACCTGTCAAGAAGAGAAGAGATATAGATGAGGCGCAAGCGTACAATGAGCGTTACGGAACAATGTGTCAACTTTTTCGTGCATGCAGCCGGCGTTCATCGATATATTAGACGTTGACACGTCAAAAAAAGTGCGAAAAACAGCCTAATCAGCCAATCTGTACCAACAATAAAAGCCAGCCCTTTCTTCCAAAAATAAGGCGAAGAAAGACTTTCTGACATAAATTACCGACAGTGAAAGCCTTCGATATTCGGCGACGCATTGACGTTTTCGTCACAAACGCACACATATAAAACTTTACGAGCACACGCTAAAGCTTTAAATGTCTGTGTATTTATGTGTCTAATACAAGAAGAGCATGTTTGCTTGGCACTGAGTAGGCTCACAAATGTACTCGTCGCGCAGATAAACAATGGAGGAGAAATATGCGCGAAAATTATTATTTCGAATATATATATATATATTATAATATATATATATATATATATTCGAAGTAATAATTTTCGTGAGGAAACCCACATACCTACCCGAGAGTTATTTCAGAGGTAGGTAGGTGATCCACCAATCCGGATCTGGCCCCCGTGGTGGATACTCGCCTAACCCTCCTCACGAAAGTGAGGAGAGACCCGTGCCCAGCAGTGGGACGATATAGGTTGTTGACGATGATGTTGGACATGTAAAAGTCCGTCATTTTTGCCTACTTGCTATAAATCGCATAAAAATGAAATTACTGGGCATATGAGACCTTAGAGCCGATGTCTCAGGGTGACGAGCGCAGTGCAGTGCCGCGCAGGATTATGCAATGCAAAGTTCTAGGTTGTTGGAGTTGTAACTGTTATAGGCAGGCGTAGCGCTTACCATTAGGCGAATCACCTGCTTGTCTCGAAACTTTTTAACTAAAAAAAAACCTTTGAGTTTTGATGTAAAGACGTGAACTCTAAAGGCAATGTATTGTCTTAGCAATTAATTACATTTATGAAATAAAACCGCTTAACCTCAGCTAGTTAAAAGTACACGCATATCTACTGTACGATAATGACGTGTTATTTAAAAAAAAACAAAGAAAGAAAAGAAAAAACTCGATAGATAGATAGATAGATAGATAATTCATTTAGAAACGGACTGGATGATCACTGTACATACTGCCCATTGCACTACCCTTGTTTACCTATTGTAATTCTTCTGTACTGTGTTTATTTTTGTTTCTGGTGTACAATAAAGAGTTTTTCTATTCTATTCTATTCTATCACGAAAGCTCTACCCAGCAGTGGGTTGATATGGGTTGAAATAGAGACAAACCATAAATTGCTAAGTTAGATTTTGGTAGACATTTGGAACAAAAAGATCAGTTAAATCTACCTCAGGCAGGTACAGGCGCGGGTGCCAAGCCAAGGTGACGTACGGCTTATCAAACAAAACAACAGTGTTCTCAAAATAGGACTGTGACGTCATTCAGACTTCTGTGTTATGGTAACACATATATAGTAACTACATACAGAATGTCCACTCTCCACCGCGCGATCCGCTTCCCCGCACCTCTACCCGGAATCTGGAGGACAATTGGGAGGACAATCAATATTACACGCCTAAATGTAATAGACAAACGGTTTGTATGAACCTTTATACTAGTGTGTTGGAGTAGGCGCGTGTATAAACGTCATTTATATGTGTGAATTGTCAAAACTGCGGCCTCACTACGAACAGTTAAATCCATCCTGTTTAAGGCCTTAAACTCATTAAACTGATTTTTAAACTGATTTTTTTTTACCTCTTTCCATTTATTAGGCCTCTACTGCTGTGTACTCGATGGCGATGGTAAGATAAGAGTGCCGTGTCTTTTTGGTAAATATAAAGGAGGAGTGAGTTATGTTGTTTGTTGAGTGATTTTACTTGCTTCGATATCTCTCACAAGCTGGGTTACGTCTGAGTTACCTAATGGTTGCGATTTTTTTCACACTACAGCTTTGCTTTGTGGTTTTTTTTTCAGTTTTTTTTACTGTGCTGTGTTTATTTTTCTTGCGTGCAATAAAGAGTTTTAAATTTTTATCTATTCTACAGAGTCACGAGATAATCAGGGCGTGTGTTTGATAGTAAGCGTCATGGCTGTTACTGAGTGCTGGTAAGTAAAATTGAATATAAAATGCGGTTTTTATGGGAATAGTTTGTTAGTTCAGTATTTTATTTATGTTTTTATTTTTTTAGTTTTAGTCCATTTAGTTTCAAAAGTTGAACATATATATAATCTGTACTGTCGCATAAATTAATAATAACAAACATTTAATAGTTCAACTTCGAGATAAAATTATTGAAATAGGTGATGTTTTAACACTTGTAACTATATTGTATCCGGTCTAATCTAAATTTAACTTCAAAACAATATTTTCATTGTAGTAGTGGGAGGCTTTTTCTGCAAGAAACCGCCTGGGGAAGTACCACTCCTTTGCCAGATATTCATCCCCAAGCAGTGGTGTGCAAAAATTACTGTGTTCCTGTTTGAAGGGCACTGTTTCCAGCGAAATTACTGGGCATATGAGACTTTAAAACCGATGTCTCAGGGTGACGAGCGCAGTGCAGCGCAGCAAGATTATGTAATGCAAAGTTTTGGATGGCACTGTAACTGTAGGCAGGACTTGCTCATTACTTAAAATTCAGTGAATAAAAAAAAACCAAGACCTTTAAGATAATATTTATCTATCTCAATACATTTTATTCCGATACAATGTTTGTTAATCTAGAAACGTTTTATTCCCCTATCATTTATTCCGTTACAGCATTTGTACGGTTACAGATACGGGGTTAAACAAACATTCATTAATATTAAAGCGACGAGTACCAAGCTAAATTAGGAATCGCAGAACACAACGCAATCTCAGAAAATGATTTGAGCTGTGCCTCTTTATTGGTGCCTTTTGTTTCGAGGGTCCTCGGTAACAATGCTATGAAATAGTAATTGTTTCGGGTTGAATTTAGAAATTTAATGGTTGGAAGTTTCGGTTGGATTTACTTAAATAGCACTCTCAAATGCGCCGAGCCCCTTTCGGGGTTTTGGGTTGTGGGCCTTTGTAACCAGTCCCATTGTCGACTGAGTTGTGTTAACACGTTCGCTGCTGAAAACACAACTGTTGTGTTTTTTATAACTTGCCGCGAGGACGGGAAACACACCTGTTGTGTTAGCGCAGGTTGCGTGCCGGCTCTGTGGCGAAACATAGACGTGTGTGTGTAACGCGGCGCTACTACAGTGCGGCTCACACAGACGACACGCCAGTGCTGGAAAACACACACTGGTGCCAAAATGGAAAAACCGGTTCATCAGTCAACGTGTTAACACATGGAAATAAAAAATAGGAGCTAGATGCGTGTCGATGCAAAAATGGATTGTAAATTTTTTTGGAGTAAAGTTCGTATTAGCGCGTGCTGTAACGCGTTTGTTACGACTTTAGTGTGTTTGAAGGATTTTAAAATTTAATTTATTTTAACTTAATTTTTCACTCGTTTAATTTTTCCCTTCACTCGTGCTATTACGCCTTGCTTTTTGCCAAATTTCGTGATTTTAGGTAAACGGGAAGTAACCTATACGCTTCGATTCTCTTAGTCTAAGACAGACACAGAAACAGACGGATATAGAAATGATCCTAGAGGTTTTTTTTGAAGTATTCAACCCCGAATAGACCTAGATTAATAAAAAATTTGTTAGTTGACTGAGCGACGAAACGAGCTAGTCATTCACCTGATGGTAACCTCTATGCCAGCCCATAACAGGTACAGTGCCACCCAGAACTTTGCATTGCATAATCCTGCGCGACACTGCACTGCGCTCGTCACTCTGAGACGTCTCTAAAGTCTCATATGCCCGGTAATTTCACTGGAACCACACACATTACATTATAGGCTTATTTTTTTAGATTTTATTACACTTTAGCACACTAATACCATGTATACGGAAGACTTAATGCTTAGTAGCATTCTCTAACAGTCATCCAGGTCATCCTTGTTCTAGTTAAAAATAAGTGTAGTAATTATTTAACACAAGCAGTGGCAGCGGGTGGAGCAAGACGCTTGGCAGGCCGCCATTGCGGGTGAAACCTACGAGTTATATAGTTACTAGGTATTGAGTGGAAACGATTGGATAATGAAATTAGTTCCATATTATACACGAATAATAAGGAAATAAGTTCCAAATTATACACGAATATAGTGAGAAGACTAAAAAGGAAAAACCTTTCGAGTTAGTGTAGTGATGACCACTTGAAAGGGAAATATCCTTTTTCTAACTCAAACCATAATTAGATAATAATCATTAGTTTCGTAGATCATAATATTTTGACTTATTTTTTTTTGTATTTCTATACTTATGTATAAGATATTATTTTCGACGTGTAAAAGTGAAATATTTCGCCTATTTACAATAAATAATTTGAGTTTTGAGTTTTGATGTAACAGTGAAGTGTAGTTTGGTTAAATCTACTAGTAAAGAACACATTAACAAAGTGCCTTCGCCTTAATAGAGACAGTAAGAAATGTGTTAATGGACACAATCTTAGCAATAACTATACGTAGCAATTTATTTCTAATGTAAATTACTCATTAGTCTTTCAGGCTACATCGTAATTTTAATTGGACTTATCGATAAGATGCATAATTCAAAAAAAAAAAACAACGTCTGGTTTCAGGTTGGGTGACTTTGGACTAATAAATATATATACAGGGTGTCCCACGGATATGCCACATGGAGGGAGAGTACCTTGAATATTGTAGATGGAACATTTTACTGAAAGAAGACATTATTTGAATTTAAAAAACAAATTAAACTGCATTCATAGATATTTTAATAATTGCACGGTTGAATCGGAAATCGAACCCGTTCATCATCATCATCTCAGCTCGTATCAACCCACTGTTGGGTATAGGCCTCCTCTCCTTCACGCCACTTATTCCGGTCCTGTGCGAGACGTATCCACTGCCTTCCGACTAACTTGACAAGGTCGTTCGACCAGCGGGCTGGTGGTCTGCCTACCGATCTGCACCCTTCCCGAACCCGAACCCGTTACACGAAAAAAATAATCACCCTGTAGCTTTATCACACCGGTCGAAAGGCTTCATCATAAGGATTATTTTTTGCTAAATGACATAGAGTCGGAAATAAAAGGCAGACCATGAATTTTAACACGAGAAGAGCGAGAGAGAAAGAGACGCGACGGTGGTTCACAATATACAATATACGACCTGTATACATAATTATAAGCTGTATAATAAAACAGCGGCGCCCAGTATCAATCACCACCGACGCTTGAGGAAACAATTGACATGATTTATAGTTCTACTACACCCGCCCCAACCTATTGTTACGGCACGATAAAAAAATATTTTTTTACGATAATATTGACAGTTAAAAGCCATTTAGGAAATATTGGATGGTGATAAAACGACAAAATAGCTAGTGAACGCGAAGCGTAGCGTTAACATGCTGTGAGAAATGTTGCTGAATAGCTGTTTTTAGCACGCTATAAGAATCGTAGACAAATAGCTATGCATAGCGTGCTATGAAAAACGTGGATAAATAGCTATGCGTAGCGTTCTATGAGAAACCTAGACAAATAGCTATGAGTAGCATGCTATGAAAAACGTAGACAAATAGGTATGCGTAGCGTGCTATGAGAAACATGGATAAATAGCTATGCGTAACATGCTATGAGAAACGTAGACAAATAGCTATGAGTAGCGTGCTATGAGAAACATGGATTAATAGCTATCCGTAGCAGCTATCAGCATAACAAGCATAGGAAAGTAATTATGCTACGAAATGTTTGCGTAGCTGCTACACCTAACTTTTATATATGGTTGCGTAGCAACCTGCTACGCTGTAGCACATAGCTACGCTGTAGCAAGTTGCTACGTTAACGAAAATAAATGAAGCAAGCTCGTGCACTTTCGTTAAACCTAAAACAATGTTCTTGTTCCAAACACAGCATATTTCGTGAAATCGAATAAACGTAAAAGCATTCCTACGAATTGTTCTCTTTGTTCTCACGCGATCAAACATAAATAATGAAAAAAAAAACCTCTGCATTCTATACAAAGGAAAATTGTCAACGGAAATAAAGCTTTACCTTATACGTCGATAACACTTTAAGGAAAATGTTCCAAAAGCATTGGGAGTGAGATTGTACTGCTTTTTCTGTCATACCGCTTTTCATTTAGGTAGTCACAATAATTCCTTTCAATTTGTGGGGATCACTACCTTTTCATTTTCAATATTGCTGAAATACGGAAAATGGAAGCAGAGGATGGCTGCGAAAGGTTTGTAGATTTTCGCTTTTGGCATAGGTTTTTTGAAGTTTGCTTTTGTGGGTTTAACGTACGTGTTTTGAGTTTTTTTTTTATATTACCTTAATTGGTACGAGTAACTGATTCGTATATAATTCTTTATTTATGTTTTATTATTAATTAGAAAGATTGATTTGATTTGATTTTTGATTGTGTTTTTTTTTTTTGTTTTTTTTTTTTTTCCGGATCCAAGTGGGCCGCTGCAAGAGCAACCTGACTAAATGGGGTTATCTCACCCCGGACAAGTCATAATATGACTGTGGCGTTTCTGCACAAACGATGCAGCATTTGCTGTCGTGCCCTCAGTGCCCTAACACCTGCACCTTAACCGACCTTTATGAGGCTTCTGCCCCCGGCGTGGCAGTAGCCAATTACTGGTCCAAAACAATCTAGCCGTGGATCATCGACACGACGAAGAAGATTAATTAGCAGCATCCCGCGGCCTAATGCTTGCCTATTCCACATTAAAAAAAAACTAAAACTAAACCTTACTTAACACATTCAGTGCTCATAACACTAATGACACTTAACTCGTGACACTAATTGTAAAATTTGTTTTGTTCTAGTTTTAAGTTTTCTTTGTTCTGTGGTGTTTCAATAAAGAGTTTATCTATCTATCTATAACACAACTGTCGTGTTTTTCATAACTTGCCGCGAGTGCGGGAAAACACAACTGTGGTGCTGCTGTGACTGTTATACGCAGGCGTAGCGCTTACCATCAGGTGAACGAGTTTCTCGTCGCTCAGTCAAATAAAAAACTTGAGTATAATTTCTTACCTATACGTCCACAATATAAAGGTATATACCCACCTATGTTATATCCTCACTTCATAATAAGATCCAAGTCAGCAGATCCGTCGAAACCGGCTCCCGACGGACCATATCGATCTCATACAGCACCGCGCCAAACATAATAACGAGCCGACAAAAGTTGGCTTTGGCTACTTGAGAGGGGCATGCAGTAGTGAAGCAAGAAAATATATGAGACTGGTTTTTTTTTTAATTTGACTGTGACGAGTCGAGCAAGTCCTTAACCTGATGGTAAGCGCTACGCCTGCCCATAACAGTCACAGCCAGAACCCTGAATTGTATAAGCCTGCGTGGCACTGCACTGCGCTCGTCACCTTGAGGCATTGGCTTCAAAGTCTCATATGCCCAGTAATTTCGCTGGAAATAGTGCCCTTCAAACCGGAACACAGTAATGTTTGCACACTGCTGCTTGGCGGATGAATATCTGGCAAAGGTGTAACTTCTCCAGGCGGTATCATAACACTATTACAATACCTAAGCACCCATGTTATGGTCACTGTAAAATATTAATTACTCAAATTTTTAACATATTTAGAATAGAATAGAATAGAAAAACTCTTTATTGTACACCAGAAACAAAAATAAACACAGTACAGAAAAATTACAATAGGTAAACAAGGATAGTACAATGGGCGGTCTTATCGCTGAAAGCGATTATATTTAATTATACTTCACCACCTAAAATGACTTAGCGACGTAAATCGAACAATACAATGCAAAAATCTTTACTGAACACCATAAAGCTTCATTAAACACAATACAATATACATTTAAACAAAGAGGTAGTACAAGGGCCTTATCGGTTTTATCAATTTCTTCCATACAACCTTTGGATGGGTAATAACATCCACATCGTAACGGTAAACGTATTAAATTTGACATTTTACTCTGGGAACGGGAACTACGCAGGCGAAATCACGGGTCACAGCTAGCAGGCGTAGCACTTACTGTCAGGTGAACGACATGCTTATCCCGTCACATAGTTGAAAAAAAAGCTAGTGTGATACGCCACCACAATCATATAAACTCATATAAAAAGCCGTATTACAATATCAACATTTTCTCAGCATATAAAACACATTTTAGTACACCATATTTTACATTTATTTTCGTTGCTGACGTGTGCATAACGCCGTCCAGTCCGCAATAAGTATCGAGAGGGGAAGGTCGCTTCTCTCGGATTTATCAGAAGGTTTGGACCAATATGCTGTTTGTTTGGCCTTTATTACATAGATTTTTCTGGTTCATTACATTGATTGAATTTATTCAAAGGTTGGGGAACAGGACAAATGTGGATTAAATTGTTTTTGGTAAGATCATAAATAGTTATTTGGCAAATATTTTTATTGTCAACTAAAATTATATTAAATGTAATTTATAAATCAAAATAGATACCATAATAAGCTGTAAGCTATGACTTCGTTTTCACTATTACTTGGTCAAATATATTTACGTTCAAGATATAAAAATGAAACGCACAAAATTTAAGCTGAAATTTATTTTTAAATCTATTAAATTTAGATATAGAGATACACTTTCAGCCAGACAGACAGACAGACGAAAATTCTAAAAGCAGCCATTTAAAACAAAGCATCGTATAAATAGGTACCAATTTTCACTTCCTCATCATCATCATCAACCCATATCTTGCTTGCTTGCTTTTCAAGAGGAGGGTTAGGCCATAATTAGCCACGGGGGCCCGACCCGGATTGGTGGATAACATACCTAACTTCGAAATAATTCTCAGGTGGTTTCCTCACGATATTTTCCTTCACCGAAAAGCGAGTAATAATTACGTAGATAATACTTTTTACAAGAAACACATTATTACTTGCCAGCACTAGGATTTGAACTCACGGCCTTACGCTTGGAAGGTGTACGTTCTCCCACTAGGCTACCACCGCTAACATTTCACTTAAATTCTGTAATTTTAATTCAAATAAAAGGCAGTCTCTTCAATTGTAATTATCTGTATAGATTATACAGGCTTATGTCCCAGGTCCAAATTACCAATCATGCAATTCAGCTCAACCGTAACGGAGCTGAGTGGTGATAAACACACATAATCTCACCTAAGTACACACACTTTGCTTATGAATAGAATTCTAAAGTAGTCTAACCTATTAGAAGTCGTTCTACTTGAGTATCCGTTCTTTTATTTGTCTAAGTGACGAGACGAGCAAGTCGTTCACCTGATGGTAAGCGCTACGCCTGCCCATAACAGTCGCAGCACCACCCAGAACTCTGCATTGCATAATCCTGCGCGGCCCTGCACTGCGCTCGTCACCCTGGGACATCGGCTCTAAAGTCTCATATGCCCAGTCATTTCGCTGGAAACAGTGCCCTTCAAACCGGAACACAGTAACGTTTGCACACTACTGCTTGGCGGATGAATATCTGGAAAAGGTACTTCCCCAGGCGGTCTCATGCAGAAGAGGCCTCCCACTACTAATCTACTTCCCTACTTTTATATTATAAATGCGAAAGTAACTCTGTCTGTCTGTTACGCTTTTACGCCTAAACTACTAAACTCATTTAAATGAAATTTGGTCCAAAGTTTGGAGCCTGAAAAAAGACATGGGCTTAATGTGAAAAAAGGGTTCTTAAGTGTTGAAAGTTTGTATGGAAGCTGCGTAATATTTGAAGCTATAAGCTTAATACTTATTTTTCAGGTTTTTAATTAGATATAAATAAATATGACATTCAAAGCTAAAACTAAAATATTGAAGGGCGTAAAGTAAAAATAGGGGATGAAAGTTTGTATGGAAACATGTAAGGTTTCGGCTTAACCATTGCACCGATTTTAAAAATTATATTCACTAATGGAAAGCTACATTATCAGCGAGCTACACAGGATATGTTTTATCCCCGTATTCCTACGGGAACGGGAACTAAGCGGGCGAAACCGCGGCGCGCAGCTAGTAAGTTATATAAACACCAGCCAAATGCAAAATAAACGCTACGATTTTGGAATACAATCACACGTATCATTAACACCGCGTCTCAATTTCGAAACGCGATGTACACTGATTTCCGTAAACACTCATCGCCATCACAATAAATTTCAACCTCTCACACGTTTAAACCAATCTCTTAAAGCAGCGAAACCACTTCTCTAAACTCGACGGAATATTTAAAGTGTTTCCTCGCAACTTCGTTATAGCGCCGCTTCCACTGGGAGCTACGCTAGTGATGAGCGAAGCTGAGAATGGAATTGAGTATTGTAGTTTGAATATTGAATATTTTTGTATTTTGTCGTGGTGGCCTCTTCTGCAAGAGACCACATCCTCACCGTATATGTAGTAATAGTCATGTAATCTCAATAATTTACTATTTATTCACGCTCGTCACCTAAAGACATAAAAGCTAAAGTCTCAGACACCTAGTCATTAAACTTATCCGCTAATCCGTTTATCTTTATTATCTAAATTTTTTTAATCCGTTCCACCCAAAGGTTGTCTGTAAATTTCTGTTTAGCAATAAGGACGCCCATTGTACCTTTAGTCATAAGATGTTTTTACTTTTACTTGTATGTCTTGGAGTGCAATAAAGAGTTGTTGTCTTATCTTATCTCACAACAGTGTCCTTTGAACTGGAACTCAGTAATTATCGCATACTACTGCTTGACGGATGAATGTATGCTTCGAGGTTAGCGAATTGATTTAACTCATTTCATAGCGTGGCATATCTTGCAGTGTACATTGCGCTTTATTAACTAACGGGCGTCGTTTCATCAACGAGGCTGCTTCATTTATCAACTGCCAAAACTAAATTGAACGAACGGAATAAATTCAATGATACGAATGTAATTAACCCCCACGGAGTCGCGTGGACCTTTTAAAGGTTTACAATACAATATAAATGTGAACGTAGCTCGGATTTATAATTATTGTATCATCGACAAGTTTTTCTTTTATTTCACTGCGTTACCAGACAACCACGTCATCACCTGATGGTAAGCGCTACGCCTGCCATAACAGTTACAGTGCCACCCAGAACTTAGCATCGCGTAATCTTGCATGGCGTCGCACTGCGCTCGTCACCCTGAGACAACAGTTCTAAAGTCTCATGTCGCTGGAAACAGTGCCCTTCAAACCGGATCACAGTATTGTTTTGATACTACTGCTTAGCGGACGAATATCTGGCAAAGGTGTGGTACTTCCCCAGGACAGACAGGCTAGGTTAAATCCCGAGAAAATTTAGAGTTCCTCCGGGAATAGGGAATAGCCTAGACATTTCATACAAATAACAGGAGGCATACTATGACCTCTTATAGCGATTCAATTGAAAACCTAAACTGAACCGCATCGCATAAGCGTACCGTGACGTCTTATTTTTCATGTTGCTGCCATTTTCAACCTATACTGGATCCAGTTTAGGTTGAAAATGACAAAGACCAAAGCCAAAGACAACCGCTGGTATGAAATTTCATACTAACCCGTTTGTCTATTGTCATTTGGGCGTGTAATATTGACTGACCTCCCGATTGTCCTCCGAATTGCGGGTCCTCTACCCGCGGAGAAATAGATCGCGGGGGTGGAAAGTGTCAATTCTGGAGCCTCACCACGAACAGTTAAATCCATCCAGTTTAAGGCCTTAAACTGAACTGCCCTGCTAACTGTCACCACCGATATCGCTCATCGTTCATTAGGCGACAAGAGACATTTATCCAAAGAGATCGGAACAATTTGTTTGCATTTATGTGAGTTTATATAGCTCCATCTCATTATCTTCAATCTATTTTTGAGGGACGTTTTGTAATTTATGAGTGTGTGGTGCCAATAAGCACGTAAGAAGAATAAGCACGTGGTTACCCTCCTATAGTATTTTGTATGCTGTTTGTATAATTATAATGTATCTAGCTAAACAAAGCAGATCTATACATTTTACATCACGTACTGCCAGAATAGCATTATCGTCTAAGACATTTATCTAGACTGTGGATAATTCTATTATCTGTGGATAAGCTCTACCAGATGCTCCTTTCGATTCGATTCGAAAGTTTTAAAGGGATAACATAATAAAAACGGGACGTGTGAATGAGTTTTTCTCGAAAATATATTTTTATAGACATTTTTTATAAAATACGTATTCTGTACTGCAAGCTGATTGGAATGAATCCAAACACCATGAATCTACTGTAACAGTAAGTCGCTGGGAAGTTAAGTTGTCTAAAAATAGATTATTTCATCATCATCATCATCAATCCAGACCGGGCCCCCGTGGTGGATTATGGCCTAACCCTCGCAACGAAAGTGAGGGGTGACCGTGCTCAGCAGTGGGACGTTATGGGTTGATGATGATGAAGTATAAAGACTGTTACATATTATATGGTTCCTAAAAACGTTTGTTTCTCCATTGACCTACATTTGGTGCATCTCAAGCGCCATCGCTCACACCCCAAACAATCAGTTGTGCCTACCCATAGGAGTTTCTCTCATGTATTATGTACAATGCTTCCGGTTGCGGTGGAACCACGATTGGGTAACTTTTTATCCGAATTTTTTGCAATTTAACTACGGCATGGAATAACATTTTTTTGGGAACGTTGTTTCTGTAACTGCGTAACCGGAAGATCAACTCGTTCACTTGATAGTAAGCGCCATGCCTGCTCATATCTCTAAAATAATTAAAAATAATATAAATTTTTAGACACTGCTCCCGTCACCCTGAGACATCGGTTCTTAAGTCTCATATGTCCAGTGATTTAGCTGGAAACAGTGTTCTTCAAACTGGAACACAGTCCGGTCGGCGTCAGGTTGCGGGTTTGATCTCTTTAGATAAATGTCTTTGGTCGACTTATGAACGCTGAGCGATATTGATGGTGACAGTTAGCAGGACAGTTCAGTTTAAGGCCTTAAACTGAATGGATTTAACTGTTCGTGGTGAGGCTCCAGATTATTTCTCTCGGCAAACAAAGACGCTGGAAGGGTGTTCCAATCTTTGGTTGTTCGAATTATAAAAGACGATTCAAATTCCTTTAACACGAAATCGTGCTCATTGATCACACCAATGAGATCAAGTGAAAATAGGTACTATTGTGATGGATCACTTAATTTCGGCCTCGATCCTTCATATTAACTTCGAACATAGGGACCTTTCCACTTCGCCTACCACAGACCTTATACTAACACGAAATAAAGATAGATAGCTCGGTCAATGTTGACAACCTGACCAACGCAAGCAACCATATAACAAAACGTATAAACAGTAAGGTTAGTTTTGCTGTCATTAATAACCAGCTACCAGACAGAGACAAAACGAAAGGTAATTATGTAGCCTTAATTCCGTCAAAAACACTTAACCATTTTGGTTTAGTACCTATTATACAAATTTCAACTTAGCGGAATTCAAAATAGGGTTAATTTTTAACTAACAATGAAGGACTAGAATGGCATAACTCTCTCGTAGTTGCAATAGAAATTGCGCTTCGTGTAAAGGCGATACGATTTTTTCGAAAAATTTGTCACTTTTAGTTGATCATTAAACAGTCTAGTAACTACGCGTTTTACTTTCTAAAGCAATTTGATTAGAGCTTATTTTTAACTACAGATTGCGGTGAGATTTTAATCAAAAGAAACCATATAAATGCTCATACTGTCTTCACTAACGCTTCCACCTATTTGATCTAAAAGTTGTAATGTAATCGAGAACAGAAGCGATCCTTTGGGAGGTGCCAAATTGAAAGTACGAAATCATCTAAAAAAGGCATCCAGTAGCAGTGATGGGCTAGTCCGAGATGCTTTAATCGATTGTCTCGATTATTGAAACATCTCGATTCTTTCGCAGTCGATTTTAAGTGAATTTAAGTCTTTTTTTATCCATCCGAAAAGAAATAGTCGTGGTCAGTGCCACCTGCTGCGATTCTATCGAGTTTAGATACGACATCAGCTCACCAGCGAGAGAGAGCGCAGTGGCGAGTCAATCGAATTGGAGCAATCGAAAAACTTGAAGAGCGAATTGTTTGTAGACTCGATTGTAATTTGGACCAAATCGATTGTCTAAATATCTTGTACTCGCTTATCACTATCCAGTAGTTTTCCCAATAGGGTTGACAGTTGACAACAGTTAAGGGGGGTGAGAAAGGTAAATGGTCGTCTGCGGTGACGTTAAAGATAGGTTTTATTTAGAAGTTTTTTTTTTCTATCCGGTGTTGCTTGGAGCCTAAAAGCTTAACAGTTTCTTGTCCAATACATTTGTTTTGTTATTTCGAGTTCTTATTGTTGTGTTTGGATTGTAGAGTTGTCTGATCCTAACGGTTGGTATTGGCGTGGGTCGTCCGTAGTTTTCGTAATGAAATAAGCGCGGACGCGGCCAGTGCGTTGCTAAATGCAGGAACGGTTTCCTTAGTGGTAACTACGGACGTTCGATGTTATTACTGACTATGAGGGGCCTCACCACGAACAGTTAAATCCATCCAGTTTAAGGCCTTCAACTGAACGGCCCTGCTAACTGTCACCACCAATATCGCTCAGCGTTCATAAGTCGACCAGAGACATTTATCCAAAGAGATCGTAACAATGTGTTTGCATTTATGGGAGTTTATATAGCGCCATCCTATTCTTTTATTCTCTTCAGGTTAAAGACTTGCTCGTCTCGTCAGTAAGACAAAAAAAAATTTTTTTGACACATGCACGACCCTGTTAACCGACTTCAAAGAAGGAGGTTTTCAATTCGGTGGTATTTTTTTATGTTATTAATATTTCATGCAAGTTATGATAAATAAATTGAACAACAAAGCTAATGTTTAATTTCCAATGGGCTTACAAAATTGCTTCCTTCTGTGTTTCAATAGAACTAAGCTTACGACTGACACGTTTGCAAAATTACCTAAGCTGGCAGCGTTCGCATCCACATTTATTATGCTATCAGCAAAGGAAAGGGCCATTGGCGCTGTTTGCCGAACACTACAATCAGGGTCTTTGCAGGGTGAATAGCGTATCAGGCAAACGTGCGCCGCATAAGGAGGCCTTTACACGAAAGCCCTCGGGTTCCCTGGTAAAGACAGACACCAGGGGCAGACAGTGCTTCATTCGATAACAAACACGTCAAAACCGGCCCTGTGTAATAAGCCGGACGCACTGATTTCCTCAGGGCTTGCAATAATTTGATGAGGTTGGTATGAAAAGCGTAAGGCTAATCAATGCACTACTTATAACCAAGCAGAAAGAGGAAAAGAGGAAGACCCCGCCCCCCTTTCCTCCTTCCCCCTACTGCTCCCTTTTTTGTTCTCCCGTTCGTGAGAAAGAAGTGAGATACCATCAAAAACATAACGTTTGAAAAAAAAACATGGATCTACAACGAAGCAACTTATACTAAAAACCGGCTAAGTGCGAGTTGGACTCGCGCACGAAGGGTTCCGTACCATCATCTATAAAACTAGCAAATAAATCTCGTTTGTTGTATGGGAGCCCCTTTTAATATTTGCTTTGTACTGTTTTTTGGTATTTGTTGTTATAACAGCAACAGAAATACATCGTCTGTGAAAATTTCAACTGTCTAACTATCACGGCTTATGAGATACAATCTGGTGACAGACAACGGAGACTTATTAATAGGATTTCATTTTATCTTTTGGGTACGGAACCCTAAAAATATATAAAATCTAGCTTCGAAACTTACATTATAATATTTGTGCCGACGTAATATTTCTAGGTATGAAATTTAATAAGATCGAGAACGTTTTTACTTTGTAGTAAGTAAAAAACTTTACGATAACAACACAATTTTTTCACTAATGAGCGAGAAATTTCACGGAAATCTTTTATACCTTACATAATCTGTATCTCCTCATTATAATAGGAAGTTATAAAAACGAAAATCCGCGTAAGATTTCAAGAATTTTCAAACTAAATTAGTAAATAAATAATTTATCATTCTTTGTTTGGGCGGGGGACGCGTGTCGTAACAACCTCATTATAGCACGCGCTAATACAAACTTTATTTCAGAGGATTTCGATTGATTTTGCTCTGATACTTATCAACCTACCTACCTACCTACCTATGATGATGATGACTTATCAACCTACTAATTTTAGTTCTGTCTTATAATTGAGAAATCATCACTACAAAAGAAGCTGGTACCACGTACAGAATGGACACTCTCCACCTCCCGCGCTTTAACGTACCTCCACCCGCTATTTGGAGGTCAATCGGGAGGTTAGTCAATATTACAGAACCAAGTATGACAAAAGACAATAAACAAATGGATCAGTTTGAACCTTCACATCAGCGGGTAGTCTTTTGTTTCGGTCGCGTAGTATCTTTGATTACTTGCTGGGTCCTGACCACGAACAGTTAAATCCATCCTGTTAAAGGCCTTAAACTGAACTGCCCTGCCAACTGTCACCACCAATATCGCTCAGCGTTCATAAGTCGACCAGAGACATTTATCCAAAGAGATCGGAACAATTTGTTTGCATTTATGGGAGTTTATATAGCTCCTTCTCATTCTCTTTCTCTCTCATTCTCTTCAGTCTATTTTTGAGTGTCACGTCACGTTTGTCATTTATGAGTGTGTGGTGCCAATCTACGCCGTTTAGTTTGAGGCCTTAAAATGAACTGCACGGAATAAGACTAAATACGCGGTGATCCCGAGGCAATAAGATGAGCAACATAAATTAATTTCAACATAGAGGCTTACAGCGAACCAAATGGCAAATAAAAAGTTCAGAGCAACGTTCAAATCAATTGAATGCAACCATTCAAGGAAAATATCGCAAGTTTTCAACTGAACTGAAGTGCACTTAAACGTTCAGTTGAATTTCCGTTGCAGTAATAACTAATTTGTATTTTGAATTCTCTTAGATTTCCGTTCATTACTGTGTTCCGGATTGAAGGTTTATATATTATATTATATTATAGTATATAATATAATATTATATTATATTATATGAAGCATTATTATTTTCCATTTTTTTGCGTAAGTTATTTTGATGCACGCCTACACCTACGCCTCTCCTTCACTATGGGTGGTTGACTGGTAGGAAATGCTCTTAGCGTTAAGTCCGCCATTTGTACTAGTTAGTTAATCTGTGCAATAAAATATTAAATAAATAAAGAAATAAGGTTACTGTTTCCAGCGAAATTACGGAGCATTCCTATCACTACATAGTATGAAACAAAGTCGCTTCCCGCTGTCTGTCTGTATGCTTGATTTTTAAAACTAAGCATCGGATTTTGAGACGTTTTTTTTAATAAATAGAATAATTCATGGGGAAAGTTCGTATGTATAATACATGCATAATATGGTAGAGAAACATTGAATATTTTAGAAGTTTTTAATGTGATGTCGTAAATAAACACATTTTTGAGCTTAAATTGCAAACGCTGGCTGAAACCTACGAGATAGATCAAAATAATGTACCACACTATTATACACCTTAAAAAGGTCTACAAAAAAGTTTTCAATAGTATTATGTCTATCTCTTAGGAATAACCCACAATAACCATTTTTATCCTTTACTTTTTCCGAGCAATAACGGCTTATTAACGAAGCGTTAATTTTTAGTGTCGCACAAGATTTTGTGATGAAATATCTGGCTGGTGTTATAGCTGCTGGTATGGGCAGGCGTGGCGCTTACCATCAGGTGAATGTCTTACTCGTTTCGTTAACGGTTCCAGGATATATAGAAAACGCGGATGAAATCGCATGGAGCAGCTAGTTCAAATAGAAAGAGAAACACGAGATTGATAAAAGTCTACATTCATCATCATCATCAATCCATAACGTCCCACTGCTGGGCACGGGTCTCCCCTCACTTTCGTGAGGAGGGTTAGGCCATAATCCACCACGGGGGCCCGGTCCGTATTGGTGGATAACACACCTACTTCCGAAATAATTCTCGGGTAGATATGTGGGTTTCCTAACGGTGTTTTCCTTCACCGAAAAGCGAGTGATAATTACGTACATGTGTTTTACAGAAACACATTGGTACGAGCTTGCACTGGGATTTGAACTTACGACCTTCTTATTGGAAGGCGGACGTTCTCCCACAAGGCTACCACCGGTCTCCATTAGCATCGCAAATACAGTCGAAATATTATTTATGAAAGCCTGCCAATTGCAGGAAATATCTAGAAATAGTCTAGGCAGAGTATTGGATATATTTTAGTATTCCAAGCCCAATCCTATTCGATCACGTAGGGAGATATTTCAAGTAATATATTTCGGGGTTGCAGAGTTTAGATATTGTTTGGATTTCTTTAATATCTTTCAGTAAGTTTTTTTTACACTACTGCCTAGTTTTTCTTTAACCCGATTCGACCGCGAATCGACCCCATAAGTTACAGCGCCACCCAGAACATAGCATTGCATAACCTTGCGTGGCACTGCACTGCGCTCGTCACCCTGAGACAACGGCTCTAAAGTCTCCTATGCCCAGTAATTTCGCTGAAAACATTGCCTTTCAAACCGGAACACAGTATTGTTTTCACACTTCTGCTTGGCGGACGAATAAATCACTTACCTAAGCCCACTAAAATAAATAAATAAACCACTAACTTATCAATGAAAATTAAACACGACCTACTTTTTACGAATATAAAACAACTAAATCCAATATTTCAAAATAGATTATACTGAATTTACAAGAGAAGCGAAGTGACTCTCGAAGTTCACAAACGTTGTGGAGTCGTGGGTCCACTCACTTGAGAACATTGCGTAAAGTTTGACTTATGGTGGGTACAGACCAACCGAACATAAGCGAGCGAATGGTCACCAATTGGTGGCCACCGAACGGTACAGTACACGCTCGTTTTCGCTGTTGTGTCCACACCAAACGAACGCATGCAGAGTTCGGCGAATCACGCCGAACTAGTGATGTGTCGTTACCATACGGCTTAATAACCAAACGATTATTGTAGTAGGTAACAACTTTATGGTATATTGGCAGCGCCTCGCGGTTTCACTCGTATTACCTATAACTATCCCACATGATCCCGTCAATTTTTAAGGGATAAAACGTATCCTTTGTTCTACTTCCAGCACGTAAACCATCTATCTGTATAGTAAATTTCATCAAAATGCGTTGAGCTGTTTTTTCGTGAAGAGGGAAGAACCCGTACCCGTATATTTTACTTTACGCTGAAGAAATGCGTGTTATCCATCAATCCAGACCGGGCCCGAAACGAAGCGACGAAAGTGAGGGAGACCTACGCGCAGCAGTGGGAAGTTATGGGTACATGATAATTGTTTTAGTCTTATTCTGTGTTTCGGTTTGAACGAAATTACTGGAATGAGACTTTAGAGCCGATGTCTCAGGGTGACGGGCGCAGTGCAGCGCCGCGCAAGATCTTGTAATGTAAAATTCTGGGTGGCGCTGTAACTGTTATGGGCTGGCGTGGCGCTTACCATCAGGTAAACTACCTGCTCGTCTATTAACTTAGTACTATTAAGTGATTACGTGTATAAACTTCCCGTAGTGTTCGTGGTCTATGAAACGTTGTCGAGTTCATATCCACAAAGTACCTACTCCCGTGTACCTCAAACAATAGAGGCCGGAGTTTGAATTTAATTTGGAGCTTGTAGGACATTGCATGGATGTTTCTAAACGAGGTCTGCAATACGCTGGAGGCTGCCATACCCGACTACATTTTGCGAAATTAAGGTGGGTCTCGCATGGTACCGCCCGCTGAAATACGCAGTTCATTGAATCGGTTTTGTTTAACTATCATAATCATACCATCATCAACCCATATCAGCCCTTTTCGTGAGGAGGGTTAAGCAATAAGCCACCACGGGGGTGCGGTCCAGAATAGTGGATAACACACCTACCTCCGAATTAACCTTCATAATAAATTTAAAATTTTTTAATTGTAATCATAATTTTCATATCTTTTGGTAAATAAAACTGAGCATACATACATACAGTCACGCCTTTCTCCCGTTAGGATAGGCAGAGACTACATCTCTCCACATGCTACGTTCCCAACGGAAAGCAGTACACCAACTCCCTGACACCCTCTACTGGTTTCTGGAACCCCAGACCAACAGGCTGTTCAAGGTCTATGCGTGGTGCTGTCACATCCTTTCCGCCTGGTCTCATTCACACAAAGAACATCAATCCGTCTTTACTCATCATCTCGCATACATCCTCAATCTTATCTTTCATGCCTCCTCCAACATTCATCGTAGTAAAGTGACTTTATATAGCCCACTCTTCCCCCCACCCTCACCCCTTCGCTAATTCTGAGGGCGACTCATCATCAACAACCTATAACGTCCCATTGCTGGGCACGGGTCTCCCCTCACTTTCGTGAGGAGAGTTAGGCCATAATCCACCACGGGGGCCAGATCCGGATTGGTGGATCACATACCTACCTCCGAAATAATTCTCGGGTAGGTATGTGGGTTTCCTCACGATGTTTTCCTTCACCGAAAAGCAAGTGATAATAACGTACATATGTTTTACAGAAAAACATTGGTACGTGCCTGCACTGGGATTTGAACTCACGACCTTCTGCTTGGAAGGTGGATGTTCTCCCACTAGGCTACCACCGCAACTATAGCAACTACCTGAGGGCGACTACACTACTTCATTAGGTAGATGAAACAAAAAACATCAAAATCTACAATAACTATGGAATATAGTAGCTGGAACATTAGGAACATTATATTTACCTAAAATATCAAAGCAATTACCTTGTATTTCGTAATTTCGGGATCTCGAAACAAACAAAATATAGCCCAAACATCCCATCGCAATTCAAAATCCAAATATTATTCATAATACAGCAGTTAATGTAGAATTCTGTACTATTTGCTACAATCAATTTAATGCGAGATATGTAAACTATCGAGAGAATCGCATTCACCTTAAAATTACAATCGATTTTATAAACATACTAGCTGTGCCCTGCCACGCTTCGCTGTGGCACATTCGCACATTAAAAACAAGTATTTATTTATAAAAAAAAATACAATAATATTATTATCTGTTATAATAATTGTACATTGCAAAAATAAAACAGAACTACTTAACACAATACAAAAAACAACAACAAAAATCAACTCATTTAAAAAAATATCAACTCGATTGCGAGAACTATCGAGTTGTTGGAACAATCGACTCAAACATCTCGGACTCGTCCGTCACTAATTCTGTTGTTCTCGTGTATACACCACGGATTAAACAGTTCCACAAACAATAGCTGTTTGTATTAAGTTTAGATAGGTAGCCTGCAGTATAGAAGTTTGAATAGCTTTAGTTATAAGTTATGTTCGTTTCTCGAACGGTTACGTATCAAATTCAATTGTAGTCTTTAGTTTTGTAAAATGCAAACCTAATCGAAAAAGGATAACGGGTGTTATAGGATTTTGGACTCTATTGTATTTTATTGAAATAAAACTTCCTTACATACGTTTGACTGAATGCGTTACGAAAAATGTGATCAGGCGAGGCTACGGGATTTGAGAGGGAGATTCATATAAGTGAAGATAGGAATAGAGATTGAGTTCTGTTTCACATATTTTTTAAATAGCTATAATGAAATATTTGAGATATTTTATTTTTCGATTTTTTTTAGTTGAATTTTCTTTGTTATTATGTGTTCTAGCACATATTCCGTTTTTTTATAACACAAGCTTGTTAAAAAGATTGACTATAAAAAGAGACAAGAAGAATTTTACCAATAAAAACAAATTACGATTTTGCGCGTGTCAAATAACTTAAAAATTGCTAATGCTAGAGTAATTTAAATGTTCTATTCTTCTTTATAAAATTATTATACGTGTGTAAAATTTAATTGGGAATAAAATTGGGAATTGTTTAGCTTTGGTAGCCTAGTGGGAGAATCTCCGCCTTCCAAGGAGAAGGACGTGAGTTCAAATCCCAGTGCGGGCACGTACCAATGTGTTTCTGTAAAAAATATAATTGTACGTAATTATCACTCGCTTTTGGGTGAAGGAAAATATCTTGACGAAACCCACACGCGTACACGTGTGGGTATGTTATCCATCAATGCGGACCGGGCACTCGTGGTGGATTAAAGCATAACCCTCCTCACGAACGTGAGGGGAGACCCGTGCGCAGCAGTGGGACGTTATGGGTTCATGATGACGATGATGAACATATAGAATCTTAATTTATTGAATTGTTATTATGAATATTAATAATTATTATGATAGCCCTCAAAACACACAAAACGGCTAAACGCGTTAACCCATGTTAATGTCATGTTAGTGAATAATAAATAACATGCGGAGGTGTTACATAACGTATTCAAACCTTGCCAAATAACTCCTATTATAACCATTTACCGGGTATTACCCCCGTACGTGAATATTCAGGCTCAATTAACGAAATAAAGGATATAAAAATGCTGCTCCTATTTTTATATGGTTCGCGATTCGTATTTATTTTATTGTAGAGTCGTTTGTTTGATTAGGATAGATAGATAGATGGATGATAGATTGATGGATAGAGAGATAACTCTTCATTGACACCAAAATTTTATTGTGGTAAGCCTCTTCTGCAAGAGACCGCCTGGGGAAGTACCACAGCTTTGCCAGATATTCAACCGCCAAGCAGTCGTGTGCAAACATTACTGTTTTCCGGTTTGAAGGGCACTGTTTCCAGCGAAATTACTGGGCATATGAGACTTTAGAGCCGATGTCTCAGGGTGGCGAGCGCAGTGCGGAGTCGCGCAGGATTATGCAATGCAAAGTTCTGGGTGGTGCTGTGACTGTTATGGGCCGGCGTAGCGCTTAAAATCACGTGAACAACTTGCTCGTCTCGTCACTCAGTCAAAAAACGTTAGATAGATGGATAGATAGATGGATTGATAGATAGATAACTGACACCAAAATGTATACAACACAGAGAGAAAAAAACATAAGTTAACATTAAGATATGACATTTAAAATTTTCTTAACACGTTCCCTACAAACTGAAAGTGAAATCCATCTTTTCCACTAGACACAAAAATTACTGAAAATTAAAGAGTCAGGTTGATGTTGAAAGCATTTACGTGAACACGTTATAATTTAAATCGTAGCTATTTTTATAACCACCCTGTACTTTGGTAGAGCGCGCGCGGTCGATCGTGAGAAAACTCGACCTGCTGTACCCTATCTGTTTGATTTTTTTTATTCGAATGAGTGACGAGACGAGCTGGTCATTCACCTGGTGGTAAGCGCTACGCCGCCTATTACAGTTACAGTGCCGCCCAGAACTGTGCATTGCATAATCCTGCGCGGCACTGCACTGCGCTCGTCACCCTGAGACATCGACTCTAAAGTGTTATATGCCCAGTGATTACGCTGGAAACAGTGCCGTTCAAACCGGAACATAGTAATGTTTGCACATTACAGTTTTGCGGATGAATATCTGGCAAAGGTGTGATGGTACTTCCCCAGGCGGTCTCTTGCAGAAGAGGAAATCATTTTAATTTCAGATTATTTTATAAACGGGCATTACGAGTATTATTAGATACTAAAAATTTTAACGACAAAATAAAACCTATAATGCAAAGCAATCATTATTTTTCAACACACACTTTAATACCCTGTTCAATATGTACTTAGTTCAAAATTAAACACTTATTTAATTTCAAATAAATTTTCTCATATTCGTTCAACAGATAATGACACTACGGACTCAAATTAGATATACACACATTTATTCAAATCATTGAATAAAGAGGCCCGTTCAAAATCTCAAAAAGAATTGTTCTTCTATTGTTTCACGCGTTATTTTCTCTGTTAATTTAACAGAATTTCTTTTTTATGCAAATATTAGACGTTACGATTGCCATCAGGCTCAAAACCGGCAGCTCTGAAGGCTGAATCAGTTATTTGAGTTAATTTAGAAGTAATAGGAATTGTAGGTCGAAGCGAATCGAATCGGGGGATGAATTGGATAAGCAATAGGAAATTCGGTCATATCTCAATTTTTTTTTATTAGTCGAGCATGTCGTTCATCTGATGGTATGCGCTACGCCTGCCCATAACAGTTACAGCGCCACCCAGAACTTTCCATAGCATAATCTTGCGTGGCACAGCACTGCGCTCGTCACCCTGAGACATCAGCTCTAAAGTCTTGTGGGCTACTCACATACAACAAATATATAATTCTATATATCTCCCTACTTACTATAAAATATCTATAATACATTTATACAAATAAATAATAAATAATACACTGATTTAACAATACATAAATTACTCATAATAAACATAAAATATAATACACCTAAACTAAACCTATATAACTAAATACGCAACTTACAATAATAACACAATAATATTTACATGCATTATGACACTGATGGTAAGCGCATTGGAATCAGCGGTAGCCTCCTCTGGCTACCTTGTTTGTGCTACGGTTCGCGCGACACAGATTACGCGGTAGTAGTCGAGCTCGGGCGCGTCTCCCGCTCGCGACCGGTTGCCGCCGCCGCGACCCGGGCCTTCCCCGCGCTAGCCCTCAGTCAGCGACAGACTAGTTGGCGATAACTGTGTCACACGCTCACCCATCTGTTTACTCCTTCTATACCCGAATAAACTATTTAAACAAGAGGACGCTTTGATTGTGCACCCGCGTCCCATAACTGGTGACCCCTAATAGAACACGAAGATCAAGCAGAATGAGTGATAGTAGTGATTCGAGTGTGAAAACAGCGATACCGGCTCAAGACGGCGCTAGTGGAAGTACGCCGCACGGACCGCACGTAACTGTGCGCCGTGCCCAACGAGTACGTGTCTCCGCGGAACGCGAACACGACTTTCGTAGGATGAATCTTAAAGTGCCACCCTTTTCACCGGACGATCCTGAGATATGGTTTGCATTACTCGAAGCGAGACACCGTTATGAAAAAATTAAAACTGAGCTGATTAGACGCCTGTCCGCCTCACACGAAAAAAAGGTTAAACAATTGTTAACTCATGAAGAACTAGGAGACCGGAAGCCTTCACAGTTCCTGAGGCATCTTCAGGATCTGGCCGGACCTTCCGTACCCGAAGACTTCATCAAAACAATTTGGAGCAACCGCCTACCGAATAATATTCAGACAGTATTAGCGTCACAGACCACCCAACCGCTAGACCAGCTATCTGACTTAGCCGACCGTATTCACGAACTGACCTCGCCATATAATGTCGCATCAACATCGACAAATATCGCACACACTAACCCTCTTAGTGAGATTGCAGAGCTCAGGAAGATGGTGGAGCGCCTCGCGCTGAAAATAGACGAACACACGCGCACTTCGAATCGCTCACACTATAACAACCGTTCCAGACCACAGAGACGTCAATCGCCATCACAAGGATCACGCCAGACCCAGAGGACGCGATCCAACTCCAGCTACCGGAAGTACCCTTTGTGCTGGTATCATTCAAAGCACGGAGGAGACGCACGCTCCTGTGTCAAGCCATGCGACTTTGTTAAAAAGGCGGGAAACTTCACGGGCAGTCGCTAATGGCGGCTGACGATTGCCCTGCCTCTTCAGGTCGCCTCTTCGTTACCGACCGTAGTTCGAGCACCCAGTTCCTGGTGGACACCGGCAGTGACCTATGCGTATACCCTCGATCTGCACTTCGGGAACGTCGCAGCAAGACCGACTACCAACTGTGCGCGGCTAACGGAACTACAATAGACACTTTCGGTTATTTAGAGCTAAATTTAAATTTAGGCTTAAGGCGTAGCTTTCCATGGCGCTTCATTGTAGCAAATGTTACTAAAGCTATTATTGGTGTTGATTTCCTTAGCTTTTATAATCTGATAGTAGATTGCCGTAATCAGCGTTTAATTGATAACACCACAACATTGTTTTCAAATGCTTCTATTGCTAAGACTGATGTATTTTCTATTAAGGCTTGGACGGGTGACACAAGGTATCACAATATCTTAAATAATTTTCCAGAAATTACCCGCCCTTCAGGCACACCGCTGATTCCAAAGCACACCACCAAACACCACATCCGCACTACACCCGGCCCACCCATATCATGCACACCTCGCAGACTAGCTCCCGATAAGCTTAAAATTGCTAAGCAAGAATTTGAACTGATGCTTAGTAATGGTACAGCGCGCCCATCTGACAGTCCCTGGGCCGCGCCCTTACACCTGGCTCCAAAAAAGGATAACGGCTGGCGACCATGCGGCGACTATCGAATGCTCAACGCACGCACTATCCCAGACCGTTATCCAATAAAACACATACAAGACTTCGCTCAAAGTATCGCTGGTTGTATGGTCTACTCAACAATAGACCTAGTTAAGGCCTACAACCAAATACCGGTTTACCAGGATGACATACAGAAGACCGCGATCTCGACACCCTTCGGACTGTTTGAGTTTCCATTCATGACCTTTGGGTTAAGAAATGCAGGTCAAACATTCCAAAGGTTTGTCGACGAGATGACCAGAGGTCTCGACTTCTGCTATTGTTATTTGGACGATTTCCTCGTCTACTCCCGCACAGAAGTAGACCATGAAGCCCACCTTCAGCAGCTTTTCACCCGCATGAAGGAATATGGCATCCTCGTAAACACAGCGAAATGCGTCTTTGGAGCTAGCGAAGTTTCATTTCTGGGGTACAAAATATCAGCCTCCGGTACGAAGCCCCTGGAATCAAAAGTGGAGGCCATCAAGCATTACCCCCCACCAAAGACGGTCCGTGAATTGAGACGATTTTTGGGGATGGTAAATTTTTACAGGCGATTTTTACCGCACGCCGCCAAAGTTCAAGCACCCCTAAACGCCTTACTAACTGGATCAGTAAAAGCATCGCATCCAATCCACCTGTCTGGTGATACACTGTTGGCCTTCGAACAATGCAAAGAAAACCTGGCTAACGCTGCATTGCTCGCTCACCCAGATTGTCAAGCCAAACTCGCGCTGGTAACAGACGCGTCAAATTTGGCGATGGGAGCAGTTCTGCAGCAGTTTGTGGATGGTACGTGGCAACCCCTCGCGTTCTTTTCACGGAAGTTCAGTCCTTCTCAACAGAAGTACTCAGCCTTTGACCGCGAGCTGTTAGCCATTTACGAAAGTATAAAACACTTCAGGCACATGTTGGAGGCAAGACACTTTGTGGTGTATACAGACCACAAACCTCTCAGTTATGCTTTTAACGAAAGAAAAGCTAACTGTTCCCCTCGTCAGTACCGGCACCTCAATTATATCTCGCAGTTCACTACCGATATCCGACACATCTCAGGCAGAGATAACGTCGTCTCTGATGCATTGTCCAGGATAGAAGAACTGCAGACATCAATCGACTTCACCTTGCTCGCCACATCTCAAGCATCTGACCAAGAGCTCGCTCAACTTCTGGGTGGTGAATCTTCACTCCGCCTGAAGAAGTTGAAAATCCCCAACACCCACACAGAACTTTACTGTGACATTAGCACAGAATCACCAAGGCCTTTCATTACGAAACCATTTCGAAAACCACTCTTTGATAGCCTTCATAATCTCAGCCACCCAGGCGCAAACGCAACCGCTAAAATGATAGCAGAGCGATTTATTTGGCCGGGGGCGCGCAAAGACTGCCGAGAGTGGTCACGAAAGTGCCTGGCCTGTCAACGCGCTAAAGTGAGTCGCCATGTGTCATCTCCATTAAGCACATTCGACTTACCTCGCGCCCGATTCGCTTTTGTCCACGTGGACATTATCGGACCACTGCCTTCATCACAAGGCCATCGGTACTGCTTAACAGCAGTGGACCGTTTTACACGCTGGCCCGAAGTCACGCCAATGGCAGATATGACAGCCGAAACTGTTGGCAAGGCGTTGATGTCGTGGATATCCAGATTTGGATGTCCAACCGACATTGTGACTGACCGCGGCGGTCAGTTTGAATCGGCACTTTTCCAATACCTTGGAAAAATGATCGGATTCAAACACCGCAGAACAACCGCGTATCATCCAGCGTGTAACGGTTTGGTGGAACGTTTTCACCGTCAATTAAAAGCAGCGATAATGTGTCACGCTGACAACAACTGGGTTGATACATTACCCTTGGTGCTTTTAGGCATAAGAAGCTCATTTAAAGAGGATCTTCAAGCTTCATCAGCAGAGATGGTGTATGGCGAGCCGTTACGTCTGCCGGGAGAATTTTTCCAGGCGACAGTGCCAGACTCCACCGACATATCAGACTTCACCACTCGCCTGCGCCATTTTGCAGCTAAGCTGAAGCCCTCACCAGCTTCTCGTCACACTAAAGCCAAAATCTTCATTTTCAAAGATTTGACATCATCCAGCCACGTTTTCTTAAGGGACGATGCAGTGCGAGGCGCTTTACAGCCTCCCTTCACCGGCCCCTACGAAGTGCTCGAACGCGGTGACAAAACCTTTAAATTATCTGTCAAGGGTAAAACTGTTACCGTGTCTATAGATCGGCTCAAGCCGGCCTACATGCTGGTTGATCCAACTCCTACCCCCACCCCATCCCCCATTCCCACTGTCTTACCCGATCCCATTCCAACACAGCAACAGGACAATTTAATCCCAGTCCCGGCGCAGGATGTAGTAAAGGAGACTCGCTATGGACGTAAAGTGCGACTCCCTAACTACTATCGTCCGTAGTGACGGACTCTGAAAGGGGGGTGATGTGGGCTACTCACATACAACAAATATATAATTCTATATATCTCCCTACTTACTATAAAATATCTATAATACATTTATACAAATAAATAATAAATAATACACTGATTTAACAATACATAAATTACTCATAATAAACATAAAATATAATACACCTAAACTAAACCTATATAACTAAATACGCAACTTACAATAATAACACAATAATATTTACATGCATTATGACACTGATGGTAAGCGCATTGGAATCAGCGGTAGCCTCCTCTGGCTACCTTGTTTGTGCTACGGTTCGCGCGACACAGATTACGCGGTAGTAGTCGAGCTCGGGCGCGTCTCCCGCTCGCGACCGGTTGCCGCCGCCGCGACCCGGGCCTTCCCCGCGCTAGCCCTCAGTCAGCGACAGACTAGTTGGCGATAACTGTGTCACACGCTCACCCATCTGTTTACTCCTTCTATACCCGAATAAACTATTTAAACAAGAGGACGCTTTGATTGTGCACCCGCGTCCCATAGTCTCATATGCCCAGTAATTTCGCCGGAACACAGTACTGCTTGGCGGATGAGTATCTGGCAAAGGTGTGGTGGTACTTCCCCAGGTGGTCTCTTGCAGAAAAGGCCTCTCACCACTAACTAAATGAAACCAATCCGCATCACTTCTTTCCACCAACCAACCAAACACATTACTTCTTTCCACCTGGACGCACCGAGAATGATTTACCTTGACACGGGTCAGTCTAGACGACGCTTCACAAAGACAGCTTTTTCAAAAAATGTGATCCATATGCCTAAATAGGATTTCCTGTGTCTAAGGAATCAGGAACTACGAGGACCATGGTCCTACAAACACCCAGACTCCGAGCAAATACCTGTAGAAGATAACCTCCAAAGTCTTGCAAAGCAGTGCAAAGTTGCCAGCGCTCCAATTGCTTACATAATACATTGTGGTGATTCTGATGGAATTGCATTATAATTCCTCCATCTTCCTTCACTATTGTATATAAAAACGTACGGAAACTCGGTATTCGTATATGGGTGACATTCCCGACCCGCTCAAAGCGGTTTGCATTCACATGCAAAATACGAATAGCGAAGGAATGGGTAACCCCACTTCTTTATAAAACCGCCTTCAAATATAATAAGCAAGTTTTTAAGTTGATAGTGAGTATTTTTCCTGTCAATGTCAAACCACTGCTTGAGTCTGATGTTTCCAGCGAAATTACTGGGCGTATGAGACTTTAAAGCTGACGTCTCAGGGTGACGAGCGCAGTGCCGCGCAATATTATGCAATACAAAGTGCTGGGTGGCACTGTAACTGTTATGGGCAGGCATGGCGCTTACTATCAGGTGAACGACTTGTTCGTTTCGTCATTTAGTCGAATAAAAAAAACCACGACTGTGGACTTATATTCTATTACTAAAGGTTCGATGGGTTTTGAGTTACATTTGAAATGATAATTGAGTCGTCGTCGAGTCTTAATCAAACAACAGATTTCGGTGAAAAAGAGCCCAGATTTTAAAATGGCACCTACCTTAATTTGCATTAATAAAATTGTAGACATAATCTATATATATATATATATATATATATATATATATATATATATAAATGTAATGTTGGTTTGTGTACGCATCAAAAACTCAAAAAGCTCTGCACCGATCGAGCTGAAATTTTAGCATGATATATAATCGGCATCGAGGATTGTTTTTATCTATTTTTTTCATCAGTGACATATCAGCGAATGTGCGAATGTGCCACAGCGAAGCGTGGCAGGGTACAGCTAGTAATGTTATACTTTGTAATAAATCGTATAACATTAATTTCTTTTTAGTTTAGGCACCGTAAAACCAATGCAAAGCTCTAGGTGGCAATGTAATTGTTATACGCCGGTGATTACCATCTGGAATAGGTCCTGCCACTTGAATATTGCATAAGAGAGATGGATTTCGCTTGCATCATTGTAAAAAGCTGTAAAAAATTATATAAAAAATATTATTATTAAATTTGAGAGTTTGTTTGTTTGTTCCGCAATCCGTATTTTACACATCATCTCGCAAACTCCCCTATAAAACTAAAAAAAAATTAAAAATAACTATACTATTGGGCCCGCTGGGAATCCAAATTCCCAGCGTACTCACTGATGGACCCGTTGGGAATATACCGCATCTCTAATGTGTTCAGGTTCAAGACCAGACAAAGTCACGGCCCAAAGCTAGTTCCTTAATAATTCACAAAAACCTCACTGAATACTCATAAAAAATTAATTGCACCAACCTCCTATACATACATACATACACACAAAACCGACACACCTCGGGTAATAAAACCTTATGACATCCAAACCACATGCGGAGACAAAGTGAAACGTTTTTGATGTAAACAAACATCCTCTATGTGGTATAAGATGGACCTAAAATTAGGGTAACGCAAACAAAACCACAAACGCGTTCGTTCACGTTTGACAGAGTAGTGGTGGAGTCAGTACGTGAGCTTACACTTTTGGTTTTGGTGTTAATAAATAAACTTATAACGCGCCACGTTGTCAAAAGATCTTCCCTCTAGCTAACCGGCCCGATCCCCCTCTCCGCTACTGACTCGTAATTTTACTTAGAAGGGGTTAGAACAATAATTTAACTTCTTTTAAAACTATTATAAGTAACGTTGGAAGGGTATTTTAAAACTTATTTCACTAAGCAACGAGCCTGTGTCGGATTAATACGATTAGCACTATACTAACTACTAATCTTATATTACTACAATTATTTTATATTGTAACACTAGGCATAAATAAATAATGATGTAAATAAAAAAAAATTACATCCCCGTAGAGTTTCTTGGTCCTTTTTTCTCTGACGGGCGTATTTCTGAAGCCCTGGTAGAGTTAATGTAGTTTCTTTTTCCTGTGCGAGATTCAGGCATGAGTCACCACTTGAAAGGGAAATTTCCTTTTTCAAACTCAAACCATAATTAGTTAATTATTAGTTTAGTAGATCACATTTGACCAATTTTTTTATTTTCTCTATGTATAAATGGCTTAAGTGTTTGACTTGTAAAAAAGCAATATTTTTGTCTACTTGCAGTAAATGATTCGAGTATTGAGTTAGTAATTAAATGTTGTAATTTTACCATTATGGTAATGGCAGAAGAAGAATAATTACAACCCCTTAATGCAATAATTACTGGTAACTATGCTTAAATTAGTATTAACTTCTGAAAAAATATTATCATCACGTGCACGTTGGAGATCGGTGTTTGTACAAAGCTTGACAACTGCGTTAATCTGTACATTTTCCGCTCGGAACAAAGAGCCAAAGCAAATAGTCGGTCCGGAGATTTTTTGCGTTTCGTTTTAGAGAATTAGATATTTTTTTACGCACGAGGACGTCGATTCGTTTCTCTCATTTATTTAAGCTTTTGGTTTCTGAAAAGCTTTTAAGAAGTATCTTTTTATAATATGTAGTTAAGTATGTCTGTATGGTTTTCTCTGTTTCTTCTTCTCTATGTCAGTTTTCTTTATTTTATTAAGTAAAAACTTCTTCATGCGTTTCTCTTTGTTTTTGTTGGAATTCCAGTATTTTCATGTGCTTACAAAACTCAGGATCGACTATCATCAAGATGATGACCTGTCAAAAATCAAATAGGACCAACCAATGTTGGTCCTAATTGATTTTTGACAGGTTATTCCGTAGTGCAGTGCCGCACAGGATTATGCAATGCACTTTGTAACTGTTAACATTGTAACTGTTAACGACTTGCCAGAGTAGTCACTCAGTCAAATTAAAAAAATATATATTACGTATTATGAAGTTAGCGTTTGCCTGATCTTACTTTAGGCAGAATATTTAATATTGGTAGTTGGTAGCTCTGGGAATAAATTAATTTGAATATGCTAGCTTATGGCTTAGATATATTGTGTACTAGCTGCGCCCCGCGGTTTCACCCGCGTAGTTCCTGTTCCCGCGGGAATATGGGGATAAAAATAGCCTATGTTACTCGCTGTCAATTCAGTTTTCATACAAACTTTCATCCCCTATTTCAAACCCTTACAATTCTTTTATCGCATTAAAAAGTACCCTATGTCCTTCCTCAGGCTCTAGACTATCTCAGTGCAAAATTTCATTTCAATCGGTTCAGTAGTTTAGGCGTGAAAGAGCAACAGACAGAGTAACTTTCGCATTTATAATATAAGTAAGGATTATTGTATTCTGAAGAGGTTTATATTCTAATAGAGTCTTTATGCTATTTTTAGCAAATTATTTAAATCGTTTAACTATTTTACTGTTATACTAGGCACTAAACTCAAAACTCTCATTTCACTTAAAATATAGACATTTATTTTGAAGTCACAGACTGAAAGATTAAATTTATTATTGGTACGACACATACACATATACAGCACGCCTTTCTCTCGTTGGGATAGGCAGAGACTACATCTCTCCACATGCTGCGATCACAGCGGGAAGCAGTACACCAACTCCCCGACACCCTCTACTGGTTTCTGGAACTCCAGACCAATAGGTTAACAGGATTAATCATTGGCATAGACATAGATTGGGTCAACTGTCTCAACTCACGACTTAGAATTATAACATGATATGCCCAAGATAAGGACTAGCGAAACTTTGTCACAGTCGCAACTAGCAAATGAACTAGAATTAAAAAGAACCCTAAACTAAGACCTAGCTTTGTTCCCCGCTCTGGGAATCGAACTCGACACCAGACTGAGCCTTAATGAATCCAATTAACCGCTGTCTACTCGTCACGGCAAAGCCTGCACTGACAATACGGCCTGAGGGAGGCGAATTAGGTTTCGAACCCTGGGCTTTTGATCGTTGACGGCTGGATGCTATTCGGAACAATCGGATCAATATCTGCTTAGTTTGATAGGATAATGTTTTATTTAAACTAGCATTAGTTCCCAAAGTGGTCCAGGAAAACCCAGGGGTCCACGGGAGACTCGACGGGGGTCTACGTTGTTTGGAATGTCTTGTATGGAACTGCACTGCGCTTATCACTTCAGCAAACTTACTGAGCAGTAATGGCAAGCCAGACAAAAGAAGCGTCCAGCATGACATATCTCGATGCCTTTTTTATACAAAATGTATGAAAGTGACAGCGCCTTATAAAATAATGTAAGATACATTAACTCCTAAGTTTCAAAAGCCCAGTAATTATACGGAAAACAGTGACCTGCAAACCGTAACACAGTAATGTTCGCAGACTACTGCTTGGCAGATGAATGTCTGGAAAAGGTCAGTTACTTCCGTAGTTACAGACTCTTGCAAAACATGCTTACCGCTACAAACACTACATTTATTCATTTTTTCATAACGTTTCGAAAGAATAACACAGTACCTAAGTTATTCAAAACAGCGATGAGCGAGTCCAAGCTGTTATAGTCGATTGTTTCGATTGTTCCAACATCTCGATAGTTCTCGATGATTTTTTCCTCGCAGTCGAATTTGCGATTTACTCAATCGATTTGTTTTAGAACATCCGATTCGAAATAATCGTGGACAGTGCCATCGATTGAGATTTCTATTCTATTATTTCGAGTTTACATCAAATCGAGATTGGAAAGAGAGAGCGGAAAACGGAACAGTGAGTCAGTCGGCTCGGAATTATTGAAAAACATCTCGTTTAAAAAATTGCCACCGAGTTTCTTACCGGTTCTTCTCGATTGGATATATTCCGAATCTAGTTGTAGTTTCAGTTAACATTAAAAGGGTTTAATTTAGGGTCAAGCTCGCCTTTGTACATTAATTTATTACTAAGTTCTCTGTAAATAAGCTGTACGTGTACAATAAAGGACATAAGAATATAATGAGAGCTCTCTTAAGGCCCGTATGAACAAAGGTCTTTGACTTGACTTGAGATGTTTTTTGATTCGATTGTAATTTGGCACCAAATACGATTCTCTCGATTGTTTAATATCTCGGATTCATCCAACGCTACTTCAAGTTCAAGGACCGCAATAATCTGTTTGTTTGAACACAGCTGGAGATCTGTCCGTTGTCTCCCTGTCAATTCCATGAAAGGAGGGACATTGTGGAAACCGCCAAGCGTGATTATTTCGGAATTATGAACACAATGTTCAGTGAATTGTGATTAAATTCGTACAAAGAAAAAACACGTACCTAAATGTAAAATTAGTTTTTTTTTACTTAGTAACGAGACGAGCAAATCGTTCACGTGATGGTAAGTGCTACGCCTGTCCATAACAGTTACAGCACCAATCAAATAACAGCAGATTACAATCAATGTTGGCTCTGGTATTGGTATGTGATCCACTAATACGGACTGAGCCCCTGTGGTGGATTAAACCTAATCCTCCTCACGAAAGTAAGACTAAGATACTAAAATATTAGAGTTTTTTCGCCGTGTGTGGTCGTCCATTTAAATATAACAGTGAGCTAGCTCCTGGACTTCAAAAGGCATCGAAGTTGGCAATAAAACACTAATCTGAGATCTGCTGATGACATGGTACTTTTCGCCCAAATAACACAAGAACTTTGAAAGATGCTCCAAGAACTGAGCACGGCAGGCTTCAGGGTTGGATGGGCAGGAACTACATTATGTCGATGAATACATCTCCTTCCAGAACCGGCAAGATAAAGAAATCGAGCGCCGCGTCGAAAATACCTGGAGGAACTACTGGTCCATAAAGGAGCTGATGAAGGGCGATTATTACTGAAGCGCCGACTCATCGACATGTATATCCTGCCTCGTCTTTACCTACGGTGCTCAAACGTGGTCGCTGACCGATTCTCAGGGGTATCGAAATATTTATGTTTTCGGCTAAACCACTGCATCGATCTTAAAAATTCTTTCACTAATGGAAAGCTACTTTGGCGACTAATTATCAGCGAGTGACATAGGCTATATTTTATCTCCGTATTCCCACAGGAACGGGAACTACGCGAGTGAAACCGTGGGGCGCAGCTAGTTAACTATTAAGTCTCTAAGAGAAACACGTGCATTACTTATTTAATTGTCTCATTTACGACTAGAAGGTATTATCTTAAGAGTATTTTGGGGAAATAACGCGTTTTAATCGCAAATGAGTGACTTATTTTTTGAAATTTTCTCCTTGAATTTCATAGAATACTATGGACATTATTAGACATTAGCCTCATCCTTTGTTTCCACTTTATATTATCCTGCTATTTAACTGTATAACCTGCAGCCACTGTTGTTTTCAGTTAAACAACCCTCCACTCGTATAATTTACTTCCCCTTGTTTTGCTGTCATCCCCAAAAAGACAGGAAAGTGCGGAAATAACTTATCTTTGACAAAGGCCATTTTGCAGAATTGCTATCGTAATTAAAATTTGATAAATGAGTTGTCGCTCGACAACAACTGTTGTTTCAAAATGTTGTTCCAAGCTAAAAGGGAAGCTCTGTAAACTGAATGAAAGTTAAAAAAATTCTAAGCTATTTCAAAGCTTATAGAATTCTATTCGCTAGGTACTGTGTGCCGGTTTGGAGGCACTGTTTTCAACGAAATTACTGGGCATATGAGACTTTAGAGCCGATGTCTCAGGGTGACGAGCGCAGTGCAGTGCCGCGCAGGATTATGCAATCAAAGTTCTGGGTGGCACTGTAACGTTTATGGGCAGGCTTAAAGCTTTTAATCAGGCGAGCAACTGGCAGGTCTCGTCACTAAGTCAAAATAAAAAAAAAATAAGAGGTAATGAAGTCAACCAAGCGAATATAGAAATAAACTTTTTTTAATATTTGCTTTCGTACTGGACAGAGCGACGAGAGAGCAATAGCGACCAGGACATCTGGGGCGTAGACTGATTATTATTCCTAGTCGCAAACATCAAAATCGGAGGGTCGTAGTTCCTAATTTCCTCCTCCAAATCTAGACCAAGTGAAATAAAAATTACTTCATCTGAAAGTTGCTGATAGGTTTGGTTTTTATGTTGATAGGTTTGGTTTTTTCAATAACTGTGTTATGTATCCCCACAGCGCATGTCTGAAGACGTCATAAAAAAGAAGCCATTTTTTTGGATTTTGAAAGGCTCCAGTGTTTAATAGGATAACAAAATGCATTCCAAAAAAATAATTAAAATAGTACACAATAGTAAAAAGTCTAAAACAAATTACAAAAAACTATGAAAAAATAGCCACAAATAGAACAAAAAGGTAAAAACGTGAAACCCTATAAAAAGAAAAAAATAGCCTTGAAATTATGTCCCTACGTAAGCACGTATGAAATTCTTTGATTAAATGTTGTCATGTCGGGGGACCGCTCTTTTTGAGTCAATTTAATATCTAAGAGTCGTCGTTTAAAGTTTATTTCAGCAATTATATAGATCCTTTGCCAGATATTCATCCGCCATGTCACTAAAGAACTTTCCATTGCGAAGTCCTGTGCGGCGCCGCACTGCGCGTCACTCTGAGACGTCGGTTCTAAAGTGTCTTAATAATATGACCAGCAATTTATCAATAAAAAAAATAATTCCGATTCTGAAACACAGTTTACCTTAGTTCAGGATTTAACACGAACTTGTAAAATGAATTGATGTCAATAAAATATATTTGTATTTGTTTGTATTTGTAATTAAGCTCTTAACAGTGGTAAATTATTGCAAAGAATTGGACCTAGCGGGAAGGCAACTGCGACGTCCTTGTGAAAGTAAAATTAGAGCGAAAGACGAATCAAGCGAAGCGTGCTTTAAACCTTATACCATCTCAAAGTATTCGCCACAATCCTAAATTAATAACATATTAATATTTTGAATGAGAAACTTTTGTGTTTGTTTCAACTTAGCGCTAAATCGGCTGAGCGGCTTTTGATGCGTATTATGGACTTTAGCTCTTGGAATAACAGATACGATAGCTACTTTTTATCATCATCGTCCACGCGTATCATCATAGATAAGGCGGATAGAGCAATGTTGACTTATATAAAAAAGAAAACATATTTTTGAAACATTCATTTTATACTCTTATTTTAATGTAGATTTCTTCGAAGTAACGCTGGATTATTGTAAGCATCTTAGAGCGACAATATAAAATAATGCAGTTTGAAAAATTATTCGGCAACATTTTTTTTTATTGATAAAAGGTAGGTTTTTGATAAAAAAATAAACTTAAGTTAAGGTAGATTCCTCTTTTTCGAATACCTACGTAAATCGATTTACAATCAATAACAAAGTTCGATATCAATAGTTACGGCAATTACTAAGGCCGTAATAAACTATGAGAAACATTTGAATATAGAAAGGACAATATTTTTATCAAAACGACCTTTTAAAGTAAATTGTATTTTAAATCCGATTTTATAATGATAATAGTTTAGATAGTAATTAAGTAACTATTTTTTTTCAATTTCATGCAATTAATGGTAATAATTGTAACCATTTAATCCTCCCCAATCATACTAAACTAAATTAACAGAAGAAAGCTCCCGCAATTTTATCCGCTGTTAATTTTGATTGATCATGATTTTACTTGCCTTTCCTTTTATTTTCATAACGCCTCCAAAAATCCCTGAGATAAGTAACTAAACAGCTAATTCGTACGCGTAATTCGTTAGAAATTTAACGGTACAAGTTATAAAATTGCAAAAGTTTCCGTGTAAACGTTATGTAAGAAACCAAACAAGTTACTCGAACAAATTTCGTAATCAACCAACGTTTTCCTCAACTGAAAAGTAGCTGATTTTTTGTTTTTACACATAGAAAAAAAAATAACTTACCGTTATTTATTTAACGCATTATCCACACAGTTGACGCACTAAAAAAATATTTTTTTTTAAACCAAGGTCACTCACACAATCCTAGAGGCTCACATTCATAATTTTTTGTGGCACTTTTCTGTCACTTCACTGCACTACGATCGTGGGTTATTGTACAAGGGATCGAAACGTCCTGCTCGGTTGGGACGCGCGGCTTTCTGTCCCCCTCCCTAAAGCTGGGAACACATCTATGTGCGTAGCTACGCATGCGTGCTCCAGGCGATTGCGAAGATAAATTTTGCGTTAATACTCGGATAAATTTTGCATTTACGGCGTATTTCGCTAAAGAGCTGATTATTTTAAATGTATTTTTTAATTATTTACTCTATAATATAAGGAGGTTTCTTTCAGTATTTCGGTGTAATAAGAGATGCGAGGTAATATTCTTATTTATTTGGTTACTTTAATGAAGTTGTTACCTTGATCTCATTACTTCGCATTTTTTTGCGGTTTTTGAAGTTCAGTAATCCTGAAATTTTGAATACAATAAAAATTATCCCATATGCAAGCTTAAACGGTGCGTTGTGCGTGCACAATCTTTGTCAATTTGAGCATAACTTGGCACCGGCTCGCATATGGGCCACATGGTTTGTTGCTCATAACATGGTACTGGCTAACATATGGGCCACATGGTTCGTTGCTCATAACTCTTGTGGGAGAGAGAAGGAGAAGGACACATTGGCACGTGCACTGGGATTTCAACTGACGGCCTTCCGCTTGGAAGGCGGACGTTCTCCCACCAGGCCACCACCGCTTTATTTATTTATTTGACAAAATATAATATAATACAATTTTACAATAATGTCCTGTTTTTGTGTAGCATCGATAACATAAGCGTTTCCTTATTTAGAGTCAAGAGCTTACTTAAGTACACTTCAGGAGAGAGAATTTGAGAGCCTTCTTATCAGCTAAATAATAAAGCCTTTGAGTATAATACTATGATTATAACTCTTATGTTATCTATACGTACGCCGATGCCTTAGGATGATGAGCGCAGTGCAAGGGAGTCACCACGTACTCATTCTTATTCCATGCAGTTCATTTTAAGGCCTTAAACGGAACGGCCTAGATTGGCACCACACACTCATAAATGACAAACATGACGTGATGTCACTCAAAAATAGACTGCAGAGAATGAGAGAAAAAGAGAATGAGATGGAGCTATATAAACTCCCATAAATGCAAACAAATTGTTCCGATCTCTTTGGATAAATGTCTCTGGTCGACTTATGAACGCTGAGCGATATTGGTGGTGACAGTTAGCAGGGCAGTTCAGTTTAATGCCTTAAACTGGATGGATTTAACTGTTCGTAGTGAGGTCCCAGTGCGTCGCAGGATTATGCAATGCAAAGTTCTGGGTGGCACTGTAACTGTTATGGGCAGGCGTAGCGCTTACTATCGGGTGAACGACTTGCTCGTCTCGTCAAATAAAAATGTGATCGTGACGCAATATTATTTTTATTCCAAGTTTTTTATCAATGTTGACGCATCTTGAAAACGAATTTTCAACCAAAATAATAAACCTCTCAATATCTAACTAGGGTCCAAATCTCAACTCCGGGTCAAGGGTACGCAATTATTTAAAAAAATCAATCCCATCACAGCTTCCTCTCACAAGGGCTTCCAGTCCTCAAAAATAATTAGAAGGAAGATTCGCAAGACCATTCCTGGGTTGACTTTAAACATTTTTTAGTTTTTTTGAGTGTTACGAAATACCTAAGCGCTGTATATTACGTAATGCATTGGCCATGTTATGAAATTATATAAAACTATATATAACCCGTGACTTGGTTCGCGTGCTACCTACTTACGCCAAACCTTCTTCCTAACCTACTTTTTATTATAATTATTCACTTTAATTTTCTAATTTAAATTGTTTTTAAAATACTTAATTTTTTTATTATTATTTTTATTATAAATATAACAAATGTGTAAGTTTTGAAGACGGATGGATGGATGGATAGATGGATGGATGTTTGTTACTCTTTCACGCAAAACTACTGAACGGATTTAGATAAAATTTGGCACATGGATAGTTTATTACCTGGAATACTTTTTATCCCGTAAAAAAACGTTCTTGCGGGATAATACTTAACGAGGGTGAAACCGCGGGGCGCAGCTAGTATTTTTATATTCACACCCTTCGAACCCCGAAAGAAATATCGAAATGAAACATCTACGAAATTTAAAGTTCAAATTTTCATCGAAATCCATTGAACTGTTCCGGAGGCTATTTATGTTCAAATTTCAGACAGATATACGGGTAGAACAATAATTCTACAAGGTTCAGGATCAGGCATTGTGTAAATAGTAGTTAAATTTTGGTATTTCATTTGTTATCACAAACAGACACTTGAATTTAATTCTATTAGTAGGTATATAATATGAAGACTAGGCGAGATTAGGCATTTCATCTCTGCCTGGATATTATTGTATATAACCGGTTTGCACTAACCTATTTTATCATGAAACCATTGTCCACACTGGCCCTATGGTTCGGTCCTATTTCCTAACGAATAAAACAAGGATTTGCCCACGGGACCCAAAAAGCGCACAATAAACGTGGGGTAACACCTAAATAGATCAATTAAAATCAATTTTCGCACAATAAAATCACGGATCGGCGATCTCACACCGCTCACTCTTCGGTGCTCCCCCACAACCATCCTTTAAAGCTTAAATCTCGTTAAATATCCGTCATATTCTCAGACACGTCAAAGCGAGTAATGACGTCGGCAGAAGTGCTTATCTGATTCCACAGTCAACATTACAGTGGTATGGGTTTTGTTCCTAACAGCACTTACAGAACTTACTTGCACACCCCAGAACCTCCACACAAATAAATCATTTGACATTTCACACTTACAAATGACGTTTGAACACGCGCCAAATGCGTGTGTAGTTAAGTAGCTTCAGAGATATTACGCGACCAAAACAAAAGACCACCCGCTAGTATAAAGATTCTAACCCGTTTGTTTATTTTCATTTGGGCGTATAATATGCACCGCCACCAGCCACCAGCACCACCACCACCACCAGCTCAATGGTCGGATGACATCGCAAAGCACGTCGGGATTGAATGGATGAGACTGGCACAGGACCGGAACAAATGGCGTGAAACAGAGGAGGCCTATACCCAGCAGTGGGTGGATAAGGGCTGAATAGATAGATAGATAGTATAATATTGACTGACCTTCCGATTTCCCTCCAGATTCCAGGTGCGGGGGTGAAGAGTTTCCATTTTATTTACTGGCATCATTGACATCTGTCAAATCACAAGATGGCGTTTAGACGCGTCGTTCCGCTTAGCAAGCGCATTGTAAGTCGAGTGACGACTTGCGGAAAACGGCTGGCAAAGAGTGGACGAGGACATCTGAAGATCGGGCTCAGTGGAGTTCACTAGGAGAGGTCTACGTCCACGTCCAGCAGTGGAATAATATAGGCTGATGATGATAATGCTGGTTCACACCTGAATTTACTATAAGTATGGAGTGCGACGTCGCGCGATGTCTGTAGAAATGGAATATTGATTTATTGGTCATATTTATTTAGTCTTTTTCTTTACTGGTTGTAATTAGTTGGCTTCCAAATCAAACTTCCAAAAGAAGCCTTTCTATTGCCGCTAATTGTAACTCAATCGGTCTGCCAACTCCTTCCTATCCTTGGCTTTTTGCCAGATCTGGCATACTAATTAAAAAGGAAGTAATAAAAGCAGTGGTAGCCTAGTGGGAGAACGTCCGCCTTCCAATCAGAAGGTCGTACGTTCAAATCCCAGTGCAGGCACGTACCAATGTGTTTCTGTAAAACATATGTAGGTACGTAATTATAACTCGCTTTCCGATGAAGGATAACATCGTGAGGAATCCCACGCACCCGAGAATTATTTCGGAGGTAGGTATGTTATTCACCAATCCGGACTGGCCCTGTTGTGGATTATGGCCTAACCCTCCTCACGAAAGTAGGGGAGACCCGTGCTCAGCAGTGGGACGTTATGGGTTGATGATTATGATGACGAAAAGCTGGGATTGACTCACTGTACATTTAACTGTAAACCCGGTGACAGAGCGTGTAATGTCTGATATCTATAATCTTTGAGGGTTTATACGAGTTTAGTTTTACGAGACATGTTTATGACTAGGTTTTAGATTTTCCAAATGGTTTTGATAGGTGACGAAATTGTAGAAACCTGTCATAAAATACTGAAAGGTCATAAAGGAGTTAGGTAATTTTGGAAGTACAGTAAATCTTACGGAAGTGAGAAAAGGGCGATCGTTTGTTTTGTTTTATATGATTTTTGTTATTACTGAGCATGTGAGACTTTAGAGCCGATGTCTCAGGGTGAGGCGCAGTGCAGTGCCGCACAGGATTTTGTAACGGGCAGTTCTAGGTGCCACTGTAGCTGTTATGGCCAGGCGTGGTTACCACGAGGAACGAGTTGCTCGTCTCGTTTCTTAGGGACATAACATCAATTGTATATACATATTATAGAAACCAAAATGAGTCTAAATTTAAAAAGAGTTTATATAAAAAAGAGAACGTTCCGAATTCGGTTATTGTGTTTGGTCTTACATACTATAGAAACCAAAATGGATTTTTAAAAAGACTAAGTAAAAGAAGAATGTTCTGAATTCGGTTGTTTTTTTTAACTCGCTTTTAAATATGTTAAGGTTTTCAATTCGAATGTTTTTTTTTTTGTTTGTGACTTTAGAACTTCGTCATAATATATAAAGCGATTTGGAAAGTGCTTTTGTTTATTGATGCCCCCCATAAAAAAATATTTAAATTTGATCACACCTACTTTAGTAGTTTTGTTTTTATTAGTATTTTTTTTTATTTTTTTTTATGTCTAATTGAATTTGGTTTTTAGTTCAAAGAATTATTATAAAATTATAAAAAAAAGTGTTGTGCGTCTTTTCTCGTTACCAGTACTCGTTTGCCCTTCTTGCGTCAACGCGTGAAAGTGACAAGGCATTTTGCGCGATCATAAAATATAAGTCAGAGGCGAACCAATGAATCCGCGCCCTAATTGACGCCGCGAAATTCCGTGGGAAAAATTTCCACCATCCAAATCCTATGATTTTGATCGAGTATTTTGTTACATAGAGCATTAACTTTTGATCGATCAATGTACCGGCATTTGAAAAATACCGTTGCTTATATAAAAGTATCCAGGTGTCAAGCAAAGTACAAGTAGTGTGCAAACATTACTGTGTTCCGGTTTGAAGGGTACTGTTTCCAGCGAAATTACTGGGCATATGAGACTTTAGAATTGATGTCTCAGGATGTTGGAATAGGATCTATTTGGTTGTAATTGATAAAAGAAAAATGTACTGACGTTTTGTTCTTTTGTTACTTCAATTTATTATACTTTTCAGAGCACACGTTTTACTTATTATTTATTATTCTATTGTGTTCCTCACAAGGGTTATGGGCCCAGGATACGTTTAATAAGTATTACGGAGGGCGAGGGAATCACCGAAATGGCAACGGGTAGTGTAAGAATTGATTTGTTGAACAAAACGAATTATGAGAGTTGGGTCGTTCATGCAGAGGCTCTCCTGATAAAGAGCGATGCATGGGGGTATGTGACCGGCATGCTACCCAAGCCGGTTGATTCGGAGGCTGCACGGTTGTGGATGTCAAATGACTCGAAAGCAAGAGCAGACCTCATATTATCGATGAGTGCGAGTGAGTTGCGACACGTCAGAGGGTGCGCAACGTCAAAGGAAGTATGGGATAAATTGAAGTCGATTTATGCTTCGAAAGGACCAGCCAGGAAGGCAACCCTGCTGAAGCAGTTAACAATGGCGAAGTCTGAAGATGACGATGACGTCGAAGAGCATGTCATGAAGTTCTTTGATATCAAAGATAAGTTGAATGCTATGAATGTGGACATTCATAGTGATCTTTTCTCCATTATGCTGTTATACAGTTTGCCTGCAAGTTTTGAAAACTTCAGATGCGCAATCGAATCTCGTGATGCAATCCCAGATCCAGAAGCATTGAAAATAAAGATATTGGAGGAAAGTTGCTCGAGACATCAACCGAAGACAGATAGAGCTATGATTGCGAAGGGAAAGTCGGAAAAGAAGAAAAGCACGGAAAAACCAAAGGGTTTTATGTTCAAATGCTTCAAATGCCACAAACTAGGGCACAAAGCGTCTGAATGTCTAAAAAAAGGAGATGCGAAGCGTGTGTCAAATAAGTGTGATAGTGATGTACATAGGGCTGTTTTTAATACCGGTTTTGAAAATTTTAACTGTGTTTCAGATGAATGTAGAGCTGTTCACGGTGGAAAGGAAAACTGGATCTTAGATAGTGGATGTACGTCACACTTATGTAATGATGCGAGTAAGTTTGTAAATGGCATGATACCTGCAAGTGGTAAATTGAATTTGGCATCAAATTCCACTACAAATGTGCAAGGTAAGGGTGTAGTCACGTTGTCTGCATGTAAGGATGAGTCTAAAACAGTAGTATCTTTGTCAGACACGCTATTTGTTCCGGATTTACGAAGTAACTTGATTTCAGTGGCAAAAATTACGGATAAAGGTTCCGTAGTGACTTTTAGTCAGAATAAGGCTGTAGTTACAAATAGTCAAGGTGAAGTTCAGTTTTTCGCGGATCGTTTAGGGAGCTTATACTATGTTCGAGAGAAAACTGATTCTGTATCTGTTGTCACGAATAGTGATGCGTGGCGGGGGCATGAGCGTTTAGGTCATCTTAATGCGAAAGATCTATCAAAAGTGTTAGTTCGTTCGGGAATTAAAACTGGATCAATAGACAACCGTGAATTTCACGATTGCGATATTTGTGCGAAAGGGAAAATGAGAAGGGAAAATGCGTTGCCATTTTCTAGAACAAGTGGACCGTGCGACGATATTTTAAAAATCGTTTATTCCGACGTAGTCGGACCAATGCAAACCGAAGCGTTAGGAGGCGCAAAATATTTTGTTACTTTTATTGACGACTGTACACGTTGGTGTGAAGTGTTCTTGTTAACTAAAAAGAATGATGTATTTATGTTTTTTAAAACATACAAAAATTTTGTAGAGAATTTGACTGGTAAGAAGATAAAATATTTACAAACGGATAACGGAGGTGAATATTGTAACCGGGATTTCGATGTATTCTTAAAGAATGAGGGAATATCTAGGCGACTGACCGCTCCTCGAACTCCGCAACAAAATGGAGTTGCAGAGAGGATGAATAGGACACTTGTAGAAATGGCTAGATGTATGCTGATTTCATCCGGATTGTCACCAAGTTTCTGGGCTGATGCTGTAGTGACAGCGTGCCACGTGAGAAACCGATGTCCATCGAGTAGTCTTGGAGGACAGATCCCGTACGAGAAGTGGTACGGAAAACCGGTCCAGCTACACTACTTTCAGAAGTTCGGCTCCAAATCATATGTTTTGGATAAGGAACAAAAGGGTAAGTTTGCCGCTCGGAGTGTGGAAGGTGTTTTTGTCGGATATCCTAGAAATGCAAAAGGTTACAGAGTCTGGATTCCTCAAGATAGGAAAGTAGTCATATCGCGAGATGTTCGTTTTCACGAACATGAAACTTCTACGAAAAATCTCGAAATTGATCCGTTCAAAACTGATCAACCTCATTCAGGTATTAAGGTGGATGAACCCAAATATATTGAGAAGCCAAAGGTTGCGGAAATAGAAATTATTTCAAAAGTGCACCTTGAAAATCAATCGAATAATATGGGACCAGATGGAGAACATCCAACAAGTCCACCTGAAGCTGAACCATTGACAGAATTGAGGATGGATGCTGGACCATCTCATCATGGAGCTGGCAGTGGTGATTTTGGCACACGATCCGTTGAAGAGGATTCTACGCATCATGAGGAGGTTCAAGAACGAGTCATGAAACGGGGGCCTGGAAGACCACGTGTAGACAGAAGTGGCGTAGGTCGTCCAAGAAAAGTTTACCGAATGGTAGAGGTGGAACCGGACATTCAAATAGAGGAAGAAATTGATGATTTTGCAGATTGTGATGATTTTGTAGGTGCAGCGGAGGTAAGTTTGAAAGAAGTTCTATCAGGAAATGAAAGATATGGATGGGAGCAAGCCATCATGTCGGAAGTTAAGAGTTTACTGAAGAATGAAACATGGGATATCGTAAAGAAACCGGCAAATCGTACCGTCGTTGGTTGTCGCTATGTGTTGACAACGAAGGTAAATGTCGATAAAACCGAGAAAAAGAAGGCAAGACTTGTGGCGCAAGGTTTTAGTCAGCGGTATGGTGTTGATTATCATAATACTTTTGCCCCTGTTGCAAGACTTGATACTGTCAGATTATTGACAGCACTTGCGGTTGAGCTTGATATGGAAATCCATCAATTGGATGTTTCAACGGCATATCTAAACGGTTTTCTCGATGAAGAAATATACATGAAGATCCCTCAGCTGTTGAAGGACTGTCTGCAGAAGCTAGTCAATCTAGGAGATGAGGATTTCGCATTGAAAATCAAAGCGAAAAAGATGTTGGAAGATCTTGAATTAGGAGGTGATGTTTGTCGATTGAAAAAATCTTTATATGGTTTGAAACAAGCTGGACGTCAATGGAACATATTGTTGGATGAAAAGCTGAGGAAAATGAAGTTGAAGCCTACTGTAAATGAACCTTGTCTTTATTTTAAAGACATTGATGAACATGGTACGAAGATATTCGTTGTGATCTATGTTGACGATATTTTGATTGCGTGTAGTCAAAGAGGATGTATTGAAAACTTCAAACGGGAATTGTCCAAAGAGTTTGAGTTGAAAGATTTTGGACTGGCAAGTTATGTTTTGGGAATTGACATTGTCAAAAAGGGAAATGTCATTAAATTGTCACAACAAAAGTATGTCAACGATTTGTTGAAAAAATTTAACATGGTAGATTGCAAAGAAACTGTTTCCACTCCGATGGAGGTGGGACAGAAGTTTGGAATTGAAAATGGAGAGGAATGTGGAAAGGACGAAGCAGAGTGGCCATATCGTGAGTTGATAGGGAGCCTTCTTTATCTGGCCACGGGCACCAGACCAGACATAGCAAATTCAGTAGTCAGGCTGGCACAGTTCGCGAATACTCCAAATATAACATGCTGGAAAGCAGCAAAACGTCTGTTGCGATATTTGAAAAGGACGCAAGAATATGGACTCGTGTTCAAGAAAACTGAAAAATCAGTTGTAGGTTTTTCTGATGCAGATTGGGGTAATTGTCTTTTGGATAGGTGCTCATATTCTGGATATGCATTTATTTTAGGCGGTGCATGTGATAGATTATTTGAATTTTACCATGGTAATTGTTGTCAATATTCAAATACTGATGATGCTAAACTTACCTTGTGTCAAGATAAGTATCTTTTATAATTAAACCACGTAGGTACATGACTAAATAATACGTTTTGAGTATCTGATGATAATGTATGTATTTAGTAAAGATTCAAATGGCAACATTTGTTTGAGGACTTAACTTGATGAATTTGGCAACATTCACTGGTTTCCAATAAACAGGAAATTACGTTAATGTTTATAATTAATATTGTACGTATTTTAGAAAAAGTTTGACTGATAATTATCAAATAATTATGATTTCTGCGGCTAGATTTAATCCATGTATTTTCGTCCATATTTCATTTAATGATATGATAATTGACTTGTGTTAATTCTTCAATATTCATACTAATATGAATATTCTTAAGTATTAATGTATCGAATCATTTACGATAATTCATCTCTGTATTTGTAAGATAATTGGTAATTGAAAATAAACGATGAAACAGCTTTATTACTGTTAGAAAACCATTTAATATAATAATTGGAATTATTCACGTTTAAACAAACTTTAGTGTACATATCTGTGGATATGTATTGATTTAGAAGGTTTTAACATGTATTGTAATAAAAATCAAGCAGTAAAAACGTTTAGTTTCAATTTAAGGAAACACGTGGTTTACTGAGCTTGTTTATTCGCCGCACGGCGGCCGGTATAAATAGCCTTGCATTTGAAAGGCAGATTCACTTCTCAATGTACCTCGGAACAGGGCGGACACGCCGCCCAACTAAATAAGTTAAGTACTATTATTATATCTATTAACTAGAAAGCTATTATTATTGTGTATGTGTATTAATCTTCAGTTTAAAACTTAGTCAAGAATCTAGGCTAGAGGAAACTGTTTTTAAAAAAGGCAAAATTAGAATTTAAAAGTATATTTTTGTCCGTTACAAATGAGAGCGTCTTAAAGACTAACTGAATCAAACTTAATTCTAATACAAGTACAAAAATGCATTCCTTATCTGTTATGCACTCCGGACGAGAGCCGGGCGGCCAGACGTAACTCAGCAATTTTGCCGCCTACGCATGTATTGCTACAATGTCTTGTCTCATACCGGAATGCATAACTTCTCCCACCGTAAGTTCGAAATTATCGGGTGAATTTACTTCATCCTGAGAATTTCGAATAAAGCGATACACAAATTTCTTACAATAAAAGAGGATGACTATTACTAAAAGTACATATAAAACTAAAGTACCGATGCTCATATCTTTCACATTGATTACACTTTCATTTTCACTTTTAACACTGACACTTTCACTTTTTGTTAGCACATGGGACAGGTGCTGAAGGTTCAGCAGGTCCACGCCATCCAGGTTTGTAGGTCTCGATTCCGGCGGCAATGTCATCAGCGGCAGTATTTCAGGAAGGTTTATAACTGGTAATGCAGATGTGGAGATTCTCCCTAGGTTCCCTTGATGTCTTTTCAATGTTATATCTTTTATAGTGGCTTCGCAATCATCATCAGCGGTGATTATGTAGGTTCCACGTATGTGGTGATGGGTTATCTCGTTTTCACAAGATTTGGTTATCAGTAAGGTAGATTTAGTGTAGAGTATCCATCTATCTGTTTGTATCTTCTCTATCTTCACATCATCAAATTCTACCAAAATTGGGTGACATTCAGTGGTATTAATGGCAAAGCTCATCAGTTCTATCACACAGGTATCTTTGATCATCAAAGGTGAGTAGTCTTCGTCACATAGGTACAGTGACTCCTCTATCTCTCTGCATGGGCGGAGCATCGACACCGTTTTCAACCCTTTCATTAAAAGGTAAGGGTATTTGGGTAATACTAAGGAAGTTTGGTTAATGGAATTAGTGATAGGAAGTGGAATAATTCTATAATAGCTGTATTTATCAGCCTCTACCAACGGAATGTCCAGGATAAACGTTATTTGATTTTCTTTTGCATAAACCTTCAACCTTATACATTGCTCTAATTTAAAAATGTTGTCTAAGGTTACAGGAAATACAAGTCTGTTCTTAACCTCTATTCTTTTGAATAATGATAACAATTCATTAGTATCGATTATGGATTGGTGCAATGTCCCTAACTTACTAAATGCTATTGCTGTTTCAATTTCATCCAGTCTGACATAGAGCATTTCAAAATTGTGCAAAAACAAATTGTATACGTTAATAAGTTTAAGTTCATTAAAAGCACTTCTGGTGTCATTTAGCTGTTTTCTAATATCCAACATTACTTTGTCTAACTGGATAAAGTTATATTTCGTTGAACTTGAAATGTTAATAAGCGAATCCATCATTTCAGCGACTACTGTCATCTTTCTTTCTACCGTGTTTTGGCTTGTCTTAACATCATTGATTAACCTGTCATACCTTATCGCATCGTCGTTATCTAAATTTCCTGTTACTACTTTTATGAGAGATCCGAGGGGATTTATAACGCCGCGTTTAAATCGTTTTGAAGGTTGAACTAACAGCTGATTTAATCTTTCAGTAGTTATGTTTTTAATATAATCAGTTTGTGTTTTTATGTCATTTACGTCTGGATTAAAAGTTTTCCTGTTATAATAATTTTTAATATGAATGTTTAAATCGGCATATCGGTTAATGTTTAATTCTAAATCTTCACGTATAAAGCTTAAATCTAGTATCTTAACAATAGTCCACTTATCATTACTAAGGAGAGCTTGCCCTTCCTTTATTGGAAGGATTCCAGGGTTCCGAGTGATCGGCTGGAGTAGAAGGGCCGGAGTCCTGGACACGTGCATCAGGAGCAGGATGAATCTGCGAAGGTCGTTTTATATCCTTAATAGGGGCTCTAGTATCATGTCCATGAAATTTTACAGGGACTATATTCCTATCTACTTCTCCAGTAACTTTTGCCCTTTCGTAACGAGCTTTATCTTTACTTCTTCTAACGTTAGCACCCTTTATAAATATTGTATCTCCGGTTTTTACATTAAATTCTTTCTCACCTCCGCGCTTTTCTCTGATCCTTTCTTTTTGGTTAATTGTTTTGTCTGTTAAATACTCATATAGGTATTTAGTACGTGCTTTATGGTCCTGTAATAGCTTTTGAGTATAACTTTTATTGAACTCGACGTCAAAGGTACTTGTTGCATCGGTGTGACCAAAAACAACTTCAAAGGGCGTCAGGCCCGTTGTAGAATGTATTGATTGATTGTAGGACATGATTGCATACGTCATTACGGACGCGGCGTCGGTGATTTTATGCTCATATTTTGCTAAACGGTATATTTCTAATAGAGTGGAATGGAGTCGTTCTATGAGTCCCATGGAATTAGGGTTATGAGGAGTACCGATGTGCAAGTCAATTTTGTAGAAACTCAAAGTTTCTTTAATTAGTGTGTTATTGAATTCAGTTCCGGAATCCGAACTAATTCTTTGTGGTACACCGTATGCTGAGAAATACTTGATAAGGGCTCTAATTACTTCCGGTGTTGATTTGTTACTGATCTCAATTGCCTGACCAAGTTTACTAAAAGCATCGATTATTGTTAAGTAGGACTTTCCTTCTATAGTGAACACGTCTATGAAAATTTCTTGAAACGGGCGATTTTGTGTTTGGGTTAGTTGCAATTCTGGTTTAAAAGGCTTCCTGTCATATTTCATAGCTTTACAGGTTTCACAAGAGTTTATTAAAGTTGCTACAGTGACATCCATATTGTTCCAAAAATAATTTCTTTTCAGATGCATTATAGTTTCTTTTATCCCGCGGTGGCATGTTTTTCCTAAGTGATATTTCATTACTAGGTCACGTTGGTCATTTTCGTCATCGACGTAGACTACCCTTTGCTTACACTCGAGTAACTTAACCGTACCCTTCTTAAATAGTGCAATTGTTGCTTCTGCAAATTCTTTTCTGTGTGTTTCATGTTCAAAATAAATGAAATATTTTATTTTGGGTTTAATATATTCTTTCAGGAATTTTTTGACTAATTCCGGTTTATTAAGGGGTAGGTGAACTTCTAAAATTTTTTGTTTTGGCCGGGATAGGTCCTTTACAGTCATTTCTCCCCTATACCATACATGAATAAGGATTTGGTTCGGTTTTGTGTCAATAGCTTCGTTTAAGATTGGGATGCCGTCTGTGTCTACGTCATGTGTGGAGTGTTCAGTAAACGTAGGAGCACTTGCAGATCTTTCAGACGTTGCTGAGATGGTGCTACTGGTCGGGGATGGAATTGAAAGAGTTTTTTCTGAGTCTGATTTCATTTCAATAGGGGATGCAATCGATAAAGTTTTTTCTGAATCTGATTTTATTTCAATAGGGGATGCAAAAGCATTACTCGTTTCTGGTCTAATTTCTACTTCTCTTAATCTTATGATATCACTCACTACGTCATCCAGGTGTTCTCTTAATCTTTCTTCCGCATCTACATTTACTTGCATAGAACTTTCACCATCTTTACTTAGGGCATTTACTTTCATACGAGAGAGGGCATCTGCAACATGATTTTGCTTTCCGTTTTTATAAATGATGTCGTAATCAAATTCCGCCAAACGTAGTTTCCACCTGGTTAGCTTGCTGTTCGGTTCTTTGATGGAATTTAACCAAGCTAATGGCCTATGATCGGTGTATATGGTAAACCGTCTACCGTATAGATACGGCCTAAAATTTTTGGCTGCCCAGACAATGGCTAAAAGTTCCTTCTCTATGGTACTATACCGGGTTTCCGCGTCATTAAGTGTCCTACTAGCATAAGCTATAGGCTTGTCTGTACCTATTGAGCCTTGAGAGAGGACTGCTCCAAGAGCATAATTTGACGCATCTGTTGTTAAAACGAACGGTTGTGAGAAATCTGGAAACTGTAAGACAGGGGCGTTTACTAAAAGCTCTTTGCATCGTTCAAAGGCTGCTACGTATTGTTCAGTGATTTCAATTTTGTTTCTTTTCTTTAAGCAATTTGTAAGGGGTTGAGTTACCTTGGCAAAGTCTTTAATAAATTTGCGATAGTAACCCACCAGACCTAGGAAACTTTTAATTTCTGTGGACGTTCTAGGGATCGGAAAGTTTAAGACTGCCTGAATTTTATCGTCATTTGGCTTCAACCCTTCTCTAGTTATCATATGTCCAAGGTATAATACTTCCTTTCGGAAAAACTCACACTTATCCAATGTCACTTTCAAATTTGTTTCTCTTAATCGATCAAAAACCATACGCAGTTTATCTATGTGTTCCTGGAGACTGCAAGAGTAGACAATAATGTCATCCAGGTACACGAGACAATGCAGGCCCTGTAGTCCTCTTAGCACGTTATCCATTGCGCGCTGAAACGTAGCTGGGGCGGTCTTCAGCCCGAAGGGCATACGCGTAAATTCAAAGTGTCCGGACTGTGTAGAAAACGCTGTTTTGTGCCTATCCTCTTCTTCTACTTCTATTTGATGGTATCCGCTTGCTAAATCGATTGTACTAAAGTAAACTGATTTGCCTAGTTTATCAAAAAGTTCGGAAATATTTGGCAAGGGATATTTGTCACTTGTTGTAATCTCGTTCAAACGTCTGTAATCTATCACCATTCGGAATTTCTTTTCGCCGGAAGCGTCAAGCTTTTTGGGGACTAAATGGACTGGTGCACTCCACGGAGAGTGTGATTCCCTTATAACGTCACTTTTAAGAAGTTTATCCACTTGATTTTTTATTTCATCGTTCTGCGCAGGTGGATGTCTATACGGCCTAATAAAAATAGGATCCTCATTTTTAGTTCTAATTTGATGCTTTACGCGGTTTGTAAATGTAAGAGGCAACTCGTCGCAGTAAAATATGTCACGATATTCGTAACACAGTTTCCTAATACTTTCGTGCTCTTCTTTATTCGTATGTTCCAGTCGTAGTTTTTTCAAGTTTTGTTTTAGCAGGTCATCTACTTCATATTCATTCCTGTCCGTTGTCAAATTCACCACACATTCTTCCCTTTCATACTTGTCCACCCTGAGGGGTGTAGGAAAAGTCATAGTCACTCTGTCCTCAGACGTATTTTGAATTACCGTATACGCAAATGAGTTAGTACATTTTACGATAGCGCTAGGCATTCTAACTCCCTGCCCGAAATCTACATAATCTATTATCGCATCTCCGTTCTGCAAATTAGTAGGTACCTTTACTCGCATTTCTGACCTTGGTTCAAGTGTTAATTCATATGGGGGATTGTATATGATTGGAATATTAGTGTCACGTGTGCGTAATATCTGATGTTTCATATCGATTGAGGCGTCAAGTTGTTTTAGAAGGTCGGACCCTATCAACCCGTCGTACCTACTGTCTACGTCATAAACATAAAACTTATGTTTCTCTGTACTCTTGAAAGTTTTTAAGAGTGGGATGTAGATTGCTTCATTGTGCTGACTACGAGCGTGCGTGCTTATCACTTCGAAAGGTTCGTAAAACTTGAAGGCCGTGAAGAACTCGTCTACTTTGGTCGGGCTTATAAACGACCTTGTACTGCCGGTGTCTATCATGAAACGTGCGTGAATTTCAGGAATTTCAATATGCGGAAGCTTTAAGATAGAGTCACAATTTATTTGTATTATTTCGGGTGATGACTGGAGGCTCGCGCCTGAAAATTTTCGACATCGTATGAATCTACTTCCTGATAGTAGACTTCCGGTGTCTCTGGATAAGGTTCTATCGCCATTTGGGGTGTATCTATATTGTACATGTAATTTTCGTTGTAAGCTACGTCCTGGTACTCATAACAGTCAGGGGAAACATCGGCTTCATTATTGTAAAATACATTGCTGTTATCAGCTTCATGGGAACCGTCTATCATGTTTTGTCTTAATGGGCGAGCGGTGCGCATGGACACATCGGTATCCAAAGTTGGTTTTTGGTTTTGTACATTTTGATGGGGGATTCCAAATTTAAAATTATTTTCGGGTTGGAAGCCCGGTGGATGTCTTGCAAAGTTATTCATTGGAGACCTGAATCCTTGATTTTGCGGGGGAATTCCGAACCTAAATTTTTGTTGTTGGTTTGGGATACCAAATCTGTAATTTTGCTGACCCGAATTCTGGTTAAATTTCCAGCCACTGGGATTTTGCTGATTTGGGGACCCAAATCTAGGTATGTTTTGTGGTTGATGTGGGATTCCGAACTTGAAATTTTGGTTCGGGGTTTGATATTTATTTTGTTGACCAAACTGTGGGTTTCCAAACTTGAAGTTTGGTGCAAAGCTAGGCAAGATCGCAGATTGCATTGGTTGTGTTGGTTTGAAATTTTGGGGTGCGGGGGTCGGTTTAGTTTGTTTTTTTGCACTGCATTGATTTGTGAAGTTAACTTCCTCAATTACTATACTGAGCGCAGTTTCCAAGCTCAGACACTGCTTGAGGCGTACTATGCGGATTAAATCCTCTGGCAGGTTAAATAGGAACACGTTCAGGCACATGTTATTATAAATAATCATTTTTGCAGCTTTTACACCCTCGTCTCTCAATTGATTCACTTTAGCATATAAGGTACTACGCATATGTTGTATTCTGTGACAAAATTCTTTGTAAGACTCGCCATGTTTCAATTTTAATTGTTCAAGCTCAATTGCGATGCACTCCTCGGAACGAGGGTCGCCGAAATGTTGAATTAGCAGTTCTTTTAAAATATCCCAAGTGTTAACGTCTTCACGTTCACTTAAAAGAGCAGCAGCTCTGCCCGCTAGCCTACTAGTAATAGCATAGAACACATACAGTGATTGAACCGGGTTATTGCTATCGGAAAACCCTGAAACTATGTATTGAGCTTTCCTGATGAACAAATTCAACAAGTTTTCTTCCCCTTCAAACTTAGGGATAAGACAAAGTAAATCTTTCGGTATTATACGTATTTGTTCCATTTTTAAACTCTACTTAACTAGTCACAATTAATATAAACTATAAGCCGATATTGGGGCACAAGTACTTAACTAAACACACAAAATATAGCGCCAATATAGGTGCGCAATAAAGAAAATCAAATAACGATTTGCAATCTGGCAAACGGAAATAGACAGGAACTGAGAGGAATATGAAAGGGTTTACTCACAGTGCACTCGAACTCATCCTTCCGTTATAGCCAGGTAGTTTCCTCACTTCAATTCAGTTGACAAATTATTTGGTTCGTGGATTCCGCGCAAATGCAAAGCGGCACTGCAAATTAACTGTATCACAATCGCAAAAACTGAGTTTTGGAGCTTTACGATGGACACAGCCTTCGCGCGCAAAATCCTACCGGCTGCGCCAGTCAAGAATCTAGGCTAGAGGAAACTGTTTTTAAAAAAGGCAAAATTAGAATTTAAAAGTATATTTTTGTCCGTTACAAATGAGAGCGTCTTAAAGACTAACTGAATCAAACTTAATTCTAATACAAGTACAAAAATGCATTCCTTATCTGTTATGCACTCCGGACGAGAGCCGGGCGGCCAGACGTAACTCAGCAATTTTGCCGCCTACGCATGTATTGCTACAATGTCTTGTCTCATACCGGAATGCATAACTACTTACTATGTGTATTGCAATAGTTATCAATATTGTGTATCAGTGTGAACATTACAATCGCTAAATTATATCGTGTTATATATAGATACAACTAATGTGAGCATTTCATTATCTTCCTACTTATTTCCAAATGAAGCTTATATTTTAAATTAATTATTGAGAGTTACAATAGCTATTCCTGTCGTGTAGTAATATGTAGATTACATTAACTTCCTACTTATTTGAAAGTAAAGTAAATGGCTTATATACTATTTATTCTTGTGTATTATTACAATAGCTATTCCTGTTGTGTATTAATAACGTGTAGATAAACCTATCCGTGAGACTTAGATTAACTTCCTACTTATTGCAAAATAAAAGAATATCAATATTAATGTTTATTCTCTTATATTCCTTTATATATAGATGTCTTTACCTAATTTAGTTATTATCAGAAGTGGGATTCGACCTGACTAATCTTAACGTATTATGTAATATTTCAGATATTGTGGGTGTGGTTTCTGAAATGGACTCGGCAGTCGTAGAAGGTCTGCTCAAGGCGATCCGAGATGCAGTTGCGGGGACACCTCGTGGAGACGATGTGGTTCTTCCGCCGTTCGATCCTGATAAGAACGACAACGGTGCCAGCAGCTGGTGCACCAATATCGATGCAATCGCAGCGGATCTTGGATGGAGCAACATCACAACCGTTGCAAAAGCAGGTAAAGCCTTGAAAGGCTCTGCATTACTGTGGTATGAAACTTGGGAACCCGATGAAGGTAGAACGTGGGAACAATTTAAAATCACTGTTAAAGATTTATATCCTGAAAAGAGGAACTTGTCAGACAAATTAACAAAGGCAGTGTTATTAACATCTGAAGCTGCAGAATCGTATTGTGATTATGCTAGGGAAAAACTTAGATTGTTTAAGAATACTAGGATAGTTTTCACCGAAAAACAGTTAGTTGAGCTTGTTTGCGGAGGTATACATGATGTGCATGTAAAAATGGCATCACAAAATAGTCGTGTGGAGACCACTGCAGAATTGATATCACTGTTTACGACTTATGTGAAGATTCCTAAGAAACGTCCATTTGATTCTACAAGTAAATTTACTGACAACCCAACTAGTTCTCCTAGCAAACGACCAAAAATTGATGAAAAACGTTGTTACACTTGTAACAAGCTAGGTCATTTTTCAGCCCAATGTTTTCAGAACAGAAACTATAATGCCCCTAGGACAAGTTTTTCGACAAACTTAGCTCGTCCCCCCATAAACAAAGTCCAATGCTCCCATTGCAAAAGATTCGGACACACTGAATCAGTTTGTTATTTTAAACAGCTTTCTACCACAAGTACCACAGTAACAAAAAGAGATGACGCTAATTGTATAACCAAGGTTGATCTAAAGTTAACTAAAGTTGTGATAAAGGATATGACAGTCGAAGCTCTTATTGATACTGGTGCTAGTTGCAGTATCATGAAGGATTCTATTGCACGGCGAATAGGTTGCAATTTAACTCCATGTTCAAAAATGCTCGATGGTATAGGCAATGGTAAATTACATATCTTTGCAAAAGTAACTGTCCCTGTAAAATTTGAGGAAATCTGTCTAGAAATAGAATTTAATGTAGCCAGGGATAAAGATTTTAGCTATGATTGTTTGATCGGTAGAGATGCAGTTAGTCATTCGGACGTTGCTGTTATAGTAGACTCTGCTGGGTGTAGACTGACACGTACTCACTTGCTTGAACCAACTGGAGTAGTTAATCAAATAACCAGTTGTAATAGCGAACTCGATCAACTAAACGAAAAAAATGGGTTTCATCAAATTCCAGTAGCACAGGACTCCGTAAAATACACAGCTTTCGTAACCCCAGATGGGCATTACGAATTTCTGAAAATGCCATTTGGAATTTGTAACGGACCATCAGTCTTCCAGAGAGCTATAAGTAGAGCCATTAAACACTTGAAATTTTTATTAGTGTATATAGATGACTTATTAATTCCATTTAAAACTGAAAATGAGGGTCTGCAATACCTAGAACAAACTCTCGAAGCTCTCAGTCATGCCGGATTTACCATAAACTTGAAAAAATGCAAGTTTTTTGTGACAGAGATAGAATATTTAGGAAGACACATTTCTGAAGATGGTATCAGGCCAAGTGATAATAAAGTCTCGGCTCTCATCAACTCTCCTGTCCCTGATACTATCAAAGAAGTGCGTCAATTTATGGGTTTAGCTAGTTATTTCCGTAAATTTATACCAGAATTTGCCTCACGTACTGCCAGTATAACTAAACTCACAAAAAATAACCAGAAATGGGAGTGGGGTCAAGATCAGAATGAAGCTAGGAATTATGTTATTAAGCACTTGGTGACGAAACCACTATTGACTGTATTTGATCCAAACTTACCTACTGAACTGCACACTGATGCTAGCTCAATTGGTTATGGTGGAATTGTAATGCAAAAAGTTGATAATCAGAATAAAGTTGTAGCATACTATAGCAAACGTACTTCCCCTGCCGAATCAAGATATTGCTCTTACGACTTAGAAACATTGGCAATTTATAACGCCCTTAAACATTTTAGGGTGTATTTATTAGGTATCCCATTCACTATAGTAACAGACTGTAATGCCATTAAGCCTACCATGACCAAAAAAGATCTTTCACCGCGTGTAGCTAGATGGTGGACCTTTATGCAAGATTTTAACTTCAAAATTCTCTACAAAAAGGGTAAATATGTGGGTCATGTTGACTACCTAAGTCGTAATCCAATCAACCCTAAAACTGTCCACACAAACAAAAATATCCCTTCTGTAATTAACGTGGTTAATGACGATGCAAGTCGTCCGCCATCGTGGTTAGAATCTGCTCAACGAGATGATACTGAGACTCAGACTATAATTGACAAAGTTCGGTCAGGTGAATTGGATACCAATCAATACTTAATCATAAAATACATTGCTCTATTATAAAAACGACGCTAATGCTATGCCGAAATTATATATTCCAAGAGGCTATAGACTTAGCTTACTTAGACTATTTCATGATGATAACTGTCATGATGGATATGATAAAATCATTGACAAAATCCGCCAACATTTTTGGTTTCCTGGCATTGCAGCGTTTGTTAAAAAATACATCTCTCATTGTCTCATATGTACCTCACGAAAAAATCACTCTGGACCTAAACAAGGTATATTATATCTGTTCGCGCCACTTACATTGGCACTCATAATACCTTCCTACCTTCCTATTCCTATCATTTCTTGGCGACTATCTCTGTCGCTCATATCGTGGTATCCACGAGAAAACTGCTTGCCGCCGCAAGTAGTCTGCGATCGACCCTCGTCCTTCGCGGCTGCCGCTCTCGCCGAATCCAAAGTACTGGATCTGCTGCTCCTCTGTGGTGGTCCACGTGAATTCGACGCGAAAATATAAACAAAACCCGCTATAAACCCGCCGCGTAAACGCTCCTTGCCGACACGCACCAACCGCCAAAAATACAGTCCACTACATCGAACGTCATAACATCCTGAAGGAACAAGCAGCTTGGAGACGGACCCGAACCGAGGTGATTGCAGTTGCATGGAGACCAGGTTAGTCGCCAAGTTCCTTTGTACTACTCTTCTACCAGCCATCCTTCCCCCGCCATTGGAGGCGCGCTCAGCCTATACAGCTTAGCTGCCGCGCTAACATATTGTTGGTCCTCCGCCGCCGGATCTTCTCTGGTCCTCCCGCTATTCTCTGGCCCCTCTTAGGCCTCATATAGTCCTCTTTATAACCGCCCGCAATTTTATATTGGTATTTTTACCAACGATAATTTCCTATAATTATCGTGTTCCCGCCCGCAATTACAGTTCAGATAGTACCCTGTACTATCCTACTACGCTCTTATATACTTATTTCGTGTATTCCGCATTCCTAAATAGTAAAAATAACGATTTTTCCGTAATTCTTAATTTTATTAAAAAGTGAAGGTATTCCTAACGACCGCCCGTGCGTCTCCGCGTGGGTATTCAATACGCCGCGCGCGCGGCAGGTAAATGCTGTAGGCAGTTGCAGTAAATTAGGAATTTCATACTTTATCTAGTTTTTTATACTTTGTTAAGATGGCTATGGCTACTCGTTCAAAAGGCAAAGATAGTGAAGTATACGAGGACGCAAAAGCGCTCGATACGTTACAGATCGAACGTTTGACCTTGATAGGTAAACGTGACATTATATTTTCTCGCTTACAACATATTTTTAACCGATCTTTAAAGGCTTTCACTGATGATACTGAGAAAGATTTATTTCTATGTGGAATGATCTCGTTAGACCGCTTACGCTCCGATTTCAATGAAATTGTGAACAAATTAAATGTCACCGAGTTGACTCTCAACGCTTCGTACACGGTAAACTACCAATCTATAAACGTCTTCGAAGATATGTTTTGCCGTTGTCAGTTTGTTTATAATAAACTTAACCCGCCTTTAAAAACCGCTGATTTCAATGTTGCCCCGCAACGTAAATCCATCAGAATTCCTGAACTCGATTTGATGGTCTTCAATGGAGATCCGATGACCTGGAGGATATTTTATGAGTCATTCAAACGCACGATTCACGAAAATCCCGATCTCACTGATCACGAACGCGTCCAATATTTAATTAATAAATTGTCAGGCCGGGCCCTTGCAGTTTGTTCTGGTATCGTACCTAACGGTGATAATTATCCGATCATATGGCAGACGCTCGTCGATAAGTATAACGACAAACGTAACCTAGCCTCCGCTTATCTTGATCAAATGCTTGGTTTTAAATCTTTTAACACCGCGACGAATAAAAACTTAGAACTATTCCTAGATAAATTCTGCACGGCTGTGTCAAGTTTGAAGTCTCTCAAGCTCGATAACATGTCTGATTTTATTTTACTATCGCTCGCTTTGAAGAAAATAGATTCAAGTACTGCACGGTCGTTTGAAATGCACATGCGAGGTAAATCTATGCCTACATACAATGAACTTTTAAAATTCATCCGCGAACAAAGCAAAATATTGGAACGCACTACGACCGATTCTCTTAGCCGCAGTGATAACAGGCCGCGTACTGCAAGGTCTACGCAGTCTTTTGCAGCATCATGCGTCACTCACTGTCCGCTTTGCAAACAAGCCGATCACGCTAACTTATATAGATGCCCTGCATTTGATAAGCTTTCTATCGACGACAGGTACACTTTTGTAAAACAAAGCAAAGGTTGCACTAATTGTCTAAGCACTACGCATATAAATACTGCTTGCAATTCTAAATTTAATTGCCGTTATTGTGGATGTAAACATCATTCTATGTTATGCCGCAAAGTATCATCTTCCCGTGAAGACAATCGCCCGTACCCTAGCGCTCCGTCACAGGCGCACGCGCCGCCTCCGCGCGCGCGAACTGGCAACTTCTCCGCCGCCGGGGATCACATGCCGCCTTCGGCATCGCCGCCGCCCGTCGCGGGCTCCGCTAGCGCTCAGCTGACGAACTTACCTACAACTGCTTATCAGTCATCACAACAACAGGTGTCGCTGTGTAATATACGCCCCGCTTCGCAGCCTAATGACACTACTTGTTTACTGGGAACCGTACAAGTTTATGCTACGGATTTAAATGGTCGCCGCCATGTAGTACGCGCCTTAATTGATTCGGCTTCCCAAAGTAACTTTTTAACTTCAAAATGTTGCGCTAAATTAAATTTAAAATGCAATAAGGTGACGAACACCGTTGTTAAAGGGATAGGTTCCGCATCTAACCCAATCAAGGGAGCAGTTTCTGCTACTTTATCTTCCCGCCTAAATGATAATTTTATTGCAATTGACGCCTATGTTATCGACCGCATAACAGACAATTTACCGGCAGTGAAAATTGACGTATCCTGCCTTTCATACCTGAACTGCCTGCCTCTGGCAGACGACAGTTTCGCTTCGCCTTCCGAGATCGACATACTTATAGGCGCGCCGCTCTTTTCTGAAATATTGCTATCAGGCCGCGCCGCTGGTCCGCCTGGTACTCCAACCGCTTTTGAAACCATTTTTGGTTTTATCGTAATCGGGACCGCTCCCGTTACTCTCGCTCATGTTACGCCCGCTCATATTGAAACCGTTGTTTCTATCACTGACCCCTTGGTTGAAGATAGATGCCGCTCTCATATTTCCCTCTGTACCTTTACGGAAGGACCACGTTTAGATAATCTTGTCCAACGCTTCTGGCAGCTTGAAGAGGTGCAATGCACGCCGACTTTGAGCCCAGACGCTATAGAATGTGAACGCATTTTTACAAATAACGTTTCCCGCGATCCTACGGGACGCTATTCTGTAGCGTTACCTTTCTCCCGCGATCCCGCGACCGCTCTGGGTAATTCTTACCCTATCGCTAAAAAACGCTTCATGTATCTCGAACGTAAGCTCGCCGCGACACCTGCTCTGCGCTTAGAGTACGATGCTATAATCAAAGAGTACATTCAGAAGGGTTACATTTCACTGATCGACAATGATAGTCCTTTTACTGGATATTACGTGCCACACCACGCCATTGCGAGACTACAAAAAACAACAACTCGATGGCGTATGGTGATGGACGCCAGTGCTGAAACTGACTCAGGCCTCTCCTTGAATCAAGTTTTATATACCGGGGATAATTTACAAAACGATCTTTTTACAATCCTCTTGGATTTCCGCCTCTACCCAATTGCTTTTACATCCGATATTAAACAGATGTACCTACAAATTTTGATAAATAAGGACCACCGCAAATATCAAAAATTCCTGTATCGATTCGATCCCGTTTTTCCGCTTGATACCTACCAATTCAACCGCGTTTGTTTTGGTCTACGTAGCAGTCCGTTCCTTGCAATGCGAGTGTTGCGACAGCTGTGCGCCGCCGACGGTGCCCGCTTCCCACTCGCAGCATCTCTTATCAGCGACAACACATACATGGACGACGTGTGCTACTCCATGCCTACTCTGTCTGCTTGTTTACAACTCAGAGACGATCTCCGCGAGTTGCTCAAGGCCGGGGGCTTCGATCTCGTCAAATGGGCTAGTAACTCACCCGCGCTCCTTGACTCCCTTCCCGTCTCTGCGTTAACGGAATGCGTTAAAAATGCGAAAAATGCGTTAACGGATCTTTTAAATTCCGACGAATATAATAAGTCTATCTCAGATGAGTTATCAGCTAATCGCATACACTGGAAATTCAATCCACCGCGAAGTCCTCACTTCGGGGGGAATTATGAAATATATGTGAAAGCGTTTAAAAGTCATCTTCATAAAACGATCGGTTCACAGTTACTCACCTATGAAAAAATGTTAACCGTACTCACACAGATAGAATGCGTTATCAATTCTCGTCCTATAACGTTATTGAGCGAAGATCCGTCTGAGCCGACCGCGCTGAGTGCTTCACATTTCTTAATGACCGCTCCGCTGAAGCATTTACCCGCTTGCACGGTTCCCGATGAACCTGGACACTTATTGAAACGGTACGCTTTATTGGATCAAATGGTACAATCATTTTCCAAACGGTGGGAGTTGGAATATCTTCACTTACTTCAATCTAGAGGAAAATGGAATACACCTTCGAATCCCATTACAATAGGTTCTATTGTTCTTATTATCACTGATAATATTCCCCCGCTATCCTGGCCTCTCGGCGTCGTCGTGGCCACTCATGTCGGCGGCGATGGCATCTGTCGAGTAGCGTCAGTAAAAACGGCGACCGGCGTCTACCAGAGACCCGTCGTCCGTTTATGTATCTTACCTACCCAATAATTTAACCCCTTGCTCCCCGGTCAACCGCTATGTTATATTTAACCCGTTGACCGCTTTAGAGTTTAACTCTTATTTTTATTTTTTTTATTTCCCGCTTTCTTTTAAAAACCAATGGTTTTTAGGCCGGGGGCAAATGTTCGCGCCACTTACATTGGCACTCATAATACCTTCCTACCTTCCTATTCCTATCATTTCTTGGCGACTATCTCTGTCGCTCATATCGTGGTATCCACGAGAAAACTGCTTGCCGCCGCAAGTAGTCTGCGATCGACCCTCGTCCTTCGCGGCTGCCGCTCTCGCCGAATCCAAAGTACTGGATCTGCTGCTCCTCTGTGGTGGTCCACGTGAATTCGACGCGAAAATATAAACAAAACCCGCTATAAACCCGCCGCGTAAACGCTCCTTGCCGACACGCACCAACCGCCAAAAATACAGTCCACTACATCGAACGTCATAACATCCTGAAGGAACAAGCAGCTTGGAGACGGACCCGAACCGAGGTGATTGCAGTTGCATGGAGACCAGGTTAGTCGCCAAGTTCCTTTGTACTACTCTTCTACCAGCCATCCTTCCCCCGCCATTGGAGGCGCGCTCAGCCTATACAGCTTAGCTGCCGCGCTAACAATATCCTATAGAGAAATCTATTCCTTTCCATACTTTGCATATGGATTGCACTGGGCCTTTTAGACAATCAGCCGATGGTTTTAAATTTGTATTGCTAGTCATAGATGGATTTACAAAATATTGCATCCTCAAACCCCTTAAGAGTCTGAGCGGACAGGAATTGTTGTTTGCCATACGTGAAACTATTGCATTATTCGACACACCTCATCTTGTAATTACGGACAGAAGCACAAACTTTACATCTAATCAAGTTCAAACCTTATTTAGGGAAATGCAAATTGAACACCACATGATATCCACTGGTACTCCTCGTAGTAATGGCCAAGTTGAAAGGTATGTAGCTACAGTAACAAACATGTTAGCTACCACGATTAATGATTTGTCAGAATGGCCAAACGTTCTTTGGAAAGTACAACAATCTCTTAATACGACTGTTCAGAAAACCACAGGCTTTTCCCCAATGAGACTTTTACTAGGAAGGGAAGGAAATGTACCTTCCATACAAGCTCGGCTAACTGATGTTGTAGATGAATCAATACAACCAAGTATTGACTTAGAAGCTGATCGTGAATTAGCACGACAACGGCTCAAAGATGTTGCTGATAGGTTTAAGAAACGTTTTGATACTACCAGACGAACCAATAAAATATATAATATTGGAGACCTAGTTTACATCAGTCAAGACCATAGACGTCATGATAAACTCAGTCCAAAATTCAAAGGCCCATATGAAATAATACAAATATTACCACATGACAGATTTTCTTTGAGGGGACAAAATAATTTGAGAAATATTATTGTTGCCAAAGAAAAACTGCGTGTTTGGCCTGGTGAATGGGTAGAACAAAACATTTCCTTTGAAGAATCACTGTAAACAAATATAACTTATTAAACAATATCATTGTCAAAAGAGAACCGTGATAGATTATTATATAGCTAACAAATTTAAGATTATTCAAAATAATATCCATGTAGATCACATAATTATTAAGATCAAACTATGAATGTGTTTAATTTTGAATTATCATTATTATGTAACATTGCTAATTTACTTAGGACAGGTACTTTTTTTGACACACTTAAAATATTAAATTCTGAGATTGTCACATCGGTCACATCATACCAGTATTTGTGTCGCTGGGCGATCTTAAACCTGATTAGTCTAGATTTTACTGGCAGCGAGTAAAAGGACTAATATGCTATATGCCTGGTCATAGATCACAATGAAACGATGAAAATGAGGAAAAAAAAAAAAAAAAAGTATGAGAAATGAAAAAAAAAAAAAAAATGTGTCGCTGGGCGATCTTAAACCTGATTAGTCTAGATTTTACTGGCAGCGAGTAAAAGGACTAATGTGCTATATGCCTGGTCATAGATCATGAGAATGAAAAAAAAAAAAAAATGTGAATGATATGAAAAAAAAAAAAAAAGAAAAGAGAATGGTTTCATTGGTAAAAAAAAAAAAAAAAGAAAGTTATACTGGTGATGATGATGATAATGATAAAAATATAAAATGATTTGGACTTGTGAAATGTGATTAAGTAGGTACTTCGAGAACGAAGTACATATCAGTATGGCCGTGATAGATTATTTGAATTTTACCATGGTAATTGTTGTCAATATTCAAATACTGATGATGCTAAACTTACCTTGTGTCAAGATAAGTATCTTTTATAATTAAACCACGTAGGTACATGACTAAATAATACGTTTTGAGTATCTGATGATAATGTATGTATTTAGTAAAGATTCAAATGGCAACATTTGTTTGAGGACTTAACTTGATGAATTTGGCAACATTCACTGGTTTCCAATAAACAGGAAATTACGTTAATGTTTATAATTAATATTGTACGTATTTTAGAAAAAGTTTGACTGATAATTATCAAATAATTATGATTTCTGCGGCTAGATTTAATCCATGTATTTTCGTCCATATTTCATTTAATGATATGATAATTGACTTGTGTTAATTCTTCAATATTCATACTAATATGAATATTCTTAAGTATTAATGTATCGAATCATTTACGATAATTCATCTCTGTATTTGTAAGATAATTGGTAATTGAAAATAAACGATGAAACAGCTTTATTACTGTTAGAAAACCATTTAATATAATAATTGGAATTATTCACGTTTAAACAAACTTTAGTGTACATATCTGTGGATATGTATTGATTTAGAAGGTTTTAACATGTATTGTAATAAAAATCAAGCAGTAAAAACGTTTAGTTTCAATTTAAGGAAACACGTGGTTTACTGAGCTTGTTTATTCGCCGCACGGCGGCCGGTATAAATAGCCTTGCATTTGAAAGGCAGATTCACTTCTCAATGTACCTCGGAACAGGGCGGACACGCCGCCCAACTAAATAAGTTAAGTACTATTATTATATCTATTAACTAGAAAGCTATTATTATTGTGTATGTGTATTAATCTTCAGTTTAAAACTTACTATGTGTATTGCAATAGTTATCAATATTGTGTATCAGTGTGAACATTACAATCGCTAAATTATATCGTGTTATATATAGATACAACTAATGTGAGCATTTCATTATCTTCCTACTTATTTCCAAATGAAGCTTATATTTTAAATTAATTATTGAGAGTTACAATAGCTATTCCTGTCGTGTAGTAATATGTAGATTACATTAACTTCCTACTTATTTGAAAGTAAAGTAAATGGCTTATATACTATTTATTCTTGTGTATTATTACAATAGCTATTCCTGTTGTGTATTAATAACGTGTAGATAAACCTATCCGTGAGACTTAGATTAACTTCCTACTTATTGCAAAATAAAAGAATATCAATATTAATGTTTATTCTCTTATATTCCTTTATATATAGATGTCTTTACCTAATTTAGTTATTACATGCATATCATGGAAAAGTCAAAAGCAGAAAAGCGTTGCGACTTCCACATGCGAGGCTGAGTATGTCAGTCTTTCGCAAGGGATGAAAGAAGCTGTCTATTTGCATAGTTTGCTCACTGAAATCGAGTTGCACAGGTATGCAAAAATTTCTTTACATGCAGATAATCAGGGCGCAATTTCTCTAGCGAAAGATCCAGTTTTCCATTCCCGATGCAAGCATATTGATATAAGATGCCATTTTATAAGAAATGTGTTAAGGTATAATAAGAATATAGAGTTGAAATATGTTTCAACGAACAATATGTTGGCGGATGTGCTAACGAAGCCCCTGCCGAAGCAAGCTCACTACATGTGTGCATTAGGACTAGGTTTACATCAACAGGGCTAGCATTTTGTTTTTTCAAGGTATATTTTTATTTTATATTTTAGTGTGTTTTCTTGTATCAATTAAGGGGGTGTGTTGGAATAGGATCTATTTGGTTGTAATTGATAAAAGAAAAATGTACTGACGTTTTGTTCTTTTGTTACTTCAATTTATTATACTTTTCAGAGCACACGTTTTACTTATTATTTATTATTCTATTGTGTTCCTCACACAGGATGACGAGAATTATGCAATGCAAAGTTTTGGGTGGCACTGTAACTGCCAGCGGGCAGGCGTAGCGCTTACCGTCAGGTGAACGACTTGCTCGTGTACTCAGTGAAATAAAAAAAACAGCTATTAAAGCTCTTATTTGACGGTCTCCGTGGCGTAGTGGGTGATGGGCTGACTGTGAAACGTGAGGTGGTGGGTTCGATTTGCGCACAGGGCAAAAATTTGTGTGAACCACAAGCATGTGGAATGGCATTCGTAGCACGTGGAAAGATGTAGTCTCTGCCTATCCCAACAGAGGAAATGCGTGACTGTATATTATGTAAGTATGTTTATTGTATTGTAAATATAAATAATTTAATAAGATATACCCCCCCCCCCCCCCCGATAGACTAATAAATCAATATTCCAGAGTCAATAATGAAAACACAGAAATTATCCTTGAAAAATGCACCCCTCTGATGGAACAAGTAAGGGTAAAATTTTGGGGGCGTTTAATTCCCCTTAAACCCACTTCCGAATGGAGAACGGAGAACGTTCTCAACCCTTTTGTCTTGGTTTAGTGAATCTCACTCTTATGTCTCTGAAAAGAAGTCGTATTTCTGTCAATCTTCAATGAAAATACTATAATGTAATGTGAAAACCTTGCCTAGAAAAAAATATTAGCAAATGAATAACTCTTCTTTGGGCAGTCGAATAAAAATCAACATTAAAATTAAAATTGTTTTACTTTTAATGTAGAAAAAGTCTGAGAGGATTATTAGAGGGTTTTAAAAAAAAAGCTATGATTTTTGAACTTGTATTGTTCCACTGCTGGGCAAAGCTCTCCCCTGATTTTGCCACTTTTCGCGATCCAGAGCTAGTTACTTCCAATCGTTTTCAAAAGAGTCGAGGTCACCGCGCCACTGTCTTAAAAACTCCAAGACAGAAAATAGAAAAAAAAATTATAACCGAATTTGTAATTGAATTTGTAGAAAAAAATTGAGATTGTACAGTAGAAGCTTGGTAAGCCGTAGTCCTACACGTATAAGTGCTAATATTGAACGCCCTAGATGTAACCCTAGATACGTCCCGCCACATTATTTTTCCCAATATTTCCGGCTGGCATCCGCTTCCGCTAAATTAGACGACACGAGAGATGTTATGATGAATTTATCGCGCGAGATAAAGGGCCTTTTTATGAGATTGTTGACTCAGCCTTAGTTACTACAGTATTGATAAAGTCAGTGTCTTGTCTTCTTACAAATTACTCAGAATAAGTCACTCGCACAAACACTCACTCAAGAAAAAAATATTAAAACGGTTGAAGGAATTTATTATAGATAAACGTACTATTAAATTTAAAGTTATGTAAGAAAAAACTTAATATGTATTTCTTTTTATTAATTGTATGCAAGTGTCAAATTGGTGTTATTTGCTGATGAACCAAGGTAGTTAGCAACGAGGGGTGCGGGCCAGGTAACCTCCACGAGTGCCCGGCTGTTGTTCGTCCCTCTTGATGCGTTGCATCCGGAGGGAAGGGCAGCAGCTGGGACGGTGCACCCTGGGGTTCGGTCAGCAATTCTCCTAGGGGAATTGGTGGCCGTAGCAAATAACCTGGCGAGAAGAGGTCCTTCGCGTGTCCCTCTGATCAGCAGAGGGCACAGCGAGGGACCAATAACGGGGACTTTTGGGCCGCGGATCGGGGGTCCAACGCCCAAGTTAGAAGTCCCGAGCTGAGGTGCGGCCCGTGTGTTCCGGGACGCACCCAGCGGAGAAAGAGGCCCAAGCCTCACGTGGCGAGCCCGGGAGGGCGCCCGCAGAGGTGGTCGCGGAAGCGCCGTGCGAACCCGTGACCACCTCCATAATGCGGAGAGGAGAACACCCCGGGGTTTTAGTGGGTAAACCCCGCCAGACCAGCTGGCGGGGGAGTCCCACATAACCACCCCCCCGCCCCCGGGGGCCGGGTGGTATGCCTAATGCATTTCCCCGGGAAAAAAGAAAAAAGGTAGTTAGCAACGAAGCTTTAAATAGGAATGCTTTTTAAAGATAATTGCATAATACCCCGAAGACTTGACGACAAAGCTTCACCTAGTGCCTATTACCAAGTTCTATAACTATGTCTTCCTCATCGGAAGCTCATGTGAATCTTCCCACGATTAATACAGTTTTATTTTTGTTTTTATTCTTCTCTTCTTATATTTTTCTGAGATAGCCCACTGAACGTCCCTCCTTTGTCACATGTAACAAAGTGACTTACGCACGGCACAAAGAAGAATGTAAACTCAATGTACTGACTGTGCTTATAGGTAAGTACCCGGTCTTAATTCTCCAAATGTGGGCCAAGAGGAAGTGTGAAAGACGTTGTTTTATTTTCACCATAAAAAACAGAAGGCTATGGAAATTGTCATTATTTGGATTGGATTGCGAGTTGAGAGCTGTGCAAAATATGTTTACGTATGCTACGCAGAAAGGGGTAGGACGAGACCTTTTAACTTCACTTCCGTATAGCTGCCGGGGTTTGATGTTAAAAAGGTCAACCATGCGTTTTGGGTAGGGATACGATATACAGGGTGCTACAAAATGGCCCGTTAAGTACTTAGCAGGCTTGTTTCGATCAAGCATGTCAATTGTTTTACGTGTGCATAGGTTGCATAAATCGTATTTAAAATTCCCATACAAATGCATACTTATGTTTGTCTTAGAAAATTGCGACGACCCTGAATGTTTGTTTGCCTACTATCGCGCCACACCTTAAAGTGGGTAGGTATGAATATCTAAACATGTCTGTCGGACAGACGTGCGCCGGAAATATTCGAATACTCTGCCCCGGTTCTTTATAGGGTATTATCTATACATTATTATGTTAGCTCAAAAAATGCAAGTATTTATTTCACACCAAACACATTTCATAATTATGTTCATTATACCCATGACTTTTGACATAATGTCTTAGCAGGTTCATTTTGACCGAAATAATCCATTTTCCTCTACAGAAGTCAAAGGAAACTTCAAAGAAACCTCACCAACGCAAATACAAGCTCAAGGCACGTTGGCTGAGTTGTTACGGAGAAAGTCGGAAACGCTGCCAGAGAGAAGTTTGTCCAAATTTGTGTACAGATACTGTAACAACTACTGTATCTTGCGAGATTGCAACCTTTGTATTTTGCTATTTCTACGAACAAACATTCAAGTAGTAGGAAGCATTATTGTGTTCCGACTTGAAGGGCATTGCTTCCAGCGAAATTACTGGGCATATGAGACTTTAGGGCTGATGTCTCAGGGTGACAAGCGCAGTGCTGTGTCGCGCTGGATTATGCAATGTAGGGTTCTGGGTGGTGCTGCGAGTGGTATGGGCAGGCGTAGCGCTCACCATCAGGTGAACGACCTGCTCGCCTCGTCACGCAGTGAAATAAAAAAAAGCTTGCAAGCAGGGAATAGCCTAGAGGGGAGTACTTTGCCTTAAGTTCCGCACACTCCCCTCCGTCAGTCCTGTGGCGGAATGCAAAATCAAACGGGATGTCCCCCATAAAAATGTAGAAAAAACGTCTGCCTTCGAAGTAGAGGGTTATGCGATTTACGAGTTTGAATCCCAAAGCACGTAACTTCCGTCCCAATGTGTTTCTTGTAAAAACATATGTCCGCAATCATCACTAGCTTTTCGGTGAAGGAAAACATTGTGAGGAAATCCGAGAATGATTTCGGAGGAATGTGATCTATAATACAGACCAGGCCCTTGCAGTGGATTGTGGTCTAATCTTCCGGACGAAAATGAGTCGAGACTCGTGCTCAGCAGTGGGGATGATGAGTAAGGAATTACTCCTGTTAAATGGATAGAAATCTTGCAAGTTAATTTTGACAAGCAGTTTCACAAAAACACACAAAAACAAAACACACACAAAAAACACAAAATTATGCATGTTTTATGAAATTTCATAACCCATGCACAATTCTGTGAAATTTGGTTCAGTTGTTTTTTGTTTAGTTAGTGATCAAACTTTAGGCCATAACGAATAAAACTGTTAACTACTTATAAAGGGGAAATAAGAAAAAAGCCCAAGTTTCCCCGTAACAGAAAGACCAACAATGCCCCCAAGTTTTCGTGGCGAAAATTAAAAAGTTTCGCAACCGACAATTACAGTTCAGTTTTATGTAAATTCGTAAGGAGCTGTTCGGGGTCAGATACGATATACTCTTAGTTTCTTTGAATATTTGAAACTGAAATGTCTAGCTTAAAGTTATAAATGGTTTAAAATGGAATGACGTTCCATTTACAGTCCTCTGTAGGAGCTTCAGTGAAAGCTCTTTAAAAGAGCGTTGATAAAATCTTCTATCGGTAAAATAAAACGACTTGAAGAGGAAACTCGTGACATACGCCTAATCGATTTGTACTGAGCAAATGAGCAAAATAGTTGAAGAGCATTTGTAACCATTCATGAGCATACATAAGGATGAGCAACCATGCAATACATGCGGTGAGCATAAGTGACAAACATAAACAGAAGTTACCATGCCATGCATGAGCATAACTAACTATACATGAGCATAAGTAATGAGCATAAGTGTCACGCTTTGCGCATCTTAAGAAAAACTGTCATCTCGGACCTCAATGGTTGTTTTTTTTTTGTCACGGACACATTATATAGATCCTGACCCCTAACTATGATTCCATGTATCTAGGTAATCATGTTCCCACAAACATCCAAACTCAGAGCAGTTAATTGTGGTCCTTACAAATCTTTGCCCTGTGCGGGAATCGAACCCGCTACCTCACGCTTCGCTGTCAGCTCATCACCCACGCGCCACGGAGGCCGTTGAGTAAACTTCCACTCCCCTACTTCCAAGTACATTATTGCTCCGATTAACATTACCTATTCATTATTATGACAAGTGTACAATCTGTAACAAAAAGTACTTAATTATGATTTATCTAGCTGCTTACTTGTTGTAAAATGCACGCACCCGTATTCAGGAACATTATTGACTATGATACAACATGAAATAAAATATGCCTATAACGTTTGTGAATACATAATAATATAAGAAAGAAAAAGAAAGAAAGAAAAAACATTTATTCTGACACAACTGCACACAACAACGAACAACGTACTTATTTAGAAACAAGACAAGAGAATGAAAACACACGATGAACATAATAGTGTACGCAGATAGCCAGCGCGCAGTTATGTCAGACAAGGCCTGAGCTCAGCATAATGCTGTGGTGGTATGTGGTAATATGGTTAAATAGCTTAGAAAACGCATAATCAAATTCGAAAATGTAATTGTTTAACACTTTGACTGCTGAGCCGTTTTGCTTGTCTAGCCACGCGTGCGGCTCTGCACGCGCCTCAGTGTTTTCCCATACAACAAACACAGCGGTTGTGTCTTGCCGTACTCGTGGCAAGTTATGAAAAACACGACAGCAGTGAACGTGTTAATCTTTCTTTGACCTAATTTTTAAAATGTTTGTTGAATTACTGAAATACACAAAGTAAAATAATACAGCTGCTTAGCAAAGTGAGTACATAACTGGCCAACTAGCGCGATATAACGATCCTTCGAGATAATGTCTTTATTAAATAACGCCGGACACGTTATCTCGTAATTATGTAGTAATTGTGAGATAACGGATCTCCTGTTCTGATAAGGAAGGTTGCAGACCAGCGACTGAACTGAAGTTGGCGGTCGTGCGTGAGAGAGATTATCGGGGCAAAATATTATAAGTTACTAGCAGTGTCCCGCAGTTTCACCCGCGTTAACTAATCTCCACGCCAAAATGACTGTGCGGATTTTGATTGAATTTAGTATTCAGACAGTTTAGGTTCTGGAATAGAACGTAGGATAATTTTATTGCGTAAAAATGTACGGTTACTGTGCGATAGTGGTTTATGCGTGTGAAACCGCGGGGTGCTGCTAGTAAAAAACCTATGACACTCACAAATGACGTGGCTTTCTATTGGTAATAGAGTTTTCAAAATCGGTTCAGTAGATACAGAGATTACCCCTAAAACATCACAAACTTTACCTCTAAATAATATTGTTACAGATTTAAATTAATTGCGTTGGCGATCATGGTAATTAAAAGTTGTCTGATCATAATAATTATGATCAGACACCTTTTAATAACTATGATCGGTGATTTCGATATACCCAGTGTCGTAGTAAAAAAATGTAATTCGCCATTTTGTGGCGGCGGCCATCTTGGATTGATTTTCATCTAACATAGCTAAGAAAACTCCTGACTTAGACCTTTGAAACATAAAAATAAAACTAACCAATATGAAAAGCGGTAGCGGTGGTAATCTAGTGGGAGAACGTCCGCCTTCTAATCAGATGGTCGTGAGTTCAAATCCCACTGCGGGCACGTACCAATGTGTTTCTGTAAAATATATGTACGTAATTATCACTCGTGTTCGGTGAGGGAAAATATCGTGAGGAAACCCACATAACAACCCGAGAATTATTTCGGAGGTAGGTATGTTATCCAACAATCCGGACTTGGCTCCCGTGGTGGAATATGGCCTAACCCTCCTCACGAAAGTGAGGAGAGACCCGTGCCCAGCAGTGGGACGTTATGGGTTGATAATGAATATAAAAAGAAAAAAAAAACAGACACATCAAACTTTTAACAAACACCCCGTCGTTTTTGCGTCGGGGGTTAAGAATAAACTTAAACAAAATACTCTAAATCTTAAAATTAGTATCAAGCACATACTAAAATTCAGACGCGATAAGGGTTTTGGACACCACTAGTTTTCAAAAACCCAGACTAAGCGAAACGTATTTAAACGTTTAGCAAAAAAATCGAGCAGTCGGGAGTCTGTTATCAGCCTTATTAACGTCGTGCATGTAACGTTACACGATATATTTTAGGCCCTAGCGGTAGCTAATGAACGGTTTTATTCGTGACTCCATATTTCCTAAATCGTTCGGACCTTTATGACTGGAATTTTGAAATATTTATTCTAATAGTAACATACCATTTCGTCCGCAGTGGTTTTATGTCAATACTAGCTGCGCCCCGCGGTTTCACGCGCGTAGTCCCCGTTTTGTCCCACGGGAACATACTATCGGGATAAAAAGTACCCTATTACTCAATCCTGGCTATAAACTATCTGTGTTCCAAATTTCATTCGGATCCGTTCAGTAGTTTTTGCGTGAAAGAGGAACAAACATCCATCCATCCATTCTCACAAACTTTCGCATTTATAATATTAGTAGGATTTCATCTTATATTATAAATGCAAAAGTTTGTGTGTTTGTCATCTTTTCTCGTATGAACGGATTTTGATGAAATTTTATATTTCATCATCATCGTCAACCCATAACGTCCCACTGTTGGGCACGGGTCTCTCCTCACTTTCGTGAGGAGGGCTAGGCCATAAATCCACCACGGGGGCCCAGTCCGGATTGGTGGATAACATACCTACCTCCGAAATAATTCTCGGGTAGGTATGTGGGTTTCCTCACGATGTTTTCCTTCACCGAAAAGCGAGTGATAATTACGTACATATGTTTTTACAGACACACGTTGGCACGTGCCTGCACTGGGATTTGAACTCACGACCTTCTGATTGGAAGGCGGACGTTCTCCCACTAAGCTACTATTACTAATTCTATTTATTATTCTCTATTTTATATTTGGGACCTGGTATAGAACGTAGGGTACTTTTGATCCCGTAAATTAACGATTCCTGTGGGAATTATTCCAAAGAAATAGAAAGGAATATGAGCTGATGGTGATCCTGCTCATATGTCCCACGATAAAAAAAAATAAAAAAAAAGTGTGTCTTGGTACTTTTAGTAATTCAAATTTCCTCCACTCTGGTTTATGATGCATGTGTGTACAATTACCTATCATGGATTATCATCATTGTAAGGGATGCAGATAACGCCTTGGAAATGTATGATGATGCCGAACACCTCCACTTCACCCCGATATTCCCTCACACAGGGATTTTCGAGGAACCTCGAAAAGTTCACCCGATCATACCAAACACGAGGAACTTTTGGAGGGACACTCGAGGGCCCTCAATGGAGGTCGAGAGGAGGAAATATGAACGCAAAAACAAACGATACCGTTGTTAGAAGCTGCTTAGAAAGCCGTTTATGGACTGTCTATGCAGCTTCTAACTTTCTTCTTAGGAACTATCCTCACATAACCACTGCGTGGTCACCTTACCCCCATTCCAGCTGACACTCACGCCCATTTGAGCTGACACTTAGGTCCTTTAAGCTGACACTTCGTATCTATTTCCTTCTAATGAAGGAGGGTGAAGTATATTTGCAGTAGTTTAACTTAAAGCAGTAGAACTTTTTAGATCTGCTTTAAGTTCCTACTTATTTAGTTTTGAGACTCCATCTATACTTTTAATGGAAGATTTTGTTTTAATGAATCATACCTTCAAACTCAAACTCAAATCATTTATTGTAAATAGGCAAAATATTGCACTTTTAACGTCAAAAAAAATAATATCTTATACATAAGTATAGAAATACAAAAAAAAATAAGTCAAATTTTATGATCTACGAAACTAATGATTATTATCTAATTATGGTTTGAGTTAGAAAAAGGATATTTCCCTTTCCAGTGGTGACTCATGCCTGTGTCTCGCACAGGAAAAGGAAAACTCCATTGACTCTACCAGTGCTTCGGAAATACGCCCGTTAGAGAAGATAGCACCAAGAAACTCTACGGCGATGTCATTTTTTAAATTTTAGTCGTTCTTTTTTTTATTATACCTTACCTTATTTTGGTACTTTATTACGACTTATTACTTGATGAAAATTATTATCATCATCATCAACCCATAACGTCCCACTGCTGGGCACGGGTCTCTCCTCACTTTCGTGAGGCGGGTTAGGTCATAATCCACCACGGGGGCCCGGTCCGGATTGGGGAATAACATACCTACCTGCGTAACAATTCTATTAAATTTAGCTTACCTATAGATAAATCTATTTTAAGACTGGGAATAGAACATAGAAGACTTTTAATTGCGTAAAAATTAACGGTACCTGTGGGTTATTCTAATAATTTACGCGGGTGAAACCGCGGGGCTCTGCTACTAGCGTCTATTTAGTGCCAAATTTCATTAAAATTTGTCCAGCTATTTTAGCATGATTGACTAAACTTTCAAGCTGTCGCATTTTAGTACGATTTTGTGTTTTTTAAAACAGTGTTTGCCGTACTGATTTTTATTTTTCTGTGACACCCGGCTACTGCGCATCTTATCAATTATTTTCCTTTTCGTTTAACAATTATCAGTTTCGGTTCAGCAGTTTTCCGACAAAGGTTGGCAAAGAGTGTACGAGTATTTGTGAATTCAGATGGAAGTTAGGAAAGGATTTGAACTGTAAATGGTACAATAATTGTTTGAGTGCTGATTGGACCCTTTGGTCATACTGAAATAACCAATCAATCATATTCCAATCAAATATTTAATAGAGTGATTTTGTAAACTGTTATTGAGAGTAATTAACGTTTGTTTCCTTACTAACATATCGTATATTAACATTAAACCAGCAATCTTATTATTTCCTCATTTAGTCGACGCAGCTGGGGGATAAGAGCGCTGGCTCATTTCTCGCACAGAGAATAGCTATTGCTATTCAACGTGGAAATGCAGCCAGTGTTCTTGGCACCACGCCTTTTGGACACCCACTTTTGTTTTTTTTTAAATTTGATTGAGTGACGAGACGAGCAAATCGTTCCCTTGATGGTAAGCGCTACGCCTGCCTATAACAGTTGCAGTGCCACCCAGAACTTTGAATTGCATAATCCTGCGCGGCACCGCACTGCGCTCGTCACCCTGAGACATCGGCTCTAGTCTCATATGGCCAAGTAATTTAATTTTTGAGGTTTAATTTTTTAAACTACTTTCAATAAAAGATTCATTTGACATTAAGCCCGTACCTACCTACTAAAAACGCCAAATGAATTCAATTTTCAGTTTCATTTGTGTTTTAAATACGGCTGTAGAAAGCACACCAGCCTATTTAGTTTCCGTTGCGGTCACAGTAAACAATTTTTTCAGGAAGTATTAATGATTTCGGAATCCAACTTAACAAGGTGATGAAATAGGAGCTTGAACGTTTAAGGCCCCTTTCCCACATTTTAATTGGGTGGCCGGATATTGATTGCAAAATACTGGAGTACCTTTAATTAAATACAACTTCAAAGGTTTTAATATTGGCTCGGAGGATTAGTTACCATAGACGCCATGGAAGCAGTGTGACAGTAACAGGTGAACGACAAGTCAGTATCGTAACTCAATCAAATAATAAAAAAACGAAATGTGTGCTGGGACACATTTTAGAAGTAAAACTTACACTAAAAATTACATAAGATTTTTTTTTTCAAAAAAAAATAATCGTGTAAGATATTTTAAAAGATATACCAAACTATCTTCACTAACTTATATCTCCCTCTCAACTTCCGTTCGTCTCGCCCGATCACATTTTTCGTAACGCATTCACCAGCTTACTCCCCAAGTCAAGCGTGCGAAGTTTTACTTTAAAAACTTAGCTTGCAACAATTTATTGGGCAATGGTTTTCAATTTTCAACAGACTTCAAAAAAGGAGAAGGTTTCTCAATTCGAGCGTGTGTATATATTTTTTATGTGTATTCGCGGATATATGTATTATGTATTTTATGATCTATTGTTTCAGAATTTAAAATCTTTGATTGATGGAATCAGCTACATTGATTTCTTCATAAAATAAATTGTCGTTCCTGTAGCGACAAAGGCTTAAGCAATATTAAAAAAAATGATGTCGAGGTGACTTCCACTTCGCCAGTTCTTCATCATCATCATCAACCCATAACGTCCCACTGCTGGGCACTGGGCTCTCCTCACTTTCGTGAGGAGGGTTAGGCCATATTTCACCACGGAGGCCCAGTTAGGATTGGTGGATAACATACCTACCTCCGCAATAATTCTCGGGTAGGTATGTGGGTTTCCTCACGATGCTTTCCTTCACCGAAAAGCGAGTGATAATTACGTACAAATGTTTTTACAGAAACACATTGGTACGTGCCTGCACTGAGATTTGAACTCACGACCTTCTGATTGGAAGGCGGACGTTCTCCCACTAGGCTACCACCGCCAGTTACCTACTGAAAATGTTTGCAAAGTTTGTTTTTGCATTACATAAAGATTACAGAAGCGATTGTAATGCCGTTTTCATCGTATGGTAGCCTAAAATTTATCCTTAAAGCTGATATATAAATTTTATGAGAAATAACTTTACTTTTGTTATAAAAAGGTGTTTTATTGTGCCACGCCCGTCCTGATGGCATGGAAAACCGCCCAGCCCGGTGTATATTCGTTTTAGTAATAGTTGTATATAATCACTATAGTAAATGTTACAGAGTGGTGAAGTTGAGGTACTGTTTGCTTTTTATACTATCACCACGTTGAAATATTTTGATATTTATTTACGTTTTAGTTAAATTCTGTAATTCGATATTCGTGGTACTTTGATCCTTCTCACTATGAAGCGGACATTTGTGTTTATTTCTTTAGATCTTCAGAGTTTTATTTATCTAACTTAATGGATTATGTAATTATGTAAACAATTCTAATGCTGATCGTGAGCTGACGTAGAATAGAATTTAAAGACAAACATTTATTATCACAAATTGTATAATACATACCATAATTATATTTTTAAACAAAATATTTATTATTATCATCGATGGGTTCAAATGCTCGTCATTCGTCAAAAGCATACAATATTGATGAAAGCTTCCAGGGGGGGTCACCAGGTACTTATTCTTATTCCATGCACTTCATTTTAAGGCCTTAAACTGAACGGCCTAGATTGGCACCACACACTCATAAATGACAAACATGACGTGAAAAATAGACTGCAGAGCATGAGAGAAAAAGAGAATGAAATGGAGCTATATAAACTCCCATAAATGCAAACAAATTGTTCCAATCTCTTTGGATAAATGTCTCTGGTTGACTTATGAACGATTAGCGATATTGGTGGTGACAGTTAGCAGGGGATGGATTAAACTGTTCGTAATGAGGCCCATGTAGAGGTGTAACAACAAAATGACAGAGGAAAGCAAATTTTGCCTGACTTAAAGCAGTGATGCTTCGCTCGTTCGGTCAATAAGGAGCGGACTATCAAAGCTTTGGGATATATTATTATTTAACTGGGTAAGTCAAGGAACGTTGTAGAATGTGGCTTACAAAATCTCCCCTTGTAAACATCCCATTCGTTAAACCGTAATAATTAATATACCTTGTCCAAACAGCCTTCCAAAGAGAGGGACGTGAGTTCAAATCCCAGTACGGGCACGTACCAATGTATTTCTGTAAAAAGCAATTATCACTCGCTTTTCGGTTAAGGAAAACATCGTGAGGAAGCCCACATACCTACCCAAGAATTATTTCGGAGCTAGGTATGTTATCCAGCAATCCAGACCGGGCCTCCGTGGTGGATTATGGCCTAAGCCTCCTCATGAAAGTGAGCGGAGACCCGTGCCCAGCAGTGGAACGATATGGGATGATGATGATGAGTCCAAATAAGTAATGAATTATAAACTACATAGATATAATCTTTTGGTAATTTATTGTTTGTACGTTTTAGTTTTTTATTTAATTTTTGTACAGTACAGTCAGATCCAAAAACTAGGAACTGCATTTTATTTTCCGGCTTTAGTATTATTTATTTATTTAGTATTATTTTATTTAGTTTATCTATTATGTTACTATGTATTTAAGTTTATTTTGTGTATAATATGTATCTATTTATTTATTTATTTAATTCTATGTGTTGACGCCAAAGTATTTATAATAATTTTATAAATTAATTTAATATTTAATGGTACAATCCCTTTTCACCCTTTCCTATATTATACCTTTATACATGTATGCAATACTAAATGCGCCCGCGCCGAAAACGCCCTCTGGCGTGAGACAAAATTGTAGGCGAGCTGTCAATCAGTTCGCCATTAGTTAGTTCCGGTTCAAATGTGAAACGAGCTCGTCGTTATAAGACAATCGCACCGCCGGAAGTATTTCTTCTTGTTCCCCGTGCCATTGCGGCCTTGTAATTTTTCATATTCTTGTGATCGCGCTGTTCGCGAGTGCATTCTGGAGTGTGTTGTGAGGACTGGGATCTGGGAGCTGCCCGCGTGCCTGAGCGTCTGGACGCCCGCGTCTGTGATCGGAGGCGCCGCTGTTCTGAGGTATTTGCTGCATGTTTCCCTTCGTTCCCTCCTCTCCGCTCTTGGTTGTGCGTACCATATTTTACATGTTCATAACTTTGTCGAAGATCAAATAGAATTATACTTTGGCGCGATCATAGGTGGCCCTTCGAAGCCTGGATACGTCCCCCGCCCTTATTAGGATACTTAGATAGGCCCTAATAAGTGATTTCTTACAGCATATTCATTGCGAATATCATTGTAACCGTTTTCGCGTCGGTAAACGTGACATTGCGTCACTTACTTTTCATCGCGAAAATATCCCCAATCCTCGCCCGTAAAGTTAAATTACGTGGTTCCCCGCCTAGATACGTTATATATACATAATTATCTACGTAGTTTATTCATTTAAACCTATAATTAATCGCTAAAATCGAAACTGTTCGTATTTATACCTACCCTCAGCTCATTCATTCACCGCTCTTACGCGGGCCGGCACGATCGTCCATTACCTACCGTTCGATATAACCCGACCGCGTAGTGTAAGGCACGCTCACGCGCATCGCCCTTGCGAACACTGCCGATTACTTCCGATCGCGTGAAATAACCTTCCGTATTTTGCCGTATATATTTGACCTATTTTAAATAACGATAAATCATGCCTCCTAAGAAACCTACCGGATCAGCTGACGCTGATGACGATAGTTTTGACGAACGCGTTCAAGATTCGCGATTAACTATATTGCGAGCTAAACGCGAAGCTATATTTGAGATAGTGCAAAACATGTATGACCTATCTTCAGGTATTCATACAAACCCCGTGGCGAGAGAACGTTTTCTTGCCGAGTCTTCACAAATAGATTCATTGCGTGATAAGTTTGAACAGAATCTCGATGATTATAACTCCCGCTTGTTATCAGTAAATCCGTTAGATAACCCTGATTATAAAAGCCTCGTTGCATTTGAGTCATTATACGGTCGAATTAATCAATTACGATCTCAATATTCGCAATCACGTTCGTCGCAGGAGTCACGTGATATCTCTGCACCGCGTAAGGCTAGGCCTACACTTCCGCCGATTCAATTGATGGACTTTTCGGGTGACATTCGCTCATGGCCACTATTTTATGCCAGTTTTAAGTCTACTGTACATGATAATCCATCCCTCAGTGATGCCGAGAAGTTATACTATTTATTGGGTAAACTTTCGGGCAAGGCGAGTAATGTATGTGCAGGTATAGCTCCGTGCGCTGAGAATTATAACTTGTTATTACAAGCGTTATTTGACAAATATGAAGATAAGCGAATGCTCGCTTCCGCGTATTTAAATCAAATGTTTGAGTTCAAACCTATGCAAGCTGCTTCTGTTACAAACTTTGATTTATTTACAGATAGCTTTATAAGTGCAGTACGCGCCTTAAAGAATCTAAAGTTAGACAATTTAACTGATTTAATTATACTTCATATTGCGCTCAAGAAGATAGATTTAGATACCGTTCGCGCTTTCGAGTTGACTTGTAGCTCTAAAATACCTACTTTCGACGACTTTGTTGATTTTATTACAACCCGCGCTAAGGTTTTGGAACGCACTAACATCAACTCAAGCGCAGCAAGTCAAGCATTGTGCACTCGTCCTAATAATAATAGACGAGCTAATAACGTAAATAACCCTCCGCCGCCGAAGTACCAAACCTACGTTAGTACTACGGTTGATCCCGCGAGCAAGTGTCTTTGCACAAACATCACACATCAGCATTTATTTAAATGTGCTGACTTTAATAAAATGACTCCTCAGGAACGCTTTAAATGTGTGAAAGATAAAAATGCGTGTGTGAACTGTCTTAGTTTACAGCACCGAGTTTCTAATTGCTCGTCTAATTCTGATTGCCGCGTATGTAAACTTAAACACCACACGTTGCTACACTTCAAGCGTGCCGAGATGTCGAGCCCCGCGGTCCCCGCGGCCGCGGCGCCCGCGCGCACAGCTAGCGCCCCGCCACCGGCCGCTCAGCCTAGCCAGGCAAGCCCAGCGCGCGCACCTGTAGCCGCGCAGCCGCAACCTGTTACGAGCGCGCGCTCGGACGTTGCGTTGTGCGCTACCTATAATACGTGTACATCTGATAATTCATCTCGCTCATCGCCGCTCGATGCGTCTTCAATTAATAATAAACATTCTACAATTTTATTATCAACCGCTCAAGTCGTCGCTTATGATATTAATGGCGACCGACATGTTATTCGCGCGTTGTTAGATTCCGCTTCACAAAGCCACTTCATTACGAAAGAGTGCTGTGATCGATTAGGTATTCAGATTCAAGACACCGAACGTACTATTGTTAAGGGGTTCGGTGGAATTGAAAAACCCATCGAGACTAAATCAACTAATTTAAAGTTTTACTCGCGTTTTGACAACAACATTACGTTTAATATCGCACCGCTTGTTGTTGACCAAATTACCGACTTATTGCCGACCGCTGTGGTAGATACGTCTGTCCTATCACATTTAAGCGAAATACCGCTTGCAGATGAGAGCTTCGGAGTGCCTAATAAAATCGATGCATTAATCGGTGCTTCCCTCTTCCCACATCTGCTTCTCCCCGACGTAGTGCACGCTTCTCGACACTCGTCGGCGCCCCCTGCTTTACGCACGGTGTTAGGGTACGTAATTATGGGTTCAGTACCCACCGCCCGCACACTTACTCGCCAGGTCTTGACATGCTGCCATGTTCAGGAACCTGCCGCTATTGACTCCTTAGTCAGGCGATTTTGGGAACTCGAAGAGGTTCCCCTCTCACCGCCCATTCAGCACCCCGCTCATGTTGAATGCGATAACTTCTATACAAATACTACAACTCGCGATCCCGTTAGTGGTAGATACAAAGTTGGCCTGCCATTTAACGAGGATGTATATACGCTAGGAAATTCGATCGCTCGCTTAGAACTTTGTGGTGCCGTATTATTATCAAAGCTGCTTCGCACAGTTCTAGATAATTATTCTCGTCACATTTTAATCAAGACTTACGCATTTATTGACTCTAAAGTCGCCTTATATTGGATAAGGAGTTCGCCACACAGGTGGCAAACATTTGTTGCTAACCGCGTTGTTCAGATCACGGATAATATTCCAGCTGACAACTTTTATCACGTGGCGGGTATTGAAAATCCCGCTGACATATTAAGTCGTGGGATTTTGCCCCACAAATTAATCTCGCACCCACTGTGGCTCCACGGGCCTCCGTGGGCTTCACTCGACCCGTCTCAGTGGCCTCTTAGGAGTCTGGACGGACAGTCTATTGCAGACATACCTGAACAAAGGGTTTTAGCGCACATTGTGTGCACGCCTGTAAAGCATTGCGCTTTATATGCACTCGCGCTCCGCTTCTCCTCATGGAGTAAACTTCTTCGTATAACTGCATACGTTTGTAAGTTTGCAAAGTTATTGCCCCGCCGCAGCACTACTGCAGTGACTGCTGAGGATTTTAAGTTTGCAGAAAAGGTAATACTTCGCGCCCTGCAAAGACGATACTTTGCAGAGGAATACTCAAATATAATTAAAAATAAATCTTGCTCACCGGCTCTCAATCGCTTGAGACCTTTTGTAAATGACGGCCTGATCCTCGTCGGCGGTCGGCTTTCTAATTCCGCGCTGGAATATGCACAAATGCATCCAGTTATTTTACCGCGCAATGATCATGTAGTGAACATGATCATTGATTATTATCATGTTACATATTTACATGCCGGACCAGAATTATTAATGTCGCTGCTTCGCCAAAAATTCTGGATCCTGTCCGCACGCCGCATTGTGAGACAACGAGTCCACATTTGTAATATCTGCTTCCGATTAAAACCGCGTCCAAGTTACCCGCTCATGGCTGACTTACCCGATGTGCGCACACGTCCGGTCGTCAAGGCATTCACGCACACGGGCTGCGATTATGCCGGTCCCATCGCCTACACTCCTGTGCGCCGCCGTGGCGTCCGCAGTGAGAAGGCCTATCTGTGCATTTTTACATGCCTTACGACTCGTGCAGTGCACATTGAAGTCGCCACTGACCTCAGCACCCCCAGCTTTCTCGCCGCGTTGAAGCGCTTCCTCGCTCGACGCGGACCTGTTCAGGTTTTGCATTCCGACAATGCTACTAACTACAAGGGGAGTGCTTCTTACCTCCGGGATCTCTATAAATTTCTCAATGATGAATATCGTCTTAAGCTGGAGCAAGAATGTGCTGAGAGTCGCATAACATGGAAATTTATCTGTCCCAACTCTCCACACTTTGGAGGCGCTTGGGAGAGCATGGTAAAGGTCATAAAACAATTCCTTTACAAAGTAATCGGACAGCAGCTTCTTTCTTACGAGGAACTTTGCACTGTTCTCACCCAGATTGAGTGCGTACTCAACAGCAGGCCGCTGACAGTTCTCAGTTCTTCGCCAAGTGAAGCTTCGGCGCTTACCCCGAGTCACTTTCTACATACCGCTCCGCTACTTTCTTTACCCGCGCCTGAAGTCAAATCTGACTCTGTCAATTTACTTCACAGGCACTCGCTACTGGACAAATTAGTTCAGTCGTTTTGGGATCGCTGGAGGATGGAATATCTGCACAGCTTGCAGGTTAGGCAGAAGTGGAATACTCCTTCCACTCCTATTACTTCCGGGACTGTCGTTGTTGTGATGAACGACAACTCTCCGACCTTAGCCTGGCCATTAGCGATTGTTGACGAAGTCCATCCCTCTAAAGACGACATCGTGCGCGTTGCTACCGTGAGAACCGCCAAGGGAACGTATCTCCGTCCGGTCGTTCGTCTGTGTCCTCTCCCAAAACAGTAAATTAACATAACTATTTATAGTAAAATATCGCTTAGTTTATCTCGTAATATTTTTAAATCGTTTCACTTTATTATTAAACCTTATATAGCCCCGCTTCGCCGTGACTCTACGGCTTACTCATATTCTTAACCGCGCGCATTGAGCGCTTCGTCTAGAGTCATAGAGCATTTGTATATCTCATCTCACCTTATGATTGTCTATTAAAGGTGACCCATTAAGGGCGGGTGGATGTTGACGCCAAAGTATTTATAATAATTTTATAAATTAATTTAATATTTAATGGTACAATCCCTTTTCACCCTTTCCTATATTATACCTTTATACATGTATGCAATACTAAATGCGCCCGCGCCGAAAACGCCCTCTGGCGTGAGACAAAATTGTAGGCGAGCTGTCAATCAGTTCGCCATTAGTTAGTTCCGGTTCAAATGTGAAACGAGCTCGTCGTTATAAGACAATCGCACCGCCGGAAGTATTTCTTCTTGTTCCCCGTGCCATTGCGGCCTTGTAATTTTTCATATTCTTGTGATCGCGCTGTTCGCGAGTGCATTCTGGAGTGTGTTGTGAGGACTGGGATCTGGGAGCTGCCCGCGTGCCTGAGCGTCTGGACGCCCGCGTCTGTGATCGGAGGCGCCGCTGTTCTGAGGTATTTGCTGCATGTTTCCCTTCGTTCCCTCCTCTCCGCTCTTGGTTGTGCGTACCATATTTTACATGTTCATAACTTTGTCGAAGATCAAATAGAATTATACTTTGGCGCGATCACTATGTATATAAGGAAAGCCACCGTCCGATATCCTATTTACTCCTCTCCGTGCATGGTTGTCTGGAAGAGATCGCTCTGAGCGATAAGACCGCCCATTGTGACACTAATTGCAAAATTTGTTTTGTTCTAGTTTTAAGTTTTCTTTGTTCTGTGGTGTTTCAATAAAGAGTTTATCCATCTATCTACTTTTTTTTTTTATTTGATTGAGTGACGGGATGAGCAAGTCGTTCACCTGATGGTAAGCGCTACGCCTGCCCATAACAGTCACAGCACCACCCAGAACCCTGCATTGCATAATCTTGGGCGGCACTGCACTGCGCTCGTCACCCCGAGACATCGGCTCTAAAGCCTCTTACGCCCAGTAGTTTCATGAAAAAATACAATAATGAATGTGGATTGCCTAAAGCCCTTTTGCCTCAATCCCATTTTTATATCGATAACAAGCAACCTTATCAAGGTTCCTTCAATATTATCTTTAAGATTTATTTCGACGACATTAAATGAATAAGTACCTACGTCGAAAGAACAATGGGGTCGTAAAAATATTTCTTATTTATAACTGAGGGCCAATTCCAACTCGTACGACATTATAGCATAACAATTAAAACAAAGAAAAAAAAACGTAATTTTAAAATTATTTTCTTTTATTATATTTAAAATGAAGCGATGGTAGCCTAGTGGGAGAATGTCCGCCTTCCAATCAGAAGGTCGTGAGTTCAAATCCCAGTGCAAGCACGTACCAATGTGTTTCTGTAAAACATATGTACGTAATTATCACACGCTTTTCGGTGAAGGAAAACATCGTGAGGAAACCCACATACCTACCCGAGAATTATTTCGGAGGTAGGTGTGTTATCCACCAATACGGATCGGGCCCCCGTGGTGGATTATGGCTTAACCCTCCTCACGAAAGTGAGGGGAGACCCGTGCCCAGCAGTGGGACGTTATGGGTTGATGATGATGATATTTAAAATGTTTTGTGTCAAATACATCATCCAAATAACTTAAAAAAATCATCCTCCGGCGCAGGCGGGTAAAAATATACCTCAACAATTTTGTAATTTGTAGTTTACCGAGTGCAGTGCCGCGCAGGATTATGCAATGCAAAGTTCTGGGTGGCACTGTAACTGTTATTGGCAGGCGTAGCGCTTACCATCGGGCGAACGACTTGCTCGTATCGTCATTCAGTCAAATAAAAAAAAATGTTTACTCGTGCTCGACTAGTTTTGTTATTTTCAACTCTAATATCTCTTGTAGTCTAGACAGACACATTAGATTTTGACAGGATTAAACCGAGAGGCAAAAATGTCGTCTTAAACATGATATCGTACAAAAATAATTTATACATTAATAAATGTATCAACATAAAATACATGTTTGTGCGACAAAAATTAAGATAGACACAATTATTATTAACTAGCTGTACCCTGGCAAGCTTCGCTGTGGCACATTCGGACATTCGCTGATATGTCACTGATGAAAAAAATAGATAAAAACAATCCTGGATGAGGATTATATATCATGCTAAAATTTCAGCTCGATCGGTGCAGAACTTTTTGAGTTTTTGAAGCGTACACAAACCAACATTACATTTATATATTGTAAGGTTTTCTATTTCTGTATACTTTTTCATATCTTTCTGTTTCTTAACTCTTGATCTCTTTTACTCAGTCCTTGCGTGCCACTATTTATTTCTTATTCTTTACTTTTATTCGTTTATTAATTCTAAATTCTTATGTCTCTATTTTTATATTGTTTGTAAACATTACTGAAAGATGTCTAAATTTTACTAATGTCATTTATAATCTTATTTCTAAATTCTGATGTATTCTCGTACAATTCAATAATTTTGTATACAGTTTTAGTTTTAATTTATCTTATTGTATCAGGCAGCTTTTAACCTTAACTTTCTTAATTTTCAAATTTTCGAATTGCAGAATTACTTATTGACAGTTTTGGAAGTGATACCTGGAAAACGCTCTGACATCGGGCAGTTCTTGAATGGCTTTGGTCTGAGCCTCTAAAACCTTTAAAATTGCAAGGAGAAGTCCTCAAGCACTTTTGAATCTTTACTTAATTAATATAGTCTTGAAGAAGCCTTGAAGTTTAAAACATCGGAGCCCTATAACCCTCCGGTGAAGGCCGCTTCCACGAGCGCCTCCCCGCCTTTGGTCACCAGCCTTCTGCCGCAGTCCTCGCCTGCCCTAGCCTGGGCTCACTCTTCATAAGTATCTTCATGAAGAACAATTACGTCTTTACCGTCTTAAACAGTGCTTCATTCTAGACCGACTATTTCTAACCATTTATTTCTAAAGACTTAACTTCCAGTTTATTATCGCGAGTGACCACATTTTCTCTTTCTATCTTCAAAGACTTTAATCCTTAATTTTAATTTCTTATATTAATATATTTTAAGCTGTCTCCTTTTTTTTTCTCCTTTTGGGTCCTTCTCATAGGAATAGGGAGGTAGCCTTGATTACGTGTACTTTACACTCTTTTGCCAAAATTGGTAAAGGGGTGTAACGTTACAATATATATAAATGTTGGTCATAGAGATTATTTCACAAATGCGAGAATAATTGCCTCGATCGTCTTAGTCAAATTTACGACTGAGTTGCCAGACGCCGAGAATAGACACCCAAATTAATTACGCCATTCATTAGCTCAAGTCGCCATTAACAGTGTTGCCAGAGAGAAATATTGGAGGAAATTGGGAAAAATGTTAAGTGGGGAAAAATTGGGAATTTTGACGACCTTCGTCGAGTCTGATCGAGTGGGAGATAATGAAATTATGGGGGAATGAATTCTTTTATTTAATTGGTCTTGTCTGGTTGAAGTATCATTTTTGTATGGCAGGAGGAAATAAGGGAGGCTGAATGTCGGGTCATGTTATATACATGAGTTGCTGCTTTGAAACCTCAACAAAAATCAGCGCGCTCTTAATAAGCTTTTGGTTATATCTCTTCTACATTTTGTATTTCATTTTAAATGTTATTTGGCATTTTAATAGGCTTCAAACTTTTTGTAGTAGGTTCACAGCGGCCATTTTGGTTTTTCTTCTTTCGACAATTGTATGCGGTTTTTAGACCAACGTGGATCGATACAAATATTTTTGTTTAATTATGAATCCAGAGGGGCCCGGTTCGGATTGGTGGATCACATACTTTCAGGTGTGTGGATGTTTTCGTCCAACGAAAAGCGAGTGATCATTCACGTGTCGTTCAATAGCGTCAAGAACGTGTTAAGTCCTTATCATAAGGAGATACCTATATTATTATTTATTAGAAACACATTTCTTAACATAACAAAAGAAATAGTGGAGCTTCCCATCTCTGTGGGTTCCCCGATAAAATAGGTGTTGAATATAAACTGTTCCAACTGATGAAAAAAAATTACTTATCTAAAGTTGGTTTTTTATGAGAGATGTCTAAATTTTTAAAGTCGGCAGTGGTACCGTACAGTCCGATCCGCGAATTGTCAGTCTCCTTATATTATCACTGGCTCACGTATGCCGATAGTGGACATGTACCACAGTTGAATCCGATGTACAAAGACAGTTCAGTATGGGTTCTTCTATAACCTATGAGAAATAGTAGTTATACTCATAACTACTATTTCTCATAGGTTATAGAAGAACCCATACTAAATAATACAATAAATAAAACAAAAATAATATATTAGGTTCAATTACATCGTTAAGTTTATGTTTTATATTATTTTTTTAAAGTGTAACACCTATTGTTAATTTCAGTGAAATTTGCTGAAACTACTTGTGCAGTTTTTTAGAGAACACGAAAGTGTTTCACGCTTTTTTATTTGTTTTTTTTTTGTTTCATTTGAATTTATTTGCATATTATATCTACTTGTACATTTTTACTGAACTTAATAATAGGTGTTGCAGTTTAAACAATTAATATTAAACATAAAATTAACGGTGTAATTGAACCTAATAAATATTTTTGTTTTATTTATTCATCATCATCATCAACCCATAACGTCCCACTGCTGGGCACAGGTCTCTCCTCACTTTCGTGAGGAGGAATAGGCCATAATCCACCACGGGCGCCCAGTCCGGATTGGTGGATAACATACCTACCTCCGAAATAATTCTCGAGTAGATATGTGGGTTTCCTCACGATGTTTTCCTTCACCGAAAAGCGAGTGATAATTACGTACATATGTTTTACAGAAACACATTGGTACGTGCCTGCACTGGGTTTTGAACTCACGACCTTCTGATTGGAAGGCGGACGTTCTCCCACTAGGCTACCACCGCTTATTATCTCCCGCATTCATAAAAAAAATTAAACGTCACTTAAAACTGCGCAGTACAAAATTGTAGTTCGTCATTAATTAATGAAAAAATAATGAACTCATTTTTTCTTAGAATAGTCGCGTCGCTTAGAAAAATATCTGCATTAATATCATCACCAATATCAGCCAATATTCTTCCACTGCTGGACGTGGACGTAGGCCTCTCCTAGTGAACGCCACTGGGCCCGATCTTCAGATCTCCTCATCCAGTCTCCGCCAACCGTTGCCCGCAAGTCGTCACTCCACTTGCCAGCGAGCGTCCTACACTACGTTTGCCTAAACGCGGTCTCCACACCTCGTCTACTGTCGTGGAACTGTGCTTAAGAAATCCTAGTCTTCTTTACACTGTGATTATCTAATGTGACAGCAGAAAGGCCCTTACTGCCCACCTATATTATAGTGGCTGAGTGCATTTGGCTCCGCGTTAGGTATTAACATACGTGACTCGAGTGCCGAATGTGTAATATTGCAGTGCCTGAGGTTTCCTATGAGTTTCTGTTAAGCATTTCAGATTTTGGACAGGAACGTGGCTGGCGTGGCCAAGTGCTAGAGAAGGTAGGTGAATACATATTCTGCAATGTACGTTCGTAAACACAAAAAACAAACATGGAAATTGAAGTTCCGACATTTAGACGGTAAAGGTAACGGGCAGTTTCAGTAACGTTAGTTAAATTTGACAACAGTAAACCTCAGATACTCCGTACCAAGGAAGTTTTACTATAGTAAAAGGAATCCATACTAAATTGGCATAATTGGTTACTAGTAATTCTTCTCTTGTTTTCTTCATCAATCCATCTACAAAGCTTTCAAGCTATGGCATAATATACTAGCAAAGAGACAACCCGATCAATCTATGTTGTAGAATGAAGAAAATATTAAAAAAAAAAACCGTGGGAAGTTTTTTGTTTCATTCGCTCTCGTGTACTACGCTGTAGAATAAAATAGAAAAACTCTTTATTGTTCACCAGAAATAAAATTAAACACAGTACAGAAAAATTACAATAGGTAAACAAGGGTAGTACAATGGGCGGTCTTATCGCTGAAAGCGATTTCTTCCAGACAACCTTTGGATGGACAGTAAAAAACATTTTTCGATAGTAGGGTGGGTGGCGTACTTACAGTATTTAACAGTCACAATACATTTAATACAGCAAATTATTATTATTAATTATTTTTAATTTAGCTGTGTTGCTATATAGTGTAAGAGAGCTGCGAGACAGCTGTTGCCTTTAATCTTCCTTATATATATATTTTTTTTTTTCTTATCTTTTCTTATCGTGAGCTTCCTACAAAAGCTGATTTGACTTACTTATCAAGTAACTGTAACAAGTGCCCTCTTAGGGCCCATGTAAATAAAGATTTTTTGATGTGTTAATCTAATGGTTTCGCTTTCCTGCAATCTATGGATTTTTTTTAAAGGGACGGAAGTGTGTAACTGGGAGCCGGGGAAGCGCGCGCTATTTGATTTGACTAATGAGCGCGCGCGCGGGTGTTGGCCGTCAGGTAGTACCAAACTATTTTAGACCGTCTAGTTGGTACTACGTGTATCTTTTTTTTAAATAGGAAAAAGGCAAATACAAATCTTTAGAATGAACTTAAAATACAACGCATTTACGCGTCGTAAATGCGTTGTATTTTAAGTTCGTATTATATTTAAAATATGTAACTTTTAAATTTAGTCACTAGCACTAGTTAAGAAATATCAAAGATCTAACTAAAATTAAAATCAAAGAAATAAAAAAAAAATATTTTAAAAAAAAAGGTAAACAACGGAAATCCTCAGTGACTAAAAGTAGATTGATGGTGTTTGGACTCATTCTGACCAGCTTGCCGTACCGAATACGAATTCTAGAAAAGCTGGTCTGGAAAAATATATTGTAACCAAAAGCTTATTTAATTTAATTTACCTTTTTCAATTTCAATGAAAGAGCCATCGATGCCTCGCACTCCATTTCGAACTCTAGTTACGACAAAACTTTGCAAACAAAATACTGTTAAAACTTTAAATTCAAATATACTCTGACACTGGTTTTGGCATGTTAAAAAGAAGGCGACATCTTTTCCCCTGAAACAATAGATTTTCAACCTTAAACATATTACACAGAGTTGTTTATGCGGTTCATGAAAATAAATGGCCGATAGCTCATAGCTGGAAGATTATGGCATATTTTCGAGCGGCTGCAATATGCTAAGTAGAACATAATTCACGACGTAGCGGTCGAGAGAGTTTTATTCAATGGGATCGGTTTGGTTTCACTATGGAAAATGGCTTGTAACTTATAATTTATAAACTATACCACTACTTTTTTGTCTCGATGTCTCGGTGTCGAGACATCGGCTTTGCGTTAAAATCATGGATATGGATGGATGGATGATAAATATTATGTATGTACATCTATATTTATAAAAATGTTATGTTGATTTGTGTACGCTTCAAAAACTCATAAAGTTCTGCACCGATCGAGCTGAAATTGTAGCATGATAATATAATCCGCATCAAGGATTGTTTTTATCTATTTTTTTCATCAGTGACATATCAGCGAATGTGCGAATGTGCCACAGCGAAGCGTTGCAGGGTACAGCTAGTATTATATAATTATGAATATTTTGTATGTAACATATGACTGTGTATTTCAAATTCTGCAAGCAAATAGGAATCGATTTATTAAAAATACGATTCGAGTACTGCTATTCACATCGACTCGATCCAAAGTAGCGTCCACAGTAAAACTTCTGTGGCAATAATATTTGAAATTTGTTTTTATTGTTTCACATTTGGCAACACTGGTGGAAGTAAAAATGCAAAAACTTTTCAGATACGTTTTTACAAGGACACTCCATGCTGTTGAATTGTGGTTTATGTTTTGTTCTTTATACTACTACAGAGTAACGAGGCGAGCCGTTTGTTCACCTGATGGTAAGCGCCTCGTTTGCCATAACAGTTGCAATGGCACTGAGGATATTGTATTGCAAATTTATCCAGGACTGCACTGCGCTCGTCATTAGAAACAGTGCCTTTCAAACCTAGAAGACTATAATGGTTAGTTAAGTCATAATAAGAACTCTTTATTGGACTCCGAGACAAACAAATAAAATAGAAAATAGTGGAATAACTAAAGGTGCAATGGGCGGCGGCCTTATTGCTAAACAGGAATCTCTTTTTGACAATCTTAGTAACCGTAAGGCCTAAACTAGACGGGCGGTTCTCCCGCCACGGGAAATCGTCTAAATACACTTTAATAAAGTTATGTACGGCGAGACAAACGTCCATGTAAGGTGACCCTTAAACAGTAATGATTCCACACTAACGATTAAGTAATGCCAAATTATAGTTCTAAGTAATATACTTCTACGGCATAGTGTGTGATGAGCAAACTGGGAAGCTCTTGGCGTTGGGATCGATTCCTGCCCATAGAAAATATTTGTCAGAAAAATACATAAATTTTCCTTTGAGTCTGGATTTCAATAGAACCGCGGCCTCGTTATCCCGAATTCGCTAGAAAATCTTAGATGTCTGAATCTCAATAACGAGATCGCAATTTGCGTAAAACAAAATATTGAGAAGGAAAACCAAAAAGTTCCGTTGCGATTCTGTCTCTTCTCTTCGCATAGGTAGCGTTATTCTGTGTAAACGCCACAATGGCCCAGATATCGGCTCATTTTCCACGCGAGCGGGTCTGTGCGTGGCGGACTGAAAAATAAGCTTTGTTCAAGCTTACACATGTCTGTCTTGATACGTTTTATCCCACCCTAGTTTTCGTCCACATGGACTACAACAGCTAAGGGGCCGTCCATTAATCGTGTTAGGTTTTTTAACCCCCCTTTCCCCCTTGGTGAGGTCTAATACTACCCCCACCTCACCCCCACCCAAAACCACGTGTACTTTTAAGTAAGTACTTACAACGAATCTTCAAATTCTTAGAATAATATATTTTTTTTTGAATTTTTAGAATAGCCGCTTTTCGGCTTAAAAATTGCGCGTTTGACAAAAAAAAAAACACGTGATTTCTTACTACACCCCCCTCCCACCTTGTGATATTTTGTGATTTTTGCTAGACGCCCTCCCCCCCTTTCAAGCTCCACGTGATTAATGGAAGGCATTGTTCTCTATTGTTTCAATTTTTATGTGCGGCTGTGAAGCCTAGACACTAACGCTTAAAGTGTTTCAAAGCTCAAAACTCAAATCATTTATTGCAAGTGTGGCGTCTCCACATAAACTACCTGAAACAAAAGAATCATTATATTAGTAAACAGCACATAAGTAAATACATACCTGAGATACTCGTCGAACTCCATCTGAAACAGAAAACCACACATTAGCAAAACATATAGAAAACAAATAACTACAAGCAACTATAACAAAAGCAAATATAAATACACAACGTACCTAAACATCGTCAACAGCTGTGCGCCGCGCCACCAAATATTATTGAGTACCTACAGCGTACGGCAGCGGCCGCGGCACAGCTCAAAGGAAGCATGCGCTCGCGCCGCGGCGAACGACGCCCGGCCAGCCAGTCCGCCGACGAATGTCACGCAGAGCGCACGTCGCTCGCGCCTATTTTTACGACTACGTAATTTGTACCGTGTTTCTCCAAACAATATTCTATGTCAAACAATAAATAAATAATTTGTGAAGTGTTGTTAAGTGACTTTCCTTTCAACACCCACACAAGTATCGCAGTGCAGTGCCGCGCAGGATTATGCAATGGAAATTCTGGGTGGCACTGTAACTGTGATGGGCGATGGGCAGGCATAGCGTATGGCACTGAATGCAGTCGTGTAAATAATATGAGCCGCGTTTGGTATCTTACAATGAAGACAAATAACATCATTATTTCTACTTTGCAAGCAGTATAATGTTATGGATTTCTTTAACGAATTAAATATTCATTTATTGTCCAACCGAAAGGCAGTTCTCAAACTGAAATTAACTTCCGAAACGGTCCAATTGAAACAAACCCTAATCAGATTCTAAATAACTTGGTTCGCTCGTAGAATACAGAATTAAAAGAGGACCTAACTGATAATAACGAATATGCAAGGTTTGTTTGTTTGTTATTAAAATAGTGTCATTATAATCCTCATTGTCCCACTGTTGAGGGCGAATCCCCCTCACTTCCGTGAGGAGGACCACCTTTTTTACTATTCCACCACGGGGGCCCGTCGGCCAATAGTAGTTACAGCACCACCCAGAACTTTGCATGGCATAATTCTGCGCGGCACTGCACTGCGCTCGTCACCCCGAGACATCGGTAAGAACCCATGTCTCGATGAGACTTAAGAGTCTCATCTGCCCAGTAATTTCGCTGGAAACAGTGCCCTTCAAACCGGAACACAGTAATGTTTGCACTTTACTGTTTGGTAGATGAATATCTGGCAAAGGTGTGGGTGGTACTTCCCCAGGCGGTCTCTTGCAGAAGAGGCCTCCCACTACCAAACGTAATGCGTAAGTAGGCATGGTTACGTTGTGTACAAATTGCAGGCGAACGTGCAAAACACAGCTAGTGATTTAAAGTAATATCTAAGCTAGGGAACAGGGACGTTTAATCCGCAAAATCGACCAAACAACTCAAATATTGAGTTGCTCAAGTTCGAAGTTGTAAGAAACAGAGGTTTCCCTAAATTAAATTTCTTTATTAATGTCCTATTTGGGTTTTGTGATTAAAGGTGGCTTGGTAAAACTTTAAGGTGGAAACGGCCGTGTAGTTTTAGGCTTAATTATTTATTTAATTAATTAATAATTATTAATTAATAAAATTTAAGTGGTTGTCTGTGATTTCAAAATAAATGGCAAAGTTTTAGGAGACTTCTATTAATACGAAAATTTGTTTTTCAATGATTCCGAAACGGCTCAACTTATTTCAATGAAAAATATAGCGATTAAAATAAAGGTCTTAACTTAAATTTTCGTATTTTCATTTTATAACTGTGTTCCGGTTTGAAGGGAATTGTTTCCAGCTAGATTACTGGGAAAATTAGACTTTAGAGCCGATGTCTCAGGGTAAGGAATGCAGTGCAGTGCCGTGCAGGATTATACAATGCAAAGTTCTGGGTGGCACTATAAATGTAATGGGCAGGCGTAGTGCTTACCATCAGGTGAACGACTTGCTCGTCTCGTCACTCATGAAATAAAAAGAAAATAGCCATCTTTTATTATAATAATATGGCTTACAAGATATGAATAAAAGAATATTTCTCTAAGTCCCGCGCGAATAATGTCGTGGTCAGTATTAATAACTTTTTTGTCATCATCAACCCATAACGTCCCACTGCTGGGCACGGGTCTCCCCTCACTTTCGTGAGGAGGATTAGGCCATAATCCACCACGGGGGCCAGATCCGGATTGGTGAATCACATACCTACCTCCGAAATAATTCTCGAGTAGGTATGTGGGTTTCCTGACGATGTTTTCCTTCATCGAAAAGCGAGTGATAATTACGTACATATGTTTTACAAGAAACACATTGGTACGTGCCTGCACTGGGATTTGAACTCACGACCTTCTGCTTGGAAGGCGGACGTTCTCCCACTAGGCTACCACTGCTAACTTTTTTGTAGTGTGTGTAATTTATTAAAATAATATATTATTAAAGGTATGACAGTATGGATAGTTATTGTTTAGTTCAGATCTTTGAAAGTCCGGTTACGATTCGATATTATGGTGAAAGTGAGCTAATCTGACGATAGATACAGGTGGTAGATGGCAGAACTCCTCGTTGTGACTCACAGTGTTATAATAATTATATTGACGGCGTTTCGGCTTATTTTAATCATATCGCAATGCTTTAACTTTAATTATAAGCCCATCTGATAGAATATAAATTTTGCACCAAAAACTTAAGTAAAATTTATATTGGTCACTGCCGCTACTTTGTTTACAGGGGGCGGTCTTATCGGCCCAAGCAATACCTTGCGACGTACAGATTGTTCCTCGATCTCATATTTCTGAAACTTTCCCAAAAAGGGACGCAATACATTTTTGAAGTTGCACCCAACACAGATAAACTGTTGGTCAAACAAAAGCTTAGACTCTAACTCCATCTTTACGGTTTCCGTTCAGCCACAGTAGAAATAGAAAAGTAAGTTATGTTCATAGATATGTATTACTATAGTAGGAGGCCTCTTCTGCAAGAGACCGTCTGGGGAAGTACCACACCTTAGCCAGATATTCATCCGCCAAGTAGTGTGCAAACATTACTGTGTGACGGTTTGAAAGGCACTGTTACCGTGGGTGTAGCAAGACTGCTAGCGCGACCCCATCTTGCCCCCACATTGGCGGAGGACTGCTCACGGGGAGGTTTTAGTGGGTTCGAGTCCCACACACCCCCCTCCATCACCCCCGTGGTGGAGGGGATAGTGCGACAGCATCTCCCTCTTTAAAAAAAAAGAGTGTCGTGGGCTTGTTACTGAAATTACTCGGGAGTTTTGAAGAGAACAGGAAATGGCACGTTTTTTCGCTTTATATCATTTACCTACGTAAACGAACACTCAATGGTTAATATTCGACCAACATTCATTCATTCGCTTTTGAAGAAACACATTTTGAGGATAAAAACACAATATTAACAATTTTGGTTTACCGCCAAAACCCCAAATGACGCTATTCCGGAAAATTACAATATTTGGCTCTCCAAGAGAAGGGTGAAAAGAGCTCTAGAGAGAAGGCAGTGCAAAGACAACGCCTAGAGTGTTGCTGGCAACCTTATGATAGGTGGTGCTAACTGTTTACCATCAGGCGGGACGTCAGTGCCAAATGCGACTTGTATAGACGGATACATCTCGCACACAGGGACAATCATGCTTACTGCCGCAGTCACCGACACCCGAATAAATTTCCGTGTGTGCGTGCTGTATGCGTGCGTAGAGGCGTCCACACATAACCCACTGTTCTTTTTTAACTATGGTTCAAGCCTGGAATATATTGCGAACCACGAAAAAGTTCGGCGGATTAATAATTCTGTTCGGGCTCGTACGCTGGGCGAAAGTTGCTGTTTGGTTTGTTGAAAATGGGAGGTTTATATTAATCTGCTGTAAAAAACAGATGTACACATTATTATATCTCTAAACTCTTTAACACGTTCGCTGCTGAAAACATAACTGTCGTGTTTTTATAACTCGCCGCGAGTACGGGAAAACACAACTGCTGTGTTAGCGGTACGCGATAACACAACGGTGTGTGCAGATCCGTAACCGTGGCTAGATAAGAAAATCGGCTCAGCAGTCAAAGTGTTTATCATCATCTATATATTATAGAGTAATCTGTCTAAAAAATATTTATCTCTCACCACAATTTTGTTGTTCTAATAAACCACAACATGTTTTCGTTTCGTTTCGTCAACGTCAACTGAACCTGTCTAGATGGAAATCGATAAAGAACAACTTGATAAATCCATCCAGATCTGACAGATACGAGATTTGTACCCCCCAAAACACCACTTCTGACAAGTACAAAATTCATTACACAGACAAAGTATTTTCAAAAGAAGCTATTTGGTACGCGAATTTGAACCATACAGCTTTGCAATAAGAGTGGGAGAAATTTAAGTTTTGGCTTACAAAATAGTTATATTAACAGTATGGGAACTGCACATGTACAATACATTCAATCGGAACTATGTAAAGATCGATAGGTGAATTATTTAGGTAGCTAAATTCTTGCCAGTCAATTTTGACCCAGTTTTTGTAGTTCATTAGGGATACATGTTGCATGCATATCAATTTTTAATAACAATACAATATTATAGTGACAGCTAGCTGATCTGATGACAGAGACAAAGGTACCTGAACTCTTCAGTGTCTAACAGTAGAATTGTTCTTTTGGGGTAATTTTGATCAGCTTGCAGTACCAAATTCGCATTTTATAAAAACTTGTTTAGCTTTTTTTTGATACCTTATTAAAAAAAAAACAGCAAATTATTTTTTATTGCAATATAGGCAAGAATTTGACCGCAGTCTCACCTGGTGGTAAATGTCGAAACGGTCGATGGTGGAGCATGATTGCCTAGAAGATACCTATCCACTCTCGAATTGAAGACTTTCTATTATAGTTTACAATACCATACTGTTGTCTTATTGTACTGTACTAAATACGTGTTGGAGCAAACTGTTTATGAAAATGCGGGATGGTTTTGTTTTCTGCAACATAATGTATCTCCTTTGCTTACTGGATAGCAGCCGAGGCCACGCCCCGGACACTGCATACAAATAACTGATTTGACATTTCACACATATAAATGACGTTTGTTCACGCGCTAAATGCGCGTGTGAGTGCTCAAAGATACTACGCGACCAAAACAAAAGACCCTCTAGTATGAAGGTATCATCTAACCCGTTTGTCTATTGTCATTTGGGCGTATAATATTGACTGACCTCCCGATTGCCCCCCGGATTGCGGGTAGAGGTGTGGGGAAGCAGATCTCCGGAGTTGGAGAGTGCATTCTATATTCTACGTTTTCTGTGACATCAACTTAAAAATAAACGTTTACAATATTGAATTAAGACACATTTTTCAATAATATATAACAATTTCCTTTTAGTAGAATGAAGAATGTAGAATGAGCTCCCATCAGACATTTTTTCCGCGGAATGGTAACACGGAGCTCCTTTAATATAAGCGTGTAAAGAGATTTAGAGAGTAGGTAACGCATCGACAATGCCTCGAGTGCCGCAGGTGTCCATAGCCATTTACCATCTATATATTATTATAGGCTATATATAGGGGGATGGGGGTAGGAGAATTGAGGATGTAGGTAGGGGCTAGTCAGTATTAGATTTTGTCTGGCCACCCAAGAGCATCAGAAGTGGAATTACAACAGCTATTAATCGAGAACAACCGGGACAGGCGGCTTTAGAAGTAGGAGAAATGGAAATCCGCACATACTCTTGAGTTGTGAATTAAATTGTTGATGCGAGCCGGGGTTTTGAAACCAGTGATATTGCGTTGCCAGATGTCTGCAGCACAGCTGCAGGTTTGCAAAGACCCTGATAACTTAGAGGAAACGATCTGACTGAATCTGATGGAACTGGTCTTCTTCTTTACGAGTTTAATGGTGGTGGGTATGGTCGACGGAAAAGACCTCGCAATGGACTGACCAAATAAAGACCCTCACTGGTCTACCAATAGCTGATGCCATAAGAACAGACTCAGAGGAAATACCTGCGGTTCACACAAATTTTTACCTACACAGGAATCGAAACCACAACCTCACGATTCTTAGTCGACTCATCACCCACTATGCCACGAAGGCCGTCAAGAATATAACAATATTAAAATTGTGCTATGAATTTAATTTACCGAATAAAACCACTCACGCTTGACCATTATTCAAATTTTAGAACGCCCGATTTTCAATGGCCGCAAAACGTCAGCGCGTCACTGCCAGCTGTCAGTCGTTCCCGCCTTTTGCGATAAAAAAAAATGGCGGACACTTTTTGGTCTTTACACTTTTTTACCTTCTATTTTCTGTCAGCACGCATTTCTAGCCGGATCCCATCGCCGGCGCCCGTCAATTCTAGTCCTTTATTGACAGATGGACTGACGTTCGAAGAATGAGTGATTACACGTGTGGGATGTATTTTAGGTTTTGTAGGTTAAGATTTTCTGTTTTGTTACAACAGTCAGCGTCAAATTTTACTGACTATACTTATTAATGTGAAAGACAGTAATTTATAGACAAGGCGTCCCGCGGCGACTTAATTTACCTTTCATTTAACCGATCTTGAAAACGTAGTAGCTTTTGGAGTTAGAGTTTGTCGGGCCGCCAAAGGGCCTGTAACTTTAACGTTTTCAAAACTAAAACTTTGTTGGTGCTAGTTATTATGCCAAATTCATGCCACGCCAAAACGTAAAAAAAGCTTAAATAAAGTTTTTATTTATATAAAAATAAGAAAACTCTTTGAAATTCAACCTTTTTGAAGTTGGTTGAAAATTGTTATTCCTAGATTTTTTTCTCTACTTTAATAATTAAATAGGTTAGTAAAATGATGTTTCTACGTGAATATTTAGCTTGATTTTTCTCTCGACCCGTTGAAATATTTCGAAGTGTTTTGGCGGGAAACTGAAAATAAGAGTACTTAGTTGCTATTGTATTTTTTTCTAAAACTTGTGTTACTTTGTGTGTTAATGTGTAATATTGGAGGGATAATAATATCCATTAAGTGTCAATTAACATTAAACAAGCGTGACTATTATTTTGACTATTAATTAAAAAACTTGACATAGGCTAGATGCAAAAAAAAATGCACTGAGCCAAAACGAAAAAAAAAAACCGACGTATAGGTAAAACAGTCTAGATTCATTACAGTGCAGCCTTTTCTTTCGCTAGCCAGTTATTTAGGTCACACGTTGTGTTCGCAGCTGAGTTTTAGAAAGAATTTCCTTTTGGTACGTGAATATTTTAGTTAAATACGTTTCAAAGGCCTCTTTAGAAAAATACGGGCACTTTTTTGCCGCTCGCTTTTCTTCAGTTTATTTTTCGTGCATTTCTCTTAATCGTTCACTCAGTTTAAATGGCAGTTCATTTAAATTTTCAGAAAGAGAAAAATGTAAATAACTTCTATTGAGATTTAAAATTAAAGTACCTAAGTATGAAATAGGACTTAGCATTGACAAGCAACTCGATGCGGGTCAGTGCAAATATCGCACGGAATCCTATCTGGATAAGGTTCATTTATGCTTGCGTTGTAACATGGTTGTTACGTCTACATCTCCAACAAAATAGAGCATTATGAAATATTAAAAAAAACTTAACTATTCCTTCTGCCTTTACCATAGTATAGTAAAAAAAATAATTGAAAACACTACTTGGCGGATGGATATCTGATGAAACTTATGCTAGCGGAATCTTAGTAAAGATTTAATTATTACTTAACTAGCTCCACCCCGCGGTTCCACCTGCGTAATTCCAGTCAGTAACTCTGCATTTTCCAGGTTAAACACAGCCCATGTGTAAGGAATAATAGAAATCACTGAAATAAAAATTAATTTCAACCATAAATTAGACATCACAATACCACCACATTAATACCTATGTCATTAAATAGTTCGATAGATAGATAAACCCTTTATTGAAACATCACAAAACAAAGAAAACTTCAAAACTAAAAGATATGAAATTTAACAATCAGTGTCACTCATTAGCACTCTAATAACAATAAATTATTAAAAAAGGGGACTTTATTCGTAATGATAATATTATATTAAGGCCCACAATAATCCGGAAAGGCTCAACATAAGAAAGCTTAACCCTACTCTAAAGAAAGAAAAAATAATACAGCTTTTATTCCCATGAACATATTATTCTATATAACAACCTAATTTCCCGTCCCCCAAGACTTCTGCCCATAAACAGAATCGAAGCAACCGATTCGAAATAATGATTGTACTCAAAAATATTTTACAATTCATAAAAATATTACGCTTCCTACAGCGATACCGTTACGGAAAGAAGGGTTCTACTATAACGTTATATTCTCGTTATATATTTCCGTTATATCGTCGTTAAATAAGTTTATCGGTTATCCCTTTTTATTTTCGTTCGGTTTCCCATTTGGGAGGGTATTTGAATCTATCTTTCTGGAGTTATTAGGGGGATGAAATCTTATTATGGCATCGGTGGTACTGTAACAGTGTTACGGGGATGCTGTTACGGAGTTTTTTTTATTATAATTTGCTGAGCTTGTGTTGCAGATTTGTTTATGGTGTGTTGGGAAACTTATTTTAGATGTGTTTCATACGGTACGCCGCGTCAGACACTCTGGCTCAGAATTAAAAAAAAGGGCATGTGCTTAAGACCACACGGCAAAAGTAAAACTTCTTTTGTTTTTTATTTATTCTTTATAATTTTTGTTTTTAATTTTTTTCACGTATCACCTACCAGCTACTACCTACCTATTAACCTTAATAACCTAATTTACCTCTCAACTTTCATTAGCCTCGCCCGGTCACATTTTTCGTAACGTGTTCACCAGCTTACTCCCCAATCCAAGCGTTTTACTTCAAAAAGTAAATACAATTAAATATAATAATAAATAGAACGGCCAATCCGGACCGGGCCCCCGTGGTGGGCTATGGCCTAACCCTCCTCACAAGAGTGAGGGGTGACCCATGCTCTGCAGTAGGCTGATATAGGTTAATGATGATGATATGATGAACCCCTCTGGTGCCATTTCAGTTCACAGTAGTCCGTAACCAAACTTTCTAGAAATCCTGATCTATCTTAACAAAACATCACTTGTGCAGAGTTGAACCTTAACTACTCGAACTTTAGGTTCACGGTTGACCATTCTGACTAATTACTAGCGCCATAAATCCGTGTTCCGCGTTACATTAACAAGTTTAATCGTGTATAGAACATAAATCGTGAGCGGATGTCGCTTGAACAGGATCAGAGAACAGACGGGTTAATGGGTTAAGCCCCGTCTGCCACAGTTCCACTGTGTCGTGCAATCAATCAATCAATAACTTACCGAAAAGTCCCATTAAGACATGATCTGATTGATCAGGATCAAGTTACTGAACACGATTTAAAAAAAAAGATGATAATGGGTGAGATCGTCATGGAAATTTTAATGTAGGTGAAAAATTGGAAAATGTCGCATAATAATATACTGGTTTGACACTTTAGAGCCGATGTCTCAGGGTGACGAGCGCAGTGCAGCGCCGCGCAGGATTCTGCAATGCAAAGTTCTGGGTGGCGCTGTAACTGTTATGGGTAGGCGCAGCGCTTATCATCAGGAGAACGACTTGCTCGTCTCGTCACTTAGACAAATAAAAAAAAGAAGGCAACTTAAAAAAATGGAAATGTTGTACTTTTATCAAACACATTAACCTCTAAAAAATATAAAAGGCAAACTAATCATTATTAATAATTATTATTTTTAGCTGTAGCGCCTACTTATAAATCTATATATATAAAAATGTTATGTTGGTTTGTGTACGCTTCAAAAACTCAAAAAGTTCTGCACCGATCGAGCTGAAATTTTAGCATGATATATAATCCGCATCAAGGATTGTTTTTATCTATTTTTTTCATCAGTGACATATCAGCGAATGTGCGAATGTGCCACAGTGAAGCGTGGCGGGGCACAGCTAGTTTTATATGTTTTTAATTTAATTCAGTATGTATAGATGCGGAATAAATAAAAATATATATTCATTTTTCATTTAGTGGAATGTATGTTATGTAAAATAAACCTCCTTTGTGTCTACGAGTAGTCTCTTCAGAAAAAGGTAATTGAGAAGCATTAATGGTTCCCGGTTCGAGTCCCGCCCGTAACCAAAACTTGTCTTTTTCGTGATAATAAAATATTATTATGCTTAATTATTATGTATGTCAAACATTCCCCAACAAGTTTGTACAAAATCCGCTTTGCCCCAAACCAAATTTTTCTTTTCCTGTGAATTTTACCTAAAATATCCCCATCTGCGAAAATTGTGCTGGAAAAATGCAAAGCGCATACGTTTACTCGAGTGAAGGTCCAGGTAAAGGCGCCTTTCACATAAGATAAAGCGTTGACGGGAATAAACGGTTGTTCCAGTATTTTTTTCTGCAAATTTCACCTCAATAGACTTAGCTACGATGTGAAATTCACTCACAAAAAGCTTAACTTTTTATTTAATATCTTAGAACTACTTACACTAACATTATTTACCACTAAATTTTGTTATTTCGGATTCACAGCTAAACCACAACCCCGACACTCCATACAAAAGCTAATTTGACAACTCACACATAAAATGACGTTTGTAAGTCCTCAAAGATACTACGCGACCAAAACAAAAGACAACCCGTCGGTATGAAAGTTCGTACCCGTTTGTCTATTGTCATTTGGGTGTGCTATATTGACTGTCCTTCCAATTTCCCTCCGGATTTGCGGGTAGAGGTGCGGGGAAGCAGGGTGCGCAGCGTCCATTCTGTATATACAATACTACTCGTATATGACTTCAGTGCTCATATGAGAAATATTTGCTCTTAAAGCCTATTTCCGCTTGCAATATACACCCACCCTCGGCGATTATGCAGCGCGCTATCCCGGATTTATTCCCGGGTCTTTCTCGGGATCCGGCGAGTCCCGGGCAAGCGTGGTGAGCACGTGACCGGGACCGAAACGGGTGCGGGCTTTGGAGATGATACGGGGTCGAAGTTTTTACAGATTACTTATACCAATCTTATTTAGATGGAGAATGGTGGGTGCCTAAACAACAAAAGACATAATAGTATGTAATACTGCAGAATGCACAGTCTTCACTCCGTGTGTTCCGTCTCTACCCGCAATCTGGAGGGTCAATTGGGAAGTCAGTTATTACACGCCCAAATGTAATAGACTAACGGGTTAGTATGAACCTTCATACTAGCGGGTTGTCTTTTGTTTTGGTCGCGTAGTATCTTTGAGCACTCACACACGCATTTAGCGCGTGACCAGACGTCATTTATTTGTGTGGAATGTCAAATCAGTTATTTGTATGCAGTGTCCGGGGCGTGGCCTCGGCATGTACAAACAACACTTTTTATAATTGACTGAGTTACGAGACGATCTAGTCGTTCACCTAATAGTAAGCGCCACCTTCCCATAAAAGTTATATTACCACCAAGAGCTTTGCATTGCATTATATTGCGCAGCACTGCACTTGTCACCTTGTCCACATCTTTGCCAGATATTCATCCGCCAAGCAGTGTGCAAACATTACCGTGTTCCGGCTCGAATACCACTGTTATGTCTCAGGGTGACGAGCGCAGTGCAGTGCCGCGTAAGATTTGTAATGGAAAGCTCTGGGTGGCACTGTAACTGTTACGAGCAGGGAGGCGCTTAACATCAGGTGAACGACTTGCTTGTCTCGTTACTTAGCAATATAAAAAAGTTAGTGCAAATTGAATTGATTCGCTTGACACGCATCAAACTCAAACTCAAATCATTTATTGTAAATAGGCAAAATATTGCACTTTTACACGTCAAAAATAATGTCTTATACATAAGTATAGAAATACAAAAAAAAATAAGTCAAAATATCATGATCTACGCAACTAATGATTATTATCTAATTATGGTTTGAGTTAGAAAAAGGATATAGCCCTTTCAAGTGGTGACTCATGCCTGAATCTCGCACAGGAAAAGGAAAACTCCATTGACTCTACCGGCGCTTCGGAAATACGCTCGTTAGAGAAGGTAGCGCCAAGAAACACTACGGCGATGTCATTTTTAAATTTTTGTCATTCATCGTGGAAGCATGTCGAATGATGCACTATAGTTCACTAGTATTCAGTACTAGTAACGAAGAGTAAATTTAGTAAACTACCAGTCAAGCCCTACTTACCTCCAATGTAAAGAGAAAAGTTACAAGACGTCTGGATTCTTTAGAAATAGTAATTGTACCTAGTGGCTAACAAATTGTATTGTAACTGGGCATATGGGACTTTAGAACCAACGTCTCAGGTTAACGATTATGCAATGCAAAGTTCTAGGTGGCGCTGTAACTGTTATGGGCAGGCGTAGCGCTTACGGTCAGGTGAACGACTGCTCGTCTCGTAACTCAGTAAAAAAAAAAACTTAATTTAGTCGGAATGTTCTTTTTGTGTTGATATTTCAACCATTGTTAAAGTATTTGCTCTGAGTCTGGGTGTTTGTAGATGGTCCTCGTAGTTCCTGTTTCCCTAGATACAGGGAATCTTACAGGAGTCAGGATCTATTTGTGCAATCGTGACGCGTTGTTATTATTGTTTCTTATATATGTTACCAAGCAATAAGACGAGCAAGTTGGTCCCTTGATGGTAAGCGCCACGTCCGCCTATAACAGCTACAGGGGCACCGAGAACTTTCCATAAAATTGTTCATTGAGATAAGCTTATTAGGTTGAAACATCATAGTGACAGGGTTAGCAGTTTTCCAGACATTCGTCTGCCAAGCAGTAGTGTGCAAACATAGACGGTCATATTCAGGTTTCAAGGGCATTGTTTCTAGAAGGTATATTTTTTTTAGTTTACTCCTCTTGAATATGGCCCCTGTATGGATATTTTATGAAGAGTGAAAATAATACAAGGGTAACGTATGGGATCCACCCATCCGCACCGGGCGTCCATGGTGGATTATGGCCTAATCTTCTTCACGAAACTGAGGAGAGACCCGTGCTCAGCAGTGTCTCGATATGGGTCATATTTAGAGGCAATAAATCTTATCTCAATTTTTTTTTCTCAAATTATTTTCAAAACGCCAAACAAATTACTTAACTTGATATTCACAGAGATGGAGTTATTTTTAGAGGGCCGCGTCATTTTAGTTTAGTAAAGGTATCGATAACTACAAAGTGTAAGTTTTAACGAAACTGCAAAATAGAAACTAAACACGTAAATCTTTGCAACTAAAAGATAACGCAAAACCTTTGATGCAAAACTTCGAAACTGCGGTTATTTGCATCGCTAGGGTGCGGCGGGAGTGAGAGCGATTTAAAAACTCACTTCTGCTCTTGGGCGTTAATCATCAATTTCCTTCCTACTTTTTTTTTTATCCGGGGAAATGCATTAGGCATACCACCCGGCCCCGGGGCGGGCGGGGTTGTTATGTGGGACTCCCCCGCCAGAACGCGGTCTGACGGGGTTTACCCACTAAAACCCCGGGGTGTTCTCCCCTCCGCATTATGGAGGTGGTCGCGGGTTCGCTCGGCGCTTCCGCAACCACCTCTGCGGGCGCCCTCTCGGGCTCGCCTCCTGAGGCTTTAGCCTCGTTCTCCGCTGGGTGCGTCCCGGAACACACGAGCCGCACCTCAGCTCGGGACTTCGTTAACTTGGGCGTTGGACCCTCCGATCCGCGGCCCAAAAGTCCCCGTTATTGGTCCTTCGCTGTGCCCTCTGCTGATCAGAGGGACACGCGAAGGACCTCCTCTCGCCAGGTTATTTGCTACGGCCACCAATTCACCTAGGAGAATTGCTGACCGAACCCCAGGGTGCACCGTCCCAGCTGCTGCCCTTCCCTCCGGATGCAACGCATCAAGAGGGACGAACAACAGCCGGGTACTCGTGGAGGTTACCTGGCCCGCACCCCAATTTCCTTCCTACTTATATCATACTCGTATAATTAATTATGTGAAAGTTTGTGAGGATGGATGGATGGATATTAACAGTAAATTTTTGATCAATAAGTTATATTTTTTTTTTTGTAATAACTATTAAAAATACGCGTTCAATAGGTACTGCAATGTAATTAAAAATAGGTCTTAAATCATACTTTCAATCTTTATTGTTGAAACTGATTCTGATGTCAAACTTTCTTCAGATCAGCTCGTTGTCAGTGTTGCCATTATTATTGAATGCTCATCAAAACTTGATTGGTTTGCAAAATTTCAACTCAATTCAATAAATTAAACCATGTAAAAATTTATTCGTAAAATTCGATACCGCACTGTCATATAAACACAGTTGCAAGTTTAAAAAAACCAAAAAAATAATCAAAAAATGTTACCATTACGTACGTAACTATTTATAGCGATTTTTACGATAGGAAGCCAGAAGGAAGAGACGTGGCGTGCGGCGTACAATATCACATTATTTGACCTCTTTTTAGGGTTTAGTACCTCAAAAGGAAAAAGGAACCCCTAAAGGATATCTTTGTTGTCCTTCTGTCCGTCTGTCCGTCTGTCCGTCTGTCCGTCTGTCCGTCTGTCCGTCTGTCCGTCTGTCCGTCTGTCCGTCTGTCCGTCTGTCCGTCTGTCCGTCTGTCCGTCTGTCCGTCTGTCCGTCTGTCCGTCTGTCCGTCTGTCCGTCTGTTAGTCTGTTCGTCTGTTAGTCTGTTCGTCTGCCCGTCTGTCCGTCTGTCCATCTGTTCATATGTCTGTCAAGAACCTTTTTTCACATCGCATGGCACCCCAGGTGCCTGTGGCGAGCTGCATGGATCTGATGCCTAAACCGCTTTACTCCAGCACTTCAGCAGCACCCTTTCCCAACTAGCTGATACCATCACGTAGTTCGGATAAAGCCTGCGTTTCACAACTCTCATGTATTAGAAGCACTTGGAACTGCTCGTTGCACGTTTTTGGTCGAATGTTCCTTATTTATGCTCATGGATTTTAGGAAAATGAAAATAGAGATTCAAAGATTGCAATTTAATTGAAATAAAATATAGACTATTTTTTTCATAAAATTGGTTAGATTGGTCACGTATTTAATAGTAAGCGCCCCGGTACTATTACGTGCGTAAGGACTAGCTAGAAAGGACACAAATAGTTTCGTGTGAAGCACTCTTTAGTTTAGAATATTTTGTCGAGAAACCAATTAAATATTATACTAACTGAATAAATCAATTAAGTTGCAACTGCAAAACAATATATTAAAACGTCATCAAAGAATTAGTGAAAATACATATAATTAAGATTTTATAAGAAGCAAATCGCACGTTGGTACGTACTGGTACCCGCACTGGGATTCAAACTCACAACCCTCTGTTTTGAAGGTGGACGTTCCTCCCACTAAGTCATCACAGATAAGCTCCAGTCTATATTCAGCAGGAGCCATCACACTAAAAAGGTTTCTTCCATCTTTGGGCAAATATATCCGTCCACGAATTAGAAGGTTGTTAGAGATTTATAGTTAATTACAAAATGAACCCCTGTGGTTTCGACTACCCCCTTTTAAAGGTTAATTTTAAACAGCGTCACCAAAGAAATACTTCAGTCTGAGCTCAAATTCTTCGCACAAAATGAGAAGTTAATTTCAAAGTACGAAATATTTGAGTTAAACGTACAGTATACTTTGTAAACAGTTCATAATGTCACAGTCTTTTTACGCAATCGGGTTTTTTGGATCGCAACAACGATTATTGTATTATTGCCTCTCAGTTTTTTTTTCTGACTTACTTTATGTGTTTTTTTTTATCAATAAAACAGTTAAAATAGTAAGATAATTTGTGCTAAAACTTGTGCATGTTTATGTTTGTTGCCACTTAACGTTGATTGCAGAGTTTATGTTATTCCGGAATCTGAAGTATGTCATACTTCAGTTTCCGGAATAACATTAACGCTCATTGGAACTTACTCCATTTTCTCAAAAGCTCCCACTCAATTTTCACAATTATTTTACTTAAACCCACGCTCTGGAAAATAACTTCAACCACGCCTACAGAACACGTCATGTCATATCAAACTAAACCAATTAATATTATTAGTATGATTCTTGTTACTCAATTAAAATCATCATTAACCCATAACGTCCCACTGCTGGGCACGGGTCTCTCCTCACTTTCGTGAGGAGGGTAAGGCCATAATCCACCACGGGAGCCCAGTCCGGATTGGTGGATAACATACCTATCTCCGAAATAATTTTCAGGTAGGTTATGTGGGTTTCCTCGCAATGTTTCCTTTCACCGAAAAGCGAGTGATAATAAAATAAAATAAATAAAAAGTCAAGTAAATAAAATAAAATTATTATTGAACAATTGACACTTCCAAACGTGTTTTGTCTTCTTCAATTGGCAATAGTTTCATCACTTTTACGTACTTCTTGTTTGTGGAGTGTCGAATTGTAACATTAAATCGGTTTTATTTTTATAAATATTCGATCAATCTGGCAGAATAGATTATAAAACTCTGTAATGTAGATAAAAACACAATATAAAAATAACAATATACATTGAGCAGTTCACTTTTTTTTTCCTTATATTTAGTTCCGAAGTTTGTATCAAACTTCGTCACTGTCAGTGTAAGTAGAGGTACTGCACAAAAGTAGAAGATTTGTTGTACCATTGTAATGGAAAACAAGTTTGTTTTTAAAGACGGCCTTTTTAGTAAAAGTTGGTATTTTGTTGTTCCGCTGAACTTGGGTTGTTTCCCGACATCGATTTTAAAAGCTTTTATTTGGTGAGAGACGCAAATGGAAAGATAACTTCGTAATTTAACCAAGACCAATTATTTTAAATGTGAAAGTTTGGATATTTGAAGCTTTGTTCTTTATCACGCTCTTGAAGGGTGATTGTACTAATATCTAAGCCGTTCAGTACAAGATAAATTTGTAAAATTTCCCGGAAAATTCGGGAAAACCTGCAATGGGTTTTTTCTATGGGATTTAGGTTTGAACTTTTATTTTATTTTACTGAGTGACGAGATGAGCAATCGTTCATCCGATTATCACGCCTGCCCATAACAGTTACAGCGCCACCCAGAACTTTGCAATGCATAATCCTGCGCGGCACCGCACTGCCCTTGTCATCCTGAGACTCACATGCCTGAAACCGAAACACAGTATTGTTTTCACACTACTAATTGGCGGATGAATATCTGGCAATGGCGCTGTACTTCCCCAGGCGTGGCTTCAAAAATTGCATTGAGTAATCTAATCTTTGTTTTGTTCTAGTTTTAAGTTTTCTTTGTTCTGTGGTGTTTCAATAAAGAGTTTATCTATATATCTATCTATATAATAAACTAACCATATTTCCTACAATATCACGAGTCATCCTAAATCAAGGGATCTCAGTGTCCCATCCATGGACAATATATCCGAGTTATGCCTGACTTATTGTTGACCCGAGCGCCACCTCTCTCTGTCACGTACCTAATATAGAAGAAGGGTTTTCTTTCATATTTCCAAGATATAGTGGAAGTGTTAGCGTCTACGCATATCCCAAGGACTTTTTATCTATCGTCTTAAGCTGGCTCCACATCTGTTACCGTGACCGTGACACCGTGACCGTCACAAATACGCGTGACAAAATAATGTGTATGAGTGGTGTTATACGTATTTGTTACGGGGCTCCTGAAAATGTTGTGAATGTATGTATGCATGTCATTATGTCTTTAATAAAGAAAAATTGCGTGCATCTTTATTAATACAGTTTTTTTTTTTATAAAATAGCCGCATTTTTCTAGAGCCATAGCTCAGTTGACCAGTGTTCAGGTTCCCACGATTATCTATGAAAACACTTACCTATTGGATCGATTTCCTTCATAGAATCACGCTCATGGCCTATTATAGGCAGACTGGGCTTAGCCCCTTATTTTCTTTAATTAATAAGCTTGGCTTATAACTCTAAGAATGAGTAATCTTTTCTTTTTTTAACCTCTGACGCAAACTAAGGGATGTTATAAGTTTAACGCGTGTCTCTGTCTGTCTGTGGTTACGTGGCTTCCAAACGGATGAAACGATTTTGATAATGTTTTTGAAGTAATTTTTTCATCGTCGTTTGGGAGGCATTTAATAGCAATCGTCACATTTTTTTGTTACGCTCGACCGTCACGTAAGAGTTGGGACTTTGACATGAAGGTTTATTGAGAGAAGTTTGAAATATTATAAGACAGATTTCGGGAGTAAGAGGTCATCTTAGAGTAATACAAAGGTTTTCTATTGACATCTCTGAGTATAAAAAGGCTTAAAAAGGTTTTGTATTGAATTGTCATGGTTTTTGAAACTTGTCTTTTACTTTTGATGTTGACTGTACGTGTAATTATATTGGACCACTAGTAGCGCCCTGCGGTCTCGCTCGCCATAGCTTTTAACCCACAGGAACCGTACTTTTTTCGATATGAAAAGTATCCCATCTAATAATCCAGGACCAAAAACACCGATTTATTAAATTTATTCGAAATCAAAATACACTTAATGAAAAGTATCCCATCTAATAATCCAGGACCAAAAACTCCGATTTATTAAATTTCTTCTTAATCAAAATACACTTAATCAAAATATACTTCAAATTACACAAACACACAAACTTTTTCATTTAAATAATATTAGTGAGATTATCTATCTCTGTGGATTAATTATTTCAGTAATTTTCTTAACAGTTTGTCTATTTGAATTGCTAATTTTAGATATTACGACCTCGCTTTTGCTTAGACGAAGATTATTTACTGTAACTGTCAATAAAGCCAGTAAACTTGGTAACAAATCAATCTGAAATCTATTTGGAGGACACAGTTTCTCCATCTTTCAAATGTCGCGTCCCCTTTATCTTAACTACAACTAACTGTGTTTACTTTTTTAATACTGTGTTTCGGTTTCTCACAAAACGTTTATGTGGTAATGGATAGATAAACTCTTTATTGGAACACCACAGAACAAAGAAAACTTAAAAACTAGAAAAAAAAACAATTTAACAATTAGTGTCACAATGGGCGGTCTTATCGGTCAGAGCGATCTCTTCCTGATAACATGGCATGCATGTTTGGTAAAGAAAAACATCGTGAGAAAACCCATATACCTACCCGTCAATAGGTATGTTATCCACGAATCCGGACTGGACCCCCGTCGCCTAATCCTCCTCACGAAAGTGAGGGGAGACACGTGCTCAGCAGTGGGCCAATATGGGTTGATGATGATGATTGGTAACTTTGGCTACATTTGGAAACCACTGGCTTTAAATCTAGATCGGTTATCAAATAAGTCGCGCTTGAAGGTTAGAGTTTCCAAAGTGTCTTAGGTTTGTAAACTGTAATGCTAATATCATCACGTAATTTTCCGACTAATGCTTCTAACTAGTTTCGAATAGAGTTAGTTTATGATTTACATTATATAATAATTATTAGCACACTTTCTTTTTAATTTGACTAGGTAAAAAGACGAGCAAGTCGTTCACCTAATGGTAAGTGCCCTGTTCATAACAGTTACAGTGCCATCCAGAACTTTGCATTGCATAATCTTGCGCGGTACTGCACTGTGCTCGTCACCCTGAGACGTCAGCTCTAAAGTCTCATATGCCCAGTCATTTTGCTTGAAACAGTGCCCTTTGAACCGGGACATAGTAATGTTTGCACACTACAGTGTTGTGTAGGTACATGTTTATTAATTGTGTGTGTGTGTGAACAAATATAGTACATATTATGTGAACCTTGGTAGCAGTTTATAAAATACTGGCTGCGCATCGCGGTTTTACTCGCGTTAACAATTATCTTACAAAACCGTACTTTTTAACGTCATTCAAAAACAAACAGACGGACGGATATAATTTTCTAAAATGTTATATTTTTGTTATTAAAAAATATAATAAATTGGGCGTGGAGTCCCTCCGCGCGGAAGAAGTGATACTTCGTAATCTGGATATGAAAATAGGAAGGGGTAGAAATTGATTTTTAGTGAAATCATATTGTTTCTTTAAGACAAAATTTATTAACATCGCTTACAATTCACAATTGATCGCATCTTTTAATTATAATTTTTCAAACGTAACAGTGTTTTCATACCCCTCCGTGGTAGCGTTAAACGTTTAACGCAACCTTGTTGGAAGACGCATTATTAGTTTCACTTCAAAAATTTTCAAATATTTTATTTAAGTGCTTATCCAAATACGTCCACGCATATTTTTTTTTGGGTCCGCGTATTACGTTGTTCTGTTTTATCTAAGTATAGTCGGATAAAGAAATAACTAACAAAATCCATAAAATTCTCATCTGAGGAAAATGAAAAAAGTTTATTTCAGTCAATATTTATCCTCATCATCTCACACTAAATGCCGTCTTGTCCCTTCAACAAGAGATAGCGAAAAAACGTTCATAAAATGTCTTCGGCAAAAACCTCGAACATTTTACCAGAAACCTTGTAAAAAAATTAAGCTGCAAAATTAAACCTTATTGTGGAGTAGGGAAGAGTCATAACGATTTTTTCAAAATGTATCGAAAATTATCATTGTGTAAGGATGTAATCTGAAATCGATAGCTGGGTAGTTTATCTAGGGGAGGTGTGGGTTAGGTTAACCTGTGACGCATCACTTTTTCAAAGGTTTGATCTAAATTTAGAAACGTAAATAAACCGTTGAAAAAGAACATCGAAGGTAGCAAACTTTTTGTCGATTTTGGTTTTTTTTATGAGAAAATTCGAACGCATTCAAATGTCACAACTGATGGATAATTAAAAATCCTGTTGTACTTCTTACGCCATAACCACTAAACAGCGGATGATTGTATTTTATTTTAAATATAGCTAAAACAATGACGAATTACCCCAACGTACTCTTTAATTTGTTATTATTTCGTATAGAAAAAAAATAACGCTTAGTTTTGCTGAATTTTACAAGCCGTGAATGACCTCGTAAAGTTTTGATATTGTAAAACTGCCTTTAAAAGGTATCAGAAAATTTGTCCCCTTACTCCGTAAACAATTCCGAGATGTTTTCGATTGTTCTAACATCTCGATTGATCTCGATAAATTTCTCTCGCAGTCGAATTTAGTTGAATCCGTTTTTTTTTATCAGACTGAGTGACGAGACGAGCCAGTCGTTGACCTGATGGTAAGCGCTACGCCTGCCCATAACAGTTACAGTACCACCCAGAACACTACATTGCATAATTCTGCACTGCACTACGCTCGTCACCCTGAGACATCGGCTCTAAATTCTTAATGCCCATTAAGACAGTACTGGTACCTACTCTCAACTTCCATCCGCCTCACCCAATCACACTTTTCGTAACGCCCTCGTCACACATTCACCAGCTAACTCCCCAAGTCAAGAGTGCGTAGAGCAGTTTTACTTCAAAACATCTCGATGGTTCAGTCAGAGCGAGATATTTATAGAATCGATTTTGCATCGAATGCGATTCATTCGATTGTCCAAACATCTTGGACTCGCCCGCCGCTTTACACCGCGTCTGCCCACTTTAGATTGTAACAAGAAGGACTGTTTATCAGCATCAAAATATTAATTAAACTTCAGAATCTTTCTCAACTTAAACTTTATAGATGCAACATTTCAGCTTATCTTTCAGCGAAGTTATAACTCACACAAACACGGCCGCGGCGCTAGCTAGAATAACTATTCAAACTGTACTCCCTTGTCTGAGTGAAAAATCTTTACATTCCTAAAATTACGCAAGCAAGTCTTAAAAGGTTTACTGTGATACGGCGCTAAGGCGTACGGTTATTTTGTAGCCAGTTGAGCCTCGCTGAAGTTGAAAACTTTCTCTGAAAGATAACAGAAGTGTTACTCTACCACTTACGCATTTGCTTTAAGTAGGTACTAGTTAAAGTGGTTTAAAGTTGGAAAAGGCACGCGTGTTTTATGTAGATTTGTATTGTTTTGAAATACTTAAAGCGTGGATTGGATAAACTTGCGCTATAGCTACTGACTACTGCTGTATATATCCAAGCTCTTCCGTAGTCACATCTCGGACACTCCATACAAATATGCTGTTTGATAACTGGGGGAACGTCTCGCCTCCAGGAGAGGGTCGCGAGTTTAAATCCCAGTGCGGGCACATACTTTTGTGTTTCATGTAAAAATATATGCTGGTTATTATCACTCGCTTATCGCCGAAAGAGAACATCGTGAGGAAACCTACATCTACCCGAGATTTATGGATGTAGAAACGTTATTAACCACCAATCCGGACCAGGCCTCCATGATGGATAGTGACCTAATTCTCCTCACAAAGGTGAGGCGAGACCCACGCTCAGCAGTAGACTGATATGGGTTAATGATGTGAAATAATGTGTGTGTAAATACATAAGCAAACTACGAGACCAAAACAAAAGACAACACAATCTGCAACCAAACGGTACAAGCAGTTCGTATTACATTTGGGCGTGTAATACTGACTGTCCTTCCAAGTGTCCATCCAATTGCGGGTTGAGGTGCGGGAACGCGGATTGCGCGGATTCGAGAGTGGTCATTCTGTACCACATACGATACACATCTGTGCTGTCGGTACATTGTAACTTTTCCTGTCTATTTGATTGCCTTTAGCTTGTCTACTTCGACATAACAGAATTGTTCCAGTTCAGAATTGTTCACGGCATTGTGGCTGGGTTCAAATACTGGAACTAAACCGACTATGTAACTCCAGAGTAGGACTACTGATACGGAAGTTTGCTTTCGGATCTATGTTTGTATGAGCATACGCTAGTAACTCAATTAAATAGGAGAGATGCAGTGGAGGATCGTATAAAACTTTCTTTTTGACCTCCGACGCAAAAACGACGGGGTGTTATGACGTGTGTGTGTGTGTGTGTGTGTGTCATCGCAGCTACCGAATATTTTGATTAAGTTTTTGAAGTAAAACTTCTTTACGCACGCTTGACTTGGTGAGTAAACTGGTGAAGGCGTTACGAAAAATGTGATCGGGCGAGGCGAATGGAAGTTGAGAGGGAGATATAAGATATAAAGAGAGAAAGTTACGTTTCGTATTTTTTTTTTAATATATTCTACAACATTTTTTATTGAAATATTTTTATTTGAACTTTTACTTCTACTATATGTCCCAGCACACATTTAGTTTATTTATTATTATTAAAGGTGCTTTCGGTATATGTTTAAAAGGAAAACAAAAACTGCAGATTTTTTGAACGACCGTGCCGTTGAAAGTTACTAATTGGGCTTAAATCGGTCGGTCGGTTCGGTCTCTTCTTTCCCCGTAGTTGGGTAAAACGACACACTTACCCGTGTTGAGGATACCACTTACGTGCCGAAGTGTGTTGATGGGTTTGTTGAGTTTCTTCTATTATTTTTGTTAAAATTGATGTTGCTTGTATATGTTGAGATCGAGTCGTGTCGGGCGAGCAATGTCTTGTAGCAGAGTGAAGTTGTCGAGTGATGGGTGAATTATTGATTGATTGATTGATTTTGCAGATGGCACTGACACTGACAGTGACAGCCCAATGCACTGCTACGCATTATGTGCGTGCGCTTGTATGGGGGAGTGTTGCGTTAACAGGCTCCCGCGGGTGGAACATCCTGTTCCACGGAATCATAGATAGGTAATGGGCAGAGTCGATTGTATGCCCGCTTCAGGATTCCCGTTGCTGTGTTGACTTCTGCAATGCGAGTACAACCATCGGAACCAGGGAACAATTTGACTACTCTGCCAAGCAGCCAGCGGTTGGGTGGGAGGCGGTCATCCTTTACAACCACCATTTCACCGAGTCGTAGTTGACCATCTTGTCGTTGCCACTTGGCACGTTTCTGTAGCTCTGAAACGTATTCTTGGTAGTATCTTTTCCAAAAATGGTTAGCAAGCACCTGAGCTCTCTTGTAGCGTGGCAAGGTGCATATCTGAGTCCTGTCGTCCAGGTTACTCGCTGAAGATGGCAGCATTGTGATAGTCCGTCCCAGAAGTAGATGTGAAGGTGAAAGGCATATAAGGTCGTTAGGGTCAGACGACAGGGGGGTTAACGGCCTAGCATTTAGAATGCCTTCTATTTGTATTAAAGTGGTATTCATTTCTTCATATGTTAAATGAGTCAGAGATAAAATTCTCTTTAAATGAAATTTGCAGGACTTGACTGAACCTTCAGCTAGCCCATTGAAGTGTGGACTATAAGCAGGAGCGAATTTAAAGTTAATAAGTTGCTCTGCTGCATAAGCACTTATATCATTGCATTTTGATTTAAGGAATTTAGAAAACTCGTGAAATGTACCCACAAACATGGTACCGTTATCTGAATAAATGTTTATTGGTTTACCTCTGCGCGCTATAAAACGGTTTAAAGCAGCAATAAATGCTTCAGTGCTCAGTTCAGTAACAAGCTCTATGTGTACTGCCCTTACAGCGAGGCAGACGAATATGCAGATGTAGGCCTTGATTAGCCTGCAACCTCTACCTTTTCGGTCGGCTAACATAATGGGACCGGCATAGTCAACAGCTATATTACTAAATGGATATTCAGCATGAAGCCGTTCCTTAGGGAGGCTGCTCATTATCGGTTGAATAGACTTTCCTGAGAATCTACAACAAGTTATGCACTCATGTGTGACCTTTCTAGCAAGATTTCTCCCTCCTATTGTCCAATATTTATGTCGTATGATGGACAACAATAACTGAGGTCCAGCATGCATTAGAATTTTATGATAGTACCTGAACAATAGTAATGTGACATGGTGGGATGAATGCAGTATAATCGGATATTTAGTGTCAAAGTCATAATTTGAGTTGCAGAGTCTCCCTCCAACGCGTATAATTTTGTCTAACATGAATGGGTTTAGTTTAAGTAAGGGTGATTTATTTGGTATTTCCCTTGTGTTGTGGAGACTACTGTATTCTTTAAGGAACTTGTCAATTTGGACGATCTTGCATAAAGTTAAGTTAGCTGCATTTAGTTCTTGTACCTTTAGATAAGCTGTATATTTGTTGTTTGGAAACCGACAGTTATGAATGAATCGCAGCATGAATGACAATGTGCGTTGCAATTTATTGTAATCAGAAAACTTGTTTATAAAGTTGTTTTGCTCACTTGCTAGGTTACACTGGAATTTGACTTCTGGTAAGTCAATAGTAATATTATTGGGTTGTTTAGGCCAATGATCTTCAGAATCCAATAGGAATGATGGACCTGTCCACCATAGGTTAGAATTTTTTAATTGTTGTGCATTGCATGCCCTAGAGCCGATATCGGCTGGGTTTAGATTTGTAGGCACATAAGCCCATATATTTGCTTCTGTATTTTCTGTGATTTCGTTAATCCTATTCAGAACGAATGACTTGAGACTTGCCTTTGGAGTCCTAATCCAACCTAAAACAACGGTGGAGTCACACCAAAACCGCCATCCGTGTATGTCTAGCCTCAATGCGTTTTTTACTTTGATTGCTAAACGAACTGCCAATATGGCTCCACAAAGTTCAAGACGTGGAACTGTCATGCTCTTCAATGGCGCAACTCTGCTTTTAGCAGTTATTAGATTTACATGCTTGCTACCATCAGACGACAATGATTTTAAGTACACACATGCGCTATAGCTAGCTAGCGATGCGTCGCTGAATGTATGTATTTCTATGCGTGTGCATGAGTTACCCAATACATGTCGGGGTATGGCAATTTCATTTAGGTGTGAAATTGAATTTATAAACGATAGCCATTCATTCTCAGTTTCAGGAGGTAGTTTGTCATCCCAAGATAATTTAGAAGCCCATAACTTCTGCAAAATAAGCTTGGCTTGAAGAATGCAAGGACTAATAAGGCCCAGTGGATCGAACACTTGCCCTATTGTTGACAAAATTGACCTTTTGTTTATATTGTTGCAGTCAAATTTTATATTTAGGGAGAAAAATAGTGTGTCTGTTTTGCATGACCATCTTAATCCTAATGTTTTTGCATTTTCATCATCAACTAGTTTTAAGAGATCCACCTGAGGATCATCATGGATTTGTTTCAATACTTGTGGGCTGTTTGACCGCCATTTTCTCAAATGGAATTGCCCTTCTTTGAGTTGGCTAGTTACCTTTTGGCAGATACGGACTAGTTCCGATTCTCTTTCATGTCCACTTATGTAATCATCCATATAAAAATCGTTTAGAATTGTTTCCCGAACTACTAGGTCTGGACATTCAAGTCCTAGTTGAGCTAAGCAGCGGGTTGCTAGATACGGTGCTGATGCTGTGCCGTATGTAACTGTGTTAAGTTTGTATAATTGAATTGCCTGGGAAGGGTCAAATCTCCAAAATATTTGTTGTAGGCACCGTTGTTCTTCAGCTACAAAAATGCAACGATACATTTTTTCACAATCGGATGTGACCACATATTTGTGTTGTCTAAATCTTATAAGGATGCTTATGAGATCATTTTGTATAACCGGTCCAACATGCTGTATTGAATTTAATGAAAAGCCTGAAGTGGTAATGTGTGATCCATCAAAAACTGTTCTCATTTTTGTAGTTAAATTTGATTCTTTCAAGATTCCGTGGTGGGGCAATACATATGAGACTGCCTCAGTATTCTGTTCATTTACAGACATGTGACCTAAATCTAAATATTCTTGCATGAACTCACAGTATTTTTCTTTGTAGGATGGATCTCGCTTAAATCTTTTCTCTAAAGAATAAAATCTAGTCAATGCTTGCTGATGTGAATCACCCAAAACTTCTGGGGATTTTTTAAATGGAATTTTTACTACAAAACGACCGTCATTGAGTCGAGTCGTTGTTTGTAAGTAATGCTGTTCACACTCATTCTCTTCTTTTGTTGTTGTGCGAGAAGAGGGAACAGATTCAAGTTCGAAAAATTTATCAAGTTGATGCTGCATCTGAATGTCATTTGAGAAATGACAGTGGACTGTATTATTGTGTGTTAATTTCTTGTTTTCCTTTTGTGTTGGTACAATACCAGACACTAACCAACCAAATTTAGTTTCGTTTAATGTTGGCTTGTTTTTTCCTAATGAAATGCAACTGCTTCCTAAAACACTCCAGAATATTTCAGCATTTAATAACAAGTCTATTTCGGATGGAGTGTGAAAACCTGGATCAGCCAGTTGTATGCCTGGTGGTATATTCAATGAGGTAACATTGAGTTGTGTCGTAGGAAGCAGTTGAGTTATTTGTGGTACTACAAAGCAATCTATTTGTTTAGCAAAGGTTTCAGTTCGAGAAGATAACTTTACCGTTGAACGTTTGTTAATGTATACCGACTTGCAATTTAGACCTTCCACTGTGGTAGAAGCTGAGCGGATAGGCAACTTCAATTTTTTACTCAAATTTTCAGTTATAAAGTTAGTGGTGCTACCATTATCGAGTAGAGCACGTGCTGTATGCGTGGCACCATGACAATCAACTATGTTGATGAGTGCAGTGGATAGGAGGACGCAATTATTGTTGGTAGTGGAAGATAGAACAATTCCACTATCTAACGTCTGCTCCGAAGAAGGACATGCTTGTAGTACCTCACTAGTGGCTAACGCTACAAGTTCCTTTTCAATTTTGTTTGGTGTATGTGCCACCTGTGTATGAATTTCGTCTGTGTGTAACATTGTGTTATGCCATTTGGCACAAATTTTACATGGACCGAGTTTGCACTGTTTTATGTGGTGTCCTAACCGTAAACAATTTACACACAGGTTTAGTTGTTTTACTTTCTCCAGCTTTGCCGGTTGAGACAGCGATTTGAATTTAGTGCATTGGTAAATTGGATGATCTTGTTTGCAGTAAGGACATTTGTATGATTTTGATTGTATAGTTGAATTTGTGATAAATGTCTTTGCTCTAGTATTTGCAGGCTCACTATATCTGCGCTTTACATTTGAATGTTCTACAGTTTCCAAAAGTTCTGCACGGCTCTTCAAGAAATTAATGAATGTGTAGAGCGCAGGCAAATCCTTTGAAAAGTTAATGTGTTCTTTCCAGTTCCTACTGGTAGCTGAATCTAGCTTGCTCGATACCATATGTATAACCAGTATGTCCCAGTTATCGGTATTTATGTTTAAAGAATTGAGAGCCCTAAGATTTTTATTTATAGTATCAATTAAATTTCTCAACGCTGAAGCAGATTCTCTTGGAATTGATTCAATATCAAATAACGCTTGTAGATGGTTGCTTATCAAGAGTTTATCATTGTGGTAACGTTCGCATAAAAGTTGCCATGCAACATCATAATTGCTGGCGGAGAATTCTAATGAACTAATTACTTGTTTGGCACTATCTTTTAAGGCAGATCTCAAGTAGTGAAATTTATTTATGTTAGGTATGCTCAAGTTAGAATGTATCAACGAAACATAAGTATCATGAAATTCTAGCCAATCTTCAAACCGTCCCGAAAAGGTAGAGAGCTGAATAATAGGTAATCTTAAGCTTGGCCCACCTGCTGTAAGGACAGAACCTGTCACTTGGGATTTATCCTCCACTGGCTCCGCAGAAGGGTGCCTGCTCAACAGCTCACGGGCTCTGGCCACTGTTGCAAAGTAGCAGCATTCAAACTCCTCACGTTCCTGATATTCACCTGACTGCTCACTGTCTGAAATTTCAGTTTGACCTTCTAAATGTAACTGTAGGCAGTCATATTCACTATACATTTCTTCAATTTTAGGCAATCTTACATTAAGTTCAGCAATTGACGTGCTATTTATTGCATCGCTTGGCGTTATGCGTTCCAAAAAGTTTTTAAATTGTGTAAGCTTTGCCTTATAAGAAGAGCGCTTCTTCTTCAAGTCTTTTAAGTTGGTTGCCATTTTTCAAAGCGTTAGCAAATGCAAATGAAAAAATGCCACAGTAGATATTGATCAAAGTGCAATGACAATAATTGTGTATAGTTAAAGAACACCTTAATGCTTCTATGTATGTCCAAACCAAGCAGAAATATCTGAGCTAGGAACTTAGGTCTAATGCAAATTTTAGCGCACCCTTTACCTTGCATATGTGCACTTATAGTCTCACACTTCATGCAAAAGCTGAGAAATTATAGAAATATTGTTCAATAGTGTTTGTATACGGATAATAAAGCCGTTATGAATTTGTTCAGATAGTAGGTTAGTACAACAATTTCTAATAATGTTTCGTAGACTCTGTTGTACGGAAACTTGACCACTGTCTGACCCAATGAAATACTTAACCGTGTTCGGTATAAGTATATGAATGTATAAAGAAAATGGAACGAACTCACAAATGCCTTGATGTTTGTGCCGGTTCCTGGGTATTCTCTGCCACGTGTCCTTTTCGCATCGACGTTTATCGTATCGATGTAATGACGAATGGACGTAGTTGTATCTTGTGATTATAGTCTCGCTGCCGACGACTCTGGGTACACTTGGTGCTTGCCACGAAGTAGTTTCCACGATGCCATTGGACGAATCCTTTTGCATCCGACTCGGAGGACCAGCTTGTTGAGGATACCACTTACGTGCCGAAGTGTGTTGATGGGTTTGTTGAGTTTCTTCTATTATTTTTGTTAAAATTGATGTTGCTTGTATATGTTGAGATCGAGTCGTGTCGGGCGAGCAATGTCTTGTAGCAGAGTGAAGTTGTCGAGTGATGGGTGAATTATTGATTGATTGATTGATTTTGCAGATGGCACTGACACTGACAGTGACAGCCCAATGCACTGCTACGCATTATGTGCGTGCGCTTGTATGGGGGAGTGTTGCGTTAACACCCGAGCACTGACTCAATTACCCGTTCAGCTAACTTTCCTATTAATCTTATCTTGGTAGAGGAACGTGGTTCTAATAAATAAGGGGACCCGACCGCGGCAGCAAGTATTTTGTTTATGTTGCTGGGAGTACAAATATCCGCGGTTTCACCCTCTCACGTGGGCAATGATGAAAATACCACGATTTACTTGTTTACAACAACATTAGGGTAAAATAAATGATTCCAGTAGCTGCCTGACTCTACCTACGAATTTCATCAATATTCGTCCATCCAATACGGAGTCACCAGAACAACAGAATGTGTCAAGATCACATACATAGATGCTGCTCGATTATGCAAAAACACCTAAATACTAAAGAACACTTACAATCTACAGTGCATCTAGCGTTTTGCAACTACATTTATTATCCGAACAGCGAAGGAATGGAACACCTTACCAGCGTCTATGTTTCCCGTAAACTATAATCTGAAAGTCTTCAAGTCGAGAGTGAATAGGTATCTTCTAGGCAAGCATGCTCCGTCCTCGACCGTGTCGAAAAAAAAAACACCAATAAAAAAAATAATAACTACACAAATATAATCCTTGTACCTGAACCAACAACCTCACAAAACATATTACCAACTTACCCCACGCAGCCATCAAAATCTTATAACTACATACATTCATTATCACCTAATAACTCCGCCGTGCCAGTCAAAAGTTAATGACTACACACATTTTGCTCCCAGCTTCTCCAGGTCCTGAAGATCAACTCAGCCCACGCAAGCCAACAAAAGTGTTCCTACATTAATTTATCCTCCAAGCTTCCCCGAGTCCCAAAGATCAAGTCACTCCACGTAAGCCAACAAAAGTGTTCCTACATTAATTTATCCTCCAAGCTTCCCCAAGTCCCAAAGATCAAGTCACTCCACGCAAGCCAACAAAAGTGTTCCTACATTAATTTATCCTCCAAACTTCCCCGAGTCTCAAAGATCAACTCACTCCAGGCAAACCATCGAAAGTGTTCCTACATTAATTTTTCCTCCCAGCTTCCCCACGTCCTGAAGACATTAATTACAGGTGTACAGTGCAATTAGTGTAGATCAATGACTAGTACTGAGCCCTAAGGACAGTTAATGAGGCGCCGTTACGCCGAACGTGATCTGATTACCGCCGGGACGGTACAGTCGCTGGAAGTGGCACGTGGAATTAGATCCTTGGAGAATTATTTTTTTATTGCAGTATTGGCAAGCATTTGACCGCAGTCTCACTTGATTGTAAGTATCGATGCGGTCGGTGGTGGAGCATGCTTGCCTAGAAAATACCTATTTAATCTTGACTTGAAGACTTCCAGATTATAGTTACCGGGAAACAAAGACACTGGTGAGACGTTCCATTCCTTTGCTGTTCTAATTAGAAGGGTGGATGCACAAGTTCGAAGTCGCTCAGCGTGCTATGGAGCCAGCTATGCTCGATGTTTTTTGAAAGACAGGATATGACAAGACTGTCAGGACAGATGGACAGGACAGGACTGACTAATTCGACAAAGAATAATCAAGGTAATCGACATAGCTCATAAGAAAGCAGAAATAGCAGGAGTCACATCTCTGGAAAAACCGACAATGGATGGAGTAGGCGATTTCTAGAGTGGAGACCGCGTTTAGGCAATCTTAGTGTAAGACGCCCGCTGGAAAGACTAAATAAGGAGAGCCGAAGTTTGGGCTCAGTGGGGTTTACTAGGAGAGGCCAACGTCGAGCAGTGGATTGCTGATGATTATGATGAAACTTCACAGTACGCTGGGCCAGTCGGGGCGTTAAAACATTTCTGACTCTTCCATAACGGCAACAGAAGCTATCCGTTACGTAATTATGCTAATAGCTGTAACTGCCGGGACCCTTAATTTGTAATGGTGATTTAATGAGCAGCGGCGATTGCTTTGATTTAGAAAATCATCGGTGTTTTCTTAGAAATCTTCAGGCGGACAGATTCTTCTCAATGTCCAGATCAGAACTATGTTAGCGTCGTTGGTAGTAATTTTTTAAACTTTTTTACATATTTTATTGTCCGTCTGTCAAGTGAGGGCAGTTTTTCTCGTGTCAGAGTTTGTCAGGTCACGACTGCTGTCATTCGATAAGAACCAGAACTGTCAGCTTAAACAGCCCTGCAACATCAGAGTACCATTCTAAAAGAACCGGTACAAAACACGACATAATTTTTTTTTCATATTATTTTCAAGGTATCGAACCTATAATTGACAGCCTCCATGGGATACTGGGTGATGAAGCCACTACGAAACGCGAGGTTGCGGCTTTTACTCCCGCTCAGGGCTAAGATTGGTTTGTACCACAGGTGTTGGTTCTGGGTCTGGGCGTTTATGGAAGCATGGTCCTCGTAGTTCCAATTTTTATTTATTTTTCATTTGAATTTGTATAGAGGCGAGCGAGTCGGTCTTCTGATGGTAAGCGTTACCTCTACCCAAAATAGTTACTGCGCCACCCTCAACTTTGCATTGTATAATCTTGCACGGCACTGCACTGCGCTCGTCACCCTGAAACGTCGTATCTAAAGTCTCATATGCCCAGTAATTTCGCTGGCAAAAGTGCCCTTCCAACCAGAACACAGTATTGTTTTCACACCATTGGTAGGTTGGTGGATGAATATCTAGCAAAGGTGTGGTACTTCCCCAGGCGGTCTCTTGCAGGCTTACCACTTCAATGATTAGGTACCTAGGCTATACAGGGAACCCTAGTTAGGGGTCGCGATCTATGCATGTGATTGTGATGCGTTATTTATTTACATAAATAACGTATTTCCCGGAATACGTCGCGATTTTCCATACAAATATTTTAGTACCTTTTATCGAAGAAAACTCGAGACCATCGTAAAGTTTTCATCATAAATCATAATACAAAGTGAAAATGAGCCAAGGTTTCCAATTCTCGGTAATAACTCTCCGATTTCATCAAATATTCCGTAACTGGAAGGTATTTGACCCTAATACTTTGGCCTTCCAAATCCCATGGATTCTTTATTGGCGTCACAGTGCAAGATTGGCCAGTACGCCGATTCGTTGTAGGTAACAGTAAACACTTTGCTATAGAAAAATTAACAAACACAAGGATAGCTGCCAACTGGTATCGGCTTATTAGACTAGTCTAGGGTTTCAGTTTTAGTTTATTATTTTAATTTCTTTTCTTTTGCCATTTTTGAGGTATACTCATAACAAGGATTATTGAAAAAAAAATCTCTAATGATGATGATAACTCACAATTTTTTTTGTGTAAATAAAATATAGTTGGTGTTTAATTAATTAATGCTTGGTTATTTATTCCTTTTTGGGCGAATTGGGAAACTGTTATGCCCACCGGAGGTATTAATATAAGCAAAATAATGTACATCTATATATATAAAAATGCTATGTTGGTTTGTGTACGCTTCAAAAACTCAAAAAGTTGTGCACCGATCGAGCTGAAATTTTAGCATGATATATAATCCGCATCAAGGATTGTTTTTATCTATTATTTCATCAGTGACATATCAGCGAATTTGAATGTGCCACAGCGAAGCGTGGTAGGGCACAGCTAGTTTCTGAAATAAAGGACAAAAGGTTGGATAGCTTTGAAACATGTCTACTTTTATTTTCAGCTATGTCAAACGCGGGGCGCATTTCACATATCCTCTCAGCCGAGTACCGTTTACCCAAAAACGGTGATACAGCAAAAATATAGGACTAAATGTATGGCCTCGTACATTCGTCTTTCGCATTTGGCACATGCTGTATAAAGATTGGCAAAGAGAGTATGTAGATTGGATGATATCGCGAGATTTATTGAACACCCTTTATGTGACGTCAGAAGTTGTTTTGCTCAATATTTCTAAGGTTCAGTGACTGGAAGAGATTTTTTTTAACGACAAGCCGAGACGAGTCTTTCTTAGATTTTAAAATTATAGAACGGAATAGAAAATAGTGTCGCGTTGATTGCGGAGCGCGAGGTTGCGGGTTTGATTCTTGCACAGGGCAACGATTTGTGTGAACCACTGTATGTAGGACTATGGTCCTCGTTGTTCCTGGTTCCCTAGATACAGGAGATCCTAGTTACGGATCAAGACCCATGTGTGCAAACATTACTGTGTTCCGGTTTGAAGGGCACTGATTTGAGACGTTAGAGCCGATGTCTCAGGGTGACGAGCGCAGTGCAGTGCCGCACAGGATTATGTAGAGCAGGGTTCTGGGTGGTGCTGTGACCGTTATGGGCAGGCGTAGCGCTTACCATCAGGTGAACGACGTGCTCGTCTCGTCACTTAAATAAAAAAAATATGTGATCATGACGCGTCATTCAACCATTTACTGTCAGTAGTTAAAACTAAAGCACTTTTAAAAGTCAAACACTTAAGTCTTATTTACGTAGAGAAAAATTAAAAAAAGAACGAAATCAACTAAACTAAAGAGGAACTGATAGTTATAATATTGTCGTCGTTATTATTATTTCATTTGACCCTTCTTTCTTTTTCATCCACACCCCACCCCTTCACAACCCACACGTGTAAAGCAATTAAGGAAATAATTGGAACACCAATTTAAATTTCCGCTTTTCAAACTCCAAATACAGAAATCTCGAAGTTGAATATCACCCAACCTCCCCTGATATTGGCAAAATCAGGAAAGTTGTAAAGGTGTAAAAGTTGATGGGAATTGTCGCGCCGCCCACGCAGCGGTAAAGGTCAATTTCCACATAAAATTATCTGTTCTACACCGCAGGCAATATACATAGACAATAAAAAAGTGAGCTTCCAAAAAATATGTTGATTAGAATATCCATATTTTTTTGAGGAGGAAAACGCCGGCCCTCGACAGCTCGCTCCACCGCGGGGGTGACGGAAGGGGCGTGGGACTCGAACCCCTTGTGAGCAGTCCTCCGCCGAGATGGGGCAAGATGGGATCGCGCTAGCAGTCACCATCTTACCCTGGTGGTAGGCGCGGTTGGTATCCTGTCTTACCTTAACCTTATGCTGGTCATACACCATACTGCCTATCTTCTAATCGGTATGACGCTGCAAGCTCGATCCAATCTGCAGTTCGTTCATATACACCACACATGATCAATTTAACTGTTCAATCGGCAGCGATGTGACGTTCAATTGACGTCATAGCGTCACCAGTAACCAATGATGATGTTTTCGATGCAAGTAAGCAAAAGTAATGCACTTTTACAATTCAAGCACATAAGTCTTACGAACACAGAAAAAAAATTATATATTTAACTAATGATGAACTAATTATAGTTTGAGTTTAAAAAAGGAAATTTCCCTTTCAAATGATAATGCATGTCTGAATCTCACACAGGAAAAGGAAACTCTTAAATCGTCACATATACGCTTTCCCGCCATATCTCCATAAAAAATTTCACTCTACTGAACTGCTGATCGCGGCCGCTATACACGGTCCAACAAACATTATCAAGCTTGATCAAGCCGAAACAATTAAATTTCAATTGTTCCGTCAAGTATAACCTGTCATGGCAATCTACTCCCATACACGGTTAGTTCTACTTTATGCACGTCCAATGGGAATGCTATTGATTGGACGATAGGCAGTATCGTGTATGGCCACCATTACACCATCCAGCTTTGGATCGCTAATCAGTAACCAGTGACCACCTTTCTCTACTGGGGGGTTCACCACGTACTTATTCTTATTCCACGCAGTTCATTTTAAGGCCTTAAACTGGACGGCCTATATTGGCACCACACTCTCATAAATGACAAACATGACGTGACGTCACTCAAAAATAGACTGCAGAAAATGAGAAAGAAAGAGAATGAGATAGAGCTATATAAACTCCCATATATGCAAACAAATTGTTCCGATCTCTTTGGATAAATGTTTCTGGTCGACTTATGAACGCTGAGCGATATTGGTGGTGACAGTTAGCAGGGCAGTTCAGTTTAAGGCCGTGAACTGGATGGATTTAATTGTTCGTGGTGAGGCCCCTGATCAGCAGTAACAATCGAATGTTAGATTTCCCGATATTGTAGTATCTGTTCCCACGGAGTAGCAAAACAAACTCTTGATCCGATAAATAACCTAAATCTAGTTGGACTTGAAATAAACAGCGGCAAGATAACAGAATTCCCCAAATTGAATCAGCATTGGAAACCCAATGTTTAAATAAAATAAATCGAGTTTTACGCCTAAATCATTTCTTATCGGGACTTAACTCGAAAGCAATTTAACTTTGTTTGCTTCCAAAAGAGTTGTTTGAAGGATATGGGTGAATATCGAGAGATTGTACGGTTTGATTCGGAAAAATGGTATCGATATACTATACTAGGGTTCGTATATCGATGCCGGCTATAGTAGTATACTAGATGCGCCCAGCGGTTTCACCCGCGTAGTTCCTGCGTAGAATGTCATATTTATTTATATCTAATCAAAAGCCTAAAAAATAAATTTGAAGCTTTTATCTTTAAAAATAACGAAACTTCCATACAAACTTTCACCCCCTATTTCAAACCCTTAGAATATTTTTTTCGCGATAAAAAGTACCCTATGTTCTTTCCTAGGCTCTAGACTATCTCTGGACCAAATTTCATTTCAATCGGTTCAGTAGTTTAGGCGTGAAAGAGCAACAGACAGACAGAGTTACTTTCGCATTTATAATATAAGTAAGGATTATACAGAATGGCCTGGATTCCACGCTGTGTGTGTGTATGCAGTAAACCTTCTTTGGAGATATTTTATCTTAGTATTTGAATTTTTATATATATATATAAAATATATATATGTATATATCGTTATAATCTTCAACTATTTCAAATTTCTCCTAAGTTCTCGTATTCCCATATTTTGTGTACAATCCCGGGATAATCTGCCTTTATTGGAGAAATCCCCGGAAATTGAATATTGAGAAGGCGAAGTATAATCCACCTTTTGTGTATTTTAACGATTTTGGGAATGACTTCAACATAAATATTTAACTGCCTAGAATTTTTATATTGTCACCCGATTGCACAAAAAGAGAGTTACGTTTTTTTGTTGTGGTTGTTTTTGTTTTTGTTTGTCGAATTAAATAGTGCCAGATTCCGGTGTCAGACCCTGTCAGGCCGCTCAAGAGCCTCTGACATGACTTAACGACTGCTTTTAATTGATAACAATCGGGCCCAATGGCTTCACGTGCCCTCCGAAGAACGGAGCATTGTAGATCTTTACATTTTTAATGAAAATACAGCAATTTCAGAGAGTTTTAAAAAATAATCTTACACTATGTTTATTTTTTAAGTATCTAACCGAAGGAAATATAATTCTTTTAGAAATCAAATAGAATAAGAAATATCTATAGAAATGATATATCAATTATAGTCATGCTATCTACAAAGTTGAGTTTGTCTAACAATCGAGGGTAAGATATAAAAAATCATATTTTATTTATTCTTAAAAAAAGAATAAATAAAATATGATTCTTGCTCTGTTACTTTTTTGGAAAAACTTTTTACGTTTTTGCAATGGCGAGAAAACCTCAATACTCCCAACCAAAACTCTTCAATAATAGAGCCTTTCCTTAAAACGATAAGGCAAAAAAAAAGTGTAAGTATAGGTTCTAGGCAACTCTCAAAATGCCTTTTGTATAAAAACATTCGTACAGCGCGAAACAGTAAGGCGAATGAAAGGTATTATGCGAATTTGGTGGTAACACGAAACAAAATATGGAAAAGAAAAAACAAAATGGCGGCGCACACTGAATATAAATGTAAAGGAGTACTTAAATTAAAAAAAAATACTACTTGCACTCATATTCATCGTCATCATCATCGACCCGTATCGTCCGACTGCTGAACGTGGTTCTTCCCTCACATTCATGAAGAGGTTAAGGCCTTAATCTTAATGAGGCTGGTCCAAATTGATGGATAACATACCTCAAAATAATTCACAGGTAGGCATGTGGGTTTCCTCACGATGTTTTTCTTCATCGACAAGCGAGTGATAATTTAGCACATACGTTATACAAGAAACACATTGGTACAAGCCCGCACTGAGATTTAAACCCACAATCCCCTCTTTGGAAGGCAGACTTCTTCCACTAGGCTATCACTGCCACTTGTACTATTACTAATTTATCGTTATTCAGTTCGATTCTCGGTCAACGACTTAAATTACATGCTTTTTAAGCCAGGCAGTCTCGATTGCGACCGATTCATACCAGTCATTAAGCCAGGTCAGAGCCTCTTGAGCGGTCTCTCTAATTCTGTCATAAGCATAGATTGATGTAGATAGAATGATTTGGATGGTTCATGACGATGATGATGACGAAAAATCATTCTACCTTCCGATCTATGGTCTTAAGGGGCCGGCACTACCTCATTCATAGATTAAACTGCTTCTCCAAATAATAGTACTTTATAATGAAACTATAATTTATTAAGTGACCGTGCGCTGTTGTTAAAAACCATCGTAGTAAAACATTCGACATCCTTTACTGTTCATATAGTGACATTCGTATGCCAACTTGGTTTTATCAGATTCAAACTGGAGAACAGTTGGGACCGGTGAAAATCTCGAAATTGGTTGAGTAAACTTGGAGTTCGGTGAGATTCGATTCTAGATTTCAACCTTGTATGTATGGATATATTTTTGACTTTCTACCTTTTCTATGCGTACACAAAGGCTTATAAAATGTGGCACAAACGAAAAAAGAGGAGTTCTAAGGCTTTTTTTGAGGGGTGGAAATGCCTTTGCAATATCTCTTTCGTATCGGAATTGACGGAAGGGAGTGTGTGGGATACGAACCCACTAAAACCCCCCGGGAGCAGTCCTCCGCCGAAGTGGGGCTAGATGGGGTCGCGCTACCAGTCACCATCTTGCCCCGGCGGTTGGCCCGGGGGCGTCCCGGCCTCTAAAGGAGTTCTAAGGCCTATCGGAATCAAGGCCACGAAACTTTTAAGTGATCCGCACCCATATTCCGAGATTATTGTAGTTTTTGGAGTTGTTTTTTTTTAATTTGAATGTTTTTTAACAATTTCCAGATTCCGTAATTAATATAGTTATTGTGAGCAGTGAAAGAGTTTTTAGATTCAAATCAACATTTCCAGAGATCAGTCATCTTTTCACTCTCAAAATTCTCGTTTTACCGTAAAGACTGCATTTATTCCAAGATAAAACAGACATTATATCAGTAGTATTCATTATTATTAAGTAAGTATAAGCGGTGGTAGCCTAGTGGGAGAACGTCCGCCTTCCAATCAGAAGGTCGTGAGTCCAAATCCCAGTGCAGGCACGTACCAATGTGTTTCTGTAAAACATATGTATGTAATTATCACTCGCTTTTCGGTGAAGGAAAACATCGTGAGGAAACCCACATATCTACCCTGAATTATTTTGGAGGTAGGTATGTTATCCACCAATCCGGACTGAGCCCCCGTGGTGGATTATGGCCTAATCCTCCTCACGAAAGTGAGGAGAGACCCGTGCCCAGCAGTGGGACGTTATGGGTTGTCGATGATGATAAATGAGAAAAATGTCTCCTTAGTGTAAAATCCATAGAAACTATATTGCATGAAGGTTCATGTCGAGGTGACAGCACCACTTTGTACAATCGCTGAAAAAACCAGGGTTAGACGTTACACCAACCCTTAAATAAAATCAATTAACCTCCACCCGGTATTAGGTCAGACGCGCCCTAACACTTGAAATATAGAGTGTAAGTGTCCAATAGCACTACCCTTGTTAGTGTCAGAGCGGGAATGCGGATTACCCGATGCGGCGGGACCGTTAAGAAGCCGTCGGGAATCATTGGGTTTGGGAAATTATTTGGGATCAAGTTTGGGAAATTGTTTGTTATGCACCATTTTGTGTTCTGTTATGCGCGATGACTATGTAAATTGCTTTGTGAATTACGTTAATTACTACCAATTTTACAACATTTTATATCCGATCCTAAGCACGAGCTTTATCTCCATTTTTTGTCGCAATTTTTATCTCCTAAATATCGAGCATGTAAATTCCACACCTTTGCTAGATATTCATCTTCCAAGCAGTAGTGTGCAAACATTACTATGTTCCAATTTTGAAAGCATTGTATCCAGCAAAATTACTGGGCATATGAGACTCAGAGCCGATGTCTCAGGGTGACGAGCGCAGTGCAAAGTCGCGTAAGATTATGCAATGCAAAGTTCTGGGTGGTACTGTAACTGTTATGGGCAGGCGTAGCGCTTAAAATCAGGTGAACGACTTGCTCGTCTCGTCAATTAGTCAATAAAAAATAAATTGATTGAACATACCTTGAAATTATAAATATACGGGCGTTGGATATACATTTCGAAAGTAGTGATGAAGAATCAATAGAGATTGGGGGATTATTTTAGGTCATTTATGAGAAAATATTTGAAAGGCATGGTTTCTCACTCCATGCTTAGTGTGACACAAATTTGATATAATGCATAACCACCAGATCCAGGCCTTTCGCATGAGAGTAAGGTGAGAAGACACGTGCATCAGTAAGTGGAAATGGGTTGACCATAAACCAAAAAGTTGAACTACTTTAACAACACTGTCTGAATGCAAATAAAAAGCGATAATCTCAATTATAACCACACCAACAGCAGATCTGACCCACTGCATTATATGGTTAACAAGAAAAAATAAGTCATCACATAATAAATCTACTTAGGAACCGACTTCGTTTTACTTATCCTGTTTCTAAATGCCGAGTAGGAAAGCTAGACTTACGTCACAGTAGAATCTTAAGTCACAAAGCGCCTTTTTGCCGACAAACAAATCCGATCTTATTTTGAGTCTTGTCGGATTAACGCCAACGTAATCTTTGCTTCATTTTGAAAGGTTGGGGAACGAGAGTAACTATAGGAGAGATACACCCCGACACTCCATACAAATGAGCTAATTCGACAACTCATACATAATTGACTGAGCGAGCGAAACATTTCTTTTTTTTACATTGAACTTTCCATTACAAGATCCTGCGCGGCACTGCACTGCGCTCGTGACCTCGAGATATCGGTTTTAAAGTCTCATATGCCCATTAATTTCGCTGGGAACAGTGCCCTTCAAACCGGAACACAGTAATGTTTGCACACTACTGCTTGGTAGATGAATATCTACTTCCCGAGACGATACTCCATTACTAAAGTTTCTGTTTCAAGTCTAGCAAAATTTGATTTCGTCTGTCAGTTCGTTGGTACTACTCTACAGGTCGTATTTTACAACTGGGGCCTCACCACGAACAGTTAAATTAATCTAGTTTAAGGCCTTAAACTGAACTGCCCTGCTAACTGTCACCACCAATATCGCTCAGCGTTCATAAGTCGACCAGAGACATTTATCTAAAGAGACCGTAACAATTTTTTTGCATTTATGGGAGTTTATCTAGCTCTATCTCATTCTCTTTTTCTATCATTCTCTTCAGTCTATTTTTTAGTGACGGTACGTCACCTTACTTTGTCATTTTTATGAGTGTGTGGTGCCAATTTGGGTCGTTCAGCTTGAGGCCTTAAAATGAACTGCATAGAATAAGAATAAGTACGTGGTTACCCCCTGAGTAGAGTTTTCGGCGTGCTGAGCAAAATAGCTCCTTCAAATGAAGTAAATTTCTCACTTTTAGATTTCTTTTCAGTAGAATTAGATATTATTTGTTGCATAAAGTGTAGGTACTGATGACAGAAATTCTAGTTATAAATAACATTTGTACACCCGACAGAATCCAAATATACTACGCGCCCAAAACAAAAGAAAACCCCTTCATGTAGATGAAGATTCAGACTAACCTTTGCCTATTACGTTTAGAGGTGTAGTATTGACTGTCCCCCGATTGTCGCGATGATTGCGGGTAGAAGTGTAGGGATGTGTATTGGGATGTAGAATGCCCGTTCTGTACGTTGAACTATATTTATTCTGTGGTAGAGGTAAGTTGTGCGCCGCTGCGATAGCATTTTGTCGTCATGCGGAAATATTTTCAGTGCCTACCAATGTTATTGAGGGAATCTCGGAAAGTGATTTCATTTTCGCTACTGCTTTGCTGAGTAAGTAGGCGAAGAACTGACTGCTAAGCCTGAGGTTGCGGGTTTGATTCTCGCACAGGGCAAAGATTTGTGTGATCCACAGGTATTTGATCTGAGTCTGTGTTTGTGGGACCATGTGATGGTCCTCGCAGTTCCGGATTCCATAGATTCGGAGAATATTGTAACGCGTTATTACAATAATACTCAGACGCTAAGCAGTAGTGCAATTGCATTACAATAGTAGGTTTACTGCGCAGTGCTTACTTCCTTATTTTTTTATTAATAAAGTTCAAATATTATAGGTATATTACATAGCGTACAATTCAATATTTATGAGAATTTCTTTACTCGGTTCTAACGGAGCTTGAATATAAATTTTTATACTCGTTTTAGGATATAGACTTGTGTGGAAATATACTAGGGACACCTTGGCTTTGGTCAAATAAACATAATTATGAACTTCTTTTTTCTGGGGTCAGAGTTTGTAAACGCTAAGCCACACTGAAGAGGAGTGCAGCACCGTATAACGTCACTCGACGCCATTTCCATACAAAACGTGTCAAAGTGACAGTGCCCTCCGACGCTGTTAAAATATGCAGGGCGTATGAAAGTGACAGCGCCACACGCCGCGTTTCATCGATCTGTCCTTCGCCTAAGACAATTTAAGAACTTTGTACCTTGCCTTTGACATACTAAACTGAACTGAATGTAATGGTAAGTAGTAAGCACACTATAGTATTCTGTGGTAATTATAATATTTTACATTTTGTATCAAAACTCTAAATAACAAACAACTAAAACTTGTCAGTGACAGTGTTCGCCGATCCTTGTCCACTAGTGTGAATTATTATATTCCCAACGGATCCACCAGTGGGTATACTGGGAATTATTTTTTCCCAGCGGACCCACCAAGAGTGTTAATGGGGACACTGGGAATTTGGATTCCCAACGGGCCCATCCACAAACAGTCAATAAAACAGACATATTATCAACTGTAACCGTCTAACCTCTATTTAAACTAATTCTACCAAGTCATAAGCCTCGCCTGGGCTTCTTCAGTCTCCAAAACATAACCAAGAAATGTCTTCATTAAACTGACGCCTTGGTTTCAACCTCAAATATGTTTAGAAACTCCCATCATACTTTAAGTTAATTTCTGAAGAAAATGCGTGCAGTTAAGGCTTGTGCAAACATGAAGCGGAGCTGAAGCAAGGCGTTTTTCAAGGTCCGACTACTCAACCAAAACGATCTCAACCAAAAAGTTGTCAGCATAAAGAGGTATTAAGTAAATATTTAGTTAATTGATATCGATTAATTGTTAAAAATATACAAACCCTAACTACTGGAGCAGATTTTTTTACTAAAAAAACGTCGGAATTCGGGATTACTCGAGACTATTTTTCACTTTTCATAGAAATCGATGCAATTAATAAGGGAAATTAAAATACATACTGTTCCCATTTCCATGAAGTTAGTTGTAGTTTCATTTATTGGATTTAGGTATGATAACCTGGATTGTTAACAGGATCTCAAAATGTGATCTGATCCAAAATGATCATGATAAGTTGACCTGTGTTTGACGAAAAATTCTGATAAAGGTCTTTAACTTTATAGCCCTGTATACATTTCGGAAAGTTTACGAATCTGATTACGACGAATTCATTCAAATCCTAATGCATCGGATCGGGTATGAATTCATCGGAATTGGATTCGAAAACTTTCCGACTCTTGTGAATACATTCAGATCATAGTTGACCTTTCACTTATCAGTTATCATAGCGACACATCTCCAAGCCCACCACTTTAGTGGATATACGCCCTTATGGACTCCCTAAGTTACAAATTTCAGTAATGTTATAACATGAGAGAGGGAGTCAACAAGTATGTGTCAAAGTAACTCCCTCGTGTCGTATGGATGTAAGTAGGTGAATAAGGCTCAGTTTGAACTGAAGCAAATTTCAGGATGAATTCACTCAAGCTAAGAATTAAAGGACTCCGTGGTGGATTAAGGATTATGTCTCAATCTTCCTCTCGAAAGTGAGATGAAATCCGTGCTCAGCAGTAGGGGATGTGGGTTGATGAGGATGATAATGGTGGTAAGGAATAAAGACGTTCAATAATCGAAAAAAGACATACGAAACAAATCAAGGTGCATTTGTTATGGCAGTTTAAATGGCATATTTCTGAGTTCTGGAGAAAATCGCTCTTAGTGATAAGACTGACCGTTGTACTATGTATACTTCATTAAGCTTAGCTTTTTTTGTTAGCACAGGGGCCGGCTTTAATAGGAAAATTACGTGAAATATCAATATGAAAATTACTACGGTAACCCGATATTGCAATTTGACTTCTGTTTGCTTTCAGTTTTTCTGTTTTTGTACTGCTATTTTCATCTTTTTAGATTATTAATTCCAATTATCTTTCTTTTTTATACTACAGAGTAATGAGATCAGCAGATCGTCAAGTCTGCTTCCAACAGTATGGTTTCACACGGTATGCTGCATTGCAAAATGTTGCGTGGCACTGCACTGCGTCCGTCACCCTGAGCCATTTACTATGTCGTTTACTACGTCGGAATAACGTTTACACGGCTTGGCGATTGCATATTTGGCGGTAGTGCGGTGTGGTACTTCTCAAGATGGACTCTTATTTTTTTTTTTTACTTGAGGAAATGCATTACGCGTGCCCACCCGGCCCGAGAGTAGGACCGGATGGTTATGTGGGACTTCCCGCCAGCTAGCCTAACGGTATACCGATGCCTCAACCTACGCAGCTCGCGAGATAAAAAAAAACTATAGATATACCAAGCAACTAAGAAAAACACGCAATTTTATTTATCTGTCCAACCGACCTTTTTCTCCGCATGCCCCTCATTATGCAGGATGCCGCCGCAGGGTGCGGACGTCCGGCGACACCGCGTAAACACACAATAAAGGTTATAAAGGCCATTCCAAATACTTGCATAAATAATTTATCAAAACGGAAATTGTGCCTGAACCCTCAGCACAAAGGAACGAACTGAAAGGTCTAAGTAGACAGATTGACAACTATGATGCTGCTGATTTTCGGCTCAAGGCTCCAATAGATATCGAGGCGAATTCAACATGGTGGCGGATTTGAATCGCTATGTTGGTTAAAATTGATACAATACAAATTTTGTAGTGGGAGGCCTCTTCTGAAAGATTCCAGAGAAAGAATTACATAGTTTTGATTTAAGAAATCCCAAACCACCGCCATGACAACCCATATATCCGCAAACTGCTGAGCACGGGTTTCAACTCACATTTGTGAGTAAGATTAGGCCATGATCCATCACGGGGGCCCGGTCCGAATCGGTAGATGAAGTAGGTTACTTATAAAGGAGACTATCTGCGCCTCGCGGTTTGACCCGCAAGTTCCCGTACCTGTAGTAATTAGGGGATAAAATATAGCCTATGTTACTTGCTGATAATGTAGCTTTCCATTAGTGGAAGAATTTTTTAAATCGGTGCAGTGGTTTAGCCGAATCCTTACATATTTCCATACAAACTTTCATGCCCTATTTTTTTTTTAAGGGTAAAGTTTTTGATGCCATATTTATTTATATCTAATCAAAAGCCTAGAAAATAAGTTTCAAGCTTCTAGATTTAAAAACGACGTAATTTCCGTACAAACTTTTATCCCCTATTTCAAGCCCTTAAAACCCTTTTGTCTCATTAAAAATTATCCTATGTTACTTCTGATAATTCCAGAAATATGTGTACAAAGTTACATGATGATCGGTTAAGTAGTTTTTGCGTGAAAGCGTAACAAACAAACTTACGTTCATATTTATAATATTAGTAGGGATAATCAAGTCATCGCCTTAGGAGAAACCCATCAAATGTTCAGCGATCGCCCTTTCAGCGTAGTGGCAATGTCGGAAACTTCCTGAAACAATTTACATCCTTGTTGAAATCTTCTGAAACTTTAAACTTTCTTTGTGCGAAACTCCGCGTTGTTTAATTCCGCTCAGTCATTATGGCTTAATGGACTCAGACCCTTTCAGTTGCAAATCAAAGGGGTTACACGTGGACTCGAGCTTCCAAAGTTTCGGGATAATTTTCGAAATTAGCGTTGTTTCAAACTAGGAATACAATTTAATTAGATTTGCGGCTGAATTTTGGTCCATTACAAATGAACAGAACTTAAAAAACTTTTTTGACTTTTTATTTGACTAAATGACAAAAAGGGCTAGTTGGTCACCCGATGGTAAGCGCTACGCCTGCCCGTAGCAGTTACAGTGCCACCCAGAACTTTGCATTGTATTATCTTGCGTGGCACCGCACCCTGAGACATCGGCTCTAAAGTCTCATAAGCCCAGTAATTTCGCTGGAAACAGTGCTCTTCAAACCGTAACACAGTAATAGAATAGAATAGAAAACTCTTTATTGTACACCAGAAACAAAATTAAACACAGTACAGAAAAATTACAATAGGTAAAAAGGGTAGTACAATGGGCGGTCTTATCGCTGAAAGCGATTTCTTCCAGATAACCTTTGGATGGACAGTAAAAAACATTTTTCGATAGTAGGGTGGGTGGCGTACTTACAGTAATGTTTGCACTCTACTGCTTGGTAAATGAATATCTGGCGGCCTCTTGCAGAAGAGGCCTCCCACTACACAACCCACCTTAACCTCCCTAAAAAGTGCTTCTGTGGGAGTGTGGTTCCGGTTTTTTCGATACACAAACCTTACAACGCTGCTCTATTTATCAATTGTTGACGTTACATTCAACATAATCAAGTCTTTCTGTTTAGAATGACACCTCTCTGCTCTCACATTAATTTTCAGCCTCTACAACAGAAAACAAACTCATAAAAAACGTAATAAAATTCTTATAAAAACATCAGAAGGCCAAAAACCGTCATTTTGGGTTGGCGATGTGAATACATAAAAATATATTAATTTTCCCTCCGTGCGGGGTAGTGATATGAATTTTTATGGTCGTATGTGTATAATTAAAAAGATGTATGATCGAGGGAGCCATATTGTGGTCACGCCGTTGGTGCCAGACGGGAATTATTGTGCCTAAAAGGGAGCGATTAAAACTAAAATATTTTTTAGAATACACTTTAATGCGGGCAAAAAAAGTTTAAAGCAAAAGTTGCCAATCAGCAATGTAGAGAGTATGTTGAATTTGATTCGGTGTGTTAGTCCAAATTAAAGCAACCAAGCGAACTTTTTTAACAAACTTCTTAAAAGGAGGTTCTAAATCCGACTGAAAAAAGAAAACTAACTAAAACTAAAACATAAAAATCTAACAAAAAATATAATCGAAAAAAAAATCTAATCGACTGTATTTTTTTTGTATGTTCATCATTAACTAGCTGCGCCCCGCGGTTTCACCCGCGTTACGTATTACCCCACAGCAACTTAAATTTTTTTGGGATACAAATTATTTTATGTGTCAATCCGGATTATAAACGATTTGCGTTCCAAATTTCATTCAAATCCGTTCAGTAGTTTTTGCATGAAATAGTAACAAACATACACCTATACTCACAAACTTTCGCATTTATAATATTTGTAAGAAGTAGGCTGAAAAAGCTGAAAAAGCAATGGGTCGGCCACAAGAACCGACAATCGATGAGGCAGACGAGTTCTAGAGTGAAGACAGTGTTAAGGCAAACGTAGTGAAGGACGCCCGCTGGCTAGATAGAGAAGTTTACGCAAATATTCTGCTCCCAGAAATTTCAACAATTCTGAAAATCAAATGCGACTAAAATCAGTACACTATCTGTATTTCAATGTACAAATAGCTCAGTGATAAGCTATAGCTTTCCAATCTCGAGGACACAGGTAAACGTCCTGGGTACTTATTCTTATTCCATGCAGTTCATTATAAGACCTGAAACTGAACTGCCTAGACTGGCACCACACACTCATAAATGACAAACGTAACGTCACTCAAAAATAGACTGGCAGAGAATGAGAGCTAAAGAGAATGAGATGGAGCTATATAAACTCCCCATAAATGCAAACAAATTGTTCCGATCTCTTTGGATAAATGTCTCTGGTCGACTTATGAACGCTGAGCGATATTGGTCGTGACAGTTAGCAGGGCAGTTCAGTTTAAGGCCTTAAACTGGATGGATTTAACTGTTCGTGGTGAGGTTCCTGTTCTAAGCCGAATATTTTCATTCCAAAATTCAATTTACTTACGTACCTTTTCAGCCTTGATTTGTTGTATATTTTGACATTTACCCTGCGAAGGTCCCTGGGTTCAATCCGTACAAACATTATGCAAATTCCGGGTTCTCGAGAAACTTTTCTATATTGTTTTTTCCTATTGGAATATCCCAGATTATTTGCTACCCTAATGGTTTTAGAATTTCTTGGGAATCTGGCAAAACAATTGGAACATGTCGATTTAGGATATCCATAAAATGAAAGTCTTGTTGGAAGGCGATGTCAACCTTCCAAGGGGAGGGCTGCGAGTTCAAACCCCAGTGCTAGAATGTATTAATATATTTCTCGTGCAACATAAAAGATAATAACTCGCTTTTCTGTGAAGGACAACATCTTGATAAAACCTACATGCCCGAGAACAATTTCATAGGTAAATAAATGATCCACCAATCTGAACTGGCCCCCGTGGTGGATTATAGCCTAATCTTCTATTTGAAAGTGACTAATCTCATTTATCACAAACACGCTAAGGTTTTAAATTCTGTTTCGGCGATTCAGAAAACAAAGAATCATATATCCATGACTGCACCCTCTACAATGGATGCGAACAAATGACTCTCTATATTCCTAGCACATCAGTAAATTACTCAAGTGTACCTTCCACAATAACATGCTCGACCCCTCCAAATTTCAGTATAATTAAATAAAAACCATTTATGAATGAATATAAAACCGAATCGATAACAGCGGATAAATTGCTGAAATTTCTATACGAATTGTTCTTTGATTTATTTTCCGCTTCAAAATAGCCAGATAAAAAACTTTTTTTTTGCTCTTAGCCTAGGTGTTTGCAAGGCCATTTTCCTCGTAGCTTCTTATAACCTAGACACAGGGAGTCCTAGTTAGGAGTCGAGATCTATATATGTGATGTTGACGCGTTATTAGTTAGACGGATTGATTTTCTTTGTGTGAGTGAGACCAGGCGGAAAGGATATGACACCACCACGAATGGACTCTACACGGCCTATTGGTCTGGAGTTCCAGAAACCAGTAGAGGGGGTCAGGGAGTTGGTGTACTGCTTTCCGCTCGGATCGTAGCATATGGAAAGATGTAGTCCTTGCCCATCTCAAGCGTAACTTTATGTCGACGACCTTATTTTATTTACACACAACGACCGATAGTAGCCTGGTGGTGGCCGAAGCGGTGGTAGCCTAGTGGGAGAACGTCCGCCATCTAATCAGAAGGTCGTGAGTTCAAATCCCAGTGCAGGCACGTACCAATGTGTTTATGTAAAACATATGTACGTAATTATCACTCGCTTTTCGGTGAAGGAAAACATCATGAGGAAACCCACATACCTACCCGAGAATTATTTCGGAGGTAGGTATGTTATCCACCAATCCGGACTGGGCCCCCGTGGTGGATTATGGCCTTACCCTCCTCTCGAAAGTGAAGAGAGACCCGTGCCCAGCAGTGGGAATTTATGGGTTGATGATGATGACCGATAGTAAGAGTGTGTGTCACGTTGAAACAATATTTTTGAATGGCGTGCCATGTTGTCGTAGAAGGTGTGTAGCATCTAATTCGTATGCTCTAGAATGCAACCGCCCCGCCCGTATATTTAACTGAAGTTGGTCCAAATATAAGCAGGGGCGTGATGGGAATAAATTTCCCGTTTGGACGCGATATTAATTTCGATGTCTGTCCTTGTAATTGAAAGCTCTTTGGGTGATCATGCTTAAACTTGGCTTTATCTATTTTTGCTAATAAAATTGAGCAGAAAATATATTATATAAACAGGGAGTTACTAACAAGTGAGGTTAAATTATTAAACTTTATAAATTTATAATCTAGCAAATGATTTATCAAACACAAAAAAAAAAACAAAATCTTATTTGTCGTAAGAAACAGTATCTAAATTCAATTCATCAATCAAAGCGGTTTCGATTTCGCTACCTATAAAATCAGTTACTACTATAAGCGAAACCTAAAAAAACTATCTCAACAAAATTGCACCATTCTAACCACTCTGAAAAGTTAGCAAAATAAGGAAGAAAATTGAAGGTTTATGATACAAAATGACCATCATTATAGAAATGACCGCAATCGCGGCCGTGACGAGGAAATAAAGGTCAAATTGAAGAATTGAAAACGATTTCCCTTGAAGAAATACGACATTACGACAACATTACTTTTGCAAGTATGATATAAATATGCGTATACGGGAGTCGGTAGCGGTAGCGGTGGCGGTGGAGATTTACACATAATTCAAGATTGCTGCTAGTCCTGGCCAAGGCCGGAAGATGCAAATCTGGACTACACCACAGACAATCCAAACAAGTTGATTTGACAACTCACACATAGAAATGACCTTTGTACACACATCAAATGTATGTGTAAAGCCGCCGACACATTTGTCTGACGTGTCGTGTCGTGATGCATCAGAAAGGGTATCGGTTTCATACATTTAATATGGTAGCGTTCATATTTCTCTGATGCAGTGTTTTGTGACGGCTTGTGTAAATGTATGAAACCGATACCTATCTGATGCATCACGACACGACACGTCAGACAAATGTGAACCTTTTTTTTTTTTTTTTTTTTTTTTTTTTTTTTTACCTGGGGAATGCAATTACGCATACCACCAGACCCGGGTGAGGGCCGGGTGGTTATGTGGGACTCCCCCGCCAGTCTGACGGGTATACCCACTAAACCCCAGGGTGTTCCACCGGGACGCCTTTGTTGTCGGGGCTACGGGTGCGAGAGTGGACTTCCGCAGCCCCGACGGCGTTGGTCCTCCAGGGAGAACCCCATCCCGTTGGTAGGAGTGGAGAGGAGTGCTCCACTCCGTCTAACTTTGTGAGTGTGGCGCGCGGGAACACCGCGCGCGCCGCCTCGAGGCATACGAGTGGGCGGCGGACGTACACCCGGTCCGCCACCCAAGCCTCTGTTATGGGGGCCGGAGCAGGGCGTTGAAGAATACTCTTCTTCGACGCCCCGCTCGCCGGCTGCGGAGGGGAAGTTCGGAGGTGATCTGCCGTTCCCGCTCTGCAGCCTCCTTCTGCGACATCACCTCTTCGCAGAAGGTTTCTCCGACTTGCCAGGACATCTCGTCCCCGACCATTGACTTAATCAAGGTCGGGAGCGAGAGGTCGGCCCCCACTGCTGCGACGAGTTCACGGCGCTCGCTTGCCCAGCCCGGGCACTCCTCAAGCGTATGCTGCGCCGTGTCTTCGTCGCAGCCACAATGGTGACACTTGGGTGTCGGCTCTCTTCCGGCTATGCGGTGCAGGTACTTCCCGAAGCACCCATGCCCCGTAAGCACCTGCACCAGCCGGAAGGTGAGAGACCCGTGAGCCCTGTCCAGCCAGTCCTGGAGGACCGGCCGGACAGCCTCGACAGTCCTTAGTCCCGCTCCAGGTGCGGCCAGCCTTTCTGACCAATTCCGGAGTAAGGACTGCCGAGCATGGAACTTCCACACTTCAATCGCCCTTGGCGGGGGGCTTTCGCCTTGGAGGCGGAGGTTCATGCGCCACTCGAACATGTCGGCATGCATTTCCGCCTCCAGGTCCCACGGAGGGGACCCCGCCAGCAAGCACGCCGCCTCGCAGGAGACGGTGCGATATCCACGGATGACCCCGACGGCCATCACCCTCTGAGCTCTCCTCAGCAGGGTGATGTTCGGCCTTGTCAGGGCACCCGCCCATATGGGAGCCCCATACAGGGCCATGGACCGCACCACCCCCAGATATAGGCGGCGCGTGCTCTCCTTTGGCCCCCCGAGATTCGGAAGCAGTCGCCTGAATGCGGCGGCTGCCCCTATCAATCGGGGGACCAAGCGAGTGAAGTGCTCGCGGAAGTTCCAGCGGCTGTCGAGGACGAGTCCCAGGTACTTCATACTCGACCCGACCTCGACCCGGGCCTCTCCGATAGACAAATGTGAACCTAGCTTAAGATACACAAATATATACTACGCGACCAAAACAAAAGACAACCCACTAGTGTGAAGGCTTAAGCAAACTGTCTTTCTATTACATTTGGGCGTGTAACGTTGATTGTCCTCCCAATTGTCCACCCGATGGCAAATATGTAATCTGTTTAAATATCTTCGAATAAGAGTAAGCAGTGGAAATTGTACCGCAGACCTGGTTCTCATAAAATCTCCAAAGAAAGAGCAGTCCCTATAAATAAGTCGCATGATCACGCTTTCTCCCAATTTTTATTTGCGAGAGAAAAAATAATTCACAGCTTAAGTGTTAGTCGTCTGCAGTGACTGAGGTTCACACAGAGCGTTTTAGTACTTGGCTGATTTTAGAAGAATGATGGTACAATACCCTAGTTGTTTGTTTAAAATCTGGAGGTAACTTTTGTGGAAACTTTCTTCTGGTATTAATTAAAAAGATAAATTCATATTCAACATAATAATAACAACCTGTAAGTGGCACGGTTGCCTCCAAAAGTACACCTGGACATTTTTATGTTGTAAATTTTCTATTTAACGAAAAAAGTGAAACTTTACTTTACTTCTGCAAAATGCAATTAGGACAAAATTGAGTGTTCTAATATATTATATTATTTAGTGTATATAAGTATATACCTAATACATTTGTTACTCCTGAAATCGACAGTACTCTCTTACGACCACGTGACCTAACATCATTGCCCTTTAAACTGCACGATCTTAGGTACTGCACAAATAAATGTATCGTCAAAGTTACGGGTCAGAGGCTATCTCGATAAATTCGAGGTAGCAAAAACAGTTTGTAGCATCGAGAATCTGTCAGAATGGTCCGTGTTTATAGGGGCAAGACGGGACGTACTCAAGGACACGGGTATCTATTGACAATAAAAAGTACCTGGGTCTATTTGGTTAACAGGTCCACTGCTGAAAACACAGAAGTTGTGTTTTTTATAACTTTACGCGGGTGCGGGAAATCAGTTAGCGCAGCTTACGTGCCGGTTGTGTGGCCAAACACAGACGTGTGTGCTTAACCCGGCGCTACTACAGTGCGGCTCACACAGACAGCACGCCATTGCTGGAAAACACACGGTCTGTAACGGTGCTCAAAAGTAAAAACGTGCCTGCACTGGGATTTGAACTCACGGCATTCTCCTTGGAAGTCAGACAAAAAAAAAATTTAGATTAAATTGAAGTCAAATAAAAGCGCCTCCTAGTTGCTGCCCCTGCCTCTATATATCTTGAGTGCGACCCTGACTTATAGGCTATAGAAAAAACTCTGCCCAGGAAATTGGTTAACAGGATGATCTGACCATACTAAGGCCAATTTTTTCGCCTGAAAAGAAAATTCCGTAAATTGAAGAGAAAATAATTGAATAGGATCTCTCCAAGGGCATTTTGGGCGATTTGGGTTCAATTTTCGGGGTTCCGCAGATAGTTGGCAAAAATGGATCGCTTGTACAACTCGTTAAGCCAATCTGTCACTGTCACTTTACTTAGAAATTGTATTAAGGATAGCAATGATTTTAAAGCTGTCAATTTTAGTTTAGTTGTCGCATCCGGAGCGGTGGTAGCCTAGTGTGAGAATATCTACCTTCCAAACAGAAGGTCGTGAGTTCAAATCCCAATGCAGGCACGTACCAATGTGTTTCTTGTAAAACATATGTACGTTATTATCACTCGCTTTTCGGTGAAGGAATTTATCGGGAGGAAACCCACATACCTATCTGAGAATTATTTCGGAGGTCGGTATGTTATCCACCAATCCGCATCTGGGCTCCGTGGTGGATTATGGCCTAAACCTCCTAACGAAAGTGAGGGGAGACCCGTGCTCAGCAGTGGGACGATATGAGTTGATGATGATCCAGAATGGATACCTGGACTAAATTTTGGTTTATTCCTGTCAAATGATTTACTGTCTCTTAAAAAGAGACAGTAAATTAGGAATATAAAAGAAATGGCGATAGTTTTGGTACTGTCAAATTCAGTTTAAGATTAGTTTATACGCCTAGGTATAGATTAAATTGATACCAATATGGCTCTAAAAGCCTCTCCACTGAAAAAAGACTAAATAAAACTCCAATCAAAAATTAGAAGCAATAAATAATATTGGTTTTCAATTCCAATTCAATATAAAAGAACATGACCTTAAAATAATTGTCAACATGAATTTGTATTGTTGTAGCTTTAATATTGAAGCAAACATTAAAAAAAATCAAAAACCCAACTCAAAATCGACAATAGAAAGAAATCTATACCTCTTTGATCTTTTTTTTGATTCTTCGACTTACAACTCAAGACTTCTATTAGCTTTATTACTCAGAGCTAATGCGAATAGTGTTGGATGCTTAGATTTCTCAAACCGAATTCTCATCGGCAGTTTTCGGTTTCGTTTTCAGCCCCGGACCAGTGACTTTTTCTAGTTAATAGTTTATGAATTTCGACTTGTCCCTGCTTCGAAGGGCATATGAAGATGTCGGTCTTGTCGGTCACAGTTATTGTCAATTGATATTAATCATAAAGCCACGTTTGCAGCCCTTGGGCCACCTGTCAAACTCGGACACTAAAGGCTGACAGATAAAAAAAAACAAAAGTATGGTTTTTATTCCAATAAAACTTTTTACATTGTAAGCAATACATTAAAAGTCCATATATAAAATTGTATATGTCGCCGCGAGGACGAATCGGGAGCTTTCGGGAATCTCCGGCATTTATCAAAGATACTTCGATTTATCTTTAAGATTAATCTATAAAGATTATCAATTTGTAACCTTTAATAATGTTAAACCTTAACATCCATTTTAATAGCGTTTTGTCAATTTACAATCTCTAAGTTAATTTATCAAGCTAAAAGAGTTATGTTTGAGTATATCCGCCGCCGCAATGATAAATCAGGCACCTACGTCATCGAGTCGAAAAGACTCGATTAAGTTAAGATTTGTTTTTGAATATCAGTAATCTGTATGCTTGAATGACATCAAATCTAAGAGTAAATTCTAATTGCGTTGTATCCAGTTAAAACCTTCAAAATGATTACCTAACTTAAAATAGTTCTCAGTTCGATCGTTTCCTATCGTCATTTCAAAGTAAGTTTATTCCTATTTAAAATTATGATTGCTGTAATGCTTATTTACTAGCCGTACTAGGCTTCATAATCTTAGTAATGCTTATTAAAAGCTTCTGCTTAGTAATTGCTAATTCAATAAGCTAGTTCTGATAGTTTGAAGCCGCCATGAGCGCCATCTATCTTCATATCTTGTAAGTCGCTACCATCTTATTGGTTAGCGCAAAAAATGGTGGCTGGGAACTATCGGAGCTAGTTTCTTGACGACACTTTGAGTTGGATTCTCGGTGCGAAAACATTGTGAGTAAATCCTTGCTAAATAATTCAATAAAATAATTATAATTTTCAGTGATTCATCTGCTTTTATTTCAAACTAAATTCCAGAGTGTGTTTTGTTAACCTTGTGAGTAAAGTTAACAACTAGGTAGACATTTACATTGCAATAGCAAAGCCGGTGGTCAGCAGGCCAGCGGTTTTGCACTTTTTAAAAAGGGGTGGTCTACCATTATCACGATATATATAAAATTGTATATGATATGAAATACTAATTTTTTTTCATGCCCATGTCAATGTAACTTGATCGAAACGTCTTCAAACATGATGTGTGATACTAATCAGTTCGTGAATAAGACTCGTTTCTGCCTAGTTAATATGAATTCAATTGAACTTAAATTTGTTTAGTCGATTAACGTTTCTCGATATTCGGTTTCGTTTTCGGCAAAAACATAAATCTAGTAATTTTCAAACACTATCTAATACCTTGAAAGCGTAACAAGAGTTTTGTGCCATGGTCTGCAATGACTAACGTGGGTAGCTTTTAGACAATAACATTAAAGAGTCATTATTCATTAGTCGCAACCTTTTTGGTGCCTAAACGAAAATCGTTAACTGTTGCTCTTCTTTTTTTTTTTACTTAGAGATGAGTCGTCAGAACAGTTCCGCACTATGTTTCGATGTTTGATACTTAATCAAGCGAAAACGATTGAAGGATTTAAATAAAATTTGGCACTCAAATTGTTTATTAATTAGATTAACACATAGAGTACTGTCTATCCCGTAAAAATTACTGTCCGTGTGGGATAATACTCATCGGGCGTGAAACCACGGGGCACGGCTAGTAAAATATTATGACACTACGATTTCCTCGTCTCTTTACTGAGTCAAATAAAAAAAACTGCATAAATACTAATATTCCTAATAATAATTATACAGAGAATTATTTCAGAGGTAGGTATGTTATCCATCAATCCGGACCGGACCCCCGTGGTGGATTATAACCTAACCCTCCTCACGAAAGTGAGGGGAGACCCATGCTCAGCAGTGGGACGTTATGATGATGATATAATACTCAATTTGTGCCTATTTTCTTTATTTCATTTTTTGTGTTGAAAGCAAGAAATTACTTGGTTTTTTTTTAAACAGGTGTTATGTAAACTGACTGAGGTATAATTTCATCACACAAATTATTATAAACTAGTTGCGCCCGTCGGTTTCACCCGCGTAGTTCCTGTTCCCGCGGGAATATGGAGATAAAATATAGCCTATGTTACTCGCTGTCAATGTAGCTTTCCATTAGTGAAATATTTTTTTAAATCGGTGCAGTGGTTTATCCGAAACCTTACATATTTCCATACACATACTTTCATCCCCTATATTTATTTTACCCCCTCAAGGGTACATTTTTACAAATTTGAATATCATAATAATTTATATCTAATCAAAAGCTTAAAAATAAATTACAAGCTTCTAGCTTCAAAAATGACGAAACTTCCATACATACTTTCATCCCCTATTTCAAACCCTTACAATGCTTTTTTCGCATTAAAAAGTACACTATGTCCTTTCTTAGGCTCTAGACTATCTCTGTATCAAATTTCATTTCAATCGGTTCAGTAGTTTAGGCGTGAAAGAGCAACAGACAGACAGACAGACAGACAGAGTTACTTTCGCATTTATAATATAAGTAAGGAGTAGAGATTTGTATAATAATTGACGATCAAATAATTTGATATGACTCGAACATTAGAATTTCTATGGCGTGAAAACCTACCTAATAATTACGAAACAATAATTCCATGCTATTCACAAAATAATTAAGACACCGATGAAATAACACCTCTACTATGTCTTAATATTACTTTTGAGTCTAGTGTTGGGAAAAAGTTTAAGACGTATATCCGGTAAAGGTGTGGTTTCTCTAACGGATTCTTGTGGAAGATACCTACCATTATTTGTGGTAGGTTATACACCTACTTTGATATCATCAGAACAATTACTCAAATAACACACACAAATAACGCGTTTTAAAAATAAAACCCTTTAGACGCTACATTTTATTAAGGAGTTCTTGACGGCATTTGTATCGATATACTCGAATTCTAAATAAATATTGTGCAGATAAAATCCTAATCAATCTCCAAATTGTCTGTTTGTCTACAATTTCCAACAACAACACACAACAACAACAACAATTACAACAACAACAACAATTTACATATATTTTTTTTTTATTTTTTTTGTTTTTCCGTATGTCTATTTTTTTAATTTTTGTTTTGATTTTTGTCAAGAAAAGGACGTGAAACAAAAACAAAATCACTACACATTGTTCAAGAGATATTAAATCTCAGCCGCATATGACAAAGGACCTACATATATTTTTTATTCTGTGTGTGTGTGCTGTGTCAAACAATCAATCAACAAAAGCACTGTAGGATTTTATGAGAGACGTATTTGTTGAATAAACTACACTGATAATAAAATATTATGTTTATACTTTTAACTTAAACGTGTCCCATCCCTACGCCACAACGCGGCACTAATTAAATTATTCCGCTTCAACTTCTAATGACTGTAGCTGGGATTTCTTCATCATTATCCATCCAGACTTTAAGCTGTCACAATGCTGAAACATATATTCTTCAAGCTAGAAAATCCTAAGCGCCCGCTAATCGGCCCGAATATCAAAGCGCTTAAATTTTGGGGACTTCTGCTACCAGACAACAATCTAAAAAAAACTTTCTATCTAATCATGCATCTTTCAGTCACTGTTTTTACAGCGACGGAGTACGTCGACGTTTGGTTCGTGAAATCAGATCTGAATTTGCTGTTGAACAACTTGAAAATCACCATGCTAGCTACTGTGAGCGTTTGCAAAGTCAGCACCTTCTTGCGCTGGCAAAAAGACTGGAGAGACATAATCGATTATGTGAATCGAGCCGATTTGAATCAGCGAGCGACGAGCGAGGAGCGGAAGATCGAGTTGATCAATCGGTCTACCGCCTACTGTCGGAAGATTACTTATCTTTACTGGTCTTTGATGTATACTACCGTTATCATAGTGGTGGCTCAGCCGGTTTTCAAGTACTTTTTATCGGAAAGCTATCGAGATAGCGTTATCAATGGAACGGGGAAATATGTTGAGGTAAGTGAGGTGTCTGTCTATGAGGAAGTATTTCTTTCAGGATTTTTAAGCAAGTGAGTGACAAATCTATTACATTCACCTTATTCTAGAAAGCAAAAGCACTCTTTTGAAATGACATGACAAAAATTGACATAAATTTAGTAGATTTCATTGCCATAATGCTTCGGAAGACACGTTAAACTTTCGGTCTATGTTGTTAGATTATTTTTGAGTTGTGCCTTATGGGGCGCATAAAAATATGACGGAAATTTAAAAAGTTACATCGCCGTTGAGGTCTTGGTGCTATCTTCCCTGACTGGCGTATTTCCGAAGCACGGGCAGAGTTAATGGAGTTTTCTTTGAATTAATGGAGTTTCCTTTCCTTGTGCGAGATTCAGCAATGAATAACCGCTTCAAAGGGAAATTTCCTTTTTCAAACTCAAACCATCATCAGGAACTCATAAGTTTAGTTCGTCATATATGATTTATTTTTAATTTTTTCTATGTTTAGGAGTACTACGCAAGTATTTGTCTAGCAAAAGTGCATTATTTTTGCCTACTTGCAATAAATCATTTTCTTGAGTTTTGTCATCGATTGACGATAATCATTAAGCCATGTCACTCTGGTGTCACTTTATCAGGCCACCAAAGAAGGGAAACTTTCATGGGGTGGAAGTCAAACACCACCTCATTCGAGAAACAACTCATTATCCTCATGACTTACCTTGGTTCCAGGTGGTAAGCTCTTGGGTACCGTTCGACAAGAGCCATCTCCCAGGGTATTTAGCAGCATCAGTCTACCAAAGCTACGCAGCTATCTACGGAGGAGGCTGGATAACCTCCTTTGATACCAACGCTATGGTCATCATGGTATTCTTCAGAACTGAGCTGGAACTGCTGAGGATTGATACGGCTGCCATTTTCGAGACTGAAGAAACGCCGGTAGAAGGGAGAACTGCTTTGATAAGGATGAAGGATTGCCATAGGAGACATGTTGAGCTGGTCAAGTGAGTGAGATTATCCAGTCGATTATGCAAAGAGGATCTTGCAATTTATATACTGTAATTTTATGTCGATTTATCCAGGCTTGCAGTGAAGTTTCTAATACTTCATTTGAACATAACTTAGAATTGTAGGTGACAGTTCTATTGAGAATTTTTAATGTCAGCGTTATGCAATGCTGCACTGCACTTAGTCTAAAATTAATAAAGCAGTGGTAGCCTAGTGGTAAAACGTCCGCCTTCCAAGGAGAAGGTCATGAGTTCAAACCCCAGTGCGGGCACGTACCAATGTGTTTCTGTAAAAAAATATTAACGTCATTATCACTCGCTTGTCGGTGAAGGAAAACATCGTGAGGACGTCCATATGGACGTCCTCACCTACCGAGAATTTTTTCAGAGGCAGGTATGTTAGTCACTAATCCGGTGGTTTATGGCCTAACACTCCTCATGAAAGTTATTTGAGACCGTTCCCAACAGTGGGCCGATATGGGTTGTAGATGAAGAAGAAAAAATAATAATAATAAAGCCATTTATTTCCAAAAAAATAAACAAGATATATTTACAAATTTCAATTGATTCATCATTTATACATGTATTAAATTATGAAACATGTATAATTATAATAAAAACTATTATTTTTTGTTTGTTATAATTTTTAATATTTCTTAGTTATGTGGTGTTTCAATAAAGAGTTAATTTGTCCGCCTATCATCCGATTCTATTCCAATTTTGAGATGTCCACTTCTGGACGAAGGCCTCTTCCACCTTGAAATTTACAGTTCAAAAATTTAAATCGAATTCCGCAACTGGAACAACCTTGTACGCAAACATACGTGTAAAATTCCCATTAGCACCAAAGCAAGTCAATCTAACTTGCACAGTAACGTTTAGCGATAAATTCTTCCCGAGAACTTGTTTATGAGTTTCCCAGGGAGATTAACATTGGGAGTTGGCAACACCCGGGAATTTCTTGTTCGCCTGTTTTTATTGTTCTGTGTTTTGGGAATTAAATTGTGCGTGCGAGGACTTTATGCTAGTTTAGGGGAGGAAATAAAATGTTATGTCTCTATGTGGTCTAATTTAATTTCGAATTTGTTGATGTTGACATAGACAGTCTGCTATTTGAGCGCTTTTAGAACGAAGCTAGATATATTGATCACACTGTAGAGTTATAATACTACACCTGCGGGACTATGCAGCACGGTGAAGATGAGCTTGAGTTCATTACAATACGAATGGCGAGCCCCGTGGCAATCAAACGTCAAAATGAAAAGAACTTAAGCTCATCCGCACCGTGCTGCATAGCCCTGCTGTTTATAAAAAAAAGTAAGAATTTTGATTTGAAATTCTGTTGTTGCTCTGTTCTAATAATATCAACAAATCCGTTTTGCCTTGATCAAAAACTGGAATTGAAATTGTATTGAACTGTAGCTGTTATGGGTAGGCGTGGCGCGTACCATCAGGAGAATTAACCACTAGATCGTCTCATTGCTTTGTAATATAAAAAATTGTCACAAAATTATTAGCTCGCCTGTCGCAGAATGCACTTTTGTTATAGACCCTAGCGCCACTATCGACAGGACTGGAATAGATGGAAAAAAGTAAATTAGTTTTTTTTTTGGCAGTTTTAAAAGTGCAAGATCGCGAAATTTATTACTGTCGCGAGGCTGTCGTAAGATTTGTAATAAGGCATCGGTTGCGTAATCAGTTGTTAATAAAACTTGTTCCAGGTTTGCTCGTATCTTCGATTCTTGTTTGTCGCCTATAATGCTCCTATACATGTTTGTTTGTTCGGTGATGCTATGTGTCACTGCTTATCAAATAACTGTGAGTATCTCTAATCTTTTTGTAGTAAGACTTTTTAACTTGCGCTTGACTTAACTTGACGGGAGTAAGCTGGTGAATGCGTGACGAGAGCGTTACGAAAAGTGTGATCGGGCGAGGTGGAGGGACCGTCGATGTTTGAATGGCTCAAGCGCACATTTTCCCTCCACAAGTTGACAACGACCTATATACCGTCTTATTGGGGAGGAGGTAATGTAGCCACACAGTAAATTACAAACTGAAACCAGGGTTGCTAGGATAAAATATAAATCTAAGATGTTGATGATCTAAGATGTTTTATTGTTTTTTTTTTTTGTTTTTTCCAGATTGAGACAAGCCCAATGCAACGTTTTCTTACTACTGAATATTTGGTTTTCGGAGTTGCTCAGTTGTTTATGTACTGTTGGCACAGTAACGACGTTTTATATGCGGTTAGTATTGTAATGCTTTTGTAATTAGTTCCTGCTGATTGCAAATATTGATTTTGGATAAAAGTTGTACGTAAATTCAAGGTGCTTCGTTGAAGAGTGCAACCCATGCCAAAGTAAATAAAGCGAAATTTATAATTATTACTAGCTGTACCCCGCCACGCTTCGCCGTGGCACATTCGCACATTCGCTGATATGTCACTGATGAAAAAAATAGATAAAAACAATCCTTGATGAGGATTATATATCATGCTAAAATTTCAGCTCGATCGGTGCAGACCTTTGTTTGTTTTTGAAGTGTACACAAACCAACATAACATTTATATATATATAGATTCTAATGTAGTAACAACAGTTCAACGGTTATAATATAAGCCATCATAATGATTTCCCGGAGAACTATAATATGGAGCTCTTCGAGAAAAGGGTGAAAATAATTCTAGAGAGTAGGCAACGCATTGAGTGTTAAAGCTGTAGGCGGCGGTTACCCTCAATCAGGTCGTCGGTTTGTTTGCCACTCTATGATATAAAAAGAAAAAAAAAACGATATTTGTCCGAGAAATATTTTCAGTTACTTTTTGTCGGCGGTTCTTTATGAAAAGTCATCGAATTTTAAAATCGATGAATAATTTATGAGTTGCTGATACGGCTTGGCTTTGAGAATTGTTCAGCAGTAGTTTATGTGGAGTCTCGATTGCTGTTCAAAGAGCAAATAACGCTCAATTCCTCTTTGGTTTTTATACTTTTTTATTTTTCTTCAGTTCGAATACTATGAAGGTTTTATTGAATTAGCCTTTTTCTTGCTTTTTTACTGTTTTTATATTTTAGTCGTTTAGAGATAGGGATAGAAGGAGGAGATAGGGAAAAAGAGGATAGGAAAAGAAGTAAGGACAGTATTGGGAAAGTGAAGCATTTATTGCACTCTATTTTTTTATCAAGCTTTTATTTAACTTACAATGTTTCTATGTTCGGGTTAAATCTTGCAAGTTTTTTTTTAATTCAGATGAAAATTTGTGTTTAGTTCCGATGACAATACAATCTATATATAAAAATGTTATGTTGGTTTGTGTACGCTTCAAAAACTCAAAAAGTTCTGCACCGATCGAGCTGACATTTTAGCATGATATATAATCCGCATCAAGGATTGTTTTTATCTATTTTTTTTTCAGTGACATATCAGCGAATGTGCGAATGTGCCACAGCGAAGCGTGGAAGGGCACAGCTAGTAGGTTATAGTTATATAGTGGCAGCGAGATGATCTGATAATAGAAATGGAAGATAGACAAAGACCTGGCATTTGGTTTGTAGTGGGAGGCCTCTTCTACAAGGGACCGCCTGGGGAAGTACACCTTTACCAGATATTCATCCGCCGAGCTGTAGTGTGCAAATATTCCAGTTTGAAAGGCACTGTTTCCAGCTAAATTACTGGGTATATGAGACTTTAGAGTCGATGGCTCAGGGTGACGAGCGCGGTGCAGCGCCACGCAGGATTACGCAAGGCAAAGTTCTGGGTGGCACTGTAAGTATTATGGGTAGGCGTAGCGCTTGCCATCAAGACAACGACTTGCTCGTCTATCACTCCGTCAAATAAAAAGAAAGAATGCTACCAAGCATTTATATCCTCCTTGAACATGTTATTTGTGTGCTAAAGTATATATAAATATATTTTTTTCCTGTTTCAGAGCCGAGATCTAATGAAAGGTCCCTTTGAAAGCTCGTGGTGGAATCAAGGGGTGGAATATCGCAAAAGCTTGTACATTTTGACGGCACAGTACAGAAAACTTGTAGTTTTCTCCGCTGGACCCTTCACTAAACTAACTGTGGATACGTTTATCAGTGTAAGTACAAACAGATTTTCGCTCCAAATTTCCTTTTCAGCAATTTTTTTTAAGGGTCGGATGCAGAAGACTGTACTACTCGACACGGCGCGTATTTTTTTTTTATTGCATAATAGTCAAGCATTTGACCACGGTCTCACCTGGTGGTAAGTGTCGACACGGTTGAGGACGGAGCATGCTTGCCTAGAAGATACCTATTCACTCTCGACTTGAAGACTTTCAGATTATAGTTTTCGGGAAACAGCCGCTGGCAAGGTGTTCCATTCCTTCTCTGTTCGGATTATAAATGTGGATGCAAAACGCTTCACGCGGATCGGAGGAATGTGAACCATATACGGATGCCTTGTTTCCGTACGTCTTGTTGTCAGAAGGTTCCTCTCTCTGCAGCCTTAATCATCGGTAGCCTGGACCTTGCCTGCCACCGGTGGTACCCTACGTTTAAGTTTGTTTTATAATATTTTTATTGTTATTTTGTAGAAATATTGTAAAATCTTCAAATAAATAAAGATTATGATAATAATAATAATTCATCAAGATCACATACATAGATTCTGACCTGATTCCCTATATCTAGGCAATCAGGAACTACAAGGACCAAGGTCCTACAAACACCCAGAACAAATATTTGAAGGTCACACAAGTCTTTGCCCTGTGCGGAAATCGAATCTACAACCTCACGACTTGCAGTTGGCTCATCACCTTATACCACGAAGGTCGATTTTTTTAAATAGTTAAAATTATTTCGAATCCCAGTCAAAAAGGTGGTCAATTGTAGTCAACCCGGAGTCAACGTCACGATTCAGTGAGCGGACTGACTGCTCAACTGGAAGTCACTAAGATCTCACTTTGATCTATTTTTTTTTCTTGCTTGTACTGCCCTCGGCTTTATCACCGTGTCCGCCAGTTTCGCCGCCGTTTTGGTCTCTTCGTACTTTAAAATGATTTGTTTCTTTTCAGATTCTTAAAGGTGCTTACAGTTACTACACATTGCTAGGTCAAGCGCAAATGAAATGAAAATTATATTTATTACAATTTATTCGTTTTTGCTTGCCTCAAAAAATGATTTAATTTAGTCGAAATACGAGTAGAAGTAAATAATACAACACTTATTCAATAAAATAGAATAGAATAGAATAGAAATCTCTTTATTGTACACCAGAAACAAAAATAAACAGAGTACAGAAAAATTACAATAGGTGAACAAGGGTAGTACAATGGGCGGGATATGGGGTAGTCAATAGACAATAAAATACATCTTCAGCACAGTATTTGATTTATTTTTCTCCATGTATGTAACCCAGAAAGCGGCACAGCTCAAATGTGTCTGGGCCGGATACGAATGTCGTATGCCAGACCAGATGTGGGCTAGAATCACAACCGATTGAGTTCCAGGCGGAGAAAAACGACAACGTGTTCGACCCGGACGAAGGTGGCGTGACGAACTGGACTCACATAGAAAGGATTGGCTAGTAGTAGCAACAGACCGGAAGTCATGGAAGGAGGGAAGGGAGGCCTTTGCCCTCAGTGGGACGATGTAGGCTAGTAATAATAATAATACCAATAGGCAGACCAATAGGCTCTGTAGGGTCCATGCGTGGTGGTGTCCCATCCTCTCCGCCTGGTCTCATTCATATAAAAAACATCAATATGTATTAAACTCATCATATCGCATATTTCCTCAATCTTATCTTTCAAGCCTCCTCTAACATTCATCGTGGCAAAATGGCTTTCTGGAGCTCACTGTTTGCCCCCTATTTTTCTACAATTCAGTTCTGCTTGCTACTAAAGCGCGTTTCTCACTACTGTTTTTTTTTTTTTATTTTACTGTATGACGAGATGTCAATTCGTTCACCTGATGGTAAGCCCTACGCCTGCCCATAACAGTCACAGCACCACCCAAAACCCAGCATTGCCTAATCCTGCGCGGCACTGCACTGCGCTCGTCACCCTGAGACATCGTCTCTGAAGTCTCATATGTCCAGTAAAACAACACCAGTATTAACAACAATTTTCCCAACAAGAAATAGAAGTCCATAGTGATGACTCAGCGGCATATAAATAGCGCGTTACAACTACAAACTTAGACCACTACCCCCTTTTTTTGAGGGGGAGAAATGCTCTCGTAGTCTCCCGTTCTCAGGGGGGTGATGTGTGAAACTCGAACTCTCACTAAAACCCCCCGTGATCAGTCCTCCACCGAGGTGGGGCCAGACGGGGAATCCGGAACCCTAACTCGTAATATTTCATGCACCCAAAAGATATAGGCATACGTTCAACTAAACAGACAGATACACCTTCTCATATTTTGCATTGCGTAGCAAACAAAATCAAAATGTTTTTCCTTCCATATGAAAATAAAGGAATTCTTTACCCTGTAATGAAAACGTTCCATACGATAAACATTGCACCCTACATTTTATCCCAGTATGAGCTTGAAGATAGCTGGCTGACTGTGAGCTACTCCAAAAGTAGCCACTCAGCGAGCTATGGAGGGATGGAGTTTCTCTGAAGGATAGGATCCGTTATGAGCTGATACGACAGATAACCAAAGTAACCGACATAGCTCAAAGGATTAGCAAGTTGTAGCGGCAGTGGACCGGTCACATCCCTAGAAGAATCGACAACCGATGGGGTAGACGAGTTTTAGAGTAGAGACCGCGTTTAGGCAGATATAGTGTAGGACGCCCGCCAGCAGAGAGAGATCAGAAGATCCATGATAAGGCCAGCTAGGTGGAGTGATGACTTGTGAAAAGCGGCTGGCAGAGGCTGGATGAGAAGACCCGTGATCGGGCCCAGTGGCGTTCACTAGGAGAGGCTTACGTTGAGCAGTGTACGAGTAGTGGCTGTTGATACGTGTTTTTCAAAAACACTTAACTTGTACTACTGGTGCATTGTACAGTCGAAAACAAAGGGCAGATCCGAGTATAATATAATAAAGTATAAGCAGCATGTGTCATAGGGCGCGGATAACTTTGTATTGGCAATACGGAGAGATAAACAGATGATGCCGGTGCCTCCTTCAGTTACTGCGGGAGCGTTTGATACATTTCTAGGGCAGCCATACACGGACACTAGACAGCTTAGAGCAGTCCAAGTCAACTGCTATAAGCAGCTACTGCTAAACTAACTAATTATATTATTAGCATTATTTGTACCGGCTTATGGCAACTTGTGACGTCTCCCTACTGCAAGTATAAATAGAATAGAAATAACCTATTCACTCGTGACTTGAATATTCTCAGGTTGTAGCTTTCGGGAAACACAGACTCCGGCAAGGAGTTCCACTCCTTTGCGGTACTCATAATAAATGTGGAGGCAAACCGCTTCGTGCGTACAGATGGAATGTCCACCATGTAATGGTGGCGCATCGCCGTACGTCTGGTTGTTTTATGATGGTCTTGGTTTAGAAGACAGTTTCCCATCGGGACCAACATTGGATGCGGATTGAATACAGTGTGTTTACCGGGAACACAGCATCTGTCATAACTCAGACCCCCTCATATTTTAAGTTTTCGCCGTGGGAACTTTTGCATTTGTCTTACTATTCTCTATTCCAATGGAAACTTCTACAAGAGGAAGAACTTCAAGAACTTTGCAGCTTCCGCGGTGCTGTGGTTGAGTAGGTAAACTTGAGATTTTGTGTTCAAATATTTTCAACAAATTATGTTCTATGTTAATTTGCCCATAAATCCTTTGTTAAAATTTTACGTATTTAAAACGAAAGCTGAGTTTTAATTGGGCTTATTCTGGATTTAATAATAATAATAAAGTTAAGTAGTTTAAGTCTCATTTATAATATTTTTAGTTGACCGTATTTTTTTTAATTTTTTATAAAGTATTGTAAAAAAAAGTAAAATAAATAAAGTGAATGATAATAATAACTTTTTTTAAATTACTATGTTTTTTGTTCTTTTTTTTTAATGATCTGGTGCAAGTGGCCTTTAACATTTTTCGTGCGTAAAGCTAAATAGAACGAAAAGGTTCAGTGAATTTTGTCTGTGACTGTCCGCACACTTATAAAATACAAGAAAACTTATGATAAATGAGTTTCTTTACACGTGAGACTAACTCGATGAGAAACTACCAAGTTTGTTTTAAGCTTTAATTACTTTTGAATCAACTTGAGTACAAGATAAATTAATTACTAATTGCTTGAAATGAGGTTATGCTTTTGAAACTTTTTGTTGTATCATCATCATCATTAACAACCCATATCGTCCCACTGCTGAGCACGGGTGTCCCCTTACTTTTGTGAGGAAAGTTAGGCCATAATCCACCACGGAGCTCCACTCCAGATTAGTGGATAACATACCAATCTCCGAAATAATTCTCGGGTAGGTGGATTTTCTTCTGGATGTTTTTTCTTCACCTGAAAGCAAGTGATAATTAAATACATAGCTGTTATGCTTTTTACATAAACAGATTGTCACCGGCCCGCATTAGGATTTGAACTCACGACCTTCTCCTTGGAAGTCAAACGTTCTCCCACTAGGCTACCGCCGGACTTCCATGAAACAGTAAAAAATATATCTGTCATAATTCAAATTAAAAGCCAGACATTAAACGTACTAAATTATCCTGCAGCCAAATAGCATCATTATCCCCTAAATAATAAGGATCTCTTGATTAAGAAAAATCCTGAATTTAATTACAAAGACCACCCCAATAAAATACACGCCCCCATTCGACTTGACCTACATCCGAAAGTAAAATTGGAGTTTCGAGATCAAAAACCGTGTTTCAAAAGAAATAATGACGCCCTAAAAGTGTCCATCATTGTGCTAAATTAAGTAAAAGAATGGAAAAAAAGGTTTTTTAGTTAAAAAGTTGGTACGGTCTTATAAGTTTAGGGAGGAAATACTGGTGTCTCGACCCGTGGGGGAGCCAGGATTCAAGTTGTACTGGGACTTAATTATATTTCTAATTATTAGTTTGGCTTGGTATTAAAGCGTGTTTTTATTTTATTTTTTTAACGATAAGTACCTATAAATTTTTTTAAATTATTGTATTGTCATTAGTCCTTGATCAGTATGCAAGGTTTCGATATGATCCGACGCTTTAATGTGAGTGAAAACTACGTTCAAAGATTCAGTTATATCTCTATATACCTACCTAATAAAAGCGTTTTAAAACGAGCGGTCTTCTGGGAAGCTTCGCGCGTCGCCCTGTCTGACCCGTGAGGTAATGTCAAGCTAAATCATTTTCGGCGCGTCCAGGGGTGTAACCACGTACTTATTCTTATTCCATGGAGTTCATTTTAAGGCCTTAAACTGAAAGGCCTAGATTGGCACCACACACTCACAAATGATAAACGTGACGTGACGTCACACAAAAATAGACTGCAAAGAATGAGAAAGAAAGATAATGAGATGGAGCTATATAAACTTCCATAAATGCAAACAAATTGTTCCGATCTATGGATAATTGTCTCTGGTCGACTTATGAATGCTGAGCTATATTGGTGGTGACAGTTAGCAGGGCAGTTCAGTTTAAGGCCTTAAACTGGATGGATTTAACTGTTCGTGGTGAGGCCCCTGGTGGAAAGAAACAACGCGTTGCGTTGATTGGTTTCATTTAGCTAGCCGCACATTTTGTAATAGGACGGTATTTTTATTAGTGTTCCGATTCACTGCCCACTTGAGTCCTAATCAAGATATAGTAAAATTTAGTTAAGTGGTGGGAGCCTCAACTCTGCTAGGTACTGAACTGAGCTATCGCCGTCAAAAACCCGCTGATAGCCCCGAAAAGCTCCTAGCAGCAAGGAAGATAAGAGGCCAAGAGGTCAAACACTAAAAAGTAATGGTTCGACAGCTGGACACCAAGCTGAGCGATGCCATCCACTGTGCCGAGGACGTGGCACCAGATAGTGAGAGAAAGGATTTGTCAGGAACATCATGATCCTCAGCAGCGAGCACACGACTAGAGGAGGAGGGATCGCTGTCAAAATTGATGACTTTGACAGTAATTAGTGGATTGTTCCCACTGGTGCACAGCTCATGGTTGTCGACGAAAAAATTTTCAATAACGCCTCACAGATTTAGAGGCCCAGGTGAGATAACGCTCTGATGTTGGTCAAGAAAAAACCTGGTCACCCTACAAATCTGAGCGCGCACACGACTAAGTTTCAGTTGGACAATCTTCAGGAAATTTAAAGTGACGCAAAACGCTTCAGCATCAGTGGTAAGTAACGCTCGTTTGAATGTTAAGCGTTTTATAAGGAAAAGTGTTACACTTTTTTCTAATAATATTCTGTTTTATTGCTTAAAGCTCTTTTGGTCTTGAAACCGGCTATGTAGAATAATTATTTAGTGTATAGACTTCCAGTCAGTTTTCGTTTTTACGTACTCAATAGCTGCGCCTTGCGGTTTACTCGCGTTGGGTACTATCCCAAAGGAAATGTTATTTTTTATGGATTGAAAGTATTCTATGTATGTCTCAATCCTGGTTATAAACTTCCAAATTCCATACAAATCCGTTCAGCCGTTTCTGCGTGGACCATCCAAACATAGAAACGTTCCCATTTGTAATGTTAGTAGGGGGATTTGAAATCATAATCATTTAAGGCAAGGTTGCACCAAAATTCTTTAAATCTAAAGTTAATTCAAGATTCAAGAGTCAATTCAAGAGTCACCAGGCAAGTTGACGATTTTTCTAATCGAAATTTACACTAAACGGACGTGGTGTAAGATTAAGCTTAAATTGGAATCCTTGATCGAAGACAAATTGGGTTAATTGTAGATTGTAGATATATTGAGTTAGTACAAAGTAACTTTAAATCATTATGTTTATTAAAATATTACGCCTTGAGTTCAAAGAATTCAAAAAGTTTCGTGAAATAATTCTCAAATATACTCGCACCTACTTTGTTTCATTTCATTGCGAGGCACATAATTAATAAAACAGAGGTATTTCAAATGTCAGAACTGTAAAATTTAATATTATTACTTTGCCATTGTACTGCCAGCAACAAAACTGGCAAAATTTTAAATTTTCAAACTTTCAAATCGATTTTCATATTTTATATTATTATGTTCGGCAATTTTTGTAGCTGACCGTACAACTTTGTTTAGGTTTTGTTGTTTCACTATATTTTATTTCTTTTTGGTGCAGATTTCTTTACTATAAGCAATACGAGCTAACATCATATAATTTAATTTAAAAAGTAACATATTTGAATTGATTTGATTATGATTTATTTCAAGAAAATTAATCACTTCATGTATTTCGCTATCCAGCCCTTAAACTTGGCTACGTCAGTGAACAGGACGTAGTGAGAAGGATCGCAGATGGCAGCATCTTGGCGCGACACGCTGGTGGACACGATTCCTCGGACGTGCCACGTTCCGGCCGCATTTGGTGCCGTAACCCCGGATTCGTCAGGAACAAACACTAAGAAACCACCGCCGCTGTCGCCGTTGCATGCTGATGTACCTAAAAGAAAAATAAGTTACGCCTTTAGCTTTTTAAAGCGGTGGTAGCCTAGTGAGTGAACGTCCGCCTTCCAATCAGAAGGTGGTGAGTTCAAATCCCAGTGCAGGCACGTACCAATGTGTTTCTGTAAAACATATGTACGTAATTATCACTCGCTTTTCGGTGAATTAAAACATCGTGAAGAAACCCACATACCTACCCGAGAATTATTTTGGAGGTAGGTATGCTATCCACCAATCGCGACCGGGTCTCGGTGGTGGAATACGGCCTAACTATCCTCACGAAAGTGAGGGAAGAGCCGTGCTCAGCATGTATTTCACGTTGAAACTGCAGAACGGATTTTGATGAAACTTAGTATAAAGATACTTTGGGTCCTGAAATAGTAGTTCATGCAGGTGAAACCATGGGGCGTAGCTAGTTAATCATAAGGCTCCCTTTTATTTTTTTTTTCTTTTGGATTTTTTTTAAATTAATGTGTTTAATAAATATTATTACCATTATGATAACCGGCACAAAACTTGTGATTAGTGAGCATTCTGCCGAAAAAGACAGGATTGCTCTTTATGCAGGTTGACTCGGAGATTTTCGGCATCTTTGCTTGTTGCAGTTGACTCGACAGCGAGTCACTCTGATCGAATCCCCAGCCAACAACCTGAAATTAGAAACATCTTATGGCTGTGCAAGTCGTTCACCTGACGGTAAGCGCTACATCTGCCCATAACATTTACAGCGCCACGCACAACTTTTTTTACAATATTTTGTGCGGCACTGCGCTCGTCACCCTGAGACATCGGTTCTAAAGTCTCTATGCCCAGTACTTTCGCTGGAAACACTGCCCTTCAAACCGTAACACAGTAACTTTTGGACACTACTGGAATTGATATCTGACGAAGTAAAAAAAGAGAGTAGTCCGTATAATGGAATACGATATGTATACTATACTCTCTTCTGCAAGAGACCGCCTGGGAAAGTACCAAATATTCATCCGCCAAGAAAATTACTTTGTTCCCGTTTGAAAGGCATTGTTTCCAGTAAAATTACTGATTATTTATGAGACTTTAGACGCGATGTCTAAGGGTGACGAGCGCATTGATTTGATAATTGAAAGTCGAAGTGTCACTGTAGCTGTTATGGACAAGAGACTTGTTCGTGTCGTTACTTAGTACATAGAAAGTTACGCCTTTTTCTCGTTGGTGTAGGCAGAGACTAAACTTTTCCATAAGCTACGATCCTGACACACCTCCTTAGCTTCTTCCACATTTTTACTTAGGTACATGACTGAACTGATGAAAGGTGGGCTTCCCCTTACACTCAAGAAAAAGCTCATGGACATATGCGTTCTCCCTATCCTCACCTACGGTGCTCAGACTTGGTCTCTGACGATTCAACAAAAGTCCGAACTCGGGATGTGCCAGCAAGCCATGGAGCGCAGTATTCTGGGTATCAGACTGTCAGATCGTGTAAGGAACACAATACTGCGCTCCAAAACACAAATCGCCGATGTCGGACACAAAGCCGCTAGCCTTAAGTGGATTTAGGCTGGTCACATCTGTCGCATGTCGGACGATCTCTGGGCCCAAACCACGACAATGCGGATGCCACAGAACGTCAAAAGACGCCGCAGCAGGCCCAGGCGGAGATGGCGGGACGAGCTTGACTCCTTTTGCAACGACTGAACCACTAAAGCTCTCAACCGCGAGGAATGGAAGAGGGAAGAGAGGCCTTTGCCCTGCAGTGGGGTGATCACGGCTACTAATAATAAGACATGACAAAAAGATACGGGCTGATATGATGATGATGATGATAATGATAATGATCATGAAACTTACAGTCCCAAACACCTGTCCAGATGGCAGTTTCTTGTAGTCATCAGAATTCCACAGACAAGCTGGCTGTATGAAATCATTGAACACCGCTTCAGATGTCAGCTTCAGTAATGCAATGTCATTGTTCAATAGCCTATGGTCGAATTTCTCATGGACTATAACTTCATGGACCTGGAAAAGAAAATTATTTTCTATAACAAATCGATCCAAGACCGATGGAAATCAGCAAGTACGAAATGTCATTGATGCGGTGCTGAGATCAAGCCAGGTGTTGTTGGATTGAAGAGCACACAAACATCCGTTCGGTCACCAGCTCTCAGAAGTAACCCCTCAGAAGTAGCATTCATTAAAGCCCACCTGTCTTTCTTCCGCTGATATATCGCCACCAACCAGGTTATATTTCCCAAGAACAACGTTGATAGTTTCTGCCAGTACTGGAGCTCCTCTAGAAGTGACACAGTGGGCAGCTAAAAAAATAAAAGATTCAGAAACACATTTTTTTGTTGGAGCCATCCCTTTATCGGTGGTAGGCTTGGAAATGTCCGATTTCCAAGGGTCGTGAATTCAAAACACAGTGCGGGTACGTGTCAATATTATTCTTGTAAAACATATGTACGTAATTATCACTCGCTTTTCGGTTAGGAAAACATCGTGAGGAAACCCACATACCTACCCAAGAATTCTTTCGGAGGTAGGTATGTTATCCACCAATCTGGACCGGGGCTCCGAGGAAGATTATGGTATAATCCTCCTCACGAAAGTGAGGGGAGACCCGTCCTCAACAGTGGACCGATATGGGTTGATGATGATGATTCCTTTAACTACCGTGCTAGATTCTTGTAAATACGAAGACGGTTTTTTGTGGTTGGAAGTGACGTTAATTTGAAATTTTTCCCTCAAGATTCACACACAAATAAATGACACAAATTCTAAAATTGTGTGATTCCCAAAAACCTTCCAGGAAGTTTCAATCAAGTCTTCACCACTTAACTATATTGAATACAAGCTGTACCCTGCCACGCTTCGCTGTGGCACATTCGCACATTCGCTGATATGTCACTGATGAAAAAAATAGATAAAAACAATCCTTGATGCGGATTATATATCATGCTAAAATTTCAGCTCGATCGGTGCAGAACTTTTTGAGTTTTTGAAGCGTACACAAACCAAGATAACATTTTTATATATAGAAAAAATTCATTCCGTGACTCTACCAAATCATAAAATTGAATTTAATAAAAAAAAGTTTTTAACCGATACTGGGTAAATACACAAATCGTTCGAAGCCAAAACGTCAAAAACTCTACCAGGATAATAATTATTGACTTCAAGCGTAATCAATTTAATTTTTATTACAATATGGCACGAGAAATCGTCAGTTGAGCAGGTTTTTTTTGCCCTTTGAAGGTTAAAACTTGATTGTCGTAGATTAACTTTATATCCACAATTGGCTACCGCGATAAAAACGTTGTTCCACAGTACACATATCCACGAAATCTTGGTAACTATATACTACTCGTAGTTGAAAATGATATGAATTAAACATATTTAAATCAATATTTTCAAGTAATTAATGAGAAAAAAAACAAAAATTTTTTTTATTTGACTTTGTGACGAGACGAGCAAGTCGTTCTCCAGATGGTAAGCGCTACTCCTGCCCATAATAGTCACAGCGCAACCCAGAACTTTGCATTGCATAATCCTGCGCGCTGCACTGCGCTCGTCACCCTGAGACATCGGCTCTAAAGTCACTAAAAGGTCCCCAGCAAACTCTAAAGTAAACCCTACCTACTAGGTACTAAGTAGGTATGTAGGCTACTAGGTATATATTCATTCTTCAACTCATCACCATCATCATAATCACAACTCATATCAACCCACTGCTGAGCACGGGTAACACTTTCGTGAAGAGGACTAGGCCATAGCTCATCACAGAGGCCTAGTCCGGAATGATACATCTCATACCTCCGAAATTATTCTCAGTCGCGTGGTTTCCTCACGATGTTTTTCATCACCGAAAAGCGAATGATGGATACGTACTGATGGAGATACATAGATAACTCTTTATTCACACCAACAAGTATAAAACTAAACAACACACAAAAACAGCAGTCATAACAACGTATTTACAAGAACACATGGGACGTTCTCCTCACGAAAGTGAGGGGAGACCAGTGCTCAGCAGTGGAACGAAAGTGGGTTGATGATGATGACATTGGACGTGGCCGCGTTCTACGTCTATTGAAAGAAAAGAAAGAAAGAAAAAACATTTATTCTGACACAACTGCAAACAATAGCGAACAACCTACTTATTTAGAGACAAGACAAGAAAATGAAAACACACGATGAACATAATAGTGTACGCAGATAGCCGGCGCGCAGTGATGTCAGACAAGGCCTGAGCTCAGCATAATGCTGTGGTCAAACCACAACGCTGATTTTCAGCTCTTGCCTTTGGTGACACACGGACTTAAGAAAGACTTCAAAAAATGTCGTATATATAACATATTTAGGGCATTTAAAATAATAAAAATAAGAAAAAATAACCCATAAATAAATTAATAATAAAAAATAGATAATCCAATAATTATTGAAAGACTATCTGACTACAGATTCTCACCAGTCAACACCAAAGTTTTTGCAATGAGGGTTCCTCCACAGATGTACCTTAAGCTGGCACCGGCGACTCGGTATAAGGCTACGTGCCAAGGCCAGTCCCCAGGCTTTGTTGGGAGACCACTGACTATCAGCTCTGTGTGCTCCACTTTACGTCTTCCACAGGTGTCATCAGGCACCGTCAAGGTGACGGAGGCAGAAGGCTGAGAGCCTATTATTAAGGAGTCAAGGTAACCCTGAAAAGAAGAGATGCAACTCGAGTTTAACTGTTTGTTGCGTTGACAGTCAGCCTCAGAAGTAATTACGTCCTAATTGTGCATCTAACTTTACAAACGTATAAATCGTTCTTCTCCGTAGAATAGGTAATTTAAGGTATGGAATAATTATGTTTAGAAACTTTTAAGACCGACTGTACCATGGTGGATCGAGTTTTGATCGGCTAGCATGTGACCATTATCTCACGTTTTCTTTTATATATTACTAAGCAACGAGACGGACAAGTCGTTTACCTGATGGTAAGCGCCACGCCTGTCCATAACACAGTTATAGTGCCGTGCCACCCACACTTTTCCATTACAAAATCCTGTGCGGCACTGCACTGCGATTCACCCTGAGACATCAGTTCTATAGCCTCATTATGCCCAGTAATTTCGCTGGAAATAGTGCCCACCTCACCCGGTCACCCCTCAGTGATCATCCGATGTTAAGTGACGATGTGGTCAAAGGTGTTCAGTATATGCTCAGCTTAGAATAGGATAGGACAAACATTCTTAATTTTAATATTGCTGTTATGCACTTACAGTTTTTGGATTTTTACAGTACTCCACAGTATTAATAACGATGCTTTTAACGTAAGGCACGGAACCAGTGGCAGGCCCTTTTACTTCCACATTGAGACCTGATGACATCTTGAAAAATGTAATCAAGAAGGTATCACGGCTGGCATAGACACGGGCTTTGTCAGGATCTAGCTGTAAAATACAAGCTTCTTTTTAACCCACTGGGTCACCTAAAAACTTCCACACATCCATACCAGAGTTGTTTAGGTAAAAGCTTGCGATACAATTTGAACCATGTTTCCGCTGCTCATTTCTATTGGTTGCATCCCTTTCTTAAAGATAGTAATTATTATATTAATCTGACAGCAAACGCGGTGGTAGCCTAGTGGGAGAACGTCCGCCTTCCAATCAGAAGGTCGTGAGTTCAAATCCCAGTGCAGGCACGTACCAATGTGTTTCTGTAAAACATATGTACGTAATTATCACTCGCTTTTCGGTGAAGGAAAACATCGTGAGGAAACCCACATACCTACCCGAGAATTATTTCGGAGGTAGGTATGTTATCTACCAATCCGGACCGGGCCCCCGTGGTGGAATATGGCCTAACCCTCCTCACGAAAGTGAGGGGAGACCCGTGCCCAGCAGTGGGACGTTATGGGTTGATGATGATGATGATGACAGCAAACTGATCTGATAGAGACGGAAGATAGTCAACGGAACTCTACAGTGGCTTTATGGGGTAGTAGATATATGATGTTTGGGCTTATTTTGATCAAACCATCTACATCCTAATACTAATATTATAAATGCGATTGAGAGTTGGTTTGTTTGGACGCTTTCACGCCTAAACCTCTAAGCCGATTTTGAAAATTCTTTCACCAATGGAAAGCTACATTATCAGCAAGTAACATGGGCTATATTTTATTCCTGTATTCCCATGGGAACGGGAACTACGCGGGTAAAAGCGCGGAGCGCAGCTAGTATATTTGTCAAAATCTCGTCTGCACGTATAAATATAAATATTGCTGTAGGGACAGCTAGTAAAACCCTTACCAAAGTAACAGAAGCTTCTGAATCAAACTGCAAACTAGCCTTACTGTGCTTCGGAAGCTCTCCACGCACGAACAAATTATACTGATTCTCTTCTCCAGGAGGTCTACCGCTTTCGAACTGTACCATCACTTCATCGTTGTCTTCACAAGGCCTGGCAAAAGCTAAAGGGGTTCCAACAAAAGCCCATCCTTTGTTCGGTTTAGATTCTTCTGTGTTGCATCTTATTGCTAATGCGATAAGGACCAGTATTATTTTTAGTAACATGTTTATTTCTTGGGAAGTCTTCAATTTCTTAACTAAAGTTTCGATGTGCCCAGTATTTTACTTTGCCAATTGAAATATCCACTTTATACCGACTAGAATTTAAACTCTATTGTCTTCTTAAATCCGAACCCAAATTCTAAGTTTACCATATAAATTGCATTGTTTGAATTCAGTTCATTCACTTTTAAAAACCAATTATCACTTTTAAATCACTTTGATACTTCTTTACACTTCTTTTTTAATTCAATTGATCACTACTTTCTGGGTGAAGGGTTTTACTTCACTTCTAATTCTAGTGTTGCAATGTTTAAGTAGTTTTTTACTATTTATTGGAGTTAATTATTTGAAATTCTTCGCAGTACGAGTGGGACGAGTGTCTTGGTATGTGAGTACGTCATACTGACCAGTATTACCATTTTCCTCAACCAAGATAGGTACTTAAGAGATAAGTACCTAGATCCAACAGCTTGACCTGTCCTTTATCCGGTTCTGGGTGTTCACCTTGATTATAAATATCAAGATTTTGAGTTTTTATTATAAATCTTGTGATTTTTTGTTCAGCCAGGTCAATTTGAGTTTCGCTTGTCGTGAGTTTGACCTTGTGTTCAAATGTATCTCTTTCTTTGTAATAGGTTTTTCGTATAAAAAAAAAAGCAGAATAGTTTTATTTTTTTTAAATACGTATTGGGTACTGCAAGCTTATCAAAACCAGTCTAAACACACAATTGGGTTCTAGGTTGTTTTTTTTTTAGTTTAAGGGTAGGACAACATCTGCTGGGTCCGCTAGTAACAAACATTATAATAATAATTATGTGCCAAGTCAGAATATTTTACATGAAACAACAATAACCGAATAATAAAACCTTTTCATATTTTTTAGTTTTGTTTTTAGCGGTAAAAGCCTAGAGAGAAAACGTTCGCCTTCCAAGCCAAGGAGCACGGGTCTCCCCTCATTTTATCATGAGGAGGGTTAAGCCATAATCCACCACGGGGGCCCGGTCCGGAATAGTGGATAATGGATGTATCTTCAAAATAATTCTTGGGTACGTATGTGGGTTTCCTCACGATGCATTCCTTCACCGAAAAGCCAGTGATAATTAGGTACATATGCTTTTTACATAAACACATTGGTACGTGCCCACACTGGGATTTGAACTCGCGGCCTTCTCCTTGGAAGGCAGACGTTCTCCCACTAGGTTACCACCGCTTACTATAAATTATAAAGCAAAAACAAAATAAACAATAACGTACAAGAAACTCCGACAAAGCATCTGTTTGGACAAAAACCCAAGCAGATGTTTTCCCAAAGGCGGTTCACTTTTCTCGCGATAAAATATTCCCGTTTTATCATCGTAAAAAGTTTCCCGGCCCATCGATCAGGGTACGGGAAAACGGGAAAAATCTAACGCCACCTGTGTCCGGGACCCGACCCCGGGAATTAATCAAGTCGGTGAAGTATTTGGCGGGATTTGTCATCGGTGGTTTAAACCGCTTTTAGATTTTATTACGTCGGAGTCGATTAAAATTAATTCTATTAAGTTTAGGCAAGCTAAACAAACACAATATAGTACAGTCAGCGATAAAAAATACTGAACATTACCAAACTTTCAACTTATTCTTTTAGAATGAACCCAATTTAAACTTAGCTGAGCTTGAACGTGGCTTGATAACTTGCACGAGATGTCCGTTTAGTGAAAATCTGGATTTTAAGCAAATGGTAAATTTATTTACTGACATTGAATTGCTGCACTGAATCTTGAACTAATAAAATTGAGATGGAGATAATTTGGTGCCAATCGCCCTAAGTCTCAGGTACCTTTACAAAGTTATGATATTTGGCGTGCACATTTGCAAGACAATAGGTGTGTGTTTGCGTTAAACGTTTTTCTCACTGACTGTACTTACGTTGACCTGCCAAAGTTTAACCTTTAAATTGACGACTCCCCCAACTCAAGTTTAAATGCGGTTTGAATACTCTCTTGATTGCAAACACAGCGTATTTAACTGTTTATAAACAGTATACAAACAGTAGTTTATCTTGTGATGTTTTGATAATCGAAAGGATTGCATTCGATACGAAATTACAATCGACTCTCGAAACAACTCGCTCGCTGAGTGAATCATCGAGATATTTTTCTAATGTTCCGAGTCGCCCGATTGCGTTTTTCAAGCGCTTTTCTTAGCTTGAATTCGAGAGAATCACAATTAGTGGCACCAATCGTGATTACTTCCTTTAGGGTGTTTAAAAAATAACTCGTGTTGACTTAAATTCGACTGCGAGAGAATATAATCGAGACATTTTCACAATCGAAACAATCGAGTAAAACACCTCGGACTCGTCCATCACTCGTCTATCGATAGACAGTGAACAGAACGAGTGATGATGAAGTTTAGTATCACCATTACATCATGACACTAATCATTAAAGTGTTTACCTGTTTGAATGAAATTCAGTGTCGTGATATAATCCAATATGATATTTTCCGTCCAATATGAATTGTCAGTGCAATGAGAAGCCATTTATTATAGGTTCACGTGACCAGCTAAAATCTCAAGTAGGTCCTCTACCAATCAGGTCATGCAAATTTCGAGTCTTAAGAAACGGTGAGAGCTCGGTTACTGTGTCGAGTCGCGTGTAGTGTAACAAAATGCTTCATGAGTTCAACTTAACACATGCGATTAGAGAACTTCTCTCAAGCTTAAACTTAACTTGATTAAGTTAACCGCGTACTTGAGTGGGAGATGGGGGCAATTTAGTAAGTTGCACATTTGTTTACGTTTAATTTAATTGACGTTAATGAGAAAACTGAATTTAATTTGAACAGCTGCGGTTGATGTATCGGCTAATTTTCAGTACGTCTATTATACCATGTTGGACGATTAAATTTGGTTTTTGTTTATTGAGATTTTTAATGCCAAGGCAAACTGCGCCAGTGCTACTTAACTGACCCAAATAGTACAATGAACTGTCCGCTATTTTTGACTTGTTACATTTGGAAATGTTAATTGACGAGGAATAACTGGGAATATTAAGGATAATCCGAAACAGTGACGTTGATGGTCGTGTATGTTTTTTCAAACATGTGTTTTTCCGTGTGTTAAAGTGTAAAATATTGGTGGAATATTATCCATTACCAGTTGTAAGCTTTATCAAGAATCCTACCAGAATATTAATCAAAAATCTATTGTCTTTAGAAATGAGACAATCTTCTTGAAAGATTTAAGATTTTGATTTAATTTTGTAAAGGTGCATTTTTTTTTGCCTAATTGTAATAAATGATTTGAGTTTTAAGTTTTGCTTGACGATTGGATGTATTCCGAATCTGGTGGTAGAGTCAGAGAACTTTCATGAGTGCCCTTTTGGGACCTATGTGAAAGATATTTGACTTTGAAATCAGTTATTTGTATGGAGTTTCCGGACTGTCCGGCATCTACGCCACGAGTTAGGCGAAATTTCCAATAATTCTAGGTTCTCATATCACCGGACGCGGATCAGTGCGAAACTTACGTAGTTTATCCCGAGCCTCCACTCAACATGACCCTGTTTCCGCTGGTCTTTTCGACTACCACTTGGCCTTTGATTATAAGCCATCCCGGCTCAGCTGAATATTCATAACTTGCCGTTCAGTCGGTTACGTGATCCGTTTGCCAAAGGACGCAGCGGTCAGATTGTACCCGTTGGTTACGCGTCACAATGGAAGGTCGATTTAGATGTATCCGGGACGGGTCAGTGTCGGTTTAGAGACGGGTCAGCGCCGGGTAGACCAGTGAAGTTTAAGACAGGTCAAAAAAGAAAACAAGGGAAACGGCAAGGCGGCAAAGGAGTGGAATGCTTTCAAACTCAAACTCTCAAACTCAAATCATTTATTGTAAATAGGCAAAATATTACACTTTTACACGTCAAAAAAAATAATATCTTATACATAAGTATAGAAATACAAAAAAATAAGTCAAAATATTATGATCTACGAAACTAATGATTATTGTCTAATTATGGTTTGAGTTAGAAAAAGGATATTTCCCTTTCAAGTGGTGACTCATGCCTTAATCTCGCACAGGAAAAGGAAATCTCCATTGACTCTACCGGTGCTTCGGACATACGCCCGTTAGAGAAGATAGCACCAAGAAACTCTACGGCGATGTCATTTTTTAAATTTAGTCATTTTTTTTTTAAAGCCATTATATACTATATAAAAATAAATTATTCTATTGACAATATTATGATATAACATCATTACTAAACTATTAAATTACATTATTGAAATTGTATAAATTACGTTACTTCACGCTACGCTCGTCATTATCATCCGCAGCCTGTATCCTCCCACTGCTGGGCATAGGCCTCTCCTTTACCATGCCATTTGCCTCGGTCCTGTGCCAATCGGATCGAGGTTCGACCCGCGATTTTAGTTACATCGTCGGTCCACTTTGCTGCTGGACGTCCGACGCTTAACCCAAAAAAACCGAATATCCCAGAAAAAAAAACCCCTGAAGATTAACCCTACCGAAATTTAACCCTGGTTTGTTCAAGTTGAGAGTCAATAGGTATTTTCTAGGCAAGCGTGCTCCACCGTTGGCCGCGTCGGCGCTTACCATCACATCAGACTGGGGTCAAGTGCTCGTCTATTCGCACAAAAAAAAACTAGTGTCATAAAAATATCGTTCTGTGACCTTATTTCATTTGACCGCGATGTTCCTAAAATCAGGTGGCACAGCGGTCAAAGAGTTCGCCTATAAGCCGTTTGCCGATAAACCAGGCCGTTTCTCGTAAAAATGTTTTCTCATAATCCATTTAGTTTAATAAATCACGTCTCGAAATGTATACTTTATTCATTTTATTCTATTTTTACCGATTGAAGAAGTTTTTATGCGAATTTATTAAAATGCATTGGATTTATTTTTTATAGTCGGACAATCAGCGTGTGATGTCTTAAGCGGTCATTTTTTTCACAATAAAAACTAGCAAAAGTAAAGCAAAAATGCAAAGAAAAAAAGAAAAAAAGACGTAATATTCTGGGTGACACTGTTATGGGCAAGCGTAGCGCTCACCATCCGGTGTAAGACTTGCTCATCTCGTAAAACAATCAAAAAATTGCTGCATCATTCCTGGGAGATAATACTCAACGTGAAGAATCCCACTTACCTACCCGAGAATTATTACGGAGGTAGGTGATCCACCAATCTGGATCTGGCCCCCGTGGTGGATTATGGCCTAGCTCTCCTCACGAAAGTGAGGGGAGACCCGTGCCCAGCAGTGGGACGATATGGGTTGATGATGATGACGAATCCTCAACGCGGCTGTAACCGCGGGGTGTAGTTAGTTATTAATCTATATCCATACTAATATATAAAGCTAAAGAGTTTGTTTGTTTGAACGCTGCGATCTCAGGAACTACTGGTTCAAATTGAACAATTCTTTTTGTGTTGAATAGTCCATTTATCGAGGAAGGTTATAGGTCATAATTAACATCATGCTGCGACCAATAGGAGCGGATCAACAACAAAGAATGTGGCAAAGTCGAAAAACAAAATTGTTCCCCTTTAAAAGTTCTAAAAAAACTGCGACGGCATAATTATGTCTGTCTTAAAGGTTAATACACTATAATCTTTTATATTATGGTAATCAAATTTGTTCTAAACTAATAAATTATTTGCTAGGGTGTGCAACCGCGGGGCGCTGCTAGCATGTTATATTTGTCATCGATCAAGGGGTATCGTGAGATGTACAGCTTCTCTAGTTATACCGGTCGCTGATGGCAGCTTGAGATATGTGCCGGATATCCGGCTCCGGTTTACTAATTTACTATCTGACTGGACATAGAATTGACTTAACACTATAGTTTGCATAAACGATATCTATAACAACGATATCATTGACAAACCATGTCAATAATTTTTGACAAAGTCCTAGCTTTTTTTTTAGTTATGTCTTCGGAAGATTTGTTCCTTTGGCCCAAGCCATTCATTACATTCATAACTGTATGAATAAAAAGTAACATGTGGTATTCCAGGCATCTACATCAAAATCCGTTCAGCCGGATAGGCGTGTAGAAGAAACAAACACACACACACACATACACACATACACGCGCGCGCACGCACGCACGCACAATATGTGAATTCAAATATTAGTGAGATTTCAAGTTATCAAAATGTCGAGTTCCAGTCAGTTAGGCAGTCAGCGGCCTTACCACGAACGGTTAAATCCATCCAATTGAACACGTTCCCTGCTGAAAACACAACTGTTGTGTTTTCCATTACTCGCCACGAGTACGGTAAAACACAACAGTTGTGTTTGAGGTATGGGAAAACAGTATGGCGTGTGCAGAGCCGCACCCGTGGCATGACAAGCAAATCGGCTCAGCAGTCAAAGATTTAAGGCCTTAAACTGAACTGCCCTGCTTACTGTCACCACCAATATCGCTCAGCGTTTTCAAGTCGACCAGAGACATTTATCCAAACAGATCGGAACAATTTGTTTCCATTTATGGGAGTTAATACAGCTCCATCTCATTCTCTTCAGTAAGTTTTTGAGTGACGTCACGTCACCTTTGTCATTTATGAGTGCGTGGTGCCAATCTAGGCCGTTCAGTTTAAGGCCTTAAAATGAACTGCATGGAATAAGAATGAGTTCGTAGTTACCCCCCAGTACTCAGTCAGTCAGTAGTCTAGATATACAAGTCCCGATATTATCATGTCATAATAATAAATAATAAACGTACCCACGATAGTAACAGTTAATATATAATATGAATCTCATTTTCCCTGGCATAAGGTAATTCGCCAGCGACTTAGAGGATGGCTTCATGTAACATGGAACCAGTATTTTATAACTTCTTCTTCTTCTTCAGAGATTCTTCAAAGATTGTTATGAGCGATGTATTTTATAATTATCATCATCATTAACCCATATTCTCGTCCCACTGCTGAGCAAGGGTCTCCCCTCACTTTTATGAGGAGGGTTAGGCCCTGCACTGCACTCGTCACCCTAAGACATCGGCTCTAAAGTCTCACACGCCCAGTAATTTCGCTGGAAACAAAGCCCTTCAAACCAGAACACACTAATGGTTACATACTTGGATGACATCTGGCAGTAGAGTACAAGAGGCCCACCATGACATCTTATAGCGATTCAATTGAATACCTAAACTGAACCGCGTCGCATAATCGTACCGTGACTTCTTATTTTTTATGTTGCTGCCATTTTCAACCTTAAATGGATCCAGGTTAAAAAGACGTCACGGTGTGATTATGCGACGCGGTTCAGTTTAGGCCTTCAATTGAATCGCTATAAGATGTCATGGTAGGCCTTCTGTACTGTAAAAAAATAATATATATTTTTGTTGTCTCATTGTTGTATGAATGCAAACTATAACATAACTTTTGATACAGTTAGTTAGAATAAGAGTTGGTTTGGCTAGAGGTTAAATAAGAGAGGAGATATTACCTACGTTTTGAAAAGGGACAGAACGAACCCTCTTTTATTTGTTGTTTTATAAGAAGATAACTGAGTTTATTTTTAGTTTGATTAACGGAATTTATGTTTCGTTGTTTTTATTTCGAAGGATTTGAATTAATTTTTTTTTAAGTATATTAATGTTTTGTTTTATTTTTGTTCTAATTTTAATTGTATTTAATTCATATTATGTTGTGTTGTAAAGTGCCAGTTTTTTTTTAATGTATGAAAAGCTATATAAATGGTAAATGGAAGTAGTGTTTCTCATTAAATGGAATTGTATTCTGTCTTTAAGCAAAAAATGTCTTTAAGCATAAAATATCAGTGGATAATGTTTATTGCCCAAACTGCTTAGCATTTCACATCACTATCACGCGCCGGGCATTTTTCATTCGAGTGTAAACAAATGGCATTGTTTGAATAATTCGATACTCTGATTGGATAACTAAATTTATTCACACAGTGGTAATCTACATATGAAACTGGAATAACTTTGCATGTTGGCTTTGTTTTTAATGAAATTTCAACTAAGTTACGTGTTGAATATTGTTATTTATTTTAAAATTTAAAGCTAGATAATATAGCACCGGACCGGGCCCCCGTGGTGGATTGTGGCCTAACCCTCCTCACGAAAATCAGGGGAGACCCGTGCCCAGCAGTGGGACGTTACGGGTTGATGATGATGATGATTTGATACGCTGAAAATCAGCGTTGTGGTTTGACCACAGCATTATGCTGAGCTCAGGCCTTGTCTGACATCACTGCGCGCCGGCTATCTGCGTACAATATTATGTTCATCCTGTGTTTTCATTTTCTTGTCTTGTCTCTAAATAAGTACGTTGTTCGCTGTTGTGTGCGGTTGTGTCAGAATAAATGTTTTTTCTTTCTTTTCTTTTCAGAGTGAAAAAATCTTTTTCGAACACCGTTTTTTGCATTCCTTTATAGGAACATTTGGAACTAGTCTCCAGGGCTGGATCTGTTCCAGCATTTAATTAATGTTCCCATGTTAGTCCGCCAAGAGGTTTACTTAGTTACTAACTATGTTTGCTGTTTGCCTAGTACCGTCGCGAGGGTCCCTCTGGGATGGGCAAGGGAAGCCACTTCAATTTCTCGGTAGCTTTACCTACCTCTTTTGTTTTAAGCATTTAGTTTCCTCGGCTTAAAATTGATTTGAATTGACGAATCTGGTTTTTGTTAAGTGAAACTTCTAATGCGACTTCCAACAAGGTTGCGTTAAACCTTTAACGCTACCATGGAGGGGGTATGAAAGCACTATTGCGTTAAAAGTTCAACGCTCTTTAGTTATCATAATTCCATTGTAAATGTTATAGGTTTGGATAGTTCTCCACTCGAAAATGATAATTAAAAGATGCGATCAATTGTGAATTGTAAGCAATGTTAATAAAGTTTGTCTGAAAGAGACAATATGATTTAGAAATCATATTGTCGTGTCGTGTTGTGTTATTAACATAAGAAGAAGGGGTAGACCCCTTCCTATTTTCATTTCCACATTACGTTTCACTTCTTCCGCGCGGAGGGACACCACGCACTATTTTTTTTTGATGACTTCCCATTGGTTCATAATTTTGTATTCCGAATCCGGAATCTTAATCATGGGGCTCATGTGAATAAAGATTTCTTGCTTTGACTTTTTTCCCAGCGAATTGGAGAAATTTTTACAACCGTTTTTTATGCCATTAAATTCGGAAAAATTCATTCTCAAGTGGCTCCAAGTAAAGTTAGCTTCTGAACGGATAGGTCTAAACTTCCCGGTACTTACAACCTGGGAATCTTCGAGTCACGAGTGAATAGGTTACTTCTAGGTTAGCGTGCACCATCGTAGACCGCATCGTCACTTAACATCAGGTGAGATAATGGTCAAATGAAAACCTAATTACAAATGAAAAGTTAAAAACTCCTTTGACCCAATAACAGTTTCTAAGAAGAAATTGTTATTAAAATAAACAAAATATTCAATTCTATTGTTACTAAATATTCAGGGGAATGTTTACTTTTTAATTCCTTCCATAAATAACATTGAATTATTTTCTGACGGCTTGTCAAATGGAGTTAGCGTCAATTGAATTATGAATGACAATTCTATTGTTTCAAGAATTTGAAACGGAGGGATTTTAAAAGGACAAACAGACCGAGGCGTGTAGGAAGATGTTGCTAGAATGTTTTGGTGTTCATTCAATGGTTGTATGGACTTTGGTCATCCGTAGCTATCGCTATGAAAACCGTGCGTGAATTCAGCGACGCACCGACCGCGTCCGCACGGTTTTCATTGCGATCGCTACCGACGACTGGCGTCAGTATTGACCGTTAGGACAAGACGAAAACGGCCTTTGTATTTATTTGTACAACTTATGTTGACTACTGATCTGGTTTTTACATTCGGGCACCGTTACGGGCTTGTGTGTTTTCCAGCAATGGCGTGCCGGCTGTGTGAGCCTGTAGTAGCGCCGCGTTAAACACACGTCTGTGTTTCGCCACATAGCTGGCGCATAACCTACGTTAACACAACATATGTGATCTCCCGCACCCGCGTTAAGTCTAAAAAACAACGATTGTGTTTTCAGTGGACGTGTTAAATTGTGTATTTCACTCCTTTGCTAGGTAACTCGTCTTTTCGCAAATGAGTGATTTGGTTTTTTTACGCAGTGTACCTATTTATTTCACTAGAAGGCAATGAAATCTAAATGGCCTCCAGACAACTGAAAGAGGCAGTTATTTCTTGTTTACCTGTCATTTACTTCTCATTGCGTTCAAACGAAACCAAAAGTATCAGTATTCGTCGAGGGGACGATATTTGGGCTGATTTTGAGGACGATATAGAAACGATATTAGGATGTGTTGATATCGAAATCTAACTACGTGTTGCTCACTGAAAATGGATAGGAAGCTGCTTATCAGCAGTATTCCTCTTGAATTAAATTGTAATTCATTAGTTTTATTAGGATTTGACGTTTTGTACACAGTCCGTAATACCTCTTGTTAGTCTTCTCAATACATGGTTGTCTAGAAGAGATTGGTCTGAGCGATAAGACAGCCTATTTCTATTTCGGGTTTAAGTTTCCTTTGTTATGTTTCCTCTCCCCTTCCCTATTGAAAGAGAGAAGAGAATATCGCTTTTAGCGATAATTCCGCCCATTGTACACTATATATTTAGTTAAGTTCTATCCTGTGTACTTTTTGTGAACTGGTGTATAATAAATTTAATATTATTTTCCATTCTATTTTTTTTCCTTTCGTCTTTTCCTATGTGTCCAAAGTCGTATTGTATTATGATGTAGCAAAAAGAACATTTGTTAATATCGTTCTGCAACATAACCACCATCTTTTTATCGCCTTTTGCTTTACCGTATCGTGAATTTTTATGACGTCTGACAGGTCTCCATAAAATATCTAAAGATCGTTGATGTACACGCGATTTTCATTGTTTTTTTTTTTTATTTACAGAACCAGCTTGGATATTTTGCAGAAGTTTGTTTTGTGACGAGGCTTATTCAAAGTTATTTTTCTTTTGTACGCTTTGATTCATGTTTATTGTTTATGCGTTACATTATTGGTGCCTTTAAATATTTTTTTTTTAATATATCTTTGTTCGAGTACCTAAGCTAGTTTCAGACGTTCTACTTTTAAATAGCCAGCTACAGTTAGAGTGGTTTTTTTTTAATTATTGTCATTTTACTTTTTAAATAGGTTCTACGCAATTGTGTTTTTTTTTTTTATTTTTATCAGTGGTCTACATTGTTCATGTTTTGGCGCTAACTGTTAATCCTACCCATTTGTAAAAAAATTTTTTTTTTTCCGCAAGGCACTAATTTTAAATACATTAAAAATCATTTATCTAAGATAACCCACTTTCTTTTTAGTTCATATAATAACTACACTTATTTTAAATGTAACTAACATTCGAATTGGGAGCGACAATTTCTAGCTTATCCAAATAGCATATAGAAGACATAGTACTACATCCAAAATTGTCACTCTCCACCCCCCCGCGATCCGCTTCCCCGCACCTCTACCCGCAATCCGGAGGACAATAGGGAGGTCGTCCAAATGACAAATGACAATAGACAAACGGGTTCGTAATGAACCTTCATACCTTCATACTAGGGTCGTCTTTTGTTTTGGCCGCGTTGTATCTTTGAATACGTACACACGCATTTGGCACGTCTACAATCTAACATTATTACTTTGAAATGTCAAGTAAGTTATTTGTATGGAGTGTCCGAGGTGTGGTTATAGTCCACACAAAATTTCCCACCAAACATTTCGTTGTTTTACGAATGCTTCCATGCCATAAAGTTTATGATGAAAATTATTCTAGGCTCAAATAATTTAGCTTAAAACATAGCTTAGTTTCAGATTTTAGTTGCTGGCATCTGTCCAGAACACGTTCCAAACTAAACGCCACATCTCTTTTTACTAACCTAAGCAAAAATGAACCTTATTCTTATATGTTTGAGGTAGAATTTATCTGCGTCAATTATAAAGTTATAACCTTTTTTGGATTTCGTTATACAAGCTTTCTCTCATTCATATTTAAGAGTAAATAAAAATAAGTAAATTATTCGTTATACGAAACAGATAGATATTTCTAGAGGGACACTTTGGTTGAATTTATCGAAATTTCATTATTTATGTATAATGACAATAATAATACCCATCTATAGTAATAATAATTAATAATAATAGCTATTGCTATTCAACGTGGAAATGCAGCCAGTGTTCTTGGCACCATCATGGACAACCCTCTTTTGTTAGATTCTTAAGTTTTAGATTTCTTTTTCTTTTTAGAGATTTATTTTTATTATAGACACGACTTAAATAACAATATAAATAAAAGGAAAACTAACTAAGTTAATATGGTTTTATATATTATCTAATCATATTGTAGGCGATAAATGTATCAAAAACAACATAAATAAGTAACGCATCGCAGGTCTTCAACCACAAAAATTTGTCAATCTTATCTAAAACCAAGTCGGTTAATTTATAAATAGAATGACTTGGAAATCGCCCACAGCATAATATAAATTCAATATATAGATACTTTAGGTCCTGAATTAGAATATAAGATACTTTTTATCTCGAAAAAATTAAGTGAGAAATTAGTCTACGCGGGTGAAACCGCGGGGTTCTGCCACTACCCAAATATTAGTAGATTTTGCATAGTAGATTTTATTGCATGTAGGGTAAACTACCCTATTGTTGCCACCCTAACAATTTATTAATTTATTGGCACCTTACACTATTTTAACTATAATAAGATTACCAGAAAAAAAAAAAACATTTTTTTTTTAAATACGCTAAGTTTGGTAATTTTATATTCTATCGCACTGGCAAAACAGAAAGAGATATTTTTTTTGAATATAGCGCTTTAATGTGAAATTAGGTGACGTGTCTGAAAGTTGGTGGGAAGAAAATTTAAAATTCGAAATTCATCCTATTTATAAAGGTGACGAGTTTTAATAGGAAGCATTGGAAGCACATAGCACTATTATATTATTATTTTATCTGAATAGCATTTTAATTTTCACAGTAAATTAATTCCGAACCATTGACCACGTACCGCCACCCGGAAACCTGTTAAATGAACACTTGGGTGATTATTTTGCATCATTTTAATACGGCTGTGTTGGCACTTTCACAATTAATTTGAACAGCATTAATTTAATTCCATAAAAAAAAATCTCTACAGTTCTCTTCGGGGCAACTTAAAGAAAACCTCTCTAAAATCTGCATCTTTAATTCGGGATTGACGACTATCTCATCTGATGTTAAGCGACGATGCGGTCTACGATGCTGCACGCTTACCTAGAAGCAAACTATTCACTCGTGACTCGAAGACTCCCAGGGTGTAAGTATTGGGAAACAGACCAAGACAAGGAGTTCCGTCCACTCCTTTCAAACGTTATTGGATAAGAAATTGGAAAAAATCAACAAAAATAAATGTAAACCAGTAAGAATCAAAAGTTAAAATAAATTTGCGGAAAATAATGTCTCCAATTTGGGCAACAAAATCCAAACAGGATTAAAAAAAATCAACAAGTCTATTAAGCGAATATCGGTTCTAAAAACAAAATCCTATCGTAGTCTTTTTTTTTATTTTAGTTACAGCGATAAGACCGCCCATTGTACTAGTCTTGTTTACCTATTGTAATTTTTCTGTACTGTGTTTTTTTTTTTGGTGTACAATAAAGAGTCTTCTATTCTATTCTATTCTTTATTCTCATCATTAAAGGGTTGCTTACCTTGTGCATACGGGTAAAGTAAACTTATTTTATGTCTAACAATAAGTCACATTTTATTACTCCAACAAAGTGCCGTTAAAACGAAGAAATAAGCACCATTTTGTCCCCACACGAACTTCCCCGAAACTGAACATGGATATTTCCCGAGACCCCAACTTGGCATCCCGGCGGAATCTTTAAATAGTTGGAGATTTCTTACACATAAATAGTTAGGTACAGTACGCGCAACGGAACTTGGCTGCCGTGACAGACATGTTTCTTTTTTTTTTAATTTTCATGCCTTAAATGTACCACACTGTTGTTATGGACGTTCTTAAGAAAGGCTAAGTCAGAAGTACCTATAACCGACGAGCATGAAATAAGAAAGGACTCGTGAAAGTGGAAGAAGCGAAAGAGGTGTGCCAGGATGACAGATCTAGAGTCAAGCTAGTACCATGTGGGAAGATGGAGTCTCTGCGTACCGTAACGGGCAAAAGGCGTAAATGTGCGTATAATGTTTTGGATGGATGTTTGTTTAGGTTTAATTTTGTGAGCGCAGCCGTGGAAAACCGATCTAACGGTGATACGACGACATTTAAAATTTTTTAGGTTACACCTGGACCAGATCGGCTCAGCAGGGATGAATGGCGTAAGAGGGAGGAGGTTTATGCCCTGCAGTGGGTTGAATGAGCTGTCTGTGATTCGTGGAAGCGCAATCGCGAGCCCGCGGCCACCCCAACATGCGGAGAGAGAACATCCCGGGGTTTTTTAGTGGGTACACCCAGTCGGCGCGCATCACTAGGATGCGCACTGGCGGGGGACCCCCACATAACCATCCGGCCTCCCCCAAGGCCGGTGGTATCAATAAGGTAATTTCCCCCGGCCAAAAAAAAAAAAAAAAAAAAAAAAAAAAAAAAAAAAAAAAAAAAAAAAAAAAAAAAAAAAAAAAAAAGCTGTCTGTGATGATGATGAATCTTGTGAGTTAATTTTACACAAATACCGTTGAGTTGGAGTTGTAATTTCGCACACCTATAAAATGCCGTTGACAATAGAATATGTTGACGAAGGTAGACAACGGAACTCTCGGTGACTAACAGTAGACTGATGGTGTTTGCGCTCGTGTAGATCAATTTTCAGTACCGAATACATATTTTTAGAAGCTACCCTAAAAAACATAATATAATAACTTAATTTTTTTTTAAGTCGAGTTGGAAAAGATGCTCGAGCCATGATTGACACGAGTGACTTACGCTAAATGTTTTCGGCGTTGATAGATACAATATTTCTTGAGAGGGTTTTTGAAGTTTTGCTTGGGTATTAAGCTGGTGAATGCGTGACGAGAGCGTTACGAAAAGTGTGATCGATGAAGTTGAGAGGGAGATATAAGTTAGTGAAGACAGAAAGGGAGAGAGTCGCGTTGTAGGGGCAAGAGAGAATGGTGCGAGCACACTTTCTTTCTCTCTTTCTCTCATAGCGAAGTTTTACTTCAGTCGTGTGTTCTAAAGCCCACTGTTTTTTTAACTGTAATTAAGTTAGATTTTGACCACAATCTCTCCAATTTTGTGACGATGTGGACAAATGAAGGTAAATGAGCGAAGTTACAATCTGCTCTTAAGAACTGCTTTCTGAATAGTTATAAGGAGGCTTGGCAATTATTATATTTAGCTTAAGACAAAAAAAGATATCTTTTTATATGTTCTACCAAATAAAATTATTTATTTTTATTTTTCTCACTCTTACAAACGAAATCTTTAAATTATACACCGCCCCGGCCAAGTTCCGCTGAGCGTACTGTAATATTATAACTGCGAAGTATGTTGAGTGCAAACCGCGCTGCCGTAGTTTCAAAGTCTTAAACTTAAACCTATCTTTCTATGAGGTACAGAACTAAAAATTTACTGGAATGACTAACAGTTCAAACGTTTACTAAAAACGAGCTGGATAGGGACGCGTGGAGGTAAATAGGGAAGCACTTTACCTAGAAGTGGGACACAAATTGTGTCCAGTAATTTTGGACAGGACAACACCTTACCAACGTCTGTGTTTCTCAAAAACTATAATCTGAAAGTCTTCAAGTCGAGAGTGAATAGGTGAATCTTCTAGGCAAGCATGCTCCGTCCTCGACCGTGTCAACACTTACCACGAAGTGAGACTGCGGTCAAATGCTTGCCTGTTCTGCAATAAAAAAAAAAACTCAAAGGTCTTTAAGGCACTATACCCAAGACCGTGACAGATGATGGCGGATTATTGTGGAAACAGTTCTTCGGGTGCAATATGAAGGTCATCAAAGATTTGTTGGAAACACATGTAAAAGATTCGTCCAGATCCGATATATAATAGGACCCGTAGAGGAGTACTAACAAACTGACAGAGGAAAGCAAATTAAGTCAGACTTGAAGCAGAGACGTTTCGCTCGCTTCGCTCAATCGGTCAATAATGGCAGACTTGAAATAGAGACCCTTCGCTCGCTTCGCTAGTCGATCAATTTTGCCTGACTTTAAGCAGAAACGTTTCGCTCGCTTCGCTCAATCCGTCCATTTTGCCAGACTTGAAGCAGAAACGCTTTGCTCTGTCGGCCAATTTTGCCTGACTTAGAGCAGAAACGTTTCGCTCGCTTCGCTCAGTCGGTCAATGGGTATACAATTATTCCTTCCAGCAACTCTACATCATTATCAACTACAGTATCGTCGCTGCAAAGTTCCTGGTTGCATTTTAATAAGCAAGTATACAGCCAAGTTTTACTTTGAACCGTAAAGAGTAAGAGTATTTCAAATAAAGCCAGACAAAAGAGGTGCGGTGCACTGCAATGATCTGTCTTACGCCTTAGAGTTAGTTTCATCATGCAGTTTATGGAAACTAGAATAAGTTATTAAAATTACATAATATATTTTAAGTGATGACAGTCTTGTGAGGAGAACATCCGCTTTCCAAGCAGGGAGTTAATAGTGCAAATCCTAGTGCGTCACGTTTCAACCAATCAAAACAATGGTTGAAACGTCAAAAGAAGAAGGGGTTACACAAAACAGGAAACTAAATAACCACCCCTAAACACTTGTTTACAAACATTTTACATTCATCACACCCCCTTATATTATAGCGGTAAAGTATACTTCCGATAGTAAAGTATAAGCAGTATGGACAGTTGGACACTGGGCAATTTATATGAAACTCAATACTCAAAACATTTATGGAAAGTAGGCATAAATAAAGCACTTTTACAAGTCAAACACGTAAGTCTCATAAAACATAGAGAAATATAAAAAACAAATCAACAGTTTGAGCTTCTTAACTAATGACTAATTGTTTATAGTTTGAGTTTGAAAATTGACATTGCAGAGGAGGCTGGAGGTTGGTGGTTTGGAGGTTTCCTCCGTTCTGTGGTGTTTAAATAAAGAGTTTATCTATCTATCTATCTTTTTCCCTTACAAGTGATGACTCATACCTGTATCTCGCACAGGAAAAGGAAACTACAATAACTCTACTAATGCTTCGGAAATGCGCCCGTCAGAGAAGATAGCACCAACAAACTCCACGACGATGTCATTTTTAAAATTTTCGTCATATTTTTTTTTTGTTAAAACCTTTTATAACTTATTCAGCACAGCAAATCGATCGAATATAAAATATACAAGTATAGTCACATTAAAAAAAATATTAAAAAAACAGTTTTTCGTAAATGTCCTTACTACATATTTCTATTGTCCATACGTTTACCCCGAGGGCTGTAAAAAGTTGTCATAACAAAGTTTGTGTGCAGGATGGGATCGGGCCTGAAGTGTACCGGAAACGGAAGAGCGGGCCCGTGTTCCGAGCTCTGTCTCTTTGTAACACCGGTGTGGAATAATGTGTTTTATATTGTACAAGGTGGCAACCCGTCCCAAATTGTTGGGATACCAAACAGTGGCCTTTCCGAGTAGCGGTTCAATAATAAAAATAATAACTTTTTATTTTGGGTAACTTTAGAAAACATGATAGGGACAAACTAAAATATTAATGTAAGACCTCCATCATAATATTATATCGTGTAGACTTTTTTTTAATTGCTGAATAGGCAAGCATTTGACCGCAGTCTCACCTGGTGGTAAGTGTCGACACGGTCGAGGATGGGGCATGCTGGCCTAGAAGATACCTATTACTAAAACATACATAACGCAATCGCAGTTGCGGTACTTTAGGATGTTTGTAAACTTCTCGGATTCACTTAAATTCGATTGCGAGAGGAAACTATCGAGATTTTTGAACAATCGAAGCAATAAAATCGATAAAATCGATTAAAGCTTTTTGGCTCAATCATCGTTAGCCTTAAGCGGAAAGATATTTGTGGATAAAAATAAAAATACCGTTAACTTTTCTTAAAACTCAGGAATATGTATATATATAATAATCTATCTTAACGGTACTTTTCCTCTAATATAAAAACAGTTTTCAAATTTAATATAGGTACCTTTTGCGAGGCAATAGAGTTCATTGAATATGGACACAGGTTTCGCCTTAGCAAGGAGAATAGGTGATTTGTCACCGCCGACGTCAATGCATTGTCGCCTTTATATCTTGATCGGAATCGGTTTAAAATTTGCCATTCACCACGATTTATACCGAAATTTTCCTACATTTTCTCGGAAATGTGAAATGCTTGGAAGTTTACTCCTTGGAGTATTGAAATTTCTTCACTCACAATATCAGATTTGCGTTTGAAAATTTATTATTTCAAACAAACTTTTAAAAAGTACGTTTTCGGTACTACAAGCTGATCAAAATGAGTCTAAACACCATCAATCTACTGTGAGAAGTTCCATTAAGTTCCATTTAAGATAATTTATCATCTTAAAGCTCTTTGTCATTGAATCGGAAACAACGAGGACCATGGTCCCACAAACACCCAGACTCAGAACAAATACCCGTGGCCCATATGACGGTTTTCTTGGAGTAAGTGGATAATGAGCCGACTGCAAAGAGTGAGGTTGCAGGAAATTTCAGTCGATTACTAGGTAGAATAAGATCTCTAGAACCAAATAACCGGGTGAAATGCTTGCAAAATTAGTAAGTATTCCAATTTTTTTACAGCTTCCGTGGCGACTGCGATACGTGAGCTGGCGGGTTCGATGTCCGCACAAGGTAAAGATTTATGTGAACCACAGGTAGTTGCTCTGAGCTTCTAGGTTAGTGAGATCATGGTCCTTGTATTTCCTGATTCCCTAGATACAGGGGTCAGGGTTAATGTGTCGAGACACGTTATTCACACAATCTATGCGGGAATCGAACCAGCCACGCTTAACATTCGTTTCATTTCCTAAAGGCCATCATCATCCATCTCTTTCCCTCAACACCGCATTCTCCTCATTCATCAGACACTCCAAAATGAAACATACCTCAGCACAACCGACAAACCTAATAAACAACACATCATTAAGCGGGGCATTCACTTACTTACTTGCCCGCGGGCAAACCTGCAGGCTAGTCCGCCGGACCTTTCTAATTAACCTTTACCTTAAGCTTTTTTAATGGACCTTTTTAGAGCTGATGTCTCAGAGCCAGGGTAACGAGCGTAGTGCAGTGCCACGCAAGACTATGCAATGGAAAGTTCTGGGTGGCACTGTAACTGTTATGGGCAGGCGTAGCGTTTACCATCAGGTGAACGACTTGCTCAGTCACTCATTCAAATAAGAAATAAAAAAAACCCGCTGCGATATCTGCGACAGTTCTACACTGAACAGACATTAGACAGACCTATAGGAGCGAAGTCCGGCGGGTTTGTCCGCGGCTATGCCTGCAGGAAAGTTTTTTTAATGGAGTCCACTGACTTTGGCTATTTACCACTGTGATGATTACGACGGTCCTATTCTAAACAGGCAAAGGACAAGCGAGGTCTATACAAGCGAGGTCTGGCGGACTTACATGCACGCATGCCCGCGGACATGTCCGTAAGTGAATGCTCCGCTTTACACAGACGCTTTAAAGTCTGCCCGAAATTAATGTGGTGACTGTGACAAATGGACCTCTTCCACGGTACAGTGACGAAATATCATTTATAATGGAGATAGGGGTAGTTTCGGGCTCCGAGTAGTGTAACTGTAGTAGTTAGAGCTAAAGGAAGTGATCTAAAACTCAGCTTGAGATTGGTATCAAACCTTTTTGGAGTGAATGAATACGGCAGCAAAGTGCAAGGAGGTCTTATACTCAATGAAAAGTGCGACGTAAGTTTGACAGTTGATAGTGATTGACAGGAGGTTTGGCGGGAAAGCAAAAATGTGACGTTGTTTTTTTGTATTTTTGCTATAATTATGTAGTGTTTCTTCGTAAGTTATTGTGTAATATTGGTGAAATATAATTATGTTCTCTCGAAAACTCCTAGGAAGTTTCAGTAAACCACCCACCATTTTCAATACAAAACACCAATACAAAGTTCTAGGTGGCACTGTAACTGTGGCTTACCATCAGGTGAATGAAATGCTCGTCTCGTCACTCAGTCGAATAAAAAAAAAAGAAGTCTGTTTTTTTTATTTGTTTAAGTTTAGTGTAACAGTGCTTTAAGTGTTTTAGTATTACCTACTTACCATAAGTAATTTGAGTTTTTTGTTTTCCGCCTTTTTTAAAATAAATGGATAACTTTTCACAAAACCGAAATCAGTTGAATTTCAGGGCGGAATAATATAAAATCCAGAAAAAGAATGGCTTATGTTACAATCTTGGAAGAGGGCCGCGATCATTCAAACTTAGCCAATTTTCTGTGCCGTGAACTGGGGGGAAGTCGGGTGAGATGGACTATCGGTAATAACCCTTTATTTTCATAAGTTTTTTTAAGTCCATGCTTGGCACGTTTTTTCATCACATTTTTAGTGATAGATTTCTTTGGTGAAATAAAATTTTGATGATCTTATTGTTTTTATGATCATTGCCCTAAGGCGTAAACCAAATGGCAAAAAAAAATGATAAATGATTTATTATTCGCGGAATCGGACGCCATATTTCAATTGAAATGAAATTATTTTAAATTATATTATTTTTGAATGAAATATAATTATTACAATAAAGATGATTCCTGTTCTACCAGGAATGGCATACAAAAATTATGAGAAGCATATTGTAAAAACAATATAATAATTGGAGAAAATTATTTTTATTTTGCGTAATTCCAACAAATAATAACAAAATATTTAACAGAATAAAATTGTATGTTAAATTATAAACTCATAAAATAAAATAATAAACCCATGTAATTTTTTTAACCCGTGAGAAGGCGCCCTATGAGCATTTTGCTCACGCAAAACTTCGTTCAGAATATTTTTGTTACTACGGACTTCATAGCGCGTCAAGCGTCTAGGTACCTTCCTAACTATTCAACCTCTCTCCCCTGACGCAACTCACGCGCCGCTCAGTGTCGCGGTGGCCGCGTAGTGAAGTGCTTGTTGGGGGTGTGAACCGCTGCGCGGCGTTTTGCATCGCGCGCCCATCCACGTAAGTATTTTTTTCTTCATTGATTAAATGTGTTTGTATTTTGTTCTACAATTATTACTTTTAATTTGTGTTTAAACGTTAACAAATCTGTTAGTACTTTACATTATATGATTTTACAATCCAAATTATATTGTAATGGAATGTTTATTTGGTTTTCTAGCTAACAAATACTAGTACAATGGGCGATAGATATGAAAGACAAGATGCTCAAATTTCTTCGTGGCTGGGCGAGCTTTCTGATGATCATTCGGTACTAGACCCTGATGATGAAGACCACACTCGTGTTGATAGCCCTGAAAGCGACTGTTCCGTCATACAAAGTCCTCATGAAACTGATACCGAGCAATCTTCAGACGAAACTGCAGATGACGTTTCAACTCATTCCCACGAACCAAGAGGTAGGACACCATTCTATATTGGAAGGGATAAATCTACAAAATGGCTAATGCACAAGCCTGCACGTAATGTACGTACCAGAAGCTGCAATATCGTCATTCATGATTTCCTAAAACAAGTGGCATTGGAGCTGGTAAAACCACATATTTCACGACGAATTTGCATGCAGAATGTTTCATCTGATCTCAAATTTTTGATGAAGCGTTTTGTACCTGTTCCCAACGCTCAAGAAGAGCCAGGACCAAGTGGATTCTGTGCCATATGCCCCAGAAGGAAAAATAGACGGTCTAAAAAAGCGTGTACTTCGTGTCATAAATTACTCTGCACGGAGCACGTCACGTTCTTTTTTTTTTTTTTTTTTAACCCGGGGGAATGACCTTATTCATACCTCGACCTCGGGGGAGGCCGGATGGTTATGTGGGGCTCCCCCGCCAGTGCGCATCCTAAGGATGCGCCTGACTGGGTGTACCCACTAAACAACCCCGGGATGTTCTCCTCTCCGCATGTTGGGGTGGACGCGATTGCGCTTCCACGACCACCCCTGCGGACGTCCGGGCGACTGCCGCGGACGCGTCACTAGGGGCACTCGGCCTCGCCTAGGTTGTATGCGCTCTGGAGAACACTTCAGAGCGCATCTCGCCTCGGGACTATGTGATGGGGCGAGGGATCCCCCGATCCTCCGCCCCTAGTCCCCGTTATGGTGGCAGGTGGTGGGCATACGCCAGCCTCCTGCGACCTGGCCTGCGGCGGCGGATCGGGAGCGAGAGAACATCGTCCTCCCGCGCCCTTTCCGCCGTCTCCTTCTCGTGCACTACGCGCTCGGCGTATGCCACCACCGCCTCCCAAGCCTCTGGGCTGCCGACCATCTTGCGAATGATGGCCGGCAGCGAGAGGTCCCCTCCGATGACCGCCCGCAGGGCGGCGCGCTGTTCCGCCCAGGCGGGGCACACGGCGCGGGTGTGCTGCGCCGTGTCGTCATCGTCGCCACAGTGGTGGCACGCAGGTGTTGGCTCCCGACGCACCACCCGGTACAGGTACCTGCCAAAACAACCATGTCCTGACAGGATCTGCGCCAGGTGGTACGTCAGCGTACCGTGCCTGCGCCCCAACCACTGGGCGAGCTCGGGCTGGACGGCGGTCACCAGCTCGTGACCGGCCGTCGGACTCTCCAACCTCTCCGACCACCTCCGGAGGAGGTCGTCGTTCGACCTCGACCTCGATGGAGGCAGCAGGCCTCCATCGATTGACCACCTCCGGAGGGGGCCGGACACCAGTCCGCTTGGCCTCGGCGTTGCGCAGGTATACCAGCGCCTGGGCCTCGGCGTCGAGGTCCCAAGGTGGCGTGCCAGCCAGGACGCACGCCGCCTCAAACGAGGGCACGTCACGTTCATTTTTTTTTTTTTTTTTTTTTTTTTTTTTTCCCGGGGAAATGCATTAGGCATACCACCCGGCCCTCGGGGGCGGGGGGGTGGTTATGTGGGACTCCCCCGCCAGCTGGTCTGGCGGGGTTTACCCACTAAAACCCCGGGGTGTTCTCCTCTCCGCATTATGGAGGTGGTCACGGGTTCGCACGGCGCTTCCGCGACCACCTCTGCGGGCGCCCTCCCAGGCTCGCCACGTGAGGCTTGGGCCTCTTTCTCCGCTGGGTGCGTCCCGGAACACACGGGCCGCACCTCAGCTCGGGACTTCTAACTTGGGCGTTGGACCCCCGATCCGCGGCCCAAAAGTCCCCGTTATTGGTCCCTCGCTGTGCCCTCTGCTGATCAGAGGGACACGCGAAGGACCTCTTCTCGCCAGGTTATTTGCTACGGCCACCAATTCCCCTAGGAGAATTGCTGACCGAACCCCAGGGTGCACCGGCCCAGCTGCTGCCCTTCCCTCCGGATGCAACGCATCAAGAGGGACGAACAACAGCCGGGCACTCGTGGAGGTTACCTGGCCCGCACCCCGGCACGTCACGTTCATGTGTCAACCGTGTTATGAGAGGCACACTTGTCAAGATTTGATGGAAGAGTGATTTTTTTTTTCGTATGCTATCTTAATTTTTTTATACTTTTTTTCTTTAAGACTACCAAAAAAGTCGGCCAAAGTTTATAAGATTTTTAATTTTGTAGAGAAACTGCATTTTTGTTAATTATTTTTAATAAAACGCCTATTTTATAATAAATATAATGTCGTTTTACTCAAATCAACCAGTTTTTAATAAATTAATATGACAAATTGGTAGACAATGACATTTGAAATAGCGTGAGCGAATTGCTCGCGCGCGCCCATCCGTGTAATGTTTTAAGGCGCGCCTCCTCACGGGTTAATAATATTAAGAATAAATTAAACCAGTCCAATTAATTATGTGGTTCTTATTAAATTACTGTGCACATTTCTTCAGACTACACTAGACTGGACTGCGCTACGGTTTACCTGTCAATCTGTCCAACTTAGGCTACAGTACCCTCGCTGCGGGCTCTACGAGTGATGGTACATTTTATAGCGGTAAGAGGAAAAAATTATATCCATTTTTAACTCCGTGCCTTGTCGACCAAGATAAAATTGCCATTGTTATTTGATTATCATCTCTCAATAAGTATTTTCTTTGAATAGGTTTGAGAAGCCATATCTATTTGTCTGTTATTTCACGAGATACCCACTGAGAAAATTTCGCTGAATTTTCTGACGAACTTTTCGCAGTTGCGGCTTGTGAACGCCTGACGTTTTTTTTTATATCATCGTCATCTATCAACTAAACTAACGAGTAACTGATTATAGTTTGAGTTTGAAAAGGGAAATTTCCCTTTCAAGTGGAGATTCATGCCTGAATCTGGCACAGGAAAAGGAATCTCAATTACCTCTACCAGTGCTTCAGAAATACGCCCGTCAGAGAAGATAGCACCAAGAAACTCTACATGGATGTCGTTTGCTCAATTTTCCTCTGTTATTTTATGTCACGTAAGATACAATATAATCTAATCTAATGACAATATTGTAACATTCTTTTATAAGTGCCAAAAAATTTCCCATAATAACAATTTTTACAAAAAATGAAAATTTTAACCAACAAAACTGTAATGTCAAACTGTAATGGAATCGGAAGAGTACCTTATCTCTAAAGACAGGCAGGAAACCATCTCCAGTGCGAAAGACTATAATAATTGTCCACAGTTAGTCGTACAAATGAATTGTGGTTGAATTCAAATGGTTTGCTATTCTAAGATCTGAATAGGAACTAGAAATTATATTGTAAGTTTACTTTGTATTGTATTTCTGTTGATTTTGGGTTGAATAAATAGGCAATGTAGTAATAATTATTTATTGTCCAAAGTCTCTAGAAATTGTCTAAAGTACTAACCTTGGATATTAGCATAAAGCTACAATGGGGTTTTTTGTATCACTGAGTAACTAAACGAGCATGTTGTTCAAGTAATGGTAAGCGCTACGCCTGCCCTTTACAGTTACAATGCTACACAGAATTTTGCTTTGCATAATCTTGCGTGGTATCGCACTGCGCTCGTCACCCTGAGGCATTGGTTAAAGTCTCATAGGTCCAGTAAGTTAGCTGGAAACAGTGACCTTCAAACCGGAACACAGTATTGTTTTCACACAACTGCTTGGCAGATGAATATCTGGCAAGCTTCCCCAGGTGGACTCTTGCAGAAGAGGCCTACTACTACTAAACTCATTATTTTAGTAGAAGTACTTCTAAACTAATGAGTTTAGTAGACGTACTACTAACCTAATGAGTTTAGTAGAAGTACTACTAAACTCATTAGTTTAGTAGAAGTACTACTAAACTAATGAGTTTAGTATAAGTACTTCTAAACTAATGAGTTTAGTAGAAGTACTACTAAACTAATGAGTTTAGTAGTAGTAGGCCTCTTCTAGGAAGTTAATAGTGGCATTTCACTATTAACTTCTAACTACTAGCTAATTTTAAGATTGCCTGAATATTTCATCAAAGTCGGTCTAGCCGCTTTGGAGCTCATATGGAACATACATACACACATCGATTTATATGTATAAGTGTATCAATTTATAGATATATATTACATTTTTAAAAGCTACTTCCTAACTCAACGATTTATAGACATATAAAAAATTAAAATCTAGATCTTATATCAGCGTCTCGAGAGAACTTCCTGAAGGGTTCCTTCGTTTATGTAGCACCCTTTGTTAAGACGAGTGGACTGTATCTAGGGGTTGTTGAGGTTATGAAGAAGAAAATTGGTTGGAAAAAAACTCACCGGTGGTCGGCACTTAACTTCCTTTGGAGGCGTCGTTGGGGGCCCCCTTTTGCTAATTGTTGATGGTACACTGATGGTTATTCACTGATTATATTTTATTTCATGTTTTTGATGGAGCGACGCACCGTGTCGGTTCGTTAGAGTTTTGGAAGAGTGAAAGAATGAATAGGATTGGTAGAGTGAATGTGTAGAAAGGACTGAACGTCCATAATGGGAACGAATGAAAGGGCGGGAAGGTTTTAATTTGGAATGGTTGAATAAGAGGCTTTAACATTTATCTTCCCCCCCGCTGGCGAATTGATGAGACAGAAAAGTCTAAAACACATTAAAATTTGTTCACAACCACCAATGCAAAAATCTTGACATATGATAATTGTTATAAAATGATGTCAAGTGTTATTATGATTTAATGATCTATTTTGAAATGAACTTAATGTATAATTGCTATATTTTCACACACAAAAATAATAATAAAAATTAAAAAAAATTATGAAATGATGTCTACACAAACTAGTCATTATTTGGTAGAGGACACAACTTCACAAGAGGTCGATCGAAAACACCTTGTGCAGTCCTGACTGAGGCAGATCGAGGGATACCGTCACGCCCAGGATGTAGTTTAATTATTCTACCAAAATGCCATCGCAGTGGGTGAGTAGTTTCATTTTTTATGATAACGTGTTGATCAATGTTTACTGGAGGTGATGCTTTAGTCCATTTCAATCGCTGTGATAAAGTGGTAAGATACTCACTATGCCACCGAGACCAAAAGTCTTGGTGCATTTTTTGCAACAGTTGCCACCGTGTAAGTCTGTTCATGCTTATGTTGGAATAATCAAGAGATGGCACTGTTGTGAGAGGCGCTAATGTTAAGAAATGTCCTGGGGTTAAAACTGAAACATCTGAAGGATCTGAGCTAAGTGGACAGATGGGCCTTGTGTTCAGGATTGACTCCACTTGAGTCAAAAGCGTGTTAAGTTCCTCATACGTTAGAATTTGTGTGCCAACAACGCGATACAAATGTGTTTTTACGGACTTAACACCCGCCTCCCAAAGTCCTCCGAAGTGAGGTGCTCCTGGTGGGTTGAATTTAAACTCAATACGCTCCGTTTCACACGCGGCGCGCATGAGGTCTATCAGTTGCGACTGTGCGCCCTTAAAATTCGAACCACAATCGCTGTGGATCACATTACACCGACCACGTCTTGCTACAAACCTGCGTAGGGCAGCTAAAAATGCTTCTGTTGATAGGTCAGAAGCAAGTTCTAAATGTACTGCTTTGGTAGCGAAGCACACAAATAAGCACAGATACGCCTTCACAGAACGCGTACCACGATAACGTTGAAAAGTTATGTTAAACGGTCCAGCGTAGTCACAACCTACAGACTGGAATGCTTTGATCTGAGTAACACGAGAACGTGGCAAATCTGCCATTTCAGGTTCAAAATTATGGGGCTTTACACGAAAACAACGGTAACAATTTGATATAACTTGACGAATTGCTCGTCTTGGAGACAAAATCCAAAAATTTTGAAGTAGTAAGAACTGCATTGTTTGTAAACCAGGATGAAAATTTTCGTTGTGAGTACACTGAATGATAAGTTGTGTCAAACGATGCTTGCGAGGAAGCAAAGCTGGGTGTTTTGATTCGTAGCTAAGATCTGACTGAGAGAGCCTACCCCCCACCCGCAAAATGTGATTTTGATCCAAAAATGGGTTAAGTTTTCTGAATGATTTTTCAAATGATGGTGGTGATTGATCACGAAAGGGCAAGTTAACGATGTATCGCCCAGCAACATCCCGTTTATGAGTTGATTGAAATATATCTTCACATTGAATATCTTCCACGGAGTGAGATTGCTTGTTATCTCCAGTAGGTATGTTGTCTAACTCCCAAAATTTCTGAACCGCAATGTCCAGGTTGGTGTCCACTGACACATGATTGATTGATAAAGGAGTGGGGAATGATGAATTTGTCAACGTTTTTCCCATAAGAATAAATCCAAATATTGTATTGATAGCCGTCGCAGCATGATGTCCACCGTCAATTTTTCCTGGTATTAAAATTTGTGGGAATATCTCACCACCAATGAGGATATCCACCGGACGAGAAGAATGGTAATTTTCATCAGCTAGTTTCAGATTTGCTAAGTGTTCAAAGTTTTGAACATTCACCGGATGGGTGGGCATGTTACCACAAATTTTGTCTAAAGTCACTGCTTCCGTTGTGAATGTGGGTTCCACTTTTCCAACTGGTCTAATTTCCAGAAACACTTTGCTTGTAGAACATGCAGGAACCTCACCAATTCCAGACATAGGTGTTTGAGTCTTGTATTGGGACAAGCCTAAACGACGGGCACATGTTTTGGTAATAATGTGACTTTGACTTCCTGGGTCCAGCAGGATGCGCACCTTTTGGAAAGTACCTTGGCCATCCTTTACCTCCACCTCTGCAGTCGCAAGCATGACAAAATGACTACCTGATGATGAACCTGAAGACATATTTGACAATGATGTAACTGGAGTGATCACACCTTCCTTGACATTAGAGTAGGATGACGAAGATGTTTGATGGTAAGCAGCACTTGCTTGTTTATGTTGGGGGTTGACAGGACCACCAGTCTCTGTCCTCTTAGGAAAATGCAACAGACTGTTATGTCGCTGATTGCATGTCTTGCATGAGTGAGTTGAGTTGCAATTTGTTGTTATATGATTGGAACGCAAACAATTGAAGCACAATTTGAATTGTTTAATCACTTGAGACCTTTCTTGTGGGGTCTTTGATAAGAAGTTTGGACATGAGTAAAGAGCATGGCTTTCTTTACACAAAACACATGATTGATTGTTTGATTGAACCAAAAGCATTGTTGGTGTTGACTTTGGTTGATTGGTTGAATTCACACGCTTGTTATGATAATTATTTTGTTGTTGAACTACTGATTTGTTATTCTCATTTGAGAATAATGAGCGTTCTAGTGCACTGCATCGGTCTAGTAAAAATGATTTTAATTCATTAAAGCTTGGGAAATCTTTGCCTGTGCTAGACAACTCAAAGGCTTCACGAGATGCTTTATCTAATTTTGTTAACAATGAATGAAATAACACAAAGTCCCATTCTGAAGTTGGTAATCCCAGTGAACTAAGCATCGCTATGTTTTCACCGTAGACATCAAGCAAGTTCCGCAAGCTCTGGGCTGAACCAGAAGGCATGGCCTTTAAATTATTAATTTGTTCCCAACACATGAATGCTAAATACCTTTTGTTGTTGTATCGATTCACTAAAGCTTCATAAGCGCTCATATAATTAGCTTCAGACACATGAAAAGCACGAATTATATTTATGGGTTCCCCGGACAATGTTGTGATTAGGTATTGAAACTTTTCTATATTTGTTAAATCTGTTCGCTGATGAACAAGTGTGTTAAAGAGGTCAATGTACCCCGGAAAATGTTTGAACTCACCTGTGAATGTAGGTAATTTAATCGGTGGAAGTTTAGTCTTTGGCTTGGGTTGATGACACGGTTGAGAAGGAGAAGCGAACTCCACTTTTGATTCTTTCAAGTATTTACGTTTTGCTTCGAGTACTTCGAAATACATGTCATCAGCTTGCTCTTGGAACACGGACTGCCCTTGCAACTCTTTATCATCTACACCGGCTTTTTGTAATTCACAAACCAAATTGATGTGGGCATCGTTAAAGCCCTCCAAGATAATGTCTAAACGGGAACACCATGTCTCTAACCGCGTTATAAGTTTCGGTTCGGATTCACAATTACGTGCACACAAAAGTGCATCGCTGAGCCGCTTGTGCGACAGGCTGCGTTTCGACTCCCAATGCGCAATCACGGTCTCACTCATTTTGAAATTTGATAGTTGTTATCACTTTTAGCAGAAATTTTACGCCTAAACTTAACTTATTATCGCGCAAACTTTTATAAAACACACTTTACGATGGAGTTTGATAGTTTTCAAACAGAAACGAACACGAAACTGTCACTTGTTTGTCAAAAGTCACAGCATAAACACTATGAGAATGACCGTATGAAATGATCGAACTGTTATCCGGTTTGGGATATTTGGGGTTTTAAAAAAAACCCGAAAACATTTTAAATTTAAATGAATATATTTTAATGAAAGTTTATAGAAGTTTAATGAATGAATTAGTGGAATTTATAGTACTGTCCTTAAGCAGCCCTTACGTGACGGAAGATGGGAAGAGACTGAGCCCCCACTGCACTACATCATACTCATTAGATTTAGAAGGGGCTGAATAGTCATTTAGTAAGCAATAACACTAACTAGGGGAAGGTATAACAACCCCCCGCAGAAGACTAAACTTCAGGGTTTAGATGAGAAGCTGAAGTTTATGTTTAGAATATAAAAGGTCAGAGTGCAATTAATATTTATTTATTTATTTGGATTTATTGAGTTATTTATTTAAGTAATTAAGTGTTTTAATTTTATTTTATTTATTTAATTTTTTACTTATTTTAACTATTCTTAAGATTTAGGGAACTAATAAAAGAAAAATATTTGAAATTATTATATTAATGAATTTAGGAAATCACTCGAAGACGAGGTGAGGAAATAGGGGCGCTAAGTTCAGATTGTGACTCCGAAGGTCGGCGGGAGTTTTGTCTAATAGGTTGTACTATTTCGAGACTGCTGCCGGACTTGACATGTTTATATAACTTATAAGCTAAAAATAGAAAAATCAAAATTATAATAAAGGTTACAGTATTAATCGCATAATGTGTCCCATATTTGTTTAGAAACGAATCTTCATTTATAATTTCATCCGTACTATCTATTAAATTTTTTATTAATTTCTCATTTGAATTTAAATTTTCCAAATTAATATTTTCTAATTTAATAGGAGACACATTCGACGTTATCTTTCTTATCTTAGACAGATTACAACAAGATTCATTTATAAGATTAAAATCCGTGTTCATAATCGTAAGGCTAACATTATCATAATCAAATTTAGGGATCAATCTAGTACTTTTACTATAAGCTGAACAATAGATAGGTAAGGTAAGTATCCCGGTGCCCAGAATATTAAGAGTATAAACCTTAGAGTTTTCACAATCTATTGTTAATTTTATAGGTTCTGATTGAACATAAATCCATTTATTTTGGCGCATAGCATTCCAAATGTTTACGTGTCCAAATATTGTTTTGGTTTCACACTGCACTGGTAGGGACCTAACCACACGCGTTATCAGTTCACTTTCACAGGTGGGATTCTCAGTAGACGATAACACACTAGGTACGTCACAAATATAACTTTCAGGGTTGGCACTTTCACACTTGTCTAATTTATTTAACATACAATAACGGGTTTTGTCTTTGGTCATTGCTATAAACGCACTGCTAGGTATGATGAGGCTATAAGTGTTTGGTTTTACACTATCATGCGGAATGGGTAAGGGTAAATTCCGGTATACAGAATATTCTTCCGGATTTACCAGCGGTACCTTAACTACAAACACTATCTTACCATTATTATAAAAAGAAATTATTCTAGACATACTTAAAATAATAAACATATTATTTAATTCTAAAGCTACCGGCAATCTGACACTTGTGGACAGATGTAGGTGGTTGTCGGCGAGTTCTCTGTATAACTGTATAGGTGTTATCACTGAAGGGTGTATAATGTTTTTACTACTGAGTAACACAGCATTTGTTATGTCTTCTAATTGAAATGAAATTACTAGAATTGCAGTTTCAAGACGATTAAGGATGCTGTCCATTTTGTGGTTAATTAGTAATTTATTTGAAATGAAAGTCACATTCTTCAGGTTTGCAGAGAGTTCGTCGATAGCCAAATTTAGATTAGCTTCATTCATGTTTATCTTATGAATGGTTTGATTATAGCTAGATAAAGTTGATGACGTAATCAGAATATTTTGTTTAATGAGAGAAGCTAGTTTTTTCTCATTATTTTGCAAAGAGTTCATGACCTTGTCATATTTCATGGCATCATCTTCATCTAAAGTTCCGAAAACGGTTTTCAAGATAGAGCCGCCTGCACCGATCCAAGCTGATCGTTTGGTTCTATCGTCAATTAAATGAGAAATCGAATCGAATTCCCTGACAAGGTCCTGATATCGAACCGACAAAGGTTCTACCATGTTGTAGCATTCAGAATGCTCTAAAATATCTATTTGCCGGCATAAAAACTTATAAGTGCCTAAAACTAAGTTAATGTTATTAATATGTGGTTTAATATGAGAGATATCAATGGGAATTACGATGTTTAGGTTCCCATCTCTAATTTTCATGTTTCCCACATACTCGGAATATAATCCGGATCCGTTCTGGATTGGTTGGAGAAAGTTTGGGCTTGCTCCAGCAATAGCGCTGAAATAAACAAATAAAATTTAATGTTATTTTTTTTTCTTAATACTTTTTATAATATTTACTATAATGTAATTTATTTTATGATATTATTTTATTTAAATAATTATTTTCAAGGTGGATCATTATGATTAGCAAGTTTTATCTCGTCGAAGTGGTGATTTATGTGTCGTCTGTTTATTAGTAAGGATACTGTATTATTATTGTTCACTTTTACAATTTTATAGGGGCCTTTCCAAATAGGTGATAAGGCTTTTCTGAGCCGGAGATGGTTTTTTAAATAGACGAAATCGCCAACTTTGTATCGGACGCGACGAGTATGGGTATCATAACGGGTCTTAGACTTTTCTTTTGAATTGTTTATATTTTCGATTGCTTTTTCACGGGAAAGTTTAAGACGATGACTTAACATTTTCAGATAGTCAGGGTAAGTAGGATCTAGAGTTTCTTCAAAAATAGAATCGGGGAGGAATGGTTTATGACCAAACAGAAGCTCATAAGGACTGAAGTTGGTCGTGGAATGGACGCTTGTATTATATGTAAGCATTGCAGTATATACGTATCTAGGCCAATTTTCTTGATTAGAATCAACGAAAGACTTAAGGTACTCCTTTAAAGTGGAGTGGCTGCGCTCAAGTGCGCCTTGTGTCTGAGGGTGATAAGGAGAACACCATAGCTGTTTAATTTTTAAAAAGTCACAAGTTCTTTTAAAGAGGTCAGCTGTGAAATTGCTGCCTTGATCGGTTAATATGGTTTTTGGAATAGCGTACAGTGATATGAAATGTACGAGGCATTCCATGGTTTCTTCCGCTGTGACAGATCGGATTGGATAAGCTACTGAATATTTCGTCAAATCATCTTGGAGGGTTAATATATATTTTATCTTGGCTGTACCGGATTCCGGTAAAGGTCCAACAATATCCATGGCTACACGTTGGAAAGGGCTTGTAGACGTAGTAGTAATTTGCATTGGCGCTTTGTTGGTTTTCCTAAGGGCTTTGTTTTGCTGGCAAAGAGTGCAATTTTTGACGTAATTCTCTATTTCGGTTCTCATACCCTTCCAATAAAATCGTTCTTGGATTCGTTTTAACATTCTAGTCGAACCTAAGTGCCCTGCAATAGGTATGTCATGATTTTCGTGCAATATCTTCTTGATTTCGCTTAAGGTCGGGTAAATTATGTTATTATGGTAAATATTAACAGTTATTTGAGTATTGTGGAAAAGGTAGTTTAACATATTGTAAATCTTTATGAATGAAAGTTTTTCGAATGGACTTTTAAAGTCGGATATTGCAATTTCATTGGAGTCCTGCATTACTACCAGTTCATTCCTGATTAGTTTTAAGGTTTTGAAGATGTCCTGGTAAGAACTCTCATCAAAATGATGAACTTTGGTAAAGGCTAAGAATACGATTTTGTTCTTTATATTCTGTTTTTGGAATGAATAGAGTTCTCTTTCAACGTTTAAAAATTCTTCGGTGTTCTCTAAGTTTGACAACACTTCTGGAATATAAGGATTGCCTTCATCTAAGTCTACCGATGTCGGGATAATAATCGTTTTGCAGGAAGTCTTCAGTAAGGCTTCGTTGTGTTCTATCACGTTGGTATTATAATTATTAGGTTTAGTTATTTCTTTTAAATATGAGGAATAGTCATGGTTATTAAGAGTTTCAGAGATTGGAGAAGGAATAGCAGTAACATCGGGTAGAATGCCATTATCATCATGATTGTTTTCTAAGATTGGAGCGGATTCGGGCAAATTAACTTGATTTTCCTCAGTTAGATTAGGAGTAGGAGGATTAAGTGGGCTGAAATCAACACCAAGGTTGTCGTCGTAGGGACTAAGATCTAAAGGACCAAGGTCGATTAGAGGCTCTTCGAGAGTGTCTGGTAAGACTGGATTAACCGGAAATCGGGAAAGGGCATCAGCGGCATTATTGAGCTTTCCTTTCCGGTATAGGATTTCATAGTCGTATTCTTCAAGTTTTAATCTCCATCTTTGGAGTTTACTACTTGGGTCTTTGTGATTAAATAACCATTTAAGTGGTCGATGATCAGAGATAATTTGAAATTTGTTACCGTAAAGGTAAGGGCGGAAAGTTTTACAGCCGAATATGACAGCTAATAACTCCTTTTCGGTTGTGCTGTAGTTAGATTCACTTTTATTAAGTGTTCGTGATGCATAAGCAATTGGTTTGTCTTTACCGACGGTGCCTTGAGAAAGCACAGCGCCTATGGCGTAATTTGAGGCATCGCAGGTAAGTACGAATGGTTGGGTAAAATCAGGGTAAATAAGAAGAGGAGCAGTAGTCAATTTGTGTTTTAGACTATCAAATGCTAGTTGCTGCTGATTTTCCCAATTGAAAGGAGTATCCTTTTTCAAAAGGTTTGTAAGAGGTTTCGCGATTTTGGAGAAGTCAGGAATAAAACGGTGATAATAAGATACAAGTCCAAGGAAGGATTTAATATCTTTCGGCGTTTTTGGGATTGGAAATTGAGTAACTGCTTTTATTTTTTCTGGATTAGGCTTTACACCTTCTTCTGTGATTACATGTCCGAGATAGCCAACTTCACGTCGGAGAAATTCACATTTATCGGGTTGTAGTTTTAAATTGAATTTACGCAGTTTTTCGAAGATAGCCACTAGGCTATCTATTTGGGAGATCAGATCATGACCATAACAGACAACATCGTCTAAATATACGTAGCAACGGACGCCTTGGAGACCGGATAGAGCTGTATTCATCAGCCTCTGAAAGGTTGAAGGGGCATTTTTCAGCCCGAATGGCATCCGCGTGAACTGGAAGTGTCCCTCAGGGACATTGAAGGCTGTTTTGGATTTGTCAGCTTCATTTAGACGAATTTGATGAAACCCGGAAGCTAGGTCCAAGGTCGAGAAGTATTTGCTGTTTCCCAGCTGATCTAAGATTTCTGCGATTTGAGGAAGAGGGTAAGTATCACCGATAGTGACATCGTTTAATTTTCGATAATCTATTACGACTCTCCATTTTTGGATATTTGAGGCATCGCGCTTTTTGGGCACTACCCATATCGGGGATGACCATGGAGAATCAGAAGGTTCAATAATATTTTGATCTAACATTTGTTCAATTTGGTTTTTAACCTCTTTCTTATGAATTTCAGGAAATCGGTATGATTTTGTATGAATAGGAACGTCAGTAGTAGTTTTTATCTCGTGTTTCAAGGCATTAGTACAAGTAAGATATTCTCCGGGTAGATGAAAAATATCAGAGAAGTCAGAGCACACCTGATAGAGAGCTTCTTTCTCTTCAGTGTTCAGATGAGAAACACGTAGCTGGTTGAGTACTTCATCCGTACGTTTGAAAGTATCCTTTGGGATAATAGAATTTACATTGTTTACGGGATACGGAGTCTGAGGAGTTTCCTTGAATACAGAGGGATCAACAGAGGTAAGTTTTAAATTTAACGCAGATTTTAACGTCATAGGATTCTCGGAAGTATTGATCACGGATATATTTATTCTATTGTTTTCTTTGACTCGAACAAAACAATTTGCGATCAATAAATTGGCGGACGGACTTTGATCGAGGACGAGACCTTCTTTTATATCTGGATTTTGAACGGAACATTCGATAATAGTTTCGGTTCTAGCGGGTATGATATACGTAGGATCACAGAAATAGAGTTTTAGACATGCCTTTGCAAGACGAAGTACGTTGTAATTGTAATCAATGTTACAACTATAGGCATTTAGCAGGTCCGTACCTATGATTCCATCATAGGGGAGGTGTATTTTGTCAATCACATGAAATTTGTGAGACACGTTAGATTTTGGGAGACACATATTTAATTGAAAATGGCCCAACGTTTGGACGGATTCTTCTAAAGAGTCAATACCTTTTAGATGGATAACTTCTCTTATAAGTTTAGGACGATTTTGCATACAAGATCGTTTTATAAGGCTGACAGATGATCCTGAATCGACTAGCAAGGATAATGGAATGTCAGAGACAGAGGAATCAACTAAGACATGTGGTAATAGCATTTTTGCAGGATCATTCGTGATTTCGAAGACATTAGAGTTAGATTTTTCTAACCTAATACGGCTAGTTTCTTTCGATTTTGGCATATCCACCTGATTACGTGGTTGCTTGGTTTTAGCGATTAATTCACAGGTTTTTGACTGCTGCAGGTCAACATTGTGGCGTTGCTGCTGGGATCTGGAAATCACTTTAGTAACTTTCGATTGCGGCAGGTCAACGTTATGACGTTGCTGCTCGGATTTTGAAATCGATTTAGAAGCTTTTGACTGTGGCAGATCAACATTACGATGTTGCTGCTCGGATTTAGAAGCTTTTAGTTGTGGCAGGTCAACGTTCTGACGTTGCTGCACGGATTTAGAAATCGATTTAGAAGCTTTTGAATGTGGCAGATCAACATTATGACGTTGCTGCACGGATTTAGAAGCTTTCGATTGTGGCAGATCAACGTTATAACGTTGCTGCTCGGATTTAGAAATCGGTTTAGAAGCTTTTGATAGTGGCAGATCAACATTATGACGTTGCTGCACGGATTTAGAAGCTTTCGATTGTGGCAGGTCAACATTATTACGTTGCTGCACGGATATAGAAAACGATTTTGAATTTCGCGATTGTGGCAGATCAATATAGCATTGCTGCTCGCGTTTAAGCATTGATTCAGAGACGGATTTAGTAAATTTAGGCTTGCAATCTTGTAACGATGCTCGCGATTTATAGTTCACTGAATCAAGGTTATGACTACCATGTAACGGAGTCAACTTGGATTTAGAAATACATGATTTTGAAGCAAAGGTGTCGGATTCAGAAAAGCGAAGTCCCGCACGACACCGGGACGAGACATTTATTCGTTTTTTGAATCATAATCTACTTCATCATGACCTTCGTTATCTTGGGGCTCGTCATCTGACGTGTCGGAAATGAAGTGAACTCGTGAGAATTGTTTTTGCTGAGGCTTAAAGCCTGAACCAGATGGTTGTTGTTGGTCAGTGTTTCGGAATCGGTTATTATTGTACTCGCGTTTGCGGCAGTTTTCGATCACGTGACCAACGGTTTTACAGTAGCGGCAAAACAATTTACTTCCGCTATTAAAATTTTTGGCATCAGGACGTGGTTGAGGAATTCGATTGCGATTAAGATCGTTATTTGATGAAGACGACGTCATTCTCTTTGACATGCTGTCTGAAATTTTCTCTTCCGCAACGGCGAAATTTACGGCAGTATTAAGATTTTCGGGATTACGACATCTCACAATGGTTGCAATCTTAGGATTAAGCCCTGTGACAAAAGTATGAAGGGCAAGGTCCTCCATGGCTGCGACTCGACCACTCAGTTCCATTTTACGTTTAGTCGGAATTGATATATTAATCTCAGAGATTAATCTGGCTAAACACGTCTCAACTCTCAGAGAAAACTGATTGGCCGTTTCGTTATGCGATTGTTTACATTCTTGTAATTCAGAAAGCAAATGCGCGTAATGTTTTTTCTCACCAAATTGGGTTTTGAGGAATTCCTCTAATTGATTCCAGTTCTCAAGTTCTTTAATAGCACACGCGACTTGAGCTTTGCCTTCTAATTTACTCAAAATTAGCTTAAACAGGATATCTTTTTGCCATGGGGCGGCTAAATCAAGTGCATTTTTGCAATTAATTATGAATGGATTTAATTGTTCTCGGTTACCATCAAATTTCTTTATGAACTGTGTAAGGATATTTAATTCCACAGTTATAGGCGGTTCTTGACTAACGGACCTTGAAGGAGCTTTTTTAGCGGCCGTTTCTTGGTTTGTTACGGTCAAGGACACTACTTCAATCGCCTCTTTCGACATTTTCGATTGAATTAATATAGGACACAGAGGAAATAACAATTAAAATTCAGTAGAATAAATTGAATTTGAAAGTGATAGCCCTAACGAACTAAAACAATGACCAAAGACTCACAGGAGACAGAACGCGTAGGCGGCCGCGATAAGCTGCATTCTTTGGCGACGATGACGCGACGACTCGGCGTAACCTTGATTACCAAGGTTATAATCCGGGGTCTGGAACACGGAGCTCGGTGCTGGATGGGCTACAATCACAACTATCGGGGGTGATTGAAGCCTCTTACTGCACGTGTAGAACCAGGTGACGTCGCGATGATGGATGAGCCTCTTCCCTTGGAGAATGAATGATGCAGGATACAGCGAAGAAGAAAAGTTTATTTCAGGATACGGCGACTTTTCTTCAGGATACAGAGATTCTCCGTTCAGGGCGCAGAGATTTTTTATATTCACAGGACACAGTTGGATTTATTTTATAAGGCACTTTTGTTTTCACTTAAACTTCACTGATTTTGAATTTTATGAGGTCCAAAGCTAGTTTTAGAGTACGGAGACGGACCAGGGGACCTGACTGATCCCTTTACGCTGCCACCATTAATGTTATCCGGTTTGGGATATTTGGGGTTTTAAAAAAAACCCGAAAACATTTTAAATTTAAATGAATATATTTTAATGAAAGTTTATAGAAGTTTAATGAATGAATTAGTGGAATTTATAGTACTGTCCTTAAGCAGCCCTTACGTGACGGAAGATGGGAAGAGACTGAGCCCCCACTGCACTACATCATACTCATTAGATTTAGAAGGGGCTGAATAGTCATTTAGTAAGCAATAACACTAACTAGGGGAAGGTATAACAGAACGAACATCGACGAATTTGATTCGGTTTGTTCGTATTGCCGGCACACAAACGCAATTTGTCGGCACACAAACAAACACAATCTTTGCTTGAGTTACTTAGGCGCTGTATGTTACACGTAAGTATTAACACAATTGTTTAATGATTTATCACGATAAGCTGTTATTATTAAGTGTCGCATGTTACACATAAAACAACGATTGAAATGATAATTAATGTTCAATTTCACAAAATTGAATACACGAACACAAATGTTTTGATTAAATGGACTCTCCCAATGACACGATATGAAGTTGGACTCACCCACAGAACGAACACAGCTCAATACTTCCAACCTACCTAAACTCCGGCGCGTGTGCGCAGATCGGTGAAATACAAAGTGTAGGTATTTTTACACCAACTTTTTTGCAAAGTTCCTCACACAAAATGAATGACTGAGTTTGTTTGATGAATTAAACACAAAATATGATATGCGTTGTGATCGATATGTTTATATGATGCTAATAATTCGAATTATAGGTTTTGCAATTTGGTTGTTGTGTGCAAATATGGCGGCTTGATGACGCTAAAATTTTCACAAGTTGAAACGAGTTTACGATTTGAGCATAGGAAACCGATTCTAAGTCGAAATCCGGTTCGACGAGGACCAAAAATGATGTTAAGACGAGTGGACTGTATCTAGGGGTTGTTGAGGTTATGAAGAGGAAAATTGGTTGGAAAAAAACTCACCGGTGGTCGGCACTTAACTTCCTTTGGAGGCGTCGTTGGGGGCCCCCTTTTGCTAATTGTTGATGGTACACTGATGGTTATTCACTGATTATATTTTATTTCATGTTTTTGATGGAGCGACGCACCGTGTCGGTTCGTTAGAGTTTTGGAAGAGTGAAAGAATGAAAAGGATTGGTAGAGTGAATGTGTAGAAAGGACTGAACGTCCATAATGGGAACGAATGAAAGGGCGGGAAGGTTTTAATTTGGAATGGTTGAATAAGAGGCTTTAACACCCTTTACGTACCTATTAATGTTGTATATATATATTGCAACTATTTCTCTGGCTACGAGTTTTAATCTCACAAATTCGTCGGTTTCTGTTCAGACATTGTTTGTTTAGCTGCAAGTCATAAGCGGTAGCGTTTTAACATTTTCTCGAGGATGATGGGCCAGGATCGCTGTAAAATTAAACTTTACTAGTTTAATCCAGTAGGTTTCAAAAGTGTCAAGATTATTTTGCTCTCACTTTTTCGATTGGCACTATTCCATCGAAATAGATAGAGTTGGAAAGAATAGGAAAGACTTTTTCCTTCTACCCACAGTCGTCGGGACAATAGGTGGGACAGTCAATACTACACGCCCAAATGTGATAGTCAAACGGTTTGTCTTAACCTTCTTACTAGCGGGTTAACTTCTGTAATGGTCATTCTTACACACATTTTTGACGCGCGTGCAAACGTCATTGTAGTTCTATATTTATTCTGTGTTTATGGTTAAAGAAAAGTTCGCTGTGTTCTTTAGCCTTGTCCCCATCGCCGAGGGGGCGAAACGCGAGCGGTGCCCACATAACAATCGTAGCTATTTGACATTAACGAGCGAACTTCACCCATTAGATGAGATTACTCCAGTTAAAATACTTAGACAGCGACGGAAGCAGTGATTGAACTTCGGGAAATGCAGGGATTTTATCAACGCATGTTCAACACACGTAGGTAATTTTATCAACGTATGTTCAACGCATATGAGAATATTATTACTGGGCATGTGAGAATTTAGAACAGGAGGCATACCATGACGTCTTATAGCGATTCAGTTGAGGACTTAAACTGAACCGCGTCGCATAATCATACCGTGATGTCTTATTTTTTATGTTGCTTATTAGCGACTCAATTTAGGTTGCTGCCATTTTCAACCTTAACTGGATCCGGTCTAGGTTGAAAATGGCAGCAACATAAAAAATAATACATCACGGTACAATTATGCGACGCGGTTCAGTTTAGGTCTTCAATTGAATCGCTATAAGAGGTCATGGTAGGCCTTCAGATGTCTCAGGATGACGAGCGCAATGCGGTGCCGAGTAGGATTATGCAATGCCAAGTTCTGGGTGGCTGTACGAGGTCCCAAAAAAGCCCCCCAAATCAAACACAGATCGAGGTGCAAAGTATGAGTTTTATATTCAAAAAACTTAAATTAGGTTATTGTTTTCGCGGAACGAAACGCTTGCGCGATTCAGGATTTTGTCGCTCAAGTCAACCTGCCATCTGTTATTAAACTTAGGAACTAAATCTTCAAAAGAGGTTTCATAATAATATAAAGAGGTTTATATAGGCGTTGGCGCCTAAACAGTGGCACTGTTACTGTTATGGGCAGGCGTAGCGCTTACCATCAGGTAGATGATTTGCTCGTCTCATCGCTCAGTCAAATAAAAAAGCAGTATAGTTATTCATTCATAAACGAACATTTTACGCTCATATTGAATTTTAACAACTTACATTGGAATTTATCAACGCACATAGGAAATAGCAACGCATACAGGGAATTTGATTATAGCTTTTCAGCTTGACGGGATATTTCTATCCTAAAACAAGATTTTTCAGATAGTTCTTGAGCCTTACGCTTAGCTTCTTTATTTCTTTTTTTTTTTTTTTTTTTCTTTAGACCACATCGTATCTCAACATCAGAACCAATAATTTGTTTTTTTTTTTATTGGAGTTTACCTCCTTAGGAATTGATTTTCATATAAAGGCCCCCGGTATTGACCTTTTCCGAGCAGTGAAATTAATACAATCATCATTCAAAAGCGTTATCTTTTCTGTCACCTGAATGACATATATAAATTGAATGACGTTTGGTGGAGTGACGTCAACGTCAAACTGACAGTGTCACAATGACGTATGCATGTAAGATTCGAGCTTATTGGGGGCCAACTAAAACAAATTTATAACTTTTCAAAATATTTTACTTTAAATGTGACAGATTGACTACTGTCTTAAAATATCTGTATTTACTGTAGTAAGCTTAAAGGTCTCGAAAAACGTCATTGAAATTTTGCTCAGAGCAGATTGTTAAGGGTGATTTTAAAAGTTCATTGCTCGCTTATTGATAAAGCAATGATACTTTCTTGTGAGAAGAGTACATTTTTTTAATGTGACAGCCTCTGTTCGCTGTTGGTAACCTAGTCTAAAAAAAATACAGTCGAATAGAGAATCTCCTCCTTTTATGAAGTCGGTTAAACATTCATAAGTAATGAAAAAGGCATACATTGAAGATAGTATTTATGATAAACGGTTTAGGATAAAGTTTTAAGTTTAATAAAGTTGCCATAAAAGGTACTAAATAAAAATATAACACTTTGAAAATGATGTATGTCTGTCTGTTTGTTGTCATATTATATCAGAGTCAATTGCAATAACACTTAAAAAATTAAATATATTTGTTGTAAATTATATATCTTCCCAGACAAGCTTTTATAAAATACGTATTCGGTATTTGATTAGAATTGGACTTTTTTTTTATTTGACTAAGTAACGAGACGAGCAAGTCGTTCATCTGATGGTAAGCGCTACGCTTGCCCATAATAGTCACAGCACCACCCAGAACATTGCATGCATAATCCTGCGTGGCACTGCACTGCGCTCGTCACTCTGAGACATCGGCTCTAAAGTCTCACATGCCCAGTAATTTCACTGGAAACAATGCCCTTCAAACCGGAACATAGTAATGTTTGCACACTACTGCTTGGCGAATGAATATGTACTTCCCCAGGCAGCCTATTGTAGAAGAAGCCTCCCACAACTAAAACTAATTATAACTTATTCTCATATTATTTGGACTTAGTTCCGAGTCAAAACTGACTTGCAAAATCCCAGAACATACAAATGAAGTGAACTAGAAGCTTTTAATAACCTTAATTAACATCATACGAGTAAAAACCGAGCAGTCGCTAAGAAAGTATTTAAGATGCGGTGCGGTGCAAATGGTGTGAAGACATGTTTAACCAAAGCCAGGCGGCTGGCCTAGATAACTGTTTTCTAATATCGAAGAAAAATACCATCGCGAACGAAGACGCCGGTAAAAGCTAGCTACTAAATAACTCACCGACAACAAACCAAGAACTCACTGTATTTTTATTTCACCACACATTATTTGTTGTTTACAAATAGCACCAATTTGAATTTAAAATAAGTTCCTTGGGGAAACTCGGTAGGAAGCGGTTTTCGTTGCGGAGCTCTTTCGCCTAATATAGCGGCCATTTTGGATAATTCTTCTTTTGTTTCAGTAAGAACGGAAGTTTTACTGAAAATTGTTGAAGAAATTTGTCCACGATCCCACTTTAACCTACTAATATTATAAATGTGAAAGTTTGTAATAATGTATGGATGTATGTTCCTCTTTCATGCAAAAACTACTGAACGGATTCGAATGAAATTTGGAACACATATTTTATAACCAGGATTTAGTAATAGGGTACTTTTAATCCCGATAGTATGTTCCCGTGGGACAAAACGGAAACTACGCGGGTGAAACCGCGGGGCGCAGCTAGTAATATTATGAATGTCAAAGTTTGTAAGTTTCGATGTTTGTTACCCAATCTTAATGGATTTGGATACATTTCGGCACACCAATAGTTAATGAATTTATTTTTTTACGTAATTGTCATTCGCTTTTCGTTGATAGTTGATGAAGTATTATTTCGGAAATAGATATGTTATCCACCAATCCGGACCAGGCTCCCGTGGTGCATTATGGCCTAACCCTCCTCACGAAAGTGAAGGGAGACCCGTGCCTAGCAATGGGACGATATGGGTATTTGCTCCGCTGTTGAGCACGGGTCTCCCCTCACTTTCGCGAGGAGGAATAGGCCTTAATCCTCCACTGGGGCCCTGTTTGGATTGGTGTATCACCTTTGAAGCAATTCTCGGGTAGGTATATGGGTTTCCTCACGATGTTTTCCTTTACCAAAACGCGGGTGATAAATTCTTAATTAACATAATGCGTGTTTTAGTATATCTATCTTATATATCTTTATAAAAATTTTATGTTGGTTTGTGTACGCTTCAAAAACTCAAAAAGTTGTGCACCGATCGAGCTGAAATTTTAGCATGATATATAATCCGCATCAAGGATTGTTTTTATCTATTTTTTTCATCAGTGACATATCAGCGAATGTGCGAATGTGCCACAGCGAAGCGTGGCAGGGCACAGCTAGTTTCTAATAATTAAGTAAAATTCTAAACACCACGGTTACATAACAAGAAACTCTTTCTCTGAACTTTGTTTATTAAGCAAAAACTTTCACAAACAATTTGGTCCATTGTTTGTATCTCTTTATCTAAATTAGAACAGGCTTCTTGTATCAAGTTTCTTACTTAACGACTTAATTAGAGATTCAAGTTTAAGTAATTTGTTGTACTTAGCTTAAGTACGAGTAGGTACGTTAATGCCTGTTTTCACGAATCACAAATAAGGTTACACCTATGTAACCTAATGTCTAAAGTTAGCAAACACATTATTTTTTCAATATATGAACAAAAAAAGGGAAAAAAGAAAAAAAAATATTAAGATTTTCCACAGGCACTGTTTCCAGCGAAATTACTGGGCATATGAGACTTTAGAGCCGCTGTCTCAGGGTGACGAGCGTAATTCGGTGCCGCGCAAGATTATGCCATGCTAAGTTCTGGGTGGCACTGTAACTGGTATGGGCAGGCGTAGCGTTTACCATCAGGTGAACGACTTGCTCGTATCGTCACTCAGTCAAATAAAAAATAAAAACTCAGACTTTGTAGTCGGTTCTTCAAAATACACAATAATTACATAACAAAAAGAAAAGGTTAGTGAAACATTTTTGACGTGACAACTTCTAATAAATCGATGAACGCCGGCTGCATGCACAAAAAAGTTGACACATTGTCCCGTTACACTCATTGTACGCTTGCGCCGCATCTATCTCTCTTCTCTTCTTGACAGGTTAATTACTCTGGCATTTTAAAAATCTTATTACTAGTATAATTGCAAGTATTTATTCTTTTATTATTAAAAAATTATTCAATTTTATTCTAAGTATGCAATAATTCCATCAATGTTTTGTTATGACGTCACGTTAAACTATCGTCCGTAAACCAACTTTACACACAACCAATTTTTTTGCCCTAAGCTTTGGATATCTCTGGGTTAGTGAAAACAGGCATTAGTCTTAAAGGTACGCTGAGCAATATTTGTTTAGGAAATTGTTTTCATGTGTAGGAACAATTAACGTCAAAATGGAGCAGGGTGCTTTACTGTACAAATTAATTAGAAAAATTTTCAATTCAGCGTTTTGACGGATGGAACAAAATTGAATAGAAAATGTTTAATCATCGCTACTTAACTTATAAATGTGTAAGTCAGTCTTTAAAGAAAAATATATAACTAAATCTGAAGTACAATGGACGGACTTATAGCTAAAAGCAATCATTTCCAATCAACCTTATGAAAAAATCTATCGTGATTGCTATTTTCTCTGCCGCTATTATGACACTGTCTTCAGTTGCACTGTTCATCTTTAACACTTCGCTTTTCGTCGTTCGCTTTAATTTTGTGAATTTTTGTCTATACGATCCATGCGACATTTGAGGGGTTAAACTTTTCAGGTCAATTCACCTAATTCTGTTTACGAAGCTGTTCAAATTACCGTAACAATGTTTACAAATTTATGCAGCTGACGTAGTAGGTAATATTCTGAATTAATTAATGAAGTTGGAATATAACGTAAATTGAGTAAATGCGGTTTATTATTTACTTGTTATATTTAAATGAATAAAATACATTTATTTTGAATAATTATGTCATTTTGTTATTTTATCATTTAAATATATCCAAACATTAAAATAGATAAATATATAGATATACTATTTATTTATGCGCCTCAAAACAAAGACACAAACGAATAACAAATTAAAAAGATACACATAAAAATATATCGCAATGATAATAACCCGGAATAATATAATTTGATCAAATGACGTATTTACCTGACTGCTCAAAAGAGAGTTATGTTTTAGAGTTAAACTCGATAATTTTATTGACAATTTAAAACTCTCCCGTGTTACCATTTCAGCGCCAAACCCCAAAATTAATTAACCGCAGTACGGTATAATTTAAAAACATGTAGGTAATTTGTCAAATAAAGACAACGGGGGGAAATTGCGCATCCCCTATTATTTTGCAATTAGGGGTTGAACACGACAAAGCAACAGTAAGGGTAATAAAAATAAAAACAACCATGGTTGTCATTTTTGATTTCGTGGTCATTTTTGAAGTAAAACTTCACGCACGCTTGACTTGGGGAGTAAGCTGGTGAATGCGTTACGAAAAATGTGATCGGGCGAGGCGAACGGAAGTTGAGTGGGAGATATAAGTTAGTGAAGATAGACATAGAGAGAGTAACGTTTCGTTAATTTTTTTAATATCTTATGAATTTTTTTAAATATTTTTCGGAATATTTTTTAGACGAAGTTTTACATCTACTATGTGTCCGAGCACACTTTTCGTTTTTTTATAATTATCATTATTTGGTCCGTTAACTTGTTTTATAAAAATCCAATATGGCTGCACAGTCGCCATTTTTCTTTTTTTTGACACTTAATAATTATTTATTAACCTATGTCACTTTAGTGAATAAAGATAATCCAATAATACCTTTTTTACTAACATTAATTAGGGTATTTAGGCTGTATCAAAGGAACATAAACTTTAAAGAATTAACCCCCCTCTTGGGCAAACGGGTAAAAAGTTTCGATAACTACTTCTCAGGACATCTCATTTCCTATTAAAGTTCGTCCATTAATGTTTCCCTACAATTAAAGTCAACAATTCCTTCAGCAAAGTTCCTGAACAAGAAAACCGCTGCCAGATCACGTAAATCTTTGCAGTAGCAAAGCGATAGCAATCACTCCGCGATCGTTTGCAAAATATCGCCAGAAATCTTATTACGGAAACCGACCGCCTGCCTATTGTCCCGCCTGTCGCAGTATGCAAATTGGTAATAGGTACTAGCGCCACTAGCGATAGCACTGCAATAGATGGAAAAAATAAATGCAATTTTGTTTTGGCAGTTTTTTAGTGACGTTTCGTATCGTGACGTGAATGTTCGCGATATATAAAATATGTCTGTCGCAATCCTGCCGTTAGATTCGTAATACGGCATTCGTAATAGGGTAACAGCAACAACTTTGTACCAACCAGGGTAAGAGGTCTTTGTTGAACCTTCTCGGGGATAACTTTTAGACCTGCGTTAGAAGGTCGCGATGGTCGATTCCGAGAGGTTTTAGTCGATTGTCTCGATTGTTCAGACATCTCGATGGTTCTCCATGAGTTCGCAGTCGATTTTAAGTGAATTTGAGTTGTTTTATCGTGTTTAGACCGATTAATCTTTACAGAGATTAAGTAAAGAACGCAACAGCTTACTATATGCGTACACTATTATTTTCATTGTGTTTCATTTTCTTGTCTAGTTTTTCCATGTGTATTTGTCTGTTGTGTCAGGATAAATGTTTTCCTTTCTTCTTTATCTATTCATTCAGCGGAGAGGCAATCGATTTGAAACAATCGAAAAACATCTCGCAAGGTTTTGAAGTAACATTGTCACTTTCATTGCAACGATTAAAATACCTAATAGATATTTTAATGTAAAGTCGGAGAGCGAGATATTTCAGAATCGATTGAAATTTAGCACCGAATGCGATTATTTCGATTTCTGAAACATCTCGGTCTCGCCCAACTCTATTAGAAGCTCTCGAATACTTTGAATATGTAAAAGCTTCGATGTAGTTGTTAAAGCAGAAGTTTGTAAAGTTAGGTTTTTCTTGGTATGATATTACACTGTGAGTCCTAGATAACCTTGGATAAAAAACTTGGTTACATGGTCAAAATTGATCGTCAAGAAATTCCAAAAGGGACGGGAAGATGGGCTATTTAAAGTTTGAGGCATTATAATAATAATAACCTGTCACCATCACATGCATAGATCCTTACTCCTAATTTCCGGTGTCTAGAGAATCGGGGACTACGAAAAAGATTACGATTTCGAAGATTTTTATGGTAAAATAATCATTTTATTGGATTTTCTTACTAAACGAATTTGCTTAAAATATTTTTTTTTTAATTTTATGTTATATTATATACTTTTATCAATACTAAATTGGACCATTAGTCACGATGTTAGTATAGTAAAACAATCACCGGATTACTCAAAATTAATAATAATAATAATAATAATAAATCATTTATTTCAGATTTAAAATCCATACAAACATAAATAAATCATACAATAAAAATCAAATAAAATTACATAAAAAAAAAAGAAAGAAAATCACAAAAATTACAAAATTAAAATTAAAAATTAACATTTAAAAATTATAACTAGTACCTAAATTTTACCCCCTGTCAGAGTCCGCATCCATCGGCTCTGCATGGGACAGTCCTGACGCGTACTGCACCGTCTCGTTTGAGGCGGCGTGCGTCCTGGCTGGCACGCCACCCTGGGACCTCGATGCCGAGGCCCAGGCGATCGTCTACCTGCGCAACGCCGAGGCGAAACGGACGGGAGTCCGGCCCCCTCCGGAGGTGGTCAACCGATGGAGACAGCAGGCGAACGATGACCTCCTCCGGAGGTGGTCGGAGAGACTTGAGAGCCCGACGGCTGGCCACGAGTTGGTGGCCGCCATCCGGCCCGAGCTCGCCCAGTGGCTGGGGCGCAGGCACGGTACGCTGACGTACCACCTGGCGCAGATCCTGTCAGGACATGGTTGTTTTGGCAGGTACCTGTTCCGGGTGGCGCGTCGGGAGCCAACACCTGCGTGCCACCACTGTGGCGGAGCCGAAGACACGGCGCAGCACACCCGCGCCGTGTGCCCCGCCTGGGCAGAGCATAGAGCTGCCCTGCAGGCGGTGATTGGCGGGGACCTCTCGCTGCCGGCCATCATTCGCAAGATGGTCGGCAGCCCAGAGGCTTGGGAGGCGGTGGTGGCATACGCCGAGCGCGTAGTGCCCGAGAAGGAGACGGCGGAAAGGGCGCGGGAGGATGATGTCCTCTCGCTCCCGATCCGCCGCCGCCGGCCAGGTCGCAGGAGGCTGGCGTATGCCCACCACCTGCCACCATAACGGGGACTAGGGGCGGAGGATCGGGGGATCCTTCGCCCCACCACATAGTCCCGAGGCGAGATGCGCTCTGTGATGTTCTCCAGAGCGCATCCATCCTAGGCGAGGCCGAGTGCCCCTAGAGGCGCGTCCGCGGCAGTCGCCCGGACGTCCGCAGGGGTGGTCGTGGAAGCGCAATCGCGAGCCCGCGGCCACCCCAACATGCGGAGAGAGAACATCCCGGGGTTTTTAGTGGGTACACCCAGTCAGCGCGCATCAGTAGGATGCGCGCTGACGGGGGACCCCCACATAACCAGCCGGCCTCCCCCAAGGCCGGTGGTATCAATAAGGTAATTTCCCCCGGGCAACAAAAAAAAAAAAAAAAAAAAAAAAGTCCTGACGCGACACAACCATCTGCAGGATGCTATTGCGGCTGCCTCGCACGCGCTGCAGTAGGGAAGCGACTTTCTTGCGAATGATCGCATGAAAGTCGTCCGTACGTGCTTCAGCGAACATCGTAGATGCACTGCAATAACGAGGCAGCCGCACCAACATCCTGAAGATGTCATTATATTGGACTCGTAGGTCACTGGCAGCCCGGCGAGTATGGTTTACCCAGAGGCTGCTCGAGTAAAACGACTGGCAGTATGCCTTGAAAAGAGTGATTTTCACGTCCCTCGAGCAGCGTGCAAACCTGCGTGCGATCATATTTCCCCGAACTGCCAGCGCCCTACGTTCCCTTTCAATATCCGCGTCATCCTTAAGGTCCTCGGTAACAATGTGCCCTAAGTACTTGAACCTAGTCACCACTTGCAGAGCCACACCATTAAGCATAATAGGCGGAACACGTACTGGCTTAATTCTCCCACTCTTAAATAGGAGTACCTCACTCTTTTTCGAATTATAGCTCAGTCCATGCTCCGCCGCATATGCCTCACAAATTGCAATTAGCTTGCGTATCGACCCAACCGACGGGCCCAGCAGAACCATGTCATCGGCATAGCTGATGTTATTGACACTTACGCCGTCTATAATACAACCTGTATGAGTACTGCTGAGCTCGCCGATGAGGCCGTTTACATACAGGTTGAACAGCAGAGGAGAGGTGATCCCACCCTGCCGCATGCCACACTCCATGCCATACGCATCAGATAGCATCCCTGCCCACCTAACCTGATTCCGCTGACAACCATACCAATGCCTTAATAAAGAAACTACTTCCCCTGGCACACCCGAAACCTGTAACTTGTCCCAAAGCTTACCATAGAGTACGGTATCAAAAGCCCTGGACAAATCAAAGAAGCAGGCGTAAACCGGTGTATCTCTGTTCGTGTAGTACCCGACAGCCCGCTTAAGACACACGATCGCAGCTTCCGTTGAAAGTCCTGCTCGAAAGCCAAACTGAGCATCATGCAGTTCAACGTGCTGCAGCATAATATCGTTAAGCAAGCTGTCAAGTACCTTAGCCAGTATAGTTGCCAACGAGATAGGCCGGTAGTTGCTCTTATTCGACGCGTCCCCAGTCTTACACTTAATGATCGGAACAACAATTGTCTTGGTCAATTCGTCTGGTAAATAACTATGGCACAGGCACAAGCTGTAAAACATGGAGAGCACGCGCGGCAGATGACCCCCAGCATACATGAGATGCTCAATGCTGAGACCGTCATGCCCAGGAGATTTACCTCTGCTCTTCTCTGCTCTGCTCTGCTCTGCTCTGCTCTTCTCCTCTCTTTATTAATGCTACTAGGTAAAATTTGTTCAAAAATTAGCTGGAATTGATATTTTTTTCATAAATTAAGCAAAATGTAAGTATTAGAATATAGGCTTAGAAGCATAATATGTAGTACCTAATTATCCGTCTACAAATATTTTGACTGTGAGATTTTCAATTGTTTGCAATTTATTTTGTTTCAGAGACATTCCGTTTCAGTCTGCTGCGCAAACATTTTCCATTGTTCGAGACCCATATTTATTTTTGACTAGAAATTCACAGACGAGACCTTTAACGCTGGGTTTAGGTATTTAAATGATATCTGTTTTCTAGACCGATATCAAATCTTTGACAAAGATCTAGTGTAGTGCAAATAATATACGATTATATATCCAAGTATAACAAAAAAGAAGGCCAATGGGCTGTGGAGCTATGGGAACAAGCCGGTACAGCTGCATCCGTGGAGAAAATTGATTTAGGGGTTTTTTTCGTATTTTTTTTTATTTGCAGGAGTGGAGGGAAGATCATGTCGTTTACCTAATGGTAAGCGCAACGTCTGCCCATAACAGTTACAGAGACACCCAGAACTTTGCATTGCATATTCCTACGCGGCACTGCACTGCGCTCGTCAACCTGAGCAATCGGCTCTTAAGTCTCATATGCCCAGTAATTTCGCTGGAAACAGTGCTCTTCAAACCGGAACACAGTAATGTTTGCACACTGCTAATTGGCGGATGAATATCAAAGTGTGGTACTTCCCCAGGCGATCTATTGCAGAAGAGGCCTCCCACTACAAACGTAAACGGACGTACCTTTTGATGGCTTTGACTTAGAAGTTTAAATTTTATACAGCTTCAAGCAATAATTCACACAACTAAAAACCCTTACTTGATTGGTACGTTATTTGCTATGTCGAAGCAGTGCTGTTAAAATGAGCAATGACCTTTACTAATGCATTCTCGAGGTAGTTATATACCGGAAACATTTTGCCGGAATGTCCTTGAAGGGCTTAGTGACTGATTTGATTGTCCCCTCTCTCATCCCTTACTTTTGGCGTATCTTGAACGCTGGGAAATTCCCCATCTTCCCGGTCACGATACCCGCATCTCTCGTAAATTAGTGATATTATTGAGGAAAGTGTAATGTTGAAAAAACTCGAGACTGAACCCTGTTTGGAGAATATAGCATTACGTACTTAGCTACGAGCGGTATTACGGTGTACGAATATCACAATACTACACCCTTGGTACTCCATAGTTAATTATACAGTACCTGGATGACCGAGCTTTGCTCGGTAGTATTATTATTCGCCAATAGATGTCAGGAAGAGTCATATATGTCAGTTTAAATTTGGACTACTCAAACGCCTCCGACGCTTTGTTATTTTTCTTCCAAGTTTATGTTTAATTTGATATAACACGAATAAAATGACATTTTCTAAAAATAATTCCTAGCTAGATCGATTTATCGCTCCCGAAACCCCCTATATACCAAATTTCATGAAAATCGTTGGAGCCGATTCCGAGATTCCAATTAATATATTTATATATACAAGAATTGCTCATTTAAAGATATAAGATAGCCGATTTGACATTTCACACACATAAATAACGTTTGCATCAACGCGTGTGTGTGTGTGTATACTCAGATAGATTGCGCGACCAAAACAAAAGACAATCCGCTAGTATGAAGGTTCATTACTAACCCGTTTGTCTATTGTCTTTTGACATTTGGGCGTGTAATATTGACTGACCTCCCAATTTCCCTCCGAAAGTGAATCGCGGAAGGTGGAGAGTGCCCTTTCTGTTTGTAGGACTCCATGTCTTCTATTACGAAAACCCTCGCGTTTGCAGATAAACTGTCAGCTCTATTACTGTAGGTACCTTGTTTCATACAAACATAAAAATATCCTTTGTGAGTACATGTACAGAAATTATCCAATTAATTCTCTATTCAAACTGTAACATCACCCTGACCGCGTCTATTCAACAAAATATTTTCCAGAACATTTATCAAATAAACTCCGACGAGCTGCGTGTTCAATATTTTGTGATTTTTATATTAAATTCAGGAAATGTAGCGAGTCGTGATAAAAGACGCTGACTGGAGATTCGGCGGCAAATTCTGAACGTGCGAGGTCCATGGTTCTTGTGGAGAAATCGGGATAATAACGGCTAATAATTACAATTTACAATAATCTGATGATAGCAGCTACGCCAGCCCATAACAGTTACAGTGCCACCCAAAACGTTGCGACGCATAATCTTGCGCGGCACTGCACTGCGCTCGTCACATCTGAGGACATCGGTTCTAAAGACTCATTATGTCCAGTAATATTGCTGGAAACAGTCCACTTCAAACCGAAAAACAGTAATGTTTGCACACTACTGCTTGATGGACGAATATCTAGCAAAATAACTTCCCTAGGCGGTCTCTTAGCTCAGTCGAGACCTACCACTACAAAAATTGGTTGTCTGAAAAGTTGGTTTGCGGACGATATTTTAACGTGACAACGTCATAACAAAACATTGATGAAATGATTGTATTCTTTTATGAATAAAATTGAATCATTTTTTAATTATAAAAGAATAAATCCCTACTTGAAATTATACTAGTAATCAGATTTTTCAAATGCAAGAATAATTAACCTGTCAAGAAGAGAAGAGAGATAGATGCGGCGCAAGCGTACAATGAGCGTTACGGGACAATGTGTCAACTTTTTCGTGCATGCAGCCGGCGTTCATCAATTTATTAGACGATGTCACGTCAAAATTCAAAGTCTGGACACCCTAGCCTAGCGTAGACATCAGGTATCAGAACTCTGGATGTCGGAATTCAATATCTCACGTCTGTTCCGAGTTTATGAACGTTTCTCTTATATATTTTTGAGACTGATAGTTCTGGATCTAAAATAGATGTGTTAGGTATAGCATGAACTAGTGTAGCATAGCGCAAACTAGTCTAAATTTTAGTCAAGGTCAGAAATTCCCAGCAGGCCTGCGGGCCCGTTGGGAATTTGGATTCCCAACGGACCCACTAACCATTTTAGCAGTGGGGACGCTGGGAAAAAATAGTTTCAAGCGTCCCCATTAAACTCAACTAGGTACTTTAAACTAATGCTTTCTAGACTAGACTCCTGTCTATCTGATTAAGACTTAATATTTTGATTATATAAAATAAACTATGTAACTTCAAGCAAGAGACCAAGAGACCGCCTGGGGAAATACCACTACCTTTGCCAGATATTCATCCGCCAAGCAGTAGTGTGCAAACATTACTAAGTTCCCGTTTGAAGGGCATTGTTCCAGCGAAATTACTGGGCTTATGAGACTTTAGAGCCGATGTCTCAGGGTGACGAGCGCAGTGCAGTGCCGCGCAGGATTATGTAATGTAGGGTTCTGAGTGGTGCTGTGACTGCTATAGGCAGGCGTAGCGCTTACCATCAAGTCAGTTCAATAAAAAAGAACCTAATAATACTTTATACTGGCCTAATCCAAGTTGTGCGAAGTCAAAACAAAAAAAAAGGCGGAAAAAAATAAGATAATGAAATATCCGGCTCCGCATCAAAATGTAAGAAGAGCTTGACAAATGTTGATGAATATTTTATTCAGATTAGGCATGTGACCGCCATCTTACCTGACGGGTATGGATGACGTGGTCGAGGAAAGGTACCGCCTAATTTAGAAGTAATACTTCGTGTTCGCTCTTTTGTATGAAAAATTGACGGTACTATGAACAGAAAGGAAATTAAGGTTCAGAGACATGCTGAAAAGCCTACCGAAAGGGAGAAAGGCGTGACTGTCTGTATAAGTGTATGCTGAAATTGTAAATGGTTATAACCATATCATTTTTATTTTACTTTACTGAGTGACGAGGAGCATGTCGTTAACCTGATGGTAAGCGCTACGCTTGCCCATAAGAGTTACAGTGCCGCCCAGACATTAAAAAAAAATATAATTAAAAAAAATGCTCGACAATTTCAGTTTAATGATAATACTAAAAATAAAATTATTACTTATTTCATGAAACACTAATTAGATATCTACTGGGCCAGGAAAAAAACCTATAACCGGATTTCAGCGCCACATACCAAGTCTAATTGTAAATCTTAACTCTCAAAAATACACAAAATTTCATCAAAATGAGTATTTGGGAGGTATGTGATCCACCAATCTGTACCGGAACCCGTGGTGAATTATGACCTAACCCTCCTCACGAAGGTTGAGACCCGTGCGCAGTAGTGAACGGATAGGGGCTGTGATGACGTACAAGGTAATCAAAATGAGCCTGAACACCATCAATCTACTGTTACTCACTGAGGAGTTCCGTTGTCTACGTTCCGTCTCTATCATCAGATCAGCTGGTTGTCACCATAATAGTATATAGTCAGCTAAATTTGACAGGCATGCTAAGTTTCAACTTAATTGAACAACTGGAACTAGGTCAAAATTGATAGAATGGAATAGAACAGAAAACTCATCTGACAGAGACACCATCACCACCACCATATTGGTCTCATCAGACTCCCTCTCTCTCTCTGCCTCTCTGATCTGCAAGATTTGATCTAAAAATTGCAAGTTCACTAAAAGATTTTAAAAATCAAACGTTTACAGAAACAGCCAAAAGGCATGCCTATTATTAGGCTCAAAACAAAATGTCAGGAGCCAAATCCCAAGAACCTCATTTAAATTCCCAAGTTATTAACTAAAGTCCCACGCGTCAAATAAAGAGGATGATTTAGATAAATCGCGCTACTCCACATCACATATCACCACGTCAAGGTTCCTGCGAAAACGGAAACGGAAGCTGGGCTTATCTCCCGTCTTTCTGATGGGAGTGGACAAGGGACAAGGGACAGCGAGCTCAGACATATCCGCCTCACGATCACATAAATCCGTTTCCCTGTTTCTAGGCAATCAAATTTTTGTAGTGGGAGGCCTCTTTTGCAAGAGACCGTCTGGGGAAGTACCACGCCTTTGCCAGATATTCACCATCAAGCAGTGCAAAGATTACTGTGTTCCGGTTTGAAGGGCATTGTTAGAGCCGACGCCTCAGAGTGACGAGCGCAGTGCAGTACCGCGCAGGATTATGTAATGCAGGGTTCTGGGTGGTGCTGTGACTGTCATGGGCAGGCGTAGCGCTTACCATCAGGTGAACGACTTGCTCTTCTCATCACTCAGTCAAATAGAAAAAACTAATAACTAACTGCGATATGATTGAATACGTGATTATGGAAAAGAAAATTTCCTTTTCAAGTGGCGATGCATGGCTGAATCTCGCACTGGAGAAGGAAACTCCATTAACTCTACCAGTGCTTCGAAAATACGCCCGTCAGAGAATATAGCACCAAGAAACTCTACGGCGATGTCATTTTGTTGAGGAGATTTTTAAAATGGGAGAGAGTGAATCGCTGCTATTTTTAACATGGACCATAGACTTAACAACGTTTCATACACGTTCGTTATACGAGTTCAGTATCAATTTTATAACGTAATTATTAAGTCTTCAGGAAGATTGTTGTGTTTATATTAGCTAATGTAAATCATAATTTATGGCTTATAATTAGATATGGGAAATTATGATTTGGTCGGAACCGGAATAGGATGATATAAGCCGAATATAGGCCGAATGTAAAAGCTATTGATCATCTAAATTACTGTAGACGCTGAAAGCTCCATAAAATCGTTAATTAATAATCGAATAGGAGTATGATTTCAAGATCGTTAATAATATAATTGGTGTTTGGATGAATAACTACATATGATCGGACTTCTATAACTCTTGGATGTAGCATAGACCGTTACATAAGGCATATATCATTCAGTCCTTTCATCATGAGTGGCTGAATTCTTTTACAACAGCATGCCTTGGGAATTTAAACAAGAATGACTGGATGAATATATTACAAGGAATTGTAAAAAGTGTTTTGATAATATTCTTTTTAATTAAAAAATAAAATATTATATTATTAAAATTTACAGAAATAACAGATTTGAATTATTGACTGGTGGGAGCCGTCACTATGTGGCCAACAAGTTAATTCATGTCGTTCTCATTACATTCAACACTAGCGTAATTAAATAGGAACAGGAAAATAAAAGTTTTGGCCGGATAGTGGCCGGATGTACCGCCCATCTCTATTAACAGTGTAATGGAAGATCGCCGAATGCTGCTAATTTCGTGAGAGGAGAAAGCGGTATATAATTAAGTTCACAATTTGCCTCTCCGAGTGTATTAAATTATTTATATCCTGTTACGTTTTATCGGAATGAATTTGGCTGTTTCTATGAATTGTAACACGGTAACAAGGTATTATTAGATAATATACTTATTGTTAATAATATTAATTTTATTTTTTATTTTTCTTTGTTTTTGTTTATTGTCAATGAATATTATCATTATATTGAGTTGATTTTAGAATATTTATTACTTTGAAATTGTTGATTATATTGCTGCTAAATATTATATAACAACCTATTTTTTTTAATCTAAATCCAACGAGTAAATAAAACGTTTTCATTGAAATCTGTAAATTATATAATTATTTTTTTCATTTATTGAGTAACTGCATTGAAAATGCTTTATTGTACACCAGTTCAAAATATAAGGTATTCACACATCTGAATATTGTATTGGATGAAGTTTATTTTATACTTAGTGCACTTGTTGGTAAGCGCCATGCCAATCCATAACAGGTGCAGTGTCAACTTTAAGCATTGGTTCTGAAGTCACACATGCTTAATAATTCAACTTGAAACTGTGCCCTTCAAACTAGAACAGAGTAACGTATGCACACTACTGCCGGATGCATTGGCAAAGGTGACTTCCCCAGGTAGACTAGTAGAAGACGGTTAGCACTAGCGATGGGTGGGAAAAGGCTTACCACTGCAGCAGATGGAGCACCGGCCTTATTTTATGGCATCGCTAAACGATTTGCATCTATATTTATAATCCGAATAGCGAAGGAATGGCAGGCCTTATTTTGTTTTGCGGTAACTATACTCAAAAAGTCTTCAGGTCCAGAGTGAACAGGTATCTGCTAGGCAATCATGCACCATCGACCGCGTCGACACATACCACCAGGTGAGAACGAAGACAAATGCTTGGCTATACCGTAATGAAACAGACGAATAGACCGACAATAAAGTGATTCCATAAAGGTTCGTTTTTCCTTTTAAGGTACGGAACCCAAAAAAATACATAAACAACACTAAGGTAGGGCATAAGTTTAAGGTCTTAGTAAAAACGCGTTATTTAACAAATGACCCCATAAGTCTTGTCTCATAAGAGCTTTGTCTTCTTGGAGATATTATCCTTTATTTCTCCCAGCTTAGGGAATTTGAGATAATTTATTTCCGGTACTATACAAAATGGTGGCTGGTTTTAGCAGTATGGAACCTCGCTCACTTTTAGTTCATGACCAAGACTACTGGTCACCGTAGACCAGGGGGGTCACCACGTACTTATTCTTATTCCATGAAGTTCATTTTAAGGCCTTAAACTGAACGGCCTAGATTGGCACCACACACTCACAAATTACAAACGTGGCGTAACGTCACTCAAAAATAGACTGCAGAGAATGAGAGAGAAAGATAATGAGATGGAGCTATATAAACTCACATAAATGCAAACAAATTGTTCCGATCTCTTTGGATAAATGTCTCTGGTCGACTTATGAACGCTGAGCGATATTGGTGGTGACTAAATGTTGGTGAATTTTGAAAAAGTATGTAAGTTCCCCTACTGTTTATTTATACACTGTGGCGGAAGTTTTGAAGTATTTCCCTGGAGCTATGTAAAATTTTACTCTTCGTATCTTTTTCGCGAGATAACAGCTAGCTAGTGTTTGGTAACTTATTTTAAATTATCCATTTCAATCTGAAATTTAGGCTATTATAATTCTGATTGTTTTAGAAGTTATCTTTCTAATATAATAAATGCGAAAGTATGTGTGTTTGTCCTTTCTACACGCCTAAGCATCTGAACGGATTATGATCAAATATAATATGATACTTTAGGACCTGGAATTTACCACAAGATACTGTTTATTCCGTAAAAATAAGGATTCCTGAAGGATATTTATTTATTTATATTAATTATAATAATAGTTAACTTGGGTGAAACCGCGGGGCGTTGTTAGTGATAAATGATTTTGTGATTATTGTTTAAGAATATGGTTGGCCAAAAGTTGGCTAACCATAGCCACGCTTAATTTCTTTTAATCTACGAAAGAAAAACTAATATTTTTCTTGGTAATTAATTTTGAAAATAAGTCAGTCGAGCTACTTTTGAGGCCGACTGTACATTATTTTGTAATAGGCAGCCCTTAAATGAATAACGCGTCACGATCGCACATATAGAACCTCACCCTTAACTAGGATTCCTGTATCTAGCGAATCAGGAACTACAAGGACCGTGGTCCCACAAACACCCATTGTCAGAGCAAATACCTGCGGTTCACACAAATATTTTGCTCTGCACGGGAATCGGACCTGCCACATCATGCTTCACAGTCAGCTGATTACCAACACACGCCATGGAGGTCATCAACTCACGAACGTGGGACAAAAAAGTGATAGAATAAAAAAAATATTGATTGCATTTCAAAGCAATTTTGTTACCAAACCCTCCTAACTGACCATTGCTAATCCCAGTTTCTAAACCAGACCCGTCAAGTTAAGATTTACAGTAGTACCTCGGTGACCCGGGACCGCCCGGACATCGAAAACGGGACGTCCCGTTTAATTGTGCCCCCGGGAAATTTATCCCGTGTTTTATTTGAATCCGTTTAATCTGCGTTTTGGACGCATCGGGATTTCGGATCGATTGTGAAATTAAGTGCGGGATTTTATTGTTTTGAGTTATTTCCTGTTTTTTTCAACCGACTTTCATAAGAAAGTTTTCAATTTTATTGCATTTTTTGCGTCTTTATCTCGTAATCGAAAATAAATGAAATCGATTTAGAAGCGAAGTTACTGGACGTACATGAGACTTTAGAGCCGATGTCTCGGGGTGACGAGCGCAGTACAGGATTATGCAATGCAGGGTTCTGGGTGCTGCTGAGATTGTTATGGGCAGGGGTAGCGCTTACCATCAGGTGAACGACTTGCTCGTCTCGTCACTCAGTCTAATTAAAAAAAAACCTTTTTAATAAATTATTATAATCTTCATTAGATGATCGTTAAAGTGTTTTTCAAACAAAAGTAATTTATCCTAAACGGTTAAGCAGTAGCTTGTACGCTTTGTAACCCCTATGACAACGGGTTCGATCCCGGCCTCGCAACATTGACGTGTTCTCGTAAGATTATTTTTATTTTACTGAGGAATTAAACTAGCAAGTCTTTCCCTTGGTAGTGAGCGCTACGCCTAACTGAAACAGTTGCAGTGCCACCCTGAACTTTGCATTGCATAGTTTTGAGCAGCACTACACTGCGCTCGTCACCTTAAAACATCGGTTCTTAAGTCTCATACGCCCAATAATTTCGCTGGAAGCAGTGCCCTTGAAACCGGACGCCCAGGCGTATGATACTATAGAACCGATGTCTCAGGGTGACGAGGCAATACAGTGCCGCGCAAGTTTATGCAATTGTTTCTGGGTGGCACTATAACTCTTAGACGTAGCGCTCACCATCAGGTGAACGAATTGCTCGTCTAGCTACTCAGTCATATAAAAAAGAGATGTTTCTATACAGGACCCTTTAAAATTCGCTTACTAACCATCTTAATAAAACTTCGCACTTACAACCGCGTCTCTATCTTCCATCTTTCGACTTTCAAAGTAAAATCCAAGTTAAATTCTTTTCTTAAAGTTTGTCGATTCCACTGCACCTTTGGTCCGGAGATTAAATCCGGAACTTCCATCCCGCTCTAATCATTAAAGTTAGAAAGGGACTTAAGACCTGGAGTTCGTCCGCTCATTTACATCCAACTTTTTAATACCTTTCCGCAAGTCACAAGATAATGTTCAACTAAAGGCTTAGTGTGGGGCAATAGAGTTGAAGAGTTCAGGTTGGAATTCGCTTAATAGAGTTTTTGATACTATATCAAAAAATCAAAAGTTTATCAACACATTGAGGACTACTTAATTTAGGATTAAACAAAAAAAGACAACAAAAAAAAAAAAGAAATGAAATGGCCAATGATTTTTTTATACATTTTATATTTTTGATTGCCACAGTTAAAAACAAATTAAATGAAAGAAAACTAAAAAATAAAATATAAGGTTTTTTTAATTAGCTTATGGGTCTTAGAAAAAGCTGCATATACGAATTTCACATTAGTGAGAATAACTGACTGTTTGCATCACAAATTATTAACCAACTTATCCAAATCCTATTTTAATATGAGTTAGCTGAAAATTTGACTACAAATTGGATATTGGATATGAGTTTATCTAGTTCAAATAGGTAGAAAGCGAGTATTCGATAAAATACTTGCAAAAAATAAACGGCTAGCAAAGATACGGTCAGTAGCGGACGCTGAAATTGCCTTTTAATATCGATGTAAAAGAATTCATTACCAAAGCCGCAGATAACAACCATCAAACCAATAAATAAAAACAAAAATGTCATTAAAATATCATCAACAACCCATAACGTCCCACTGCTGGGCACGGGTCTCCCCTCACTTTCGTGAGGAGGATTAGGCCATAATCCGCCACGGGGGCCAGATACGGATTGGTGGATCACATACCTACCTGCGAAATAATTCTCGGGTAGGTATGTGGGTTTCCTCACGATGTTTTCCTTCACCGAAAAGCGAGTGATAATTACGTACATATGTTTTCTAAGAAACACATTGGTACGTGCCTGCACTGGGATTTGAACTCACGACCTTCTGCTTGGAAGGCGGACGTTCTCCCACTAGGCTACCACCGCTTAAAATAAATTTATTAAATTTTTAATAAATTTTTTTAGGGGTTTTTGCCGTATTTATGTACCAGCCCTATAATATTCTAAATCTAGTACACCAAAAGTCATAATTTAGAAGAAAAAAAAATTGCTGGACCTCAGCATTAAATTTATTTCCCCCTCTAAAAGCTAACTCGATGGCCGCACACCTACATTCTGCGGACTCTTGGTCTTAACTCGGACTTAGGCCGAACTTGACTCCAGACACACGATAAGACCGTGAACGGTAAGAATTAAAAGTTTCCTTTGAGACTTTCCCGGACTTTAGGATTTTTCCCGGACATTTATCCGAGTTTTTCGGTCTTTAGTGGCCTTTTGGTGGTTAATCGAATTTGCAATTTTATAAGGTGGCTTAAGAGAAGGGTTTAGAATTTAAATTCCATTACACGCACCGGAGTTCGGTTTTGTTACCTAGAAAAGCAGTTTTATTGATGCTAATACATTTAACAGCTATTTGAAGCATCACCTTATACATTTTAAGGGGTGAATTTCCAAATTCTTGTTGTATTGAATTTTTAGGGTTTTTGGTTGAAACCGAAACCGAGCTGAGCCTATTTTTTTTATTTTTTGGTCCCATCTAGCCAATTTATCGACACCAGGGGGATAACCACGTACCAACTGTTTCTTATTCCATGCAGTTTATTTTAAGGCCTTAAACTGAACGGCTTAGATTGGCACCACACACTCTTGAATGACAAACGTGACGTAACTTACAAATTAGTAAGTATTTTAAATTTTTGACGGCTTCCGTGGCGACTGCGAAGCGTGGGGTTGCGGGTTCGATTCCCGCATAGGGCAAAGATTTGTGTGAACCACAAGTATTTGTTTTGAGTCTGGGTGTTTGTGGGAGTCAGTTCCTGATTCCCTAGAGACAGAGAATACCATTTATTATGTTACAATACAATACTATAATGATTATTTATTGACACAGTACAATAAACATTTAATAAACAGGTGATACAATGGGTGACCTCTATTATTATTATTACTAGCGTAATTTTTATTATCACGTGATCGTGAATCGCTATTTTTTTTTATTTACGAAATAAATTTATTTTACGAATTTTACCCCTTATCAAGCCCCGTGAAGCAACTCAGCAGTAAATACATAAGCGGCGCGGTGTTTTATCACCCCTACCTCGAAACGGATATGGCGTGAAGTTAAGTAAATAATGTAGGCCCGTAGTTTACCCCCAGGGTAGGTGGAGACAGTATTCAAGCTTTTTTTTTGGCTGAGTGACGAGGCGAGCAAGTCGTTCACCTGATGGTAAGCGCTACGCCTGCCCATAACAGATACAGCCCCACACAAATCAGGTATATAATTTCACAAAAAAATTGTCTATTTAAAAGCTTCTTTCCATTCATTTTAATATTGTAAATATCCATTCCTGCCTTTTGGTAGAGATGACTTTAAGGATGAAACTGCCAATTGTACTTGATATTAAGTAATAATTTTATTTATGTTATACAATATATAAATAACAATACAACAACAACAATATATTACAATATATATTTTTTTTTTTACCCCTGTCTCCTTCACTATGGGTAGTTGACTGGTAGAAAATGCTCTTAGCGTTAAGTCCGCCATATGTGCTAGTTAGTTAATCTGTCCAATAAAGTATTAAATAAATAAATAAATAAATAAAAGTCTATCTTAGAGAATTATTTCGGAGGTAAATATGTGAACCACCAATCTGGACCGGTCTCCTGTGGCGGATTATGGTCTGATCCTCCGCACGTAAGTGAGAGGAAACCCATGCCCAGCAGTGGGCTGATATAGGTTGACGATGATGATTACTTCCATTTTTTTTATTTGTAATGGATATTTTAATAGTCAACAAACCTTAATGTACATAAAAAACAGGAGTTTGCTTATTTTTATTAAGACCGTTTCTGTGAAACTGCAGTACTGTTTTTAATATGGTTCATATTACGTCATTCATCTCGCTCAGACGGCACTTTCTAATACTGCGTCTCTTTCGCACGCGACCTTGAGGAAAACTGAGCACCATTTTGCGCTGTGCCGCAAGTGACGAGAACTTTTTATTTTTATAATCTCTGACACAAAAATGATGTAATAAGTTTGATGTGTGTATCTGATATCATAGCCCAGTGGAAGAACGTCCGCCTTCCAAGGCGAGGGTTGTGAGTTCAAATCGCAGTGTGTTTCTTGTAATAGTTTTGTACGTAACTATCACTGGCTTTTCAGTGAAGGGAAACATGGTGAGGAAACCACATACCTACTAGAGAATTATTTCTGAGGTAGGTATGGGGAAGAGAGCTAGGTTATCCACCAATCCCGACACGGCTTCCGTGATGGATTATAGCCAATTCCCATGCACGAAAGTGAGGGGAGACCAGTCAGCAGTACATGACCCTTTCCTTGGAAGGCAAACGTTCTCCCACTCGGCTACCACGGCTACCACTACGCTATTACCGCTACCACTAGGCTACCATCGCTACCAATACGCTACCCTTGCTACCACTACGCTACCACCGGTACCACTAGGCTACTACGGCTACCACTACGCTACCACCGTTACCACTACGCTACCGCACCGCTGTCTTCTATGCCATGGGCTTTCTGTAAGTATAATAACGCAGTCACAAACATCGCGGAGCTGTGTGGTTAAAGTAATACACGCACTCGGTCAAGTTTAATGCGTTTATGTAACTTTGTTTACATTTCTGCAGGTACCTTTGATTCTGTTATTACAGGGCTTTTGTATGAGTTAGGTGTGACTTTTTTTTTTTAATTAAGGCGCAAATGCGGCTTGTTATTTTGTTACTATGCCATAGGGACACGATTTTTTGTTAGTTTGTTAAGGATTAGGTTTGGTTTAGCATTCTGTTTTATTTTTTATTGTGCTGTTAGTAAAATTTCCAATGAAAAAAGAAATACATTATTAAAATCATAAAAAATCTGGGCTGTGTACTTTTCACTTACAAAATTCTGGTACACACATAGGTTGGCCAAGAGTGCTTTGTTTACTTATGTTTATATCGAAATTTGCGGTAAAGCAAGCAAGCGTGTTTTCGCTTAACCCATACAGCGTCCAATGTACAGCATATTGTCTAATCATTGTTGTATGTATGGCGTCTCTGATGGTTGCGATAATGCAAATAGCTTGATGGCATTTTCGCAATTTTTTTTAAATATTGTTCGTGGAATAGAACATACGAAAAAACGGTGAAACTGTGGATTAACGGTGAAAATTATTTGTTATTACAGGTTAGGCTTAAAATTTATGTAGCAATATCAAGTCTATAACCATCAAAAATATTCACTAAAATAAATTGCACCCAATGACAAATAGGTTGAAGCTTGAGATATTTTTAACGCAGGTCCATTTAAATTAATGGGGAATGTGCGCAAGAACTGCACCAGCTGATTCCCGCTTCACCATTCAATCACCGCACAACTAGACAAACGGCAAGACGGCAGCCTTGGAGATACCACCTTTAAGAACGACCCGTCATGCTTCTTCATTCCTTATAAAAACTGCAAAGGAATGGAATGCTTTCCCTTCGTCTGTGTCTCCCTCTAAATTTAACCCTGGGTGTTCAAGTCGAGAGTGAATAGGAACGTCCTAGGCAGGCGTGCTTCATCTTCTACCACACGATCCATCAGTTGAGATTCTGGTCAAACGCACGCCTAGTGTGTAATAAAAAAATTGGCTACTAGGAACAATCATCGAGATATTTGATGCGAATCCGACATGTTTCAGTCGATTGTTTCGATTGTTCAAACGTCGTTTTCATCTCGATGTCTCTCAATGATTTTCGCCACCACCAGCGCGTCGGTTTATTAGATTCTCTACTCTATAATCTTGCTAATTACAATGTTTCCATTACTATTCTCGTGTGTGGTTTCGTTGAGTTGAGTAGGTTATGCATAGTGAACGTCTTGAGGTTTCTGTTTAAAGGGTCTGTTTCGCAATCTCCGAGTAAAGTTTGGATCAAGCTATTTTTAATTAATCTAACAAGTGAACGCATTGATAAAATTTTGAATTTTACCATTATGAATTTTAAAACGATGTAAAGATCGCAATGTAGGTTTTTTTTCAGAACATATTATTATCCAAAGCTCTTAATCTAACATTTGAAGAAGATGGTGGCTGAGCAGAGCGTGTGCGCTTTCTAGTGCAAGGCCACTTCTGCAAGAGACCGCCTCAGGAAGTACCACACCTTTGCCAGATATTCTTCCGCCAAGCAGTAGTGTGCAAACATTACTGTGTTCCGGTTTAGAGGACACTGTTTCCAGACAAATTATTGGGCATATGAGACTTTAGAGCCCATGTCTCAAGGTGACGAGCGCAATGCAGTGTCGCACAGGATTATTCAATGCAAAGTTCTGGGTGGCACTGTAACTATTATAGGAAGGCGTAGCGCTTACCATCAGGTGAACGACTGGCCCATCTCGTCACTCAGGCAAATTAAAAAAAGGTAGCTTCAGATTATGTACTGATTACTGTAAGTAAGCCACCCACCCTACTATCGAAAAATGTTTTTTACTGTCCATCCAAAGGTTTTCTGGAAGAAATCGCTTTCAGCGATAAAACCGCCCATTGTACTACCCTTGTATACCTATTGTAATTCTTCTGTACTGTGTTTATTAATGTTTCTGGTGTACAATAAAAAGTTTTTCTATTCTGTTCTATTCTATGTCACTTAAAAAAGTATGCGCATTTATTTTTGGATTTCCATAAATAACATCCTTTTGAAATTTTCCACGATGACGTTTCAAGTCTACATACAAAGTTATGTAGTATGGGTATGTCTGAGTAATTGTGTAGGGTTGAGTGTCCACTCTGTACGTAGTAAAATGTCTTCTTTGCCTTTACCCAGTTTTCTTAACACGTTCCCTGCTGAAACCACAACTGTTGTGTTTTTTATAACTTGCCGCGAGTACGGAAAAACAACTGTTGTGTTAGCGGTATGGGAAGACAACGAAGTAACCGTGGCAAGACAATAAAATCAGTTTAGCAGTCAAAGTGTTCAGTTTTTAGTTTGCACTCTGCTCAAAGTCACGGGGTAACCACGTACTTGTTCTTATTCCATGCAGTTCATTTTAAGGCCTTGAACTGAACGGCCTAGATTGGCACCACACTCCTAAATGACAAACATGACGTGACGTCACTCAAAAATAGACTGAAGAGAATGAGAGAGAAAGAGAATGAGATGGAGCTATAGAAACTGCCATAAATGGAAACAAATTGTTCCGATCTCTTTAGATAAATGTCTCTGGTCGACTTATGAACGCTGAGCGATATTGGTGGTGACAGTTAGCAGGGCAGTTCAGTTTAAGGCCTTAAACTGCATGGATTTATCTGTTCGTGGTGAGGCCCCTGGTAACACTGCACCAAGTGACGTAACATAAAGTTGCACCACTACTATGACAAATACCTAAAGTCTCGTTACACATTGGTACATAGATGACAAGCAACTTGCTGCTAAGTTCATTGGAGTGTGGCGAAGTGTGACCTCTAAAATATAACTAGTGTCGTAGTGAGCCCCGTGGTACGGAACGCTCTTTCATAAGACGCTACTTGCACTCGTTCAGTTTTGTAGTGCTTTTGTGTGTGTGAATGTGTGTTTGTGTGTGTGAGTGTGAGGTAGCAAACAATGCAGCATATTTTTTCCAACCCGTAGTTCCCATACACATGTATATTGGATGACTTACTGTACCCTGCCACGCTTCGCTGTGGCACATTCGCACATTTGCTGATATGTCACTGAAGAAAAAAATAAATAAAAACAATCCTTGATGCGGATTATATATCATGCTAAAATTTCAGCTCGATCGGTGCAGAACTTTTTGAGTTTTTGAAGCGTACACAAACCAACATAACATTTTTATATATATAGATTTGAATGAAGCTTCCTCTACTGGGGTGGCAATGGTAAAATTTTGGGCTAAAAATATTATGAGCAATTGCCATTTTTTTAAACCAATGACTCGATGAAGGAGATGAGGTATGGTGCGGCATCTGGTCCCCAAGGGCCTTTGATGTGGCTTAACGACCACAATCAATGATAACAACAGGAACCGACAGTTTAACGTGCTCTCCGAAGCAAGGAGCGATGGAAATCCGCACATGACTTACGAGAAGTCATTGGCGCGTCGAGGATCGAACCCAGTGTCGTTGAGTTGCAAAGCGCTAAATATTGAAATCCCTAGCTCGATAGTGTAGACAAATACCCCTTCTAGCAACCCTTTTGAATAACAATAACCCTAACGTACCACCGCTTACCTAAACCGATTTTCGCAGACCTTTAACACGTTCCCTGCCGAAAACACAACTGTAGTGTTTTTCATAACTTGCCGCGAGTGCGGGAAAACACAACTGTGGTGTCAGCTGTAGGGGAAAACACTACGGTGTGTGCAGAGCCGCACCCGTGGCTAGACATGCAAATCGGCTCAGCATTCAAATCGTTCAAAGAAACACAATTCCATAATCATCATCATCATCGACCCATAACGTCCCACTGCTGAGCACAGATTACCCCTCACTTTCGTGAGGAGGGTTAGGCCATAATCCACCATGGGGGCCAGATCGGGATTGGTGGATCACCTACCTACCTCTGAAATAATTCTCGGGTAGGTATGTGGGTTTCCTCACGATGTTTTCCTTCACCGAAAAGCAAGTGACAATTACGTACACAATATGTTCTATATGTTCTGATTGGAAGGCGGACGTTCTCCCACTAGGCTACCACCGCAAATAATAATTTAATATATAATTTAAATGCTCGCAAATATCATTTCACTTTGCGCAAGCTAAGTAAATTGTAAGTACTGAATAAAGTTGCTCCTTGTATATCTATTAGAACCAAGGTATTCCGAGATGTTTGTTTGTCCATTCACTTGGGAGGTAAATGCCAGCTTCGAGTTTAATGACGAAATAGCAATTATGCTTTAGACTAGCTGTGTCCTGTGGTTTACTTTAAGCTAGCTTTATCTTGCTGGTGCTACATTTTTCCGGGAAAAAAGAGCAGATTTCGCTTGGTAAAAGTATGGGTTTATAATAATGAAAAACATTTTTGAGTCGGTTCAGTAGTCCCGCAGTTAACCGTTTCAGCAGCGGAATTCCCGGTTTCTCGCAGTTTCTCTACATTTTCCCGGGATAATTTTGTATCCCGGGAAAATGGAGAGAAACTGTGGTGGTCTATGTAAACTCACACATAGTGTGGCTTCAATTTATCAGCAATAAAAATGTTTATGTCGATCAGTAGTCTCAGAGATTGCCCTTTTTCCATTTTCCCGCTGGAACTCTTTATTTTACCGGAATAAGATCACCGAATGAATTTTTAGACTCAGATCAGAATACTCTCAGAGATAGCATTTTTTCCCGGAATTTATAGCATTTTTTCCGGACATTTTCCTGGGATAAAAATAATATATGTTACTAGTAGTGAGAATTTCTTTCAGTTTAAGTATTTTCATTATCGGATCAGTGGATAATAATCGTAATTATAATAACGCGTCACGATTACATACATAAATCCGGACCACTAACTAGGATTCCCAGTATCTAGGAAACCAGGAACTACGAAGACCATGGTCCTACGAACATTCAAACTGACAAACAAACTTTTCCTCTTCGATGTAAAATATCGTGAGTAGAATTAGTTTTCTTTGTCACGACCCCAGTTTTCCTAAGTCCCAAGTTTTGTGGGCATTTTCATGATGCTATAAACCGTGGTATTTGACGGTTTGTTTATTTGCGGGACGAGATAGTGCCGGTTTCTGGCGTCAATGTTTGTCAAGCCGCCCAAGGGTGGCCCAAGGGCCTCAGTGCCCCTAGTTTTGCTTACTACAAGCGACTAACGTCACTAACACATTTCTATGAAATCCAGTGCAGCGCCCCTAGCGGTAATAACGAGTAACTCAAAACGCAATTCAAATGTTTTTAATCCCATCTAAATCTAAATAACAAACTACCTTCTATACTGATTTTGTTAAAATTTCTATGAACCAATCTCAAAGTTTGTCCTTTCGAAACGTTTTTTGCATATAAAAAACATAGTCTCGACCATTTTACAACTTATTTTGCTATTTGAGTGTCACCGAGCCATTGGTAAAAACTACTGCGATATCATGACTCCTCAGTGATGTCTTAATTATTCGCTAAGCAGTGTTACAACTCGGACACTCCATCCAAACAAAGTGATTTAACACCGCACACAATGACGTATAAATGACGTATTATCCCCCAAAAACTATAAATTTTTACGGGTTTAAAGTATTCTATTTGATAATCCAGGTTATGAACTATCTGTGTGCCAAATTTCATCCAAATCCGTTACGCAGTTTTTGGTTCAAAGAGTAACAAACATCCATCCTTCCATCCTAACAAACTTTTACATCTGTACTTAATTCTAGGCGCATCCGTGGTTTTACCCACGTAGTTCCCGTTTCCGTGAGAATACGGAAATGAAATATAGCTTATGTTACTTGCTAATAATGCAGCTTTCTATTGGTGAAAGAAATTTCAAAATCGGCTTAGTGGTTTAGGCGTGAAAGCGTAACAAACAAACAAACTCACATACGCATTTACAATATTAGTTAGTACATTTATTTGTATAGATAAGCACAAATATACAGAAATATACTACACGAACCAAAACAAAAGACAACCCGTTATTATGAAGATTCATACAAACCGTCTATTACATTTGGGCGTGTAATATTGACTGTCCTCCCTACTGTCTACCCAACTGCGGCTAGGGTGCGGCGAAGCGTATTGCGCGGGGTGGAGACTGGCCATTCTGTATGTAGTTCTGGTTCGTGCATACTAATGCCTTCAATGACAGTGTTAATTGAAGACTAGGATTTACCAATTAGCACATAAATGCATATTTCTTATTGCATATCATTTCAGTCATCGCCCATCATTAAAAATCGACGGTTTTATGGTAAGTCCTTACTCTTGCCATGTTACAGTCCAACCGCTTTATGCTGAGGACGAGCAATTTTGAGTTAATTTTGTACAAAAATGGTAGGGTTCGATTCTCGCGCAAGGCAAAGATTTATGTGGACTACAGGTATTAGCTCTGAGTTTGGATGTTTGTAGGAGCATGGTCCTCGTAGTTCCCGATTCTCGAGTCACAGGAATCCTAGTTAATCCTACGGGTCAGGACCTATGTATGTTCTCATAACGCTTACATTATTATGTGTCATTTTCTTGTGTTGTTTTCGATGTGTGCGTGTTTATTCCAGGGCATATGAGATTTTAGAGCCGATGTCTCAGGGTGACTGTCATGTCTGGGTTCTGGGTGGTGCTGTGACTGTTATGGGCAGGCGGAGCGCTTACTGAATTGCTCGTCGCGTCACTCAAACAAATAAAACAACTTTTTTTTGTGTAATGGTGTCAGAGTAAATGTTTTTCTTTCATTCTTTCTTTCTTTATTTATTTGGTTACGTATCTCTAACCTTGAAAACATTTTTGACACTGGCAAATATTGCCTTTCAAACCGGCATAAAGCAATGTTTGTAATCTTCTGTAATGCTGCTTTAAATTTTGTATCATCTATTTACACTGTGTTAAGTACACCTAAGGGGAAAGGCACACCGATGCGCGGCGCCGCACGCCGCGCTTTCACTTAATACATTTTATATGAAAAAAAAAATCGATTGACGTTATAATTATGCTGTAAAACATTGCTTCTTGCAAAATTTCATGATTATAGGTCAACAGGAAGTACCCAAGGTTTCGATTCCCTTGTGAAATCGGAATATATGCGACATAAGCGGTCATATTTTTTGATCGCATTGACTTACGAGTCTGAATTTTTCACAACTTAAAGAGAATGTAAACCCGCATATTTGATACAAATTTCAATTTGACGCCTCTGCGAATTCTTCATAAAAAGGTTTTTAATAGACAGACGGACAACAAAGTGATCCTATAAGAGTTCCCAATTCTTTTTTAGTCATTGATGGTAAGCGCTACACCTGCCCATAACAGACACATACACTATTATTAATGTTACTTACATATTATATTGTTGCTTTTGTTTTATATTGATTTACTGTTATTTACATAACAGATAAACCAACAAAAAACCAGAAACCCACATACCTACCCGAAAATCACTTCGGAGGTAGGTATGTGATCAACCAATCCGGATCTGGCCCCCGTGGTGGATTAAGGCGTAATCCTCCTCACGAAATGTGAGGGGAACCCGTGCCCAGCAGTGGGACGTTATGGGTTGTTGATGATGACATAACAGATCTCTTTTTCCTATTGAGATGGCCTTAAGAACATTGCAAATTATGTAAAAGTTTGTAAAAAAAAAGTACACCAAAGAAGAACGGTAAAACTGTAGATGTACCACCAGAACCACCACTATATATTGGGGTTGCACAACCGCTACGCGGTCCGACCGCGACTGCCGGTCTATCAGACTACCGTCCGTTGCGGTGGATAGACCAGTGCAGTGCATTGCAGTGATCAGTGCAATTGTGTTTCGTTATGTGGTGGTTTTTTCTGTTTTGTGCAACTGGAGTTGTGTGTCAGAATGTTTCGGAGGTTGCAGGTATGGACTTTTTAGCAAAACTTTTTTTGTAAATAATTTAAAACAGTTAAAGGTTGTCTGGATAACGTCGCTGTAACGATAGGACCGCCAATTGTATTGTATTGTTAACACTTTCACTAAGATGATTAAGTTGTCTCGCCACGGGTGCAGCTCTGCATACTCCATAGTGTTTTCCCATACAACAAACACAACAGTTGTGTTTTCCCGGACTCGCGCCAAGTTGTGAAAAACACAACAGTTGTGTTCTCAGCACGGAACGTGTTAACCGACTGAAAAAAGAGATTCTATATTCATTTGATAATAATAATAATGCATATCGATCACATACTTAGATCCGGAGCCACTAATTCCCTGTATCTAGGGAATCAAGAACTATGGGGACCATGGCGCAGAATAGATAATACTATGATAGACCATGGAAGCGGTGGTAGCCTAGTGGAAGAACGTCCGCTTTCCCATCAGAAGGTCGTGAGTTCAAATCCCAGTGCGGGCACGTACCAATGTGTTTCTGTAAAAACATATGTACGTAATTATCACTCGCTTTTCGGTGAAGGAAAACATCGTGAGCAAACCCACATACCTACCCGAGAATTATTTCAGAGGTAGGTATGTTATCCACCAATCCGGACTTGGCCCCCGTGTTGGAATATGGCCTAACCTTCCTCACGAAAGTGAGGAGAGACCCGTGCCCAGCAGTGGGACGTTATGGGTTGATGATGAGGCCATGGTCCTCGTTAAAGAGTTATTCTCTTATCTTATCTCATTATTCAATTCTCTGTTAAGATCAATAAAGATTTCACATACATTTTTGTGATATATTTTTTATTGACGGCCTCCGTGGTGTACTGGATGATGAGCCGCCTGTGAATTGTTAGGTTGCTGGATCCATTCCCGCGCTGGGCGAAGATACAAATCTTTGACCTTTACCCAGAATCAGAGCAAAGAACTGCAGCTATTTGCGCTGAGTCTGGGTGTTTGTAGGACCATGGTCCTCATAGTTCCTGACCCCTAGATACGGGGAATGCATGTCATGCATGTCATCGTGACGCGTTATTTATTAAAGTAAAACTTCAATACGCATGCTTGACTTGGAGAGTAAGCTGGTGAATGCGTGACGAGAGCGTTACGAAAAGTGTGATCGGGCGAGAACGGAAGTTAAGAGGGAGATATAAGTTAGTGAAGATATAAAGAGACAGAGTTACGTTTGCTATATTATTAATTTTTTTTTTTTAATTTTATTATATTTGATATTTTGACACTAATGTCAACTAGGTTAACATTATTCCTGCTCTCTATCTTGTCCATCCAAAGGTCGTCTAGCAGAAATCGCTTTAAGCGATAAGACCGCCCATTGTACCTATAATTAAACTATGTTTTTTTTTTTCTATCCGTGTGTTCTGTATCTGTATTTTACTTTGTTTTTTTTTTTTAATATTTTTTTAGTTCAAATTTTACTTCTATTTAATTTTTTTATTTATTATATCGATATCCCGTAGAAAACTCTACGGAGTCGTAACGTGTCATAATAATGTAGTTTAATGTACATACAACGGGTAACCTGTTGCCTCGGTTACTCAACACATTCCTTACACAAGTCTAGCTAGTTATTTAGCTAAACCTAAGTCTAGAACGCCTGGATCTAGGCATTTGTTACGAAAGTCGCTTGCGTTAAATGTAGTTACTTGGTCACAGAAGACATAAAATAGTACTAATTATATACAGAGAGGACACTCTCTACCCCCGCGCTCCGTTTCCAGCACCTCTACCCGCATCTGGAGGGCCAATTGGGAGGTCATTCAATATTAAACGCTCAAATGACAATTGACAAACGGGTTAAGATGAACCTTCATACGGACGGGTTGTCTTTTGTTTTAACCAACTAGGAGTCTCACATCATCAATCTATATCACCCCCTGTTGAGCACGGGTCTCCCCTCACTTTCGAGAGGAGATTCAGACCTGAAATTACTGGACATATGAGACTTTAGAGCCGATGTCTCAGGGTGACAAGCGCAGTGCAGTGCCGCGCAGGACTATGCAATGCAGGGTTCTGATTAGAAAGAATGAAAGGAATAACGCATCACCATTACATAGCCATAGATTCTGACCCTAGGATTCCCTGTATCTAGGGAATTAGAATCTACGACGACCATGTAGTGGCAGGCGTAATCTGCAAGAGTCCGCTTGGGGAAGCATCACACCTTTGCCAAATAATCATCCGTCAAGCAGTAGTATGGAAACAATAATTTGTTCCGGCTCGAAGGGCATTGTTTCCAGCGAAATTACTGGCCATATGAGACTTTAGAGTCGATGTCTCAGGGTGACGAGCGCAGTGCAGTGCCGCGCAGGACTATGCAATGCAGGGTTCTGAGTGGTGCTGTGACTATTATGGGCAGGCGTAGCGTTTACCATCAGGTGAACGACTTGCTCGTCTCGCCACTTAGTCAAATAAAAAAAAAGATAGCTGACTTCTATATTTCTACTATGTCTCTACTACAAAGTATACTCACTTAGCTAGTTATTTCGACAGCCTTCCAATCATAATACACTTTACTTACAAGTTTCTGACAAATACTTAATGCATGGCCAAACATTTTCTAGCAACATCCTGTTTAGCAATGTTCTGCCATAATTTACCACATTATTGGAAATCCGTTTTTATAGAGTAGAATAGAATAGAAAATACTTAATTGTACTCCAGTTCAGAAATACACAAGGTACAAGAATAGAACTTATTGAAATAAATATAGTACAATGGGCGGACTTATCGCTAAAAGCGATAAATCATTTTTTTCCGCATATTTTTTTTTTCTTAAGAAACAACATACCATAGCTGTTGGGCTTTAGAATAAACAAATAAATAGATCTATTTTCAATCCTCCTCAGATCCCCTGCCGGATGTCATCCTGGACTACCACTCCATGCCAGTTCTATCAGAACTGGACGACTTCGACCTCTGCCTGAAGAAACCTGATGCGGTCTACTGCATAGTAGACATGGAGCTGATGGAAGATGACACGCCATTATATCAGTTTATAAAGGTAAAAGATTGAAAGATAACTTTCTTCTACAAATTTGTCTAAAAATTTTTCAAAAAAGATTATTTAATATTTAAAATTTGTTAAATATATAAATAATAATTAGTTCATTTCTTTTTCGATAAACATATAATATTATATTTTATTTAAATGCCTTGAAAAACAATTATGAGATAAAATAAAACTGTTTTATTGACAAAACTTAAATAACAATAATCAAATAGAAAACTAACTAAAACTTAAAAACAAAAGACCCCATCATTTTCAAAAGTTTTTCGCGCCACTGCTTCCAAGGACGACCTCTATACAGGCTGTCTCACGGATATGCCACATGGAGGGAAAGTATCTTGACAATTGTAGATGTATCTTCTTTCAGTAAAATGTTCCATTTACAATATTCAAGGTGCTTTCCCTCCATGAGGCATATCCGTGGGACACTCTGTATATAATAGAGAAAAAAGAAACAAAACACAAACATAAAGCAATGTACATTTTTCTGAAGCCGCTCGCTACCGGCCAATCCTGCGGTTGATTTATCTAAGCCGGACTAGATTGATTACAATCCAAAAATTGGCAACGGTGACCGAACGCTTCAAAGTATCCGGCAGAAGACACCCTGATTGATACCCTCGTTAAGGACTTTAAATATACGGGTAGAGGAAAAAACAAGCTTAGCGACGAATGGAAATTCGACCTTGAGAATTATCATTGTAATAATTTACACCAAGTCATGTTATTTTTCGACGTCGTTTTCCTTTTGTTATTATCACACTGTCCCAAATTTGGTTGATATGATATAATCATCATCAACCCATAACGTCCCACTGCTGGGCACGGGTCTCCCCTCACTTTCGTGAGGAGGGTTAGGCCATAATCCACCACGGGGGCCAGATCCGGATTGGTGGATCACCTACCTACCTCCGAAATAATTCTCGGGTAGGTATGTGGGTTTCCTCACGATGTTTTCCTTCACAGAAAAGCGAGTGATAATGACGTACATATGTTTTACAGAAACACATTGGTACGAGCCTGCACTGGGATTTGAACTCACGACCTTCAGATTGGAAGGCGGACGTTCTCCCACTAGGTTACAACCGCTTAAGTGATATGATATAATAGAATATAATAATTAGTTTTCTTGATAGTTTATAGTCTTATAGTTTTCTTGAGACTAATGCTCAGCAGTGGGACGATATGGGTTGATAATGATAATGATGAAGAAATCAAAAAACTGTCTACAAGTGGAATTACTAAAAAAACTACTGTAGCTATTTTCATAGAATGCATAGATTGGAATGCTTGTGGTAAAATTAAAACATTTTAAACACAATAAAAAAAAATCTCCTCACCTCACGACAATGAGGGGAGACCCGTGCCCAGCAGTGGGAATTTTGGGTTGTTGATGATGACGAAAAAAAATCTTAACAAGAAAAAATTACAGTTTAAACACATTAAAAAAACTTGATTGGAAAAATTACAGGCTAAACACTAAATAAGGCTAAACCTTAGGTGTAAATTCACACCCTTAGATAGGACGTTTTAACACGTTGTAGCAGCAATTTAGTGGCTTAAAAGGAAAAAAAAAGATAGACATATTTATAATCATTTTTGAAAAGTAGTTTTTGAGAACCAAACTAAATTCAGAAGTAATCATTAGAAAGAAAGGAAGAAAAATATTTATTCAGACACAACTTCAGCAACAAACACGTACAAACCAAAAACAAGTAACTGTTATGGGCAGGCGTAGCGCTTACAATCAGGTGAACGGCTTGCTTGTCTCGTCACTCAGTCGAATAAAAAAAAACAAGTTAAGAAAATGACACACAATGAATAAGCAGATGGCAGAAAAGAATGATCAAGATTAAGAACAAACGAAAAAGAAGACTAAAGAAAGAAGAAGAAAGAACAACAATTACATCTTATGGACACCACTGAAGATGTTAACGATACTCGTACGATGATATAAACCTACACTACAGTACTGAGTCCATAAATCTTCCCATATCAGTATCCCTTCGAAATGCCTAACGTGCAGTCAGCCGTATCCCAGATATCTATATCTCGAATGTGGCGAGACGGACTCCGAATTAATGCCACCTACCTTACCCATTATTGTATGTCGTGTTCAATGATATGGTTAACGAGGCAGGATGTTGGATTAGTAATTATCAATTATGCTCTGTCAAGGTGGCAGATCGCATTTCCATAACGTCTGATGTTTGATGTGACGATAACTGATTCGTGTATTTAGCAGTTAATCGTTGCGAAGATGCTTCTCGAACGGTACATGACCAAAAAAAAAAACTTATAATTGTAAACCATCTTTCGTCAGTAATCCGTACAGAACGTACGTGGTGGACGTACGAAAAACTACTCAAGAAGCTACCATGGACGTACAAGAAGACCAGAAGACGTACCAGAAGACGTACAAGGTGGACTGAAAACCTGGTGTGAGTCGCAGGGAGTAGCAACTGCTCGCTGCGCCGTTATATACTGGAGGCTTACGTTCACCAATAGAATTCTTCCAGCTGATGGAGATATGTTCGCCGTAGGACCTTTAATCATCAGACTATCGTTTGTTCACAGAACTTCTCCTCACTCTCCTACACGAACTACATGCACTCAAAACTGCACCGAGGAGTGTGTGCGTCCAAGAACTGTGGCCTGAACATTAGCCATGCAAACGCTAGTGAAGCCACTGCTGTCGCTCTGAAGTCGTGCTTCAATAAAAGTATACACGAAGGATATGGACTGCAGGTGAGCTGTGATCATTAGGAAATTCACGTAGAAGTTTAATTTTACCTAAAATGCAATGTGATACAGAATAGGCTATACGATCTTCATCACATTATTGTTAAATACTAAAAAATGTTTCATCTTTGCGGTATTTTTTGCCAGATTTCTTGCTAGTTCTCCCAAAATGGATATAATATTCGAAATCCAGTGGTAGAGCCAGTTTTTTGTTTCCTTTATTTGATAAGTGTTGAACAAATTTCTCAAACAGATTATTGCGTGAGGAAATTTAATACCTGAAACAGTAAATAATACCTTTTTTGCCATGTTTGGATGGATTGTAACAGCCACGTTACAGCACACGCTGATGTGAATGTTATTTCAAAGTAGTTTCAATTGATTTTTGCACCCACACCAGCTGCTGTTTTTTGGTTCAGCCTTATCTATAACAAAGCGTTTCTTATCACCAGGTGGAATCATTATCAGTTAGGTACTGCAAGACCCAAAATGATAGTGTTCCTGTAGACGCTCTAGACTACACCATCGGGGCCTTGCTTCTACTCTTGCTCTTGGTCAACCTTGGCTGTTCTGGGTACCACTTCCTTTGGCCAGCAGAGAATGGAGAAGGTACGTGGTACTTCTGTTATTTAAACTCTGGTTTTATAGACAATACTAATGCCTGCCAATGGAAATTTCTGAAAACGACTGGCAGAAACTGGACGAGATGAGTCAAATATTGGGCTCAGTGGCGTTCACTAGAAGGCCTACGTCGCGCAAATATAGGCCGATGATCAGACATGTGATGAGTGATGACTGGTTACAGAAAACACTGTAAGGAAATTCACGTGTCCGTGAATTATTTTTACCAATCCGCACCGGGCCCCCGTGGTGGAAAATGGGCTAATCCTCCTCACGAATGTGAGGTGAGACCTGTGCTCAGCAGTAGACCGATATGAGGTGAGGTATTATGACAGTTAGGGCTTCATTTTTGATGATGAACGTGTACACAATATTTGTTTTGGCTGAGTTTTATATCGGGCTACTTTGTTCTTAATTTAATTACGCTGTTGCTTGCACAGTCGGCCTCAGAAAGTTATGGCACAACTTCTTATTGAGTTTACATACAAAACATTTTTTGCGTTTTATAATTGAAAATAGAATTGCTGGTCAGGTCCTGCTACTTTCATCTATATATTGGTATGCTGCTACTCATCTGATGGTCTTCTGTTTCTTACCAGGTAACAGGCTCATGCTAGCTTTCTGCGTACAGAAGAACTGGAAAGCTTTGAAATATGGAGGCAGTGCAGAAGGGGGACTCTTCAAGTGCTTCCAAGCTCTCAGGTAAGATAGAATCCTTGATAACTTACGTTAGATGCCATCTAAGCCTAAAACAACAGTTTAGTGGTGCATAACGCTAGGGTGCCTGCATCCATTCGGCGATTACTGGCGAGCAAGTGCGCGTTCTTGCACTTTATTTCCATATGTTACAAATGAAATTTGAAGCTCGTGGTCGCGTGTGTTCGCCCGTGATCGGCGAATGTGTGGAGGCACCATTAAACTGACAAATGCGATAGCTGCTCTCGCTGGATTATTTCTGGTATCAAATCAATGAAAATTAGTAAAAAAGTGTTAAAAATCAGGAAATAAGCAATCACTGATTAAATAAATATTTCTGAGCAGGACAAAAGAGCTTAAAAACATTTAGCCGTTAAATAAAAGGCATCATCTTGATAGTTGTTAATTTTAGGGTTATTTGTTTGTGTTAGTGTTAGTTATTAGTCTTAGTTGTTAATGAAAACTTGCAATGACATTCAGCAACGTGGTGCGATATCCGATGACCTAATTCAGATTATTCCGAGAATCCCCCATTTTGTATCTCTTGCGATACGTTTCGTTGGACATAATTTAGATGTATCCAAGCCTATATATACATTGCTCTATTCCATAGGTATAATTTAGTTAGATTTTTTTTATAGATTCTACACCATGGTGATGATTCTTGGACTCCATTCGATGATATTCATTGGCTATGGATACACGGCGAACCCGGAGTTTATAGAAAACGTAAGTATTTTTTACAAGAATTTATTTAACTCTACGTTTTACGATGGAAAGATGGATGTTTATTCGGGTCAAATCTTCATGGCCTGGGCCATGGAGAAACTGGTTTCTCTTCGTTGGAATTTCGCATACCTATCTGTCAAAGTCCGATGACAGTACAATAATATTTTGACAACGCGCTGGTCTGTTGATAAAGATGGAAGGACGGAATAACAAGATGAACTGATCGAAAATCTTTTTGAAGTAAAACTTTTTTACGCACGCTGGACTTTAGGAGCAAGCTGGTAAATGCGTTACGAAAAATGTGATCGAGCGAGCCGAACGGCAATTGAGAGGGAGATATAAGTTAATGAAGATGAAAAGAGATAGACTTACGTTTCGAAAGTATATTTTTTTTAAATAATTTTTAGTTAAGTTTTACTTCTACTGTGTGTCCCAGCATACATTTCGTTTTTTTTTTGTTAAATGCAGTATTACAACAGTATTTTCCAATGCACCATATTTATCATTTTAAAATATGTTACATTAATAATAATTAGATATATAAATAGACAAACTCTTTAATTAAACACCACAGAACAAAAAAACTACAACAAAAAAATTTACAATTAGTTTCACAATGGGCGGTCTCATCGTTCAGAGCGATCTCTTCCAGACAACTAAGCATGGATAGAAATAACGAGATACATAGTGCACAGTGGTTTTTCTTTTTTTTCGGTGTCTTTACGCAATTTTGTTGTTTTTTTAAGATTGCCATTGTAAAATAAAATATAATATACTATTTTCAATCAAAATAGTCAAAATAGATAATGTTGCCATGTTGTTGATGTTGTAGCCTTGAGACAGTTCCCATTCTATAACGAGCCACTAAACTTGCTTCATAAAAAAAAACAAAGCCTTCACGGTAATGGCTCACTTGCGTTAGTCGATAAAGTGCAATGGTGCAATGAACTAATTGTGTGATTTGCTATTTATTCTAAGTGCAATATGGTTGAGAATTGAACAATTTCACAATAATATTTCATTGCAGTTTTATTTTCAAATACGTCAAACCAAAAAAGTTGGTTATCCAAGTAACCGAAATTGCGTACTTTAATTTCTTGTATCGTTGTGGTTATTTGAAGTTTTGAAGTGAAACTTCTTTACGCACGCTTAACTTGGGGAGTAAGTTGGTGAATGCGTTACGAAAAGTGTGATCGGGCGAGGCGAAAAATAAATAAATAATATTAAATGATAACGTAGAAAAAATAAAAAAAAAACAGCTAAAGAAGGTTTACTCCAGTCTTGATGTCTAAAGCACACTCGTTTTCATATTTATTAATTTTTCATACAACAACTTGTTAAGAAAAATATATTACTCAAACTAAAATTATAACTAAGATTAATGTTAGTTCTCAAATCGATTTAATTGTCAAGCACACTTTATGATATCATAAATGCGTAACAATCATCGTATTCATTACACCAATTGCGTTGAACAGCTCTCGACCGCGAACCACCGCAGTTTAACGAGCCATAAGTAATATATTGGCCCCTGCGGTACGTGAGATATGACGTTATGTAACCCAGGGTGTAGAGCTGCTGAAATATTGGTAACAGAATTTATTTGCAGCACAATCCTTAAAAATTAAAAAAAAATGTCGAGCGCAGTGCAGTGCCTCTCAGGACTATGCAATGCAGTGTTCTGGGTGGTGCTGTGACTGTTAGGGCAGGCGTAGCGCTTACCATCAGGTGAATGACTTGCTCGTCTCGTCACTTAGTCAAATGAAAAAAAATATATATAATTATAAATTAAGTGGTGTTAGCCTAGTGGGAGAACGTCTGCCTTCCAAGGGGAAGGTCGTGAGTTCAGATCCCAGTGCCGGCACATACCAATGTGTTTAAAAAAAAACATATGTACGTAATTATCACTCGCTTTTCGGTGAAGAAAAACATTGTGAGGAAACCCGAGAAATATTTCAGAGGTATGCATGTTATCCACCAATCCAGACCGGACCCTGTGGTGGATTATGGCCTAACCCTCCTCGGGAAAGTGAGGGGAGACCCGTGCTCAGCAGTGGGACGTTATGGGTTGATGATGATTATGATGAAAATAATTAAAATTTGCACCCTTATCAAGGACTGATGACAATACAATAATAATAATAAAAAATACAGCTATAAAAAACTAAAAAACAGGCTTTAAGGGCAAGCCGAACTAAAAAGTACAGTAGAGTAGTAAAAAAGGGTGGAGTGCTTTTTTCTTAATACTTATAATTACCCTCTGATGTGAAGTACCCCCCGTTTTTTTACCATAAAACGAATTATTAATAACTTGCGTTATTCCACAGTCATACGATGACTTCTTCAAAAGCCTGCTCTTCAATGCTCGAGTCATCGTCCAGATATTCTTCGTGATGGGCGGGTTCCTCATGGCATACAAGATGCTGACGTACGCGGAAACCCACCCGTTTACCCTGAAGACCGTGCCCATGGCTTTGCTGAACAGGTGGTTGAGGTAAGTTGTTACTATTGGGCTGCGGAAGTCCACTCTCGCACCCGTAGCCCCGACAACAAAGGTGTCCCGGTGGAACACCCTGGGGTTTAGTGGGTATACCCGTCAGACTGGCGGGGGAGTCCCACATAACCACCCGGCCCTCACCCGGGTCTGGTGGTATGCGTAATTGCATTCCCCAGGTAAAAAAAAAAAAAAAAAAAAAGTTGTTACTTTTACCCGAAAACTTCAAAATTCTAAAAATTTCAAACCTCAAATCATTGCAAAGAGGGGAAAATAATACCCTTTTACAAGTCATACATAGGGAAAAATCAAATTTATAATTTGCTCAACTAATGAGTAACTGATTTTATGAATTGAGTTTGAAAAAGTTTTTTCATTATTTGTCTGAGTGACGAGACGAGCAAATAGTTCACCTGATGGTAAGCGCTACGCTTGCCCATAATAGTTACAGTGCCACCCAGAAGTTTGCATTGCATAATCCTGTGCGGCACTGCAATGCGCTCGTCACCCTAAGATATTTCCCAATCCAAACCGCGATCCCCGGAAACTAAGCCCGAATTTTGAGGAGTTATTTAGTTTTTTTTTTTAATAATGTATATCTTTCTGTCTGTTTGTTTATTCCTGCATAATGTAAAAAAGAACATTGTTTGATATCTTCAAATCAGCCAACGACACCGAGTAAGAGTTCGTAGTGGGGGCCTCTTCTGCAAGAGACTGCCTGAGGAAGTACCAAACCTTTGCTAGATATTCATCCCTCAAGCAGTAGTGTGCAAACATTACTGTGTCCCGGTTTGAAGGGCACTGTTTCCAGCGAAATTACTGGGCATATGAGACTTTAGAGCCGATATCTCAGGGTGACGAGCGCAGTGCAGTGCCGCGCAAGATTATGCAATGCAAAGTTCTGGGCGGCGCTGTAACTGTTATGGGCAGGAATATCGTATACGAGCAAATTGTTCACATGATGGTAAGCGTACCTTGAGGTGAACAATTTGCTCGTCTCGTCACTCAGTCAATTAAAAAAAAAAAACGAGCTTTACCTAGGAATTGAACTACATTAAGTTACGTTTATCACGGCTTTATTATCTACACGGTGTGTGGTGTTCTTTTTGATTTCAGTAAGAGTTCTCTATTTACAGGTTAATCCCAGCAGTCCTAGTAGTCATGGGCCTGGCTATGACCTGGGTTCCCCACCTGGGTTCAGGTCCCATGTGGGATGCCGTGGTGGGGCGCGAGCGAGAGATGTGCCGCGCGAACTGGTGGCAGCTGATCATCCTGATGCCGAACCTGTTTCCATTCGAACACCTTTGTCTGCCTCAGGCTTGGTGAGTATATTATCCATCTGTATTTTTTTTATGTTATATTGTAGTGATAGGGCTCTACTTCAAGCAACCACACACAAGCAAGCACAACCACAAGCGGAGATTAAACTTTGAGGCATTGTTTCACCAACCCTTGATAAACGTAATCTCATCTGTAAAATAAATTATACATCAAGTACTCTTGAAAAAGTTAAGTAACTACTTAAAACGTGATTAAATTGAAATAGAACTTATAAGGAAGTAAGTGTTCAAGGTTCTTGTAAATAGAACTGTAAATATATCAACCCAGAATCTATGTTGAGGGTACTGTATATTTTTCTATATTCGTACAAGTAAAAAATATGACCAATGCTTAGATTCACGCTTTTTTGTGGGTAAAATTCTTATTTAAGAATTATCTTTAATAGCTATACTTACTATTTGTTAAGTCGTATTATTATTAGTGTATTTAGAGGCGGCAGTTTGAAACCATAACTCCTACTCACATAATTATTAAGTATTAAATGCTTTGTGCTCTCAGATATCTAGATTATATTTTTATCAGGAAGTTGTAGAACAGGACAGTTGGTAGATAGATACATATTATTTGTAAATGTATTTACTTCATTCATGGAGATACGGAGAGTATTTCGTAGTATTCCATGATACAGACAAAGGGTAGGTACCCACTGTTGACACAGTTTGTTGTCATGTTTGTTATCATCTATGATAATGATAATGCAACGATTTCTAGTAGCGAGATCCTAAGATTTTCAAAGCTTTAATTTTAACCCACTGTGTTTGTTTGTATAAATTTATAATTGTTTTCGATGAAGGAAACCCACATGCCCGATAATATTTTTAGTATTGGAGACCGCCTGGGGAAGTACCACACCTTTGCCAGATATTCATCCGCCAAGCAGTAGTGTGCAAACATTACTGTGTTCCGGTTTGAAGAGCACTATTTCCAGCGACATTACAATGAGATTTTAGAACCAATGTCTCAGGGTGACGAGCGCAGTTCCGCTCAAGATTTTGTAATGGAAAATTCTTGGTGACACTTTTGCTGTTAAGCATGGCGCTGACCATCGGTTAAATGACCTGCTCGTCTCTTTGCCGCATATTAACATGTGAACCGCAATCCATAAGGAAACGGGCACTGCAATTATGGCAATTAAAGACGCGTGACCGATTGCTAAATTAACTTGGGATCGGATGTTGTAAGCATTGCAAAATAATTGCAGTTGCAGCGATGCGTGCAGTTGCATTGGTATGCGTTATACGGATTTTGTAAGGAAACCCTGATTTATGGTGAGACGAGCTGCGTTCCGCGATTTCACCCGCTAAAAAACTTGTGCCAATTTCATCCAAATCCGTTCAGTAGTTTTTGCGTGAAAGAGTAACAAACATCCGTCCATCCTCACAAACTTTCATATTTATAGTATTACTAGCTGCGCCCAGTGGTTTCGCCCGCGTAGTTCCCGTTATCGTGGGAATACGGGGATAAAATATAGCCTACTAGCTGCGCCCCGCGGTTTCACCCGCGTAGTTCCTGTTCCCGGAATTCGGGGATGAAAATAGCCTATGCTACTCGCTGACAATGTAGCTTTCCATTAGTGTAATAATTCTTTAAATCGGTGCAGTGGTTTAGCCGAAACCTTACATACTTCCATACAAACTTACATCCCTTATTTCAAACCCTTACAATGCTTTTATCGCATTAAAAAGTACCTTATGTCCTTTCTTAGGCTCTAGAATATCTCTGTACCAAATTTCATTTCAATCGGTTCAGTAGTTTAGGCGTGAAAGAGCAACAGACAGACAGAGTTACTTTCGCGTAGTTACTTTCCGTGTAGTTTTCCATTAGTGAAAGAATTGTAAAATTCGTTTAAATGGTTTAGGCGTGAATGCGAATCAAACAAACAAACTCACATTTAGAGTTTTCTATCTATATATCTAACTTTTTGATAGCACTATATGTTTAAGGCGTTTTGACAAAAACTAAGAATAGAAAAAAAATTATTACTAGTACAATTAAAACCACAGTTTACCCTCTAACTCCGCAATAACCATCAAGATGTCCCATTTGACAACTCATTGCGTAACCAGTAAACTGAACCAAGGTTCGTCGGAATCACGAAAAGTGGTCAAGTGTCGCAATATAGACTGTTGTCGTGAAACAGAGGCAAATATTTGTCTATGACAATGAAGGTTACGGATATGGCAATGTCTATCGTTTGTACGAATGTTTAATCTGTGCAATCATGCCCGAAGAAGCTCTCTGACTAATCTCTGACCAATATCAAATTTGAATTATCGAAGATAATAATCTTTTTTTATAATATAACAGAGGGAGAACGTCCGCCTTCCAAGCAGAAGGTCGTGAGTTCAAATCCCAGTGCAGGCACGTACCAATGTGTTTCTTGTAAAACATATGTACGTAATTATCACTCGCTTTTCGGTGAAGGAAAACATCGTGAGGAAACCCACATATCTACCCGAGAATTATGTCGTAGGTAGGTATGTGATCCACCAATCCGGATCTGGCCCCCGTAGTGCATTATGGCCTAATCCTCCTTACGAAAGTGAGGGGAGACCCGTGCCCAGCAGTGGGACGTTATGGGTTGTTGACGATGATGATAAAATAACATGAGGAATATTGTATGTTCGTTAATTAGTCTCGCTAAACGGCCGAAGGGATTTTGAAATGTGTTAACTCCATAAATAGATATAGGTAAAATAAGATAACAACTGTTTATTGAACTCTAAGACACAAAAAAAACGGTATAAAAAATAAAAAAAAAACTCATCTTTTTTTTTTTAGATCTATTATACCAAAAAGTTTCCTATTTTTTTGGTATATTAGCTCCAAAAATAAATAAAATAAGATAACAACCCTAAGACACACAAAAAGGTAAAAAATAAAAAAAAAACAAGACAAAAATGGTTTTTTTTTTGAGATCAAGAGCATAATAATTATTATACAACATGTTTTTTTTATCTCACAAATTTAGTCACTCCTTATGCAATTTGAGCGGGAAATATTTCAAACAAAACCCTAGCCTTATTTTCCATTTTCGAAACATATTTTACTATAGTATAATCATCTATTTATTTCCAGGTATCTCGGCACAGACACCCAGCTGTTCCTCATGACCCTGGTGATCCTGCTCGTCATCTGGCGCTGGCCGAGGAGTGGGATCCCGGTCCTGTCTGTCGTGATGGTCATCAGCCTGCTCATACCATTCCTGCAGAGCTACCTCATGAACCTCATGCCTATAAGAGTTAGCATATTCCCTGAGTAAGTACAGCCTCTACCACACAGATGCAATAACAAGGTCGAAAAAATTGCAGTGTTTCCGAAATTGCATGCTGCGTTCTTCTACACAGCTTTCTGTCTTTGTTTTTTTTTGTGATTTTTCAATGCAAAGTTCTGGGTTGTGCTGTTTCTGTTATGGGCAGGCGTGGCGCTTACCATCAGACCAACGACGCGCTCGTCACATGGTATCATAAAAAAATAACTTAAAACACCACTATAGCAAAAATACGCAAGTTAAAATCAATAAAGAATCCGATGTATAAAAACTTTATGGGCCTGGCACATGGCTTTGTTTATGAATACTTTCGTTCAGGATTCAAGGATAAAAACTGGTTTACTCTACGTTAGGTTGATTTTTGTAAAAGACGGATTGATGTTCTTTGTGTGAATGAGGCCAGACGGGAAGGACACCACCACGCAGGACCCTACACAGCCTATTGGTCTGGAGTTCCAGAAACCAGTAGAGGGTGTCAGGGAGTTGGTATACTGCTTCCCGCTGGGATTGTAGCATGTGGGAAGATGTAGTCTCTGCCTATCCTAACGGGAGAAAGGCGTGACTGCATGTTTGGATGTTTATTGCTAGGCGTTTACATGATAACAGATTATGTTATTCTAATACATAATCTAGTGGGTACATGATATTATGTCGGCTGTTCTTAAAAGTAGTTTGGGTTTCATTACACTATAATTCGTCTCATCGCCTCCGTATGGCTACCAACGGACAAGCGATGCTGTGTGAGCTTCACCTTACACATTAATTAATAGAATACTTTATTAAAGAACTTAAAAAAACAAAGAAAACTAAACAGAAAACTTAAAAATCTAACAAAAAAGGGGTGTCCATGAGGCGTGGTGCCAAGAACACTGGCTGCATTTCCACGTTGAATAGCAATAGCTATTCTCTGTGCGAGAAATGAGCCAGCCCTCTTGTTACAAGCGACGTCGAATAAACGAGGAAATAATTGCTTAGAAATTAATTATACATTAATTGTAATTAAATCATACGAAATAGAATCACATAGAATTTTTTTTTAATCTAACTTTTTAATTAATTTCAAATGAATACATAGATAAACTCGTTACATAAAACTAAACTAAAAACAATTCTGTATCAAGCTAGAAAAGTTCATAACCTTATTATGACAGAGTACTCGTACTTAAGTGAGATTATGAACGATCGCTAACCTCGTCTTAGTTTAACGATTTCTATTTTAACGGCGTTCATTTACGCGCTGTAACTCAGTCTCGAAAGTTTCCAAATTTCGCATCCAATTATAACAATAAAAGTTTAATTTTATTCCTCACTCTATCTTGAAAACTATGTTCGTATAAATTTAATTTCCATTCGCATTGCTTGTAGAAATAACTTGCAAGATACGATGCGATATCGTACGATATTTTTAACTATGCTTAACACTTTCACTGCTGAGCCGATTTCCGTGATTAGCCACGGCTCTGCACATTCCATAGAGTGTTCCCATACAACAAACACAACTGTTGTGTTTTCCCGCACTCGCGGCATTTTGTGAAAAACACGACAGTTGTGTTCTCAGCACTGAAAGGGTTCAAAGTATTTGGTCTGTACTTAAAAACAAAGGGTATTTCAGTTCAACCGCTGTTTAAAAGAAAAAAAGAAAAAAAAAGTATCGTCACAGTCAAATAAAAAAATGTATCCAACGGTTTCACCCACGTAGTTCCCGTTCCTGTGGGAATACGGGGATAAAATATGACCTATGTTACTCGCTGATAATGTAGCTTTCGATTTGTGAAAGAGTTTTATAAATCGGTTCAGTGGTTTAGTCGTGAAAGCGTAACAAACAAACAAACTCACATACGCATTTACAATATTAGTTAGGATTGTTTTTTGAATTTCCATAAATAACATCCTATCGTAATTTCCCACGATGTCGTTTCATCTCTGCGTAAAAAGGGCCTTTTAATGAAAATGCAAAATTACGTTTCGAGTCGATGTATATCAAAATTTTAAGTTGAAACAGATATTATATTGAAAAAGTTTTATTTCAAAAGTTTCGGGTTTTCTATTGATCAGTATCGTTGCTTATTTTCAAGCTATGAATTATGTATGTACAATCTATCGACTTGGAAAGGCAGTTTTACTTTCATAACTCGTTTGTTTTCATATTACAAATGTCAACGTTATTTTTTTTAAATAAAGTGCCTGTCGACTTGTTGGGTATACGTCATTATTAACCGACTTCAAAAAAGGAGGAGGTTCTCAATTCGACTGTTTTTTTTTTCTATGTTTGTTATTTTACTATTTCAAAGGTTGTAGTAAAATTTGATTCCCGAATTTATTTATCTATCAGAATTGATCACCAAATGCAACGTCGTGAGAGAACGTCCGCCTTCCAAGGAAAGGGTCGTGAGTTCAAATCCCAGTGCGGGAACGTACCAATGTGTTTCTTGTAAATCATTATGTACGTAATTATCACTCGATTTTCGGTGATAGAAAACATCGTGAGGAAACCAACATACCTACCCGGGAATTATTTTGAAGGTTACCCACCGATCTGAACCGGGCCCCCACGGTATTACCCATTCACTCGTGCCTTATGACTTTAAATCCGTATTTTTCAAACCTTAACCTTATTTTCAGATCCATTAGAGACATATTCGGGTACAACGACACATTCTATCACGCATACGTATCTGCCCAAGGTAACTGGGCAGGTTACCATCTCGGCGTCCTGACTGCTTACTTCTACCATAGAGCGCAGGCTCAGAAGTGGGACTTGGGAGAATCTATGGTAAGTCTTCTATATCATCCTACCTTATCATCCACCTTAGGTATGGCAGTGATGAGGGAAGCCGCAACAGCAGACAGGAAAGAATAATATCACGTCGTGGTTACATTCATCCTGGCATTCCTGCCTGACCTAACTAGGGTTCTCTGTATCGAGGGAATCAGGAACTACGAGGACCATGGTCCCACAAACACCCAAACTCAGAGCAAATATGTGTGCGTAGCGAACACACAAACAAAAGAACAATAAAGAAAGACAACAGGGGCCTCACCACGAACAGTTAAATCTATCCAGTTTAAGGCCTTAAACTGAACTGCGCTGCTAACTGTCACCACCAATATCGCTCAGCGTTCATAAGTCGACCAGAGACATTTATCCAAAGAGATCGGAACAATTTGTTTGCATAAAATAATGACGATAATGCCATGATTTTACTTTCTAGCTGATGAAGATCCTCTTCATATCTTCAATCCCGATCGCAGCCGGAGCAGTCTTGATGGGCTGGGATCTCCACCACAGGGAGGCTTCAGCCTTCGAGGCAGCAGTCTTCAACGCTTTGAACCAGAACTTCTTCGCTCTGGCAATTTGTGTCTTCATCATCGGTTACTTCTACCGGTGTAACAGTATGTATTTTATTTTAAATTTATTCATCATTCGCTCTCAAAAGAAGGAAAAGAGTTTTGAATTGACATTGCATCAACACCGCCCCAAGTGTTGGAGATGTCCATAGGCAGTAATCGTTTACCATCAAGCGGGCTGTCAACTTCTTTATGACTTTATCACATTTTTTTTAAATACCCATTCGGACATGTGCTCGGAACAGATAGTTGTGATATCATAATTTTAGGTTCAAATCCTTGTCATCATATTTTATTTTTAAAGTAAAACTTCTTTACGCACGCTTGACTTGGGGAGTAAGCTGGTGAATGCGTGACGAGAGCGTTACGAAAAGTGTGACCGGGCGAGGCGAAAGGAAGTTGAGAGGGAGATATAAGTTAGTGAACATAAAAGAGCGAGCGTTTCGTAAGTTTCATTTACGTTTCGTTAGAGAGAGGTCCGAGCACACACATTCTTTCTCTCTTTCTCTCATAGCCAGTTATAAACATACATATTTATAGATGGAGCTAAAGAAGTTTTACTTGAACTTGACTGGTCTGAAGCACACTCGTTTTTTTTTTTCTTGTTTTACCTTAATTTCTGTATTCCTTTTAATTACAGATATCTACGTCGGTTCAGTGGAATGGGGACCACTCCAGCCCTTGGGAAGGCTGTCATACTGTGCCATGCTTCTCCACGCGACGGTACTGAGGACTTATGGAGGTCAAATGAGGAGGAGCTTCTATGCCACTGATTATACCGCTGTAAGTACATAATGAAGCATCACAGACAAAAATCCGGTTCTCTGACGAGGATTTCCTTCTACTCCATCATCTTCTAGAGTGTCTATCTCATTATTAAGAGTCAGTCACTTTTAACCAGAAACTCTTAATAGACAGCCGCTTTTGGGGTGTACCGCAAGAAATTCTTAAAAACCAGTCCCTTTTTTAAGTGTTCTGATTGCAGCGCTTTAAGGCCAGTTTAAGTTGAGCTATCTGATCTTACTGCTGGATAAAGTCTTCTCCATCTCCTTCCACTGATTTCTCTCTATTGCTGTCTATGGTCTGTCACTTAGGAAAGCATCTAAGTTGTCTTCGCAATACTTTCTTGGCCTTCCTTGTCTTGGACATCTGTCTTCAGGCATCCACTATGTTAAAGCTTACGTCCACATTTCCGGATACATTGGCAGATATGATCTGCCAAATCCCTTTCTATGGTAGGCTTACCTTGTTTATTAATTTTTATTGAATGTTTGTCGGGTTTCAGATTATGCTGTATGCTGGGATAGTAAGCACGACTTACCTTCTATCCTTGCCTCTTCATCTCTTCGTCGAAGCGCCAGCCTGCCAACTCCAGAAAGTCCTTCTAGGCCCGAAAAGAAGGCCGCAGAAAGAGAAAGAAGATTCCAATGCCAACCATGTCCGGCCTGGAATTTCAACGGTTTCTGTATCTACTGTGTCTACTCATATTTAGATGAGAAATTGACTGTTTATTTTTAAGGGTTGATTTGAAATAAATAAATAACGATCCCCGGTCACATACATTCCTGATCCAGACTCCTTAACACGTTGACTGCTGACCCAGTTTTTACATTTGGGCGCCGTTACGGACCGTGTGTGTTTTGCAGCACTGGCGTACCGTCTCTGTGAGCCGCACTGTAGTAGTGCCGCTTTAAACACACACGTCTGTGTTTAGCCGCACGGCTGGCACTTAAGCCGCGCTAACACAACAAGTGTGTTATCCCGCAGCCGCGTAAAGTTATAAAAAACACGTATGTGTTTTCAGCAGTGAACGTGTTAAGTAGCGTTCCTTGTATCTAAGTCAGGAACAACGAGGACCATGGTCCCACAAACGCTTAAACTCAGAGCAAATAACTGCGGTTACTTAAACATTTGTCCAGCACGGGAATTGAATCCGCGACACGCTTTGCAGTCCGCTCATTATCCACCTATGCCATGGAGGCCGTCTTTTATTTATTTCCGTGTTACATTACATATTTTTTATAATTTTTTTACATGAATTGTGTAAAGTTTCTGATTAGGGATATATTTAGTTTTAGAACGTGTCCATTTCAAATTTGATTAATTATGAGTGAAGTAATTGGTTGACGTAATTAACTTCTTTTTTCATCCTTGGATAAAATTGTCAATGTACCTTTTAAAATACCTTTTTTTAATTGGCTAAAATTTTATATAATTTAGTGTCAAAGATAATTATTAATAGTTCAGTAGGTAAACTAATGGTTTTGTAAATAATTATGTAGAATTATTATGGTATATTGTATTTAGCTTTAAGATTTGTATAGAATGTTACTCTCTGATAAAATTAAATGTGCATAATAAAAAAAGTTTTTTTATTAAACTGGACTAGGTTCTGATAGAAAAAAAAAAACAAAAATCATGTAGTTACCTAGTGAGGTCTTATGTCACTGGATTTGATAGCTCCTGACAGAACTGAGAGTGGTAGGAGGCCTCTTCTGCAAGAGACCGCCTGGGGAAGTACCACACCTTTGCCAGATATTCATCCGCCATGCAGCAAATCGGAATTTGCATAGGAAGCCGAAAATGTTACTACCGACAATACTTACGTACTTACGTAGTCCTTACGTAGTCACACAAGAGTTCAGTGCCCTAAAACCCCTGTACAGCCCCCTCGAGCCCACGGCTGCCGGATTATGTAAAATGTTCAATAGCGACAGCAGTACTACGACGACTTGCTGGTTTCGATACTTAGCAACGTGAAAAAAACATGCGGTTCAGTCTTTGGGAACAGAAATGAAAACTAAGTAACTTGTGAAATGTATCGTGGTGCTCACGTGCCCAAAGAAGTTTTCCCTTCTAAGAAGAATAGAATAAGAAGTCATATTACGGTAACTGATTTCCCACATACTGTCCAAAGTCCCAGAATGCGCTTTGGTCATAGATGCTAACGCCACTAGCAACAGGCCTCTCGTATAATGGTAAGCCTCTTCTGCATGAGACCGCCTGGGAAAGTACCACACCTTTGCCAGATATCACCCGCCAAGCAGTGTGGAAACAATACTGTGTTCCGGTTTGAAGAGCACCGTTTCCAGCGAAATTACTGGGCATATGAGACTATAGAGCCGATGTCTCAGGGTGACGAGCGCAGTGCAGTGCCGCGCAGGATTATGCATTGCAAAGTTCTGGGTGGCCCTGTAACTGTTATGGGCAAGCGTAGCGCTTACCATCAGCTGAACGACTTACTCGTCTCGTCACTCAGTCAAGTAAAAAAATTAAAAAAAAACTAAACCGCGATCTTCGACCATTTCAATCTGGCTTGGTTTTCACATTTACTAATGTATGTGTCTCCCGTAAAATCCGCCATAACTGTCAGAACTGTTTGTTTATAGAGATAAGTGCGTGCCGGGTCCACGGAGTAAAAAATAAATGAAACGTCGTTGGATTAACGTCAGTCGCAATTCTGCCATGAGATTCGTAATAAGGCAGCGTACACACGTAGGCGTACTTCAAAATTCTGAAATTGTAAAGTACCAACAATTTTACGATCCCACTTTACATGTTCACATCATAAAGTGGGCTCGTTTTATGGCTTGCTCCTTTTAAAGAAGCTTTGATGGGATGAGTTGGGACTGACATACTAACGGGATCTTAGTGTAATCGGCCCTTTAAAAGTGCTGAGACTATGTAGTGAAAAAAAAATAACAGAATAGAATAATTATTATAAGTAGGTACTTTTATATTATGTACTTTTTTTATATAAGTGTAATGTGGGTGGTGATAGCCTAGTGGGAGAACGTCCGCCTTCCAAGGAGCACATGTGTTTTTTTGTAATAGATTGGTATGTTCATATGGTATTGGATCCTCTGTATCTAAGGAATCAGGAACTACGAGGACCATGGTCCTACAAACTCCTGGAGGCATACCATGACATCTTATAGCGATACAATTGAAGACCTAAACTGAACCGCATCGCATAATCGTACCGTGACGCCTGTTGCTGCCATTTTCAACTAAAAATAGATCCAGCTTAGGTTGAAAATGGTAGCAACATCAAAAATTAGATGTCACGGTACGATTGTGCGACGCGGTTCAGTTTAGGTCTTTAATTGAATCACTTTAAGATGTCACGGTAGACCTCCAGGACTTGGTTCAAACAAATTGTAGATCTAAACTTTAGACGCGGCTCATATAGCCGCGCACGGCCCTTACTACATGTAAGATTTTCAAATATAAATCTGAAATATTTAGTTTTCGTATGAAATCGTGGACAAAACTGTGTCCGTGAACCGCTATGCGCAGCAGGCTTTATTCTGGCAACATCCACAATTCGTGGAATAAGCAGGGAATTCCGCATCCGAACGCAGTTGAACATAATTCTGTTAATCATTTAAGTTTAATTTGAAACCCCTATGCTGGCGAAATGTGAAGTTAGACACCTCGTGTCCTGCGAGCTTGACACAGTTTCTCAAACTGAAGCCTAAGTCTTGTGTCATCGTGTTCTGTTGTTTTGTTGTGTGTTACGTATCCGTACGACTTCAAACTGATGACTACGCGTTCCACATCGCGCCTCGCGGCGATAGGGATAATCGCAGGCGCAGCAAGTGTCCCATCCCAGTAAATTGTAATACACGTAATTCTAGGTGACTTCGGTACCTCACTTCGGACCGAACGTACACCTTTTAGGTTAGGATTTAGATATGTAATTTTTTAGTTTAATAAACCTATTTTTATTACATTAGAACATACTGCTATAGCCGGCTCCGGCTAGCTCCGGCTAGGGCCTCAATAACTAACACACACAGAACATCACGACATACGTACAACAATATTACGAAACAAAAGTTTGAGAGCCACTGTCCCAGTTCCTGGACGTACAATAAACACTAACGAGGTACCTGAGCGGGCTTGGGTCTGCTGCCGAATGTAAATTCGTCCAAATTCGTCCAAATTCGAATCAAATTCGGATATAAAATTTACATGAATTTAGATGATGTTACATGAAGTTGTTGTTGTAAAATATAATTTTGAATCGTTATAGCTAAAAACATTTATTTATTAAATCATTAATGGAGTTTTGGAGGAACGCCGAATTGGAAAAATTAAATGTTTTTTTTTACAGGTTTGTTACATTTACCGATCGGTATAGATAAATTTATATAGTTTCGATTAATGGCTTTTTTTAAATTGGAGGCACATTTATCAGTATCGATATAATTTAGAATCACTGATCAGATTAGTTTGTACAACACTATTAAGCAGCTTTAATAAAATGCTACAACTCATTTGCGGCCTTTAACATCGAAATTCCGCATCAATGGCCACTCCTATAGAAATTTCACCCATTTCGAACCCACACAGGAATGCTATATCGAATCATTTCGCATTCAGCATGGGGTGGGATGATGGTCTAGAAGTGTGTCCGCCGGGTAGGCAAATCCGGCCTGTATTGGCGGGTCGAATGCCGAATAAATATCCGGCTAATCCGTACATTTGTTAAGAAGAACAAACGGGAAAACAAAACACTATCGTCATCAGCCCACACTCGTCCACTGCTGGACGTAGGCCTCTCCCAATGAACGCCACCGAGCCTGATCTTCGGCTCTCCTCATCCAGTCTTTGCCAGCAGTTTTCGCAAGTCGTCACTCCACCCTGCCGGCGGGCGTCTTACACTACGTTTGCCTAAGCCTGGTCTCCACTCTAGAACTAATCTACCCCATCGGTTGTCGGTTTTTCTAGAGATGAGACCCACCCACCGCCACTTCCGCTTGCTAATCTTTTTACCCATGTCGGTTACCTTGATTCTCTGTCAGATCACCTTGTTACGGATCCTGTCCTTTAGAGAGAGTGAGCAAGCATAGTTCGCTGAGTACACAATAACATTAAATACACCCACACTAAACACTATCAACAAAATAAATTACTCAGGCGCTATTGCGATAAAAGATCGATGACCTTTCCCACTTCTATCATGACGACACTTTCGTAGCAGTTTGTAAGGTCGCGGACGTCTTAGTACAAAATGTGCTAAAACAGATATCGCAAAATCACTTGTGAATATATAGAAGACAAATGATTCAAATCAACAAAAAAAATCTAAATGTTTCGTGTTCCGCGTGTGTTTTGTATGTGTATCAAATGGTTTGTCTTGTGTGAATATGTGTGTGTGTGTGTGTTGTGTTTGTTCAATGCTTGTCACGATTGTGAAAAACACCAACTCATTAAACCTACAACGAGCCCAATTTAAACTCCGCTTAAGCTTGAACGTAGCTGAACATCTCACAAGACATCCGTTAATTATAAGACCCGATTTAAGCAAACGTTAAAATTAAATATACCTGGAGAATTTGAGTAAACCTAAATTTAGTTCTGAATCTCGAATGAATAAGCTTTAGTTGAAAGGAATTTTGGTGCATACTTCTTCCCAACCGGCTAAAACTCTTAACTGCAAATGATATAAAATGGCCGGATTCTAGCACATCTCTACCATCGATAGTTCCGATATAATCGACACAGAGTATCGAATGACCGCAGAATTTACATGTTGGTCTGCGGGGAGCTATAGAAGAGTAATCCGAGCTTTTGGGCTTGTATCTGGTGACCATAGGTTGCAATTTGAACAGGATAAGATTCATAATTGGGATCAGTCTATCTCGTTTACACTAGCGCACTAGCCTTTTGAGTGAGAGAGAAAATGGACCATTTTACAGGGGATGGTGGAGGTCTTGGCTAAACGGGCCTTCATAGACCAATCTCTCGAGCATTGTAACTGTGGAGCTCCAAAGCAAAGCTTCACCTGCTGGCATGCCCCTCGTGCCTTACATCCTGCACACTAGAGGAACTTACCGCAGCCTCAGGACTTTGGCTCCATTCTTAGCCAAGGCCTAATGAGCTACAACCATTGACTCGAAAAGAAGAAGGTGGAGGATTAAAGGCAATGAATTTTGAGTTTCGTGGACATGTATGTTTTTCTAACGTTCTTGAGCGATATTCACACATAACTTAAGCCCTGGGTACATGACCACAGCTCGCACTTGGTTAGTTTTATACAAGGAATATTTGGCACGTGCTGCCATTGATTTGTTGGCCCAGTCGGCTTAATGGAGCGAAAAATGAATTTCACTTTACGCTAATTTTCTACAATAATGGTCACCACAGGAATAAATGCCATTGCACTATGGGTTTATTGTGTCTTATCACGCTACATACATGCCATGAATACACGAAAATAGCTGCTATTCACAATCAGAATCCTGGATTATATTTCCCAACGCTATGACAATAGCAGAATGCAGGTCCACCTATGTGGATAACAGTTGGCGGTATAGAATATAATAGATCGAATGTTTTTGTAAAATATATCTATCAAATTAACCAGACCCCGTTGTGGATTTAGGCCTCATCCTCCTCACGAAACTGAAGTGTGCTCCGCACCTGTGCTCAGCAGTGGGCAGATATATAGGTTGTGATTTGATGACGATGAAAATGGACAGATTAACGTAAACTGTCCAGATAGACTCAACATATTTCTTTTTTATTTGACTAAGTAACGAGACTTCCCATTACAAAATCTTGAGCAGCACTGCACTGCGCTCGTCACCCTGAGACATCGGTTCTAAAGTCTCACAAGCCCAGTAATTTCGCTGAAACTGTGCCCTTCAAACCGGAACACAGTAATGTATGCACACGACTGCTTGGCAGATGAATATCTAGCCAAGTCGTGGTACTTCCACAGGCGGTCTCTTGCAGAAGAGGCCTTCCACTACAAACGTAATTCCACGTTAAAATCTTTGCACGTTGTTGGTACTAACATAAATCCATCTACACTGCTCTACATAAACCCTGTTCTTACAAAAGACAAAGTCGTTCGAGAAAGACGATGTAAAGGAAAAGCTAAGAACTACTAATTAAGTGATTAGAAACTGTTGCGGCCCCTTGGCGCAAGGGGGAGTATAGTAGCGGTAACTCAAGTCGCGGCATTTCGGCAAAACTGTAGCAAGATAGACAAGGCGCAGACAATAACGGTTTTTTTTTATTGTCTGTGGGGAAACCTTCAAAAGTTACCCGGCTACAGTGGGGTTTGACCGGGTTATTTGGGATTTGTACCGCACTAAAACCCTCCGGTGGCCGGCCTCTGCGCATTCGAGGGGATCCGGGACCTCCATGAGAACCGCACCCGTGACCCTCTCGCACGTTGCCCTAGGGCGGTTCCCAGGGATGGCTGCTATGCTAACCCTGAATCTACAGGCGGCACATGCCATAATGTGCAGCTGTGACTTCTCGGCTCGATTAGGTCGCCCCCATACTGTCTATATTGAGACTTTGCTTCATTATAGGCGAAGTTAACGAGAAAGCCTGTTATATGAGTCTTAGAGGAAAGACACTACTAGGAAAAATAGTTTACGGCGCACAACACGAACCCAGACATGTTAACTTGCAGAAAACATTATCGGCTTTACTTATAAACGCTTCTTAGAGTTAAGAACGTAATTTAGTTCTGCGTAACGAGACGAGCAAGTCGTTCACCTGATGGTAAGCTCCACGCCAGCCCGTAACAGCTACAGTGTCACCCAGAACTTTCCATTATAAAACCTTGTGCGGCGCACTGCGCTCGTCGCCCCGAGACATCGGCTCCAAAGTCTCTATGCCTAGTAAGTTCGCTGGAAACGGTGGCCTTCAAACCGGAACACAGTAATGTTTGCACGCCACTGGCGGATGAATATCTGGCAACGGTATGGTATTTTCCCAGGCGTACATTTACAGAAGAAGCCTGCCACTACTATACTGAACTATATTTTGTGCCGCTGGTCTATTATACAGTTATTTAAATGAACTCGGAATTGGCACAAAAATTCAATATAAATGCCGACATGATCAATACAACCGGAATCTGTATAGAAGCGGACAATTTGAATATCTCACTGGCCTTTTGCATGGATTTCTTGGGAGTTAAGTTATTGTGGAGACAGATTTTTGTATTTAACAAGAAAAAAAAGAGTATGTTACCCTTGCTACCCTTGTTTACCTATTGTAATTCTTCTGTACTGTGTTTATTTTTGTTTCTGGTGTACAATAAAGAGTTTCTCTATTCTATTCTATTCTATGTATAAAATGGTGTACATACATAAAAAGTGAAACTATACCTTCTCATTTGACTCTCATTCCGACCCGTCAATGTTCTATGTCGAGGCCTTGTCGAGGCATAATGATTGTAGGAAAAAAAATCATACCATTATACACAAACTAAAAACAAAATATAACTAAACTTTATGGAGAGAAACATTTGAAACAAATTGAAAATACACACTATGGTCAGAAGCTGCGTTCCGTTGGCGCTCGCACGGTTTCAAAAAAATATTCCGTCTGTTTTAAGACACAGGCGTAACGCAATTTCAGCCCTAAAAGAGTGTTATATCTTTATGGTGACACCATATAAATCAAATTAATTTACAAACAGTTATTATTCAAGAATATTTTTTTTTAATTTTATATCACAGTCCTTTTCCACAGCATTTAGCCTTCCAATTCTTACAATAGGAGTCAGGATCTGAGATAGGGGCAAGAAGAAGCAATACGGTTGAATAGTCATTTATTGGGATTTAAAGGCATTTATTTTTATCTAAAAAGTGGAATGTAGAGTATCGTCGGTTTCAAAGAAAACTTCTCTTTGATTCTTCTACTAAGTATTCTTTTTAAATCTATATCTTATATATTCTCTCTAGAATATAAATTTTAGTGTTCTCTATATTGAAAATATAATTGTATCAACATTAAATTTACACTTAGTTACAGTAATCCTACTAATATTATAAATGCGAAAGTTTGTGAGAATGGATGGATGGATGTTTGCTACTCTATCAAGCAAAAACTGCTGAACGGATTTGGACGAAATTTGGCACACAGATAGTTTATAACCAGGATTAAGTAATAGGGTACTTTTTATCCCGATAGTAAGTTTCCGTGATACAAAACGGGAACTACGCGAGTGAAACCACGGGGCGCAGCTAGTCTATCTATATATATATATATATAAAAATGTTATGTTGGTTTGTGTATGCTTCAAAAACTCAAAAAGTTCAGCACCGATCGAGCTGAAATTTTAGCATGATATATAATCCACATCAAGGATTGTTTTTATCTATTTATTCATCAGTGACATATCAGCGAATGTGCGAATGTGCCACAGCGAAGCGTGGCAGGGCACAGCTAGTATATTATACAGATTTAAATTATTTTGTTGATATTGTGATTTCGTAGGAGTATAATGCATATTAGATAGTGTGTAGATAACAGTGTTTAAGTATATTGTGTTTCTTTTTGGTGTACTATAAAAAGTTTTCTATTACATTCTAACACTGTAAATCAGAACTGATAGTCCGCAGCGCTTTACATATTATATGTATTCAAGACCATAATGCATTATGTGCCATTACTTTAATTCCCGCATCTCGTTTCTCACGAAACATAAACTGCATTTATTTACTGTGCACATGGAAATGAGGCTGCGAGCTGGACGCAGTGCAATGCAGTGACTGAAGTTCAGACGAACGTCATCACAGTCTATCTATCAATGTGTGGTGCTCTGGCACACGGTCACACCTACGTCGACTATTACGTGAACTGTGCCTACGTACGTATGTGTGTGCGTGACGTCCTAGAAGTGTGCCACAGTGGATTTTACATTACCACTGCTAGTCCACAATAATCAAGCACATGCTCACTTTTAGTAGAGGTATGCCTCTTCTGCAAGAAACCATCTTGGGAAATATCCCACACCTTTACGAGATATTTAGCCACCAATCAGTAGGGTATAAACAATATTGTGTTCCTTTTGAAGGGCACTGGGCATATGAGAAATATGGAATATGGGAAATTACTGGGCATAATATGAGACTTTAAGATCAATGTTTCAATGTGACGAGCGCCGTGCAAAATTATGCAAAGAAAAGTATTGGCAGGCGTAGCGTTTACCATCAGGTGACCGACTTGCTCAGTAAAACATTGAAATATATATTAATAATTAAAGAAAATACACCCACAAATTTTGCTGACGTGAAAATTCAAGAGCCTGACTAAGACAAAAGTATTTTAAAGAAATTTCACACATCACACACGACATAAATTTATATCGCCTCGCGATACACGTACATTCTTTTTATGTTTAATTAAATAAAAGAGCGTAATAATAATATAAATAAAGTTTCTATGTTATATAGTATAGTATTGTGTCTATGTTATTTTCATGTCTGTAGGGCGTTTAAACTTCCTAAGAAAACAAGGCTGAACTTTATGTACTGTTCACAAATCCATATACACCGGTGCTTACTCAAGTTAAATGCGCTGTGAATAATAGAGAAGTAGTTGACTTAAAGGTCTAAGTAGTATGTAGCGCGTTGTTAAGAAAACTAGATAGTATAACTTAATAGCTAAAGTTTTCTTTATCTACTTCTAAAGTCATATAATAAGTAAAATGCTCACTACATAAAAAAGGTCACTCTCAACTACACGCGATCTGCGTCCAATTATCGCCGGGCCAGGCCAATAACGTCCCACTGCTGAGCACGGGTCTCCCCTCACTTTCATGAGAAGGGTTAGGCCATAATCCACCATTGGGGCCCGGGCCGGATTGATGGATAACACACCTACTATCGAAATAATTCTCGGGTAGAAATGTGGGTTTCCTTACGATGTTTTCCTTCACCGAAAAGCGAGTGATAATTACGTATATAAATGTTTTACGTTACGTTATTAAAAAAAAAAAGAGAAAGAGTTTTCTTTTCTATTCTATGTGTTGTATAATTACATACACATTAAAGCACATGTACAAGTGTGAGCTATTAAATCTATATATATAAAAATGTTATGTTGGTTTGTGTACGCTTCAAAAACTCAAAAAGTTCTGCACCGATCGAGCTCAAATTTTAGCATGATATATAATCCGCATCAAGGATTGTTTTTATCTATTTTTTCATCAGTGACATATCAGCGAATGTGCGAATGTGCCACAGCGAAGCATGGCAGGGCACAGCTAGTCTATTATATAAGTTATTATCACTTAATAGAAAAAAATAAAACTGCATTTTTTTTTTGCAAAAAAAAACAACTTTTTTCCTAATTTAAAAAATGTTTCCATCATTTGTATCTCCTTATTTCATTAGAACTCAACACGAAAGGCGTCCTAATAAATCAGGGCGTAATATTTCAGAAATCTTATCCCCACTTAAGGATGTACATCAAAAATTACCCGGCCATGTCTTAATAAAGGGGGGGTGCCCGTTATTTTTCTCGGGTAAAGTTGGCTACAAAAATGTATGACGCATTTTTTGTAGACATATATGGTAATCCCGATTTACTACAATGAGACTTTTACTATGTCGTTCACCTGATGGTAAGCGCCACGCTTGCTCAAACCAACTGCAGTGTCATCAAAAATGGTTGCAGGGAACCTAGTTATTGTGACACTCGCATCTGTTATTCACATATGTGTGTGTGTGTGTGTGACACTCGTTGCCGGACACATTAAAATTTAAATCTTATAATTATCAATTTGACTGGTAACAATGCATTCAAACCAGAATATAGTAGTGTTTGCACATTACAGCTTGGCGGATTAATATCTAGCCAAGCTGTAGTGGATTCATCAGAATATGCAAGAAACCGCCTGATTTTTGTCTGTAGGACGGTTAAGAAAACACCCGTAAAAACACGACAAGTTATACAAAAAAAAAATGCTAAAAATGTATTTTTTTTTTTTTTTTTACTATTTTACAATCGAATGCATTTATTTGTGCTGTCGACTGTACAAAGGAAAAAGGATAAATTGCGCGCCTTGCTCCTGACAGAGCAGTCGTTATGGTGGAGTTTTATGTGGCCCGCTTTATCACGGGATGAACGTGGGGGCGGGAACTACTACTGCTTCTCGATGCTAACTCGATTGCGACTCACTAACTGGTCAGGGTCACTTCAAATGTGAGAGTCGACCGTTAACGCCTCTGATTGTTCCGCAGTAGACAGACTACTTTGCCTACTTATACGATCGACCGATTCAATTCATGTTTATTTTCTTTAACAGATTGGTTTTCAAGCTGAGAGGGTATTTTTAACTGACTGAATGACTTAGTAACTTAGCTATATATATTTTTAGCATTATGCGGCGTTTGAATACCTAATTATGTAAATTCTTACGACTACAATTTTTTTTTTTAAATATTAAAAACATAGATAATATAATAATTGTTTTGTGTCGTGAACTATTTTTCTTTCACATTTTAGTATACTTTTTTTTGACTGAGGGGCAAACCTTTTGTGGAATTCTTTTATTATTATTTAAAGTGTACAATTAAAAAAATGTCTAGCAATGAAAATAATACAATATCTTTTACGAACTCACTTTTTTCTCACGTCGTGTTTCTATCTTCTGTATCCAGGTCCATAAAAAAACAAATAGTAACCCTCCAAAGCGGATTGTCAAGGATTTTTTTCAGCCTTTTGTCTGATGACTCGAATAAATAAGGTTTTTACTTTATACTTACTTAGTGACCTGTTGGGAAGTCAAAAGGAAATGGAAAGGAAATGCGGTAATGAAGTAATTTTGTATGGGTTAAAAGTCTTGGGTTATTCTTAGAAATTCTGCCAAGGAATAGGTATTTTATCTGCATTTCCTTGTTATTCTTTGCCATGAAAAATAAAAATGTGAGAAACTAATAAGTAAAGTTGGAATAGGGCTCGTTGCTCTATGGCCTGGCCTTACTTTCTTATTGCCTACAAAATAGTGAAATATATTTAAAAACAAAAAAACTCCCTAAAATAAACTACAAAATAAGAATATACTACCTTTTTAATAATTTCTATCTGTCTGTCTGTCTGTTTGTCTGTTTTGAATATTGGTAAAATTACTGTACCCATTGCAATGAAATTTTCACCGTTTAGTGAACCTTAAGAAAAATTATTTATACGTTGCACTGGTCTATTATGGGCTGTTAAAATTCAGTCCGTCTATCTGTTTATCTGATTTGACATAATTTTAAAATTACCATACCTACCGATTAAGATGTGATTTTCACCGTTTTATAAGTTAGAATCAGAATTAAAAACGGACATACGTTGCACTACTCCATCGATTTGAAAAATGTAGAAATTACAAAATAGTCAAGTCAAAAATCTTTTTTTTTACATGGGCCACAAGAGGGCACTCGTAAAGGTTCACTGACCCTACTTCCGGTTTCGGAATACATCCAATCGAAAATAACCGCCAAAAAACTCGACGGCAACTTTTTTTTATTAATATTTCTTCATAATATCTACGCTACCACCAAAGCATTACCCATAACTCAGGCAAATCCACGAGAAATAAGCTAGCGAGGAAGTAATATCGAACACAAACAGACAGCTTGACGTAACAGCGTCAATTGATGGCGTATACATGCACAATGTGGCAGTTTGATCCACTCACGGCAAAATAGAGCTTAGGCTAGCCGACTCTTACACCGAAGCGAAATAGACAGAAAGAAAATAAATAATTTGCAAAGAATTTTAGGAATAAACTAAATCTATTTTTAAATTTGCTATTTATAAAAAAAAACTTTAATAGCAAGCCGAACTAAAGTAGAAAAATAATTAATTGTTTGATATCAACTGGTGATTATAAATATAACATAAAATATAGAATTTCCTATTTACACAAATAATTTCAGCAATATCGAATAAAACAATTAAAATATCAGGAGGCATACCATGACATCTTGTAGCGATTCAATTGAAGACCTAAACTGAGCCGCGTCGCATAATCATACCGTGACCTCTTATTAGCGCCCATTGTACTACCCTTGTTTACCTATTGTAATTTTTCCTAGGTTAGGTCCTAAATGTGCATTTGACAATAGGTTTAATTTTCGCAATGTCTTATGTGACATGAAACATATTCTTAGAAGGCTATATGGTGATGCAAACGTCTGATGTCCGGAGTAAAAGTAAAAGTATCAAGAAACGTCGGCGTCTGCTAGTACAGTTCCTAACATAGACAATAAATCTATTTGGCATAACATAATTATTATAATACAATAACAATTAAATTATTAAAATAAATAACGTATCACGTTCACATACTTAGATAATCCGGACCCTTAACAAGAATCCCCTATGTCTACAATGACCATGAGGCAATTACTTGTGGTTTGCACAATTAATTCCGCTACACGGGAATTCAACGAACAACGTCGCGCTTCGTATCGCTTCGCTTATTAAAAGTAATTCGCGTTACAAAATCTTGCTCACTCCGGTGTAACAGGCGGACGGATTTCACGTCACACCGTCGACGACACTTGCACTTGGAATTAGGGTAATCTCTTGTAAGTGCCAGAATAGCTGTCGATATAATCGATATCTACACGGCACCTCACTATTGCTCTACCAATTTTCCACCCTATTTGTGAACAGTTAAGGATTATTTTGTGAAGAAGAGATTGGAATTTAGATAGGGGAATTTGACAATCTTGTTATAGTTAAAATGTTTGTTCAGAGGTATGTCCATAAGCCTTGTCTCCTGTGCGTGTTTTGGGTTACACACCACACAAAAAGCTCTACACAAAACATTGCCATCCTCCTGCTTGTTATTCCTCTCCATGCGTGTTTGTCTGGAAGAGACCGATCTGAGCGATAAGACCGACAATTGCGACACTAACTGTTAAACTTGTTTTGTTCTAGTTTTTAAGTTTTCTTTGTTCTGTGGAGTTTCAATAGAGAGTTTATTTATCTATCTATTGCCATTCTCCACCAATCTGGAACGGGTCCCTATGATGGACAAAAATAAAGTGAAACCCGTGTTATGAGTAGTTTTTTTTTTGACTGAGTGACGAGACGAGCAAGTCGTTTACCAGTCATAGTATCACCCAGAACCCTGCATTGCATAATCCTGCGCGGCACTGCACTGCGCTCGTCACCCTGAGACATCGGCTTTAAAGTCTCATATGCCCAGTAATTTCGCTGGAAACAATGCCCTTCAAACCGGAACACAGTAATGTTTGCACACTACTGCTTGGTGGAGAATATCTGGCAAAGATGTGGTACTTCTCCAGGCGTTCTCTTGCAGAAGAGGCCTTGAGAGAGAAGAAGAGGTCTTGGGGGAGAGAGACACGTGTAATGATGATGAATCCTTAAGAAACTAATTTTCATCTTTGATCCAGTGGTTTCATCGCTGTTAATCTATCTAGGTAATGCTTTAACGCGTTATTCCAATCAAAATAATAACCCAAATAAAATAGTTGAAACATCGACACAAAAGAGAATTAAATTTAATCCAAGTTATAAATTTAAGCCTAAAGTAAAGGCCCTGAAAATGTGTTATTAAATCTTTAAGAAAGCTCTGTCAACTTCTCCCAAAGAAAATTATTATCTAAGCCTAGTAAAACTTAATAATTAATTATTATAATTCATTTTCCGCGAAAATCTGAAACCTAATTACCGTCGTCTCACTCTAAGCAATTAATTGCGAAGTGTCTGATCCCATTTGAAAGGAATAATTAAGTAGAAGTTAGGAAATACAGTAGCATTATACATAGCTACAGAAGACATAATAATACTAGTATAGTACAGAATGGACACTATCCACCCCCCGCGATCTGCTTCCCCGCATCTCTACCCGCAATTCAGAGGACAATAGGGAGGTCAGTCAATATTACACGTCCAAATGACAATAGACAAACGAGTTAGTATGAACCTTCTTAAAAGGTTGTCTTTTGTTTTGGTCGCGTAGTATCTTTGAGTGCCGACATAGGCATTTGGCGCGCAAACAAGCGTCATTTATAGGTGGGAAATTTCAAATTTGTTATTTATATGGAGTGTCTTGGGTGTGTGAGTATAGTAGTTACGAGATTTGGTAGTTTTTTTTTTTATGTTGCCATTAAAAAACGCGGTTGCGGTGGCGTTAGAATAAGATTAGGGAATCGTAAAATTTCGAAAATAATATTTTTTTTTAAGCTTATCTGCACATAATGCAATAAGTCATTAGTGTGTGCCAAAGGTTTGAACCCGATGTCATTAGGTTACAAAGCTCTCAAGACACTATACGGCAACCATCTCACTCTTCCTATTTAAAAAGTTTTTAGGCTACCTATAATCAAAGAAATTATTTAAGAATAAAATACATTTCAGCTATTTCTTTCAATAAGTTATATTCCTGTACCTTGTGTATTTCTGAACTGGTGTACACAAAGTATTTTCTATTCTATTCTATTCTACATCTCTACACCTATAACTAAATGGTACATCAAATGATTCCAATATCAAAGTTGCGAGAAATGAATGAATTTAATTTCGTAGAACTCCAACGATGTATTTTCACTACAATTCTAAGCCTAGAAATCCTAGAAAATTATGGACCTCCCCCCAATTCCAAAGCCTAGAAATCTTCAAAGGTAATTTACAATTATTCACTCAAGAACACTAATTTCAAGAATTGACTGATTCAGAATCGTAAAATTCGTCTGGGTGAGATTATAGAGCTGAGACGGGTATTTTAATCCGTAACTGAAACTATCGGATATCGGAAACCGAAAGCACATTGTCGGATATTTAAAATAGCCTATTTGATTTGGTAAGTGCTCACCTATCATTAAGACGCACAAAGATCAACGAATGGTGGCTATCGTGAAAAATAAAAGAAGTTAAAATTATAGACAATGATCATTATTATTTGGAACTCAAAACTTAAATCATTTATTGCAAATACATACAGAAAAAAAAAAGAAAAAAAAAACCGAACAGGATCCTATAAACTAATGATTAACTGATTATGGTTTGAGTTTGAAAAAGAACATTTCCCATTCAATTGGTGATTCAATATATTACAGGAAAAGGAAACTTCATTTGTTACATTTCCCTAAAGGCTCAAAAAATGAATTCGCCTCCGATATTATCCGATACTTTCAAATATCCACAATGAATTAACAAAGCTTCAACTATTTATTATAACATATATACATGAAAGGGAGAAGATTTTCAATTAAACTGCGCTTTATTACTTACTTACCTGTTTATGTTACAGCACAATCTTTGGGATATCTCAACCTTAATCTTAAACTAATTAATATCTTGAACTTATTTTAATATTCAAATCTAAAACCTTAATACATTTTACACCGCCCTATTTAAAAACAAAACCCTTTTGATGTTCTATATTAAAGGGTGTCTGGAAGAAATCGCTTTCAGCGATAAGACCCTTGTACTACCCTTGTTTACATATTGTAATTCTTCTGTACTGTGTTTATTTTTGTTTCTGGTGTACAATAAAGAGTTTTTCTATTCTATTCTATTCTATTATCCGGAAAAAAAAACAATTTCCGACATAATCCGAATCGAAACCAAATATCCGAAAGGCTCATGTCACATCCCTAATCGGGACTAGTTTATTTTGCTGCTAGAATTTTCTACAAAGTCACTAATGAAACAGTTGGTTACGCTCCAATCCTTTGGTCCATGATTTGGGAAATTGGAAAAGTTTAGAGATCTGTCAAATGAGAAAATAGTGGTCTATATTGTACATACAACATCGATAAAGTATTTGAAGATAATTCCTATACTATACCTTTAAACTGTACCGTGACGACTGACTGATAGGCATAGCCTAAAACTAGAAATTATAAGTTCGGAGGACATACCATAGAAGGAGGAATTTCGATTTTGATTTCTATGCACAAACACAAAAAGTATAATTTGGTGTTCTCTCCAAAACAGCCTCAATATTTATACAAAATCATCATCATCATCAACCCATAACGTCCCACTGCTGAGCACGGGTTTCCCCTCACTTTCACGAGGAGGGTTTGAGGAGGGTTATAATAATTCCCAGGAAATAATTCTCGGGTAGGTATGTGGATTTCCTCACGATGTTTTCCTTCACCGAAAAGCGAGTGGTAATTACGTACATATGTGTTTACATAAACACATTGGTACGTGCCTGCACTGGGATTAGAACTCACAACCGCCTGATTGGAAGGCGGACGTATAAATAGTATCCACTAAAACCAATACTCACATTACCATATCTCAAACACACGCGGCATCATAAATAATTGACCCCATCTGTGTTCGCTGGCGTAAGAAATCTAAAGGCCGACCTCCACACTCCACAGAAAATAGCTGAGGTGTAAAATCTAAGATTTCCAGACCACTGGCGTCTCTTCAGAAGTGTTCAAAGTATGGTTGGCCACCTCTGAACCACTGGGCACACGTAGGCATCATCTTGTAAAATGTTCGTTTGTAAAAATATTTCTATTTTCTAAAATTATTGTTATTAATGTTGCTGTTTTACCCGCAAGCAGAAGGTCGTGAGTTCAAATCCCAGTGCAGGCGTGTACCAATGTGTTTCTTGTGAAACATATGTACGTAATTATCACTCGCTTTTCGGTGAAGGAAAACATCGTGAGGAAACCCACATACCTACCCGAGAATTATTTCGGAGGTAGGTATGTGATCCACCAATCCGGATCTGGCCCCCGTGGTGGATTATGGCCTAATCCTCCTCACGAAAGTGAGGGGAGACCCGTGCCCAGCAGTGGGACGTTATGGGTTGTTCATGACCCGCAGAATACCCGTTTTCCCGCAAATAATTATGATAAGTCTTTTTTTTAAGTAAAACTTCTTCACGCACGCTTGACTTGGGTGAGATGGTGAATGCGTTACGAAAAATGTTGGCGAGGCGAACGGAAGTTTAGAGGGAGATATAAGTTAGTGAAGGTAGAAAGAGAGAGTTGCGTTGCGTATATATTCTAATTTTTTTCTTTTAATATATGTGTCTTAGGTGAAGTTTAGTTCCACCATATTGTGTCTCAGCTCACGTTTCATTTTTTTTTTTTTAATTTTTCTAATCTATCTATACTGTCCCACTGCTAGGCAAAGGTCTCCCCTGTAAGTAAAGAGATAAGTAAAATAAGTCTTAAACGCACTATATATCCCTAAAGTAAAGTTTTCTGTTCTATTATAAATACTGGTTGTAGATTTTTACATCATTTACGTCTGACGTTAACTACACCAACGCTTTGTTAATTCATACAATACCCTTTTCACGAACATTGAAAGATCAGGGCCTCACCACAAACAGTGAAATCCACCCAGTTTAAGGTCTTAAACTGAACTGCCCTGCTAACTGTCACCACCAATATCGCTCGGCGTTCATAAGTCGACCAGAGACATTTATCCAAAGAAATCGGAACAATTGTTTGCATTTATGGGAGTTTATATAGCTCCAGCTCATTCTCTTTCTCTCGTACTCTTCGGTCTATTTTTGAGTGACGTGACGTCACGTTTGTCATGTATAAGTGTTTGGTGCCAATCTAGGCCGTGAACTGCATGAAATAAGAAGAAGTACGTGGTGTCCCCCCAGACGAAATAAAAGTTATCATACATACAAGTAACTTGTCATTAATCACCCTCAAAAACATTTATTAAGGTGAAAGAACAATTAAAAGCTGCCCCTTTCATAAATTCCTATTACTATTCTCTACATATCACAGATAAAAATTAAAGGTGGGCGTCCAATTGAAATTCAAAAGTCGTCCGTCCAATCTGAGCGCTATTATCAAAGCCAGTATTAATTCGAACGGGACAGCGCGCGATATGGGATATATTTGAACTGAATTACTGGACCGCCCGGCATAGAATGGGCGCTCGGGTTGATGTAAGGATGTGTGCACAGCCTTACAGTTTATTTTGACGGGAAAAAGTTTTTTTTTTTTATTTCATCGCGTGCTGGCGTAGTTTTCCCGGAATGATGGTGATTTTTGAGAATGCCAACAGCTCTTCCAATCGCAATCGGGATGTTGTGGATATAACACGCTAAATTGAAATAAACCAACGGGTTCGTATGAACCTTCATACTAGCGAGTTGTCTTTTGTTTCGGTTGCGTAGTATTTTTAATTATTTTTTTTGGTATGTTAATATGTGTTGTCAACTTTTTTTTTTAAATGACTGAATGACGAGACGAGCAAGTCGTTCACCTGATGATAAGCGCTACGCCTGCCCATAACAGTCACAGCACCACCGAGAACACAGCATTGCATAATCCGGCACGGAACTACACTGCGTTTGCCACCCTAAGACATCGCCTCAAAAGTCTCATATGCCCAGTAATTTCGTTGGAAACAGTGCCCTTCAAACCGGAAAACAGTAATGTTTGCACACTGCTGCTTGGCGGATGAATATCTGGCAAAGTTGTGGTACTTCTCCAGGTGGTCTCTTGCAGAAGAGGCCTCCCACTATAATAATAACAAAATTAGTTTTATATGGAGTGTCCAGGGGGCGGACCTCATTCCAAGTTTGATATTGGAGTTGCCCTACTCCTAAACAGGATGCGAACCAACGCTGTCAAGGCCCATCAAACCAGAGAATTCGAGCCAGAAACTTCGCCATGGACCAGTCCCTAGCTAGTGAATAGGCACGTATTACATAATGACGTCACGTCGCCGCCGTCCAAGAGACAAACTTGTGAAAGATGATCGCTGGTACATTTCAGGCTCTAGACAGGTGCCCGAGAAATTACGAGGGTTTTGAAAGGTTCTTGAGGTGATTTGTGATTTTTTGAACCTGTATTTTTGTCTAGTGGGTGGTGGGTACTCTATGTGATGGTCCATCAAAACTCAAAGCTCAAATCATTTATTGTAAATAGGCAAAATATTGCACTTTTACACGTCAAAAATAATACCTTATACATATGTATAGAAATTAAAAAAATACGATAAAATATTATGATCTACGAAACTAATGATTATTATCTAATTATGGTTTAAGTTTGTAACAGGATATTTCCCTATCAAGTGGTGACTCATGCCTGAATCTAGCACAGGAAAAGAAAAAACTCCATTGCCCATGAGGATCAAAGCTTAGTCCTCCTCACGTTAATGAGATAAGATATGACTCAGCAGTGGGCGGATTTAGGTTGATGATGATGATGACCACGAATGACTATATTAATGCCATTCCTGGTTATAGGAATATTGAATTATGAAAAATTTACCGTTGAGTTGTTTCACGGTTTTGAATAGATAGAATAGAGTTACGGAGGTTCTAAGCCGAAGATCGGGCTCAGCGGCGTTCATTGGGAAAGGTCTACGTCCAGCAGTGTGGGCTGATGATGATGATGATGATGAGAGAAGTTCTCGTTTTTTTTATATGACTGGGTTACGAGAAGAACAAGTCGTTTGTCTGAAGCGCGGAGCCTGTCCATAACAGTTACAGTTCCATTCAGAACATTGCATTTCATAACAAAATGCAGCAATAATATAATTAACTAGATGTACCCTGCCACGCTTCGCTGTGGCACATTCGCACATTCGCTGATATGTCTATGATGAAAACAATAGATAAAAACAATCCTTGATGCGGTTTATATATCATGCAAAAAATTCAGCTCGATCGGTGCAGAACTTTTTGAGTTTTTGAAGCGTATACAAACCAACATAACATTTTTATTTATATAGATTGTTGTTCCAAATATCTCAAAGTAGTGCAATAATCCCTGAAATTCAGGCGAGTAACAGTTAACACGCTAAAGTATTTATGTGGCCGCCGGACTTACTTCCACCCAGGGATGGGACAGTCCGAGCTATCTTAGTCGATTCTTTCGATTGTGCAAACATATCGATAGTACGCGTTGATTTCCTTTCGCAGTTGAATTTAAGTGAACTCAACCTTTATCTAAGGCTCCAAAAAGTTTTTTTTTTTATGTTACTGAGCGATGAGACGAACAAGTCGTTTATCTTATGGTAAGCGCTACGCCTGCCCATCTAGGCTACAGTGCCAACCAGAACTATCCATTATGGCACTGTGCTCGTCACCATGAGACATCAGGTCTAAAGTCTCTATGCCCAATAATTTCACTGGAAACAATAACCTTCAAACCGGAACACAGTAATGTTTGCACACTACTGCTTGGCGGGTGAATATCTGGCAAAGGTGTGGTACTTCCCAGGCGGTCTCTTGCAGAAGAGGCCTCCCACTACCGAATCGATTGCGATTATTACGAGTTTAAATCGATTTCGACACGACACGAGCGAGAGAGAGAGCGGATGAAGAACGCAGCAGCGAGTCGGTCGACTCGGAACAATCGAAGAACATCTCTATGGGTTAGTCGGGGATCGAGATGTTATTATATTCGATTGTAATTTTGCTCCGAACGCGATTCTTTCGATTGTCCAAACATTTTGGACTCGTCCATAGATGTATTCACCCATGTTAGGTCACCATAATCTGCTTAGATCAGCACTGAATCTTGCATTTCTAAGTTAGTGCCTTATGTAAAGTGCTTGTCCCCTTAGTCTTCCATGCAAGTCCGAATAGAATTTCCAATTCAAATTCTAGAGCAATCCGCTGTGTTACAAGGATTGGACGTGCTCAGGGTTTATAGGTTCAATCATGTTCATCCCATATCTCTCGTTCTCTTTTTATCTCTAGTTGTCTGGAAGAGAACGTTCTGTATGAGCAACAAGTCTGCCCATTGAAACACTAATTAGTTTGAGATACTTTGTTATTCTAATAAAAAGTTAATCTATCATTCGTCATAATCATCAACCCATATCATACCACTGCTACCAGCTCTACCTTCAATTGCATGAGGAGGATTAGGCCATAATCCACCACGGGGGCCAGTTAGTGTAGTGGTAGGTCTGTTCTGCAAGAGACCACCTTTGCCAGATATTCATCCGCCAAGCAGTAGTGAACATTACTGTGTTCCGGTTTGAAGGGCACTGTTTCCAGCGAAATCACTGGGCATATGAGACTTTAGAGCCGATACCCCAAGGTAACGAGCGCAGTGCAGCGCCGCGCAGGATAATGCAATGCAAAGTTCTGGGTGGCACTGTAACTGTTATGGGCAGGCGTAGCGCTTACCATCAGGTGAACGACTTGCTCGTCTCGTCACACAGTTAAATAAACAAAAATCAATAAACAGTTACAGTTAATCTTCCCTCGGTGAAATAAATGCCCCAATAAATCTACAAAGACTCGAATAGCCTAAAATCAACACTCGAAATTGAAACGTTTCCAATGGCAAAGCAAGCTCAAGCATTTATTTCCTTTTACACGAATGAAACGCCATAAACTTGTGGAAACCGCTTAAAGCAAAACGAAACTGGTTAGTTCCGGCCAAAGCTGGATTTGTAGCTTTAAATTTAGTACAGAGTGTGTAAGCTGTGGAATACTGTTAATGCAAACACAAACGCGTATACAGGATGTCCCACGGATATGCCACATGGAGGGAAAGTACCTTGTATATTATAAATGGAACATTTTACTGAAAGAAGACATTATTTGAATTTAAAAAACAATAATTAATAGAATCAGGCGTTATTTTGCGGAAATCCATAATGAATAAGATAATGTAGAAATATATAGTTTTAATTCCGCCTAAGTTGTCTTATGAATTCATAGATATTGAAATAATCAGTTTATCACATGGTTGTACCGGGAATTGACCCCGATACACGAGAAAATAATCACCCTGTAGCTTTATCATATCGATCGAAGGGCTTCATCATAAGAATTATTTTTTGCTAAATAACATAGTGTCGGAAATAAAAGGAAAACCATGAATTTTCAATGCGAAAAAGGGGTTGTAAGGGTTTGAAATAGGGGATGAAAGTTTGTATGGAAGAATGTAAGGTTTCGACTAAACCACTGCACTGATTTTAAAAATTCTTTCACTAATGGAAAGCTACATTATCAGCGAGTAGCATAGGCTATATTTTATCCCAGTGTTCCCACAGGAACGGGAACCACGCGGGTGAAACCGTGGGGTGCAGCTAGTAACAAATAGGTGCGATACACAATTACTGTGAATTACAAAACTATCCATCTTTCTATATCCGATTTTCTCTCCCATAAATATTCAGGGTAAAACCTGAAGGGATAAACAGATCCGTTACTAAAGTAATAGCCTTTACCCCAACCTTAGGGGTAATCTTGGGGTAATCACTTAAACCTGTACCCCTAAACGGTACCTTACGTTGTTTTTACACCCTTTTCTGAGGTTTTATAGCTTTTCTCAGTCATAAATTGTGTTCGACCAACGTAAGTTGAGCCGTCCGGTTTAGCTAAGGAATCATCTTTAGATACACCTTTTTTATTTGACCGAGTGACGTGACGGTCAAGTCGTTCACCTGATGGTAAGCGCTACGCCTGCCCGTAACAGTAACAGTGCTTTCCAGAACTTTGCATTGCCTAAACCTGCGCGGCACTGAACTGCGCTCGTCACCCTGAGATGTCGGCTCTAAAGTCGCATATGCCCAGTAATGTCGCTGGAAACTGTGCCCTTCAAACCGGAGCACAGTAGTGTTTGCACACTACTACTTATATTATTTTCAATTTATATTTGTAAAACCGGATTTTTACAAATATGAATTTGTAAAAAAAATTTTTTAAACCCACATACCTACCCAAGAATTATTTCGGAGGTAGGTATGCGATCCACCTATCCGGACCTGGCCCCCGTGGTGGATTATGGCCTAATCCTCCTCACGAAAGTGAGGGGAGACCCGTGCCCAGCAGTGGGACGTTATGGGTTGTTGATGATGATGAAAAAAAATTGTTGGATTGTTCTAGCCGTTCTCGAGTTTCGAGCTTAGCATCACATTTAGGTTTTCATTTTATTTATATACATAGATATTAGGACTGACCCAATGATACGCCTAGAATAACTTGCACTTGGATAACCACTTCTCCACATCCTACTAAAATTGTAAAATTGTAAGGAATTAGGAACTACGACGACCGTAGCACACACCCGAACTCAGACCAAATATCTGTAGTTCACAAAATATTAGCCCTGTCCAGGAATCAAGTCCGTAACCTCACGCTTCGTAGTAGGATTATAACTCACTACGCCACGAGGGCTGTTCAAGTTATGTCTTGCAATAATGTCTTTTAAACCATCCAAAAAAGCATTTAAAAATCAAAACAAATACTGAACAAAAACCTAATTTAAAATAATTAAACCTACTCTAGTTCAATAATCCCCTACCAGTTGGCAACGTTTCCAAAATGCTGGCGGCAATGCCAGGTCGTATGGCAATGCTTAATAAATTTGATGACCATAAAAGTCAGTTGGTTATGTCCTATTTATTTTATGTAGAAACAAACTCTAAATCATATTAAAGTAAAGCAGAGATCAGCTTCCGCTGGTTCTGGAGCATCGGGAAGCAATCTTCTGATAGAACCAATGCCACAGTGGCTTTATACAAGAAATGCAGTATGGACAGTCAATCTATTGCAATACGAAATATACAAGAAACTAAACAAAATATACTAACAACCCACCTCCTAGTGGGAGAATGTTCATCTTCCAAGAAGAGGGTTGTGATTTAAAATTCCACTGCAGGCGCTTCAAACCAATTTCTTTCTTGTATAACATATGTACGTAAGTAGAGGGAGGCCTCTTCTGCAAGAGACCGCCTGGGGAAGTACCACATTTTTGCCAGATATCACCCGCCAAGTAGTAGTGTGCAAACATTACTGTGTTCCGGTTTAAAGGACACTGTTTCCAGCAAAATTACTGGGCATATGAAACTTTAGAGCCGATTTCTCGGGTTGACGAGCCAGCGCGGTGCCGCGCAAGACTATGCAATGCAAAGTTTTGTGTGGCACTGTAACTGTTATGGGCAGGCGTAGCGTTAACCATCGGGTAAACAACTTGCTCGTCTAAAAACGCTTTTTTAAACGTGCTTACTAAAATAGAGAAACGTTTAAACGTGTTGTCAATTTGAAGCCGTTGATCACGCCTCTGCCCATACTGCCCAGTTTATGTAAGGTACCACGTACCCTCATGTGCCAATGTTTTGATAACAAACAGATGGGTTTCACACACGCCCAGCGCCTGTTTTTATTAGCAGTGTAAATACACTTTACAATGGCTAAAAGCATTTTCGTAAACCAAAACTGGGTGAGTATTTCGCATTTTTAACAAAAAAAAGCTTCAGATTAAGCTAAAAAAACAAAAAAAAAAAATAAGAGAAAAAGAAGTAAAAAAGACAAGGGATGAATTAAAAAAGTTGAAGTACAGCATGCAGTTCATTTTAAGGCCTTAAACTGAACGGTCTAGATTGGCGCCATACACTCATAAATGACAAACGTGACGTGACGTCACTCAAAAATAGACTGAAGAGAATGAGAGAGAAAGAGAATGAGATGGAGCTATATAAACTCCCATAAATGCAAACAAATTGTTCCGATCTCTTTGGATAAATGTCTCTGGTCGACTTATGAACGCTGAGCGGTATTGGTGGTGACAGTTAGCAGGGCAGTTCAGTTTAAGGCCTTAAACTGTTCATGGTGAGGCCCCAGGACTCAGCTAATGGCAAACATTGTTTGTGTTTAAATTACAAACGTTGCGTACTAATGCCTTCTAGCAAAGACTTACCTAGTCATGGAATAAACAACTCATTTTTCTGCCCACTAAAAGCTTCCTGAATATTACATTCACAAATTAAATTAGTTTACTTTGTGCCTAATGTGATAATAATTATTCCTGCAATACCAACAAAGCACTGAAAATCTTTAAAGGGAATTCTAAACGAGCTTATTTTGCGCCATATTCGTCCAGCTACATAAATACGATATAGTTTTTTTATTTGACAATTTTTTTTTATTGAGACGTGCACGTCGTTCACCTGATGGTAAGCGCTACGCCTGCCCATAAAAGTTACAGTGCCACCCAGAAATTTGCATTTCATAATCCTGCGCGGCGGCGGCGCTGCACTGCGCTCGCCACCTTGAGACATCGGCTCTAAAGTCTCATATGCCCAGTAATTTCGCTGGAAACAATGCGCTCATCAAACCGGAACACAGTAATGTTTGTTTTGTATGATTTTCCCACTCGTGCACGTAAATACATTCCACAAACGTTACACGTGATCACACGAAGAAACACAAGTTTGGGGATAAAATACAAAATCAACATTTACGTATTCCCGCCAAAATTCGACGGATCGGATTTTAAAAACAAATGAATTCAATTTCGTGCGCCAGAATACGCAGCCGCTCGAGAGTGAGTGCGTCTACATTTCAAATGTTTATACATAATGGAGCAGTCTGTCCAGCCTTGAACGATCTAACTAACGGACCACGCACGCACACAAACCCCCACATCTACCAAAGTTACATGACCGACTGTTCGTATAGCGTTTAAACTCGCGAACTCTGACCATTTTCCAACTATTTTTTTATTTGACTGATTGACGAAACGTGCAAGTCGTTCACGTGATTGTAAGCGCTACGCCTGCTCATAACAGCCACAGCACCACCCATAACCTTGGATTGCATAATCCTGCGCGGCACTGCACTGCGCTCGTCACCCTGAGACATCGGCTCTAAAGTCTCACTCCAAGTCAACTTCCACTTTGTGAGTATCGCTTCTGAGTGTGTCTATCAATCTTCTACTATCTTTCAATCTAGTAGTATCTTCACTTTTGTCCAGTATAACCACTGTCTAGTAGAAACCTCCTCGTCCCCCACGACCCGCACCTATACTGACTGAATCTTTTGTTTGAAAGATAAATCCTCAGGGTTAGGTCCTTTGTTTGTTGTCTTGGAGTGCAATAAATAGTTGTTCTCTTGTTAACTTATCCGTGCCGGGTCCAGAGTATAATATAAAACGTCCTTGGCAGCAGTCTGACCGCATTCTCCCCACTCTCCCCACAACCGGACCGGACGCTTTCTTTCCGCTTGCTATCTGCTTATACGAAAAATGGAGTTTTAAAAATAGCAGGGAATTTTACACGTGAAAAGTTGTCGGAATAAGATAAAGAAGCGCACAAAGCGTACAAAATGCACTTTATTTTTGAAACGTGTAATACTTTTATTAAATAACTAAGTTAATCTATCTATACTATATATATATAAATTAATCCATATTTCCTTGGTCGCTCCATAACTTGAGAACGGCTGGACCAAATCGGCATTTTTTTTAAATATACAATAAGGTCCAAGAGGGGTTCTTATGAAGAGAAAAATTGGAAAAGTCTTTTGTCTGGCTTTACGTTTATGGTAAACGTATATAGAATAGGTAACTTCTAGGCAAGCATGCTTTACCGTCGACAGCGTTGACGCTTACTATGTGGTGAGACTGCGGTCAAATGCTTGCCTATATTGCAATAAAATAAAGCTTTTATGAAATTTTGCGTAGCACGCTTTATGCACTTGCCAGTGTTGTCAAGTATTATTATGTCCTTGGTTTTATTCTATACAGACTTTGGATTCGTTAGCAGAGTAAGAGACCTTTTCTTAAGGCTATCTTCAGAAGCTTTGTCAGCCGTCTTGTCTGAATGGGCCAGCTTTCAAAAACAGAGATTCAGTAAACTGGAATCGTTTTGGAAAATAAAGTTGTACTTTGGATTTTACTATGAGGTTAATATCTTTTTTTTTTTAACTGACTTCAAAAAAAAGGAGCTTGTCGATTTGGTTGTATTTTGTTTTATGTTTGGTACCTCTGAACTGAGTCATTTAAAACCTATTTAGAATAGAATAGAAAGAATAGAAAAACTCTTTATTGTAAACCAGAAACCAAAATAAACACAGTACAGAAGAATTACAATAAGTAAACAAGGGTAGTACAATGGACGGTCTTATCGCTGAAAGCGATTTCTTCCACACAACCTTTGGATGGACAGTAAAAACCATTTTTCGAAGTAGTGGGTGGTGTACTTACAGTATTTAGTTTTTGATTTATACCTATTTTTAGATTAGAACCATAGAAATTTCATCAAAATCGGTTTAGTAGTATAGTTTTTAAATCAAAATAGCTGAAAAAATATGTCATTCATGTAACCGAACTTGCGTATTTCGCTTTCCTCCGACTTTTCGGTGGTATTTAAGTGGGTTTTTTTGTTCGAAGAATTGTTATTGAATTTATTTTATTATGTGGTTTGGAAAATGTGTCAATTTCTGTTTTTTCTCTTTATTTTTAATATATAACTATTCTAGTACTTTGTACTGTACGCTCGATATATTTCGAGTTCCAATCCAGTTAATAAACATAACTTAAATTGCCTCATTAGGCATAATGATTGTAATTTATTTTGAACATCAGATAAATTAATGAATATGGATCAGCGTATTTGTTTGTGTTGGGGGTTAAAAAAGCTGGTACGTCTGAGTTTCTCTTCCAACCACGCTCAAGCCTCTTCCAGTAAGCCCAACACAGATTTTTCTTTCATTGTCCCTGTAGGTGGTACTAACAGATGGACTACAATAAAGCACTTTAGTACTTGTGTTCTGGGGTGATGGTACACCTGGAGATTTTTAGTTCACGCACTATAATATTGATTTCAAAATCAAACTACAAAACAGATTTTGTTGAAATTTCTATGGGGCCAACCTGAAAGTATTTTTTTCCAAATAAAAAGAACCCAAACATTAAATAGTAACAATCATAAAAAATACTACTGAATCGAAGCTACGTTCTTCTTTGAAATCACTTAGTTTTTTTTTAATGATATTTGTACTCAGTGTGTCACAGCCTTAATCCTTGATTGACTCTAGAATCAATACGGGGTTTAAGCCGAGTCTGCACTCCTACTGACGACTGTTCCTCTTGTTCCCATATCTAGCTATAGAGTAAAGATACAGGCACCAAAGTATTTACATAGACCAGACCATTCGGAGTTGACAAGAAGCGGTAGCTCTGAGCTTTTAGAAGTAAAGATGAAAGCATAGAATAGAATATATAAATACATGGTCATTATTCTATGAAAAGGAAGAGGGCAGTATGACCCTCAATACTAGTGACAGCAGTGAAGAAGTGGCGGCTACGTATGTGTTTGTATGTGTGTGTGTCTGTGGTTGTATGTGTGTTTGTGTATATGGTGATATCGTAGTTTTCCTTTTAGAAACAAATCGCATACCTATGTATGTAATAATGCGCCCGTTGTTGTCTTGTTTTCCATAATTACATTTACCCATGACGAGGTAGATTTTTTTAATTAAATTCTTCTAGTTGAGTTAACTGACACGAAAAAAGTGCAAGAAAATTTATAATGAAGTTGAAATAAGTTAATAAATAGTTGAGTCAATAAATAAGATAATTTGTTTATTTGTTTGTTTTAGGGTTTACAAATGGGTAAAGGGGTAAACCCTAAAACAAACAAATAAACAAAAAATGGCCAAGGGTCTCAGGCGTGGTTTGATTATTGCTATCAATTGATCACAGCCGGGAATGTAAGCTAACGTTAAGCGTAACGTTAACGTTAACGTTAAGCGTATCCTCTTATAATGACGTAAAAGATCGAAAACCGCACGTAACTTATGGAAGTCATTGGTAGGGCCCAGGATCGAACTCGGTGTCGTTGGTTTGCAAAGCGGACAAGTTGCCACTCAGACACGTTATCTTAGTAATTAGGTAACTTACAGGTGTCAGGCATCGAGCGCAATCATTCACTCGTTTAAGTCGCTTATATGAGAGAAGCGTTACTGGAGTTACTATGAATTAACTGGGCATGTGAGACTTTAGAGCCGATGTCTCAGGGTGACGAGCGCAGTGCAGGGCCGCGCAGGATTAGGCAATGCAAAGTTCTTGGTGGCACTGTAACAGTTATGGGCAGGCGTAGCGATTACCATCAGGTGAACGGCTCGTCTTGTTACTCAACGAATAAAAGAAATTCAACTTAAAATCTAGGGTATATTTTTAGATTTTATTAAAGTACTAGCTGTACCCTGCCACGCTTCGCTGTGGCACATTCGCACATTCGCTGATATGTCACTGATGAAAAAAATGGATAAAAACAATCCTTGATGCGGATTATATATCATGCTAAAATTTCAGCTCGATCGGTGCAGAACTTTTTGAGTTTTTGAAGCGAACACAAAAAACCATATACATACACTTACCACAAAAAACATAAACATAACATTTTTAAATATATAGATTTACTTAGCTAGCTCAAACGAAACCTCAGTCCTATTCCGTGCATTATAAAAATAGCCAAACATGCCAGCGGGAACATTTTTCGAGTAAACTTCAAACATGGCGTCGCGGGAGTAAATAGAGTGCTCAAAATATAAGCTCGTTGGAAAACGATGTCAAATGCATTTATGTGAACGTACGGTACTCGTATATTATTTGAAAGGTACACTTTGTAGAAAATATTTAAATTGGTTAAACGCACAGGAGGCATACCATGACGTCTTATAGCGATTCAATTGAAAACCTAAACTGAACCGCGTCGCATAATCGTACCGTGGCGTCTTATTCTTTATGTTGCTGCCATTTTCAACCTAAACTGGATCCAGTTTAGGTTGAAAATGGCTTATTAGCGACTCAATTTAGGTTGCTGCCATTTTCAACCTAAGCGGGATCCAGTTAAGGTTGAAAATGGCAGCAACTTAAAAAATAAGACGTCACGGTACGATTATGCGACGCGGTTCAGTTTAGGTTTTCAATTGAATCGCTATAAGATGTCATGGTAGGCCTCCAGGACGAACAATCAAAATTAAAAATGTACTGATTAAATCAGGTTTAAGATATTTATTTCTCATAACATAATACACAATTATGGCCCTCCACAAGCACCCAGACTCCAAACATAAGCCCGGTTTCAATACTCGACCGACCGTCGGTGCGTACCACCGGTCGCGCTGTCATTTGTATGAAAATTAAGCCATACACGCGTGTGTACGGGCGGTCGAACACTGTAACGACTTGTCAATTTTAATACAAAATGAATAATAGTTTAAAAAAACTAAAAAACACGCTTTTTATAGAAAACCGAACTATAAAAATAGAAAAAAAATTTAATAAATTTAAATTAAGAATAGTGTAAATAATTTCAATAAATATATATTAATAATAGTGTAAATAAAAAAAAAATATTTAAAAAAAAGCGTGGCTATTCTTTAGTTCGGTTTTCTATAAAAAGCGTGTTTTTTAAACTATTATTTATTTTCTACTTTTTAGTTTGGTTTATTTATAATAGCTTGTTTTTTTTAATCAATATACATTTTTATTTTTATTTTAATTTTATTAAATTAGTGTATTGTCATCGGTCCTCAATAAATCTACATAGTTTGAACGAAATCTAGCCGTTTAAAGTGGGTCAAAATCGCGCCCAAAGAAGTCGGTTACAAACATACATACAGATATACAGAAGCTAATAAAAAGCGCGACCGCCGTACGCACCGACGGTCGGTCGAGCACTAAAACCGGGCTAAAGCTTCATACAGATATTTGCTCTGTTTTTGGTGCTTTGTCAGTTTTTGGTGATTGACAGACACAATAGATGCATCGTAATATACTCCCAATGCTGGAACCCTGATATCCTACTTCCTACTAATATTATAAATGCGAAAGTTTGTGAGAATGGATGGATGGATGTTTGTTCCTCTTTCACGCAAAAACTACTGAGCGGATTCGAATGAAATTTGGATTTGGATAGTTTATAACCAGGATTGAGTAATAGGTTACTTTTTATCTCGATAGTATGTTCCCGTGGGATAAAACGGGAACTACGCGCGTGAAACCGCAGGTCGCAGCTAGTAAGTTATAATTAAACATTTTGAAATAAGTCCATATTGTTTCCCAATTAGATGCTCTGAAACTGAAAAAAGGGGGGATAGAAGTATAAGCTTTCCGAGTTTATTGCATTATTAAAATCTCTCAGTCTCGTCATTAAAAATAACCGAGATAAAATCTACGGCAAACGATTGTTGGTACTTTAATCCATTAGCCCGAGAAATTTCCAGGGAGAATTATTGTTTCAACTAAACTTTAGCTAAGTTTTATTTCGTGAAATCCTTTAAGATAAACGCCGAGAACGCTTGAAAAGATCTTCTGGCGGGGTGGCCAATGAAGACGTGTTTTTTGGGATAACGTCTTAACAACCTTTTGATATAAAATTAGATTTTTAGTGTCATATTTTTGTTTTTATTAATTTGAAATACCACTATACTTAAGTTCGAATCTATCAGACCTGTGAAAATTGCTCAAATGCTTTAATTGACTATGAAATAGCTGATGATCTTCAAACGGCTGAACAGATTTTATAGCTAAGAACACTTACGATCAAATCACCTTTCAAAAAAAACAACTGAATCAAAATCGGTCCATCTGTTTGGGAATTACGATGGCACAGACAAGCACACATACACATCTAAAACTTAAAAGAACTCTTTTCTTAAACATCTTTTTTCGTTGGGGGTTGGAAAATCTTCCAAAAAAGCATGGCCACCGCATCCCAACAATTTTTCATTGCTTATCATCAGGATTTACAGCTCGGTTGTACATCTCAAGAAGGTTTGTGGCCTGGATCCTGCTGACAGGAACCCAGGTCGAGCCTCCTGACAGGTCTAGTCGGTAAGCAGAAAGGTTCTCTACCCATTTGAGGAAGTTTTCCGATAAATTACGAAGTAGATTTAGAAGTAGTAAATCATCCAGCTGCGTGATTTTCGACGACTTCAAAAGGAGGTCGAATGGTTGGATTACACATCAGGTTGGCTATTAACTTATTATTTCGTTGCTTTATTACTTTGTACCTATTTCCGAACCAATTTCAGAGTCCTTATTTGCTATGCCACACGAGATTTCTTGCTGAAAACGCTTAATGTCCTAACGCGCTTTAAACTTAGCGCCAGCATCTCGCACGCTTTAGCAGTTCAAGATCCTCTATTACATTTGGGCGTATAATATTGACTGCCTCTCAATTGTCTTCCGAATTTCCTCCAGGTATTTTGGTATTTCCTCCAGGCTTCCGATCTGGCAACCCGTATAGTACTTGACATATCTGAGGATGGAGAGGACATGTCCAGACAGTCTAAGAAATTGCGTTGGTGGTTATCAAGTTAAAAAATCTCCACATTTAACTCCTAAAGGGTAAGTTCCTTTCTTTAAGACTTAAGTAGGAAAACACCTTCAAATTCACTAACTCACTCCAATCTTGAGAAAAAGGAAGTAGCCAGTTACCACCGCTTCTGTTTTTACGTTTTGTACAAAGTTCGCGTTCGTGAACTCGTGAACGGGTAAAAAGAATAACCAATTTTACGCTTTACGTAAAAGCTTGGTGGCTGAAAACAGTTACGATGGTGAGGTCCCGTATATTTTTAGTACCCTCTCGAAGCTTTTATTTAAATCACGGTGTTTGTCAATGATGTGCTCGTATGTTTGTTTGCAGGGTTCTGGGTGGTGCCGTGACTGTTTTAGGCAGGCATAGCGCTTACCATCAGGTGAACGACTTGCTCGTCTCGTCAGTCAGTCAAATAAAAAAACTTTCGAGTCAATTTTGACCCAGAAATTCGCAGTAGTAAAAAATACATTATTTTGGTCAAAACATCCAAAAAACGATTTTTGCAACCTTTGACCATGAATAATTTTTTTTTGCACGCATGGGTTCAATGGGGACTTTTCAGGATTTCATTTGAGTGGTGTCCCTTACGTGCTTGTAAATTTTGAGCTTGTTGTGAGTTAATGCAAGGGTACCCCTATTTTTTTGTCTAATTTGACCGGGCTACAAGCGAACTCTTTCAAAAGAAGCCTTCCACTACAACAGTTATCGTATACACAAACTGTCGATATCAGAGTTTTTCCAACACGTTCCCTACGGTACCCTAAAACCATAAACCCGTATTACCTTTTTAACCGTCGTCGCCTGCTATCGGCTGCCTCCAATTTAAATATTTCACGGCTCAACACTGAGCAAACCCTGTTTCCTGGTCGAAGAAAAAGGAAAAGCTCGGTTAGTATGGAAAATACTTAAAACTCTAAATTGAATTCATTTATTGGAAGTAGGCAAACATAATGCACTTTTACAAGTCAACACTGAAGTCTCTCCGAAATAACTCTCGGGTAGGTATGTGGGTTTCCACACGAAGTTTTCCGTCATAATAATAAATGCTTCGTACATCATATGCTGTTACAGAAACACATTGGTACGTGCCCGCACTAGGATTTGAACTCATGTCCTTCTCCTTGGAAGGCGGACGTTCTCCCACTAGGCTACCACCGCTGCAATCAAACCTACGTCGATGAATATCTGACAAAGGTGTGATCCTCCTGCAGAAGAAGCCTACCTCTGCAAACCACTAGTCTTCTTCCATACTTAACGAGCCCTCTACTAACTTCAAGGGCCGATCACCGGAAGAAGTCTGAACACCGGCCGTAATCGCTCGATATTACCGCGAGATACCTTAATCCTGCAACAGTGGATTACGAGTAATCTCTTTTCTCCTGTAAGGGTAAGATTCTCGCCGCGAGATAATTTCGTCTCGCCACGCGCTTCTTAATCTAAATCCGCGTCATTATCACTCGATTTTCCGAGAAGGAGAACATGTTGAGAAAAGCCATATACCGGAGAATTGTTACGGAGGTATGTGATTCCAATCCGGACCGGCTTCGTCATGGATTATGACCAATCGTTCTGACGAAAGTCTGCAGAGACCCGTGCTCAGCAGTGAGCCGATATGAGTTGATAATGATTATATTCAGTCCATAGTTTGTTTACGTTAACCGAATATCTGTTTTATAATTATTCCCTGTAAAAGTAAAACTTTCACAAAACAGCGATTCATGATAAAATTGCCTGAGGTCGAGAAAAATGCAAACGCGGCTCCAGGGCAGAGATTTTCTCTATATTTTTCTTTATTTGACTGAGTGACGAAACGAGCAAGTCGTTCACTTGATGGTAAGCGCTACGCCTGCCCATAACAGCCACAGCACCACCCAGAACCCTGCATTGAATAATCCTGCGCGGCACTGCACTGCGCTCGTCACCCTGAGTCATCAGCTCATCATCTATTACCCTTAGTAACCTACCTTGTTTACCTTCCTATCTGGGTTAAGTTTCCATCTAGATTACAGCGAGTTACGATTTACAACGGACCATAAAATGGAGTTACAACTTAGTTACGCTGGGGAGATCGCAGTGATAGGAGACTTGTTTAGACAATCGAATAAATCGGATTCAGTGCAAAATTACAATCGACTCCATAAAAATCCAACTCAATTATTAGATTTAGAAGTAACATGCTCACTAAAATTAGTATTGTCGTTGAAAACAAACTTAATATACACATCCCGTTTTCAAAGTTCATAGTTTTTATTTTATTTGACTGATTAACAAGAGTAATAAGCGGTGGTAGCCTAGTGGGTGAACGTCCGCCTTCCAATCAGAAGGTCGTGAGTTCAAATCCCAATGCGGGCACGTACCAATGTGTTTCTGTAAAACATATGTACGTAATTATCACTCACTTTTCGGTGAAGGAAAACATCGTGAGTAAACCCACATACCTACCCGAGAATTATTTCGGAGGCAGGTATGTTATCTACCAATCCGGACTGGGCCCCCGTGGTGGATTATGGCCTAACCCTCCTCACGAAAGTAAGGAGAGACCCGTGCCCAGCAGTGGGACGTTATGGGTTGTTGATGATGATGTATACCCAGCAATTTCGCTGGAAACAGTGCCCTTCAAACTGGAACACAGTATTGTTTTCACAGTACAGCTTGGCGCATGAATATACGGCAAAGGTCTGGTACTTACTTCCCCAGGCAGTCTCTTGCAGAAGAGGCCTACCTGTATAACCAACTGATCTAAACTAACATCTAATGAGCTAGCGAGATATTATTCGATTGTTCCGAATCGACTGACATGCCACTGCGTTCTTCACTCGCTCGTGTCGTGTCGTGCGTTGTCTAAACTTGTATGAATTGAACTTTTTTTTTATTTCACTGAGTGACGAGACGAGCAAGTCGTTCACCTGATGGTAAGCGCTACGCCGGCCCATAACAGTCACAGTGCCACCCAAAAATTTGCATTGCATTATCCTACGCGGTGCTGCGCCGCGCTCGCCACCCTGAGACATCGGCTCTAAAGTCTCATATGCCCAGTAATTGCTGTTATTTACTTTCGGATGTTTAAAAACGCTTCCAATTTCCATGAATTCGACTGCGAGAGAAAATCGACAAGAACCATCGAGATGTTGGAACAATCGACTAAATGATCTCGAACTTGCCCACCACTACAGCTGGGTCATTGTAAGCAGTAAGACGCTCACTCGCAATGTTAAACTGTACCCACGTAATTGGCGATTAGTTAATACCCGTCCTGCGCTTCGGTAATATCGTTTGAAATTCTTCAAATATCGAAAATGTTTACTTAATCTGGTGATAGCGACGAAGGCCCGGTCAGTATCGCCCTATTTACCAGTACATTTTAAAACATAGTCAACCTTAATGATACGACATTGTAAAGTCCATTTTACTAGCTGCCACTTCCTAGCAGAAAATCAGATTCAGCAAAAATTCTGCTACAAAATCCGCTAGGGTACTTCCGGCCGTCTTTGTCGACTAGACATAACAAAAAGATACCCGCTAGTACGAAGGTTCATACTAACCCGTTTGTCTATTGTCATTTTTCATTTGGGCGTGTAATATTGACCTTCGGATTTCGGGTACAGTTGCGGAGAAATCGCGTGGAGTAGAAAGCGTAGAGTGAGTGAGTGTGAGTGGTTGTGAGTGTATTGTGTGTGTGTGTGTGTGTTTTGTGTGTATGTGGTGTGTGTGTTGTGTGTGTGTGGCGTGGGTTCCTTATCCTTACTTCCTTACTTATATTATAAATGCGAAAGTAACTCTGTCTGTCTGTTGCTCTTTCACGCCTAAACTACTGAACCGATTGAAATGAAATTTGGTACAGAGATAGTCTAGAGCCTAGGAAAGGGCATAGGCTACTTATTATCGCAAAAAAAGAAGCATTGTAAGGGTTTGAAATAGGGGATGAAAGTTTGTATGGAAGTTTCGTCATTTTTGAAGCTAGAAGTTTGAAATTTATTTTTTAGGCTTTTGATTAGATATAAATAAATATGGCATTAAAAGTTTGTAAAACTTTACCCTTGAAGGGGTAAAGTAAATTTAAGGAATGAAAGTATGTATAGAAATATTTAAGGTTTCGGCTTAACCACTGCACCGATTTAAAAAAATATTTCATTAATGGAAAGCTACATTGACAGCGAGTAACATAGGCTATATTTTATCCCCATATTCCCGCGGGAACAGGAACTACGCGGGTGAAACCGCGGGGCGCAGCTAGTGTAGTATAATTATATTTATTCGGTATCTAGACCCGATCGATACTGAAATAAATGCAATTATTATTTTTATAAATAAGTCTGTATATGTATGATTATTTAGAAAGCCAATACTGAAAACTGAGCAATATTTCTTTTACAATTTGCTGACTGCAGTAATAGCGACAAACGTGATCCTTTTGCTCTACAAAAGGAACCAAAGACTGCTAGCAAGATAGAACGGCTGAATACAACCAGACTTTTCTGTCTGCTGAAACTGAAAGAGAAACTAAATGAACTGACTGAACAATTATGACTGACTCCAAAGCGATAGTTTTATTTTTATACATTCTTACCTGAGTGATGAGGCGTACAGGTCAAACACCTGATGGTAAGCGCTACGTATGTCCTCAGCAACTGTTGATAAGTAATGATGAGATCTAAGATATAACACTCTTGGTGAAAAAGTACCTGGGTGTCGTAGCTACTGAATCGCATTACGTCTGAAGAGAGTCGACAAAGTAGCAAATTTTTACAGTTTCCCTACAGAAAACCTGTCAAAATTGGCGTCATTGCAGTTATAAGGCAGTTAATAATACCTTACAAAGACCTTGTTCACTCCCAATTTGAAAACTTTTTTGTATCTATTAGTAAAGTCATAAAGCGTTCCATTTCAGCACCGTGTAAAACTACGACCATGGACTCGAAAAGAAGAAAGAAAACAATTTACATATTGAAAGTTGCATTTTTGACGAAGAAAACAAGGAAATGACAGCCTCCGCTGAGCAAACAACTGGGTTGCCATGGAAGGAGGATAAAAGGTGCAAAAAGATCCACTAGCGCATCTTTACAGGGAATCTTAGTGGACTGGATTTCAGTGGATTTTTCTAGTATGCTACAGCGGCCGTTCTTTCTTTATCAAAGTTTGCGTTTGCTGGACTAAACAATGGACTCTATTTAGCGTGTAGAATTTATCGTTCCAATACAAGTTTATTTCTTCTTAGAGTGCTGCGTTTGCTTTATTAAAAAGTAACCGCTTTTGGGTGCACTAACTTATATGCGGTTGAAGTTATTGATCTAGCATCAAATTGTCTATTCGAACTTGATTTCCCACTAAAAAAATTGTTTAAATTTGCGTGTGTGTGTACACACACACAGATATATATATATATATATATATGTGTGTGTGTGTTTGTTTCCTTTTCACACCGCAATCAGGAAACAAAAACTAAAAATCCCACCAACCAAAATGTGAAAGTATGTGTGGTATGTATCTCTGTGTTTATGTATGTATAGGTGTGGGCGTACGTGTGTGTGTGTTTACATGACGCTGCAATCTTCATAACGTAATTCAAATTTTCTGTATCTAAAGATTCAGAAACTACAAGGACCATGGTCCCACACGCACCCAGACTCAGAGCAAATACATGTGAGCAAATATTTGCCCTGAGCGGGAATCGAACCCGCAACTACACGCTTCATAGTCCTTATCACCCACTACGCCACAGAGGCCGTAATTACGTACTTAACTACAGTCAGGGAAATAAAACAAGTAGCGCACATAAGTACAGCGGAAGAAATAAAACTATCTTTTCTTATTCATTACGACTCCTATTTCACGGTACGTAACCCCGAGTAAGCAATCTAAGCAGGACTTAGACGACTAAAACAAAGTGATTTCTACACAAAGTAAGAATGATAAGCTACTACGTTGCTGCTTGTTTGCATTGATCCAGTGATGGTTCCAGTTACAATAGAATAGAAAAGGAAAGCAAAGGAGTGGAACTGCTTGCCTGAGTCTGTGTTTCCCTCCCCTCCCCAGAAATCCCCTTGAGGGGGACGGCCTAGAGGGATTTCCGGGGAAAATCCAGAAATCCCCTCGTGAGGACCTAGGGGGATTTCCGGAATAGTCCAAATACGCTGGTAAGCCGATGTTTAGAATAGAATAGAATAGAAATTACTTTATTAATAAAAACCGATGCTGGTAAACTGATGGTGTTTGTTGGATGCTTAATCCAGTAGATGGTCAAGTTACTGGAGCGGTCTAAACCAAGCATAATTATAGTACAGTTTCACAGCATTTTATATGGAGGCAAGCTTTTATATCCAACTTAACAGTAACGAGTTGTTAATGAACCTCGGAACAGTTGTTGTGGAACCTCATATTTTTTATGAACATGGGTAACAATCAGGCCACCCGCCTGATGGTAAGTAAGCTGTGATTCACAAAATATTTGAGTAACGCAGGAATTGAACCCGCAACTTCATGCTTTGCAGTCACAAACGCTATCCCATCCTATCCTACTTCCTAAAATTCTTTCACCAATGGATAGCATTATCAGCGAGAAACATAGGCTACATTTTCATCCCCATATTCCCACGGGAACGGGAACTACGTGGGTGAAACCGCGAGACGCAGCCAGGAATATTACAAATGTGTAAATTTTGTAAAAACGGATGGATGTTCGTTACTCTTTCACGCAAAAACTGCTGAATTGATTTAGATGAAATTTGGTACACACATAGTTTATTACCTAGATTAAAATATTGTTGTTTTTATTCCGAATAATTTTATAGTTCTCACGGGATAATACAAAAGGCAGTTGAAACCGCGGGGCGCAGCTAGTAAGTGTTATGTAAGTACTTGCAATGTTTTAAGTACGTACGCGCTATTTTACCATTTGTCAGTGTTTTTTTTAACGGAGTTTCGAGACTAACAAGTCGTTCACGTGATGGTAAGCGCTACGCCTACCCATAACAGTCACAGCACCACCCAGAACCCTGCATTGCATAACCCTGCACGGCACTGCACTGCGCTTGTCACCCTGAGACATCGGCTCCAAAGTCTCATAATGCCCAGTAATTACACTGGAAAAAATGCCCTTCAAACCGGAACACAGTAATATTTGCACACTACTGCTTGACGGATAAATATCTGGCAAAGGTGTGGCCCTACTCCAGGCGGTCTCTTGCCGAAGAGGCCTAGTAGAAATGCGTTCCAGATCTTATCGTATAAAGCGTTTTCTTCCAGACTACCCTATATCTATAAGGTGCATTTGTGCGCTAAATGACGTAATAGCTTGGCTCACATGCCTCAGATCCAATCATGCATAGTCCCCTATCGATTTGAATTCCCCCCTTTGTGTATTCAGAAGAGCCTGGAAATGGAGGAAGCTCCAAGTTTATTGGAAACCCGAATTTATGGTTATACATACACAAATTAGTGTAGTGGGAGGCCTCTTCTGATAACCTAACCTGATTTTATTACGTAACCAGTCAATTGTTCTCACTTGGTCCTTTGACCTCCAATATTACCTTCCCCACTTCGTCATCATCATCATCATCAACCCATAACGTCCCACTGCTGGGCACGGGACCCCACTTCGTACCTAAATTAAAAGTTCAGTACCTACTTCGATTCGATCTAGCATAATTCCGACCATAACTGAAGCAAAATGTTTAGCCAAACAATGTCGACTTATGTCGGAGGAAACAAGTGGAACAAACAAAACGAAACATAATTCCGACTTACCGTATTTCTATTTTTTTGGACTGTCGACTTACCGTGATACAGTCTTAATTATTTTTCAAAAAAACAACTCATAATTAACGTTGTAACCCATGTTTTCGTTTCTTCAATTTACAGGCAACATCGCGGTTGGAAAAACAAGAAAAATTAATAATCTAAAATTGATTTTCGATAAATTCTTCACCTCAGAAAGTGAAAAAGTATTTAATTGACATCGTTTTGATCTGAATTTGCTCGAAAATAAACCAATTTTGATACATTGCTTGAGATTAGAGATGTGAAATTCTTTCCGACCTAATTATGTTCATCCGGACTTTTCCGACATAAATACAGTCTGGGTGTTGTGGGACCGAGATTCACGTAGTTCCTGATTTTTTAGCAACAGGGAAATCTAGTTACGGGTATAAAAGTGAGACATGTAGTATTTTGAGATCTTTAATAATTATTAATGATTGCCTATCAGTATTTTCTATGTTTATGGTATAGGTTAAGTATTAACACAGTAGATTTTGGTAGCGTTAGGCCTCTTCTGCAAGAGATCGCCTGCCAAATATTCTTCCGCCAACCATTAGTGTGTAATCAATACTGAGTTGTTCCGATTTCAAAGGCACTGTTTCTAGCAAAAATAATAGGCGTATGAGACTTTAGAACCAATGTCTCAAGGTGATGAGCGCAGTGCAGTGTCGAGCAAAATTATACAGTGCAAAGTTCTGGGTGACACTGTATCTGTTATGTAACGCATGCCTTACCATCAGTTGAGCGACTTGCTCGTCTCGTAAAAGTAGGTTAGTCGGGATACGTATTTATTGATTAAACTCTCCGGTCAGCTATCCGGAGAACCGGCCAAAAAAGCACCCGTCACTTCACTATTCAATTCGATTATAAAGTTCAGGAAAAATTGCGGAAAGATTAAATGAAAACATCGCCAAGGGTGAGTCCAATTTGGGAGTTGGGTTCCGCCGCTGTATGTTTCCTTGTATCCAATTAGGACAATGAGGAAAATACAAGAACTCTTTAATTGGGTTCCTTTGGTACTGGGAGTATTGACAGATTGACATGTTTGACATGTTTTTGATAAAGGAGTCCGTAATACAGGTATTGTTAACGGAAATTTCCTAATGTTTTTCAAAGATGTTTTTGGTAATTGTTTTAGGTCAACATGCGCTTAGTATTTCATGATTGACGTGCTTCTTTTTTATTTTATCATTATTATTTGGCAGCCCTACTCTAGCCACTGCTGGGTATAATTATATAAGTACTTATTCTATTGTATGGTATAGACTTCCTTTCGCTGTTGTCACCATTATAAGTGACTTCTAAAAAGGAGGTTTGCAATTCAATTGAATTTTGTTTGTTATGTTTTACCTAAGTACCCCGTCATATTTAAGGTTGATAAAAAATGCTATGCAATAGCTTTACCGCGGCAGTCTCCGAGTGTCACACTTTTTTTTGGATTTTTTTATTTGGACGGCTTACGTGGATGTTCGTGAAGTTAGCAGAACATTTCCCAGCAGATCATAAATAAATGAGAGTTCTCTTCGCATGCAGGTGAGTTCTATAGTTTCTGATACTTTTCAGCGATAGTTCTGGCTATTTTCCTGAAAAAAATCCGATTGAAAAAATGATCTGCAAAACATCCGGTAGCAGATCAATTTCCAGCAAATCAAAAAAAAGTTGTTTTATTTAAGGATCCTTATGATTTACATAGTTCCTGATACTTGTTTTCAATAGTTCTGTTATTTTTATGGAAATAAAAATTATTATAAAATATCGTCAAAAAAAAATCCAATAATTTTATGGCTTATGAGTGGATGATGGGTGATCAGGGCGACTGCGAAGCATGAGTTCAATTCCCGCACAGGATTCCCTAGATACAGGGAATCCTAGTTAGGAGACAGGATCGATGTAAATTATCGTTTCGCACAATTATTATAATATTGTATTCAAATGTATAATTTTAGTTTTCTATGTTTTGTGGCGCCTCAATAAAAAGTTTATCTATCTATTGTAAGACTAAGTATCACTATTCTAGGCCCCGTCGGAGTAAGTTTATTAAATGATAAAACATTACTTAACACGTTCATTGTTTTTATTTCTTTTTCTCATAGAAAATCATATATTTTAAAATAACAAATTCGTTCGCTCGATTCCATTTTTAGAATGCCGCACTGACATACATTCTTCCTTTTTTCCCTTTCTCTTTTCGTCCGACTAAGGTCCGACTACTCAACCAAAAAGATCTCAACCAAAAAGTTGTCAGCATAAAGAGGTAGTACCTGGATGACTGAGCTTTGCTCGGTATTTTCCTTATTTTTATGATATTTTCTAAAAATAATTCCTAGCTAGATCGATTTATCGCCCCCGAAACCCACTATATACTAAATTTCATGAAAATCGTTGGAGCCGATTCCGAGATTCCAATTATTATATATATATACAAAAATTGCTCATTTAAAGATATAAGATTAAGTAACTATTTAGTTAATTGATATCGATTAATTGTTACAAATTTACAAACCCTAACACTATGTAATGATCAAAGAAATGTTTAACACAGAATAATCGAATCACGAACGTCACTATCTCCGTTCGAGCGACGATACCCCGACAGGCAATGCCGGGTTCCGTAGGAAATTCTATTACCTCACTATATGTACTGCTTCCATAATAAATGTGGAGGCGAAGCGTTCGTACGCATACAAGGTAGTTATTTGAAAAATAGAAACCAATTTCCGTTCCAGACGCTGTGCTGGGACGTTGCTTGTAGTGAAACGGAACTATCAATCTTTCCTTTTCTTTTCTTTTTTTATAACTTTTAAACAAGCAGGTCTCACATCGGATAGTAAAATAGTCGTAGAGCGCAGGGCAGGGCCGCGCAAGATTATGCAATTGCAAAGTTCTGGGTGGCGCTGTAACTGTTATGGGTAACCGTGGCGCTAACTGTCAGGTGAACGACTTTCTCGTCTCGTCACTCAGTCAGATAAAAAAACAAAAACAATATTAAAAAAAAATAAGTGAATGGCAGCAAAAATATGTAAGTACATGAAAAAAAAGAAAAGAAAAGAAGAGTTAGAGAGAGAGAGAAGGGAAGAGAAGAGAGAAAGAGATATAGGGTTAGAATAACAGTAGGTATAAAATAAAAATAAATGAAAAGAAGCGAAGATCATACGAGAAGAATTATAAATACCAATTTAATTACATTTTGTAATCATAATACAAATTTAATGGATGTATTATTTATTTACAACGCCAACCTGTGACGCTCCATTCCTTCTCTCCATCCAAAGGTTGACTGGGAGAGATCGCTTTTAGCGATAAGTCCCCCTATTGAACTATATTTATTTCAATAACTTATATTCCTGTACATTGTGTATTTCTGAACTGGAGTACAATAAAATATTTTCTATTCTACTAATAGGTACATTCAAAAACATAATTATCCCTACTTTGGAAAAACGGGTAAAGAGTCCAATTCCACGGTACCCTAATTATGATACAAAAAGTGTTCCTGCAGCGATGTAATTTACACGTCAAATGTAATATTTGTAGCAAACATTATTTTTTACTCGCAAAGCAATATCTCGTTTGATATTTTTAACCAACAATGTAATTTGATGTCTGTAAATTAGTAATTATAAACAATTAATTTATTTTATTTTAACAATTTTTATTTTCTATATTAGTGAGTCACACCTCGGAAACTTCATTCAAAAGTTAAATTGACAACTCACACATATATTAAAGACGTTTGCACATAGGTCTCAAATGCGCAAGTTATGGAGGCCGCAGCCGGAGGGTACAAAGAAACCCCAAATGTTCTTAAACTAGGTTTATTATAATTAAAATATTACATATCTAAATCCTAAGCTAAAGTGTGTACGTTCGGTCCGATGTTAGAAGCCGCTGACACCTAAAATTACGGGGATTACAGTATATAGAGACATGGGACAGTTCTGCTGCGTCTGCGTTCCGCTGTATCGCCGCCGGTCGCACGGTGTGGTGTGGAATGCGGTGTCATCATTCTGGACCTCGGACGGCTACATAATACATATTACGCGACCAAAAAAAAGACAAAGTGAGATAAGACAACAAAAGACAACTATGAAGGTGCATACTCATCCGTTTGTCCATTACATTTGGGCGTGTAATATGCTGGTAGCGTCCCGATTGAGGTGCTGGGAAGCGGATCGCGCCGGTTGGAGAGTTTTTATAGTATTACATACTGCTATGCAGTTTTCTGATTGAGTTTAAAACTGTGCTAACGAGTAACAATGAGGATATTCCATGACAAAAAAAATCGTCTTTATGTATCATTTTGGTAATTTTTTTCTCCCCCTTCCTCCGTTCTTTTCTGTTTGTTTTTGTTCTCTCTCTCTGAGAACCCTGCAATGAAACCGTAATCGTACAAAAGACATAACTACTACATACTGAATGAACAATCCACCCCCCGAAATCCGCTACCAAGCATCTCTACCGCAATCCGATAGCTGCCAATATTACGCGCCCAAACGTAATAGACAAACGGGGTGTGAACCTTCATGCTAGCGCGTGGTCTTTTGTTTTGGTCGCATAGTATTTTTTAGTACAGTTTACACACGCATTTGGCGCGTGTGTTAACATCAGTTATATGACTGTTAGAGTTGTCAAATTAGCTTTTGTCTGGAGTGACCGGACCCGGTATTGGGCTAATGAAGGCGTTTGTTATTAACTCTAAAAAACCCCTAACACTTTAGAAATAGTTCAATAATATTACCAATCTTCTTCTAGAGGTTTATAAAGGCTTTTAAATCTCAAATGTCAAATGCATTCCCTTTGCGCAATGAAACATTTTTAATAAAATAGCTTGTATACACAGAAAACAATTGGTTTTTGTTTGCATTCCATTAAAATACACGCGAACGAGAACCTATTAAGCAAATAGGACGACACGCAGCTATATTGGAACGTGAAGCATCCAAATATGCCGATAATCATGCATCTCGTTCGCACATGCCTTTGCACTGGATGATATAACTGTTTAAAAAAAGTGATGATAGCTTGCATAATATTTGGCATCTAATAATATCCGCTGTAAGCAGTTAGATTTACCTGGTTACTGGATTTTATTATCTATAGGTCTAAATTTTTTTTTTTGCACTAACCTGTCCTATCTTGACCGTAAGCATCGTGAGGAAATCCACATGCTCGAGAATCATTTCGGAGGCATGTGATCCACCAATTCGGCTGGGTACCCGTGGAGGATTAGGACCTAATCCTCCTCACGTAAGTGAGCCGTGCTCAGCAGTGGGCCGGTATGGGTTGATGATGATTATGATGACCTTGACCGTAACATAAAAATCGATTTCACATAAATCTGACTCCACTCACACACACTTTCGCAACTGCCTTTGCTATGCTTCACTTTTGTGTTGGCGGTGCGTCGTCCGCCTTTTCTTATAGTTTCAGAGCTGAGTATTTTTCTTTCTACTTATTTTTACATCTGTCAGTAACAACGCTGTTTCGTTATTTTGCCATCACAGTTTGAATATTTAAACTGCTTGTTTACTTTTGGTTAGTTTTCTTTTGTTTCAACGTAATAATGATATAATATTAACCTATAGTGCAGAAATAATGTTACTAAAGGTAAAAGTCTGAAAACTGAGTTAATATGTATGAAGATAGATCGATAGATAACTCTTTAGTTAATGAAATGAAATAAACTAGAAACTAAATGTGTGCTAGAACACATGTCACAGTAGAAGTGAAACTTGAAATAAAAAAAATTATTAAGCACAATAAAAAAGAGATATTTAAAAAATATACTCTATGTTTCTACCTTCACAACTTATATATCTCCCTCTCAACTTCCGTTCGCCTCGCCCGATCACATTTTTCGTAACGCATTCACCAGCTTGCCCCAAATCAAACGTGCGTAAAGAAGTTTTGCTTCAATAGACATCATCATCAACCCATAACAACCCACTGCTGGGCACGGGTCTCTCCTCACTTTCGTGAGGAGGGTAAGGCCATAATCCACCACGGGGGCCCAGTCCGGATTGGTGGATAACATACCTACCTCGGAAATAATTCTCGAGTAGGTATGTGGGTTTCCTCACGATGTAGACATACCTTATTAAAAAGACAAAGCAGAACGACTTACAGTCGAACCATGTACAGACTATATCTTGTATCCAAATAGGTACTCTTCCAAAAAGAAATAGTATCCCTGACTGAAACTCATATTTTTAGAGAAAAAGCGAAGTTACGGTTGAACTGCCGAATGGCCGTTAGCCGGGATATCCAACAAAAAGAAACCCACTACAAGTTTTGGTATAAAACCCCTTTTTATTGGTTTGTGTAGAAGAGAAGGTCATCTGTGTCCTTTTAGGGGTAGGGGGCAAGGTAAGAGAGGCTGGGACTGTCGTGCCTAGCATAAAAAAAAATCGAAATTCCCCATTCCGATATACCTCAAAATTTTTAAACATTTCATTAAAGTACCGCTGTCCCCGTTAGACGGGGACACGGAGTCAAACAACGGGAATACACCAAAATGCAAAGTAAGCATTTTCGGCTACTTTCATAACATATTTTTAGGGTTCCGCACGTACCCAAAAGGTAAAACGGGACCCTATTACTAAGACTTCGCTGTCTGTCTGTTTGCCCGTCTGTCACCAGGCTGTATCACATGAAACGTGATAGTTAGACAGTTGAAATTTTCACAGATGGTGTTTTTCTGTTGCTGCTATAACAACAAATACTAAAAAACTGAATAAAATATATATTTAAGGGGGCTCCCATACAACAAACGTGATGTTTTGCTCGTTTTAACTCGATATTGATAACGGCAACAGGTAGACGCTTAAAATATTCACAGAATATTTAGTTAGATATTCACTTTAAAAATAAATAATTAAATTAATATTTAAGGGGCGCTCCCATACAACAAACTACGGAACCGTTCGTGCGCGAGTCCGACTCGCACTTGGCCGGTTTTTCCAGTTAATTTAAACCAAACCATTAAACCAATTTTGATTTAGTTTCTTTAAATGGAATCCTTTCAAATAAAAAAAAACATATTTCCAAATCAGTTAATAAATGACAGAGTTATAACTAACATAAAAAAACTTAACTGTTTAATTTGTTTTTATTTGCAATAAATTACATTAAAAAAAATCGAATTAATGACCTCCTTTTTTCAAATCTGATATTAATATACAAGCGCGTTTTGAACGTTTGCGCGTTTTCTTTGACGGCAGAGGCACGACTGTCTTGGGTAGTCACCTTACTAGTGCATCTTTGAAGCTGCTGCTAATACACTCCGAATGGAGTTCAGCGACAGCTATTCAGGGGGGTAACAACTTACTTAATATTATTCCATGCAGTTCACTGAACGGCCTAGATTGGCACCACACACTCATAAATAACAAACGTAACGTGACGTCACTCAAAAATAGACTGAAGAGAATGAGAGAGAAAGAGAATGAGATGGAGCTATATAAACTCCCATAAATGCAAGCAAATTGTTACGATCTCTTTGGATAAATGTCTCTGGTCGACATATGAACGCTGAGCGATATTGGTGGTGACAGTTAGCAGGGCAGTTCAGTTTAAGGCCTTAAACTGGATGGATTTAACTGTTCGTGGTGAGGCACCTGCTCTCCGAAATCACTTAACTTGTACCACTGCCTAAGGGCCCGAGCAGACACAGAGATCGTAAAACACAAGGCGGTGTCGCGGTAGTAAAGCGCAGATTTACCAACAACAGTGTACCGTTGGTTTTTATTCGGTTACGAGTGATACTTCAGGGGTATCGAGACGGTATAGCTTTTTAGTGTTTTCATGGCAATTTTTTGGTACCATCAAATGTTACGGTTAACAGTCGAGGGGTCCGACCGTAACGGCGCCGTTCTGTTGGCGCAAACTAAACTTAAACTGAATTCGACAACATAACCATGGCCTTATAGCTGTTCCTTATGACGGTATTGGTTGCGTTAGTGGGTGAGAAGCCTACGCCTACTGCTAAGATTGAGGTTATGGGTCCGATTCCAAACATTTGAATCCACCACAGATATTTACGTTGAGTCTGGGTGTTGGTGTGACCATCATCATGAACCCATATTGTCCGACTGCTTAGCACGGGTATCTCCTCACTTTCAAGAGGAGGCTTAGGCCATAATCTACCACGGGGGCTAGATCCGGATTGGTGGATCACATACCTACCTCCGAAATAATTCTCGGGTAGATAAGTGGGTTTCCTCACGATGTTTTCCGTCACCAAAAAGCGAGTGATAATTACGTACATTTGTTTTGCAAGAAACACATTGGTACGTGCCTGCACTGGGATTTGAACTCACGACCTTATGTTTGGAAGGCGGATGTTCTCCCACTAGGCTACCGCCGCTTTGTGTAACCATGGTCATCGTAATTCCTGATTCTGTAGATAGGGGCTTCAAATTAGGGGTCTGGATTTTTTTTTTCAAAAGCGATGGTACATTATAACTTTTAATTTGGTATATCAATAAAGCATATTTTATTAACCTCATATTTTTCAACTATTAAAAATCGACAGTTTCGTGACGCTGGAGACGCAGAGTGCTCATAACGTGAACTTCTTATGGGATAACCCAGAGGCCCTTGAGCATGTGCCTACAGAGAGTTTTGCAGTACATTGGACACATTGCTTGAAAGCTCTCCAAGCAAAAGCCCTCCGTCAACCTGGAGACATTAATGGTGACAGGGCCGGTTGAAGGAAAAAGATCCAGCGGTCGAAGTCCAATTCGGTGATCTGACCAAGTGTCAAAACAAATGGATACAAAAGTCTATGAGGCAATACACTGTGGCAGAGACCCTCAGATGGTGATGGATCTGTTATACGACGGTTTAGGAGGTATTTAAAAAAATATATATATTTTGGATGAAATCTATTTATTGGGGTGCGCGAAATAGATTTTTAAGGACAATTAAAAAACGACCCTTACACAACTAGTCGTCGATCATGTCAAATCGAGACTGCCGTTGGTAGGCAGGTCTCCTACCTAATTACCAATGATAGGGATGCTGATTCGGCAAGTTGTCAGCACTATCCCTTTCAGGTCGCGGGTATACCAGATCTAAGGAAAGTGTTTCATATGTATCATAAAGCTCAGCAGTGAGCAAAAGATTGAAGGAGTGAATATTAAAAAACGCCTTTATGTTAGTTACTTTAGAAGCCAATCAATTGTAGCTATATCCTGGAAAGTCCCCTGTTTTCTTCAAGTTCGATACTCAAAAAGTTAACAGCTATTTAATTAAACAGCTCGAATTAATTAACAACAATCTTAACATTTTATCACCGTTATAACGGCGCTGCTAACAATCTATTATTCGTTATAAAATAACGTTTTATTGCACATTTTAACAAATAACGGCTTTAACTGTCGTTATAGCAGTCTGTCGGTAAATTTCCCTTTGGCAGGCTCCTATTCTTGTTTATTATGAACGTAAAAGAGGACGTATTCAGGCATTTGGGGGAGGGGCACATACCACAATATTAAATTCTACCTATAATAAAATAATGTTAAATACTTACTCCATGCATGGTTGTCTGGAAGAGATCACTCTGAGCGGAGCTCTGAGCGGGAAATTCCACAAAGGTATAACCTATAACATTAGTTTTGGAATTCAACGGCTTGACATCACTGTTTGCATGGCAATCTTGACATGATCAAAATTCCAAAATAACAAGTAGTGGAAAATACATAAATTATTATTAGTACCTGGATGACCGAGCTTTGCTCGGTATTTTTTTTTTTTTTATGACATTTTCTAAAAATGATTCCTAGCTAGATCGATTTATCGCCCCCGAAACTCCCTATATACTAAATTTCATGAAAATCGTTGGAGCCGATTCCGAGATTCGCTCATTTAAAGATATAAGATTTGTTTATCCTATCTCTAATTCTCTATCAAAAATAAGGCCTGTGTCTCAACAGCGGTAACTTAACAGGTTGATGATGATGTTCTGTGATTCGTTGTATGATATCAAAACAGCCACCACCACCACCAACAGTCATCTTGATTTATTTTTAAATCTAGTCAGAATTATTTGATCAGTCTGGGCAAGATGGGGTCGCGCTAGCAGTCACCATTTAGGTGGTGGGGCAACTGCCCCAACCCGGCGTCACTTGAGTACGCCCACTCACTATGGCATGTAAAAGGGAGTATTTCTCGAATTACATGGAGTTTTACGATCTCGGTATTACTTCGTTGGTGCTTTTAGATATTTTTAGAGTTCTTATTACTTGTTGTCAAAGGGGCTCTTTGAAAAACAAACTATATACCTACCTATACTTATTTTTTTATTTAATACTTTATTGCACAGATTAACTAGCTAGTACAAATGACGGACTTAACGCTAAGAGCATTGTATACCAGTCAACCACCCATAGTGAAGGAGAGAGGGGTGTAGGCGTGCATCAAAATATCTCATGAAGAAAAAAATAATAATGGAAAATAATAAAGCTTAATACAAAAACAACATGAATATAATATAATATAATATAATATAATCATATATATAATAAATAGAATCAAAGGTTACTATCATACAATAATAAATATAATTTAAGTGATAGCTATATAGAATTAATTTATCGATGACAAATCTCTTAAAAAGTGTTTATGGATACTTGCACATGAGCTGAGGTTTATACAGCAAAGCAAAGGTGCTTACAATTGTTCTTAACTCCACTGTTGTAAGTTCCTATCTATCTATTCAGCCCGTATCCACCCACTGCTGGGTATAGGCCTCCTCTGTTTCACGCCACTTGTTCCGGTCCTGTGCCAGTCTCATCCAGTCTATCCCGGCGTGGTTGGCGATGTCGTCCGACCATCGGGCTGGTGGTCTGCCTTGCAGTCGTTGCTCTCCTAGCTTCTAAAGTACTTGCTTAACAATGATTAAAGACAAACATTTTGGAATTATAATTAAAAAAATAATTCAGTAGACAAAAATAAAAAAAAAATTAATGAGGATATTGATGAATAGTTTCTGAAAACTAAAGCTTAAATGATAATTAATTAATTACTTATTTATTGCATGATATAAAATAGCACAAGTTTATAAAAAAACGTTTAATGAAACAATAAACAAAAAAAAGTTTAATTTAAAAAAAGAACTTTGAACGAACTTCGAAGAATGAATATAAAAGAGTTTTCTATTCGATTCTATTCTAATTAATCTGGTTCTCACAGTTTTATACCTTTATGTATTCTGCGATAATAAGTTAGAGGTACATAACATTATTATTAAAAAAAAACATAATTGGTAAATACGCCTTATTACTTACCGTACCTATTAATGAATTGAATAATAAATAATTAAATATGGGCCACTATTTAATTATTAAATTATATTAATAATGAGCACTTTTTAACCTGGGAAAACTGGAATTACGCGGGTAAAACCGCGGGGAGCAGCTAATATTGTAATTTATTTTGGGATATTATAAATTTAATTAAGCATTGAGTTTTGCGCCATCTGTTGCCATTACTTAAAACGAAGCTACCAAAAGTAACACTCGTCAAAAAAGCTCTTTTGGAAAGCCGATCGTGAGTTGCCCAACGCTGCTTGCCTTTGTTAAGCCTTTCGTAGTACCAATAATATTTGATAGGTGGCGCTATATCAAAATGTCACTTAAATTTATGAAAAATCTCTGAAAATGTTCGATGCTAAATTATTGCTAATTATTGTTTTATACATTAAATTAATTTATTAAATTGTAAAAGTAACGAACTAAGTATCATCCATCAGTATACCTATCTAAAAGTAGATATAGGTAGGTAGCTACTGACGGGATGCAGGACTGTAGGATTGAACTAAAGGTAGCCTAAAGTCTATTATTACCTAAAATACAGAAATTAGCATGATGTTAATTTTCCGTAGTGGAATTTCAAGCTTCAGAGAATAAGGTAGGTAAATCCCAAATCCCTTGGAACAGTCATAATTTAAACACAGTTTCTAGAATTAACAACCGCAAACCTTCGTATGCATTTAATACAGTAATTTATTTTATTTTCATCGTCATTATCAACCCATAACGACCCAGTGCTGAGCACGGGTCTCCCCTCACTACCTCGGTCCTTCGCTATGCCACATGAGACTCCTTGCTGAAAACGCGTGATCTCATAACGCGCTTTATTCTTATTTTGAACCTTAAAGCTTCTCGAAGCGTGCTGGCTTGGCGCGCGTTATTTTTGACAGTTCAATTGACAGTTCAAAACGTGCGCGTTACGAGTCTAGGTGGCCATAGCTAATAATGGCTCTGGAGAGTTACCTTTTTGGATCAGACGCTTTTGAATGTTTGTGCACACTCATCTACGTTAAACCAAGCAACCAAGCCCACCCGCCAAGCAGTAGTGTGCAAACATTACTGTGTTCCGGTTTGAAGGGCACTGTTTGCAGCGAAATTACTGGGCATAAGCGACTTTAGAGGCGATGTCTCAGAGTGACGAGCGCAGTGCAGCGCCGCGCAGGATTATGCAATGCAAAGCTCTGAGTGCCACTGTAACTGTTATGGCCAGGCGTAGCGCTTACCATCACTCATCATCAGTGAACGACTTCCTCGTCTCGTCACTCAGTCAAATAAAAAAAAACACCAATAAATACACGATAAAGAAAATGAAATATGAAATAAAAAATAGATCTTTGGTTTCCTGCGATACCTACTTCTGATGTATCTTTGCAAAGCAACTTAAGGTGACTTCACGATTTGATTCAAACTTAAGTGGCACATGCAATTAAAACTGAGTTTCCAAATAAAAGAGTTAGTACGGTAATATCCCGGTGGAACAAAGATTAGTCGTACATAGGATGAAAGTTTAACTGTTAAGGCATTTGGTTCGATATTCGGGGTCAAAGACCTCGCCCTCTGTCAACTGGACAGGGAATTGAATAGAGTCGTTGTAGCAGGTAAGCTAAGTACACCATAAAAAAAAAAAAAAAAATTATACACTCCAATTGAGAACCTTTTTGAAGTCCGTTAAAAATAAGAAGGTGAACCTAATGGATTTAAATTAATCATTTATTTGTATGTAAACTACGATGAAAACTGTCACATACAGTTGCATTAATGGAAGACAAAATTTACAATTAAATGAAATAAAGCACATACAACACAATAAGTAGAAAATACACATCATATTATGCCCAGTAATTTCGCTGGAACTGTGCCCTACAAACCGGAACAGAGTAATGTTTGCACACTACTGCTTGGCGGATGAATATCTGGCAAAGGTACTTCCCCAAGTGGTCTCTTGCAAAAGAGGCCTACGACGACCAAAATTAAGGAAATGCTATGTGTAAGCATTTTAAATAACAATAAAATCTAAACGCAATATCTTCATAGCGAACATTCGCGACATGTGGAACGAGATCGGGGAGTCGCCTTCGCCCAGTACTGTGAAATGATAGGTTAGGAAAAAAAATATTCATTTTAATTGATTTATTTTGTAAAATTAATTGTTTTTACTTTTTTGTTCGGCTTGCTACTAAAGCATATTTTTTAGTTTTGTTTTTTTATCGATAATTTATTTACTAAATTTTAGTAGATACTAGGTATGAATTTGAATATTTTATTTTATTTTTGTATTGAAATCTGTCCATGATAAGTGTGCAAAATTTCGATTTAATCCGCGACGTTTTGAAGGAGGTCCAAAACATGTTCAAAGTTTCAGTTACATACTAACATACCAAGCTAAGCTAAGCTATTATGGGCAGGCGTGGCGCTTACCTACAGGTGAACGACTTGCTCGTTTCGTCACTTAGTGTAAAAAAAAAAACTGATAAAAACATCCTCTCCACCGCACCTCTGTCCATCCAATATATTCCACATAAGGCAGCTCAACGCTCATTACTGTAGCCATAGCGGCCGTAGTTATCCTGTACGCACGACTCGCGACCCCTCGAATGAGTTTACCCATTTCTAGTACCGTTGCAACCTTCTCTATTGGATATTTCCAATATTATTAATAGTAGATTATTAAACAAGGGACTAAAACGACTCATCATCATCATCATCATCAACCCATAACGTCCCACTGCTGGGCACGGGTCTCCCTCACTTTCGTGAGGAGGGTTAGGCCATAATCCTCCACGGGGGCCAGATCCGGATTGGTGGATCACCTACCTCTGAAATAATTCTCGGGTAGGTATGTGGGTTTCCTCGCGATGTTTTCCTTCACCGAAAATCGAGTGATAATAAAGTACATATGTTTTACAAGAAACACATTGGTACGTGCCTGCACTGGGATTTGAACTCACAACCTTCTGATTGGAAGGTGGACGTTCTCCCACTAGGCTACCACCGCTTTTTCGACTCATCGGGAACCCGGAACGGATTGCAGGATATCAAAGTTCCAAAATAATTCACGGGCATGTGGGTTTCCACACGAGTCAAATAAATATAACTCTGATAAGAAACACGAAGATCAGAGAAATTTGAGGAGGAGAAAGCTCCCAAATATATAACAGGGGCACCCTTGACCCTTCCAATAGCCATATCTCGTGAAATATTGGAAAACCACGTTATTACATATCGTATCAACGTAATATGGATGTATCACTGGAAATGTATTGTTCACCGCAAATTGGGGTCATTACAGACCCCTGTGTTACCAGTCTCTGGACACTGAGTCGTGCTAGATATTGTGTAAATTGAGAAAGAAAAAAACATACAAATATAACATTAATTCGAAAAAAACTAGCCAAGTAATTGACCGGTCAATTATTATAATTTTCTAAAATATTTTTTCGAATTCAATTTACTTTTCTAGATATTAAAATTGATAATTGTGTATGTAAGTTTCCTATGGACTTCAAAACGTCTGTACCGATGTCGATGAAATTTTCAAGTAATTAAAGGGCTGTTTTTAATCTGGGAAATGCAGAGTACTTCCGGGAAAACTGGAATTACGCAGGTGAAACCGCAGAGTGCGCTTAGTTTCGTATAAACCTAAGACAATGAATTGATTTTAGTTCTTATTCAAAAGTTTAAACAAAAAGGGGCTTTCCAAACTTTTGGAATAGTAAAATTTCCAGGAACATTTGTAGGACCATGGTCCTCGTAGTTCCTGATTCTCTAGATACAGGAAACCTCATTTACGGGGTCAGTCAGGTTCTATGTAATGTGATCGAGATGCGTTATTATTATAACAATAATTATTGATATTATATCTCTTCCAAAATCTAAATGTCGTAAAACTCAAAAAACTCAAAACATTTATTGTAAATAGGCAAACTATTGCACTTTTACACGTCAAAAATAATATCTTAACATAAGTAGAAATACAAAAAAACAAGTCAAAATATTATGATCTACGCAACTAATGATTATTATCTAATTATGGTTTGAGTTAGAAAAAGGATATTTCCCTTTCAAGTGGTGACTCATGCCTGGATCTCGCACAGGAAAAGGAAAACTCCAGTGCTTCGTAAATACGCCCGTTATAGAAGATAGCACCAAGAAACTCTACGGCGATGACGGATACGGATTAAAAGTCTTTATTTATATTCCTGGCAACACTATTCCCTCGAACAGGGAAGTGAGTTATGATCCAATATTGGATCCGAGATAACTCGATAGAATTCCAATAGACTGGGATAACTGAACACTGAAATAGGAAATCCAGGCAAAAGTCAGAATAGGTGCTTTGGGAATCGACATAATAATGGATTTTCGCATTTATATACTAGACTAGTTGCACCCCGCGGTTTTACACGCATTGATGCAAGGAGAGGGTCGTGAGTTCAAATCCTAGCGCGTGCATGTACCAATGTGTTTCTTGTAAATACATGTATAGGAAAACATAGTGAGGAAACGCACATATCCGACACTTTGTTGTGGTTGTGATCCACCAATCCGGACCAGGCCCCTGTGGTGGATATGACCTAATCCTTCTCACGAAAGTGATGGGAGACCGTGCTCAGAAGTTGTTTTTTTTTTGACTGAGTTACGAGACGGCCATGACGTTCACCTGATGGTAAGCGCAACGCCCGCCCATAACAATTACAGTGCCACCCAGAACTTTGCATTGCGTAATCCTGCGCGACACTGCACTGCGCTCGTCACCCTGGAACATCGGTTCTAAAGTCTCAAATGTCCAATAATTTCCCCGCAAACGATACCTTTCAAAGCGGAACACAGTAATGTTTGCACACTACTGCTTGGCGGATGAATATCTGGCAAAGGCCAAGAGGCCTCCCACTACAAGTGGACGGATATGGGTAGATGACGATGATGATGAGAATTGGGCCTTTTGATAAAATGATCTTTTTGAGATTCGTAAGCCAGTTTGAGGATTTCGCTCTCTTTCTCTATATTATCATAATCAATGGCTATTAATGAATGTCAAAAAATAACCTCCCTACCCATTTAGCCAAGCTTCTTTTAAACCATTAAAATTCTTGGGAAACAGCTAATTTCCTTCATCAGTCATACTAGCGGCATAGTAGAAACTGAAAAGTAAGTCAACTTCATAAGATACCAAATGCAACTTGCACGCACACGAGGATAACAATCTGGCGCAGCCATAGGCGCCGGAATAACATTAATAGATCAAGAGCCCACGACGGCCAGACCTTCGTCATTTTATAAAGGCTGAAAGTTTCTCTGTGTATGTCTCCAACACAGGTAAGACCGACCAGTGACTATGGAGTTTGGGTTGTGGTTACTTGGGCAGATAACAGGTAGTAAAGGTGTATAAAATATTAACTTAAATTCGTAATTTTTTTTTTTAAATTGTACTTGTTTTAAACTCAAATCATTTATTGCAAGTAGACAAAAGAATGCACTTTTACAAGTCAAATACAAGTCTCATATATATACATAGAGAAAAATTAAAAATAAGTCAATTATGATCTACTAAACTAATGATTGACTGATTATGGTTTGAGTTTGAAAAAGGACACTGCCCTTTCAAGTGGTGACTCATGCCCGAATCTCGCACAGGAGAAGGAAACTCCATCAGCTCTAGTGCTTCGAAAATACGCCCGTCAGAGAAGATAGCACCAAGAAACTTTACGGGTCATTTTTTAATTTTCGTCATTAAAAAAAATCTGTTCGCTATTATTTTATGAAGATAATGTAGTTTTCTATTTTTACTATCCTAACGGTTCCTTCCATCATGCTAGGGCCACAAAGTTTTATGAGTATGCTAAAGTTACTATGCGCAGAAAATGACTTCTTTGTAAACTGTGAACCTGGTAATAACACTCAATCGTGGTCACCCAGTAAAACAAAAAATTGGTTGTCTGTAAAGTTGGTTTACGGACGATATTTTAAAGTGACGTCATAACAAAACATTGATGAAACTATTGCATACTTATATAAATAAAATTGAACGTTTTTTTAATAATAAAAGAGTAAATACTTGAAATTATACTAGTAGGTAATCAGATTTTTAAAATGCAAGAATAATTAACCTGTCAAGAAGAGAAGAGAGATAGATGCGGCGCAAGCGTACAATGAGCGTAACGGGACAATTAGCGTTACGGGACAAAGTGTCGACTTTTTCGTGCATGCAGCCGGCGTTCATCGATTTATTAGATGATGTCACGTCAAAAAAATTGGCAAGAAACAGCTTTTCCGGAAGATTTTTTACAATTAGCTAATCTAATGACTTTGTCCTGTCTCTAATAGAGATAAGACGAAGACGTTAATAGATTTGATGACAGAGAGTCTCCATCATCAAATCAGCTCCTTGTCTCCGTGTTAATTGTACTGTCATCGAACCTTGAAGTGTCATCGAAGTTCGAAGTTTTAAGTTGAGACTGAATAAATGTTCAAGGCAAGCACCCTCCACTGTCGACCGCGTCGTCACTTACCATCAAGTGGGACAGGTCAAAAGCTTGCCTATTCATTAATTTTGTAAATTGCATCTCAGAACCCCAAAAAACAA